>LR990508.1:1437500-2847500 GCA_905147785.2 Thyatira batis | reverse complement strand
AAACTCTGCAGTAAAACGGATCGCTCTACAATTTATGGAACAACGTCAAAAATAATAGTAAGTGACATATGAAGACAAACTGTGAGTACTTTTATTTTGAATTGTCAGTCAAAAAGTGATGTTTCAAAATCAAATTGCGAAAATTTAGTCTTGTAAAAATTTGGGTAATGTTGAATGGAACTTAGTATAATTTAATAAAAAGGATGTGACGGGGAACCTATGCCCGATTTCACATATAGCATATTTAAAGTTCCAAACACTCCAAATATACTAAATTTCTTGGAAAGTGGCATTATATTTGATTAAAGTAAGGAGAAAAGATGGATGCAGATATAATTTTCATGAATGAACTAAAGGAACAAATAGGGAGAGGAAGGTGCAACTTTATGAAGTCTCCTAAGGATAGGATAAATGAGTCATGCGTCGTTACCAGATTAGAAGGCTTAGAGAGGATAGCTGAGAGATTTTCAATGATGCACGAGAGTATTATTTGTAAATACAAGAAAGTTGACTTAGCTGAAAGCAGTTACATAAAAAATGATGTCTTTGATGAAGGCTATGAGACATATTTATTGTATAAAAGTGAGTTGACAGCTGCGCTTCACAATATGGGCAATGCAACATCTACGAGTAGCAGGCACGCATCAGCGTCAACCAAACATAAAGACTCTCTTGTTAAATTATCAAAAATATCTATCCCTGTATTCAGCGGTAATTATACAGAATGGACGACTTTCAAAGATCTTTTTGTGTCATTAGTGCATAACAACTGTTCCCTAGATGATGTTCAGCGCTTATACTACTTAAAAACTCAACTGAAAGGAGAAGCTGAACACCTAATCAAACATATTCCTATAACTCGGGCTAATTATCAAAAGTGTTGGAATCTATTGCAAAACCGATATAACAATAAACGATTTATGTCAAACTGTATTCTCAAGCGTTTGTTTTCTCAGCGTTTCATGACATGTGAAACTTCATGTGGTCTCAAAAATCTTCTAGAAACGACTTCTAGTTGTATGCATGAATTGTCAAATTTAGGGATAGAGACTGAATCTTGGAACATTATTATTATTTATATTGTTAGTCAGAAGTTGGACACTGAAACTCGTAAACAATGGGAATTACATGTTAATAGTTTAGAAGTAGATTTACCTACACTTGCCCAATTGAAGTTATTTTTAAATTGTCGATTCCGCGCACGATTTGCCGTGTACCTACGTCATGTCGTATGTGCAACAGAAAACATCACACACTTCTTCATAGTAAAGCCAGTTCGTATACAGTCGCAGTCGGTACTGATGATACGCAAATCTCTGAGACTGATCATGCAGGTGGAACGTACCCGGAATCGTCTTTAAAGACGAAGGAAGCCAACGAAAATATAGCTAGTTATTTAGTGACAGGTCAAACACATAGCCAAACCTTATTAGCCACAGCCTTGATCAAGGTTGAGTCTAACAATGGCGATGGTCAGATATTAAAAGGAGTATTGGACCAAGGGTCTCAAGCAACTTTCATGTCTGAAGAAGCTGTGCAACTTTTACGACCGAAGAAGAAACAAGCAAGAAGTTGCATATCTGGTTTGGGTGGTGGTCAAAGTGGCTTAACTTCAAAGTATGTAGTTAGTGTCAATATGCAGTCACTTCATGATCCCTCCTTTAAAGAGCAGGTAAAGGCGCATGTGTTAAATAAAGTCACTTCCATATTGCCAGGCAAGAAATCTGTCTTACCGTTTTGGGGAGATTTAGGCAAAATTGCCTTAGCAGATCCGCAATATAATTCGCCCAATAAAATAGATATTTTATTAGGCGCCGAGTTTTACTGTAGTATTCTGAAAAAAAGGTTCGTGAAACACCCCGGGGGTTGTACAATTGCACAGAATATTCATCTCGGCTGGGTGTTGTCGGGTCAAACAAATGACAATGAGGATACAATTATTGGATATCAGAACATAATATTGAATATGTATGATAAAATGAAAGGGAACGAATTATATAAACAATTTTGGGAACTCGAATCCGAACTTAACATTGTGCTGAACCAAAACAGTGAACAGCATTTTGCAGCTACTGCGAGTAGAAACAAGTCGGGACACTACATTATGGATAAGCCTTATCGCGCCAATGTCAACACTGGGTGTAAGAGTGTATGTCAACATGTATATGGCGATGTAAGAAAAAATGCAGTAAGAAAATTATTGAGTTGCAAATCTGATGTAGAAGCGATTGATCCATACGAGCAGGTTTATAAGTTTATGGAAAAAGACAGTTTTACATCAAAAATGTGGGGAAGTTACAGGAATGAATCGATAATATCATTGAGGGGAGAGAACGGAGAAGGAAATGAAACTGAAATATTCGTTGGTATCGGTAATATGCACTGGGACACACAATTCTTCCGTATGCTGAAGGTTACTGCGGAACCTTGCAAAGTGCATGAGCCTTTATCAATCAATCAAAACGCTCCATTGTATGCTGAATGCTGCTGTAAGAGATTTGGCGAAATCAATTTTAAAAATGAGATTTGTACAGAGTTAGAAAGCTGCGGTAATGTGAAAAAAGGTGAAACTTACTTCTGTGAATATTCTGAAAAGGAGGGTAAAAAGACATATCCCATCGATAAAATCAGAATGGGGGGTATCACGGGACCCTGTGAAAATACTTATTGTCCGTTGACACATAAAGTAAAAAAACTCATTAGGAACTTAGAATCATACAAGAACGATGCGCATTCTAAGGATTTATGCAAAAACGGTGATACAACAAGAAAAATATGTGGCACTTGCAATTGTAAAGATGATCGCTGGCATCGTGATAGTTGTCTTGAGAAGATACTACAGGATAAGGGTGTCAAAGCAACTCTATGTAGTGGCTGCGGACGCATTGCAAAATCTGGGGAGACGTGTGAAGATAAAACAAATAACATGTTTGTTACTGGTGCTACATCAAAAGGCAGTAAGACTTGCAGTGCGTATGTGTTCAACGTCACTAACGTATCAGATTATAAATATGCCATATACGGAAGACATCTTGATGACAATGAGGTGATGAGTTACAATTTTACAGTCGACACTAATGCTCAGGTAGCTTCATCAGATAGAAATGGCGTAAATATAAATACACACATAGCATCTGTACCAAATGATATTACCCATCCAAACGTAATTATTTCTACATCAAAAAGATTTGTGAGAGTCATCGCTTTCTTACGCAGATTCTGTTTCATAAAAAATTCTGAGATCTTAAACGGAAAACATTTACCGTTTCAAAATGCTAAGGCTAGTCAAGACTGCTGCGTTCGGCAACATCAATCAGACCTTTTTGCTGATGACATCGACAGAACCACAAAACTTCAGGATGAGAATAAAAGAAGTCAAATTACTTTATTAAACTCATTTAAATATGAGTTATTGCTGATTGGTAGTCGAAACGAATATTCAGACTTCCCAAATGGCTGTAAAAATCCAATTATAATTTCTGGAGAATCGAATATCGATAAATTTATAATAACTGAAGCTCATGAAAAACCCATGTACGGAGGACAACATCTATCATGTAAATATGTTCGAAATAATCGCAATTGCTTGTCGTGTATCAGAAATGCAACAAATTTTCGAACTCAACTAATGGGTCAATTGCCTGCTTGCCGAGTTATTTCTGCCAAACATTTTCTGACTTTAGATGTAGATTACGATTATGTCAAAAATCATGTATCAAGGGGAAGAGGGCATGAATCCTATAAAGGCTACATACATATACCTCTTCGTTTGCGCTTATACACTGCATGTTTCACAGTTTCTGGAAAATATAGACCAAATTTCTAAAGATACCAATGGAATATTAAGATTTCAGATTTTAAAATAGAAAATGTATTATAATATTAGAATTAAACTATTATAGTCTTAGTATATGAGGATAATTTATCTGCAACAAATGGCTCTTTTCTGCTAAAGGTAATGTTGTACGAATTATTGCGCTTTATTCTAAAAATTCTATAATTCAGCGTCCAACTTTTAAGCTGTTCCTTACCTATTTATAGTGATAATTAAGTTCGTTTTGTATATAACTACTATGTATTATGTTGGTTTAAAGATTTTCAACAAAGCAATGTATTTAAAATTATTTTACTTGGTTTTATATAGCCATTTTCAATTGTTTTAAGTTCTGATTATAATACTTGTTATTAATTCTGAAGTTTAAGTTCATTTACATTTATTTTATTCTAGATATGATATACAGTCCACATATTAAGGTTAATTTTATTAAGGTATATGTTACGAAGGAAAGTTTTTATTAATTTGTTTTAATTAGTATTATACAGAGCTATTAATTCATGTCTGAAGTGTTATAGGTTTATTTAATGATTTTGTTGTTACTAAGGACTAATTAGTCCTTGGGTGGCGGAATGTTTACGCCAGTATTTCTTAGTAATACGTTTTTATACTAGATGGCGTTGTAGTAGTTTTAGATCGCGCTATCAACATTCTCCGTGGAAAATATAAGTAGTCTGAACACATTTAATAAATTTGCTTATGCGTTCCGAAGTATTTGTGCGTTTCATTTACCCTGGCTTTGCAGACTATGAACACATGTTAATCTTTTAAACAGATTAATGTATGTAATGTAAAGTAAATACCTAATGACGTATTCCGGCACTTCACATATTACAATACTATGTATATTACTTGTGTCCGCCTCGCGGTTTCACCCACGTAAGTTCCCGTTCCCATAAGAATACAGTTATTAAATATAGCCTATAATACTCACAAATAACTTAGCTTTGTACATGAAATTACTTTATAGTCACCGAACCTACAACTCTTCTGAACTGATGCTACTGAGTATATTTTACTAATATTATGGATATGTTCCAGAATACATAGACTACTTTTATCCCGGGAAAATTGAAAATCTCTCGGGAAAGCGGATGAAACTATGGGTTGCCACTAGTAAACACATAATTACGTAGCAATTTATGTAATGGCAACTATTGTATTACAATGTAAATTAATGAAAAAATTCGCACGTACGAAATTGAAAGTACTTTAATTAATGCGCATAAACGTACTATTAAAATGATAACACGATTCAAATAATTATAACTTTTGAATGAATTTAAATATTTATTTAATTTGTAAAAGTATCCGTTGGGTCTTACGCCTTTATTTGGGGCCATCGATCTGTATATACATTATACATATTTGATACATACGGATGTACGTAAACGACGGAAGTCTCGTTAGAAGAAAATGGTCGCTAACATTCTTAGTGATGCATAGTGCTGCCCAAACATCGATAGCATTTACAGAATTAATATCGATTGAAAATAATATTGACATCGATATTTATTTCTAAGAAAATATTCTACAGTGTCAAATCGTCATTTACCGAAAAAGGCACGAGTCTCACGGCGTTTAGTATTTTCTTAGGTAGTAACATCAGCTTTTGGTTTTTTTCGAATGAGAAGAGGTTAAAGATATTTATTTGTTTTTAATTCCTGGTTGACCGGCGTGAATTGAGTGATGGAAACAGCGCCATATTGCAGAACATATTAGAACTACTTATGAGACGAACTTCTTAGCATTCCATGGATTCACCGTGCGGGTGCCGGGTCCATCGTGTGACAGAGAGAGAAACTACGAGCAGATCCCGAGACTTGTGACACGGGTGTAGGTTTAAGGGGCCCCTTTCCGACGTACATCAACACTCACCTTCACTACTCATGTTTCTCTCCCTGCCCAGCCAAATCTGGTATGAACCTGCTAATGCTGCTTTAGATGCTCGTTCTAGTATAGAACTTACTGCAGTTCTGGCCAGGCCAAGATCTTTCAGCAGGTTATAGAGAGATTTTGCTGGTATACCTCTCGCTCCAACCTCCACAGCATATAGATTAACTACATAACCGTTTTTTGTTAATTCGTTTACGAGGTCATAATATTTATTTTGTTTTATTGCGTGGTCTTTAGGTATGTTAGTTTCCCACGGCACAGTAAGCTCTACAAGTAATATTCGTTTTGTAACTCTGGAAAAAAGGAAAATGTCCGGTCTGGATGACGAAACACCCACATCCTCTGGGATTTTATAGTGCTTTTCATACGTGTCCATTAAAATAGTCCAGTCCGGTGCTGTGCCTAGGATTGAGTAAGGCTTGGTCTTAGAATTTGTAGTCGAGCCTTCTTTTATAAAGTTAATTTCTCTTTTATTTGAGGTCAATCCTTTTTGGGCTCTAGCTACTGAAAGGCTTATGGCTTCACGTATAATTTGCAGTACTCTGTCATGGCGATGCGAGTATTGACCCCTATTAAGGAGCACCTTGCATCCTACCAATAAGTGCCTTGCCGTACATATCGCCTCTCCACAAGTATAGCAACATTTTTCAGAGGCTTTTCCCCACCTTACTAAGTTACTCTGGTCAGGGAGGGTCATTTGAAAGGCATTAAGATAGAATTTTAATAGGGCAGGAGACCAATCATACAGCAAGGTGCGCCACTTCAGAGCTAACGGGATACAAAACTCACCTATAGTTAACCACTCACTTTGCATTTCTAAATTCATAGCGTGCACTTTATAACAGTCATTCTCATCTTGTTGTAGAAAAGTTTTTACAATATCTCGATCTTCCCTTTTCTTTTTCGTACCCAACCCGGCTCTATTTACCTGTGCACCTGTCATAAATTGTTTGTGGAATTGAAGTCTAGATGCAAGTTCTGTAGCACTTTTGTCTTTTGGGAGAGATGAAATTAATTCGTCTTGCGATTTTCCCAAGACATCCATTTTGGTAACTCTCAGGTGTTTATAGAGTTCGGATGGTTTTTTTAATTTCAGCCCAAAACTATTGTGATCCCTAAATAGAGTCGAGGGATCAGCCGGAAGTGCCAGTCCAAACCATGACTTCAATATCTTTATAACATTAGCATCTAACTTTGCCAAGAGGGTTTTACCGATGTCATATACTAGGAAAGGCCAAGTGAGACGTGATGTGAGATAGTTGTCGTATATCCATGCTTTTTTAATGTTACTGATTGGCTGTTGGTCTACCTTATTGAGGTCACTTATGAAATTTTCGACAACTACCCCTAATGATGGCGTACGTCCATTAAAATTAGTCTATTAAAATTTAAGTAAATAAATGTAGAACTACGTAAAAGTGTATAATAGTTTCGTAGTCGTAGGTATATAAAGTAACTAAATTAAATCTTGATCATTATTATAATCTAGAAATCAGTTAATATAGTCTTAAAAGCTCAGTATTTCTTCTGCATACTAGGTACATTACTGGCATATATTTAAACTAAGTAATCTCCTAAAAATTTCCACAAAGCTCTTGAAAATAATATATCGACATCAGACAGAATATTGTCACATCACTAATTCTGTTAATATATTATAATTATGTGTGTTCTGTATATTTTAAACATATTTTATTAAATTTGGTTACTTTCGTTTATAAGTATGTGTGAATGTTTGACTTAGAGATTAAACCATAAATGATTTATTAATTATGACTGAAACATGATTTAATATAAATATTTCCTACACTAAAACTAATCTGAATATAATTTAGTTATTTAATTTAAGATAGACTCGGAATATCAGTAAATAATTTATAATTTTTTCTCGATTGAAATTATATGTCTATTTGTTCCTGGATCACTTAACAAACATCCACATGCTTTTATATTACATTATACGAGTACAATTGAGTATTGTGCATTAAAAAAGTACCTAGCTCATATTAAAGGAATAGCGTATTTTACTGGAATATTTTCTAACAACATTAATGTCATCAAAAGACCATTTCAAATTATCTAAAAACATGCTCAAGTACAAAATTTTAATAATGATACTAATATGAGAAAAAGTGACGAGCATTATCTCAAAACAATAGTTAAAAGTATAAGAAAATTTGTTCCATGTAATTTTCACATACCTACATACAAACCATTGTTGCACAGAACATACAAAATTAACTTTCATTATAATAGATGAAAAGTTTATGATTGGATGTTTCACTTTTATTTATTACACAACGTCTAATGTTGTGGGAATATTGGTAAAATAAATAAATATCTATAAAATTTTATATTTTCATTATTATCACCAACTTTTACTTCCAGATTGTCTCACATGAAATTGAGATTTTTTTCTATAATACCTAGACACCTATAACATACTTAACTTAGTAAGATGACTTTGCCAATCAGTGGAATGATTATGGCTGAAAATAACTAATAACACATTAAAAATAAACTAATAAATATTTTAAGACATTAAATAAAACGTAGATAATCGAGACGAAATAAATCAACCGACATCACAAGTCCGACAAATTATAAGTGAACTAGCTTCTGCCAGCGACTTCGTTCGCGTGGAATAGTTTCTTTGGGCTAACTCTAACTTTAACCCGCGACTTCGTTCCTCGAACCTCCTCCTTTTTTTTAAGTCGTTTAAAAATAATCCTTATAGCATGATTTAGTATTCACGTGTGACGACGCGATGGCTTATTACATCTATAATTTTGGTGTTTCTATACCGATTTCTATGATTCTTTTTTATTGAATAAGTAATAATGTTAACTTTTTTAAATTAGGGATGAGTGAGAGTATTATAAACGTAAGAGTAAACAAATATAATCAGAATGCTCCGAACTGCTAAGTTACACGTGTTATTCTGAGTCAACTATAAAAGATAGACATATGCTGTTGCGGGATATTTTTTAGAAAATTTTATGTAGAATATTTCCGTCATACATGATTTCTATGTAACTTTAACCATTAAGGCTGCAAACGCGACGGAAGTCTCAAAAATGGAGTAACTTCTCCCGTTTTCCCAAAATTTCCCTTCACTACTCTGCTCCTTTTGATTGTAGCGTGATGAGAAGTATCCTATAACCTGCCCAGGAGTATGAAGAATATTTGTACCAAGTTTCGTTAAAATCCGTCCAGTAGTTTTTGTTTCTATAAGGAACATACAGACAGACAGACAGACAGACAAAAATTTTACTGATTGCATTTTTGGCATCAGTATCGATCACTAATCACCCCCTGATAGTTATTTTGAAAATATATTTCATGTACAGAATTGACCTCTCTACAGATTTATTATAAGTACTAGTGGCTCCCCGCGGTTTCACCCGCGTTCCCGGGATAAAAAGTAGCCTATGTGTTATTCCAGAACATATTCTAGCTCTGTGCCAAATTTCAAGCAGATCTCTTCAGCCGTTGGAGCGTGAAAGAGTAACAAACATCCATACATACAAACTTTCGCATTTATAATATTAGTAGGATTCTATAAATCATTAAAAAATCTCACTTACTTTTCTGAATCAAGCAATTCAGGAAACCTTCTAAAATTTCCATTAGATATATACCTACATCGAATTACAAAAAAAAAAACAAAGGAAATATATAGGAATTGGTTTTCAAAAAATTTTATCGTCACAGTGAGAGTCGGAAGTCAATAACATTTTGGAAATTGCATAGAAAATGTGAACAATCATCGCATAAAAATTATATAACCGTGACATGGGTTGTGATGAAAAAGTATTTTAAAGTCTGTCTGTCGGTCGGCGACTTCAAAACCTGTCGATATTTATGTGTCACACTTGAAATATACGGTTGTATATTGCGTCTAGCATGTTGTGGTTTAATGCTCGCACACTTGTTAGACAACAATTTTGATGAAGCAAACTAATGTTGGAAGCAAAGAGAAGGGTTCTCATTCAGCAAGGCGTTCGTAATCGTTAAAGATCTAGTTAATCTAAAATACCTATTGATTAAATTGAATGTTTTATAATGACGATTTTTTCGATTTAATTATGTTACAATAAGGAATATTAATTTCAGCACTGTAAATAGTAAAAGACTATAATGATCAGTTACGTCTAAGTTTATTGATATTTACCACAACAAAATTAGTAAGAGATACCTATTTATTTCTAAAATTGTATTTAAACGTTATGAAATGCATTATTTCTAATTAAGGCAGCACCATCGGCAATCCTGCATTTTACTAACTCCCAAACATTAACTGGTATACCAAACTTGATGTTACCTAAAAGTATTAGATAATATGTACTGTTTAAAAAGCCTTCTTGCTGGCTTTCAGTAAACACACTCTGGGGTCACTTTATAACTAAATAAATAATATAATCAGTCGGCTATTTTATAATAATATATTTTTGCTCTTTCTAAAAATTACGATATAGCAAAATGAAAAGCGATGACTTTAATAATACAGCTTAGGTCAATTAAACAAATTTAAAAAATATGATCCCAACATGTCATCTAACATATCGCCGAACATGCTCCACAAAAAACCCAGCCGTGCGTATTCAAATACAGGTGCTACGCGAAGCGACGGAACCGCGATCACTTTCACGGACCACACGCATAACTTACATATTTTTAACGCGGTAATAATGATGAACATGGAGGTCAAATTGTAGATCGGAAGTAAGATTACGCCTTTGTATTTTTTTCGCATCTGTACGGCAAATTTAAACATAATAAGGTAAACTTTGATTAGATATAGAGATAGTGTTAGAGAGTTACTTTCTTACAGGGTTTTAATTAATCAAGATTGTTATCTAGTAGGACCAAGGCGGGTAAGGAATACACTTAGTGCTTCAGTTCCGGCTTCCGTCGATAGATGGAGGAAAAGACAATGATTTATTGAAAGAGTTTTTATTGTGTTTTACCTAATAGTATAATAGAAAAAGCTTATAAATATAATATGGATTTATTAATGAATAGGACTTTATCCAAACAAATTTATTTTGTAAATTTTTTTTTATATTTTGATGTAAATTAACGACTAATTAAACGGCTTAACGACTATAAATATCACATAAAAACTGTGATTATTGTGAAATTTTGATATACCCAAAGTTTCTCGGGATAAAAATGTCAATAAAAGTATGTACATCAATGTGGATCCAAATTGTATGGCGAGAGATATAATTATATTGATAAAAAAGGTATTTTTGTATTTAAAATTCAAAATGTCATCGGTCGAGTAACTAATTGGCCTAATTGCCATTAAACGTGGTAATGTTGCCATATTTATGCCACAATTCCGTAGGCTACGATTTATTAAACGTTTTTGATTTATTATTAAGCTATTGCATAGCTTTTATCGCGGGCTCTGAGCGCGGCGACCGAATCAAGAAATTCCGTAACGAAAAAAACCTAACACATCGTCTAACGTCGTTTAAGTTCGGCAGACTTCGGCACGGTGTTTGTTTGCTATCTTCTTAACTCTTTGACGTTTTGAAAAAATGGCGTTTGACATTTATAAAAAACAAAACTCAATTTCCGTATTCGCGCGTAATTATTTTGTTTCTATTTCGTGGCAAGGGTACCACGTCATAAAGCCTAAGTATTCAAATACGTATGCACATCAGAATGCATATTATTAAAAAAAAGTTTTACGTGACAACGACTTTGAGTGGTAAAATAATTTTAATGTGAATATTTATTCGTATAGTAGGAAGAAGGATGAAATAATAGTAACAATTTAAAACCTAACGTGACGTGAGCGGAGCGTAACGCAGTTTCTTGAAGTGTCACCCGGCAAACCAATTTATAAGACGTTGTCACGTCAAAATATATGCTCAAGTATTTTTACAATGTACAAGGCGTCCTTTCTAACCTAACCTTTGTTTAAATCCAAATGTATCATTTATTTAGTACATGTAGCGGCCATTTGCATTTCTAAGCACGCGATGTTGGCGTATTGGTACAAATGTTTGTACGTTGGGCCAACATGGCAATGAAATTAGACCTTTTCTCTAAGATTTATATGAGCTAGTACTTATATATTTTTAAGCTATTGCATAGCTTTTATCGCGGGCTCTGAGCGCGGCGACCGAATCAAGAAATTCCGTAACGAAAAAAACCTAACACCCCCCACTCCGACGGGCAAGGAGGTGTGGCTTGATGGCCGTGCATCGTCTAACGTCGTTTCAGTTCGGCAGTCTTCGACAGTCGACACGGCGTTGTGTGCGATTAGACGTATTGTACGACTCTACGAAACTCGCACGAATCGAGACGAGCTGCTCCGAAATCGGACGAATACATAAGCTGCTTATGAGAAAGTATATAGGTGTATATGTATTTATGTACAACAGTGAATAGCTGTACTTGTAAAATTTGTGTATGAAGTGTTTTGAATATGAATGAACAAAGTGCATTTATTATTAAAATAAATAAATAAAATTATAATTGCATAAGTTGATACAAACTGCTATGCAATGCAATAGCTTTACCGCGGCAGTCCCCGAGTGCCTCACGTAATTTTTTTTTTTATTGATGTGTCTGCAGTAGGTAATGATGTTTTTATTTACTAACTATATTTGATTAAATACTTACACAGTGCAAAAACAAGTTTCATTCTAAGCGAAGGTGTCATTGATGCATTTCTCAAATAAAATATGAAAACGTATATAAACACACGTATAATAAACTGCAGTTTAGATAACAAAAGAAACCGGAGACAGCTATGATTTCTTTGAAACAAAAGTGAAATTAAGAAAACTCGTTTGGTAATTTAGAAAAAAACACTACTAATAAAACGCATTTGTTAGGAAGTGAAATGACATTTAAAATGATATTGCATTATTTATAATATGACAAAATGCTGTAAGTGCTTTAGCTAGAGTGAAAGGATAACTAAAATTTATATCTATACTAATATATAAGGCTGAAGAGTTTGTTTGTTTGCTTGAACGCGCTAATTTTATGAACTACTGGTTCAATTTGAAAAAAACTTTCAGCATTAGATTGCTCATTTATCAAGGAAGGCTATATAATATAATCACGCTACAACGAATAGGACCGGAGTATCAATCAAAAATGTTGCAAAAACGGGCAAGTGACGCTAACAAACTTACGCGGGTCAACTAGTCCTCCATAAAGCCTAGTCATTTATTAGACGCTAGTGTTAGGTTACATAGGTTTTGTTTATGTTTAACTTAGTAAAGCTTGCGTTCATATGGCCTGACCCATTCTAGTGACTTCTTGGTGGAGGAAACCGTATGTAACTTAAAATTGTATTCCTGTAAAGGTATGATTGAAGTCTGCACTACTACACTGCCTGGATGGTGGACTATGGCTGCATCCCCTATCTTTGTTAGGGGAGGCTCGTACCCTTGATATAGAGACGTAATTATATGATCAAGTAGAGAATTGAAAGAGAGAGACGAACTTCTTAGCATTCCATGGATTCACCGCATATCATGGATACTTCGAGCAGATCCCGAGACTTGTGACACGGGTGTAGGTTTAAGGGGCCCCTTTCCGACGTTACAGTAGTAGCTAATATTCAATGAATTTAGGCTTAAAATGAAGATGAAGAATATTCTTTATTAAATCTGTTGAATAAATAAAGCAAAAGAACTTATATTCATGGTATATAATATATTAACACATAAAAATGTTAGAACATCCAAATTTAACTATACAACAACTATCGAATAACCACAAACTCCCGCAAATATCGACTCTAATACTTCCAAAATAAGAACTACAGTGATAGATGTCAGTGTAGCAAAAATATTACTATTCTAAGCAGTCATTGTGAGAAGGTAATATTCTTGACGATCATGGTCGAAAGTCGATCAATCGAATAATCGAATGATATGTATTCGTCATACGCTACAATCGATACAAAAACGTGAGGGAAAATTGAGTTGGTGATGAAATAAGGTACTATTACTATTTAGGGCGGATTCAGAAATTATTTAAGCTTTTATTAGAGCCTATTTGATATCTATCGGCATTTTTTTTGCATGAATATGTTGGTGGAATTGTATTGGAATGACTAATGTTGTAGCCTAGTACATCTAAATATTTGCCTAAACATTCAATTTTATCGGTAGGTATGTTCTACCTGGATTTTTATACTAGCCAAATGCCAGTAGCAAAAAAAGGACGTAACTTAATCGAGCTTACTACGTGGATTAAAATAAGGTAACAAACATAAAAAAAAAAATACCAGTCGAATTGAGAACCTCCTCTTTTTTGAAGTCGTTTACAAAAATACGTATTGCATCAGGGCGTTGAACCCTGTACATTCAAGAGCAAACCCAGCCAGCAATACAGGAAGACCACATTGCTTATAAGTGATTTTCTAATTTTATAGCCTAGAACATCACATGAGCGAGTAAAAAGATACCTGTTCAATAAAATAATACCTATAATAAACGCTACACTTCATACGATTCGATGTCTATTCGAGTGTTTTGATTACATCACAAACAACGCCGAATTGAAGTATCGATTTAAATTCGATGAAAGTTTTATTACATGAGATCAAATTATATACTCGATACGATACGATGCATCGCGTGACGTTACTGAATTATAACTATTAAAGACAATTTTTTGGATGCGGCAGTCGTGAATATTTTGAATGCCTACTTTAGTATGCGTGTCCAGGTAAGTTCAATCCTAACTAATATTATAAATGCAAATGTAACTCTGTCTGTCTGTCTCAAAGTCCGCGTAATGGTGTAAAAGCCATCTGAGGCTGTCACCTGCTAGTCCATTTAAAAAAAAATGTCTACACTAAAACGCCAAAATCGATTTAAGTAAATTAAATTTATTACAGAGATAGTCTAGATCCTGAGAAAGGACATAGGCTACTTTTTATCCCCGGTAAATGGAAGATCTCCCGTGTACACGGGTGGACCCGCAGGGAGCCACTAGTCTAAAATAAAAAGGAAATGGCGACATTGTATTTATTTACTATGTAAAGATAATAACTTGATTGATTATAATAATATAGTCAACAGATGGACTTCATCAATCTTAAAACTTTGTATTAAACATAATATGGTAAGCTTGATTTGATGCAGACAGATGTATTATCTTAAATATACCATATCCAAATGATTCTAACAAGTTTGTGTAAGGTACCAAATCTGTCTGATATACGAATGTGATGACTTGATGAAGTTTGCCATGTCTATTTTAGGAACATTTATTTGTGACGTTTGTGGTTGTCACATCTTTATTTTAAGTACATTTAATGTATTTATTTCAACATTATTTTTAGGAAAATAAAAACAGTTAAGTTCACGCATATTGGGGCATACAAAATAAAAAACTGATTCTACACTAAATTCTCTCAGCTAATGTACGGTCGCGGCCTAAAAATGTTTACCAGTTTTCAAATTACATTCTTTGTCACACTGTATGCTGTAAAGCCCAAAATACTATATCAAGGTACATATAACATTTAAAAATAGGTAAAGTATCAATTCAATCATAACTTCTTAATTTAAAATTTGACTTATGATCGTCATACCATTCACAGATTTTGACATTTATTAAAAATATTTGATTTACATCATAATCTGCATCTCTTATTGATATAAAATCCATCGACAATATCAATTAGTAATTTTATACATACCTACTATTTTAAATCAAATGAACATATAAACTGACTGAAGTGAATCTGATCTGAAATAATTGTATGTCTGTGGTTACTCCTTACGTCAAAATTGACAGCACACAATTTTAAATTTTTCTCTACTTGCGAGTTTTAATTACACATATTTAAGTAAAAGTTACATTCTTGTATGTATAGTATATGTTTTGTTATTATATCATTTATTAGAATTTAATCAGTGACATTTATATTAACTTCATATCTTTCAAGGTGAAACAAATTTTTCAAAATTCCTTTTTGAAATAAGAACTGAAAAATGTTGTCTAGAAATCAACGATTGACCCTGCTACTAATATGAATAATAAATGCGGAAGTGAATTTGATTATTTATTTATATTTTTAGTGGCTCATGTAATGATACAGATTAACATTACAAAGGAGCTACAAAAAATCGAACTTAATTTTAAGAAACTTAAGCCCTTATTTTATGTCTCGTCGCAGACGACAAAAACCGGAAAGCAATATTACACAAACCGGAAAATCGGACCGGAATTCAAACATGAATAAATCAGTCAGATTGCGTAATACGCGATAAATAAAAGCATCAGTTACTTGAGCGAATATTATTAATAAACTTATACATGATGGTTATATATTAAATCAAAAGAGTATTAATAAAATTTATAAATTTAGAGCAGAAAAAACAACTAAAGGTATGTCACTTGTCTTTAATGCAGACAATTTTTTCGCTATATTTAAGTTCTAAATAAATAAGGTCACTTTATTAAAAAAAATCCCTCACTTCGTCAGGATTAAAATTAACCTTAAATAGATTAAAATTAATTGGTATGATACCAATAATATACGACAAAATGTTCCAATAAAAAGTTATTTGGGCCAACCTGTATAGTCGATCAGTTTTTCTTTAGTTATGCAATTTTAGAAATCATCCACATAAATATTAATTTGCGTAGAAAATGACCATTGAGTTGGATCATTCAGAAACGATGTGGCCAATCAAAAATCACCTGGAGTGCTAGACACTGGCAGACATTGCGCCGAAACTAATGCTACGAACACGTAGACATGGCTTTTATATATATGTAAGATTAATTTAAGGATTTCGCTATAAAAATTATTAAAGTTTTTGACAACTATCAGAACCGAGCATTAGTAACTATTCATAAGTGATTGAGGCCTATTTGAATAAAAAATATTTTGATTGATTTTTTATTTTGACATTGAAATAGAAATTAGAATTAAATTTGACATTCAAGGCATCGTAGGATACTGGGCTAGGATACAGGCATAGTAGGAATATAAAGTGACATTATTTACTTACGAATATGTTACTCTTACTATGGTTACCAAATAACTGTAAAATACATACATACTTATATAATGTTTACAAACAATAACAATTCCAGTTTAATAAAAGGTCAGTCTTGTTTACACATGGCGCCAAACAGTCTCGACTCGTATCTGTAGTTACTTTCATTACCCAATGCCGAATCTTGGATCAATACATAAAATATTTAGTATTCGAAATAAGAACTTGATACTTTAAAAGAGGTATTACACATAAATGTTTGAGAATAATAATTAAGATTTATTACTGTAAAAAAATTAGAGCCTATACAGTTACGTATTTTCTAAGTTGCTATAAATGATAGGGGAAACAGTATAGTTATTGGCCAGTTAAGCGACCACTCGGTAAAAAAAATGAAATAAAAAATAAATTTATTAATTAAAATAAATAAAACTCACGGCAAATGTTTCATTATTAATGTATTTACGACGGATGATACCTTACATAAACTTTAATGAAATATTTTAAGAATAATGTGAACTTAAAAAAATAAACTTAAAATCACAGTAATTAGCCACAATATTGCAGTTATTGGCCATGAGATTACATAGTTATTGGCCGCACTGAAAATAAATCTGAAAATAAAATTATTACGAAAAAATTATCTTATATAAATATTATTATTGAATAAAACATGTCTTCATCATAATTTTTATCTTCCAAAGATTCACAATCATCATCAGAGTCATCATGAAACGCAAAACAGTTAATGGCAATGGTTAAAATCCTTAGTTTACAGTCGTTTTTAATTTCAGTCATAATATTTTCCTCTTTAGCTTTTCGATATTTTCTATTCTTTTATTAACATTTTTTTACTTCTTTCCTACGCCTTTATCTTTTTGGTTTTCAGAGTATTTCCTTTTTTTTCCCACTCTTTTTCTTACTTTTCTGTTTCTTTCGTCAAGGCCCTCTTTTGAGTATTCGAGTAACTTCGGCATTCTCTTTTCTTAAACATCTGGTAGGTATAAAATAATTATTTTTTATATTTAATAAGTAATTTAAAATAATAAAAAAAATATAGTAATTGGCCTACTTTTACTATAGGCAAGCTTTGCAAAAAATACAGTTATTGGCCTAGGCTATTTACTGTGCGTAATGATTTAAAATTTGTAGACATTGTAGAGAATACTACACAATGCAACAGAATACGTTAACTTTAATAAAAACGCTGTTTTAGCTTTTTTTTAATAAATACAGTTATTGGCATAGGCGGCCAATTACTATGAGTTTATTAAATAAATGTTACAGCTATTGGTCACTACAATTTTTTAAAGTTATGAAGAAAATAAGTTATACTGCACTTAAGAATGGTTACAAGACACAAAAAGGCTATACTTTATAATGTTTAAATAACGGACTAACTTCATACACATTTCAAAATATCGCACTAAATAATTATCACAGTCTTAACATTTTTTTAACTCACTTACCTGAATTTCGTCCTCCGGGGAAACATCACACATCGGAAAAGAAACTGATAACTTAGCAGAATTTTGTTGAAACTTTTTGAAAGAGAATAAGAGCGTTATCTTTAATTCGTTTTTAAACCTACTATTGATTTCAAAAATTGCTAGTTTTTTGGCAACAAAGTTGAAATGGCCAATAACTGTATAGGGGCCAATAACTATACTGTTTCCCCTAATTATAATCAAAAATGTCCTGATTTCAGCTAAAATAAGCTAATCTAGCTTGTTATGTATTGATTTCTGATTATTTATTCTTATTATTATTTTATTTTAGAATTAGGTATATGCAATGAACGAAGTTTTTAGAACATAATCAGCTTTTAGTAAGTTCAGTTAAGTATTTAATTTATAGGTCCATAAATATTACCAACATTTCAAGACATAATTAGTTTATTAAAGTCGTTATCAAAGGCTTAAAACATAAATCAAAATCGAACAATACTTTATACCATTTTATGGTCCTTATTTTCTAAAGAGGCCTACTTCTATCCAATTTAAATTTTTAATTAACTACCTACAGAGCCAGATTGATTCAACATATGAAACTGTCGCAAGTTTATTTTCTAATGCCGTCGACTCTAAGAGATTCGCGACTCGCGAGGCACACCACATTGCATGTGCGTACGCACATTTTGGCGGGAACAGAACCAGGCAGTGGGGGTACGCGGAATAAAACCGCTATGCTACACTACCATCATTACATTTCTCAAACTACCACAGGAGGAACATAGCAGGATAGGAAAAATGAAGGCCTTCCTTCTAATACTCGTGAGTGTAGCAGTCGCGAACTGCAAGCCAGCTGGCGGTGACGATGACGTCATAGGATCTGTCATCGGAGTGGTCAAGAGTTGTGCCGAAGAAGATGTCTCGTTGTGTATCAAGGTGTGTGTGCTCAGTGATTTATAAGTGTTCACCATACTTTAAGTTTTATCGTTTTGATATGGCAGTAGAATTGAAATAACAAACGTGGATCATTTTATTTGAATCAAAGGGCAATAAGCACAATTTAAAATTAAATTTTCAATTTAGAGTTTTATGTGAGAAAAATCTAAGTCATACATTTAGCGACATAGAAACTACAATAAAAAATATTATAAATTTAATTCCACAGTTGCTAACTAACAAATGAAATTGTACAAGTTTAAATCTAATAAAATTACTATACCAACAGGAAAGAGCACTTCGATATATCGAAAACGTCGCCACAGCCAAGGAAGTCAGCATCACAGATGGCCTCACAATCGTTGGTACCGGATCACCCAGATCAGCCAGGTCCTTTGAACCTCTGGCCGAAGAACCCAGGGCTAGGGAGAACCAGGTGGAGTCAAGGCTGATGGACGCTGCTGCTGAATTTTTGGAGAACCATGTCATTCAGCTGCGCATGCCCAAGAGCACAGTCGAAGATGTGAAGCGATCTCTTGAGGAAGGTGAGTTATCTAAAATTGTTCTTAACTATTTATGTCGCACCTGTAGATTGATTAAGGATCAAAGTTCTTGAAATAAATACTATTCAGATTTGATTGACCAAAATGTTATGAACGATAAGTTCAGTACGGAACAGAGTCTCTTCGCATTAATATAATGGAGAAAATCCTTTAAATATCTCATATCTAGACAAAACATTATTACACCTGGAAAGGCGAAATATTCTTGCATATAATACTTTCCCTAATAATTCAAAATCTCGCGTGTCTCAAACATCATGCAATAATACACACGTGATTCTAAGAGAACGCTACGATTGTTCGGTGCAATTATTAATTCGTGATCTAAGACATTTCCTATGCGTGGCATCACGATCGGAAGCCAGGAAGTTGGGAATCTGCCATGCGAATAATCGAAGGTTTCCTTAAGCAAAATAGCCTCAAAACTTTCTCTAGGCTCATCAGTATTCATGTGATGATGTAGAGTAGAATACATTTATAGCAATTCTCAATGTGGTTAAAAAACTAGGGACGAATGGAGGTCAAATATGTAGACAGTTAAAACTCATATAAAATCTACTAAGCATTCCATTACAAGAGTAATGGATGAGCTTTTTCAGACGATTGCCGACAAAGAGTTCAGTAACCATATATTTTCATTGATTATAAGCATACTACAAAATCGCTCGAAGCAATCCCTGTTTGGAGCGTCATAATAACAAACCGCTGATTTATTACAGTATAACCAGTATTTGTATCATTATACCCGGGGCGATTCTTATAAGTGATTAAATTACCATGAAACAAGTGAAAGTTAGCATGGGAACTTTTGTAATAGCTACTTCATGATATTTGGAAGGTGTATCATTATTTATTAAAGATCTAACAATGAGAAACAAAGTGAACTGTAATCATGAAACAAAAACAAGTCACGTTTTTTGATTAGTATCGCTTTTATTTAACAATATCAACTAAGTAGCTTATTAATAAGAGCAGAAGTAAAAAAAATTAGCATTTCAATCATTTCATTATTTCAAATTCAATGTGTTCTATGTAAACAAACGTTCAACAAATTTGCCATTCTCTGATTGTATTAAATTTTACAGCACAATTTGTCTCGTCAATCAATTCGTTACAGTATATTATGATACCAAATATTATTGTTAGATAATAAACGTTAAAAGCCTTTCACGATTATTTGTATAACTGGTTTCTGTCGTGAGCGGCCGTTCCATTGATAAAAATGATGGTAGTATCGGGACGGAATCAATGAGTTTGGTTTTGGCAAAATTGCAAGTCATTTATCCTAATAATGTAATTGCTATTGGTTGTGCAATATAAGTATTTAGTGATGCCATATAGAGTTCAGATGATAAATTAGATAATGCTTCTGTTAAATGTGATAAGACTAAAGCTAATATGGTTGCATTATATAATCAAAAGACGATGTTATATAAAGCCCCGTAGCCATGTTCATAATTCTTAACTGTTATAACGCTCTCGCCGAATTATAAATTAAAAGAAGGAAACCGGTTCAACAAGTACATATTATGGTGAGAATTTTAAAATAGAAAGTTATTTATATCATACCGAAAATTAATTAGATGTTACATTAAATAATTTAGAAAAAGTCGTCCGGTGAAACGATTAAGATTTTATAGCCATTCCAAATCTTTAGGAGGATGTTGTTACGAAATTTGATTTCCACATTCTTAACTTTATCATATGTGACATCCGTATGGATGCGAAGATTATACCTTAAGAGGAAGACGCTAGAAATCGTCATTGCCAAACGGGTCTTGTCTGAGTTTCTCTAACCTATTAACAAGGTTGATTATTGTGGAAAGCGGACGGACCAAGTCTAGTTTTTGCTAGATTTCCATAGTACACTTGCACAAGTATGTAGGACTATAGGTACGCAACAAGTTTTGTAGTTCCGTTAACATGGGTCGTGATCGAAATCTCTATCAAGAATTGAGTAAAAGTTATGCTCCAGGCAGAATCTCGTTAACGAAATATGGAAGTAGGCATGGACGCATGGAGCTTTCGAAAGACGTCCGGTAATCGAAGCACTTTCTAGATAAATGAGGTTGTTATGCAAACTGAATGTAACACCATGAATTTCAATGATACTGACATTGTTTGAATTTCAGAAGCCATTGATACAAGCGCACTGCATCTTAATGAGATTCCTAACAATCATACACTTGTTGTTTACTGATTACGTATGACCGATACGAATAGTGAAATGTCCAAGCACGTAGCGACTCAAATTTAAATTCAAAACAAACCTTTTCACTACATATTTTATTTTGACATTCATAGTGTTTTTACATCCGTTTTATTACTAAAATCTTGGGCTTAACATTTCTATCAATGGAAGGTCAAGTTTCATAAGTCAAGTTGAATCGAAAGCTTGTTTGAATTCTGGAACGACTAATCATAGTATACGAGTAGCATTAGCACCATTTCCTTCGAAGTTTTCCATTATATTAACAGTTATTTTATTTTTATTTAAGGTCGTGGTAAGAAGAAGAAGTTGAAGCAGCTCCTTCCCATCTTGGCCCTCCTGCAACTGAAGATCCAGTCTCTCATTCCTCTGTTCCTCGGTATCATCGCCTTCGCCGCTGTCAAGGGTCTGATGCTCGCCAAGGCCGCTCTCCTTGCTTCTGCCCTGGTTCTCCTGAAGAAACTCCTCTCCAAAAATGAGCATCATGAAAGCTACGAGGTTGTAGCCCACCCTCATCACGAAGAACACTTCAGCCACGGTGGTGGTCACGGCGGCGGATGGGGAAGATCCTCCCAAGATGCCCAAAACCTGGCATACAGTGCCTACTCTAACTAAAACCTTAGATAGTTTGTCTGCGTCTTCATCTAGACTTCAGACTGTATCTTCGGTTAGTCTAGTACGGACCTCAGCTTAACATGATATTAATTTATTATTTATTAATTTATTTAAATTAAATTATTTAATGAAATGTTTAATTTAGCGTGAACGAGTGAATCTTGTCTTGAAATTTCTGTAGCATCGCCATTTCTGTTTGTTCTATGTATTTATCTTTGAACTACACAGTACCTGTTTTTTACTTTTAAGTGTTTTCTTGTTTTGTTTTAAGTACAAATTTTAAAATTTGTATGGTTATTAATAGCTTTAATTATTATTTTATACACTTTTACATATTTCGATATATTAGCTACTATTTTATGTGTTCAATTTCTACTAGTCGTATTTCTATTTCTCTTCATATTATCATATCATTATATTACTTTTGTAAATATGCTTCGTATCATATTATATACGTAAAATATTATTTTTTGCATCTTCTATTTGATATTACGTATTTATTGAATTATGAGTATATATGTATATTTATTGTGTAACTATATATTTATATATAATTTATCTATTATATGATTGGTGATGCTCTTTTCATGTGTACAAAACTTCACAGCTGTTTCTTTTTAGCTATAATTAAATTATGAACCACCCAAATAAATTAAAAATATATCAGTCATTTAATTAAAAATACATCTTATTATTTATCCCTACATCCATCTTTTTGATGAATCTATTAAAGATTCGATCGACTTCACTCAGATAAAATTGGACAATTAATTTTTAGACTTGGCAATAGTTAAATTGTTTTATTGACTTTTTATCGTCTATTATGATTATGATAGTCTGTCGTTTATCAGAACGATATTAAATTTTATAACTTTACTAGTGGCTCCCGGGATCATAAATTTTCCCGGGATAAAAAGTAGCTTATGTGTTTTTCCAAAACATATTCTAACTCCAAATTTTATTACGCCAAATTTTATTGTGATCCTTCAGCCGTTTTTGCGTAAAAAAGTAATAAATATATTTTCCATAGTTTAAACATTCTTAGAGTAGTAGGATTATTATAGAAAATCATATCTGATTATTGTATAGTTACACAGCATATTTGTAGAAGTTAGATGAAAAGTATAAAAGCTAAGTAAAACTATCCCAGATACTTTACCAATGCAAACAGCCTATAATACCCATTAGTCAAAAGAAAAAGTTCATCGACCTTTAATATAAATAAATGGCTGAATACGGAAGAAAAATTTTGTATATTAGAGTACATTGAGAAAGGCATGACTGACTTTATGATGAAACCAGAACAAACATACTTGATTCGTGACATCAGCTCTTTGAATGACTAGAGTGAGTTTTCGAGATACATTTGATGGTTCTGTAGCAATTTTTTTATGACTATAGATTGCAAAACAAGAATATTAGGTACTAGTATAAATCTATCGTACAGCGAAACTCTTTAATACACTAGAATATAACAATATGTGTGATATACTTCCACACTCACATTTTAATAGGTACCTAACGATAAATATTTTTCACCTAATTCTTACTTGGACTAAAACTTAAGCATTTTAAAAATACCTACTTACATAACCTTCCCCTATCCCACCAATAACTAAGTAAATTTAAAACGCATGTACTGCAGAGGTCATAAAATAATTTCCCATTAGACCGTAAATATTTTGATATAAAATCAGCGACAACATGTATCAATCCCCGCTATCATTAATGACCATTTTATTATTCGCCACGGTATTCTAAAAACTTAAAGTTTTCTACAGAGCCTCTAGTGTTCCACAAACAGAAAGTAAAACACATTAACAGTGTCAAGTGCATGCGCTTTCAATTTCAAACAGTTACCTCTTGTTAATTCAGAGGCTGTCTCAGTAACTCAACACAAATACCTAATGTTGGAATGCACCCGAATAGGTCAATTAGGATATAGGGAGGGACCGTCGACTGATAAGCTGACAGAGATAAATAGGCCCGTTATCTACTAGGTAGTAACTGCCCGTACCTAAGGCAACGACTTCAGAAGACTCTTAATTTGGATGTGTTATTTTTATTATACTAGTGGCTCCCCAAGGTTTCATCCTCCATTTTCCCGGGATAAAAGTAGCCTATGTCCTTTCTCAGGCTTTAGATTATCTTTGTATCAAAATTAATTTAAATCTGTTTAGTAATTTTAGCGTGAAAGCGAGACAGACAGAGTTACTTTCGTATTTATCAAATTATTATAGTATAGATCCATAAATAAATTATACTTTAATACATAATAAATTACTCAAACCAATTTTAAAAGAAATTATTAAGCAGTAATACGGTGAAAATATGTCTCGTATTTTTAAAGGAATTCATAATTATAACGTATTACGAGAATGTTATTCTTAATTTTGTTTTCAAAATCATCGTTCTATGCGGTACTTTCACTAATTGCTGTTTACTTTCAATAAAACTATTTTCAATTATAAAGTTTCTTACCAAAGCAGACTTCTAGAACCAGTATCTAAAATCATGGAATAGAAATCTATACTGGCTAGCAAACCGCAAAACCACATGATGTCTTAAAACGTTTTATAAAATTGTTATCTATATTAAAACTCGTGATATGTAATTTCGAAACTAAAACGTATGATTATGTTATTAACTATTATTTTCCCACGGCCGTTCTCGCTTTTCCCTTTTTTCCTACAAACCATTGTCGATAAAAATAATTGTTTATAGAATCGGCGTTTGTTGGTATTTGTGTCAATAAAGGTTTCTCTTTCTATTTTGAATATATAAATAAATATCCTGGGACATTCTTTACATACGGCGAACCTGATTTCAAAAGTATGCAAAGCTTGTATCGTAAAAAAATAGTTGATTTTCAATGCATTTATATGAAAATCACGTGTCACTGTTTGCCGAAAACACGCAGCCGATTTCAATGAAATTTTATCAATGAATACTTTAGGTATGAAAAGAGTTGGCAAAAGAAGCCAGGAGATGGGAAGATGACTTAAAACAGACAGCGGGACCACTCTGGCTGAGGGTAGCAAGGGACAGGACCCATTGGAAGGAATTGGAGGAGGCCTATGCCAAAAGGCACACCGAGCTTAGGGACTTCTTGTAACCCTATGTTTAGGAATAAAAGGCTATTATTATACTTTAGGTATGAAATGTTTTTTGGACTCATATGAAAATGAAAAATGGTTTCATTCAAATATATAAATCCTTAAGCACTTATGATTAGTCAGACTCTAACGCTCGGTTCGGAAGGTTGGTCTTGTTGAGAAGAGCCGGCAATATGCATAACAATTAGGGGAGGGTGGGGTAATTGCGAACACCTAAGGGAGAACTTAAATAACACAAAACCATATGGAGTTACGAATGCTATTTATTACCAAGAGTTTACTTAAACTAATCAATCATCTATTCTCATAATCAACGTTAATAAATTTTGAAAATAAAATCAAATTCTTATAAAAAAACAAAACCCTTGCATCCGGGATTACCCCACAGCGCGTGGGGTAATCACGGATGAAATAATTAGTACAGAAATCACAGAGGTATCCCTTTGATGTGCTTGCACCACTCGTGCAGTTTTCATGTGCCCATAAATTACGTTTGTAGCATTTTATCCATTCTTCATTAGGAGGATCTTCATATTTCTCATTATATATTAGGCAATAATACTCTTTCTTCGTCTGTGCTGTTTTATTGACTTTATTCTTCTAGCGTGGTATATTCCTGTCTTGGTAATTCATTTCACAAATATAAACCACCTTAGTTAACTGCTGAATGTAAATATAAGTAGGTAAAAAGGTAGGTACATTAACAGTGTAGGGGTAAATGCGGACCGTCGAGATTACCCCAACCAAATCGTCCGCCATTACCCGACACCCACAACAATACAAAACTACAATTTTATTTAAGGTTAGAATGGGGCGATGCTTGCGCCGAGAACTTTAAAAATTCACTTCATTACACGTCGATTTACTGATACAATACCAGATTTCTATGTTATAAGGGACACAACGTACATCTATTAAATTTTACACGAAAAAATAGATGAACTTATCAAAAAAACATTTAGTTAACATACCTTGTAACGTGCGCGCAGCCTCACTACACCACTTACTCGCTGGCACTACGTTTGAGTTCGACTCGCGATTGCGGTGTTGCAATTATCTGTTATCCTTTTCCAACACACCTAAACTATCGTGTCCGCCATTACCCGCCGTCCGGGATTACCCCACCCTCCCCTACTCTTGCTAGTAAAGTAATAGTGCTCTGATTATGTGATAATTAATTACTGTGCGAACCCTGGGCGCATCGTTAGTTAGTTACACTCTGTTTACGGCGAAAATTTAATGTAAATAGTTTTTCCAAGATTATTTTCTATCCATGTTATGAGAGTTTATTAAAAATGCTATGTATTATGTACTTACCTTTACTACTACACTTACCATGGTAAGACTAAGACTAACCGGACTCAGTGGTCGAGAGACATGAAGCTAGGCTGAGGACCCGGAGGTCCGGGTTCGATTTCCGGGTCAACAGCATACAATAATTTATCTAGCCCACGGTAGAATAATGTGCTGGAAAAATTGTGACTTTATACTAAACACAGTAAGTATTTGGAAATAAATATCATGGTAGGATTATAAAGAAGCAATGACGGAGTAAATACCTAAAACTCATAGATGCGTTTCTTTATATTCATTTGAACAATCCGATCAAAATCATAACATAACCCTCTTTATCATAATGGGGTAATTATAGTCCTTGGTTTGTATTAAACCTGTTAGTTCGGGGTCTTAGAAACTACTCAAGGGTTTTTAGTTCCTCATCAATAGAAATACGAATAGACTAGTAATGGTCTATAGTACTACACATTCAAAACCGGAGTATGTTGCCACTATTATATAGAAAAAAAAAGGTAGGATAAAAAAAAAACAAGTGCAACCTCCGGCCCTTCTGATTCAATAAGTTTTTGACTCCAATAGTTAAAACACGGTTACCTACAAATAAACGTGTATAGACCGCACCTTGACAAAGCTCATTTATTTTTACGACAGCCTGTGAAGCGACGTTTTAAATGGAAAGATACCCAAATGAAAGGTTGATTAGCCTATCATTAGACATACGTCTATCTATAAATAAAAATTTTCTGTACCTATTAATTTATCCATAAATATAAAAAAGTAGAAAATAAAATGTCATATCAATCTACCTACACTTATGAAATACATAATAGATATCTACTATTTTTATCTAAAAGAGATCAATTTATTAATAAAGCCACCTTGTTGTTAACAGTATTTCTTCTTCTTTTGTGTCGCTATGATGTTACAATACAAACAATTAACATACAGACAACAACAGACATACTCATAAAACATATCGAAACTTGGATTCGATGTCGCCAATAAGCGCCATCTGCATTAAACATCCATATTAAATATTAAATAAATAAAAACTTTCTCATTACATTTCTTTTTTTATAATCACTTCCATTTAACATTACACAATACAAGGAATCATTAAAAATAATACAAATAATATTATTCAATAAGTTTTGTGGTTGTTGATTATAGCGCCATCTATGAACAACAGACTGAACTACTTTCACGGCCAAGTTTGTTTACATCGTTGCGGAAAAAGTTCAAGGTTTTGTCGGTTGCCAACTTGTTTAGACGGAAGTTAAAATCTTTAAAAATCTTTACTTAATGTCACTGAACTTTGCTGTATTATTACAGGGTTTCTAACTTATTTAATTAACTATTAAATTTAATTGATTTATAGGTCTTATTATGTAATTTTTTTTTCAAAGTTACCCAAAAAATACTGGAGTAGGTACTTATTTTATTAAAAAGTTATAATATAAATTTAAGATCTACTAAAATATTTTATTATTATAGGGTACTGAACTTACTGTATTTTAAAAGTATTTAGTCACTAGTGCATGAAGGTTCTAGTTTTCGCTGTCAAGGTTACAACCGAGCTTACAAACGTTTCATTGTGCAAGCATTTATTCTAGTTCACACTTATTCAACGAGATGGCGTTGATTCCTCTAATAATATTTTATGTTTGACAAGGTTTTTTTTACCAAATAATGAGGGGATTTTGTTACGGTTGAAGTATTTTTAATTTCAGATCATTAATATTTGTTATATTATAGGTCTGAAACCGTTAGTAGGGATAATATATTTATATTTTAGATATTTTCTAGATGCTTCTTCGTAAACTTAGTCTCGAAACTGTTTAATGATCTGCAAATGATATAAATAACTCCTAAAAATAAATGAGTTTGAAAAAAATATATATTACATATTAATAAATGGAAATAAAAATTGAGGATTTGTGTTTGTTTCTTATTCACATCAAAACCTATAAGGATATGGCGCTCCTCTAGATTCACGAAGGATAAATTAATTTATATTCAAAGCAAGATATTTTATTTATTTGCATAATTAAGCGACCAATCTGAAAAAAATACCCTAAACCTAATTAGGTAAGATAATAATACACAAATTCGAGTTTTATACTTTTCTTATGGTCGTAATTTATTTCAAATCCCTAGTCAATAATTATAAATAATAAAATTAGGTTTAGAATATTTTTTCAGATTGGTCGCTTAATTATGTAAATAAATCAAATATCTTGCTATAAATAAATTTATCCTTCGTAAATATACTTGGCGGTCTTCACAATTGCCTGTATCTATCGTAAACACCCAAGTTGACAGTTATAGACCAATCAAATAAATTAATTACTAATAACCAAAATTAACTATTAAGTTACTTATTCTAAAATATACTCTCACTCAACACAATACGATTAAATATCAAATACCTAACATCAACGATCGAAGACGTAATTAACGTCCGAGAAGCAACAATGATAACAATTTTACTTTTCATACAATCATTGTGACCGATACTATGATTTCACGTGGCTTTCCTTTCTCTACGATGTTAGAGGGCAAGTAGTCGACCTGGATACAAGGAAAGCTGTTTGTAGCACAATTTAAAAGCTTAAAGCGATAGCATAAGATTGGAAATTAAATGACCATGTATAAATTTAGAGCTCATAGATAAGTATATGTTATTTCTATTTATCGTTTATAGGGTGTAGGGGTATATTTAAATTTCTTTGGAGCTTACCAGTAGTGGGTACTTGCGTTATGATGTAGGTACGTAAAAACTAAACCCGGTATAAAAAGTATCCCAAGTAGGTACCTATTAATCTAAATTTTATGTGTGAGGATAAACAAACCTATTAGGGGATATTTTATCACACAGATTTATAATATTAGTTATTACAATAAATAAAAAGTAAATACTCTGAGTCATTTTTTACGGACGGCCAGTCTCATGCCACACCAATGCACCATTAAAACCAGATAGATCTATAAACAATTATAAAGATTTTTACATGCAGCTACAGAAGAAACAATATGTTCACACAACATTTGTCCTGGATAGAAATCGAACCTTGAACCACCAGCTTGATTGTCAGGGCTCACAGCCAACCGCCCAGTCGACAGTCAGTTAACCGCTTTTCTCTCTAAACTTATACTAAGTATATACTAAAATTAAGTCACTTCATATACCTTAGTATGGTTCTATTTTATATATATGGGAAATGTTTAATGGTTAATAATAAGTGGTCATCATCTTATACATATATATAAAATTCTCGTGTCACAATGTTAGTTACCATACTCCTCCGAAACGGCTGGAGCGATTTTTATGAAATTTTATATGCATATATTTATATTTTATATTTTTCATACCCCTAAGTGATCACGGGAACGGGAACTACGCGGGTGAAACCGCCGGGCGGCAGCTAGTTTTTATTGCAGGTGGCTTTAGGCAATGTCCGTTAAATCACGAGTATTTATAGGGCCTTTGATTTGGACTTTTAATCATCGATAGAGTAGTGTCACTAGAGTTAAGTATTTCTTTTTGTGTATAGACAGATTTATTGTAAGTTTAGTTTATATTAATATGGACGTCTAACTGCTTTTTAGGCGATATTTGTTATTGATTTAAGGTCTGTATTCTAAAATAGATTATTTATAAGAATTACAGCGTTTAAAGCGCTTTTAGCTTTCACCGCATATTATTCAGGGCTTAGACATGAATGTAAGGCATCCAGTTTTCTAGTTCCTTGAGAAAACTTGAGAGAAAATGTTGAAATACTAGATAATTACAGGAAATTGTTGATGTTGTTAAACAATTATTTTGCATCCTCATCTTCGGACGAGGTATTTTCAGTAAGTATATACTATTTGTATTACTTTTGATGTACAGATAAACGGTCAAATAAAACTCACAATCATGATCTCATATCGTTTTTATTTTATAATACCAGTAAAGTCTTTACGCTTTGTAATAACTGAATGACTCTAGAAGAAAACAATGAACAATAATAAATGCATAATGAAATAACATTCAATATATAAAAATACAAATATAACAAGAGATAGAAACATTGAAACTAAACGTAACAAAATTATATACATACTTAAATATCTTACAAAACTTAAAAATATTAAAGCCAGGTACTTATGAATTATAAATAACTTTTAAAAACTATAACCACTAAATTATATACATACAATTATATAAACAGTCGAGAGAACACTATAAAAATATAGCTACTGCAACCTATAAAGGTTTAACTAGAGAAGAATAAATAATGACTCAAGAATAATGGCTTAAATAACAACTTAATAAAATCAGTCATAATAAATACAATCGTTCATGACGCACACACACACACACACAATATAAATTATTTGTCAGCCACCGTTGTAGAGAAATCTTCGTAAGGGGAACGTTTTACTAGGTCAATGCACTACTGAGGTTTCTGCGCTGAGTAGGCTAAGCTTTGAGCTTCGAGCGATCTGCCCCAACCACCTCCGTGTCCACTTCCTCCACCGGCGCCACCACCACCGCTGCTGTAGCCACCTGAATCACCACCGTACCCACTTGTGCCACCGTAGTCGTGGCTCGAAGTATGACTGGATGTATGATGCGGATGAGCCACTACTTCATAAGTGACATGCTTCTGTTGGGACAGTAGCTTCTTCAATCCAATAATTGCTGATAACACCAACGCTAATTTACCGATCAGTAACGCCTTTCCAGCGATCAAAGCTATAGCTCCTATAGCGAGGGGCATAATCGCCATCAGTTTCAAAGCCAACGCCGCCATAAGAGGTCCCAGAATTTTCGCCGCTTTCTTTTTCTTCCCTCTACCTTCTTCAGTGTCATCTTCAGTGAACGACGATACTGTATCTTCTAAAGCTCGTCCCACACTCGAAACTGTATCTAATACATCGGATCCTTTGACTTCAACTCTTAGTGAATGCGTATCGAAGTAACTCTTCAGTCTTGAAGCCGGATCTAATGATCTCGGGGCACCTGTTTCTGTGGGAGCGCCTGGAGCTCGAACAACTGTCACACCGTCAGATAAAGCGAATGTTTCTTTTTGTCCGATCATTTTATCGACATAAGAGAAGAATTTGTATTTGAGACATGATGTGGAGTCCTTCCTGAGGCAATCGCTGATGGTGTCGATATCGTTGTCTGAGTGTCCCGTGTCTTGGGCGGGGAGCGCGTGGCACGCCGCGGCGGCAACTAGTAAAACGACTGTCCTCCACATTGCTAGTAGGTTTGCAACTAACTGTGAGCTCGCGGAGTCGGCGTCATCTTAAATACGCGCCTCTCCGCACCCCTCGTCTATGTGCGATAGAAAAAAAACGCACCGAAAACACATTGGACTTTCTCAGTAGTCTGGAAGTAAAAGTCCAGATTTCATAATGTTGCGCGAAAGCCTGTGAGCGTATGCGGTCATTGTAAAGGTCGCGAACTTGATCCGTAAGTAAGGTGTCGTTTGTTTTGACTCCACGTGGTATGTGGTTTTGTAATAAGGATGACAAACTTGCATGCAGTATTGTTCGTGTGAATGAACTTGGTTTGAGTACTCTGTTGCAGGGCAATGGGGAATAAGGTCATTGGCACGCAAGGCCTTTTACAACTTGTTGGTTATAAAATTTAACTTGCGTATGAAAACATTTTTGAAACCTGTTTTGGTCAAGGCGTGAGAAAAAATATCTTGTTTACTGAAAAGCTTTTTGTGACATTTAATTTTGTTTCTATGAAAGTTCTGTACCATTCTATAGTTATATAAATCTGACTCAGGTCACGCTAGTAAATTAAACAGTGCCTAAGTTCAAATAAATTACTTGTAATCTTTTGTATTATTATCATCTATTTTAATGAAAGGTGAAAGTTAACAAATTATTTATTTAGAGATTGTAATTACATGCTTGACATTTAAAGTAAATGTAATTTTATCCTGAGATTTGAGTTTTTAATGCTTCATTCATTAGTGCTCTAGATTTTTTATTACTAATGTGTATTAAGTACTTAAATATAAAAAAAAATCTTGCTGTAATTTTAAGAGATGCATCATGGTCAATATTTTGATCTATCTATACTAATATTATAAAGAGGAAAGATTTGTTTGTTTGTTTGTAATGAATAGGCTCCGAAACTACTGGACCGATTTCAAAAATTCTTTCACCTTTGGAAAGCTACATTATCCCCGAGTAACATAGGCTATATTTTATCCCTGTATTCCCACGGGAACGGGAACTACGCGGGTAAAACCGCGGGGAGGCAGCTAGTTAGTAATATTTTCCCGACGGGAAATAAATATTTTTTATATAATTAAAGCTATGTTGTTCAGTACCATTTCTAAGGTATTAAGAATTGTATATTACATAGTTATTTCCTCACGTGCTGCGTATGTCGTCGTCCAAGGAAACTCGTTCTAGCTGTTACTATGCCTTGAAAGTTAGAAAGCATCATTAAGGAGATTGCCTTTTTTGAATTTATGACTATTTTTGATAGATGCAAGTTGCATTTTTTTCATCAAATAACTTCTTGTTTAGTCATAAGAGTTGTAAAACTGCGATGTGTAGTAAACAGCATCCCAAAAACTAAGATATTTATTTAGTAATCCAAAGAAACAACGTCCTATTTTGTTACCATATTTAACATATTTGGTATTCTATAAAAAAATCAAAAAGTTTTATAAAGCATATGTATCCCAAAGTTTACAAAAGCTTACAACCATATGTAAAAGCTACATCAAAGTTGCACTCAATAACTGCTATTACTTCTATTATATCATTTTATGCAATACTTTGCTCCGGTTTATTATGAAAAAGGAGCAAAACATGAAAGAAGCGAGGCGGTGCAACCAAAAAGAAGCAAACACGAAGTCGGTATGAATGAAATAATGGCTTTTGTTAGAAAATAAAAGAGTGGTTTTCTTCTTTTTCTTGTAACCGTGAACTACATTGCGAGTAAATTATTTTTGTATCGTTATAATGTTTCACTAAGTCAAAGTGGACTTTTAAACGGTAGGCCATCTATACTTTTGTGTAATATTATTTACTCCGCTTGTCGTTGGAGATCTTCCATTTTCCCGGGATAAAAATTACTCAATATGCTAATTAAGGTTATAAACGATCTATGCATTAAATTTCAACCAAATCCGTACTGTAGTTTTGGCGTAAGAGAGGAACAAACATCAATACATGCAAACTTGCGCGTTTATAATTTTAGTAGGATTGTTTTAGGTACACATACATAGGTCGTTAATAAAAAAAACTACAAATAAAGTCTGACTTCTCTCGAGAACATGGTGTAACTAGATACTTCAAAACAAGATCATGACCTTCACAGGATTAAACCTTAAACCATTTATTCTCCACACAGAAAATAGAGTACATATTAAGAAATGAAGCATTATGACCAACTTGTGTGTAGCTAGGTGGCCAGCTCAGTGTACGCTGCACATAAGGTACAGCACTAAGGTAGATACTAACAAGTCTTAAATCAATTCATGATTCTAATCTTGCAAATCGCCATACAATTTGGTCAACAAGTACCTACCTACGTGTTTTGAACCACAAGGATATGACATAGATTCGTGCTATGACTAAGTCAAATGGATTCTGACTTTCTTGGAAGCCAAAAGTTATTCTAAAGGGATAACAAAAGTAAAAGTTTTGCCCAGTTTTCTTATATTCGTCATTATTACCTACTTATTTATGTAGGTCAAAGTCAATGTACGCCGCTATAAGAAGGTATATAATATAATATATATATAATAGTTTAAGAGATTTATTAGAACCCAATTTATTAAGATAAGACTTTAGTAACATTTCAGATTATGTTACCTGATTTATATACCTGTATCATCAAAAATATAGCATTATTTTGACTAAAGTCAACGTTTTGATTAAGGTGTTTTGATCGTGGTCACGAGAAGACTAAAATTATATTTTGATACTAACGTACTAGCGAATAGTCCTCATAAATAATAAATTTTGTTCGTGAAATATATTTTACCTATTTCAGACTCAAATATGTTGGAGCAAAGTAGTAGGTAATTTTGATAGCCTCGCGAGCCCCGTAGCCCCACTGTAGTGACGAAGAAGGCAAAAAAAAGGTACATAGTAGGTATTTAAGATTCTTATAATTGTCTTAATTATTCAAACCTTGAGTTAACAGGATATTTACCTAAGCATAATAACATATTCATTGCCAACTAAAACGGCGATTGTATAACAAGACTATAACTAAGTCTAGTCTAGACTTAGATAAAAGCTTAACAAACTACATGTCCAACTGAAACTAGCCGTGAAATCGTAATAGCATTTGTTTGGAGCACTTAATTATTAGCCTAAGATTGAACTAACACTCTCACATTGCCAACAAGGCTTGTTCAAAACGACTATTTTAACACACGAACCACCAGCTCGGAACATAAACATATAATTTTCTACATAACGCAATTATTTCTAACCAACCGACATCTCGAATTACAGTCACATACAAAATTAGGAGTTAAATAGTGTCATTGAACTCACAAAAAAGTGAAAGACAACTCATAATAAGTGCTGGAATGATAGTAAAATTTTATTGTGGTGGTCTTTGTTTGTGACCATAGTTTGCTTAGATTATACGTTTAGTTAGATCAGATAGGTAGATATAACAGTTAGATATTGTCTAAGAGAAAATATGGTATAAAATAGAGGCACTTGCATCAGTGTTAATATATTGGGAACCTTAACTAAAGCAAATCATGGGAAAACCTACGAATATTAAAAATTCGAAAGGTTATGTGTATGGATTTTATATTCCATAAATGAAACTATAAGTAAAGTGTTCCAACTTTGTCCATAAAACTTCATGTGAGATCGCCAGCTAAATCACCAATTTTAAAGATTATACGTCGATTTCTCAAGCTCACATAACAATCGATAAATATTCTATCTATGTGAGCTTCGTGCCGTTACTGTGGAGAAAGCTTTTAAAGTGTCTTCATTTATAACAATAATACTCGTGATTCGTTCTACAGATGTGATGATACAAAGCGGAAGTATTTAAATAACTTTACGACTATTCTGTGATTAAAAATAATTTAATTAACATTTTTAATGAAGAAACAGCACTGTCCAGTTTTAAATGGTGGTTTGACAGTAAAAACAAGATGGCGGAGTTTCTTCAGTAATTTTGAGAATATGATAGGAATAGTTTCTAAACTCTGTAAAGAAATATAATTATAATAATAATAATTAGTTCATTCTCTATCTATATAACTTGGTGTAATGTAATTTTTACAATATAAAAAGAAAATCTGGTACGAAATTTTGTTTCTGAACCGATATTTTTTTTAGATCTGTCTGTTCTGATCTGTCTGTTTCCTAGGGTCATGATTAAAATTTAATTAAAATGATTCCTATTTAAAAATCTAAATACAATGACATTGAAATATATACCGTATTGTAGCCTTATAAACGTCATTGTTAAATAACATGCTGCTAAATATTACGCATTCACAGCTGATTTGTCATACTGAGGTAAGAATATGCTAATATGCTGTGAAAATACACTTGAGTCCTTGACACACCAAGAGCAGAACGTTTATTGAAAACATTTTCAGACTAGTTTAGCTAAGTGAGATATTAATTGTGATATGGATTATACAAAAATTTAAATGTGTATAAATAAGTACCTAATAGAACTTACCAACCTATATTATATACAAAATAATAAAGATTCAATATTATCCTATGTAAAAATCAAATTCAATTTCTTTTTATTCAAATAGGCCTCAATCAAGCACTTATGAATAGTCACTATTAATATCACGTAATAACTTGAAAAGATTTTAGTCGATCTGCTTGGGTCTTCAAATGTTTGTGACATACCTATCTAAAAAAGGAACATATAACTGACTTTCTAATGATATACTACTGAAGCACATCTCAAGTGTAAATTTTAATATGAAACTGTTACGTGAATTCGAAGTTTTATAAATGCACTTTGCTCAAAATGTTGGTCTTAGTATGTCCAAAGCTGAATATTACGGTTGATTACGAGACTAGTTTTTGAGAACTGGTTCTTCTGTCTGCCAGAAGTCTGCCGCGTAATGTTATGTAAAATTGATCGGTATCAATAATCAGGTTTTATTCACAAACATATTTCACTCAATCATACCTTTGTAGTTTTTTTTAACGTAGATAAAACTAAATTTTCATCAATTAAGGGATTGGGTAGTGAGGTTCATGTTGATAGATTTTTTTAAGTATTTATATGAATTCAAGAGACGTTCTAATGACTTTCAGAAATGAAAGATGTTCATATATAATGATATTCAGTCTCACTAATATCAATTTAGTTATGAAATTAATTATATAACTAAGTCTGACTAGAAATGACAGTTGGATATCAAATATAATATTGCATCATAAAAATATTTGGCTTTCTAAAGGAGCATTCTAAAAGAAATAGGGGAAACTTCTATTTGTGAATCTGAAAATATATAGCTTGGCCAATCAATGTACATTTTTACCATAAACTGCAGATATTATATACTATACTAGTGGCTCCCCGCGGTTTCATCCGCCTTTCTGGGATAAAAGTAGCCTATGTGTTAATCGACGTTATAAACTGTCTGTGTTCCAAATTTCAGGTAAATCCGTTCAGTAAATTTTAGGTGAAAGATGAACTAACATCTATAGGTACATACAAACTTTTGAATTTATAATATTAAATGGATGGATGGCTGTGTGTTACTCTTTCACGTAAAAAGTACTGAACGAATTTGGGTAAAATTTGGAACACTTAAACTTTATAACCTGAATTAACACATGGCTACTTTTTATCCCGGGAAAATTGAAAATACCCCAGGAACGGGGGAGAAACCGCAGGGAATCACCAGTAATTCATAAAAGACGACACAAAATCATGATCACGCGCATGAAAAACCGCATACTTCATATGCAGACCGCAAAACACAGTTCCCTAGTTACCAGTACGGTACAGTAGGCTAAAAGACCATGTGAATGCCCCGACAATGCCAACTTGATCTTAATGGAAGTTCACACGTAATATAGAACGACTAATAATGTGCATACGTTTATAGTAGGCCATCTATGATGATGAGTTGTTTGAGTAGATTTATCAATAACTAGCTGCCTCCGCGCGATTTTACCTGCGTAGTTCCCGATCCCATGAGAATACAGGGATAAAATATAGCTTATGTTACTCCCTGATAACGTAGCTTTCTATTGGTGAAAGAATTAAGCAGATCGGTTCATTAGTTTCGGAGCCTATTCGTTACAAACAAACATATCTTTCCTCGTTATGATATTAGTATAGATAAAAAAAATATTGTCTACGGTTTCATCAGCGCTTCCAGGGGTTCTTCAATTTTACCGGGATTAAAAGTAATCTATGTGTTTTTCCAGAATATATTCTAATTGTATGCCGAATTTCATAGCGATCCCTTCAGCCGTTTTAGCGTGAGAGAGTTACAAACATACATTTATACATGTTGTTCAAACACGCTAGAACAGTCGTAGTGACAAATTTTGTGATTTGCATGCTTGGATGTTAATAAATGCCAATAAAGTTACGCAGATAATTTGACAAATACACTTTTTTATAGGTAGTAATTTTGTCATTTATTTAGTTATATAGCCATTCCAAATTTAGGTAGTAGTCAAAGGTGCCAAAGCTTTGACTTTTATTAATGCCCTTTTGGGGTCAAAATTTAATAAATTGCATTAAATTTTGATTTGACGCACCGACTCACGATCATGAGGGTGCCGGTTCAAATCCTTGGCCCGTACCTCAGAGTTTATAAAAAAACTTACGTACGGACTCACACCACTGGCTTTCGGTGAAGGAAAACATCGTGAGGAAACCTGCATGCCTGAGGTGTCACAATTAAAGGCATGTGAAGTCCGCTAATCCGCACTAGGCCCGCGTGGTGGACTATGGCCTAAACCCCCTCGATGTTAGGGGAGGCTCGAGCTCCTGGGTGGAGACGTATGTGAGCTGTTGATGATGATTAAATTTTGAATTGTTCTATATTAGACCATTTACTACATACATATACCTACTATATTCAGCATTTCGCACAAATATCTTTTACTTATTGATCTTTGATTATGTAATATCACATTCATGCTTTTTACAAAGTACCAAAACTGTCGACTATCTTATGTATAGCTTAAAATAATACGCTCTAAATCGTACCTCTTATTTTGAAGTCGGTTAAATAAAAGTACCAGTATAACATAAACATGTGAAGTTGGAACTACCGACCCGCGACACATCTCAAGATCCGCCTGTGATGTAGTGAAAGTGAGCGAAAGCCTTAAGATGACCACTCTTATATGAATTGTTTGAAGCGCCATCTCAATTTTATGACTTCTATATGTACGTACGTATAATAAATAAAATACCCTAATTATATTTAAATAGGTAGGCACTATAAAGCTTCTGAATTAAAATAGATAGGTACAAAAAATTACTTGAAGAGAGTGAAATAATAAGTTTTCGCTCAATATTTACTTTAGCTTACGATAAAATCTAGACTGAGTTCACCATCTCCAAAATAAAACGTATAGCTATCTTTCTTATTCCTTGCTTAAAAAGAGAGAGATACAGGTTTATTTGGTGGTTACAGTTTAATCGAAACTAGGTATTGTAGGTTACTTCAACGTACGTTACTTCAATGCTCAGTGGAAGCAAGTTTGGCAATGATTTCAAAAACATTGCGGTCAATAACTAATAATATAAGTAGTATTAATATACGAGTATGCTCATATCTTTGGTATTAGTAGAATACCAATCTTGATTAAAATAGTGCTAAGCAATTTTCCTAAATGTTTTATAACAAAAATACTATCACAAAACGATAGTTTCAAAGTCGTGTTTATTACAATATTTGCTATTATATGGCTATTATCGACATTACGAACCGGAGGTAACGAATTGAACTTTCGTTTTTATTCCGTTTAATCGTTCATTTGAATAAAAAACATGATATTGCGATTTTGTGAATTAAATAATTCACCGTGACTGATATTTACGGGTTCAGAACACAAGCGAGTAGCGAGTTTTTAATAACTACTAGTGGACCAGGCAGACTTCGTTTTGCCCACCAGCGCCACCTACCGGGTCCAAGTATATGTAAGCTATCCTATCTCTCAAGTTGGATCGAACTGCACATGGTGTGCGAATTTTATTATAATCGGTTAAGTGGTTTATGAGTCCATTGAGGACAAACATTGTGACACGAGATATATATATATTAAGATGAAAATTATTATTGTATAGAATGAGACTTTGTTTATTGTGCTTTCACGCCTTAAATATTAATTTAATTTTCCAAAATTATTTCGCTAATCGAAAGCTACATTATTAGGAAGTAACATAGGCTATATTTTATTCCCGTATTTCTACGGGAACAGTAACTACGCGGGTGAAACCCCGGGGCGGAAGTAGGTAATGATTTTTTTTAGGTATTCATGATGAATGTTTTAGACTTTTATTTTTCAGACTGAAGTATATTCTTATATAGTAACTAACTCATTTCGGTAGAATTTTCATTCGAACTATTAAAATCATTCGTGTTTCCTCACTCATTGTAAGCTACCCATTCTATGACAGCAATAGAAAATGTCGCAGGATTAGGTACCTTTAATTTGCCAAAGAAAACTAAACATGATAGAAAATAATTTTGTCTAAATTAAATATAATTTCAATACCTAGTTTATCTATTTTGTTTTACTATCCGCTAATATATTGACCACAACTCGTCAGTGCCATTCAAAACGATACCAACATTAAGTTACAAGTGACTCACGCGCACGTAGAAAGTTCTCTTTTTACTCAAATTCACACGTTTCCACGTTGAAATGTAATGATTTTTATCATTTTCAAATTATACTGATAAAATGTACGATTACTTGTGAATTTTACATTATAGAATTGTTATATTTTTATTGAGGTTATTGAACTCTGATGTGAACTAGTTAATGTGATCATCATCATCTGTCTGTCCTGTTTCATCTCAGATTTTAATTATGTCTGTGTATTAGATATCTATGTACGAAATGAATAAATGTATTCATATAGTAAGTTATTACAGTACAAACGTAGCTTAGTTTGGAAAAAAAATAAGTCTTTTTATTAATGTATTTATCTATTATGGCAATACTTTCCAATCAATTTTATATTTAAAAAAAAAAACTAGTTTCCGTCTCGCAGTTTCACCCGCCTAGTTTTCGTTCCCATAGGAATACGGGGATAGCCTAAGCTACTTCGTGATAATGTAGATTTCTATCGGTGTAAGAATCTTGAAATCGATCCAGTAGTTTTTAAGTTTATTCGTTACATACAAAAATACAAATCTATTCTCTTTATAATATTAGTACAGGGGCCTTAAAAGTTTTAAACAGACTATACCTTCAAATACACACATAAGTAAAATTAGAGAAAACAGATATTTCATTAACAATTTCTCACAATACACTATCACTCATTAAAAATAAGCAGAAGACATGTTTCTACCAATTAATTCATGGTATACGTACGGACAGACGGCAAAACAATAGTAAGAGTAATTTACGTCGTATTGTATAGTTTTTGTTTAGAAACATTCAATAGATCACCGAGTAAGGAATCGAAGTTTTATGATGACTCCGATTCATCAAGGTAATGTTAAGGTGCTTGCTGATAGGCTTAAGTTAAATACTTGAAACTTACACCAAGATTAGTTCTAAATAAATTCTGAACCTAAAATAATAATAGAATATCAGAGAGAAACGAATTATATTCCAAGCAAAAATATTATAAATATAAAAATCTAAAATAGGTATTGCATTTTTATTTATGACTACTGGATCCTCACGGTTTCACTCGCGTTGCCAGGCGATCTTAAATTTTCCCGAGATAAACTTCAGCCTATGTGTTTTCCCAAGCTTTCCATCTGTGTACCAAATTTCATTAAATAGGATTCAATGATTTTAAAGTGCAAGCAGTACCCAGAATTACTTTCGCATCTATGATATTAGGAGGCTTCCAGCGACTGGGCCCGCAATAAACTGGGACCGCGGTCCCACTTGCCGGATCGTTTTAATTTAAATATTTTCTTCCGACGACTGGGACCACAATATACTGGACCTGCGGTTCCAGTTTAATTCGATTATTTTAATTATTGTTTTTAATCTATTTAATATTATCATGCTAGTGCTCAACAAACTTAATGAAAAATTTCGATTTATTGTTCTAAAAAGTGCGTGAGAAATACTATCGCTTATGTTATTGTTGTTTCACTTTCGGAATATGAGTGTTTGGCTGGTATGACATTTTTATTGTCGACATCATTAGCTGGGTAGGTACCTACTGAATCGCTACGTGTATATATTACATCAATACATCTGGACAAAAATATCTCGTCGCAATTCAGCTCAACTATGGTATGGTAAATATTAAAATAAATACCTATAATAATAAACTTATAAACAGGTTGTTACTAACTGTTTGACAATTCACTGGAATCTTATAGATAATGTTAAATTATAGAGATTTATTTTGAATCCTCGAAAATAGTGACCCTGGAAAATTTTCAACATTATTTTATTGAAAATTGCGGAAAAATCATTAGATCATTTAAAAACGACATAGATGACTATCCAAGATATACATTTAGCTATATTTATACATTATCAAAAATTCCATCATATACCTATGGTAAATGACCCAATGGTGGCCAGTTTAAGAAAAAAAAAAACAGGTTTTTGTGAAATATTACCAAAATTGTGAAAGTTTCAGCACTGAATATAGTGAAACTGTAACGTCCAGTCCTTATTTAATATTTGTAATGTGTTGCGCGTGAGATACAAAAGCTGGCAAAGCTGGATTCAATTAATTTAACAAATAAAAGTTGTAGTTTTGTGACCCAGTCTTGGACAGGGAAAATTCATTAATGGATACCCCAGTCTTAGTCTAAGTTTATCTTTATTTTATGGTTAACACATGAAACAAAACTAATTTTGATTTTAATTAAGCAATACTATTTTACAAGTGAAACTTTCTGCTCACCGCCTTAACGATTTCCTAAAGAAAAGCTGTCGTTGTCAATTTCAAATCACCTTACACTTTGTATTCGCGCATATTTGTACATGTAACTGACTGAATTCAATAAAACGTTAAACTTAGATAGTTCGATGTCTAAAGTCTATGTCACAGTGATCCCAATGTAAAAACATTCGCTCATGTCCGAATTCTAGATGTTTCTTTTAATTTTTGGCCATTACTGGTACCGTGGCCACGACTGGTACACTTACGATACCAACTGTATCTAAGTATAAGGTACCTATTATAGATAACAACGGGAGGGTCGTGGAAAGCTTTTGTTACTAATGCACTAATAACGGACCCCGGATTGGGTTACAATGTCAATAGAGTGATTGTTCTATTGGTGGGAATATTGTAATTACTAGAACTAGTTCTAGTGCCTATGTGATGGTACCTACCATAGAGGTCATGGCTTTGTGTTATACTTTGTATGAAAAGAGTAATTGCTGACTTTTCTGTAAAAGCAACCTTCCAAACTGAGATTTTTTTTTATACCACAAAGGTGGCAAACAGGCTTACGGTCCGCCTGATGGGAAGCGGTCACCGCAGCCTATGGACGCTTGCAACACTAGGGGCGTCACTCACGCGTTGCCGACCCTGTAAAAATCTCTAAGAACTAATCTATTTATATATGCTTAGGTATTTGAATAACAAGAAATTGATCAGGTTTCAGCCCCATTTTATTGTTTGTTTTTCATATATGTAGATCTTAGTATCGACATATAAGACCTCCTTTCTGAGCTATTAGTAGTTTAAGAAGATACAGATCATGTTCAGAAATGCTTATTTTTCAGACGGACCTTATCCCACAGACCATAGATAAAACTTTACCTAATTACAAATCTTAATTAATTGTAAGCTTATACTAAGTAAGTATTTAGATAAATGCAAAGTGTAACAAAATATCTTTCGGAATAAAACTTTGCTAATATTTCTAGTTTTTAAGGCTTCGCACGGCATGTTTACAATTGGTAGCTGGAATATTATTACTATGCAGTTGAATACCGGCCGTGGTTTCTATTGCAACAAGGCCAATGCCGCCCGTCAAGTGCACTACACTAAGCTGCATAAACCTTAAGTATATTTTATTACAAGAAAAAAACAAAATCAAAAGAAGATCGAATGGGTGAGCGAGGGTTTTGATTTTGTTGAATGAGTTTGACTGTGTAATGGCTATATGTTTGGGAAAATTAAATATAGTTAGTAACCTAATTACTTTTGATCTCACTTTATTTATTTAGTATAGATATATAACATTTAATTAAGTCCTCTCATCACTATCATATTTGATTACATCAAAACGGTATGAACCACGAACGATATTAGTAAGTGTAAGGAGGAGGTATTCTTTCATTTGGCAATTCAAATAATATATTAAGCTTTTATAATTCGGTAGGTATACCAACTTGAAAAAAGAATAGAATTATTATAACATATGTTTTCCAACTGTACCGCAGAGGTCCGGTTAATGTATCTGCCGGGAAACCTGCGTGTCTCTCCAGTAATGACCGCCTCCGTCGCATTCGCGCCGACTCCGCACGAGGATATCCGATCTATGGGAAATCGGCGACGGAACTTACCCTACATATAATACTTTTACTTTTTCAGACCTACTAAAGGGATTGCCTACGGCAAAGAATCAGTGTGGCCATTTATTGAGGTAATGTTGCCAATATTGAGGTGTCCACAGACTAGGTATTTGAGCATTTAATTTTTAGTCATAATTTACTAGTAAGGAATAGCAGTTTAAGACAGAGATACGATAAGAAATAAAAATAAATGAATAGTATAGTACATTATTTGTATAAAGATAATTACTTCAGAAATACATCATATGCAGGTATATACTTATGACGTGTTTCTGAATATATTGTCAAAATCGAATAAATCAGTTTGTGTTATAGAAGTTTTAGTTTGTTAATGAAATCAAGAATTTACTTATTCGGAAAGTTGCATTTATTGTGAAGAGAGTATTGTAATTTTCATAGCAATTCTATGTCTAATGTTCGATTCTCACTAACGACAAATACCTATTTAAACAGGGATTTTAGTTTGTTCTTATTTATAGTCAGGTACTTCGATGAGTTATCTTGTACCATAACGTTAGTACAAAATAATACTTACACAATTCGTAAATCCGCATATCTTTTGGTAGGTATTTCACGGTGAAATTCTTGCCAGCCCAAGCTCTATTTTAAATCACATACCTCATAAAATCCGACATTGAGTGTTACAATACTTTCCATATATGTGATAAAACTGTCACAAGCTGCGCACGCGTCGTCGGTTTCTATGTTTTGAGGTAAATCGCCACACTATGTCACTTTCTAAGCAAATTGCTTGTATCGTGAGTTGCTCTGATGTATGGACTCATTATTCTGATGGCAGGTGATTTGTCTGAGGGTATCCTGTTATGATAGTAGACTAAACGAAGAATTAAATCTCCGTTCAAATCCTTGTATAAAATTAGCCTGGGTGTAGTTAAGAATAGGCTTAAGTTAAAGGTAAGTTACATATTAAGATGGGCGGGGAAGAACATCCCTATCTGTTTTCGCGGTGAAACAGTGTACAAGTGAAAGAAATACATCTTGGAATTGCCTACTAGGTAGGTAACTAACCAAAAACATAAGTGACCTGAAGTCAATTGATGATCTGAAAAATTTTAATGGTTGTTTATTTGAGATTTTAATGTCAAATAGGTACTTATCTACCTATTCTTTTAAATCACAGATATCCAGTATCGCTACAGATATCACATAATATATGAAGTTAGTGCATAGAAACGAAAAGAGTTATAGACTGTTCGATTCAATTATATTACGTTCAACAATATTCTAACACATATAATGACGCAAGGCATGTATAAAAATTTCATGCGTAACGTTATTTAAGGTAATTCACGCGCAAAAGATCCAAAAGATGGCGCTAGTTGAATGCTACCGTAGTGGCATCTATGCATATACAAGGGTACTTTTTCAATTTTAGAAAGTAATGATCATAGAAAGCTTTAGTTGCATGTAGGTTTATCTAGTCACCGATAGATGGCCGTATAACTAAATTAAAGTAATAAATATTTTAATTAACAACATAATACTTACACTTTTTTTTTATTATTATGATAGTACGTCCGTAACTCCGTTTAGGTATTTTGAAAAAAATCTATTACCATTGGTAACTTTGTTATTTTCATTAAGGAGTTGGTACCTATTACTTTTTGGTAGTAACTTTTAATGTATTGGCATTTATCCATTAACCTGTTACGAAGACAAATGAATAAACTATTAGGAGCCTAAATACATTACCGAAGTTCAGACTTTCCTAAGTTGTAGATACTTGAGTTATTTAGGTACCTACCTTTTCACAGCTCTAAGTCTCTTCACAGCTACAGTAGTTTATTAAATATTAAATCAATAATACATTGATAAATTCTGTTCACATTAAGGCCATATAAACTTCCCCTTATTAAGATTTAATGCATTTTTGGGGTTTATATGGATGGATTTACGATTTCTCATATTTATGTATCTTATTTTAAAACAACAATCACTTCTACATACTCAGGTACATGCCTATAAGAAAATAACTTATGAAAATCAAACTTAAACACATAAACAATACTTTTCAAGATGCTATTTTCAGGGTCATGTATTCATTTTCTTTTCTGCTATTATTTCAGTTGGAGCGAACAATATTTTCTATCAATTCCTTTGAATTTTCTCGCGAGACGCAATGGAGCAATCTCCGTAGTTGAATCTTGTTTGCACTTAACTTTCCAATACCTAGAAGCGTTATTTGACATCGGAATAGGTGTCGAAACTACTTTTAAAGGTATCTGTATGATAGGTTCCGTTTCGAGAATGCTTCACTTAATTTTTCATTGGCAACTTGACATGAAGTATTTTTTTTAATCGAGTATTTTTTTTTTTTTTTTAAAGATTTTGGATATTGCCAGCAACGAAATAAAGTTTTCATTTATTTCAAATATTTTTTTCAGAATTTTTAATGACATGAGTATAACATGCATGAGTATTTATATAATATTAGTTAAGACTAGTTTCCGCTCGACGTTTTCACCCTCTTAATCTCCGTTCCTTTAAGAATACAGGGATAAAACATAGCCTATGACAATGCCAAGTAACGTAACTTTCTATTGATGAAAGAATTATTAAGTTCCATCAAATTAACAGACAAAAAATTTAATTTAATCAGAATTTTATCATTCCTCTATATAAAAGATTAAGAAATATCCATTATATCCATCATTAATTATACAAGTGGCTACGATAATCCGACACATTTCAAGAGTCTTAATCCGACATAAACTAACTGAAACGCTTTCAGTTGTAAATGTATTCAGGGTTAGATTACCATGGAACAGCTTAATTAGCTATTAAAGTGCTGAGAGATAATTTTAACAGTCCGGGTCTCTCTGACTAACGGTTATAATGCCACTGTTGAGTGAGGGAAAGGAAATGGACTTTATCTTGATTGAGGACTTATATATATCTAGGGGATTTTCAAGGACATTTTAGGCACATGGCCAAGCACAGAGCTTGTACTATAGTAACCAGCTAATGTGGTAAAAACAATAGTACCTAACATGTGGACATGCAATTATGAATAGTCGTACTCTAATCCTCAGTTCGGAAAGTTCCTTTTGCTGAGAAGAGCCGGTGATAAACTCAGTTGTTCCTCTTTTTTATAGAAAACTTGAGCCCATTTATTATGTATTAGTAGTGGCTACCCTCAAATTCACCTGCATTTTGAGAGAACTTAATTTTCCCCGGGATAAAAGTAGCCTATGTGCTAATCCATGTTTAAAACTATCTGTGTTCCATATTTCGTCCAAATCCAATCTGCAGTTTTTGTTTTTGGAAGAGTAATCAACATACACAGTCACACACTTACAGGCTTTCGCCTTTGTAATTTTAGTGGGTTTTAGGGTATGGTATTACCGTCGCTTATCAGTATCAATCTATAAACGTATCAATTATATTATTCTCTCAAAATTAAGGTAAATTCAATGGTATTCAAAACCAGGAAATCCATCAATTCTCGCCTGAGTTAAGTTTTAACATTGTGAATAGGAAATTTTAAATTTGTGGGCCCCCACCGTTTCAGTATAACATTGAATCAGAATTAACGATGCTTCATGTCGCAGTTCCGCTTGAAATGAAGCTATTCATCGCATTAACAATAAAAAGTATGGCAGCGGTTGTGTTCCATGATTCAGCGGACACAGATACAGCCGGGAGTTTTTTAGGGAACTCGCCTGTTATGACTGTTATTTTGGTATTTAATCTACTATGGTCCGTTTTGATTTGGTCTTAATCTAAATAAGATTACTACAAGGTCTTACTTATATCAAATGAATAGGAAGCTAAAATATCTATTGTCTATTTGAAGCTTATAGTTGTATTCTAAAAGAATTTAAGGAGTTTTAATAACTACTAACGGTCTAAATACGATCTTCGAAAATTTTAAAATCAATCAATCGTATAAAATATATTGGAACAAAGTTCGCCGGGTCAGCTACATTTAATATAGCTATATAAAAACGATATTTACTACACTACACTTATCAATTGTAGCAAGATAGGTAAGTACCTCGTTGCAAAAAAAGAAAATTGCTTCCTCAGTGGCTAGGTACTCTGTGACAAAGGGTTGGCTTTCTAAATCACGTTTATCCTGTAATCATATATTCTGAATTTCAGCCTTCATCATCTTTAGACATCTAGATCATTTGTATTCAACAAAAATTACGGTAGACCATAGTACTATTTAAATATGCTTATCTATTTTTAAAGACATGATTTAAAACCTAATACATACCTTAATCCTGTATAAAAGTGTGGCAATAGTTTCGGCTAAACATTTTATTGAATTTAACACATTAAGTATATAAATGATAAAGGAATAATGAAAGTTCAAAGACATAAAATGAAACTCAAAGTAATAAAAACATTTTAAATAATTATAATAAAATTAACACATTCAATAAATAACAATAAATTATTATAGCTACAATTAAAATACTACAAACATCAGTTCTAAGTATTTACATAATAAATTAGTGAAGGAGAAAGTCAAGAAAAATACAATAAATTGCTGATGTGTAACAAAACGCGGAAAGCCATGCAAATATAGTTTTACAGATGAATGATCGATTTGAATAGTGAAACAAATTTCCGTAAACGATAATGAAAAACAAGATGAAGAGTGTGAAAAATTAAATGCGAGTGAAAGAAGTCAATGCAGAAATGAGAAAAATGTGGCAAACAAAAGTGATAATAATAGCAAAGCGTTTGCAAAGAAGAATGGCGGTGGTAAAAACTACGTGCTAATTGAAAAGGATTCGCTCATTCAAAAACACTTGTCACGATCCAAATTTGAAACCAAATCATGTTCATTCAAGCATCCTAAATCATTTCTCTATATTCTTTAATCAAGGGGTTATGTAGTCTTCTCGTACTCAGTCCATCCTTTATAAGGTAATGGAGTATCAGCTAGGTCTCGTCGTCTTCTGTGGTGGCCGTGATGACCAGCGTAGATGACTTGGTGATCATCGTGGTCATCATGTGAAGCCAGTTTTTTCACTCCAACTATTGCTGATAGCATTAGAGCTAGCGCTGACACTGCGAGGGCCTGTGGATGAAAAAAATAGTTGTTAAATGGATAATTTGAGATCCTGGGAGTCAATCAAGAAAAGGACTTGATTCATGGCCAATTTGATCCTATACGAAGCAGAATCTTCATAAAAATACATTATTTTGGTTTCTTTTAAATTAAAATCAGATTTGAGCTATTTCAGAACATATTTAACCTCCGCCAAATTTCATTAAGCCATTCTGGCGTTTTAAGTTGCTCAAAATAACAATCCATTCTGCAAGCATTCGCATTTATAATATCAGTCAGTTTGACTTCATACATGTCTATGTATCTTACTAATATTACTATTATTAATTTAGGTACTATGTCTATAATATATACACGATCATGCCATATGCTATAATCATAATATGGTAATAGTGAAAACCCTATCTACAAAACGTGAATACTAGAGTAATTTCAACATTTATATTTATCTTGAATTTGAATAATTTACAAAGTTCATATCGATCGTCTCTAGTAAAAGTAATAAAGCAACGTACAATATTACTCTAATAAAGCGTAATCAACATAAATTTTCTGCGCAAACGTAATAAAAACGTTAATCAGTACGTACCCAATAATAATGAAAGAGGTACTCAACATGCTGTATAAAACTTTCTGAATATTCAAGCTAATACAGATTTTATGAGACATTAATAAGTATCTCATTACAATAAAGCCCAATTTGCCTCTAATGAAAATGTACAAGCTTGAACTTTTATGTATTTCAATATTAAGATCATTGACCTAACTTTAGTCTAAGTAAAATTCTGAAAAATAAATAAGAAATTCGATACATGGAAGATACATGGAAGAATGATGATGAACGAGAGATGGACAGAAGTGATGGTGGCCTTACCATCAAGTAGACCGTTTACATGTCCTTCTACTACTATTTACACCCTGCATCTTTAACCATATACCCGGAGAATTAGGCTTAACGTATAATTCTTCTGCAGTCTCGCATCTATCTAACGTTTGTTCTTACAGTACCTGTAAGATTCTATGCTTAACGAGTAAGCGAGACAGAACATAAAATCTATGAGATGAACAGTAAGAAACGATTAATCATTATAAATATCTGGTACATGATCGGTGCACCATTTCACTGCGTCACGCTGGTGAGCATACGGGTCTTTTGGTGCACGATAATTGCTTGCTTTTCCAATTAAACTTGTGTGTATAACTGAGTTTGTTGTACGCCAAGTTTAAATAGGTTCAGAGGTCCAATTTCAAACTATAAGCTAAGAAGCCGCTCCAAGAAGGTCTTTATTTATCTGCTGTCACTATGGTACAATTAGGTCTCGATGTATCACAAGTAATTGTAATAAAGTGTTCACCTACATATTGTCACTTAAGATAGTGAATTTCATGTTGAAATTCAAATGTTTTTTTGCGAGAAATGTGATTGTCTTTTACTTTCTTCATCCCAGTTAATATAATAGTTTAAAATTCTAGAGTCGTTGGTAATAAGTATCTATAGAACATCTTTTAAAAATCCATATATCTTCTATCTCCAGGGGTAGTAAAATCCAAACTGTTACAAAATTGTTGTTCAGTAGTGTTGCTTGTGAGTCTTGTAACCAATTTAGGACATCCCTCTCATTTGCCGGTTTGCCTTCCCTTCCGTTCCCTTCATGAAACTTTCCACATTTATTATCGGTGCGGCGACAGCTGTGACCAGCCGCCTGCTGCGTTTTGAATTATATGTTTAACTTTTTTTTCTCTTACTCATTCTGTTCTAATTTAACACAAGGTATATTAGTTTAAGGTATTTTCCATAGTAAAAATTCTGACTAAATTAACTATGCCAATTAGATTTTTCCACTACCATCAGTTAGTAGTTTATATGACAAGACAAGGTCGTAAAACAAAACGGACACCCAATTTCGGTTGACATTTGAGAGGCCAATTCGATACTGATGTTTCATTTTGACTCTTATAACGATTGAAATACGTGCATTTTTTAACTAACATCTTTGTTCCTTATTGCTCCTGCGTTAAATATAAAAGGAAAATGAACTGTATTATAAGGGAATAAGGTCCATACCTTCATAGTGAGGAGACCAAGACCTCCGATACCAGCGGCGCCAAGTGCCTTCGCGAACATGAGGCCGAGTAGTGCCACTCCTCCTCCACCGCCGCCTTTCCCTCGTCCACTCACTAGAAATGAAAAAGAAATGAAACTATAATTAGAAGAAAAAGACGCCGTACTTTTGTATTGAAATAAAATATGTACCAAATTAATTTATGTGCCTATTTTCTTTGTACATTAAATTACTTTAGATTGAATGCTGAATTCAAATGTTTTTTAAGAAGTTTATAAATGAAAGCCCATGTTTTATATTATGTATGAAATGACGATTTGTAATAACTTTTGAAAAACCATAATAATTAATTTACCATATAGTGCATGTAAGAATAATTAGCAATCCGTATTAACGTTTTCTCACATTGCAACAATTTTTGATACCTACTTTCATGAAAATGTTCCGTATACTAATTTTACAACTTACTATATACAAGTAGGTTCTCGGACCCTATTTAATGATTCAATAGGAAGTTACTTAATAATTATCCGCATGAGAGAACGGGTTAGTAAATCCGTTAAAGCTTATATACCACCACTATAACTCTTGTAAGCTCTAGTGACCACAAGTTCTGTACACGCAATAAACTTCCAAGCATTAGATTTAGATAAGAGTAGGTATTTGGACCTCAATGATAGTAAATGCGATAAAGGACTAAGAAAAACTGTAGGTAGGTATAATAATGCCTATACTTTAAACTGTAGCTTAATGTCTAGCTTTTAATCATGATGGTTCTAGAGTACTTAATTTTGAAAATATGCCTATGATAAAGATATGAAGTTATATGTTCGGATGTTTGTTTTATCACACAAAAACGTGAAAATGGATTTGGATTATATTTGGCTCATGTCACTAGCTTCTACCCCACGGTTTCACCAGCATTCCCGGGGGATCTTCAATCTGCCCGATATAAAAAGTAGCCTATGTATTAATCCAGGGTGTCAGCTAACTCCATACCAAATTTTATTAAAATTGCTCCTGCCGTTTAGACATAAAGAAGTATTTCGCCTTTATCGATAACTGAAAATACCCGGGAAAATGGGAAACGCAATTAAAGCAATATAATAGAAGCTAGTTAGAAAAAAAATCTAAGTCGATGGATGAGTGATGACGTCACCAATGTCTTAAAGTAGTGACCAAACATTTACGTCAAATACTCTGATTCCTAAGAAGAAATAAATATCAATATCACTCAGCCAGGTAATTTACCTTACATAATAAAACACTTAATATACAAGCTTTCAGTCAGTAGGCGTACATAATTGATTTTATAACGCCTAACAATTTTTATCTCAGAACAAAAAAATATAGCATTATTATTTTTTAAATCCATGCTTATGTCATATTGTGTGATGAGATAGGATGTCTCGGAGAGATCGGAAAAATAAATGAAAAGATAAGTGTAACTGAAAAAATCTGTTCCTTCTCGTCTAAATAGGTAAATAAATAAGAAAATGGCGTATCACAGAGTAAGCCGGAAATTACATGTATAGAGAATGATTTTATGATATAATGATACTTTTGGGGCATATTAGTGAAGAAAAGACGGTTTATTGAACTTTGTACTACTTCAGGTAAAGTACATTGATATAGGAGATTTTGTATGTTTTTTTTTGTCACTTTCTACTGAGATTTTTTGATATACTTGTGCTATTTCTAACTGTTCTAAGCTGCTTTTGTTATTCATTAAAAAATAAGTATAAATTTGCTAAAAATGCAAAGGAGAACATCTAGCATTCCTAATCTATACTAATATTATAAAGAGGAATGTTTTGTATTATTGTATGTGTATGTTTGTAATGTTCTCAAAAGTTACTACGCCGATTAAAAAAAATAGTTCATCATTGCTAAGCTACATAATCAGGGAGTAACATAGGTTAAATTTTATACCTGTATTCCCACGGTAACGGGACCTACGCGGGTAAAACCGCGCGGAGGCAGCTAGTATTACTACAGATTGTGATAACGCTCAAAATACAGTTATTATTTCAGTTATATAAATTAATTCAGTCTGTTACACAATCATGTTTCCTTTTTTAGAAGCGACCTAGTTGTATCAGCAAATAAATCCAATTTTAGTAAAATATCGGATATCAGTTATAGGCAAAAAAAATTATTTGGTGCCGTTGATAGAGTAGGAGCTATCAAGTGATGAAAATTTTGCCTATATATTTTCTCTATTAGGTACTAATTTTAGGCATTTAATTTGGTCATTTTAATTATTTTGTTTGGTTAGATTGTTTGTCTTGCCTACAAAAAGTTAAGATCTAAATTTAATAAAAAAATATTATGGATGTCGAGAACGTATTTCAATTAACTGAATCTTACTTAAATCATAATAAAGATGAACCTACATTTATTAAGATTATAACTACTACTGGACAACTGAATAATATATATTATAATGGTTTCAGATTTGGTCAATCATTTACTCATCATTTTACCCATTTCTTTAGCTAGTCTATTAACCAACCAATCACATTTTCAAAGTCAATTAGACAACCAATCAAAACATCGATTGATCACATCACTCACCGGCGTTTTCCTTATATGTTTCATCGACGGTCTTCAACGATTCCGCGAAAATCTGTGTTACCTTATCCTTCTCTATCAAATTCGGTAATTTCACATGAAGTTCATGCCCCTGTAGAAACTTTGCCATACGGAATAACGGCGAGTTTTCCCCGAACGATCTCCCCTCATCTTCCAAACTATTAGACACTGGTATACTAACTAACTTCACACCGTTTGCTATATCGAAATCACCGTCTAATAAGGACCCTATGGCGACAGACATAAGGGTTAAAAAAACCGTCACTTCCCGATACATTTTCGTCTCGTCTCGCAGCCGTTTGAGCAATAAATCAGAAAGGGAGATATAAATGCTTTTATAGTGATAGCTTTCAAAAAAATGACTATACCGATGTCGAGCAATTGCTTTGAGGTTGTGACGACGAATGAAAAAAAAAGAATAGCAGAGCGATTCTGCAATTTGTTGGCGCTTGTTTACACTCTGTTTAAAATAGATGGTCGGAAACGATATTTTTTAATTGTGTGGTGTTAAATTGGCTTTCAGTTGACAGATGTGCATGCTGCAGCTTCCATTAGAGTTTAAGCCTTAAACACCTGTGACAAGGGTGAATATTGTAGATATGCCAGGTATTTCATATTTTTCTCGCCAAGCCAACGAAGTAATAAGATAAATAACGTTTTGTTGACTATGATGGAAGAGGCCATACCATAATAGAAACAAAATGAGATTAGCAAATGTTTCATTTTTGGAAATACATACCTAGATATATTATTATGTCAATAATAAATTTTGCAAGAATAAGTCAGATAGAAGTAAGAATAAACAACACATATAAATTTTTATTTACTGCCCAAGAAACTGTAGTAAGTTTATATACTAAAAATGATGATTATAATTTATGATATAAATTTACAAAACAATGACAATCTTCTACTCCTCCATAATTCAGAATCCTCTTGACCTATTTTATATTTAATGAGGTACTAAGTATTATTTCATATTTAGGTATATTACTGAACTATCTATATGACATTATATTAAAGTAAGGAGAGGTACATATATGTTAAATGTTTATTTCCACAGTAAATAATATATTTTTTAATTTGTCAAAAAATTATTTCTACACGAAAATATTAAATTGCACATCAAATCTAATATGAGTTTTAGAATAACTCAGTCCAAGATGGAGGCATTGAAAAAGATTTGCAAATAAAAGTAAAACAATAGTTTTATCTCTGGCTATTTGTGTTGAGTTACTGAATGTGGTATTACATTATAAAGCTGAGCGTAGATACTCGAAAGTAATGTTAAATAGTAGTTTAAAATATTTATAATCGGATTTTAAAGACAATAAAATGTATATTTAACAGTCAAATTTTTAAATACAAAATAACTTAACATTGTTAATACGTACACATTATATGCATATTTTACGTAATATAGCGAACTTAACTTACTTCTTAAATATTAGATATTACTAAAGATTTGTTTGCTTAGATTTGGAGGTTTTCAGGAAAAAAATATATTTTTTTTTCACTTTAAATTATGTACCTACTTTCTATCATCATATCCTTGACACTATTTAGATAGAAATGTGTAGGTGTATATGAAATTTAATCACTCTAATATTATAAAGGCAAAAGTTTGTGTTTGTGTACGTTTATTACTTCTTCACATCTAAACGGCTTTCAGTAAGATTAAAAAAAATTCACAGGCATCCTGGATTAACACATAGGCCCCTTTTATTCCGGGAAAGTTCTAGATCCCCCGGGAACGCTGATGAAACCGCAGAAGTATCTAGTTTATTTATAAAGTAAATAAATATGGCTGCCACATCCAGTCTCAACTTGATATCATCGTCTCAGATTGTGAAATAACATTGTACCGAGTGTTTTTCACCGGCACTCGGGAAGTGTTTGTTTGTTTTTATTCTTTGCCGTAACTCGGAAACAGGTGAGAGTGTAGGGCACAGAAAGTTAATCTCGGGTAATGAATGAAGGGCCGAAATGAAAAATTTCGTACAATTTGTAAACGTTCCGTGAAGGTAAAAATTTGCCTCACTTTTAGGTAGGTACTGACATTTACTGAATGTTCTAACTTACTTGTGTTAGTTAAAAATTGTGCAAATAATTGTCTTATTAAGTTGTAAATGGTATGTATTTAATGGATTAAGTTGATGACTTTTTCCTTCAAAAAGAGGTGTATATCCATACTTTTATAGACATATTATATCGACCCAATAGAATTAACTACGTACTTATGTTATAAATTATCAAATATATTAAAGACGAATATATTTTTTTTACTTCTTCTGTATTTTGTAGTGATGTACCTGATGAAAAGGCTGGAAGAGTATGTCTAGATGCGCACAGGGTTTTAAAGGTAATATGCGAATAGCCATTATTTAGAATGGCTTCTATTTAACAAATAGATAGTTTTCTATTTATATATTCTAAGCATAAAATCCTATCCACCAGTGTGAGTGGTAGAAATTCATCTCTGCCAGCCCTCAGACATAGACATCCCTCTACCCTTAGTATCATCAAAAATCGTAACAATGCAATTTCACTCCTAAAATAGCTGGGATAAAGTATAATTTAATTAACATCTAGATATTTATGAACGGAGCTATGTAAATTCTCAGTCGCTCCACGTGTAGGGTTGCAATGTCTAAAATTTGGAAACCAGGATAAGTCACGTGAAACCTCCGGATTTTAGAGTCCAGAACCCGACATGTCAACAGTTTTTTTAAACATACTGTATTTGAAACATAATTCACCTTTTTAAAATTCTTTAGCCTACCTATTTACTGTGTATAATTTTGTTGTTTCCTTATTTTTAATAATTTTTATATTCCACAAGGGTGGCAAACAATTACTTTAATTAAAAGATATTTCGCTATAATATGATTATTTTTGGCTGTAGCTGTGAATAAAGTGAATTAAATAAATAAACCCGGACTACAAATGACGCTGGACGCTCCCCGAATGCCCTCAAAACTAGGAAAAATCCGGGAAAACTCGGACGGATGGCAGCCCAATACACATGTTGCTTGATTCAATGTCTCATGTCTATCTTGTAATAACGTTATACGAGCAATTTCACTGGTAGTAAATTGTAAAAGCAACTTAGGGTAAAGGAACTTTACTATTTAATGTTTCAGATATTCAATGTTAGCTAATCCTATAATATCATAAATGCGAAAGTAAATCTGTCTGTCTTGCTTTCACGCTAAAAAAACTAGGATACCAATTTAAATAAAATTTTGTACACATATTTCCTAGAGCGTGAGACAGGACATAGGCTACTTTTTATACCGGAAAAATAGAAGATCTCCCGGGTACGCGGGTGAAACCGCGGGGAGCCACTAGTTTCAGTATAAATTGTTAATTCCCTGCAAACCACTTTGATCTTCATGTATTCTTAATGTGATTTTGGTATATGTCTTGTTAGATTTAAGAAGGAATTACTATTATTTAACTAAATGTTAGCTTATAAAGAAATTATATGTGTATTTTATCTTATAATATTGATTTGTTTATATTTCGTCGAGGGTTATAATAATAAATAAATAATATTTCTCTCATCTCTAGACCTAATTATGAAGAATTAAAACCCTTTTGAAATGCTAATAAGCTTTGCCTACACTACATGTACCTACCTATAATGGAATTTTTGTGATTTTCATTTTCGTGAAAACTTCAAATAATTTGAAACTTAATACACTTTGTACCCTTCGCATATGAAAAAGACAAATGACTTAATCTTTAGAGTTTTATCAGCTCTAAAATTCGAAATCAGTCTTGTTTCTAGAAACAGATCAAGGCCCTCTTTTCAGTCATCATTTCAGGAAGGTAGCTCGTCATACCACTGCTACACAATTTTAAATTCTATAAAGTCTATTTAGCGTCGGTTTTGGCTCAACTCAAAACTATTATGCAACCAACACAATTATCATCCTATTTTTTGCCATAACTAATATTTTGAACAGGTAAGTCGTAACTTTAAATAACTTTCGATTTCTACAAAATAAAATACAAAACTAACATTGGTATCTGAATCTATTGTCGGCATTGTAAAATAAAAGAAAAAGAATGAAAATCGATCTCATTTTGGGCTTTCTATGCGCCGAAGCGACTCCGTTTACTATACTTTCACTCTTACGCACGTAACTGACATAGTATTATCTGTCTTTGTTTCTCGCGTAGATTTCTCTATGGAGTTGTAAGTGCTTTGTCTCTTTTTGTTTTTTTTATGGGATGTATGAATGAGGAAATTGCCATGGATATTTATGATTAGTATTTTGTGCCACATCACATCTAGTCATATCACTTGTTTTATTGAAACGAATTCTACTTAATTAATATCTAAATCAAATTTGTCAAAATTAAAGGCATGTGAAGTCCGCCAATCCGCACTAGGCCCGCGTGGTAGACTATGGCCTAAATCCCCTCGTTGTTAGGGGAGGCTCGAGCTCCTTGGTGGAGACGTATATGAGCTGATGATGATGATGGAATATCTAAATCACAATAAAATATGGTAAGGAATATTTCAACAAAGATTGTTTTAAGATAATATGTTTCTAGAAATAGTTCTCCCCGGCGTAGGCGTAGACGTCTAACTGACATATAAGAAATATAACAAGTGTAGAAATAAGTATTATACAATACACAAGCGACTTTATTACATAATGCGATCTTTTCCAGACATTCTTTGGGTGACAGTCGATATCGATCAATAGACACGTGTAGGATTAACTACAAATACGAACTTATAGAGGTATAAGTTATACCTCTATAGAGGTTATACCGTATAACCTCTAGTACCTACTAAGTTGCAACGCGTGAGTGACGCCTATGGTGTTGCAAGCGTCCATAGGCTACGGTAGCCGCTTCCCATCAGGTGGGACCGTATGCCTGTTTGCCACTCTTGTGGTATAAAAAAAAACAACCATTGTAAATGACATTAGGTAATCATCATCAGCTCATAAGCGTCTCCACAGTGGAGCTCGAGCGTCCCCTAACAACGAAGGAGTATGGTATCCACGCGGGCCTAGTGCAGCGGCGGACTTCACATGCGTTTTGTTGTGACATCTCGGGCATGCAGGTTTCCTCACGATGGTTTCCTTCACCGAAAGTCAGTGGTGTCAATGTACGTTATATGGATCAATCATAGCAGAACTGCTGAAAAGAGCCAGATACAATTTGGATCAGAGTTAGAAAATGTTAAGGAATAGTAGATAAGCAATTTTTTATTCCAGATAAATTACAGATCTATTGAAATAGTTTGTAAAACCACGGAACCACTGACGGAAGCTAGTTACATAATAAACAATTAATAAAAATCAAAGAATATACAATCGCAGAGGTGTCACAATAAATTTAATTCGATGCGTTCAATTTGTGTCGGCAGGTACAAAAAAAGCCGAAACGTAACAGCACTGATGTGGTCGGAATGTAAATAACCTCTTTCGTGTTATTTCCGTGATAATGGAAAACTCGCTCGGTCGAAGGCTGGGCAGCTATTTGCCGTGCGCACGATTGTCGTGACACATGCCGACCGTTACGGGCCAAAGATTATGTATACATCGCAGACAGGTAAATAGGTAAACATTTTATGTTTCTTTTGATCAAATTTGTCTTCGTTACTAGCTTCTGCCTGGTCCTAGAAAGTGTTTTAAGATAATGAACAATACATGTCCATGTATTTTACTACACATACTCCCAAATGATAGCATTTCTGCTTCGATTCTATGACCCATAAAGTGAAGGACGCACAGACAAACTCACTATTTTACATTATTATATAGTTAGGAATAGAAAATGGATTTATTACTTTAGCTATTTTTATTACATGACATGACAATTTGAAGCTCTTATTATTCGGAATTAAATACACAGTGCTTATACAAAAGCGGTGTTAAACTATATTATATAAGAATGTTTATTCAAAACCGTAAGCTTTTACTACATGCTTACACAATTGTTATGGTCTTTTGCCTAAGCTTTATTGCTCCAACCCTATACCTTCTATTTAGATCCCAGCTTACACTACGCTTATGGTTTTCCTTTGACTTCATTATATTGTTTTAGAGTGTATGTAGATATCTTAATAACATTTATCTAGTTTGAGCTTAGAGATTTATGACTTTAATTCAATTCAGTTTATTTGCGTATGTTACGAATGCGCGTCTAAACCACGAAATCGATATTTAAGAAATTTGGTACAGAGATAAACTAAAACTTGAGACGAAATCTTGGACATGGGCTACTTTTCATCCCGGGAAAGTTGAAGGCCCTACAGGAACGTGCGTGGAACCACGGGGCGGAAACTAGTATAATATACAATACGTAATAACATTTTTAAATTTGATCAGTATGTAACAATGTGACAGAAGGTGGTTGACATATCACTTCATTTTAAGGGAACTGACAGTAAAGAATTATATAAAGTAGGTATCATTCAATGTTTTAATGAAGTCATATTTCTACACATAACTATTCTATGATATAGGAAACTCATTAATATTCCTATAAATTTATTCGATGCGTGTGTTGTTTGTTTTCCACTTTTTCAGCGGCTGGACGCTTCCTAATTACCCAATAAATTTACTTTAGCACATATAACGAAATTATAGTCACAATAATTCTAACCTATTTCCATTGCTATTTCGCTTTGACATTTTACATTTTGTCGAGTGACATATTGAGAATAAACAGAAAAGACTAGGAAATAACTTAAAGTTTTTTTTTATACCGCAAAAGTGGCAGTCAGGCATGTGGTCCCACCTGATGGGAAGCGGTTACCGTAGCGTAGCCCATATAGACGCTTCCAACACCAGGGGCGTGCTCTATAAAAGTGATTCGCCAGTAGTTAGCTACCCTGACTTTCACGATGGTCGTGGGTTCCATCCCCGCACATAACAATTATTTTGTGTCTAGATGCTTATCGACATACCACATTGATTCATCATTATGTATTAAAAATTTTACATGTTCATACTAATGTTTTTCTATTTATCTTGTATACCACAATTTACAATAATACATTATATTCAATGCATTTTACAAATTCTGTAGTTTGTTTACATTGGTTTCCCAAACGTTAAGTCAGACAACTGTCACTGTCATAATTGTTACTGACTTTCCAACGTCGGCCATATTTGTTTTATTGCCAGCGTAGACCAAATGTTTACTCCTGTAATACCTTTAAAAAATACATTTTTTAGGGTGGCTAATAATTCTTTTTTCAAAATCTTGCGGGTTGTACAATATTTGTAAAGCCCTAAAAAATAAATATCAGATTCAAGTTCCTCAAATAAAATATTAAATATCATCGAAAATTACTTAAGCAGCAGTTAATAGAATTAGTGTCATATGGAAACAAAAATTCTGGACATAAATTTAGTTGCGATTTAACTATAGTAAAGTTTGTCGGTTTGATTACATTCAGTCGAAACACTAATCATATTCTGTCTAAAACTTTACTGAGGCATTTATTACGTTTTACGATCACTTTAATTACTTTTTAACGTGATTATAACAGTTTGACGTAAGATTTATGTTCTATGCAAAGGGAAGTTTCTAAAAATTTCAATGTGTAATTATTTTATTACTCATCTGGAAAGTATTTTGCGTACCTAAATTGTATGGGCCCAAACAAAATAAATATATTGCAAATTGTTTATTTTATTGAAATAATATAGATTATTTATAGTAATAATGTTATAGCTTCGATACCTAACATTGGAATTCCTGATATTATTTATTTAGTATAAAAACGACAATAAATTGAATAAAATTATTCAATTTATCTATTATCTTATACATTGTCAGGATTCTATACCCAGAAAACATTTATTTTTACGTTTGTTTTTTTGGGCACAAAAACCTACAAGATTATTATTAATATCAAGTATTACAAAGTCATTTTTAGATTTATCCTTAGTCAAAAGCTATTCCTGATATTAATAGCAGGGGAGGCGCCGATGCTAAATGGGGATTTCCTCGAGCGTCGTGGAGACCTATTGGATTTAGAAGATCAGATAATAGGAAGAAAAAAAGGTTATATGATGTTTTCTCTTTTAGCGGTGGGGCAAGCGTCTACGAGCCTGCAAAGATGTAAAAAAAAATTGTTACATGGACATAGTCGAGCGTGTCAGATATTGATACTGTATATACTCCATGTAACTCTGATGACAGAATAATGTTAATCTGCCAGTTTGCATGGTGGGGCCGGCCGTGCGGATGGTTTAAAAATGGTAAAAAAAAAAAACTAAACTAATCGAAAGGCATGGATACTCCAGCAATAAGCGTCAGGATAACTGAGTAGATTTGAACTTTAGGAGAGTTGTGAGATATTGCTACTTGAGTAAGGTTTAATGATTAAATAAATAGTGTTAATTGAGTATATATAGTTTTAATGTACTAAATTGATGTTCAAGCTAAGTCAAAGATACAATGATAATGATAACTCCATGAACAGCGATCATGTGCATGAACAAGTCTGTTTTAAATCTATACTTTATATTATAAATGCAAAAGTAACTCCCTCGGTCTGTCTCGGTTTCACTGTAAAACTACAGAACCGTTTAAATGAAACTTGGTACACAGATAGTCTAGAGCCTGAGAAAGGACATAGGCTACTTTTTATCCCGGGAAAATTTAAGATCTCCCAGGTACACGGGTGAAACCGCGTAGAGCCACTAGTATTAGTTGGTATAAATTTTTAATTCCCTAAAAACCACTTTGATCTTCATGTATTTAGGAATGACAACATGGAGGACACTAGTGGATTTACAAAAGTTTATTAATTATCCTAGTTATCATAGTTCCAAGCTGTTTAGTTTAGAATCTTAGTTAATTTTAAATAGACGATGAATATCGATGTTTTAAATAAAGACATTTTGTATATTCATATGAGTTTTATTTAAAACATTATTATGCTGTTCCGGAGATGGGACCGGCGTGTCGCGCATCGCGTGTCCGGATACCCAAGTTTCATTTCCATTTGCAGGTACGGATAGAACGCGAAACGTTAGCTTTTATTGCTCAAAACTTGTTTCAATTACGTTACTCGACCGAATTTTATAAAATAAAATATGTAATTTAGCTCTGAATCTTGGAGTATTTTGAATACATATTTAACTAGTTTAAAATTCTCGTGTAAGCCTTCAAGCTCAACGTCTTTGGTACAAAGCTTTGAAGAGGTTATTTTACTAGAAATTGGAACGACGCATATTCTGTATTAGACATGGGTATAAAAGATGTATCTTTCTGATCTTTGTGGATTTCATTTACAATTGTAATATGTAAGGAGATTAGAATGATTTGGTAGTCAATAGAAATAAATAAGAAGCAAACATACGGACATATTTTAAGTGATGCTGACTGAACACTGTATTTATTAAGTTTTTCTACTGATATTACAAATTAAATAGATAAAAATTACTCGAAACATATTTGCTATTATTACACATGAAAGTAAAATATCAATTCAACAGACCTATTAACAAACCGTATAAAGCATTAAGCGAAACGATATTTTTTGCAACAGCACAATATTGACTTCCAATATTGCACCTTAATCTCATGATGGACGGAAAATAATAGAACACAAACACGAATAGTGGAAAGAAAAGTGGTATGTTACAAATAAAATGGAAGACGAACACACGTAAAGAAGTCGAAGAAAAAAATCATACACACACAGTCCAGTGAGGTCAGTGCAGCGTGACGATGGATAAAAATCATCACCAGGCCATCGAGGGACTCATTAACGAAGTAACCACCGACGAGGGTGGTACAAAGCCCGGGGGCGTGACAAATGGATTGGTGACGTATATGTGAGAAAGTGTTTGTGTGATATACATTGCAGTGTTCAAAATGACTGGTTTAGTTTTCTTCGTCGCTCTTATGTTAGTGGGGAACGTCAGGGGGCTGGTTGAACTGAACTGTAGTGACAATGCAACGTGCATCGACCACATGGCCAAGGAATTGGCGAGGAGTTTACGGCAACAGAAGACTGTGAGGCTATTCGACATGTTGACGATAGAACCGATACAGACGCGGCAAGCGAGGGCCAATGAAGGATTGTTCTCGAGATTCCTTCAGAGCTATGCCTACAGTTTTGATTGGAACGATTTTACGTTCAAATTCTCGCTGCCTCGCGATGGTAGAGACGATGCACTGGATTTAGAAATGTTTGAAGGCAGAACTGCTAAAGGTAAGTAAGATACAATACCTACTAAAAATACTTAAGTCAAAGCCATAATTTAAACTCTGTTTAAGTTACCTGCTGTAATGTCAGTAATAATACTAAAAATGGCTAATTGGATAAAAAGCTACAAAGACTTTTATGAACCGTTTAAGAAAATCAAAGTTCGCGATCAAAGGGTATAATTACTAGGCCAGTTAATTAGTAGTCAGTGATTTAAGTCTTTAGCATGGTAATTCTGATCTTGTTCATTGAAATCACGCTTCGCTGGTTACAATGTGATTACGTTAAGGCCAGGTTTACAAGCGACATTATTATATACAATTACTATAATCTTGTTTAACATTATTGAAACTATTAGTTTCATCTACGTCTAATCTCAATCTAATTTATGGAGGTAATTTGTGAGTATTATTTATGTATGTTAAGCTAATTCTGTCTCCGAGAAATTAACCAATTTTGCGGATCAATCATCGTTAGTTACATTGTTGCTAAATAAACAAATCTAATTTTCATTATCCCAAATTCTAAAGGTTATAAATAAATTATCATTATCATAAGCCTGTTAACTTATTTTGCTCCTTTGGAATGGTTCATTAAAAATCTTTATTTCCACTATATAACTACCTGCTGTGGTTCTTGAAAAATTATGTATCATTGTAGTTATCTAATTTCAAGCTGGGATTCAATTACTTGAATTAAGGATGTACCTATCTTCCAGGCTACATTCATCACTGTGTTTTACAAGCTTTTAAGTTCTATATTTTTCATGACTTATTACGTGGACTGTTTCGGTGAGCGTAGAGAGCTCTCAACCGAGGATGCTTTTACTAAGTCCACCTTGTGTTTAGCTACTGCTAATATCTTCCATCTTAAGTGCGTGGTCTTCCTAAGCCTATTATTATTTTCGCCCATTCATATGTCATGTCGGCACGTAATTAGTGCCAGTAATGTGAAATCGTGTTCCGACTTTTCTCTTAAAGAATTTCGTTTCGGTACGAGATTTTCATTGTCGTGGCGAGCTCCCGGTGTTGCTGTAATTTAATTCGATGGTTTGAATAAATGAAAAAATATGCATTAGTAAAATTTGATGATTAATTATTCGAATGACCTAATTATTGTTGTTGAAACCTAAACCTGTTGTTTCAACAGCATATTAAAAAATCTCAATTTTGCTGATAAAAATATTAGCTTAAGGATTACATTGAAAGTGTTTAATTCCACCAAAAATGCGACAAGGATAAAAAATCAACAGTCACAAAGTATAATGCTCGGATTTTCACCCCAGAGTTGATTGATGTTTGAGCAAAAAGATTGTCATTAGACGAAACAGACGCAACGATTTTTTGCTTGTTGGTTGCACCCAAATTAAGGCTTTGGAAGAAGCCATTATAAGAAAATTGTTTCATGTAAAATTAGATAAAACTTGGGAATATATTACATTGAAAAGAATTTAAGAATTAAGACAGTTACACCAGAAAATTCCGCAATTCCACCTTTCTTTCTTTGCCAGATTTTATTTGTATTATATTGTAAAAATGTAAAACTTGTAGTTAATGACTGAGAAAATAATTAATTCCAAGAATTCATTTATACAGTGAAAACATTCAGAAATTGGGTGTTTTACTATAAATAATGAAAAATTTTACTACCCCAGATTTTGCACAAACAACTACCATTTTGCATATTCAAGCGGTAACGAGGCTCCATTTACATATTTATTGAGATCTGTCTTACAGGATTAATATGAGATTGTATTTTTAATACCATAATACTCATCAACGACATCACGGAAATAATTGCTTCCTTTTACAAATAAATATCCTGGGTAAATTTTCTACCGGGCAATATAATTCCATACTGCAGCGGCTATGGCTACTAGGTACCATATGTTACATATATACCTAAAGTATTTTTAAATATAAATTTACACATCCAAACACAGAAGTAACAGATATTACGAGTATCATGCATACAAATTTATGTTCTGGGTCGGATTTGAACATTTGCCCACCGCATTAGTACTTAAACCCTGATCATGATTCATTTCCCATTTTATACTGCCGAAAAAAATTTGGCACAGGAATTGACTGTGTCATTTAAAATTTAGCATTGAACACTGCCGTGACTATTTCATCCATACTATACACATTATTAAAACGAATCGAGGTTTTAGTTTTTACCACAGTAAGTAATTACATATTTATCCACTCTGAATACTTCTACTTTACTAGAGCTTACTTACTTACTTGCTTATAATAGGTGATACAGTTTTCTATAGTGTTTGAATAGATTCAATCACGCAATATGAAGTAACTAGTCCATAAAAATTACACGTTATTGTGTGGGCATGCGTTAATAAATCCATTAAGGCGATCGCACATGCTTTGTATCCGGTTGTAAGTTAATATTTTTCTGATTATCGGGAGATCTCGCATTTTCCCGGGATAAAAAGTAGCTTATATGCTAATCCAGGTTGTTTCAATTTACATCAAAATCCGTTGTGTAGTTTTTCCCTGAAGGAGGACCAAACATCTTAAGATACATCCGTACAAAGTTTCAGGTTTATAATATTAGTGGGATGAATATTCCGGGTAATTTTTCACATACGGCCAATCTAATTTCAAATTAAGCAGAGCTTGTGTTGTGGTAACTAGCTGGTAACTAAATAAATAAATAAAAAAATTAAAACATTATTTGATCACATTACATACACTCTAAAATAAGATACTATATCTATAACTATATTACTTTTAAATACGTACCTACATAATTATGTTGGTAGGAGCTGTAAAATGGGAGGAGTCTTTATTAGGCCATCATTTACACTATTTATGGAATAATAACCACAAAATTGTCATGGTTTACTATATTTATGCTGTTTTTATGTCAGTATATTTCCTGTCCTAGTTGGCAACATTTAATGTTTTATAAAAAAAAGTGGGATATAATATGTAGTTGCAGGGTTGACAGATAAGAAAAACATCGTTAATTAATTCATAGTATTTTGTGTAGCAAGTCCGCCAATCCGCACAAGGCCCGCGTGGTGGACTATGGCCTAAATCCCCACAATGTTAGGGGAGGCTCGAGCTCCTCGGTGGAGACGTATATGAGCTGGTGATGATATTGTGTAGCCATTATAATTTTAATATAACATAAATTACAGTACAGTACCTATGTCGGTATTACCTACCAAAATTGTATTTTACTCCCTTTTTCACTGTATTCAATTTCACCGTAAAGTACCTACTTAGGTGAAATTCATGAAACTCGGTCACCAGAGTGTGTGTGCCAAATACTCAAAAATCTCTTTGGAATTCGCTAAGGGTACTTAAAACAGGCTTAGGAGTGACTGGAAACCTCTTCGTCAACTCACTGTCTTCGATATTTTTTTTAGAAACATGAAATTCTACTTTATTTTTTTCTCTGGAGACTTACAGAATATTTTTAAGGTTTTCATAAATGGTGTTTTTTGTTACGTCGTCGTCGTCGTCTTCAGCCTAATCAGTCCACTGCTGAACGTAGGCCTCCCCTAATGCGCGCCACTTATCCCGGTCCTATTTTTTGTTACGTAATATCTAATAGATATATTAATATAGGTACTAATAATTTCATTTAGACATTCAAATGTTACATAACATAAGTTAAGGAGGAAGGTTACAACTACATGTAGTAAATGTATGAAACGCATGTTGTTTTTATTATCAAGTACCTACGATAGATCAATTTTATAAGGTCTAAATAATAGGATTTCTCAAAGTTGTGGAATTGTAGAGGAAAAACCTATAAATCCCATATTTCTGACAAACCTAAGTTTCCCTAGGTTTTCCCTAACTTTTAAACATAAGTAAATAATTTATCATAAAATAATTGTACCAGTAAACCTTGAATTTAAAATCAAAAGTCATAAATTTTTTTCTGTTTCTAGAATCCAGACAGATTATTCTAAACCTAAGCCGCATGCTCTGTCTAAGCCTCGAACATTTCAATTTAAAACCTGCTTGTTTAGAATACCTACTATCCAATACGTTTTCTTGTGATCCGCTTTTCCAACGGATTTAAAGATTTTATTCCGTATTTGAGATTTATCGTCTTTTTTTGCCAATGAGCTCAGCTAATGTATTAACTCCTCTTAGTGGATTTAGTATGCCGTCTCGTGCTTATATTGTAGGATATTATTTCATTTTCTTTAAAAGCTTACTCTGATTCTGTATAAACACTAGCTGCCACCCCGCGGTTTCACCCGCGTCGTTCCCGTTTCTGTGATCACTTAGGGGTATGAAAAATAGATAGTAGCCGATTCTCAGACCTACTGAATATGCATATAGAATTCGGAGTAATTATAATTCGTATCACAATGTAAGAGTATGGTAAATAACATTGTGACACGAGAATTTTATAAATAAGATAACAAACCTCTGTTTTCATTTCCTTTTATGGTTTTCAGTTCCTTAACATGACGCACTAGTTGACCCGCGCAATTTCGTTAGCGTCACTTGCCCGTTTTTGTTACATTTTTTATTGATGCTCCGCTCCTATTCGTTGTAGCGTGATGATATATAGACTATGGCCTTCCTTGATAAATGAGCAATCTAACACTTAAATGTTATTTCAAATCAAACTTGTAGTTGCTGAGATAAGGGCGTTCAAGCAATCTTCACCTTTATATATTAGTATAGATAATAACATTTCTAGTAAGTTCCCATAAACCTACCGCAGTAAGCTCATTTGACCGTTATTCATAAAATTATAATTTTCATATTATTTTGTACTGAAACAAAGTTCTTGATATTTTTATCAGTTTTCAACGTCAGTCAGACAAATTAGATCTTTTATTTAATTTAGCTCAATCTTCGTAAAACTTGGAGTAAAATTAAATGTAGCATTATTAGCTGGGTCTTTATTAATATCAAAATGATGTCAAGTGATGCCAACCGAAGTCAGAACTCTTTCAATTTAATAACCGTCTAAATGAAACAATTTGATATTTATGTTGTTTTCTATTCGTTTGATAGTGCGACTTATATTGTGATATAGTTGGCAACTAATTTTCTTTGATGATTATTTACTATTCTCTAAATTTGAACGGTAATGAGTCTCAAATAAACAAACTAACGTACCCATAGTTTTATGATCAGGCAAAAATTTTATGAATTTATTTAATATCATCTTCAAATTTATATATATAATTCCTATTTTTCTTGGTCACACCATTACATGAAAACAACGAAACTAATTTGTTTGTATTATTTTTGTAATAATCCATATGATGTACGAATGGAAACCAAAAGTGTTAGTAGTAAATTTAAGGTTCACCGGGAACACGAGTAAAACCGGGGGCGACATCTTGTTTTAATATGAATAATAACATCAATATGACTCAAAATTGTTTGCAGAGCAATTAAAATCACGTATTGATTCTAAAAATATTCCATTCATCCTTTTGTGGAAATATTCAACAATGATTTTCCAATTAATTATTTAATGGTATGCTATAGAAACAGTAGTAATTTATAAATTGAATAGAACAATTATTTTTCTTTCCTATATAAATAATATTTCAAAAAATCCCTTCATTATTAAATTCCCGTGTTGCTAAGAGTATATTGTTATTAAAACTGAGGTACCTGAAGCGATAAAATATTATTTTAGGCCTTGAAATTTGACCCTCATATGTAAAGCTTTTAGCCCTCACTTACCCATACTTTTTTCATTTACAGAAGTTTCGGACCCGAACCCGAAGAAATCAAGCAGTAAGGTCGAGGAAGAGAAAGAAGAAGACAAAGGACCCGGGACACGTATAAGTAAGTAGATTTATTTTATTTTATATTAATCATAAACTTACCATTCGGTTGAAAACAAATGAAATTTCCATGAGAAAATCTATTTATTTATTTATCTACGACTCCCCGCGGCTTCGGCTGCGTTCCCGGGGGATCTTCAATTTTCCCGGAATAAAAAGTAGACTATGTCCTTTCTCAGGCTCTGGATTATCTGTTTACCAAATTTCATTTCAATCGGTTCAGTAGTCTTAGCGTGAAAGCGTAACAGACAGACAGACAGAGTTACTTTCGCATTTATAATATTAGTATGGATGTACTGCACTTATACCTACTATATATTTTCCAATAGTGTTAAATAATTCAAAATATTATTTAATTTGGGTCCTTAATAGCTCTTTCAAAAAGTCAAAGCTTTTGAAGTTACTACCGAATCGGAAATAACCCTTCTATTGCAAAGAACTGGTTTCCAAAAAGAAGTTTCCAATTTTAATTTCCAAACAAACTCCCTATCTGTGTTTGTCAGTTTTTCCGCTCACTTCTTCAAAAATTACGAAACGGATTTTCATCAAAAAACTTAATCGGAATTCAGTATTCACCAAAAGAAGTAGCGATAAACGAGAAAGCTTAATAATTTTCTTAATCAGATACTAGTGGTTTCCCGCGATTTCACCCATGGTCCCGGGGGATCTTCTTGGGATAAAAAGTAACCTAAATATCATCCAAATCCGTTCTGAAGTAAAAACAGTAACAAACATTCACATGCCTACATTTATAATATTAGTAGGATTTCATCCGTATAAAGCCGGGGCGGATCATAGTATTAGATAAACAATTGCATTCCGAACCTTAAACCTATTGGAATCTTTCTCTCATCTTTAACTGGATAACAATATCCCCTCAGATCCTTTAACTCTTGACGAAATAGCGAATTTTAAAGAAACATAAATGTTTTATGAAACCTCCTTAAGTGCCTTGTGATCAAGTGGGTTTGAATGGTGATGGAGAATTGTTCACTGCATCTCGTAAAAATTGATGTGATGTGACAGAAGATTGAATACTATTTCAATGTTACTGTTATGTTCGGACAAAATGGTTTCCTGTTTCTTTTATTTTTAAATGCAGAGTTTGATGTACTGGTCAAAAGTTGCTGAAGGTATTTTTTTTAGCGTAGAGGTTTTAGAAAGTGTAAGGTATTTATTAAGCTTTATGAGTTAAATTAAGGGTTTAAAATGTTACTTAAATTTTAAATTGATGTTAAAATTGGTGCCGTGGTTACCTAAATATTGTAATTACCCTATTGTAATTTTAGTTACATATATTTCAACGAAATTTCTCGAAAATATATTTTATAATATCACTAGCTGCCTCCGCGTGGTTTTTCCCGCGTAGTTCCCGTTCCCGTGGGAATACAGGGATAAAATATAGCCTATGTTACTCAGTGATAATGCTGCTTTCTAATAAAAAAGAATTATTAAAATCGGTCCAGTACTTTCGGAGCTTTTTCGATACATACAAAAATACAAATCTTTCCTCTTTATAATATTAGTGCAGATAGTGTAGATGTAGATAATGATTAATACCCTCATTTTCATGACCCGTGACATTTAACAAAACCTATATTTTAAATCTTTTATGTTTGTCATAGGTATGTATAAATTGCATTTTGCAATCCAATCCCAAAGGAACATCAAACGAATATCGGCTTGTCAAACGTCATTTCCTCTTTTACAACCACCGCTTCGGAAAAGGGTATTCCTGTAAAAACACACACAAGAGTTTTGTATCTCTATTTCCAGTTACATTTTGATTGGACGTCCCGTTGCAAATTATATTGGAAAATGATCGTTTTTTCATTGTAAACTAAAAACGCTAAGACTTTGTTTCTTTATAGACATATTGACAGCTTATTCATAACTAGTGTTTCCCCGCGGTCCCCGCATCCCCGGTGGATCTTCAATTTTCCCGGGATAAAAAGTAGCCTGTGTCCTATCTCAGGCTCTAGACTATCTGTGTACCAAATTTCATTGAAATTGGCTCTTTAGTTTTAGCGTGAAAGCAAGACAGATAGGCAGAGTTATTTCGCATTTATAATATCAGTATAGATTGTCACGATAACATTTTATGAAGTTAGAGCCATAAAGCACTGATAAAATATGGGTGTTTACAAGCCACTGCTAATGATAATAAATTAGCGACGATTCTAATCCAATTATTACACACTAGTGGCTCCCCGCGGTTTCACCCGCGTTCCCGGGATAAAAAGTAGCCTATGTGTTATTCCAGAACATATTCTAGCTCTGTGCCAAATTTCAAGCAGATCCCTTCAGCCGTTGGAGCGTGAAAGAGTAACAAACATCCATACATACAAACTTTCGCATTTATAATATTAGTAGGATTAATGAAGAACAAGAGTTAATACAGTATTATCGGAATTATATCGCATTTTAAACTGTCACAATCGTATTGAATATCTTGCATTCTTACACGCGTTTTCATTGAAAAAATTTTCTCTTATAGCGTGCCAACACTGTGTGTTTAATTGGAAAGAAAAGTAAAATCTTTAAAATCGTTTTATTTATTTCATGGTATGTCACGATACGTGGAATTCGTTTGTCTTAGATGGCTGAGTAACACTTTCTTCTAATGAATAGATAGGTACGTATGTTTTCTTTCAAATTATCACAATGCATTATAAAAGCAGTGTTGAGTTTTTATTGATACGAATCTAAGACACACTTGTTCAGATAATATACAGTTATTATCATCATCATCATATCAGCCATAGGAAGTCCACTGCTGAACATAGGCTTCCCCCATCGACTTCCATGCAGACCGGTTGTACGTTGCCTGCATCCAGCGGCTTCCAGCAGTCTATATAGTTATAACTAGCTGCCTCCCCGCGGTTTTACACGCGTAGTTCCCGTTCCCGTGGGAATACAGGGATAAAATATAGCCTATGTTACTCGGGGATAATGTAGCTTTCCAAAGGTAAAAGAATTTTTGAAATCGGTCCAGTAGTTTCGGAGCCTATTCATTACAAACAAACAAACAAACAAATCTTTCCTCTTTATAATATTAGTATAGATAGATAATCATCAATAGAAAGAAGGTTTATATAGGACTAGCTTCCGCTCCGTAGTTTCTCCTGCGTTCCGGGATCCAAAAATTTTCTAAGATGAAAGATCATACTTGTGTATAATTTCGTCTTAATCCTTTAGCAGTTATCGCGTGAAGGACTAACTAACAACCATCCAACCGAACTTTGAAATTGATAATATTAGTAAGCAGATTATAGGGTTATCGATTTAAATATAATATGTTATTACCAACATTAAATTTATCTTTAACGAAGTAACAAAAGGGAAAAGTTTAATAGTTTTCCCTGGGGAGGTAAAACAATTTCCTACATAAATAACAAAGGATAATATGCTCCTGAATATTCCCCGGAGAGAATTTTAGTTTAGAATATTATCTACAACATAGGATGTGTGTTGTGTAATTTCCGCAAAAGTTTTTACTAGAAACATATTTACTAGCTACTAGTAGCTGATCTACTTTGCTTTGAGTTCCCGGTGGAGCTTAAAATTTCCTAGTATTAATATAGCCTTTATGTTATTCCAGAGATTAATTATGGGCGAAATAATCCAGATTACTTCAGTCGCTCTGGCGTCAAAGAGTAACAAACATTTATACAAACTTTACATTTATAATATTAGTTGGTTTTATATTTTAACGACAATTTGCTTAGTTTAAAATCGGTCCTATTTATATGCTTTTTACTTTATTTACCTACTTGTATAACTGAACATCTTTTTGTCTATCTTTTTTAAACCGTCGTAAGTACATACTTATTTTTAATCTCTTGACCTAATGTGCTTTATTTAAATTTGACTCTATTCGATTAATAGGTATATTGTTAATTGATTTGAACGGATTCCAAAGTATCGGTTGACTATCTGACCGCTAACTGAATTGTCGTTAAGCACATATCGATGTGATCCAGCCGCACTTGAGAGTCAGTTACAAGGTTCGTGTGTGCTTAGCACTTTCGATACATCTATACTACATCGATATATTGTCACAGAACAAAAGCTTACTTGGAATGAAAATACACTGGGAAATTTCTTTTCTACTCACGATCAACTTGATTCCAGACTATGCTTGAAGATTAAAATCTATTATATAATTTACTTGCTGGTTATATACATATTTTACTTACCTATATATTTTTATGTGTATCTATATTAATATTATAATCAAAAATATTTGATTTGTTCTATTGTTTGACTCAAACTAATGGACCGATCTGAATAATTTATTTCACCAATAGAACGCTACGCTATTTTGAGTGTAGGCCATATTTTATTCCTGTATTCCTACAGGAACGGGAACTCCGCTAAAGAATAATAGATATTTTATAAACAAGTATGTTCAATGTTAATAATAATAATACATAAATGTTTGTCCTATGTGGATAAATAATCTACTACCAATTGTCATATTTACAGTCAGGTTAACTACCAAACGACACTTTGATAGTAAATTTTGACTCCATAACTTATAGGTACGGCGGAATAAACTTGACAAAATTCGTTTTTAAAACCAATATTTGCTAAGATTTATTCAAACACGTACCTAAATAAAGCAATCAAGTTTATCATAAAAATATAGCCTTTGCTCAAAGTGCTAGATTATCCCTATATTTCATGAGAAATACGATCCTATTGGACCTCATAAATTCTCATACCCCCATAAATGATTTACTACTTACGGTACATGGTTTACCTAAAAGCATTGATGGTACCTATAATAATATTCTACCAAACCAACTACTAAAATAATTGTGTGAGTGTTTGTCAATAAGTACCTAAATTAGTTTATATCTTCGTACTATAATAACTTTTAAGGTGAATCCAATAAAAAGCTTTCATTTATATAAATAAAGAGTTGCTCCCCGCGGTTTCACCCGGGTACCCAAAAACCTCCCATTTTCCCGGGATAAAAAGTAGCTTAAGTCCTTTCTCGGGCTCTAGACTATCTGTGTACCAAATTTCATTTTAATCGTTAAGTAGTGTTAGCATGAAAGCGAGACTGACAGACAGGGTTACTTTTGCATTTATAATATTAGTTAGGAATTTAGAATACGTAGATACTTTCTTTAATGCTTCAAGCATTGCAGAGTACCGAATACATGAAATATTAGTGATAGTATTTTTAAATAAGATAAGTTTTCACCATCTAATAGAAGGTGTCCCTTCTTATTACAATGTGTTTCTCTTTTTGCCTCAAAAAAGAGGCTATTAAACAGAAAAATAACAATAAATCTATATAATTCATAATCATCATTAATCCTTATATCCTTTGGACACGCAATAACTTGTGCACGACTTTACTTATATACCTAATTGGTTTTCGTCTTACGAGGTTCTTATATAAAAGAAATTGTAGATACTATGGAAACTTGTGTAAAACCGCGGGTCAGTAGCTAGTAAGATAGAAATTATATTTCATAGTAAACAACAAGAATTGGGGATCGTTTTATTGTTTTGATCGGAGGATAGTAAAAATGAAATTATGAAGTGTTATAGGGGTGGATAGAATAATATTTGTTTTATTTTTTATCCCCAAATTTATTGTTAGGAAAGTAAATTATATTCAGATTCTTTGTTATCGTTATTTCTTTGCCATCATATTATATCGTAAAATAATTTTATTATTTATTGGATCAATCTTTATTATTATGCCAGTACTTTCTTAGACACTTTTCAAATCATCAATAACTTGAATCTTTGTCTTGTTCATTATTTTTTATTTCAAATCTTGATACTTTTTATGCGAGATTAAGCATTTAATAAAAATGTTCTCTATTTATAATATGAAACGTCGCTGATTTAAATGAGGAACACGTTTTCACGTCGGATTATAAAGTACTGAAATATTTTGAAGGTAGAAATAAATAGTAGGATTATTTTATTATTTTTTACCCAACGCTGTCTGCCTATTAATGTTGATTGACTATAAAGAAGATAAGTCCTTTAACATTTTTATCTAGAAGATTTTTCTGTCATAAAATTTTATTAAAAAATTCTTTAATTATAAGAAAAAATACTTATTACAGCAGACTATTATTATTGTGTGCGCTAATTTCTATGTTTATTTAGTCTTGTATTTCCATCTTCGAGTGAAAATTACAGGCATCGGGCCATTAAAATGTTGCTACTGTTGCCAATTTAAAAAGAAGCGTTTAACACATTTTTTCCGTCACTGACATACGATTATAAGACAGTCAACTTTCTTCAAACCCGGACACAAATCGACACTCATCGCCGTTAGAGCGTCACTAATGATCGATGATCTACAAATCCGCTGGAAAAACTAACATTTCTAATAAACGCATCTTTTATTTATTAGTTTTTAACTCGTGTGTTTTATATTGCACGCGAAATTATAATTGTGTGCCATTTTAGCTGTTCCTTGTTTAAGTTTCCGCGTTATTGCATACTATTTGCTTTAATCTATAAGTTGTTGGATAGACCAAAAGAAATATGGCCACCATAACTATTCTTACTAATATTGTAAATGAGATTATAACTCAGTCTGTCTGTCAGTCTGTTACTCTATCACACCTAAATTACTGAACCGATGTTGTTGAAATTTGGTGCGAAAAGACATTGGCTACTTTTGATCCCGGGAAAATTGAAGATTAATCAGGAATACGTCTGAAACGTTGGGGCAGAAGCTATTTTATATTATACTTCTACATTACAGTAGTAAAATAAAGAGGTACTTTTGTGTGTTGGGATGTTACACGTCTCCGAAGTACTTACTCATCAGAATTCAAAAAATCTTCACAGATAAAAAGTGACACTAATTCTGAGTGACATAAGACTATGTTTCTAACTTAGGAAATATATCTCCCGGGAACGTAATTCCAATAAAGCATTTGAGCTAGTTAAGTTTCCTGACTTTCAATCTGGTATTGGGTTCAAACCAAAATCAAAAACCTGTTTGTATATGTGTCTAGGTGTATTTAAAATTGTATTCCTATGTAGTACTAGTTTCCGCCTCGTGGTTTCATCCATATAACCGTAGATTAGGAAGACACTATGATAACCACAGAATATGTCAACTTAAACTTAAATGTAAAAAAACACATCAAATTTCTACTTAAAGGCGTGGTGGCTCAGTTGGGAACGCACTGTCTCACGATCGGGTCCCGGTTCAACTCCCTGGCCCGTACCTCTAAAAAACTTACGTACGGGTTTACACCGTGGTGGACTATGCCCTAAACCCCCTCGCTAGAGGAGGCTCGAGCTCCTCGATGGAGACGTATTTGAGCTGATGATGATGAACTTTTACTTTAATGAGCAATTCTCCTTTCAATTTCAGAACGAAGACACAAGAAGAAAGTTCTCCAAGCAGTAATACCCCTACTATTTGGCATGAAGTCCGCCGGCGCTGTGTTGTTCGCCCTCGCTCTGGTCACCGTGCTGACCCTGAAGGCATTCGTTGCCAGCAAACTGGCACTCAGTGTGACTGTTGGCATGGCACTGAAGAAACTGTACGAGGCATATAGTAGCGGGTGAGTGCCTTTATTTGTTTTGCATATTTTTTTTAAAGTTTTTGAGCTGAAGTGATTTAGTGATGCTAAATTTTGATATGCAAACTTTTCTTACTATTCCTCCATTTTTATATTGCATTTCATAACAACATGTATAGTAAATCTGATTCAGTAGATTCAAATTATAATAATAATTGATTTTTATTTCATATTTATTTACATAAAAATGTATAAAACAATGTTAACAATATTAGCATGACATGATTGACTGACTGTATACCGACACGCACTTACACAAAGAAAAAAAAAGTACGGCGTTTAATGTTAGTTCCGCTTTTTAATTATGCAAAACAATTTCAATTGAATAGGCATTCGTTTTTGTAATTATAAATTGACATGCTAGCTGACAGCTTATTTTTTTAATAAAACATTTTCATATTTTTTTCAAGGAAAATTTATTGAAATAAATAATAATCTTTATGTCACTAAAAACAAATCATTCTCGACTCAAAAATGTTTTAGAGACTTGAATATGAATAAAAGAGGAACTTACATTACGTTATACTTTAAAAATGAATTATCGACGTGAAACCTTTAGCTGGAATAATATTGTGACTAATGACTATGACAGATTTAATTGACTTAATTCCTTGGTAACTGTATGTATCTACCAACAACAATCTATTAGATATTTTAGGACGGTAACTTTTAACAGTTAAATAAAAAGGAGGAGGAGAAAAAACATAAATATGTGGTTGGAAAGCATAAAAAAAAGCATACAATGTTCTTATGTTACAATTCGTATGTTCGTGTTCGTACTCGAAATTTTGGTAAAATCTCCAAAATATATTAAGGGTTAACCAATATTTTTCTCTCATGTTTCTATCACCGTTGTACCTATAGAATTTACACTTTAATAAAGACATAATACTATTATTTATTATATTATATTATTCATTCAAATTGTCTTCGTCGTAAAACGAAATTATAAACCGCATAAATTATAATATATTTCTTAACCCTGAAAATTCCATTTAGACTTAGCAAATAAATATAGAATCCTTTATTGTACTAATCATAAATCGGTCTTTGCAATTCAAATGACATTTCGTAGTTTTAACTTCAAAATATATTGTAATAGTATTTAAATATGAATTATTCTCAAATTGATAAATCATTTGCCAAGTATTTTCCTCATTAATATACTAGTGAATAATCTGTAATGAACACGATTTTCTCCTTAGCGTTGGAAGGAAATTATTGAAATAATTGAAGCTTGTTCCCAAAATAACTTATTAACAATTCGAGAATTACACTGTCAATTAAGCTGACAATGAATGCTATTCGAGAGTTTAGTTATGATGTAGGCGTCTCAAATACATACTATGATTTTGCCGAAATAACAATGAAATTTCATGATTCTAATCATAATTGACATGACGCGACAAAATGACAAGATTCACAAAAACAACAAGTATAATTGACGTATTTAGCGACGAAATGACACAACTCACAAAACCATGAAGAATTGAATTGACACATAAAAGAAAGAAGACATACATACAGTTACCAAAGGTAAATTCTTACAAGGAAAAAATGTTTGCATTCCAGCATCGGTTTACCAAACCACCCATATCTTTACTCGCAATACCCGATCGATTTTCCAAGCGCCACATCGCACGCATACTCCGTAAGCGGAGTGAGCCCTCAATTCGCGTCACCAGAAATGTACAATCCAATCGCACTGGGTTCACACCCGCACCCTCACGAGATTCTACAGCAGAATGACGTCAGTGCTCAGCAGTCGCAACAGGCGCCAACACTACAAATTGTTAACACAACAAGGGCCGAACAAAGATGGGATGGTAAGTCCAAATTCCTCAAACTCTTCGAACCGATCGTAGATGGCTTCAAAACTTTGATCAACCCAATTGCTAATGTCTTCTACGATGCCATACCGGCCACATTCCGTGGCCTCAACTCTGATGTGTCAACGACGAAAAGCTACGACGAGCCGGTCGAAGAGGTCAAAAAACCTAAACAGATATTAGTGCCTCAACCCAGAAATATTGCTCAGAGAAAGATGACGTATAGAAAGAATAGAACTAAGCCAAAGAAGTATACGGAATTAAAAATAGATCTTGATAGGTTGAAACATAACAAGGATTTGTATGATTACATTAAAACGAAAAAGTATAAGTACAATTATCCAAATACGTACTATTATCCGAGAATCAAGTATTTTGTTAATCCCAATTCATTTTACTTAAAACCAAATATTAGTAGGCTCTCTCCACATCGAAGGGAAAGTTTTCAGCCACTTGTTCCCTTCAATAACATGACTAGTAATTCAAACGATTGGAAGCCTATCATTGTATTAAACCATACAGTACCAGTAAATACTACAAAGAGCGTATCACATACAAATTTTCGAAAACATAACTATATCTCTCGAATTAGAACAAAAAGAAATTTAAATATTGATCCAACTTCAGACTCTAATTATGGTAATAATACTTTTATCATTGAAATGTTAGAAACTAACGATATTCGTAGGAGCTTTTTTGGATTTCTAGAATTTTTTTTCGGAGATCCAATAGCTAATATGATAAATAAAGCAAATAAATATGCAAAATCTCAACTTAAAGAATCACTGAAATCTACGGAAGCGCCGGAATATTATTCTAAGGTCTATGATGCACTAATGCTTAGTCTCGATATAATTGATGGCTTATTTAAAGTAGAAAAGTCTGTATACGACTATTTTTCCGATGATGAAAAGAAGACTCATAGAAAGAAAAAAGCCAATAAAAAAATCAAGGAAAGGAAAGAAGTAGAAAAAAATAAAAACATAAGCAATACAGCATGAATATAACTAAGGAGTTTGACTAAAATAATATGCATTTATAAGCATTTTGTAATTTATGTAGGATAAGGAAATAGTATTAATATATCGGTGGTGGGACATTTATTGGGTTAATATTTGTATATTTATTGGTATGTTAGCTAAAATAAGGGTGCTAATATTTGTAAATATCAATGAAAATGTGAATGTTGCAAATGGATTTTGGGTTAGTAACTATTGATCTTACTAACATCGGTAATCGCTTTAAGCCCGTAGTTTATTTACGTCAAGTTATTCCATCCGTTACGAGCCTGAAATCCGCCCAACGCTTGGTTTCTGAAAGATTAATTAACCTTTACACTAGTAATATCAGGTCTGCAATACACGCCAAATTAGATTCTACACCGATGCCTTCGAGATTAGTAGAATTTGCTTAATTGGTATGTTCAGAAATTCAGCGTTCATTATAACTTTCAGCCTCATCATTTGATTTGATATTTGCAATGATTGTTTTATAATCGTTATTATGTTGTCCAGGCTTCCGGAGACGTCCAATGTTTTATGGACCCTCGCGCGCTACTTCAGAATCTTATTCGGCTTACCAGCAGTACCGCCATTGACTCATGCCCAAACTATGACAATGCCCATGTATGTCATTCCACAAATGTATGGTCCACCGATGACCATGGCACCGACACAATAACAAAATTGGACATCCGGACGTTGATAATGGATCAAGTGGCGTCAATTAGATACAGATCAGCTAAATGCCAGAATGCCACGTTCGGCTTGATCCGTTTCTTGTGATAAGTTTCGAGCGTGGCTTTCTGGCATTTAGCTTTTTGTTATTAAGTTGCAATGTTTTAAGACATCTGAACTTTGATTTTAATCAACGTTCAAATTCTTCTCTTAATTTTGAATTGCCACGTTTGGGTGACTTAAGACATTGCATTATTTGCTCTTAAGACTGATGTTCTTGTCTCTAATCCTAATACTAAGCGCGAGCCCGTCGACTTTATATAGTTTGTAGTAATTTATTGTTAATTTAAGCCTCGAGTTAATGCTTATTTATTCAGCACTTAGTAAAATAAAATAATGTTTACTAGTGTGTATTGTTTTATTTATGAAATCCTGGAGATATATTTGAATGACTGAAAATGGATGGAGCCCCGTTGCGAGAGCTGGTTACATAAAATGTATTATAAAATTATCTAACTTTTACCACAAAAAGTAAATTAGAAGAACTTTGAGCTGATCATTATTTTAGAAAGTATATTACCTAATCTTTACCTAAAGCTGACTACAGAAGCGTCAAATTTATTAAATTCTCTACCTGTATTGTAAGGTATGTTCAGAATTCACTCGGAAATGTATATGCACATGACATTTTCGTTGTTTGCTCAGTCGAACCAAGACTTGAGTGGATTCTATACTTAGGTACATGCGGTACACTCAAGTGGAGTGTGGAAAATTGAGAATATGATATGAACCGAGTGGAGCATTATTGAATTGGCATGCAAGAATATAAATTCAGTCATATGCGTATTGCTTGAAAATTTTATCAAAGCTTGACAATAGAATGAAATAAAAAAATATTGTCGTAGGGTATGTAGGTTTATTAGATAGATGTAGGTTTGGATGCAGATGGTCCAGAGCACATACCTTATTTAATTTGTAAGGTAAGTTTTAAAACTGACTTTTGAATATGTTTTTGAGGGTAAAATAAAACTATTATAATTAAAAACATAATTTATTACTGTAATAATTGAAATGACTGATGATGATAATAAAAGTTTGTTAAAATCAAAGACTAGATTTAAGACTAAGTAGAAGAACATTTAAGCAAAAGCTTTTACAACAATGGTTCTAAATTGAACAGATATGGAATAAGGGAAATTTAATTAAATTTTGCAATCGTTAGTTAACAATCCCTCTGAAATGCCTTCCTGTTTATCAAATAGGTATTTGATTTCACTTCCCACCAATTACCATTTAACTTGACTACTTATGAAATGCTAAAGTAGGAACTGAAGTAAATAAGAATCTAAAATAGTCTAAAGATATAAAATTTGGTATGTATTTGGTTCTTGCTATTAGAAATGGCTTACGTATTAGTGTATTATAAACAATTAGAGATACAGAAGAAAAATAGTTTCTACTAGCTGCCTCCGCGTGGTTCCCGTTCCCGTAGGAATACGGAAATAAAATAGCCAATGTTACTTGCTAATAATGTAGTTTCCCAACAATGAAATAATTTTTTAAATCGGTCAAGTAGTTTAAGAGCCTATTGAATGCAAACAAACTATCAAAAATTCAATAAAATCTCCTTCTCTTTATAATATTAAGTACTGTAGATAATTAATAAGTCTTATTATTTATTTTGTACTTCCATATAGGTCGGTATGATAATTATAAGCTACAACTAATATATTGGCTGAGTTTCTCCAAACTTCACATTATTCACCAGAGTCCTTCTCCAGTAGTCCCAATCGTAGTAGATGTGTGGGTCGGTGAACACTTCGTAAGTAACGCCGTATTTCTGTTATGAGTAAAATATCACATTTAGATTAAAAATAAATACCTAACTATTCTGAATAAAATAGCTATACTTTCACGCCCATTATTTCTGAAGAAAGCAGAGAGATCTTAGATCTAGATCTTAGAGAGAGACAGAGGGATCTTAAGGGGATGCAAGACATGAAATTAACAGCTAGACTTGGGAATAAAATCTAGGACATCCGAGCTGTTGTCGAGCTTTAGAATACTTAACCACTTACACATATATCACAACTAGCTGCCTCCGCGCGGTTTTACCCGCGTAGTTTCCGTTCCCATGGGAATACAGCGATAAAATATAGCCTGTTACTCGGGGATAATGAAGCTTTCCAAAGGTGAAAGAATTTTTGAAATCGGTCCAGTAGTTTCGGAGCCTATTCATTACAAACAAACAAACAAACAAATGTTTCCTCTTTATAATATTAGTATAGGTAAATCTGAAAATATTTCATTGCAATCTACAAGAGCTGTACATCAAGTGTTTTTCTGTCAAAAGAGTTTTCTTCCATATTATGACAGAATTGTAACTCTAATTTATTTCGCGAACTGACAGAATAATATTTATATAGGTATATTATCTATTCTAGAATATCTAATCTTCTTATATTCTAGAATCACAATAAGTCTTCATAGTCAGGCCCAGTCACATATTATAATGAGATGTCATTCACGACTCAATAAACAAAAGTGATTGTCGATTTTCAATAATAAAAATGTATGATATTCAAGATCCTGTCATGTCTGTCTGTATTACATCTTATTGAATATTGACATTATATTCACTGCATTCCAACGGAAATTCAATATACGCGGTTGATAGGTAGAACCGTGTGTAACCAAATAAGGAATCTGATTTATTTCCAATCAAATCATTTCATGGTACATATAAGTCCTTGTATTCGAGAGTTGAAATATTTTTGAGGGAATTTTCTTTAGGAAGTAAGGGTATGACTTCGAAATAGGTGAGACGTTGGGTCTGTATCTCTTGAGACATTTTTCACATACGGCCAATCTGATTCCAAATTAAGCAGAGCTTGTACTGCGGAATCCATATTGCTGATATGCTACTTTTAAATACATATTTACATCCGGACACAGAGCAAACAGGAACATTCATGCATACGAATGTTGTTTGTCTTGGATGGGATTCGAACCTACGATTATAGGCATGAGCTAGTGTCACTACCTCCAAATTTCAAATCTAAACTCGTTTCAATGTTGCTTGTGTGTAATGTTTTAAATTTAAAGCAATAAATTTTCCTATTTGGAATACTCATCTTCTATAGTAGGTGAAATCAACCGTTAGTAGAAATGTATTTATTTACAAACATACATTTTTTTACGCTTCTTTATTATATATCACATACCCATGTCCATATAAAACATTTCCCTTCAATATTTTAATACTACGTTTAAGCTTACAAAAATAGTCTTTGTTAAAACAAACAAAAGCTTATTCTTATATTTTATCACAAGCTCACAGATAGAATCTTGTCTTGGTCACGCAGTAAAATAACAAAACCATCGGCTTTGTGACATATCTAAGGGAATTATCTTAAATAATATGTCACTTGCGTACCACTGGATAAGGGTACGGGTGTATTTTGTTTAAGTATTATGTTTTATTGTCTCACATGAAAATGTTGGAAATAAATCCTTTTTTTTCAAGAATATGTCTTACTTACCCACGATACCCACCCACGCCGATATACCTTCTGACGATATTATTACTTACCCACCGTTTTCAGATATATGAATAAAGTTTGCTTTAAGTAAATATGGTTTTTGATTTATATCATTTGTATATATTATTATCGTCGCATTATTTATTATATACTAGCTTCTGCCAGCGACTTCGTTCGCGTGGAATAGTTTCTTTGGGCTAACTCTAACTTTAACCCGCGACTTCGTTCCTCGAACGTCCTCCTTTTTTTTAAGTCGTTTAAAAATAATCCTTACTTATAGCATGATTTAGTATTCACGTGTGACGACGCGATGGCTTATTTCTTCTATAATTTTGGTGTTTCTATACCGATTTCAATGATTCTTTTTTATTGAATAGGTAATAATGTTAACTTTTTTAAATTAGGGATTAGTGAGAGTATTATAAACGTAAGAGTAAACAAATATAATCAGAATGCTCCGAACTGCTAAGCTATCAGGAGTTACACGTGTTATTCTGAGTCAACTATAAAAGATAGACATATGCTGTTGCGGGATATTTTTTAGAAAATTTTATGTAGAATATTTCCGTCATGCATCATTTCTATGTAACTTTGACCATTAAGGCTGCACACGCGACGGAAGCTTAAAAAATGGAGTAACTTCTCCCGTTTTCCCAAAATTTCCCTTCACTACTCTGCTCCTATTGATTGTATGATTGCGTGATGAAAAGTATCCTATAACCTGCCCAGGAGTATGAAGAATAATTGTACCAAGTTTCGTTAAAATCCGTCCAGTAGTTTTTGTTTCTATAAGGAACATACAGACCGACAGACAAAAATTTTACTGATTGCATTTTTGGCATCAGTATCGATCACTAATCACCCCTGATAGTTATTTTGAAAATGTATTTCATGTACAGAATTGACCTCTCTACAGATTTATTATAAGTATAGATAGAAGATATATTATTATCTACTGATCACAGGTTTTCTTTAAAATAACTTTGTCCTAGGTATTGTAAATTATTGGTGCATGTTGTATCAAAAGTACAAACATCACAACACTCAGACATCGTATATAAATATTTGATCTAACATCCAATCAAATCTATTTGCATACACGTCTAGCTCTCGCAACTAAATGTAAACAGTCTGAAAATCATTGGAGTACCTTATCTAACTAGTTTAGGATACAGGCTCTAGGATTTTATTTATACTACTAGTTGACCCGCGCAACTTGCCCCACTTGCCCGTTTTTGCAACATATTTGATTGTTGCTCCGCTCCTATTCGTCACAGCGCTATGATATATAGCCTTACTCGATAAATGGTCTATCTAATGCTGAAATAATTTTTCAAAATGTACTTGTAATTCCTGAGATTAGAGCGTCCAAGCAAACAAACAAACTCTTAACCTTTATATATTAGTGTAGATTTAGGATTACGTTTCAAGTGAGTCTTACCTTAACTTGTTTGAATTGTAGGTTACGTAAGCCCAAATAAGATAGGTTCGATAAAAAATCCATTGAGAAATAGTTTATTTTATACTAGTGGCTCCCCGCGGTTTTCCCGGGATAAAAAATAGCCTGAGTTATTCCAGAATGTATTCTAACTCTGTGCCTCATTTTCATAGCGATCTCTTCAGTTGTTCTAGTGTTAAAGAGTAACAAACATAAATACATTCTCATAAACTTTAGCATTTTTATATTAGGAGGATATGGAAAAGTAAGAGTCTGTCATAACCTCTGTTCGGGCCAAACCTTCACGGTGGAGAATGTCTATGTGTAAATCATAGACACCCGCCCTGGCGGTCCTTTTTAAGAATAAAACATTGACACGTCACTTCACTTCAAATATTTTCTCTTCTTGTGACAACCGCATATATTTTTAAACTCCGCAGTATATCTTTACCTAATATAACAACTGTGCAATTGGTTCCCGCGCGGGAGAAGCCCCCTCTACCTTGGATCCCGGGGTAAGTTTGTGTATTTATACATAGGCATTATTTTCCGTGTGGGGTTGACCGAACCAGCAGCATCCGCATCGTGGAGGGTCACTCTTGGTCATGAAGCCCTAGGTGGCCGGTACACATTCACTGGTCCTTCGAGCCGGATTTATAAATAGAACATCGAATATAGATATGATTCGATCTGAATTTAATGACATTGTCCAAGAACTAAATTTAGAGCAAATGAAGTACGATAAAAATTATTGCCCGACGTTTAGTCAGTGGGAAGCTTTTGATGAAATGTTCGCTTGTATCCAGGGTGCTTTACGTAGTTATAATAAAGTAGCTGTTACCAATACGAGTGGAGATTCTCCATTGAAGCCTAAGTTAAAATTACCATCCATTAAATTACCACACTTCGATGGTAATCAGTCCATGTGGAGCTCTTTTATCGAATGTTACAATCGCCTTGTTCACAGTAATACTTCTTTGACTAACTCTGAAAAGGTATTTTATTTATGTGGTCAGTTGACAGGCAAGGCTCTCACGACTGTATCTGGTATTAATCCATCTGGGGATAATTACGACCTCATTTATTCAACGTTATTTGACAAATATGAAGATGTACGTTCATTAGGTACTTATTATTTAAACCAACTTGTAAATTTTAAATCTCTGACTACCGCTTCCGTATATGGATTTAGTAGCTTCATGGATAACTTTGCTAATTCGGTTTCAGCTTTCGAAAGGTTGAAAATATCTGATAAGTTAGATTTTTTGCTTTTATTTCTTGCATTGAAAAAGCTAGATAATGAAACTATTCGTTTGTTCGAAAATACTTTTCGTTCGGAAAAGCTTCCTTCTTATTCACAACTTATAACTTTTTTGAAAGAACAATGTAAGATTATAGAACGTACCACTCCTATATCTTCAAGGACAGCAATGTCACAGTATCCCAAAGTACCTACACCTAGAAACGTTAAGTCTTTTGTGACATCTACGAATTACTTAACCAATTCTCCATCTTGCGTTGTATGTCATAAAATAGACCACGACAAATTCTTCCACTGTCCAGAATTTATGAAATTAACTCCTAGAGAACGTTACAACGTCGTAAAAAAGCATAATTGTTGTATTAAGTGCCTCAGCATGAAACATAAGACTGCTTTTTGTAATTCTATTAAAAGTTGTAATGTATGTCAATCCAGATTTCATAATTCACTTTTACATTTTTCTAGTTCAAATGAAAATAATAACGCAGTTTTACTTTCATCATTTTCTACAAAGTCGATTGAACCTACGACCGATGGGTCGAGGTGCGCATTTACCGCAACAGGGCCGCAACAAGCGACCAGTTTAAGTAATTCACCTTCGTGCTCACTTCCTCGCAATGAGCCGTGTGATACACGTTTTGTCGCATCTACTAGCAAATCATCTCAGCTGCCCGTTACACTATGTTCTCTTCAGAGTAAGAATATAGTATCGGAATCTTCTACGGTCTTACTTGCTACAGCTTTAGTTTCAATAGTTGATGCTTTTGGTAAGTCACATCTGGTGCGCTGCCTTATTGATAATGGTTCTCAAAACCATTTCATTACATCAGATTGTTGTAGACGTTTATCTTTAGAACATGAGGCGTTGCCGGAACTATGTTCTGTCAACGGGTTTGGTGGATCGACAAATAAGATAACAGGAATAACCAATGTTAATATATCTTCTCGTTTCGATAGAAACGTTTCTTTTGAAATTAAGCCACTTGTAGTTGAGAACATTACCAATTATTTACCAACCTCAAAAATCGATAGGTCAAGGTTGGAATATCTTAACAATGTGCCATTAGCGGATAACACATTTTTTGAGCCCGGTAGGGTCGAGATGTTAATTGGCGCGCAACTATTTCCTTTACTTATAAAGCAGGGACGGATTCAGGGACCACCTGGAACTCCGTACGCTATCAAAACTTTACTTGGCTTTATATTAATGGGAGAAGCTCCCATTCTGTCTACATTTACTAAGAATATTAATTCACTTTGTTGCTTTTCTGGAACTGCTTTAGAATTAGTGCTAAAACGCTTTTGGGAATTAGAAGATTCTCCATCGCAAGGTACAAAAATATTAAGTAACGAAGAAGAAGAATGTGAAAATATTTATCGAGCTTCAACCTGTCGTGATTCTTCAGGTCGTTACATCGTCGCATTACCTTTCAAGAGAGACCCGACTATTTTAGGATCGTCCGTTACTACTGCAAGAAAAAGATTTTTGTCTTCTGAGCGCAAGCTAGAATCTTCACATTCATATAGGGTCGCGTTAGATAACATTATCAAGGAATATCTTGATAAAGATTATATTTCTCCAGTAAGCGATCAAAGTGACTATCTGGGTTACATCATCCCCCACCATGCTGTATTCCGTGAGTCCTCTGTTTCAACCAAAGTTCGACTTGTGCTAGATTCAAGCGCAAAAACTGATAATGATATATCACTTAACGACATATTACACGTAGGACCTAATTTGCAGCCTGAATTGTATGCGGTATTATTAAAATTCAGGTTATTTCCTATTGCATTTTGTGCCGATGTTAAGCAAATGTATTTACAGATTAAAATATTTCCTGAATTTCATAAATTTCAGCGCATTTTTTATAGATTTGATCCATCAGATCCCCTGCAATTGTTTGAATTTAAGCGAGTCTGTTTTGGATTTTCATCTAGCCCTTATCTTGCTCTTCGTACTCTAAGGCAACTTGCCCAGGATGAACAGAGCAAATTTCCTTTAGCTGCTGAGGTCATTGATCGTGGTGATTATTATATGGATGATATCTGTTGCAGTTGTCGTTCATTATCAGAAGCTACTAATGTGTCTTCTCAACTCCGTAATATGTTTGCCGCTGGTGGTTTCGAGCTTTTAAAATGGGCGAGCAATTCAAAGGAATTACTATCGTCTTTGCCAGTGGATTGTTTATCTCCGCAAGCTGTTGAATTTGATTCTAATGCGAGTCAGAAGGTGCTTGGTGTCAAATGGGACCCTTGTGCGGACGTTTTCTCGTTTGAGGTTAAATCCACTACTGTTACTCCAACTAAGCGTAACATGCTTTCTGTTATCGCTCGTTTGTGGGATGTACTCGGTTTTACCGCTCCTTTGATTTTATATGCCAAGCTTTTGATAAAGGAACTTTGGTTGTTAAAACTTGACTGGGATGATACTCCTCCACCTTTCATTTTGAGGTCATGGACAAAGTTTCAAAATGAATTACATCTTATTTCAGAATTAAAAATACCTCGTTATTTGGGGATAACTGACAGATGTAATGTGATTTTACTAGCGTTCTCAGATGCTAGCGAGAAGGCCTACGGTGCCGTCACTTATCTATGTGTTCAGAATTCAAAGAGTAATTTAGTCCGCCTTCTTTACGCAAAGTCTAAAATTTCACCACTCAAAATAGTTTCGTTAGCACGACTGGAACTTTGTGCTGCTCACATCATGTCTAAACTCATTGCCGCCGTCTTACGGATATATAAGCATCGTTTTTTGATCAGTCGCGTTGTTGCATTATCCGACTCGACAGTTGCTTCAAGCTGGATTCATTCCAGTCCTCATCGTTTGAAAACATTCGTGGCTAATAGGGTCACGAAAATTCAAGAAAATTTGCCGGCAGAGAATTATTATCATATTCCGGGAAAAGATAATCCTGCTGATTGTTTGTCTCGTGGTTTAACTGCTACACAATTTCTTTCACATAACTTGTGGATGTCCGGTCCGGATTGGGCAAGTTCTAATATATCTCAATGGCCAATAAAACCTTTTAATATAAGTAATTTTAGCCATATTCCTGAAACTAAAATTATTGCTTTACCTACTATGTCTAATCCAAAACGATCTGAAATCTTATCGCTTGTTGATCGATTTTCGGACTGGCCACGATGTCTTCGCGTCTGCACATACGTGTTGCGGTTCGGCAGAATTCTAAAATCACGTGGATCTCTAACAGCGGAGGATTTGAACTGTTCTGAAACTTTTATACTTCGTGCAGTTCAGGGAAAACATTTTGAAACAGATATAAAGGCTCTTACTGGCGGAGAATCATGCTCTAATCGCTTACGAAGATTAAGTCCTTTTATCGTTGATAGGATCCTTCGCGTCGGTGGCCGATTATCTAACAGTGATTTAACTTTCGATCACAAACATCCAGTCCTTTTACCGAATAAAGATCACGTTGTCAATATTATCATTGATCATTTACATCGTAAAACTTGCCATGCGGGTCCTCAATTATTACTCGCTCTCCTTCGAAAAAGGTACTGGATTTTATCTGCACGACGTTTAGTTCGTTCTAGAGTTTACCAATGCGTTCAATGTTTTAGATTGCGACCTAAAGGTACGCATCCACCTATTATGGCTGATCTCCCTAAATGTAGATTAAATATTTCCAAAGCCTTTGCTCATGTTGGCGTAGATTACGGTGGTCCTATTCAAATTACGCCAATGCGAAAACGAGGTGTTAAAAGTATAAAGGCATACATATGTGTGTTTATCTGTCTCACTACGAGAGCAATTCATATAGAAATTGCGCAGGATTTAAGTACAGATTCCTTTCTAAATGCATTCAAGCGTTTCCTTAGTCGCCGAGGTCCAATACAAATAATTTATTCAGATAACGCCACTAATTTTGTAGGTGCTAAATCATACTTAAATGAAATTCAAGAGTTTATGTTCTCAAAGTCATACGAAGAACATTTTCGAACAGTTTTAAATAATAATCGCATTACTTGGTCTATGATACCACCTAACGCGCCGCATTTTGGTGGAAGTTGGGAGGCCGCTATAAAGAGTGTTAAAACTCATCTTTTTCGAGTCATAGGAAACCAGTTATTGTCTTATGATGAACTGTTAACTATCTTATGCCAAATAGAAGCGATTTTGAATTCTAGGCCGCTCGGTATTTTGAGTGAAGATCCATCTGATCCTACTCCTCTAACTCCCTCTCATTTTTTGAATACGCAACCTCTGCGCCTTTTACCGGCTGCTGAAATTGCGGAAGAGCGATTGCATATACTGTCGCGTTATCTTCTATTAGATAAATTGGTTCAATCTTACTGGCGTAGATGGAGTGATGAGTATCTTCACACTCTTCAAATGCGGGAAAAATGGAACTCAGAACAGAATCCTGTTAGGGAGGGTATTGTTGTTTTACTCAAAGAAAATAATGCGCCTCCCTTACATTGGCCTTTAGGCGTTATTGAAAAATTATTTAAAGGCAAAGATGGTCGAATCCGGGTAGTTCTTGTTAGAACTAAAGCGGGAATTTTCAAACGTCCTATTGTTCGGTTAAGTCCTTTACCATCGGTTTCTTAATTAAATGTTTTTTGTTTTACCTGAAGTTAGGTACCACTTTATTGTTTAATTTTTACTCTTTTCTTTACCGCATTGAATTGTCAATTGTTTATTTATTTCCATGAGGGTCATTCTCAAATTTTAATTTATTTCACTTTGATTTCGGGTCATTCTCCTAGATTATTTCATGGCATTTGTTTATTGCTTTTTCTTCTTAAACTAGGGCTTCTGTTGAAAGATGACCTTTCAAGGTGGGGACTGTGTTCGGGCCAAACCTTCACGGTGGAGAATGTCTATGTGTAAATCATAGACACCCGCCCTGGCGGTCCTTTTTAAGAATAAAACATTGACACGTCACTTCACTTCAAATATTTTCTCTTCTTGTGACAACCGCATATATTTTTAAACTCCGCAGTATATCTTTACCTAATATAACAACTGTGCAATTGGTTCCCGCGCGGGAGAAGCCCCCTCTACCTTGGATCCCGGGGTAAGTTTGTGTATTTATACATAGGCATTATTTTCCGTGTGGGGTTGACCGAACCAGCAGCATCCGCATCGTGGAGGGTCACTCTTGGTCATGAAGCCCTAGGTGGCCGGTACACATTCAACCTCATTTCATCGAAATGCAGAACTTAAATTAGTTTTAGTATTTTTTATCTATTTTCCACAAAAATATAAAATATTTATTAGTGAGTTAAAAAAAAATGTTATTAAGGTGTTAATAAACAATCAAGTTAGCAGTCAATTCATTTAATCCACAAAATAAATAATTGTTAGTACAATTAATATAACAATATTAAATAAATTATTATTTATATAAATAATTTAATATAAGACAAATGCTTAGTTGTTTTGTATAAATGCGAAATCAGTTTGCCGTATATTAATAAGTATTGTTATAGTTTTAAAACGATTAATAAATAGTGTTATTTACATTATAATTTTATGTGTGTTAACTTATAATTAATTAGGAAATAATTATTGAAGGTGACAAAAATCGAAAATTTTTTATTTAATTATTTTTTGTCAACTTTAATATGAAGACCTTTCATACTGTCTCATTAATTATTAAGCTGATCTCATCCCTTATTTACTCAATTACAATGAATAGAACAAATTGGGTGATACTTTGTGTTCAAGCAATTATAGCCCGTAATACAGTATAATAGGTCTCAATGTAATTATTATTAGTTGAGGTAAGTATTGCCATCTCCATCAAGTCTTATTCACCGGTATGAGGTTAGTCCTTTTTGATGATAGCCTGAAAAGCATTGGCACTTTAAATCTTTATTTAAACAGTTATAGTGTTCACAACACAAGTGAAATTTAACCTTAACGTGTGCATAATAAAACACAAATTTGACCGCAGCTTTTTTGTAATATTTTAATGTTTTTCCCAAAATTTTCATCTACCGTCCAATTCTAAGGATTTGAATTTCGAATTAATATAACCTTTTTACACCAATATAGACATCTCTTTCGTTTTTGAGTGTTAAGAAGAGTATGAAATATATTTTATCCAAACCAGCGAAATCACTAGTAGATTTTATGAATACACAATAGAACCACGCCTAAAATAAAATAAAAATATTAGCTTATGTATGGTCCCAGTAATTAATTTTAAAACAATAACATGCAGAGTGTATGAAGTAAAATTACTGTGAAGTTATGATCATAAATATCCACTATTTTCACACAATACCAACACAATATGCAAACTGAATTATGTCGCATACATACGGGTGCAGCATAATAAATCAAGTCAAATTATTTGCTTTAATGTAATTGCTTTATGTGGTTGAAACATAAAATAGTATTTTGTACTAGTTGGACCGCGCAACTTCGTTAACTTAACGTTACCCTATTTTACGACATTTTTTTTCATTTCTGCACCGCTCCTTTTGATCTTAGCGTAATGATAGTCTATAGCCTTCTTATATAAATGGGGTATCTTATACTGAAATAGTTTTTTTAAATCGTAACAGTAGTTCCTGAAATTGTCCGCGTAAGGGTGTAACAGCCATCAGAGGCTAACACCTTCTAGTGATACAGAAAAAAAAGTTCCTTAGATTAGCTTTATACATAAGCTATACATTATATATTAGTTTGAGATAAAAAAAGTGGTAATTCAATATTTGCGGAGTTTTTCACTTTTTCGAAAGCTACCATAAACTTGTCTAACTTAAAGCTAAAACTAAATGGAAATATACGTACATAATATTTAAAGTGATGCATATTTCAACAGGTTCTATTTCAGTTTGCGTACAAATGTATATATCATACAAAACATAGTATATTTGTGTACTTAATATCATGAAAATTCTTCTTAATGTCAAGCAGATAAACGAGAATAAGCCTAAATATCCCGGGACATTTTTCAAACACGGCCAATCTGATTCCAAAGTAAGCTTCAAAGAGACCTTGTGTTATGGTAACCAGATAGCTGATATACTACATATAATACTTTTAAATATATACACATTACAGATATTTACATCTAGACACAGAACAAACAGACATGTTCATGCATACAAATGTTTGTCCTGGGTGGGATTTAAACCCACGACCCGCGGCTTGAAAGTCAGGGTCACTAACCACAAAGCCAACCGGGCTGTCAAGAACATGAAGAAACTATAAATAGAAAGCTTTTCCAGAACTTCTAGTAGTAATATTAAACGTAGATTATTAGGTTGTAGAGTGTTAAAAGATTTAATAAAGAAAACCCGGAGCGAAGTGGGTGGCCATATTTTATTGTAATATTTTTCCATACATTCCTTAGACTTGTTTACGATTTTTCATAATGAAAATACCAGCTGTGGAATTGAATAATTTTATACGTAGCCAGCTATTCGCCATTTTCATGAAACGTTTGTAAGTACTTGCCGCTTTGAATTTTGATTTTATAAAGGGATGAATGATATTTTTATAAGCCTGGGAATTTGTAAGCGTATATTAGAAAAATATATTTTAATAACCTTGGAAAATGGAAATGGAGTATATGTTCAATCTACATAAAATATTTGAAACAGAAAAAGCATAAGTCTTTTCTAGTAGATTATTAATTGGTCTAATAGTTACAATAATTAATAAACGGTCTGATTGATTGGAATCTAATAATCTGATTGTTTCACACAATATTACTTAAGGTACTGATTACAGATAATACTAAATAATATTATTGAAAGTACTGACACAAAAAAAAACTGAGAAGTATGCCTACATATTGTCTATCTGTAAGTATGCACTACATTGCTATGGCATTTCTATCATACTGTTCTGATCATGGAAAATCTGATTCCAAGGTATATAACGACAAACCTATTGTATAGACCAAAAATATTATTTTCTTTTACTACTAGGCCACAATTCCCTGTGTATTTTTATAGGTCAATAAACTGTTATTTTAATGGCCGCATAAAAATTACGATCACAGCCTGTTCAGTTGTAAAGCTTAAAAAAATATACAATCAAATTCAAAACATTGATGTTCCTTTGTTATTATTTCAAACTAGCTGCCTCCGCGCGGTTCCACCCGCGTAGTTTCCGTTCCCGTGGGAATACAGTAATAAAATATAACGTACTAGCGGACCCGGCAGACTTCGTTCTGCCCACCAGCGCCAACTACTGGCTCCAAATTGATGAATTATACATAAAAACCTTCCCCATGAAATACTCCGTGATTTGGTGAAAGCCGCATGAAAATCTGTTCAGTAGTTTTTGTGTCCATTGCGTTCAGACTTTGTTTTCTATACATAGAAGATATTACTCTTTGATAATGTAGCTTTGTAATGCTGAAATACATAATTATTGAAATCGGCACAGTAGTTTTTGAGTTTATTCATTACAAACATACACTCACCTCAAATTACAAATGTTGTCTTTATAATATTAGTACAGATTACCTTCTTTATACTTAGTTTGTATTCCATTAGTTCCAAATGTGAAAATGTGAATTTACGAGTTGTTTGTGAAAAAGTGCTAAGTTATTTATATAAAATATGTTAGTAAAAGTGTGATTAACATGAACTTTCAAAGCTTTTATTTATGGATAATGTGAACATAAAGTCAAGTTGTTTATCCAAATGTACAAATTGAAAACATTAAGAACTAGACCAGGGCAATTATATTATTTGTGTCTAAATATTTATGTCTTCGGTTTTATTTGATTTAGAAATAATGAATTTATTTATTTAGTGTTACGGAATTTTTGTAAAAAAATATATATACGAATAGTAAATATTTGTTACCTTGTTGTGTTTGGTACCTTTAAATTTCAGTGTTAGGATTAAAATAGCCGAAATTTGGCGTTGGCATTAAAATAGACAGTTGATAAATGTAACTTTACTACATAAACTTCCCACAACATGCACTGCATGCACATAAAACAAGGAGCTTTTAAATTTTGTGATAATGTATTATGACATTAACTATATCGTAAACCGTAAAATGATCATAATATTGTTCTATGTGTAATGTCTATTTTATTCACGTATTAACATTTTTGGCAAAAATTTCACGTATACCTAAAGTATTGCCATATGTGACAGATATTATATCCGGGACCATCTCAAATGATTGTTCTTTACATGGAATGAATTCACTTTAGGGATATTATACTGGTATTTGAATATAGACTGTAGTATTAAAATTAAAATTTATACTTTACCAAACCTATTGATAATACTGAAAGGGATAAAACGCCTTATGTTCTAGATGACTTCTAGATGTCTCTTAAAATATGCTTAAGTCAGGGTTTATTTTTAAAGATAAAAAGGTGTTAGCCTCATATGGCTTTTACACCTTTAAAGACGGTGAGCGTAGAGGGCTCTCAACGGTATCTAGGGTAAAAATTAAAACTATTTTACACTACGGGTGTAAAAGCTACCGGAGTCCTTTAAAAAAATATTCTCATAGCCTAACTAAGACATCAAACGAAAGTTACTTCTCTTTCCAGCCCTTATATAGTTATGAGAATAATTAACTGTTATTACATACGTTAATATATCACCAACCTACTTTTATACCTTCATGAGCCCACCTTCAAACCCATCAAATTATTATTTTATGACAAACCTTACGAATGGCGTATACTTTCGTTATATTTATTGCGGGGTGCGTTTATATTACTGTTTACTGTTCAGTAGTATATTTGTATCTCTTTTTATCATAATATTATTAGGTGAGACGGAAAATAATGTGCTTATTAAGTACAATCATGCTTGTGTGAATTATGTAAGTAGATAGACAAGTGTTTAAATGAGAATAAAAAATCAATCATAAATTAAAAGTGGTGAATAAAATGAGTGACACCCTCATGCTAGTGACACTATCAATCAAATAAAATAGACAAGACATTCCATATATTTTATTCATGCAATCATGCAATTCAATCGGTCACCTGAGGAGAGAAAAGCTTCTTCAATCCAATAATGGTGGCCAACAGCAGGGCTATCTTCGAGATCAAAAGGGCCTTTCCGACCATGAGGGTGAGGCCTTTGAAGGTCAAGGCCCCAAGGAGGCCGAACTTCATGGCCGCCGCCGCCAGGAATGGGCCGATGTTCTTGTTGCGGGCTCTTCCACTTTCAATCAGTTTTGGTTCCTTCATTGATACTCCTGGAATAAGGGAAAGAAGAAAATTTTAATCAAATAAAAATTTTATTGTGGCGGAAAACTTCGTTGACGTAAGTTAAAATGTTCCAATAGTTACTTAATAAGTCAATAGTCAATAGGTCTGCGACTATTACAGTGTCGAGCATTTATTGGAAACGACTATATATATGGTTTTGTTTATAGAGTAATGCTCCTTAAATTGTAACGTACGTTTCATTAAAAATTATATACCTATAATGACCTATATATTATATGAACGTAAAATATTTCTGTAATGGGACATAGAAAAATTATTATAATAATTGTAAATTAGCTAATTTACTATGTACCTACTAGCAAATAAATTAATTATATGCATTAAATACTCGGTAGTAAACCAATAAAAGTAAAGGCAAATAAAATACCAATAAAAAGGAAAGGTAATACAGCAATAGATGACGATGCGTTAAGCTGAATTTTACGACTTCGTTTTAGTGTATCATCTTTCCAGACTACTGGCACTGACAAATGCGATGGTACCAAAGAATAAAACAATGACGTTGCAATTTATAGAATTGGCAACACTGGAATATAAACTGAAAGTCATTTAATTAATAGACAATGATGCTTGTTACATAAAAAAATTATTATTGGTCCGATTTTAAAAATTATTTCAGTATTAGGTAGCCCATTTATTAAGGAAGGATCTAGGGTATATAATATAGCATCACGCTACGATTAATAGGCGCGGAGCATCAATGAATCGCGGGTCAGCTAGTGTATCTATATTTGTCTTCCCCTTTAATAATAGTGATATATATAGTATGATACAAAGGTTCGTTACAGGACTTACAGGGCAGTGATTTGGGCAAGATTTTTTAATTTTTTTTTGTCGATTATCCTACCTACTTAATACGTTTTATAGTAAAACAGCTTAGATAGAATGATAAAAATAATGTTGAAATTGTAAATATTAGTTATCTTTTTATTTATTCATATTAAGTATCAAGATAACTAATAATAACTATTGTGTTTATGAAAATGTTTGTTACCACTCTCTTATAAAACCGATGTAAGTTAGCAAATAGATAGAACATGTTCACGACCCGGAGAAACTTACGAAGGGGTAAACCACAGCGCCGAACCCACTATTCTAATGAAGTACAAAGTTAAACTCAATCACGCATTATTTTGGATGAAATCCCTTAGAGACATACAAAAGCCCCGGTTTATTCTTGCGGAAAAACCATTAATTTTCGCCATTAACGATGGAGAATGCGAAATGAGGGCTAGTGAAGTTAATCTATTTGACATAATTATTCCAAGCACTCTAAATTAGAACCCCTTTGAACGATTCCTCTGTAGTACAAGATATCTTGATCCCTCATTTACCGTTTTGATGAGATAACAACGGAATATAAAATATGGCGGAAGTGGCATACTTTAAGGTTAGTTGGTGACCGCTACCACAAAAAATATTACACTAATTATATCTCAAAAAACATAAAATTGCTGTCAGAAACGTATTGGTAAACAGTAATGGTATTAAATATAATAATAGATGTGCCATTAATATTGTTTTACTTCCTACTCGTTTGGTATTTAAATAATAGAGATATCTTTGTAAAACTATATCAGCACGCATTGTTAGAATGATAAAAATAAAACTACGTTAAAAAAACCGACTTCCAAAAATACTAAAAAGCAAAAAATAACTAACGCAATTTATAACACTTTCCTCTACTTACCTACTGACTACTTATTCTCTCCGCTTACTGCTTGGTTTGAAGTTGGTGCCAAGCCACAGCATAATTAGTAAACAATATACAAAAGATCTTTGTTAAGATTCTCCATGATTTAATAAGGTCAACAAAAACTTTGGCACCGTTTGCATTTAAAATTCTAAATTTTAGAAATAAATGGTCCTTTACAGGACCACTATAGTTGTAGTATGTAAATTACATTTATCTCATCGTCGTTTTCATTTGTTTCTTATTGTCATTTATCGTTATTTCTGATTTATTTACGTAGGTTAGTAGTTAGTAGGTTATCGTGTAGAAATTTATTTGTTACACCATTTTATTTCTATAAGTAATTCTTTTTATTCATATATGGCTTGGCACCGACTTCAAACCATGCAGCAAGCGGAAAGAATAAGTAGTCAGTAGGTAAGTAGAGGAAAGTGTTATAAATTGCGTTAGTTATTTTTTGCTTTTTAGTATTTTTGGAAGTCGGTTTTTTTTAACGTAGTTTTATTTTTATTTTTTGCTTTTTAGTGATTTAAGTATGGGTAGGCTTATTATTTATTTAACAATCACAGAACACTATTAAACCTAAACGTTAATGAGATTAACCTTCAAGGTCAACCTAATAGCCTCAAGGAATACTATTCTCTATCCATATGCACGTATAATTTTGAAAGAATTTTCTCTGAACTCCTATCCTTTGAGGAGTTGTACCTTCCATCATCAGCTCATCCATAGGAAATCATCATCAAATGAAAATAATTGAACAAACTGTATGGTATTGACTGAAACGTAACAGTTATATACTTATAATTTGAGTGTTCTTCACGATTTCCTTGGGATCCCATCATCATATGCTGACTAGATGACCAGGGTACCAACATGAATATGTACCCTAACGAACAAAAAAAGAATTACGCAAATCGGATTAGAAATGTTAAAGTTTTCGACATACTAATATACAAAGTATCGTCAAAATGACATCGTCCAAATAACAATAATGCTTATAAAATAAAAACTACTAAACCAAGCTGAAAGAAATTTTTATGGGACCATCTGGCAGCTATTTCGCGTCGAACAAAAAAAGAATCACGCGAATCGGTCCATTAACCGCGACGTAATCGATGTACATACATAGAAAAAAAAAAAAAAAAAAAAAATACCGGCCGAATTGAGAACCTCCTCCTTCGTTTTGGGAAGTCGGTTAAAAATGATATGCCTATATCGCACTTCCACTTATATAACTTGCTCCATGGCCCTGACCTTGTGAAGGGACCGGCATCTGGCTATCTTAACTGCAACATTAAAGCTGTATACGACGGAAATAAGATGGATTATCCGACCATTCTGATGTATAACTAGGAATTAGGGCAGAGCTGTAAACTGTTACGCATGAGGGTAGCAAAGGGTTGCATATTTGAAATTATTTAAGCTATGTTCGTATTTATGCAGTGTCTTTATGTAAACTTAGTAGGTACGCCTTCCCCACGGTTTTCGCCTTGTTCCCGGAGGATTTTCATTTTCCCCGGGATAAAAATATACCTATATGTTAATCAAGGATATAAACTATCGGAACAAATTTCATCCAAATCCGTTTAGTAGTTTTTTGTGTGAAAGAGGATCTAAATTATACATTCACAAACTTTCGCATTAAAATAGGAAAAGACTATCTATACATATAAGAATGGAGTTTTAATAGTTATATTTCGAGTAAATTAATGAATTGCAACCTTCCTAACGGAGCAATAAAATTCACGTTTGCTTGTGAAGGTTATTTTAATGTAGAAGTATTAAATATAGGCAATTAATATAATGCTTTGTAATAATTTATGAGATTAAATGTCAGGTTTAACTTTAATTTGGATATTAAACGGGTCCTTGAATCCGTGAAAATGTGAAATGTGACAATATACTTAAGTATATTTGTTTATATAACTTAGTTATGATACTACTTAAAAACTTATCCAATATAATATTTATTATAAAAATGATATGAACCTTATAGTTCTATAAATATGGTTTAATATTATATGATCAGGTTATCCCGTTAGTGATGGCCCAAATATACGATTCAACGATATTTGAAGTGCCAATAATATTATTGAAGTTTCATATTGTTTTTGTTTTAAGTATGGAAAAACGATGTTTATTACATTTATTCAATGATAAAGCCGTTTTATTACTTTTTCTACCGTTATTGTAATAGTAGGAAATATATTGCTTCTGCATCGAGTTAAAAATACAACTGTGTGCGGGCAATTGCGTTAGAAATCCAGTTGCTCTAAACTTTTAGCAGGCTATAATTATTAAATAATTGTATCATGCTTGAAATGACTCTTTTTTTATTTATGATCAAAATAACAATAAACATAATTATCATTCTTATACTAAAACCACAAAAGCCTTTATAGGCGTATATTTGGCTAGTGAGTTCTTAATTTATACCTGCTTTTTAAGATGTAACTAAATGCTCAATTTTGTGTGATTGTCTTTTCACATAAAAATATTACAATAAAATAAAGCAATAAAAACCATTCTAGGGTCAACGCCTATATTTAGGTTAGTACCATGATTTCTGTATATTCAGTTTTTATATGATTACATGAGATTTGGCAGGATTTTTACGATTGGGTAGGACCCTGGAAGCGCTATCAACCTAAGACAATGTGTGTCTTTTTTACTGCCTTTTTCCTTAACTTACTGTCTAAAGGCTTTAGCACACATTTTATTATTTTACCCGATCCACCCCCCCCCCCCCCCATGTGCTTGCTTCTTTAGATATTCTGGCGCGATTAACTTAAATATCCATCCATCCAAAATATGCACTAGTGACTCCCCGCGGTTTTACCCGCATTCCTGGGAGATCTTAAATTTTCCACGGAAAGTAGCCTATGTCCTTTCTCAGGCTCTAGACTAGACTATCTGTGTACCAAATTTCATTTAAATCGGTTCAATAGTTTAAACTTCAAAGCAAGACAGACTGACAGAGTTACCTTTGCATTTATAATATTAGTTAGAATTCAAATACGAGTACGAATATGTATAAAGCAAAATAGTATTTATAACTACACTCAACTTGCTTTTGACGACTGAATTTGATTCCCCGTTTCATGATTACTGATTCAACGGATACTGAATTTCAGCGTTCTATCGGTTCGACTGACATACAAATGTTTGCGGTTTGTGAACTGGAGTATTGGGTTTACAAAAGCAACAAAATCAGCCATAGCTGATGCTTAAAGTACTTATGTTTATTTTGAGCAACCGTATATACAAAAATAAATTCAGAACTACTGGACGGATCTGAATAACTCTTTCACCAATGGAAAGCTACACTATCAGGGAATAACATACACATATACATTTTATCCTTGTATTCCTACGGAAACGGGAACTTCGCGGGTAAAACCGCGAGGAAGCAGCCAGTTCTTTCATAAACAGAAAGACAGTTGCAGAAAGCTCTACTCATGATAACTTACCAACGCCAAAGCTTCCATCAAGCTCCTGCTTGCCAGATATGACGACGTCGGCATTGTTCAGGAGCCTGTAGCGCAAAGACCTGGTTGTTCCGAAACTCCATAACTTGTCCATGATGAGCTGCTGCGCCTGATCCTCGAGGGAGACACCAGCTCGAGCCAGGGATTCTGGCCGCACTGGGGTCTCTGCTGCTGCACCGTTGCTGGAATTTTATGAAGATGGCTTTTAGGAGAGGTAGCGAAAACCAAAAAGAAATTTACTTCCTTTTTTTTACCCAAGTTTTCGGGAATTTTTTACTGGTTCGGGATTAAAATATGCCTACGTCCAATTCCAGAACATACCGAACTATATGCCAAATTCCATCCAGACTTCTTCAGCAGCCATGGCGTGAATAAGTAACATACATACACACATCCTATTTTTTAGGATTGGACTAGAAGGTCTGATGGCTTTTACACCTTTACGCAGATACGACGGTGGGCGCACAGGGCTCTCAACCGTAGTAGTTTAAGCAAATATACACATCCATCCAATCTACACTAATATTATAAAAAAGGAAAGATTTGTATTTTTGTATGTATCGAATAAACTCAAAAACTACTGGACCGTTTTTAAAAATTATTTTACTTTTCGATAGCTACATTATCCACGAGTAACATAAGCTATATTTTATCCCTGTATTCCTACGGGAACGGGAACTACGCGGGTAAAACCACGCGGAGGCAGCTAGTCTTTTATATGTAAGATAGGTTTTTTGCCGGAGAGCTAAAATCATCCATATAACATACACATCCTTCAATATAGAACTACTCAAACGATAATAAGTAGGTATATACTTCACCAAAACTAGGTTAACTACCGAATTGGACTTCCCATATTAACCGATATCACTTTCAATTAGAGATATTGACAATTTCATCGTGTATTCTGTTTATGCTAATGTTACTGATATAACCTAATATATATGTCAAACAGTTATTTATTGGAGAGCATTCTAAATTATTAATTAAACCATTGTATTGGAAATTTGATACGAATAGTGAGGATTTATGATTGACTAGCTTTCGTCTGGCGGGTTCACCCGCGTTCCTGGATATTTGTTTATTCACAATTGGACCCGGTAGGTGGCATTGTTCGATCAAAACCAGAGATAATTTTCAATGCTAGAGTGAATAGGTTTCTTCTGGGCAAGCATGCTACATCCTAGGTTTCGGCAGCGTCTTGTATGGGTCAGAGACCAAACAAACCCATCATTAATAAAAAAAAGACGTCTGACAAGTAGGCTAGTAGATTTTTTTTAGCCAGCTTACCTTTCGTCAACGATCATGACGTCATCGCTGAGCTGGACGGAGGCGGTCCTCAGCATGCGGTCCACGTACCCCACCAGCTCGATGGCGATGCAGGACGAGGTCTCCCGAGACATGCACTTGTTAGTCAAGCCTCGTTTCACATAGTCTTCCGTTGGAGCAATCTGGAATTAATTAAAAAATAACATAAATATCCTGTAACATACTTGGTCAATTTGGTTGCAAACTAAGCATTTATGTACTTAAGTAACTATTTACAGAAAGACAAATAAGTTCGTACACACATATAGATATGTTGCGAAACCACGACCGATAGTCGCTAATATCTCTCGAAATAATAAGTTCTTTGAAGGATAATGGACTAAAACATTAGTCTAACCAACAAAAATATTAGGGTAAGAAAAGTCTTTTTTTTTCCAGTGAAATAATAATATTTCGTAATTTTTAACTAATTAAGTTATCAAAGTACTATAAATGATCTTAAATTATATATTTTATTAAACGAAATACCTTTACGGCTATTACGAAGATTAGATCTCAAAGTTAAATTCTATCAAGGAATATTACAGCTTAGTTACAAAATATTTCAGAACTAGAATAAAATAACTTAGTTTTGTTAATTACTATTAAAAGTTTCTAATTTCATGTAATCCTTTCATAAAATGATATTCTTAGTTTGTTACAGCTGCTCGGGGGAACTTAAAAGCACGTAAAGTTTTACGCGTTACAGGAAGCTCCTAAGGAGGAATTTAATGAACCATTATCTATATCAACTTGTATAAAACATTTTCATCTCATTATAATACAGTTAGAACAAACTTTTACTAATTTAACTTCGAATACACGATGGAAAATGTTATTTTTGTATTTACCGCATAATTTTATGCTTATTGATTTAATTTTAAGGCTATAGTAATCTATATAAGAATAGTCTAAATGAATAAATACTACCTAAATATTTTGGTCACACAATTACTTGAGAACAATTCTGTTGCTTTTGGTATTAAATTGTTGGTAGGTCCGTAAGAGTCCAGTAAACTGGTGCTAAGGTTCTTATGGAAAGTATGTCAAAAAACAAAAACAGTAAAATAAATACGTAATAGTTTTTCCAAAGATTATATTTGTAAGCATATCAAAGTATTTCTTACCCACTGATTAATCTCGCGTACCTTTCATCTAAAAATATGTAAGGTAAATAGGTTTTACTAGGATTATAATCTAAAAAAAAGTTTTCCACAAGAAATATGCCTGACAGCGGATGAAAAAACTATAGGTACCTACATAAATCACGTTCAACCCAAGCTTTTCCAAAGGAGTATTTTATGTAAAAAAAGCACTTAACATTTCAAACGAAACGTAAAGTTATATTAAAATAACATCTACTTTGTTAAAAGAACAAAGTTAAAGAGGAGTCTTTAAAAGATGAAAGTTAACTCCTTTGGCATAGGATTGTCAAAAGGAAAATCTTTGCAAAAATATTTTTATAGAGATGATAGTAGCTGATAGTTTATGCTTCCATAGAAGATCTCCCGGGTACGCGGGTGAAACTATTTGAAATATTTGAATTAATAAATATATTTAATTTTATTTCATTTACGGGGAACCGCATGTGGAAATCGAACTCACGACCAATGGCGTCAATGGCTCTGCTTAGTTTGGAATCAGATTGGCCGTGTGTGAAAAATGTCCCAGGATATTTATTTATTTTAAAGTTCAAGTAGCTAATCAAACATATCAATCAACGTTTAGCAAAAAAGGCAAGCAAGCTTAGGCAGCATATATCTTATTTTGTTCCATCTTAACCGCAGTGTGTGAGTGAAACGAACCTGCTTCTGTATTTCATGACACTACTCCAAGACATTAAAAATAATTTTCTTTTGAACTTATCATACACTAATGACGTCCCGTGGTTTTACCCGCGTAATTCTCGTTCCCGTAATAATACGGGGATAAAATTTAACACTGATACTTACTGATTTAACATAAAATAGGTTAGCCAAAATTAGCAAATTCAGACTTCAAAGTGTAACAAACAAACAAACTCACATTCCCATTTATGTATTAGTTAAGTTTTTAGGACTCACAAGATTTATTTTTACATCAAACAACGAAGACATTTAGGAAAATCCTTTCGCGGAAAAACGAAGAGAATCTTCAGAATAATCTGTCTTGCGAGTTTTTTTTTTCCATTGAAATCATTTTGGTATAAAAGAAAATAAAATGAGTAAACAGATGTCCTTACAATACAAAGATTTTTCAAACCTCACAAGTGTTGGTTTTGTTCGGAATAGAAAAATACTTGTCATCAATAACAAAAAACAGATTTTGGTTGTTCTGTTTATAGCAGGGGAGGCGCCGATGCTAAATGGGGACTTCCTCGAGCGTCGTGGAGACCTATTGGATTTTGAAGATCAGATAATAGGAAGAAAAAAAGGTTATATGATGTTTTCTCTTTTAGCGGTGGGGCAAGCGTCTACGAGCCTGCAAAGATGTAAAAAAAAATTGTTACATGGACATAGTCGAGCGCGTCAGATATTGATACTGTATATACTCCATGTAACTCTGATGACAGAATAATGTTAATCTGCCAGTTTGCATAGTGGGGCCGGCCGTACGGATGGTTTAAAAATGGTAAAAAAAAAAAAATGCTCGAGCGCGTCAGATATTTACAGGGGATGTTAAGTGAGCCTAAACGAAGCTCAGATCCAAAAATCTGACGATTCGGACGCGACGCAAACTCGGGACGGCTTCTTGAAAATGCAAAAAAAAATCGCCATCTGGACATACTCGAGCGCGTCAGATTTTCATACAGATGGTTCAGCATGATACCCTGGTCGTGCGATGCCATAATCTGACGAATATATGGATGGGTTTTCTTAATCTGACGGCTTAAAGATTTGTTTTCTTCCGTGATTTTATAAAATCATTGAATGTGTTAAATAAAATTATAAATAATATAAATCACGGATATATTATGAGATCTAGAAACAGTAATTGTAAAAAAATCTACACATTTGTAGGGGAGCCCAAGCAGGGATTTTGGGATTTCCTCGAGCGCAGCAAATTAGTATATGGGAGGATACCTTACATCTAATTGAGTGCCTCTACCAAATATGAACCTTATAAAAGATTCTGCCGCGCGTCCAGGATAAAAGATCAGATTAGTAAAAAAAGTTGACCATCAGAAATTCTCGAGCGCGTCAGATTAAGGTAGAGTGAGTTCATTACATGCTAATAAGTGTATATTCCACTATTCTGACGATTTGAGAGTAACGTAAAGAAAGTGGAGGGCTACAAAATTGTAAAAATAGTTATCTGGACATTCTCGAGCGTACCTCAATTTACTTTGATGGAAATGATTTAAGGGTAACGAAAAATATATAATCTAACGATTTCCACAAGCCGAAATAACAAAAATTCGTTAATTCAGTTGAATGCGTAATGCCTATATTCTCCTCTCCGTGTTTCTATTCCTCTCTCACTCCATCTTCACTCTGTTGTTTCTGATGCCATAACGACAGCTGATCACAGAGACTCGTTCGTGGCATATTATTTTAATTATTTACAACGTTTCTGATTAATTTGAATTGAGGTTTGTAAATATTTAGGTACAATGAGTGATGTAAATTTAGAGTGTGTGTTTTGTGGTAAAGCTGAACTCAAAACAATAAATTTTACATCAGATACATTAAAAAAATGTTTAAAAATCTTGGAATATCGTCGGAGCAAACCAGTCCTCCGAAAATCCCGAAGTATACACAATAATGTACATCTGTCAATAGATTCTTCAGTCAATAAACTATATCACGCAAAGTGCTACAAATTATTTACAGCAATAAAAATACCCCGAGATTATTGCATAAGAGCACTTAACACCCCCTAAGAAAATTTGACGCGCTCGAGTAAAAAAATTGATCAATATAATAAATTAATTAATCTTAATATATTAATTATGATTATAATTATTATTAATAAATAATAATATTATTAATATAATATAATATAATATTATAGGCTATAATATTATTAATAATTATAATTATTAATAAATTAATTAATTCGACAGCCCGGTTGGCTTTGTGGTTAGTGACCCTGACTTTCAAGCCGCGGGTCGTGGGTTCGATGCCCACCCAGGACAAACATTTGTATGCATGAATATGTCTGTTTGTCCTGTGTCTGGATGTAAATATCTATATAAGTATGTATTTAAAAGTAGTATATGTACCTAGTATATCAGCTATCTGGTCACCATAACACAAGCTCACTTTGATGCTTAATTTGGAATCAGATTGGCCGTGTGTGAAAAATGTCCCAGGATATTGTCCCAGGATATTATTTATTTATTTTTTAAAAAAAAATTAATCTTGTGCATTCATCATTTAAACTACTAGGATGTTTTTTTTTACATATCTACAAACAATGGTTTAGCGTTATTTGCAAACCTTAACTATTTTTCAATTAGCTATCGAACGATATGCCCTACTATAGGAATGGCGAATAAAAAATGACTCCGTTGTACATGTATGGAAGGAACCCTAAAAATAATATTTTTCTAGATTTTATGTTTTAACTTTGTCAATGTAGTTAATATTTACTACCACACCAAATTATAGCTCTATAGTATCAAGGGTCTCTGAGCTTACCCTTACTGCTTGAAACTATATAGCAACTAAGGAATTAACTTTTTGTTACTTCGGCTTGTCCAAATCGGCAGATTATATGATTTCTGTGATCCTTGAATTATTCTCTCTAAAATGAAAATAAATTCAACCGCGCTCGAGAATGTCCACTCATCGATTTTTTTTTGCAACTTTGCGACCCTCTCACTCCCATACGTCACGCTCAAATCGTCAGATTATTGAAATACACTCTTTTCAGCATGTGATTAAACCACCATTCTTTAATCTGACACGCTCGAGTATCTTCACCTATAAATTTTTTTTTACTAATCTGATCGGCTGCTCTACGCGCGCGGCTCCACATGGAGAGCTTAGATTTGGTTGAGGCACTCAACTAGACCTAAGGTACCTCCCATATACTAATCTGCCGCGCTCGAGGAACTCCCAGAATCCCCTCTTGGGCTCCCCATCTATTACTTGATTTTCTTTGTGTATAAGACTAAGTACGGTTGCTATTTTTGTATAATGATTGATAACAAAGGAATATCTCAAAATACTTACCTATATATATAAAATTAATATATGATATGTATGCGCATAACTTCAGGACGGCTACCTACGGACTTGCTACGGACCCTTGCAAGGATTGTATCCAAAAAACAATTTTAATATTTGACATTAGAAAATATGGCGGAACTAAGTTCGCTGGGTCAGCTAGTTTATCATAAATATTTAGTATCACTTACATGACAAAATATATTTATTAAACGACTTTAAAGGAGGTTCTCAATTCGAGTGTAAGTACGTTTTTTTTGATATACCTATATTTCAGGACTATTGTCAGCGCGAAGATGATAGAATAACTTAAGTAATTCAGGTGGATGAAATATTTACTATTATATAATTTGCGGTTTCCATCCATTCAAAATCTGAACATAGTTTGAAATATTCAAGAATATTGTTATGAATTCCCAAAGCAAATAGGGTTTGACTAATAGTTTGGACGCACATTTTGTGAGGCTGTTACTCGAAAAGGGCGTTCCGTAGATTCATAATTCTTGGGCGACTTTATGGCGAAATGGTGGAAATGGAGGAATGAGGTCAGGTCAGCGCAGAGTGTCGTTAATTGTTTTAACTTAAATTAGGCATGCAATTAAAATACGCCATGTTAAATATGACCCTTTTAATGCAGTTTTAAGGGTTAAATGACGGCATCAAAAGTTTAAATTTAGAAATTAAATGACATGTGAATATTTTTCAGATTCAAACGAATATTAGAAATTTTTGATTTTAACTTGTTTTTTTTTTAATTCATCTCACTTTATTAAGTAAAGAGTTGGCTACATATAATGAGTATTCCAGTGTGAACGAAAGTTATAAACTATACTTTTTTTATAAAAACAAATTTACATTCGCTGTACGCTAAGTATGATACCTAATCTCGAGCCTAGTGCAGATTAGCGAACTTCACATGCCATCAATTATGACTTCTCTGCCATGCAGGGTTTCCACACGATGTTTTCCTTCACCAAAAAACCAATTTGGAGAGAGTTTGAGTATTATATACTGTTAATTATAAATTGTGATATAACTATCGTCTCCTCTCTCCTATATGCTACTTACTATGTATTTTGTTGTGCCCGGCAGGGACTACAATCTTAATTAGACATATCCTACTTAAGATTTAATATTGTGGAATGCAAATAAATAATATGAATTCAAAGCTAGCTTAATATACTGTGCATAGTTTGGGATCAAATAGACCATGTATATAACAATTATTCATAAGGGCAACAAAGCGTATAAACGTTATAATTTCCATAAAATTATCCCTTCGTCACGTCTAGCTAACTAAACTATCTACAAATTACCGTTAAGTTTACCCCCTGGGAAACTCTATGGTAAAGTGTGCCAGTTTTCCACTTTCTACGTATAATTGATACGTGCGTATTGAGTGACGAACAAACTGAGCGCTTTCTATATATACACTTGAGAGTATACTTTCGATAATTAACTAGGTGCAATTGCTATGTAGGTTAAGCTTGTTCCGTTGTATTGTAATTGATACATTGTTTGAAGAAAGATGAATGTCGTACGCATAATAACATAGTTTCTTCGCTATGTTATTCTGCGAAAAAGAAGATTGAAGAGCAAAGGTCACGTGTATAGTTATTACATGGGCTTGAAGTCAATGCGTATTTTAGAATAAATTTTTATGTTAAGACTACCTATCGTTCTACGGTTTCACTCGCGTTCCCATACAACCCATGATAAAACCTCAGTTGGATTAATACAAAATATTTTTACTACTACAACTAGGTTAAGTTGTTCTCAATTAATGACGTAACCAAGGGTAAAAGGGATTCATCGTTATTTTAGGTACTAGTGGTTCCCCGCGACTTCACTCGCGTTTCCGGGGATCTTAAATTTTCCCGGGATAAAAAGCAGCCTTTGTCCTTTTTCTAGTTAACGGAAAACGTTGATTTCGCGTGACAGCGAGACAGACAGACTGAGTTACTTTCGCATTTATAATATTAATGTAAGGTTAATTTATTTTATAAGAAACTATATTTTATACATCGTATAGTCTAGAATACTAAACGCCAATATCCTATTACTTAACAAGCATAGGCATAATATATGGAAATAGCTTGCAAATATGGGACTCTAATTATAGGTCAGAGCAAATGTTGTTATGAATTTTGAACTCCCATTAATAGTCAAAGTTGATAAATTGGGTCATATTAATATAAGTTTAGTTATTTGCTGCACCTGTATAATATACCATATATGGTAATCAGAAAGATATATATTTATTTACGTCTGATGATTTACTAATTTGATACCTAATTTAAAATGGTATAGGGTCGTTTTTAGGGTTCCCTACCTAACGGATAATACGGATCTATTACTGAGACTTCGCTGTCCGTCCGTCCGTCTATCAACAGGCTGTATCTCAAGAATGGTGAACGCAAAAGAGTTGAAATTTTCACAGATGATGTATTTCTATTGCAGCTATAACAACGATTACTAAAAACTAAATATTCCAATGCAAAAAACTACATGAACCTTTAATATGTTACTTGCAGCAACGGAACCCTTCATGAGCGAGTCCGACTCGTACTTGGCCGCCTTTTTATTAATCGTACGTTGACCCCAATCAATCTAAAACTCGTCTTAAATGTACATCATAAAAACTGAATTAAACTTAGTTTATATTCCCTAAAACCCCTAAGTTCGACACAAGGCCGGTTAATGAAATTACTAGGATCACTAAAAGCTTTTGTAAGCTTCAACAAACCTTTAAACGCAATAAGCTCAGACAATGTCGGAAATGACACAGAAATGAGATTCATGACCTTGACATGAAATTTTGAAGTCTTTATTGTTAATAAGAAAATTTATAAAGTTGATTTTATTTTATTTAGTCGATGTGACTTGTGTTATTTCAGTTTGGTACGATTTACAGTGGAGTAATATTTTGTTGGAGCATACATAATGACTAACTTCTGCCCTGCGAATTCTGATATGTATTTATTCAAATGAGCTATCAGAGGAATTGTCGACTCTAACGATAGGAAAAATGCTTTTGATGAGACGTAGTAAAATTCTTTTAGGAATGGTTTATAGCTAGTTTAAACTTAAGTTTTACTGTTAGCTACATATCTATTAATTTGCAAAGCCGCTATATTATTTGTATAATGATTAAATATATTATTTTTTCATGCCAGATTGCACGAATCAATCTTTCTGGTTATCGTTTTTTTTAATCTTACATTAATACATAATACATGTACTTACACCGTAAGTTAATTAACCGCTTCAGATGCTCATTAATTAGAGCCGCTAAGATGCAATATATTCCGTTATAAAACGGACTTTACGGACTGTCAGAGAAGTTGGCGAACTTGTTGGCCAACAGGTTGGGTTGTATTAAAAAAAATCATTACGCTACTTATAAAACCAATTAATTTTTATCCTTAAATTGGATAATCTACAGTATACACTAATATTATGTAATAAGACGAGGGTCTAATTTTATGTTTGTTTGTTTATAACGAATAGGCTCCGAATCTATTGGAGCGACCTGAATAGTTCTTTCACCAAATAATGTTACATTTTCAGGGGCACCCTAACTAATAATATAAATGCTAAAGTAACTCTGCCTGTCTTTCTCACTTTCGTGATTAAACTAATTTGGTACATAGTCTAGAGCCTGAGAAAGGACGTAGGCTACTTTTTATCCCGGGAAAATTGCAAAACCGCGGGGAGTCACTAATTTTGATATATATAGATGTTTACGAACGACAGCAATACATCACGGTAAATAGTTTACCGTAAAAGCGTTAATGTGAATCGACCAAGAAAACTCATCGTATTATAAATTTATGTGTTCGGACACGCGAGGAAAGAAATCGGCTTTCCGTCGAGACGATGATCTATGGATTCCATCAAGGAAATTCATGAATACTTTAAATTTAACTTGAAAAACGTAATTAGCATAATTTCTGTAGACGCAGTTTAAGGTATGTAACTTTTAGTATGTTTTTATAACATGTATGATGATTTAAAACTTTCATCTAGTTAAAGTTATTACCAATTGAGTATCAAAAATATGTAAATTATTTTAAATTGTTCAGAGAAAAATGCATCCATATACATACATACTACCTAATCTTTTAAATGAGACTGCGGTTGTGTTTGTTTATCTTTTCTTGACGTCATAAAATCATATTTTTTTATTTTTTTTAATACTTTATCTGATGAAGATTTTAATATAGTGGTGGTACAGAGTATGGGAAAGGACGTAGGCTATGCTTATCCCGAGCAAAGCCGCGTACAGAAGCTAGGGTATTGTATGTATAAAATGTAACTGCAAATTACAACACGATACAAAAGAAAATTCAATTTCTGTCTGTCCATATTTCACACCTTGTTTCTTAGCAAAATGATATCGACTTGAAATTTAATACAGTTGTAGAAATTGCTAGCCCGCATGAGGTGAGAAAATATAACATTTTTATAGTTATTGATACAGTTTCCAATAACTATAAATAAAAGGAATAAACAAGAAACTTAATTTATACACATTAGTTTTAGTCTCTGCTCTATAACTGTTGAAATATGTTGCTACATATATATTTGTCATTTTCCTTGTAGTTAAAAATGTGACCTTTTTACTACGTTGTTGATCGTTATTATAGTGGCTTATATTTTCACTTCAAGGATTATCTTTGATCTTCGCTAAAATTGCTACAATGTCTGAGATAAAACGTTATTTTAAATCTCTTTAACATGAAGAGATTTTGACGGGTCTAGTCAAAGCAGACATGGGTATACCTTGTCTTATACCTAAGGATAATTATTAGCAAAAATAAGTTCAAATATACTATCTAATATATATTTTAATATATACCTACATAGTTGAAACAATGGAATCAATTTTAAATAGCTTTGAAGAATATATTTCTAAATTTAAACGTAAACAATCAGATATAAAACAACAAACTAAGTATGATCATTGTCTTTTAGTGATTATTTTTACCTGTAATGTAAAAAATTGGCAACACTGCACGCAAATCTAACCTTAAAGCAAACTCTATAGTTGGCAGACTATATCTATTTTATCAACATTTATATATATATAAAAAGAATTACAGCACTCACCTCATTATCGATATCACTAGACCTCACGATTCCGAACAGCAGGATCGATAATAAAAACGCGCTCTTCATTTTGATAATCGTTTTTTGTTCACTTCACTAGCACAAGGTGCTTCACTGTTATTTTTTTTATATATTTTTTTTTTAATTAGCCACAGTTCGTCAAGGTACACGTATTGTCAGGCAAATGCAGAAATGCATGTAGTGTTAGTGTTATATATGAAGACGCTTCGATGCACATGCTAGTGGGGTTCGCTTTTATACTTGTATTGTGATCTATTTTCTTTTTTATCGGGATTATAGGTTATGAACTTCCATATGGAAATTATAGATTAAAGACTTTTGACATTTAGACACCTTAATTTGTTAGTATTTTAAAAAACGAATTAAAAAGGAAAATAGATAAGAATTCATTTATTTAATTATTATTTGAACTATATTATTACTAGCTGCCGCCACACGGTTTCACCCGCGAAGTTCCCGTTCCCGTTGCCATGATCACTAAGACGTATCAAAAATACATAGTAGCCGATTCTCATGCCTACTGAATATGCATATAAAATTTCATAAAAATTGGTGAACCCATTTCGGAGGAGGTAACTAACATTGTGACACGAGAATTTTATACTTATAAGAGTCAAATTATCTTATTAATATGGGTACATTGACATTTCCAATTTACCACAGATTAAATAACCATGCATACAATATATTTTTCATCCATATAATCAAATCAAAGACAAAGACTTTTGATAACACAAGTTAAGTCGATCGCATGACGATTTGCAGCAATTTAAAGATCAATTACCTCTCAAGTAAATGCAATATGAAACTTGATATGTGACAACAGCAAATAAATATAAGATTTATGTACGAAAACCAATTATAATCAGGCATGCGTTAAATGAATCATTTTATTGACTGAGAAAATCATTATCACACACATTGATTAATGAAACCATTTTAATTCTTATTCTTCTGTTAAACTTCACTAGAAATAGTATTAAAAACAAACTTGGCTATATGGTTATTGACCCTGACTTTCAAGCCGCAGAACAAATATGTGTCCTTAAATATGTCCGTGTGTTCTGTGCCTGAATTATTAATTTAGAAGAAGAATAGTATATAAGAATATAGTAATTAAGATATTCGTTATCTAGTTACGGTGGCGTAGCGTGCCACGACGAGGCCCCGTATAAATAATTAGTTGGGGGCCCTTATGAAGAGTAAAGATTACTCACACGGGGCCCTTAGTGGCCCGGGGGCCCCGTATAATTGATACGACAGTAGCTACGCCCCTGTCTAGTTACCATAATACGATCGCTGCTTAATTTGGAATCAAATTCGCCATGTGTGAAAAATATCCTACGATTTTTAATGTTTGTTTATATAAACTATTATAGCTTTCTAAATTATTTTTTTATTCCACATTGTATTTTACATGACAATATGACGAATAACAACGTCAATGAACTCATGATTCTGTGTATAAACACAGGAATAGATAGAATAATAAAGAAGAATTAAAGCTACGTTTATTCTAAAATGTAGGTATCAGTTCCAGGCAAGCAAAGCCGCGGGTAGATCTTGTACACAATATAGGTTCATTTATGGCAGTAGGACAAACAAACTGCCATAGTCACCCATAAATAGAAAATATGGAGCACCCATAAGTTACATAAATAATAACTAAAGTTACTTTTTTATCATTTCAAAAAAGTCGTTATTACTCTTAGCTAAACATTTACCCCATTCATAAAAACGTTATACAGCATTGTATATCCAAATATCTTATGTCCCTTTCTGTCGTGTGACGTTTCAAGCACGCTAGAGCGAGATGGGAGACGCTAGACCATTGGTTCAGTTTAATCGCATTTATGAATACTAGCGGTTGTGGTTTGTTCTCATTACGAGAAATGTCCTCGAAAAGTTTTCAAATAAGTCTTGGTTCTTTTTGGATTACTTTTTTCTTGTCTTTTGCAGAATGAACATTTAACGAATGTATATTTTATCTGTGTAGATCGGGAGTTTATCTGGTGTAAGATTTGAAAGGAATTTTGAGACATGAAGCTGGGGTCCTAGACTAGAAGGTTAAATACATTTTAATTAAGTAGAAACTATATTTTATATGTTTTATTGTATTTATTTTTATTTATTAACTAAAGATAAATTTAAACAAAATTTTATATCTTTCAGTAAACATGTTTCTTACCTAATTTATTTTCAATTCGGTAAGTTAACCGGATGTTAAATAAAAAATCACTTTAATAAAATGTCTTTGACATACAAAGTACATTACATATTACACTACCTTTATATTTTAGTAATGGTATCTTCATATAATTTCTTATCCCTTTGTGTTTCCACTCAAAAAAATTCAACAAAGCCAACATTGTATCAAATGATTTTAAAAATTACTTTTTCCTGAATAAAAACTTTTAAGTTGGCAGCATTTTGCACGAGATTTATACAACTTTTAATTATATTCTAAAGCCTAATGGATCAGTCTAAAATAAGGGCTTTTAACATAGTTATGACGTCGGCAGACAAACCATAATCTATCTTTTTGATAGCAACTCCGGAGCAGCTGTGAAGTAACATAAATCAAAACTAATTCCACTTTAGCTACGTGTACATTCAAAAGTTAGCTTATTTATATCGCCTTAAGGTACTTTTTCTATTAACATAACTACTACCTACTTATCTTCAATCAGGAGTCATTGTATAGCGAAAATTACATACCTAATATTATAATAATCGCGAATGTTTGTGAGGATGAATGTATGAATGCTTGTTACTCTTTTTGGCAAAAAGGAAAACCGAAGAAATATGGTACACCGATAAAATATGTTCTGGATACATTTAAAGCATTTTAAATTCTGGGAAAATTTAAAATTTTTACCTAAATTGTTACTTGTTTTTTAATAATACAATCGAGTGCTTAACCATTAACAATGCCAATAACAATGTTAAAAGCAGTTTCTCGCATTAAAAATCTGCTCCATTTTTTTCCATAAAAACTCATATTAAAACAATTTTAAAACAAATTAGTCCAGCTGTTCTTTGCTTTACTTTTTTAGATTTTCACTTTTAATTATGTCGGTACTGAAAAAGAGATTAGATACTTACTATTTGTCTTAAATCATAAAACTCAGTTCGCTAAATATGCGCTAAGATGCAATCGAGCTAACCAATATGACTTAAAAATCTGTCTAGATTAGGCTTAGTCTACGATTGGCTCTCTAACAGTGGATTTTAATATCATCATATTAGAACCATTTAATTTCATTCCCATACCTCTATGCAGCGAGGTTTTAATCAATTTGGGACCAAACCTACTTTTTATAAACGAACTAATATAAATAACATTACTCGCCAAGTAATTTACCTAACTGCCTTGGATATATGGTGTAGCATAAAATTTTATTTTCAGTACTATACTTTGGTGGTACGGTAATATAAACAAGGTGATAACGAATCTACGTCCCTTTAAATGTTACAATTAATTGAATTGATGGGACACGATAAATTGGTATTAAAAATATATTTGTGTATAGGTATATAGGGTTTTTAGGGGCGAGGGTGGGTTCCTTTTAAGAAAAGCTTTCGGGAAGTTACATTGTTTTCCTTTTACAGTTGCAGCCTATATATAAGAATGATTTATTTGTATATTTAAAGATAATACGAAACGTTTATGAATATAATTAATACATGATTTACGTAACATTGGGATTTGGGTAGAAATTATTATTAATATATTATTCTGAACAGAACCTGACACCTTCAAATTATTGTGAAATATTTATAAATGATATTTAATGGTGAGATATTATCGTATAAGAACTACCAGAATGTTATTCCTATAAGATAAGTAAAATTATATGAAAATGTCCATGTTTTAAATCCTACAGTTAATTTTTTACATTTCTCCAATCAACAAATTGCCTTCGTTATTGTAGTTTTTCTTTAAATACATAATATTCAACTTATAATTTATTTATTTCGGTATCAGATAAATTTTTAATTGGTTGTCATCTTTTCGACTCTATAAATTTATTGGTCTGAATACAATGAAGAAATAGCAAGTATATTCATACAATGAGTAAATTAATGACAATGCAGTCCAATTAAAATATATGTCCATTTCAAATGACATTGTAAGAACAGTCAATGTGTACAGATAGCGTAAATAAATTAACAACGGCATTACATCGGGGAAAACGCCAATAAAAAAATATATTACTTTCCAGTCCGCCATCTTATAAATAGTCCACTGAGAAAGTACTGTCACGCGAAATAAATTCCAATCCACGCAATTATCAATGTATTATGTATACAGAAAATAAACATGAGTTGGTTTGAGAGAGAAAAAATATTCTAAAGACATATTTTTCGTCGATCCGCGAGGTGCGCGTGCGGCTCTAAAGCGTTTTTGTTGCGATTTCTAAATTTAAAAGTTGACTTGTCAAATGCGTGTGACAGAGCCGTTAACTTTTACTGTATTTGGGAATGTGATTTGTTATTGTAATTAAACGAGGAAATCGTTTTTTTGTATGTGTGAATTTATAACTTTTTTTTTTAATAATTGGATGTTGTTTGTTTACGTTAACTATACAATTCAATGTCATAATTTTTAACTGAAATTGTATACGCTTTTCATTCAATAAAATGTATCTTATTTAATTAAATGTGGTTTTTTATCACATAGCCGCTTATTTTAAATTCATGATTTTGAATAGTTAGTACCTAACATAAAGTTCTAATGAGGTATGAGTCAGTTCAGACAAAAAAATATTTTAACATAATCCACTGAATATAAATAAATAAATACTTAACTACTAGAAAACTTTAATATCTACCTACTTATATGAATTCGTTCCAGAGATTAAAACTGTTAGGTACCTATTTTATTTAAGGCTTACCTTTTTGTTCAGACTGTACCGAACTAAAACAAACATGTTTTCAATATAATATTAAATACAACATGATAATTAATATCAGTGATTTTATGTGTACCTATTTACCTAATATTAAATGTTGCTTGTCAAATGTAAATATATAAATATTAATGTGTTTATTCATTATTTGATCGTTACATAATATTTAGAAATTATTATTAAATTCAACGTAATAATTATTTAATTGTTCGTTAAAGCAGATCATTTTAGAATATTTCAAACCGAACCTTATTTTATGTAACTGTTATTATTGTTTCAGGCTATTTAATAAAAATATATCTAAACTTTACCTTGTAAGGTAATAAGGTACTTATATTATCCTATACCTATCATCCGCCCTTAGAAGAGATACCTATTATATGCCTATTGCAGTACAAACTCTAAGTGCTAACACTAATTAAATCCATTCGATCTAATATAGCATATATTTTTGAACATGCAGTCGAGTTAACCAATTTGCCTTAAAAATCTGTCTAGATAAGGTTGCCTAAGTATCAGCAAATTTCTCAGTAACGACACAATTTTGTAATAGTTTAATTAAATCGATATTTAAATTGGCAGCAGTATCCTAAAGTACTGTATACGTCCAAATAGAATATGTGTAGAAACAAAATAATAGTAACAAACAATTCTACGGCGACAAATAAAGAAGAATGCCCGTACAAATACGCATAATGATTACCGAGGACAAGTAATACTGTAGTCTGTAGTCTGTAGCGTACCGGTGAAATGCTGAACAATACGCGCCGCGAACAATGTACTGAAACGGAAAAGCTTTTACGATCTACCTTATTGTCCTACACACTGCTGCGTAGTTTAGCGAGCCACGAACGAATACCTACGGCTTTATTGTGTACGTGTGAAACGTGCAAACTGTATCTTTTGTCTCTTTTTAACTATGCTATCTAGTGAGAAATTGAATCAGGCTAGGCTAGTTAGGTTAGGCTCTTGAATTTCCCCCCCTAAGTTGTCGCTACCTTGTCGTGGTGGGGGGGCTTGCGTGTCCCAATGATCCTTGAGGCTATACCGGACAGGTCCAACCATACCGGGCAGGCTCGTGGTGAGGGGCATTACCAAGAGCGGCACATCCCACCCTACCCCATTCCCTTCCTCTCCAAACACCCTCTCCCATCAGGGCGGGCCGCTCCGGGTTCCTTTCTTTTAGTAGAGTTAACTTGGATGCGGCTTGTCCTGAATCCTTTCCCAAACTCCTTCCCCTTTCCACCCTTCCTCCTATCCACCGAATCCCAAGTTCGGCCGCCCGGCGATGGGATGCATGGCCGGGGTGAACCCGGTCCCAAGGGCGGCTCCCACGAGGGACCCCACCCTCAAAAAAAGGACATCATGCAGGACACAAACAGGCAAAATATTACCCAGGAGGGTCCCGGCTCAACAGCCGGGGAATCCCTCAGTGTTTCGGCACTCAGCCCCCACGTATCTGGGGGGGGCACCTTTTGTGTGGAGCTCGGGGAGCGAGCGGAGAAGGTAGTGGAGGTACGGAGGAGCTCCAGGCTGGGGCTGAAGAATCAGCCTCCAGGCAAGGAGCCGCGGGTGGTACCCGCCCGTGTGAAGGACGCCTGCGGGCGACCTAAAAAAGGCCCTGCTCAGGGCCAACCGAAAGCTAGCCGCGCGCTGTCTGCGGCTAGCTCTTATTGCGGGGCGAATGACTCGGACGATTCTGACGTCAGGTTTGAGTCGGACGCAGACTCGGCGACGAGCAGTCATCCGAAATCGAGGAGGAGGGCCTTCCTCAAGGGGTCCGTAGACTCCTCGGACTCCACCAAGGCGCCCGAAAAGAGGGTAAAGAGTCTACCCGACACCCACGACGTGGGTCTGGTAGATGCCCAACGCCAGCTCCAGCTGGCGCAGCGCTTGCAGCTCCAGCAGGACCTGGAGGAGCAGGTCGCGGCTAAGGAACGGCGGGCGCGCACCGCCCGGGCGAAGTCCGGGTATGGCGCGTCAGTCGTCCTGTACGCCGACCACTCCCTGGCCGAGCTGGAGCGGATGGCTCGGGAGGACGAGGAGGAGATAGTGGTGGTCGCCTCCAAGTCCTCAAACTTGAAAGGGACTTTTCAAAAGTCCCTCAAGTGCCGGGCCGCGAGTCTGCGCGGCATCGTCGGTGAGCTGGTGCAGCGCACGGCCACCGACGAGACGCGGCAACTGCAGGCGACGGTCGATCGCCTGCAGTCGGAGGTCAACCAGCTTCATGCGAAGCTGGCTCAAGTTACGGCCCAGCCTGTTCATGCTGGGACTAGACCTGCGGCGGAAGGCCCCTCCACCAATTTTGAGGACGCAGTCCGCAAAATCATTTTGGAGGAGAGGGCCTTCACCAGAGCCTGCATAGCAGGCATTGAGGACCGGCTCCTGCCGGAGAAGCGCCTCCGTCCACCGCTCGCGGCGGACAAGAGGCGAAGTGAGGCGGGGCCATCCTCCCAGAGTGAGGACATCCTACTCCCCTCGGCCACCCCTTCCAACGAAAGTTGGACGAAGGTGGTCGGCAAGAAGGGGAAGCCGAGGAAGGGTGCGGCCACTGCTGACCCAACCCCTGCCCAGCCCGGCCCGTCCCAGACGACGGGCAAAGGGAAAGGGCAGGGGAAGAAGTCGGCCTCTAATGCGGACAACAGGCGAAGTGAGCCGGGGCCATCGTCCCAGAGAGAGGAGACACTTCTCCCCTCGGCCACCCCTTCCAACGAAAGTTGGGCAAAGGTGGTCGGCAAAAAGGGGAAGCCGAGGAAGGGTGCGGCCACTGCCGAACCAACCCTTGCCCAGCCCGGCCCGTCCCAGACGACGGGCAAAGGGAAAGGGGTGGGGAAGAATTTGGCTCCTAAAGCCACCGCCGCTGCTCCCGCGGCCAAACGGGCCCTCGCCGGCAAGAGGCGTACCCTAGCTGCCCCCAGGACCGCGGCCGTTGTGGTTACACTCACCACAGAGGCCGTGGAGAGGGGGGAAACGTACGCCTCTATTATGAAGCGGGCACGTCCCAATGCCGATCCCGCGCAGCTGGGGATTGGTAGGGTCTCGTGCCGCCAGACCCATGCCGGGGCTCGAATCTTCGAGTTCCCGGGGGCCCAGGGCGGTGCCAATGCGGACCTCTTCACAGCGAAGCTGAGAGAGGTCATCGCAGACGCCGCCAGAGTGGTGAGGCCCGTCAAGTCCGCCTCCTTGGAGGTGACCGATCTGGACGATTCGGTCACCAAAGAGGAGGTGGTGGCGGCGGTCGCAGCGGCGGGAGGCTGCGAGGCCGCAGCGGTACAGGGCCGGGACATCAGACCCGGCCGCGGCGGTATGGGTACCATCCGCCTGGAGTGCCCAGTAACCGCTGCAAAAGCCGTCCTTGCCAAGGGACGGCTCCTGGTAGGGTTTAGCTCGGGTGCGGTCCGAGTACTTGTAGACCAGCCTCTGCGCTGCTACAAGTGCTTCGGAACCGGGCACACCCGGGTGCACTGTCCGTCCAAGGTGGACAGGGCGGACAGCTGCTTCCGCTGCGGCAAGGAGGGACATAAGTCCGTCACTTGCACGGCCGCCAAGCTGCACTGCGCGGTGTGTGCCGCCAGTGGCCGCCCGGCGGACCACGTAATGACGGGGAGGAACTGCGCTCCTGCCCTGAAGAGAGGGAAAGCCCTGGCCCCGACCCGGCCTGTTGCTGCCACCGCCATTCCGGAAGCCGGAACTTCGGCGGCTGTGGAGGAGGAAGTGATGTCCGACTAATGGATAGGGTCGGACATCGCATCCTCCAGGCGAACATCAACCACTGCAGAACAGCCCAGGATCTGCTGATACAGACCATGGCTGAGTGGTTGGTGGACGTGGCGGTGGTAGCCGAGCCATACTCGGTCCCAACCCGCTGGCTGGGCGATCGGGACGGCGTGGTGGCATTGGTGCCGCGGTCTTCCACGGACTCCCCTCCCCTCTCGCTTTTAGAGAGGGGATCGGGATACGTGGCCGCCGCGTGGGGAGATATAGCCCTAATAGGGGTATATTTCTCCCCTAATCGCCCTCTCTCGGATTTCGAGAATTTTCTCGAAATCCTCACCGCGGTGATTGGGAGGGTGGTGCCGCGCCAGGTCGCCGTGATCGGTGACCTGAATGCCAAGTCGGTGGCCTGGGGCAACCAGGCCGCCACTTGCAATGTCCGGGGCCAAGCCGTGGAGTTTTGGGCGGCCTCAACTGGCGTTTCCCTCTTAAATAGAGGGACGGTCCACACGTGCGTGCGGCAACGGGGAGGGTCAGTGGTGGACGTTTCGTTCGCCACCCCCGTTCTAGCCGCGCGCATCGTGAACTGGCGGGTGGAGATGGTGGAGACATTCTCGGACCACCGATACGTGCGGTTCGACGTCTCCACCCAGAGCCCTCGGAGGTCGGCCCGCTCGGGCCGATCTCTCTTTCCTCGCTGGGCTCTCACCCGCCTGGACAGAGAGGCCGCCGAGGAGGCGGCTTTCCTCCAGGACTGGCTGGTGCCTCCAGTCCAGGTCCTGGACGTGGACGCCGCCGCGGTCCAGCTGAGGGGGGCCCTGACCGAGGTGTGCAACTACAGCATGCCTCGGTCGCGCCCTGGGCCTCCCCGGCGCGCCGTCTATTGGTGGACGGAGGAGCTGACGGGGCTCCGAGCCGCCTGCGTGGCGCACAGGAGGGCCTACGCGCGGAGTCGACGGCGCAGCCACCGAAGCCCAGCCGAGGAGGACCTCCTCTACGCCTCCTACGTGGAGGCAAAACAGGTCCTCAAGGCGGCGATGATCGCCGCCATCGACTCGGCGAGGGCTGAGATGCTGGAGGGTCTCGACAGGGATCCGTACGGGAGACCATATATGGCGGCGCGGAACAAACTGCGCCCCTTTGGTCCCCCCCTGACGCAGACCCTCGAGCCGACATTGCTGGATGGGGTGGTACGGTCGCTGTTCCCGACATCGGGGACGGACTTCACCCCACCAGCGATGGACCCCCCACGGGGGGCGGCTCCGCCGGAGGAGGAGATCCCTCCAGTGTCGGAGGCGGAGTTTGAAGCGGGAGCGCTTCGCCTCCGCGCCAAGAAGACGGCCCCTGGGCCGGATGGCGTCCCCGCTCGGGTGGTGGCTATAGCCGCCTCTCAGATGGGGCATAGGATTCGGGAGCTTTTCGGCGCGTGTTTCACGACTGGAAGGTTCCCGAAGCCTTGGAAGGAGGGGCGGCTGTGCCTCCTCCGGAAAGAGGGGCGCCCGGTGGATTCCCCCTCGGCGTACCGACCCATCGTTCTGCTCGATGAGGTCGGTAAAATGTTCGAGGGGATCATCGCCGACCGGCTCAACGGGCACCTGCGGGAGGCGGGGCCGGACCTGTCGGACGCTCAGTTCGGATTCCGACGGGAGCGTTCGACGGTCGACGCGTTGGCCCGGCTCAAGGGCCAGGTGAAGGAGGCCGTGGAGGAGGGGGGCGGAGTGTTGGCCGTGTCATTTGACATAGCCAATGCCTTTAACTCCGTCCCCCACTCGACGATCCTGGAGGCACTCCGGTACCACGGAGTGCCTCAGTACCTGCGCACACTCCTGGCCGGATACCTGGAGGACAGAGTGGTCCTCTTGGTGGACAAGACGGCCAGGGTGAGGCGATACAGCGCGGAGTCCGGTGTTCCACAGGGGTCCGTCCTAGGACCACTTCTGTGGAACATCGGCTTCGACTGGCTGTTGCGCGGGACCCTCCTCCGTGGCACGAGTGTCATCTGCTACGCGGATGACACTCTTCTCACTGCCCGGGGGAGGGATTTCAGGGAGGCGGCCAATTTGGCCTCGGCGGGCGGATCCCTGGTCGCAGGAAGGATCCGTCGCCTGGGATTGGGGGTTGCGCTGCACAAGACCGAAGCCGTGTTTTTCCACGGTCCTCGGCAGCGCATACCACCCGATGGCCACATCACCGTGGCGGGAGTCACGATAGGGGTCAAGACCCAGATGAAATATCTGGGTCTTGTCCTGGACAGCAGGTGGCGTTTCGGCCCGCACTTTAGCGGGCTATCGACGCGCCTGCTGAGGGCCGCGGACTCCCTGTCGTGGCTCCTCCCAAATCTGGGGGGGCCTGGAGCGCGATGCCGGCAGCTGTACGCCGGCATCCTACGAAGTATGGCCCTGTACGGGGCGCCCATCTGGGCGGACTCCCTCTACAGGAGGGAGAACGCCACCGCCATCCGCAGGCCCCAAAGGGCCATCGCACTGCGGGTGGCGAGGGCCTACCGCTCAGTGGGCTTCTCGGCGGCGGGCACCCCTCCTTGGGAGCTCGAGGCGTGGGTGCTCGCCAGGGTGTACGAGTGGACGGCCCGGCGAAAGGCGCTCGGGGAGCGCCCCGCCGCGGAAGAGCGGGAGGCCGTGCGGCGGGAGGCGAGGACCGCAATCGTCCAGCACAGGACGGAGGACCTCGCCACCGCCGTCTTCGGCCGCCGGACGCTGGACGCGCTCGGGCCGGTCCTGCAGGACTGGCTCGGGCGGTCCCACGGGTTCCTCTCCTTCCGTCTGGTGCAGGTATTGTCCGGTCATGGATGTTTCGGGTCGTACCTGCACCGAATTCGGAGGGAGGAGAGCCCGGTGTGTCACGACTGCGGTGCGGCGGATGATACGGCGCAGCACACCCTCGAGGTGTGCCCAGCCTGGTCGGAGCTGCGCCGCAGTCTGACCGCGGCGGTAGGGCCGGACCTCTCGCTTCCTAGCGTGGTCAGTGGCATGCTGGGAGGCGAGAGCGCCTGGGCGGCGGTAGCCTCCTTCTGCGAGGAAGTGATGTCGCAGAAGGAGGCGGCGGAGCGTGTGCGGGAGGACGACCCTCTCGCCTCACAGCTCCGCAGACGAAGAAGGGGGGGGAGGCGGCGACAGTACGATCGCCGCAACCTCCCCCCTTAAGCGGTGGTGACCAGCGGGAGACGGGCGCGGGGGCGCCCACTCCCGCATTGCACGGTGCACCACCGTGGCCGGTGGGAATGGCCGAGCACTCGCGGTCATTCCCAAACCCCTCTCCCATAGCGGGAGGGGGACATGAAGGGCCTGCCAAGAGGGCGGGCGGTCGTCGGAGGGGGACTGGACGCAAGGGCTGTGCCGGATTCCCAGTCCCCCCCCATAAAAGACGAGGAAGGAGTGTCGCTGGGTTGTTTAGTGGGTATACCGGTTGGCTAGCAACCGGGGAGTCCCACATAACCCTTCCTGTCCCCCGACAGGGAGGGTATGCGTAACGCATTTTTCCCAGCGTAAAAAAAAAAAAAAAAAAAGGCTCTTGAATTTCACTCTTTTTGCGAGACAGTGATGCTCGCAAAGGAGGCGGCGGAAAGAGTCAGAGAGGTAACAACCACTCTGGCCATCCGCCGCAGGAGAACGGGGCGCCGGAGGGCGGCATTCATCCGCCTTCCCCCCACTTGAGCCCTTGGGCGGCAGACTCGGGGGAGTCTGTCGCTCAACAGTCTCGGGCTCGAGTAGTCGTGTGTGTGTTCCCATACACTACTCAAAGGAGGAACAGCGTGAACATAGCTCCGGTTCACGCTCACCAGACGAGGAGGCCGCACACCAGGCCAGGTTGCAGCTGGGTATGAGGACGCATGCCTCGGGCGTACCCTTGTACTCAGCTGATAGCGACAGAGGGACATGGTGGGGTTTTAGTGAGTAGGAGTCTCACATAACCTTCTGCTCACCCCCAGGGCGGAAAGTATCCATGTAGGATTTCCCAATCCCAAAAAAAAAAGACTCTTGAATTTCTAGTTCCGGACGTTTAATTTCCGGAATAATTTGATTTAAGTATGTTTCTACATTTAATAGTCATGTTTTTATTAAAGATTTAAATTATCTATTGATTTGTGTATATTGAAAGCATAGAAATGGAAAACAAATACCTAAATAATTATACATGCATACATAAATGATTTGAAGAGTTAGAATGCAGTATTAGTAACGAATAAATTACCTTATAATTAGGTATGAAAATGAAAAATTAAAATTACTACTTATTTGCTTATTCAACGCAACGTATGTGTGTTATTAACGGTTTTTACTGACTACATATTCAAAGAATCTAGGATAAAATTGTCAAAGAATGTACCTGGTACACGATGAAAACTTAAAAGCCGTGCTCAAAATAATTTTAATTTCATCAAAGGCCCAAAAATTTTAACAACTACGAAGCTTTGTCTCGATGGAAAATATTATGATACTCCACATTAGGTAATAGGACCTACTATACTAACTGAATTAAACTTGACAATATATAAGTAATATTTACACCAATATTGTAAAATCGAAAGACTTGGATATACCTAAGTATACCCATTTCTTTTCATCATCATCATCATCATCGATAGTGAGAAGCTTATGCGTTATTCCAGAACACATTCTAACTCTGAGCCAAATTTCATCGTTATCCCTTCAGCGGTTCTAGCGTGAAAGAGTAACTATACTAATATCCATACAAACAAACTTTCTAATTTATGAATTTAGTAGGATTTCTTCTATGATTATGTAAATTCAGAAACATTTAACGTATCTACGAGCACTTATTGAAGGCATTCTGTTTAGACATTCCTCGGAGGAATAGCTGAAGTTGGAACGCAGACAAATTAGCTCAACATAACTATTCTATCAATAAATCCCATTAATGTATGCGTCTAGACGTTCCGAGGTTAATTGGTTTGGTAAAAAGTAAACACTAATAAAAAACCTACTGCTCTCATTTAGTATTATAAAACCTGTGAGCATGTTTATTCATATTACTTTTTTTTATAATAGCAATTTAACGTCTTAGGTATTGCTCAAAAATAACTGACAGGGTCTCTTACAATGTCTTACAGTTATATTTCTTGGAAACTAAGTGCTATTATATGGGTTTTCCTGTCTTTTCATGACGAGATGAAAAGGATGGAATAATCTTTGCCAATCTCTCTATATATTAACACTGTCGAGTACTTTCGAGTATAGAATATGGATGCTAAAACGTGGTTCCTAAGCACCTATAAACTTAAGGATGTACGAAGTTCTCTACTTAGCATTTATGTACTAAGTTACCGTAGTATAGACTTGAAAACTTTATCTTAAACGTTTTACTACCTACAAGTTAGATTAAAGGATATAATTATGATAAACGATATGATAAACTAGGTACCTAACGGATTTAATGTTTCCTGAGATAGAAATACTATAACAACCTTTGCTACGACCAGAAAATACTTGACAAAAAATACTGCTGTTATTAACGTTACCCTACATTACTATTGTAAACACTGATAAAAAAACTGTTATTTTATCCAATTGAAAACAAATCCATTCCGTACTAAATAATTAAAAAAATATAATTTACATGTAATTAAAAAAATACATTTAACCATTTAAACGTCGCATTTAATAAACTGTTCATACACGCCTAGTGTTAAGTAAAAGCAATTTCATTTACGTGAAACATTTTGTAACTTATACTAGGTAGGTACTGTGTGCTGCAGAACAGCGTGGTAACTTAAAACTTCGTCGACGAGCTCATCGTCGAAACATCTTTGACGTTAAAATTTATGGAGTTGTCAACCGATACCCTTATATTATCACTACGCCAGGAATGAAAACAAGTTTGTTCACTATAAAAGCAAAGCTGAAAATAAAAGCTGGTGCATTAACCTACGTTTTATAAAATACCTATATTATATACTAGTGGCTCCCCGTGGTTTCACCCGCGTACCCGGGAGATCTTCCATTTTCCCGCGATAGAAAGTAGCATTTGTCCTTTCTCAGGCTCTAGTACCAAATTTCATTTAAATCGGTCCAGCAGTTTTAGCGCGAAAGCGAGACATGTCTGTCTCGCCAGTTACTTTCGCAATGGTCATATAAATTAGGATACAAAAAAATAGTCTGAAACAATTTAAGATACTGCAAACTTGAATTAAAAAACAAGCTAGTGAATTTGATTACCATTTCTATGCCAAAAATGTATTAACATTATTACAACAAACGTTACTCTAGCTTAACTATTATCTAACTTATGTTTTTGATGAGATCATGACAGGAGTTTATGCTATAATACTTTTACTAGTCTAGACATTTTAAAACGCTTTTAAAACTTTATGATACGATAATCAAGTGCAGGTTAACTATTTACTACTACAGGACTCTCTTTAAGTAGACAACAACTTTATGTAGTATATACTAAAATTGTTTAAACTGACGTAGAAACTGCTGTAAAGTTTTAAATGTCCATTTTGAGACATATCTCCTGAAACAAATGGCTAAGTTAAATGCTTTCATAAACTCTGTGACATTTATTTAGTAATGGCTAATTTGGTCCTAAAGTAAACAGACAGTGTTTATGATAACCAGGCAGGTGATATACTTCTTATATCATAGCTATATCATCTTATATCATCTAATACTAGGTAAACTTGATCTATTCTAAGGATAAATTATGTAAAAAATAGACCAAAAGATTTGTTTGTTAAGGGAATTTAACTCTAAACTTATTCCGTGCCTGTAAAAGTATCTAACAAGCCTGCATCATCTAAAATGTACTATATAATTTGAATGGCCAATTTTTTTAAAGTTGCAAATATATTGAACACATAACTCAAACATTATCTTGTACCTTTTACTTTTTAATACCACAACTTTTATATCCCTTTTGCACGGTGCATATTTCCATTTACGAGCGCCCATGTTTGAGTAAATGTCTTCATAGGTAGATTATGCTGTTTAGATAGGCGGCTGAGCATCATATTAAAATTATTATTATATCCCAACATTTGCAGTAAAGATTGTGTTTACAATTTATTTTTATATTTCTAAATAAACTGCCAGTTGAATTAGATGTTGTTTGAACTATTGATATTGTGATTCTTAGATATTATTTCGTGAATTTATTGCATGATATTTAAAGGTCAATCAAATAATTGAAGTTATACAAAATTATATGAAATAAATCATTTGTAGTTATATGTACTTACTAATAATAAGTACTAAGTATATTCAACTACATTTTACTATTATATACGCTACGTTTTGATCGCTATTATATTATTTTTAAACATGCTGATCATATAGGATGTAACAAAAGTGCTACGTTTCTCCAATATCGTCATAACCTTCGAATATGGAAAATGACATGTCATTCGCGCCATATTTTATTTTCGCAACAAAATTGCAACCCATATATCTATCTTATTGTACCGTCCCACCATTAAAACACCGTAAAAGAAGGGATGGGAAAAATAGAACGAACCCGAATAGAAATCGATCAAAGCCGATACCGGGAAGGGACGTAACAATTTGTCATCGGTACAATTTTATTTTACCGGTTTCCTTCAAATATAATTTTGACAAAAAAGAAAATTATGTTGACATTTTTATTGAGTACGAGATTGTTTTACACGAGGTAAATCGGCTGATATTATTAGGTACTTATATAAAGTAAAATATACCTACAAATGAACTATTAATAATAATAACACCAGTTCCTTAGTAGTTTACTTGGTTTAATAAATATTTGTATGTAAATAAATAAGTAAAACAAAAGTTATTAAACATGATTTATTAACATAATGTTTGTACAATAATTTACTAAGGCGAAGATTAAAACTAGAAAATAAATAATTTAAATAACTATAAACTAGGTATAATAAATTAGTTCCCTTACTACCTAAGAAATGTGAAAATGATTCAGTCGACAAAATTATTTGTTTGATGTTTTAACAGGAGTAAATTCACTTTAATGGATACCTTAATACCTATTTAATATTGTTTTGAGCTCAGATTTATTTCATGATTCAATAAAAGTTTAACTCTGTTATATTTTTAGATAACATTTTCATATAACCCAGCAAATTGGATACGGGCGTACCAACATCCGTTAACTTTGAAACATAATATATAATTAAGAAACAAAACCTGATACATATCAATTGCTAAACAACTTTCGGATTTTCTCTTACTTGTCAATAATACTATGACAGACATTTATAAGATCTCGGAAATTGTTATTATTCCTACATGCACGAGCATTTTCTTTTTAACGAAAAAATGAGCTAAGCAATTTGCGGCAGGCGTTTTAATTATAAACATTTACTAACAGAGGAAAGTCTTTATAAGTACACATATTTATGTATGTACTGTACAAGTGCATTAGAATTATTGAATGGAAATTCATCTTTACAACATAATATATTACTTTTCAATTCAAGTGTCCAAATAAACTGAAATCACGCTATCTGACCGTATTACTAAAATCAGGATTTGTTTCATAAGTAGTAGTTCCATCTTTTACAATATAAGGCACTCTACGCTTACACATACATATTAAGTATATACACAAAAATAAATAATATATCCCTGACCATTATTTTACATGAGTATTTCTTTATAATGTTTTAGACTGTGTCCTATATCATGTAGGCCACAAGAATGCTATCTCCAGGTACCAAAATTCCTCACGACAAAAGGCCACTAACAGTCTAAAACTAAATTATACATCAATATGTCATTGTGACTTAAGCAACGGCCCCAGGAGCCGTGATGTAGACAGGGGCCGTTGAAGGCCTATGTTTGGGCGGGGCATAGGCCCTATTAGATGCCCAGTCCTTCCCATAACCACCTCCAGAGGAATACGCGTAGCTGTTCGCGTAGTCAGAATTGTAGTCGCTGGTATCACTGTTACCGAAGTAGGAGTAGTGTGTCATCGGATGGTGTTGCTGAAATTTAAAAAAAATACGAATTGTATAAAATACTTGCTTTGTTTGAGGGAGTAGACTTACTTTCATCTAGTCTTGAAAACTGATATTATAATTTTTGTGGGCGTTGGCACCACTTTAGAAGAATCGTCTGCCCGATTGACGAAATTTTATTAAAAGTATATTATTATGACTTAATATACGACTTTTAGATCTACATTATTAAATAACTAATATGGATTTGATTTGTGGCCATCATTATCATTAAGTATGAGAGTTGCAGTTGCTTAATAAACTGCAAAACTATGACAGACAGTTCACAACACATCGATTTATAATATGTATGTATTTAAAAGTATTACATGTAGTATATCAGCTATCTGGTTACCATAACACAAGATCACTTTGAAGCTTACTTTGGAATCAGATTAGCGGTGTGTGAAAAATGTCCCAGGATATTTATTTATTGTCCAAGGATATTTTATCGATTTACCTAACACTAAAAAAGCTTCTTAAGTATAAAACTGAAATCTTTATATGACACTCGGTATAATGCCATGGAAAATCAACAATACACAATTCAATCAGCGTATTATTTTATCAACCGACTAGCTTTTGCCCGCGACTTCGTCCGCGTGGAATAGTTACTTTGGGCAAACGCTAACTTTCAACCCGCGACTTCGTTTACGTAGAAAGAGGGTTTCGCAGAGCTAACTGATGACTGCACGCCGGCCCGGCCCGTAAGGTGCGCGCAGTACTTGATAATTATTTTGCTGCGATGTAATTTTAAATTTGCGATATCTCCTAAGATATTCATTGAAATCGAATGCTGTAAATGGCAATTTTGTTTTAAATTAAATACTTGTGATGAATATTGTATTTATTTGGATAAGGATTAATATCATCTTTATAAAAACACCTTCACAAATAATGCTTCATTTTCGGACAAATTTGAATAGTATAAAAATGGTTATAGTGAGCCAACCTTAACAGATAGATATATGCTATCGCGGACTTATTTTTTGAACTTTTGAAGGGGAACAATTCTGTCGTACATAATTTTATCGTAACTTTAACCGTTTACGCAGCGTACGCAGCGGAAGCTCTCAACAGGAAAATAAATCTCCCGATTTTGAAACATTCTTCATTGGTGCTCCGCTCCTGTTGGTCGTAGCGTGATGATATATAGCCTATAGCCTTCCTCGATAAATGGACTATCTAATGGTGAAAGAATTTTTCAAATCGGACCAGTACTTTCTGAGATTAGCGCGTTCAAGCAAACAAACAAACAAACAAACAAACAAACAAACAAACAAACAAACAAACAAACAAACAAACAAACAAACAAACAAACTCTACTCCTTTATAATATTAGTATAGATGTAAGTGCTGGATTAATATTGTATTTGGATTGGTGTTGATCAACTTGATACATTGGTTGATGGTTATCAATAAAAGCTTGCTTGCATTACAAGTGGTCGACGATAAACCATGCTGTTTATATTCAAGTTATTTTCAGTTATTGACTGCTTTATTATTTGACTAAAATATTAATGAAATCCTGAGACATGTTTTCCACACTGTCAATATGATATATAATATAACTAAAGATAACAGATATTTTATGGTAATAAATAAATATGAATGAATGTTTTTTTTATTTGTTACTTTATATATAATTGTAGCTGCCGCCCCGCGGTTTCACCCGCGTAGCTCCCGTTCCCGTGATCACAGGGGGATGAAAAATAGATGTTGCCCAATTCTCAGACCTACCCAATATGCATACAAAATTTCATGAGAATCGGTAAAGCCGTATCGGAGGAGTTTAATCACAAACACCGCGACACGAGAATTTTATTTAATAGATATTTTTTAACACGGAACTGTTTGAACGAATACAGAGATAGACTAGAGAAAGACTTGGGAAAGGTTATATCGGGAAAATTTAAGGTACTCTAAGTGCACGGGTGAAATGAAGGAGGAAGATAGTTGTGGAATAAATTATATTTACAAGAAATATCCACGTGTTAGAACTCATTACAACATGTAACAACCTATCAACGCTTTAATAATAAGTAAGGATCTAATCCGGGAAATGGACATGGCCCACAAATGAAGGGCCCCAAATTAATTATCTCCCTGCCAGGAACCTTTGCAGGTAATATCCATTACAGATTTTGGCCTTAATCGTATTTCGGGGCCTTTTCCGGGGTAGTTGTACTATGCTATTTATTTATATAGGACAATAAGTATCTATTATTGTGCCCATTTTTTTGTAAACTATCACATTACATTATAATACAATGACTCCCCTCGGTTTTACCCACGTTCCCGGAGGATCTTAAACTTTCCCGGGATAAAAAGTAGATTAAGTCCTTTCCCTGGCTTTAGACTACCTGTGTTCCAAATTTAATTAAAATCGGTTCAGTAGTTTTAGCGTGAAAGCGAGACAGACAAACAGAGAGATGGATAAACAGTCAGAATTACATTAGCATTTATAATATTAGTTAGTTTATTTCATTTACAATCTTCTTTTGGTTTTTTTTCTAATCATTTTATATACCTATCTACGTGTTTCTGATCTGATGTGGTTTTCAAATAGGTAGTATGGTAAATGACCCAATGGTGGCCAGTTTAAGAAAAAAAAACAGGTTTTTGTGAAATATTACCAAAATTGTGAAAGTTTCAGCACTGAATATAGTGAAACTGTAAAGTCCAGTCCTTATTTAATATTTGTAATGTGTTGCGCGTGAGATACGGCAAAGCTGGATTCAATTAATTTAACAAATAAAAGTTGTAGTTTTGTGACCCAGTCTTGGACAGGGAAAATTCATTAATGGATACCCCAGTCTTAGTCTAAGTTTATCTTAATTTTATGGTTAACACATGAAACAAAACTAATTTTGATTTTAATTAAGCAATACTATTTTACAAGTGAAACATTCTGCTCACCGCCTTTACGATTTCCTTAAGAAAAGCCGTCGTTGTCAATTTCAAATCACCTTACACTTTGTATTCGCGCATATTTGTACATGTAACTGACTGAATTCAATAAAACGTTAAACTTAGATAGTTCGATGTCTAAAGTCTATGTCACAGTGATCCCAATGTAAAAACATTCGCTCATGTCCGAATTCTAGATGTTTCTTTTAATTTTTGGCCATTACTGGTACCGTGGCCACGACTGGTACACTTACGATAGTATCATAATAAATCTTGCCAAAAATCAAATAAATTGATAGTTCTCGATATCTATCTAAATCACTAAGCCTAATAATAATATAGAACCTACTTCCCAAACCATTATTTTACGTCTATGCTTGTCTGGAAAAAGTATTATAACCATTCAAGCGTGATTCAGCTCTGAAGCGTTAAGAATCCATTTTGCGGTCACTTTGACTCATGATAATTGCAACTTTTTAGTAGCATAGTAATTTAAAATGTAATTTCGAAAAACATAAAGCTGACATTTTGTTCGGATTTGAATATTCTTTGAAACTAAAGTAACAAAAAAATATGAACCGCAAAGTCACATACCATATTTACGACTTCAGATTTTGTTTCTTTTACTTTCTATTTTTCCGTAAAGAATACCTAATTACTAGAAAGTGTTTGAAAATATGTGCACCACTAAATCAGATTTTATGTTAGTATTTTTTTAGGTTAACTACAAAAATATAAATATAGTCCTTGTCTATTTACTTTATTATTTTGATATTCTACAAAAATTGTAGGGTATTGAATCTTTAATAATTCATAGTTTACCTAACTATATATTAGGAAGTAGAAACCTATTTTAAGAAGTGAATTCTCATATTTTTTAAATGTAGTTTTAAGGAATTCATGTAAAATGGTATCAGTGCTATTTTTATTTTTTCGGAAAACTTTTAGTATTTTATTTATTAAATAATATTATTTATTTACCTTGCAAGCTTTCAGGGTGCTCAGCAGACTCGGTACCAGGAGAGCAGCAATCAACAGGAGTTTCTTTATCAGCAGTACAGCCAGAAGAATGGGAATCAGGAGGAGTTTTGTCTTCATGGTTGCTAGTAAGGTGAGCAGTGGAATTATCACCGCCAGCTTCTTTTTCTTACCACGGGCTGAAAGGATTGTTAAATAATAGTATAATAAATATCCTGGGACCTTTTTTATACACGGCCAATCTGATTCACAATTAAGCAACTTGTGATATGGTAACCAGATAGCTAATATACTATATATACTACTTAAAAATACATATTTACATAGATAATTACATATTCATGCATACAAAATGCTTGTCCTGTGTGGGATTCGAACCCACGCCCGGAAAAACCGGCTAAACGGAAACATTTTCTCTAAAGAAACTGTCAGACATTCATCACTAAAACGTTCATAATATATTTTTAAGATCCATTCATCCATTACTAATATTTGGCTAAGCTGAATTTTTAAATAAACAAAAAACGTTTAGAGTGAAACTCTAAACTTTATAGTCAACTGAAGCGACTTTAAAGTTCACGAACCGACAAATTCTGTGACAATCATCGTAAAATTAAGGTCACAAGAACACAGGTCACGTTTTCGTCCCAATTCCACTAAAATCCAGTGACCCGATCATTAGTAGCTGTAAACGAGATTAATCAATAGTATTCCATTAAATTTGTGATTGTTTCCGGTGTTGTATCAGTTACGGGAACTTTTGGGTCAAAACGTGGGATTTAACCTCTCGTAAGGCAGATGTTAACCGGCACTGAAAACCGTATAATCGAATTGAGAAACGAGAGCGTTTTCAAAAATGACTCGATAGTTTGTAAATTTGATTAAAACTAGCCACGATGCTACAAAAACATATTTCTTTAACTTGTAAATAAAAGGAAGCTTGTAATACAGTACCCTGATAGCTGACTGAATTATAATACATACTTTTATTGATATAAACATCGAGATAAGGACATATTCGTGCACACAAATGTTAACCTTGGGTGAGATTTGAACCCACAACCGAAGAATTGAAAGTCAAGGGCTCAAACCACAAAGCAAACCAACCAGTGGCCGATGCCTTAATTAAATAGTTCGGGAAATAAAATAAAACATTTAGTCTACCTCTGGAATGTAATGTACATTTTCAACTTAAAAAAATATTCCCAAGTTACTTATTTAAAAGAATCTGAATACAAAGGAGATAAAACATTCATGACCGTGATGCATTATTCAAAGACAGAGGTGAAGAAATTATTAAGGCAGAGAATTCGCGCCTAACGTATATATTATAAGGGAAAACTTAAAAGCCATTTTAAAGTCCCCGCAATTTAAATTTGATATTAAAATAAGCCATCAACCGGAAAAGGCAAATTCGTAATTTTGTCATCAAACCTAAAACAATTACTTGACAATTTATTGTTGGTTTAAATTGAAATATAATGAGATATATAAAGTTTTCTTAAGGAATTTGTTTAGAGATTATTAAAGTTTAAAGGTTTTTGACTACAGTACGCGTATATAGTCTAATGAATAAAAACTAGGTATACAAATAAATTAGGTACCTATGTAATTATATATAATTGAAAAATATTTAAGATAATATCAGTTTACGGATGGGTGAATTTAAATTCTAGTAATTTAACTACCAAAAAAGGATTTTGGAGTTTTAAAACTAGACAAAGGTGCGTAAAATTTTAACATTCTTATTTTTAAATTAAGTTAGCTGAATTAGATTTATTCCTTAGATATTTAGTACGGCTAACTCACTTTAGAACTTCGCAAAAAATAATATATTTTTATTACGAGTTTTATTAAACATTTATACAAATTATATACCATTTTATGCTTTGATAAAACTATTCGCAACGAGGTCCGGAGAAAAAAAATAGAATTGGAATATTATGTAAAAGTTTACGGTATATTTTTGCGATGAATGATACATTCCAACTAGACTTTATGCGAGAAGTGGCAGACAACTTTGCGACAAGACTAACTTTTTTACGCTAAACTACTCGTAATGTTGCCATAGAAAGGCTTTTTTTGCTAGAAACTTTCAGCAATCCTTTGAACTTTACAGATTGTATTTTTGAACAAAAAAGGCAAGAATTTTTATGTATAAACTTTTAGGTATTGGTAGGAATTTAGGTTTTTTCGTTACCGTCCTAAAATATTAGGGAGTTTGTTCGCAAAATTTTGCAAAGGTATTTAAGTGTTCAAAGTGGTTGATAACTTAATACAAAGTACCTAAAATATTAAGATTCATTTTTACCAATGACTTCGCTCTAATGGAATAGCAAGTTTTTTAAATATAAGAAGCATATTATATCTTTTTTACATAACACAATTATGTCTCTAAAATTTATATGTGATCCACTCATCAAGAAAACACGGAGAAACTCACATTTACTGTGAGGTATTACGAAAAATTATATTAGCAACATTTATAATATAATAAACTAAGAAATTATTTATATTTCTTAGAATTTCTCTCCTTTGGGAAATAAAAGGAATTTATATACAGTACAGGTTTTGAGTTTCACTTTTGCACGATATTTTCCTTGGTATTGCTCTGAAATGCTGTTATGCTTCCAAGGCATGAGAGAGCTACATTTTCATGCTGTTTTAAGTAAGACAATGGAAAGATAGGTACTGCACTACAGTGTGCAACGAATCAAATATCCTGGAACATTTTGCACACATAACCAATAATCTATTTTTTTTTATTCAAATAGCCCTTAACAAGCACTTATAAACAGTGACTCTAATTTTATCGGTACGGAAAGATGCTTTTACAGACAAGAGCCGGAAATAAATTCATTATTCACTCTTTTCTTAACCAACTTACATCTATTATGTAAAAAATCGTTTTTGGGATTTCACTACCACTGGTATTTTTCTAACAAATAGTCTATTACTCAATTAAAGTTAATTTGATAAAAAGCTTACTTCACTACCTGTTCTAAGTAGAACTAAAACATGGGTGATCATCTAGACTAAATGAACTACTACTGGTTTGGAAGCCGAACGTCACGAATCCAAGAAAACATATTAAGATGAACTGTCTACGGAATTCCTTTAAGTTTTTTTGCTTTTTGCCAAACCCCAGTGGAGTCCTTCATACAAAAAGTGATAGACCACAGATATTAAATTGCAGTCGGTCGATGCAGAATTCAAAGCACGTTTGTGCTCGTGCCACGATATTAATACCTGCACTGTGACCGGAATATAAAAGAGTTGTAGCTAAGAATTAAAAAAACTGAAACATATTTTTCACTATGGATCTTTTAAAGATTTTGCGACATAGATGCAATTTTTTTGGCACTATTTCAGGAAATTACTCCAGTAACAACTCTGTTGGGGTATTTTAAGGATCCTTTTAAAAACTCGGTCGTAAAATGATAAGAAAAAAACAATAAGATATGAAAACATTAAGATGAATTAAGATTTTGTAGTACCAAAAAAATTTTTCTACTATGAACATTTTACGACATTTATGTATACACAGTCTTAGATAGTTTTTGGCAATTGAAAATTTTCATTTGAAGAGTAGGTACTATAATCAGATTATTCATTGTAGGCAGAGATATGACATTTCCAGTGTTGCAGTTTTTTAGACCCAAATAAATAGTGTTGTGGTAGATTCGAATTTTTACAACTAAAAGTCGGCTAAGGACAAAGGAAACTCGACTAGAGTTTCCTTTTTTTTTATCCAATGTCAGAATGCCTTTATATAAATAAAAATATGAAATTTATGGTAATAAAACAGAAGACATACACGGTAGGTAATTAAATATTACATAGTATATTATTTGTTTTGGGCTATTGAAAGAACTATAGTCATCACTTGTCACGCTATGGACCCCATTTTGTTTTGGAAGTGACTATTTGTACGGGTACTGGACAAATAAATTATATTTATTCGTACATTTATTCATTTTTTTTAATTAAGCATGAATTGGATGATTAGCCTATGTTAGGTTAATTAAATTAATAACATTTATTCGATTTTATTTATTTAATTTTGGTTTCAATTAAATTCAAATTTAGTTTTAAAAAAATGAAATTTTGGGATTTTCGACTAGATTTATGTATCGGATACTATAAGAACAAAACTGCCGTACATCACTATTGTAGCGGGTCACCCTTTTTTGTATCAGTGACAGTTGCACTTGTCATTTCTGTGACTCGAATTATTAATCCGACTATAGATTATATTTAAAATTGCAAGTGTCAGATGAAATTCTCAGCAAGCTTACATTGTTTTGACAGAGTCTTTCGACGCTGTCAGCCGGGAGATCGAGCATCTGCGAAGTAGTTTATTTACTTAGACTATGATCCGAATTACTTATAATTCACTCACAAAACGTCAAAGTTAATACTTACATTTGATCCGTTGTTAAACGAAAGTTTGATGTAGCTTTTTTTGTTAAATCTTTAAAGGGTGTTTAGAAAAATGTATTTAGAATTGTGATATTCAAAATGGATTCTAAATAAATGGTGTCTTCAGTACCTACTCCATATTTGATACCCCGAAGGCTAAATCGCCTTGAATATAAATGGACATTGGGAAAATAAAATAAGAATCATAGGTCCTTCTTATTTCTCAGTAGGTAAATGTCCAACCACAAAAAAAGGTTCAAATCTTTTATGTATTGTTAAAGTTGTTGCCGATAACTTTGAAACGCCTATATTTTATGATAATCTAGCTATTCTTTTTCGATAAACATAGTTTTGTGTATATTTTCCACCTTTTACTCAGTGTTGTTAATTAATTAGATAGCTTATTACAAGAGATTTTGCTGAGTTCAAGACCTGTTTAAAACTAGTGGCGTCTTCAGACCCGTAAATATGTTAGGTTGTTAACCACATGTCATTTTATATAACCTGATAGGTACATATACAGCATATAAATAATTATGAAACTTGTTGCTGATATGAGGTAGTCGAGATTGTAGTTGGCACTGCGGTCTATCCCTGCTCTGTTTCCTCGCTACTGCGGGCTACCGCAACGGTTGCTTTCACCCTATTTATCTGATAATCAAAACTTATAGGGCCGTTGGTACTTTACCCTCGAATCTATTACAAACAATTTTGTAATTTCGATGATTGAGTTTCGGTTAAGTTATGGGCGGAAAATTTGTACTTTTGCGGTTAGTTTTAGTGAAACTCTTTTAGGCACTTTCCAAAAATAGATCTCTGTTTTAGCATATATAAATTATACCAATATTTAATCTTCTTTTTAGGTACTCTAGACTGCCTCAACGGATATGAGGAGATGATTTGCTTCGTAATACTCAAAATAAACAACTATTTATTACTAATATCGTGAAGTTCAGAGGTCATATTCAAATTGAAGCGACTAGGATTACAAAACAAAACGGGTTCTTAATTAAAAATTTCAGACGGAAAGTAATTGCTTTTAGTTATAGTTGGGTGTACAAAAACATTTTGGAACAGTCTGGAAATTTTACAACCCTATAAAGCCTTTTAATCAAAGTTTTGTTGGTTTACTTTCATTGAAGCAGAAAAATGCTTTTAGCAATGTTATTCTAGATATTAAAATCGTTGAGTGGTTCCAAATTAGAATACCATATGCTGTAATGAAAATAGATTCATTAAAAATGACCTTTGCTTCATACTAATGGTATAATAGAAGCATTCCTTGATTAAACTAATGCCGTTTTAAAACCTTGTAAACATTTTGGCAAAATAAACAACTATCTATAGAAAATGATATGATCGGAAAGTAATAAAATACTCTGGCTATTTACTATCTAATATTAATACATTAATTATGTTTTTGCAATATCTCTGTTTATCAATATTTTAAAAATCAATTTGAACTTTGCAAAGTTTGCAAGAAAACAATTAATTATATTGTTAACAAAATTTGACGTATCTGAACGTAAAACACATTTAACCTGAATATATATCCAAAACTTGTCAAACTAATGAAAACGCACCAAAGTAAATATGCGTTTCGTTTAAGAAAAAAGCTTTGACAGGAATAAACTAAGGTGGCGTTAGGCACAGGAAATTGTATTTCCGACAGGTAAGGTAAGTTCTAAAAGCATCCTAGAGTTTATAAGAAGTACCTACTTATATTACCATGATAGGATAGTACTGTTTTAAAAACGAAAACTCTCATAATATGTTTTAAATACAATGATATCTAAGCTAATATTATAAAGAGGTAACGTTTGTGAGTTTGTGACGTTGTAAGGGGTAATCTCTAGAGTTACTGAATTGATTTTCAAAATTATGTCACCAATAGAAAGCTACGTTATTGTAGAGTGTTATAGTATATATTTTATTCCCGTATTCACACGGGAACGGGAACTACGCTGATGGAACCGCGCGGGGGCTAGTGACATATACCTACCTATTTATTGATTTAAATTTCATAGGCACTTATGAAACGACAACTCTCATGCTCGGTTCGGAAAGTAGCTTTTGCTGCAAAGAACAGGGTTTAAGATACTACAAAGCATGAAACAAACATAGGTACTAACGAAAATGTCATTACAAAACTTACCATCATCATCAATGCCATCATCCTGAACAGTCCTGGCGCCTTCTGGCAGGTCCACCTTCAAACCCTTAATCTTCAGAAACTCCTGCACCATCTTCATGAAGTACTTTGCAAGTTCCGCCCATTCCGACAGAAAACTTCTAGGCTCGTTACTGAATAACACTTCTTTTTCATTTACTTGCAGATTCTTTATTGTTTCTTCGTCTAATGGAACGAAGCTTATCATATTGCTGGCTTTTATTGTCTCATTATTCATGTTATTATCGAAAATTGTCTTTTTAGCAAGTTTTAATGCTTTATATTTGACACATGATAAAGCTTCGCCTCTGATGAAGCAGCCATCTTTGACGTAACGCAAGTAGCCATCTTCGGTTGAATTAGTTCTTTGTAGCATCAGAACAAGAAAGGTGAAGAGTGCTGTTATGCTTATATTCATTTTTAAACGTCGATCTGCAATAGAAAATAACATATTTTATTTATATATGGTTGTGTAAATTGACACAAAAAATTTGTTAACATTGTGAATGGTAAATATGGTATGATTTTTTATAGAATTATAATCAAGTTATAAAATAGACCAGGATTGTATACTGTACATATTTATTGTAGTAACTTTTGAGGATATATTCATGATGGTTATAGAAAATGCTGATTTGAATCTCCAGGGCCCTAAACGCTTCCTCAAACATTTTGTTAGTTTTGAATCTATAGATTTCATTAAAACCTTCCTAGCCAAACATAGCACTGTTAACTTAAGTTATAATAATAAAATAAGCTAAGAATGTATGTCTGTTTGTGTTGAAACTAATTACGATATCGCTTAAAGGATACAAACGAAATTACGCATAGACAAATCATAGCCCATTAAAAAGATTCATGGTATGTGACATTGCAAAGCATCGCTCGCAACGACAACCGCAGGCGGAAGCTAGTTATTTACAAAGGTCGCCAACCTATTAGCATGAACGACCCACAGTAAACAAAATAAAGTACAGTGGCGCAAACATCATAAATATAAGTTAAATTAACTTCAGTAGAACACACGAGTTATTAATGAGTATAAAATCACACGTTTTAGTTTTGAAACTAACGTCATTAAGAGAGGATTCAGCGCACTATCAATAATAAAGTTTCAAACGCCATAACGGCGCAGTTGTGGTCGTAGACAAAGAATAAATGATACAGATAGGATAATTCATAAAATAAATATCCTGGACATTTCTTTACAGACGGGTAAATTATTGTGTATCAAATAAGTAGAGCTTGCTGGTAACCGTATAGCTGATATACTACATAATCTATGTTTTTGTTATCTACATATTTATGTGAGTGTTTATTTAAATTATAAAGTTTCACATAACAGTAGTTAACGAATCAATTAAACTTTAGTATTATTTTAAACACCATATTTATTTTAATTGCAGACTCCTTTTATAAAATAAGCCGACTATAATCTAAATAAGAGAATGAATAGAGAAAAATAATGACATTCGACTCTCGAGGAATATAAGTAGTATTTAAATTTAATAGCTTTCAGGTTCTTTTATTATTATTTTTTTTATTCATTTTTACAGGCTTTGTCGCTGTTGCGAAGGTTCTATTATTTCTTTTAAGAAGTTATTACAAAATTATAAATTATTTGTTTTTCTTAGTAATGAGAGTTTCTGAGTAAATTTAATGGCATGTGAAATCTACCACTTCCTGCTTGTTGGTAGGTAGTTAGTTATACCTACTTTCCCCGTTTCCTCTAATCCTTATAATCTTTGGTCAAGACAGATCGTTTTCTCTCATAGTTACAGGTATCCGAGTAAATAACTACCTACGTGTATAATAGTACAGCAATTTCACTGAGCGATTTTAAACTTTCAAGTACAAATTATTGAATTACTTTTCCTGTGAAAGGTTTTAAATGGATTCTCTTACAATTTGTTGGTTAGTTTCATTGTATAGAAAATACTCGTATTAAATTGATTTCTTGATATAACGTTTCATTGAGTTTATAAATACTGAAATAATGAATTCAATGAATATTCGTAAGCTGATTAATAAAATTAAATTTTCAATTCGGTAAAAAAAAATATGAATTGTGAGTCAGCAAAATATAAAATAGAAGTGATTCCATTGCTTCTCTATACCATGTGTTGACAAAAAAAACGATACTTTTAAAATTTAAATATCCAAATTTTGTAGTATAGCAGTATCTTTAACATTAAATATTACATAACATTAGGTATATATAGTCAGTTGTAGTTCAAGGATAGTTTAAAGCTGTATATCCTTATATCTGTATCTTTTTAACTGTGCCCTGAGCTAGAAAATACAAGATACAAACCACATGCGCTTTCTAGTTCAGTAGGAACATGCATGTTCTATATTGACAGCTCGATGCAGTTATCACTTAAGTATGATCTTAGGAATCATAATTATAAGCTTAGAAACATAGTTGTACCTCAGTGAGAATCCGTACTAATATTATAAATGCGAAAGTAACTCTGTCTGTCTATTACGCTTTCAACGAATTGTCTTTGAAGAAAATTGGTAATGAGATAGAAGAGAGGTTGGGAAAGGAATTAGCTACCTTGTATCCCAGGAATGTTATAACCCCTTTGGTAATGCAGGTAAAACCGTGGGGTGGAAACTAGTTTTATATATGACATTCTCACACTATCATACTGATTCTTTACTAAATTGATCTTGTAATAAACAAATACCTATTCTGGGACATTATTCACACACGGCCAATCTGATTCCAAACTAAGGAGAGCTTGTGATATGGTAACCAGATAGCTGATATACTACATCTACAGATGTTTGTTTTGAGATGCCGTTGGTCTATTGCATGTGGTAAGATTACACACTAAAGAAATGAGGGTAAATAAAATATCTATTACTATGTAGTTGACCCGCGCAACTTCGTGGAACTTTTTTGACTGATGCTCCGCTCCTATTCGTCGTAGCGCGATGATATTATGTTTTGATATTTAAGATGTTTTTTTTTACTTACAAATTTTAAGTGCATAATGGATAACTAAGCTACTATTTATTAAATTGTTGTATCTGTAATATTTTATACTGTTAGCTGTTATATTTAAGTGACAGTAATTTTCGACATTTTAAAGGATTAGATATACCTAATCTTTTTTTTCCATTTAGGTACCTATCGCCTAAACTATAAACATTTCACTACAATTTACCAGTTTTATTGACACGGCACATCAAACGTAACGTGTTTCGAATTAGAATTTGCTGCTGAATTTTAACTGAGTTGGTTAAACCTGCGATTAGCAGTAGGTATGTAGAACTAGGGTTGGCGATAAATAGATACGAATTTTAATATTCATGAGCTTACAAATTAACCATAATAAATACCTATTCTAGTCGTTATGAAATATTATTTCTAACCATCAATAATATATAATGGATCACTAAATTTATATTAAACTCATTTATTACCAATATATTGAACTAAAGAGTTTTCTTATAAAGCAAAAAAAATTTTTTTTTACTTTTTTTATTAGTACCTACCTAAGCTATAAAACACAACGCTGATAACCCTGTATCATTCGGCAACAGCACGGCGCGTGTTCAGCCATACATCCCTCGCATCATGAAATTAGATTTACCCCAGTTATGTTACAAACACACCTACAATTCATTATTTACATGATATTATACAAGGAAAACACTCCATTACGAATTCAGTATAATTTTCACGTAACCATCAAAGGCTTGAGGAAAATTGTTTGGATCGTATGAAGATGTGTTTGGAGTTTGTTCGTTCTGAGAACACTTTGTATAAGTCTTTACTTAATATTGTACATATTAACACAAGTTTAGGGTACATAGTTGTAGAGTAAAATAGTACCTGGTTATCTAGTAGGTTTAACACCTTTTGGCGTTTGTTCTGGAAGCTACACTTTAAAGCTAGTCAAAGTGGATAATATAACATTATTATGTATTTACAAATACAATTGCAAGATGCTCGAATAAATATATTTCAATCAATTGAATTCTATTTTATGATTTTAACGACATAACTGCAGTCTATTTACATAAATCCTTTCGATAAAATTACATTTTTACTAATTCAATTTTTTAGTCTCGCATAAGAATCCCACTAATATTATTAACGCGAAAGTTTGTATTTAATGTTTGTTTATGTATTTAAAAAATTGTTAGACTTTTATCCCGTTAAAATTTAAGATCTCCCTGAAACGCGGGTGAAACCGCGGAGTGTCACTAGTTCTATATAAAAATACGCATCATTCGTGAAACACGCAACAATTAATTTCAATATACATCTCACTTATCTCCACTGTTTCGGCCTTTAAGCCATGAATTGATGTGCTTTAAATCCAACGTATTCTCACAAAATGATTTATTATTATAGAACAACAAAGGTTAAGCATGAAATACGACGATGAATTATGTAAATATATGGGTAAATGTATGGTTGAAAGCATTATTTCCTGTTTGTTGGAGATGGTTCTTTTAATATTTGAATAAAAATATCTCTGAATTTCATCGCCAAATTTTGGGCACATCAATAAAAATTATATACCACCATTGATATACAATTTCACACGCTCCTATATCTAGTTCACAAAATGAAATCATCACGAAAACTTACTTTTAAAATCACCAAACCGTTAATACACCACACTGACACTTCACTTCAAAATCTTAGTTTAGTACAAAAGTCTGCGCGCGCGCAACTCTGACAGGCTAATGTCAAGCTTCTACTCCAGATTCGCTATTTAAATGATCTACAATCATTCGACCAGTGGGACATAATGTGATCCGGATGATTTGAGATCGTACCTCGCTTGCCTACAGCCTGCGGTTTCACTCGCAATTAATCTTTTTCTAAATTAAAAATGAAAATGTGTATTTCAGAGCGAGCCATGTGTGTGGAATGGCTTTTTGGGCTAATAAAAATACTATTAGCAATGTATATTTGAGCAGGACGTTTTTTATTTATTTTGTAATTAGGATTTTATTAGTTTTTATTGTTGATGTAAAAGTACTTAGGTAAGTAAAATCGTTATGATTTCTATAATTTTTGAACGACATACTTGAAAATTTACAATGAATATCAAATCTAGGTTTCAAATAACCATCTTTTAAAATATCAATAGTCATAGAATCATTCACTCATTTCAGGAACGGAAGCACTTTCAATATACAAAATAGACTATTTTGGTCCAAACAATTGTCCATTCAAATATGCCTCTATTCTAGTTCATGTCAAGGTTGAATTTCGAATAGAAATTTCATGTCAAAAAATATGAAAACCGGATGCGGCGATTACATTAAAAAATTGTTGAACGGACTTAAAATCTAAGAATGTTATTTTTTCAAGTGTGATTGTTAAATAAACAGATACCGCCTCCAATTTTATATCTAAGATCGATGTACGTACCAATGTAACGTAATATTACTAAGGGTTTCCCTTTGTATGTAATTTCACTTGCATTTTCTATATTAGTTTCGTAGTACGATCCCTAGGGTATTGACCTTTAGGTCATTGACAAAGGTCATTGAAAAAAACACAATAAGACGAATGGGATTTCATTTGATTACAAACGGGTTAGTATCTATTTTAGGAAAACGAATCATTTTACAGATACTTACTTATAGTAAAATATAAAAATAAACATATATGTGGTTTAGGATTAACTAACCATTATCATGTTTTAAAAGATAATAATATAATAATAGATAATAATAAGCATGCCCGAGATGTCACACTAGGCGTGCGTGGTGGACTATGGCTTTAACCCTCCTTGTTACAACAAAGGGAAGGCCCGTGCTCCTAGAGGAAGTGGTGACGTTTATGAGCTGTTGATGAAGAATACAATCATTCTATCCCATCACTTTTCAAAAACGAATAGCTTTTATTTCTTTAAATTCACTATTCACAAAAAAAAACACAAAATATTGCTATTTTTTGTAACGTTACTCATATTCATAAAACTTTAATACTCAAATCAAATCAAATCAAATCAAAAATATTTTTATTCAAGTAGGCCAAATTGCAAAGCACTTATGAATAGTCAGACTCTAATGCTCGGTTCGGAAGGTAGGTTTTGCTGAGAAGAGCCGGCAATAAACTCAGCAATTACTCTTTTTAAAATAAACTTAGATTATAATACATTTCAAGGAATTAGTCTCACTGACAATATCTGCGTGGTAGGGAATGACATAAAAGAAAAAAAAAACATAAAATAAAGTGAATATTCATAAAAACAAAAACAAGCTTGAACAGACCAGCCCCCACAAGCAGCACCTGTTCACAAGCATGACGCATGTGGCAGCCATCGCCCTCTTCGCCATGTTTTAGGGAAGTGAGCGACCCGTCACACGACGCGACTAGAATATTATCATAAATGCATGCTTTGTATAAAGTTGCACGACTTTTTTTCGTCCAAATGTTCGTTGCAAATTAAATAAGCATTAAGCTCAGACGTAAAAAGTAGTGAGTTATGAGTCAAACGACCGTGCTCTATCATTCCGTTTGTGACAGGAATGGAAGTTATATTTAAATTTTTTGTTATAAAAATATTCGCTGCAGCTAACAAATATTACAGCGACAATTTTAAGTATAATAAATTGCAGTATATGAAAGCTCATTATAATGTGCTATTTTATAATATTCAAAAGCTAAGTAAGCTTTCGAGCCAGAAAATTGTATTACAGTTTTATGAAATATTTTGGTTATTTGTATTAGGTGTTTAGCATGCTGTTTTATAGACATGTAGTAAAGCTTATATTGAAGTTGTAAAAAGGATTACACCTAACGTTGAACCTTAAACGTATTAAATAAAGTCATACTAAAAACATATAGGTATAACCAAGAAAAAAAAGTGATGCTATTTGACTACATCTTACTAATATTATAAATGCGAAAGTTTGTGACAATAGGTGTGTGTTTGTTACTCTTTTACGCGAGAACAACTAAAGGGATCGCGATGAAATTTGGCACAGAGTAAGAATATGTTCTGGAATTATACATACGCTACTTTTTATTCCGGGAAAATAAAAGATACCCGATGACGCGGGTGGTACCATGGAGAGCCACTAGTATCTAAAACGATATGAATCATATTTGATCTATATATTCAAATAAAATATACTTGACAATATTTGTAAAATGTTATTTTGATAATGAGTCTTTTCATTGATGTTTATGGTTACCAAACAGATTCTGATAGAACCATTTTGATACTGGAAAGTGAAATAAATCTTTTGGGGTTTTTTACGCACGGATTCACATTTGGTTTGACAGTAATGGGAAAAAGTGACACCATGGGATGAACAATGGGTATTGAATTCACATAAATCTCTACTGGTATTGTTTTATGGACATAGAAATATTTATAGCCCACCACCACATTACAGGCAATTTATTTGCTACTTGCTGACCTGCGGAACTTCGTTTACGTTAGGATGTTTTCATTTTTTGCAGAGACAATTCTGCTCCCATTGGTCGTAGTGTGATGTTATATAGCCTGTAGCTGAGCATATAATAAGCTATCTAAAACTGAAAGTTTGATTTATTAATATTTCTATTATTAGTGGAACCTATTCTATAGTAACAAATAATCTAAAATTTCCACTTTATAATATTAGTGTTTAATACACTGAAGCACAAATTCAGCATTTTTTTCAGTACAAAAATTTTGATCAAATCCTTATCGTTATGCCGAGTTCTTCCATTCCTATTAATTCCTTCAGCTGTTTTAGCGTAAAGGAGGCACAAACATACATACATAGTTGCGTTTTTAATATTCGTGTAAGTAATAAGATAGAGGTAGGATCTGAAATTGTTGTAAATAAATAAATACCAAGTAATATACTCAAATTAGACCAAAATTTCGTTACAATTAAATATGTTATCACATAAATTATAAATCCTCACTCATAAAATGTACCTTAATAATAGAAAACAACATAATTTGTACCACCTATCTAGTACCTATCTCTATGCTTGAAATAAACTTTTGTGTGAATCGCTTTATATAGGTAGATAAAGTAACTGGAAACAAAACAATACCTCACAAAAGGTCCCTTCCATGCGTATATTATTTATTTTCTATTGTTACCACTGATTACATAATAATATTATATAAGGTTATGGCGCGACTAAAAGCTGAAAATAGCAGCAAATTATTATAAACATTAATTTATAATATCAACTTTATAGCTCTAAGTACCTACATGTGAAACAGTTGACCCTATAGAAGTATGTAACTAATATTAAAATCGCGATATCTGGATTTTTTTTCCCGCAAAAATAGGCTACTCTTTTCCCGGTAGCGTGGGTAAATGTTAATCTAAATGGCATTAATTTTGTATTAAAATTAATCATGTCCAAAACTCTAGTATTACATTCTACAAAATAGTATTTATATTATTGTACTGTTGATCAATCTTTGGACTATCAATAGAAACTATAGGAATGATGACGAGGTTCATACCTATTCCATTTTTATATGAAGTTAGGCGAGTAGACCCACGGGGAAAAACTAAACGGCTATCCATCGAAAAACCGATTTCCGCATGCAGGCAAAGCGTAAAAGGAGGTAATCTAACCCTATTTATTTTCGATCTTCAGCTCATCGGCGAATCTCCTGGAATTAATAGCCATTTCAAACTTGACGTAAATTGACGCTCAAAGATTTAAGTACACTCGTAACTAAAGAGATTAAATTAAATCAGTAATCTATACCATTTACTGGCACCTCTTTTTGGTGCTAATTTGAGAATAATTTCGTGACACACTTTCATTTCTATATAGAACCTATTTAGGTTTGAATGTTTTCAACCAATAGATAGAGAATTCACATTATACCTATATATACAAACTGACACATGAATTTATTAATAGATCTACTCAAATGTCTATGTCAATGTATATGCTATTCACGCATAGTCGGGACGGGTTACTAGTCCTAATAAAGTAAATATCAATATCAATTCAATAATCTAATATATAAAATTCTCGTGTCACAGTTTTCGTTGCCATACTCCTCCGAAACGGCTTTACCGACCGATTTTTATGAAATTTTGTGTGCATATTCAGTAGGTCTGAGAATCGGACAACATCTATTTTTCATACCCCTAAGTGATCACGGGAACGGGAACTACGCGGGTGAAACCGCGGGGCGGCAGCTAGTAATATATATAATGTTTGTTACGCATTCACGCGTTAACTACCTACTTAACCGATTTTTAAAATTGTTTCACCAATCGAAAGCTACATTATCAATGAATAATATAGGGTAAATTTTGTGTCCGTATTCTTATGGAAACAGGAACTAAGCGGGTAAAACCGCGGGCGGAAACCCGTATCGAGATCCGCTAACACTCGAACCGTAAGCTCGAATACCGGTTGAAAAGTTTACATTTCAATTGTTAAGAGATGTGAGTTGGAATATTTTTGTTATTTTCATTTCAGCCTTTGAAATTCCGGTTTGTAGGCGCCCAACAAACATTTTAGTGCTAGCGGCAGCCTTTTTTAGAGCTCTTACTGTTATTTAAGGTATATAAGAACTCCGATAGCAACCTTCGACTCTACAGTAGGGTTAGTTATGAATAATTAAACCTTCCAGAGGAATAACAGTAATAAATAAATAAAATATAAATCAAGACGGTAGTATGGAGTTTATCGTAACCATTGTATAACTTATTCTTATAGCTTTTAGTTGCACAAACCTATAAAAGCAATTGTAAGGTGTCTACTAACACTTACTAACGGGTGATGTTCGACTACTGGGGTAGTGAAAGGTCTTGTAACACCTGAAGTCTTACTCTAATAGCTTCAAGAAGTATTAAACACTCTGAGTGATACTCAGGTGTCTACTAACACTTACTATCAACTGGTATTCTTAAAAAGAGTTAGACAAATACTTTATATCACCTAACGAGTTTTGTCGAGTCTTAAGAGTTACTAAGAAAGCTATAAGGATCTAAGAAGTGTTTATTATAAGTCCTATAGAGCTAGATTCTGCAATCCACCTTAGTATCAGTATTTAATCACTACGGGAGGAATAACAGAGATATCAGGATGCTTAAGTAATAAGAACTAAGACGCCATTTAATAAAGATATACCTACTATAAAATTGTGAAAGAAAAACCTTATTGCAATGTTCCCAGTCCAATTATTTACTTACATTGTTCATAATTTTCAATTAAAATATCTTAAGGAGGCTCCAGGAATTGATAAATAAGATAAATAAAGAAAAAAAAAATTCTGGCAGTATTTTTTTACATCATTTAATCACCAAAAGTAGTTTATTTTTAGGGCGCTTCAAAAATGAGATGAGAACTAGTATATATTGTTACCGTAAACTTACCGCCGCATGTGATTAAATCCCTATAACACCCAGTAATCTTAAACACTTTAGGTACTTACCTTAATTATTTTATTAAAACGCCATGACATGAATGCGTGCTATAAAATACTATCACTATTGACTCTAACAAGAACGTAAAACTCTGCGAAACAGTTTAAATATTTAGCGCTTTCGGTGAAATTTATTGCTACCAAAAAAGTCATTTAAGTGGTTTCCATAACTTGTTTACTACTTTAGCTTGCAGTTATACCCTGTGTATAGCTTATAAAACACTTGAAGTGGTAGTCACTACTACTGTAGCACTGTTCTAACTCTTAATAAACACTTATTTATCACTCTCTATAACCATTAAATAGCCTCAAGCTCTCGTACGAACAGGCCCAAATCAGGGTTATAAGAGAGTTACAGAACGCTTTATCACCAAGTTGTTAGTGCCTTTACAGAACCTTGGGTTACAAAAATCCTCTTAAGCAGCTCATGTAGCCCTTATTCTTATTACCAAAATGTTAGTTGGGCGTAATCCCTACAACATGTAGCATATTGTCAGAGTTATCTTTTATTATTAACATTCCTATGGTTATTTGAAGGTTGAGAAATGAGAAATAACGCAAGAATTCGCATATGGTGCCGCAGTTAAAAATACCTTTAATATCTCAACTCCTTTGTAGCATATGGTATTATATAATGAATTAGCAAGTCTGAAATGATTCGAATGTATTAAATTTCAGCTTTTAAATGGTCCACGTTTAAAGAAATCTCTTAGATATTTATATAATAAAACAGGTACTAAAATGAATCCTTATAGTGAGATTTATGTCTATCTGTATGTCCAATTAAATACTGTTACCAATGAATACAATATCATTACATGAATGAGTCCAACTCACACTACCGCTCATCTTTATAAGCCTACAAGAGTTATGAAACATATTGATCCGGCATCTAGTCCTACTAATATTATAAAGGCGAAAGTTTGTAAGTATGGATGTATGGATGTTTGTTACTCTTTCACGTAAAAACTACTGAATGGATTTGAATGAAATTTGGAATAAAGATAGCTTATAACCTGGATTAACATATAGGCTACTTTTTATCCCGGGAAAATGGAAGACCTCCCGGGTACGCGGGTGAAACCGCGGGGAGCCACTAGTATAAAAATAACTACGAAAAACATAAACAAAATACTTTGGTAAAAAAAAAACATCAAAAGCAGTTTCCAATGATGGCGAAAAAAATATGCTAGCGAACAATAAGTTCCGTCTACTTATCCTAATAACTTCTGCCCTTTGTAAATAAGGCCATAACCAAATGATTTATGGAGTGGTCCAAGTGATAAGTCCGTGGCAATTTGCCATGCTCTGTCATGATTTATTTTCACCGTTTTGATAGCAAGCTTAAAACAAACAAGCACTTAAGCCAAGTAAGCTTACACACGAAAAAAAACGAATTTAGTGTATTTCAAGACAGTATTATGAAGAGATTCACACAGGGTCGTCAACGCGTGAGTGACGCCCCTGGTGTTGCAAGCGTCCATAGGCTACAGTAACCGCTTCCCATCAGGTGGGACCAGCCAGTTTGCCTTTATAGTATAAAAATTAAAATCTTTTTTGTAGTATAAATCCCTATTTAATTTAATTTAGTTGTTATATGTTTTCTGACCCCAAAAGGATTAATGATGAGTGAAATAATAAGTGTTAGTCCATATTTTCCTGAAACGATTTTTAAGGATCTTAAAGTTCTGACGGTCACAGAAAATCTGTTTTCTTTTTAGATATTTATCTTTAAAAGTTTTCAAGATGTTCGACCCAACATTATGTTAATATGTAACAAGAAAATTATAAAGTTTCTTTTTCTTTTTAAAAAGGAAACCACTTCAAAGACAAGCGAATGAAATGTAAAATACAAAATCGTTTTCTGGTAAAACCCAACAGATTATACATTCAACGCTGGCCCCTCAAGTACATGGGCATAGTGATGTGACATTAATACATCGATATTAAAATTAGAACTGACCGAAATTTCATTGCAAGGAAATCACTAATCATTTTAATTACACGACTTATATTTTTTTCTTTGATTCTTAAAGTCACACTCTTTAAATAATATTGGGATACAAAAATGGGACACATGTAAATGATGGTTAAAAAAATGCACTATAAAAATAATTAGATCTTAAATTTTTACATTTAAAGTGCAATTCAAATACATGTTTTCATATATCGACATTTTTATGTAATTCAATTAATTGTACTACGCAATAATAGCCAGAAATGATTCTGCAAATAAATTCAATCGACTATCAACCAAATCCTACTTATTCCCATCACTAAAGGAAATACCTTTCAAGATTTTTTCGGGTAAACAAGCCAATGTCAATAACATTACTGTGTAACGTGTATGAGATTCTCGAATCCTCGAGGTATTATTTGATCGCTTTTCGATGCCGTGAAGACATTTATTTTCTTTTTTTTAAGGCGAAAAAACTCTTGGGACACATTTTTTTCAGCCTGTGTCCCGGTTTCCTTTTTTATATTGAAGGTTATGTTATCGGTGTTTTGAATTGGATTTTTAAATCGTTTTTGCAAATGATTGTGAATAGATAATTTTATTGTTTTTTATATGAACGGGTTATTGTTTACCCGCGGTTTCGCTTGCTAGCCCCCGTTCCCGTAAGAATACACGGATATAACATACTCTATGAACACACAAATGTAGCTTTCTATTGGTGAAATAATTATCTAGATCGGTCGGTAGTTTCGGAGTCTATTCTTTATTATGTTAAAAGTATCGATTCAGACAAGAATTTAACACTATACCTATATTCAAATTAAATACCTAGTTACGTTTGAAGTTTTAAAATGTATTTTTAAATAGTCAAAGAACTTCAATTAACAAGTAAAAAAAAAGTTAACTTGCTGTAAACCAAGCTAACTTTTTTCTCTATACAAAATACCATATTTAGTTATAGGACTTAAAAATTAAAAATGTCACGCAAATAGGCAAACGAAAGTATTTGAAACGTTTAAATTTTCCCGGACGGATTTGCTTTCTACCAATCATGGTAAGATCAGCTCGATTTCATCTGTTCGAATATTGTAGAGCACGTATTATATAAACGCAATGCGTCAGTAATAAACGGTAATTTGCGGGAAACCGTTGGACGGCTTTATGCCTCATGGAGTAGAGAAATAAAAATTCAAATCATTCACTGCGGTTTTTGATGAGCTGAAAACAGTAAAAAGAATGATTCGTTCAAAAATATTTTGCCGTGGAAATGCTAATGTTATTGTCGAGGAGTATGGTTGATAATAGATTGGTGATACTTTTGTAGTATTGGAAACTGTAAGTGGTATTGACCATATACCGGACCACCTACCTAGTTAATTTATGAACTTCATATAGTTGAGTATTAATATCTTTACGACACAAGTAGGTACTATGCTCATCTATAGGTACTTCTACCTACACTTATATTATAAAGCTGAAAAGTTTGTTGATCTCAGGAGTTACTTGTCCGATTTAAAAAAATCTCTTAAATATTAGATAGCCCATTTATTAATGAAGGCGGTAAAATATATATTATCACGCTACGCCAAATAGGAGCAGAGCGCCAATCAATAATGTAGCAAAAACGGGAAAGTGATGCTAATGAAGTTGCGCGAGTAAACTATTAGGGTAAACATGGGATAGATGCCCCTGGAGGATAGACGCCGCACCTTAAAAAAAGAGAATTTAAAACCAAGTTCACGCTCTAGTACCATGTTCCTCAGACAGATCTGGCCCCGCACAGCTCAGTCCGCGCACGCGCTTCGACAGGACTGCACGTATCGCCGCTTGAGTTAAAAAAATGTTGCAAAATTTTATCGCGCTTGCTTGATTCTTGTGACAGTGACATTTTGACGTGTTCAGAACTTTCGTTTTCGAAGGCAAGTTATAAGTGTGTATTGTTATTTAAATAGTATGTATCATTTATATTTATGGTGTGTTTATAAAATTACGAAATTATTTAAGTATTTTTATTTATTCGCTGGGGCGTCTATCCCTACTAAAAAGGATAGAGGCCCCACTATTGACTGAGTATAGACGCCCTTAGAGGCATATATCCTCTATGACTTATTCACAGGTACTTAGGCCATAGGTAAGATTTTTTTAAATAACGTAACTATCTAGTTAATATGCAACTTAGTAGGAAAATTGACTTTCCAGTTTATTTATGAGCTGTTTATACCTTTACATGTCGTACTTCACTGTACTTGTAAAAAACTGTGAAAAACTTACTTTGGGTAAGTAATAGAGGAATTAATTGCCCTAATCAAATTCAATTTAGGCACTGTCTTCTTAGTTTGTTTTTTCATACTTGTCCTTTTTGAATCCTCAGTTTTTTTCTGTACCTGTTAAATTCTTCTTTTTCAGGAAAACATCCCACACTGGACGACAACGAGAAACGTCTCGTAGCGCACATACAAAAATTAGAAAAGGCAGGATTTCCCACAACACGACAGGATGTAAGAAGACACAAGAAGGATAAGAAAACCTTATAATATATTATTGCAACTAAGAAAGCAAATAAACAGTTTATTTAATTTTCTACGAATTTTTTTATTATTACTGAGGCATCTATCCCATTGTAGGGCATCTATACTCATGTCAAAATTTTGCCAGGGGCAACTACCCCATACAGTAGGCGTCTATCCTCAAACAATAAGTCTTTTTTAGAGCCGAATATCTACAAATCTACGGTATGCATTGAATAATGATATGAGTAGATAGTAAGTATAAGGACTATAGTTGTTACAAATAGTTAACTCACTCGAATAGTGCTTTAAAAAAAAAGTTATAGTCAGTTTACAAAAAGTGGGGCATCTATCCCATGTTTACCCTACCTTATAAAGTTGAATATTATAAAATATAAAACTTAAATAATGAACACGTAAGTATGTCAAGTAAAGAAATATTCTTAGATTAAATTGTTTTACATACTCAGGCCTAAGTTTATGAAAGTGCGGAGGTGGGACTATAGCCTGCCCACGTAATAAAGTGGGTGGTTTCATGAAATCTGTGTAAATGAAATGAAAGTTTTGCTTTTAAAATATGACGGAAAAGGCTTTCATTTAAAACATATGATTATGATAAACGCGTGGGTAGGATTTACATTTATGTATATATTTGCTACTACCCGATTTTCGCAAAGTACTACGATACAATATATCGGAAGTATTTTCTGTGCTAGGCTTCACCAAAATAATTTTAGCCACTTTTATTTGACCGTGTCATAAACATATTAACTACAATAATAAATACATTACATTTATTTTCTAATATTTATTATCGACATTTGAAGAAAAAACTGATTAAAAAGCAATAAGATTCGCGTAACTTCAGTCCTTAAGGTAACTAACTGCCCTTACTGACATAGCATTACAAAATCTTGTATGAAAGATAATACCTACTTACATAATAATAATAAATCATGAATTTAGTTCGTGAAAGTATCAAAACACTATAGGTATTAGGTATAAAAAGCCCGCGGCAGTTGGTAACTCAATTATTTTTAATCAGAATCATTTCTATTTTGATCTATGAACATTGTGCTTGCTCTATTTTCGTTTGATTATAATGAGAATTACTGAAGTATACTAAAAGTAACACGACACATAACTACCTCCGTATACCTATTTTATTAAAACAAATAAAATGTATGACGCAGTGTTTTAGGTATTATGTCCTGTAATATGTTTTAGCTAAGCTATAAAATAGCATTAATAGCTTTATTCATATAATATTTTTTTAATACGAGATGCTCTTCAGATTTATAAGCTTGAATTGCCAAATCTTAGGAGTGTACCTAGGCTACGAAATAATGTATGTTATTTACATATCTTAGCTATGAATAACTTTATTAAGCAAATTGTACCAAAACTTGTAGTAAAAAAACGATTTATATTTATATTAGGACAGATATTTATTGGTTAAGTAATAGATAGAACATGAATAGCGAGTAACACCATCCGTCAATCCTGCTAATATTATAGATAGGAAAGTTTGTGAGTATGTATTCATGATATTTACTCTTTCACGCCAGAACGGCTAAAGAGATCGCGATGAAATTTGCATGCACAGAGTTAGAATATGTTCTGGAATAACACATATATAACTTTTATCCCGGCAAAATTAAAGATTAAGGTGAAACCCTAGCCACTGTCTTTGAACAAAGAAGTGAAGGTTGTAATTTAAATTTATCTCAAACTAAGCTACACTTATCGCTTTGCACTGCTCCCACTGTGCAACAAACTCAACGAATCCTATTTGATTGTTTACAACAAGAACATATAAATTTATTATTGCCTACTCCCAACCTTTGCGTTTCACAAGTAGTTTACATAACACTGTTAGTTGCAAACGATATCAAAGTAAATTTATAACGATATGGACGGCCGCTTGGTGGGTAAGGTATTGCCAAATGCACTAACCGATTTAAATATAGCATAACATTTTTGTTCGTGGAAGTCTGTTTGTTTGAAATCGACGGGAAGTGAGGATAATGTCTTTTGGTATTTATGTGTGCGATTGTACATAAATATTAGGTATGGAGTTCAAAGAGGAATTTGTGTTGATGAATTGAGCTTTGAGTTTGAGTTTATTTGACGATGGATGATAACTATATAATGCACAAATAGACGCTTCATAATGACAACTATATATATATATTGGCTGTATGGCTACTCACCTGCCTGTTTAAAAATTCAAAACTTCGTGTATATGGAGTCATTGAGTTGTCAACGGCTGGGCGTAAGAGAAACAAAAGCAACTTTCGCTAATTAGTTTGAAAACTGTAATATACTTTAATATAATAAAAAGATAGATCGGAGGTTAATAATGAACTAGCTTTCGCCTCCCGTTTCTGTAGGAATATGGCAACAAAATATAGCGTATGTTACTCCCCGATAATGTAGCTATCAATAGGTGAACGAATTTTTAAAATAATTTTATTGGTAAGGGCCTGAAAGCGTAACAGACATACTTACATTCAAATTTCTACACTAATATTATGAAAACGAAACATTAGTTTTTTTGTATATAACGTTTAAAATTTGAAAACTATTGGACCGATCTGAATAATTATTTCACCAATGGAAAGCTAAATTAATTATCAGGGAAATAGGCTATATGTTATCTCCGTATGCGGGTAAAATCGCGTGAAGGCAGCTAGTATAAGATTATAAAAAGATTTTAGATAGGTACTGTACCTACTTTTAAAGAACAGCATGTAACTGATGTTTGACGTGAAGTCTCGCCGATCGATGCGTATCTGAAGTGCGCGCATTTTCCATACAAAATCATCCAAACATTAACATTTCAATCGGCCGGCCTTTATGAGGTGCGAAAAGAGTTGGAACAGTTTATTTTTGTATAATTTGGTACAACGAGCGTCGAACGAATCTATTTTTATAAGAAACTTTGAACGTAGGGATTCACTTTTAAGTTTTCTTTGTAAGATTTTAATAACGTCGGTGCTTTATTAAGTTTAAGAAAAATAACACCTTCACATACTGAGTGTAAAGATTTTTACAGGGTCAACGCGTGAGTAACGCCCCTAGTGTCGCAAGCGTCCATAGGCTACGGTAACCGCTTCCCATCAGGCGGACTGTATGCCTTGCCACCTTTGTGGTATAAAAAAAAACACTTCTACTTATTTATATTTTTAGAAAATCCTTTTTAAAAATTTCTGATATTATACCGTTATTCATATTTCTCAGAGGGTCTTCTCCGCGGAATTGACCGTGGAAATAATAAAAATAACTTTAAACATTTTTAACTCCTTTCGTTTCAGCTTGTTTGACTCTGTTCATGTTAATACATGAATATTCAGCGAAGAATAACTACAGAAAAGCCATTATTAAATACCCCAAGAATTCCTTGTTCTGGGCGACAGATTTTTTCGTGAAGGGATGCAGAAATTTCATTGAACAGTGCCCAGCGGCTTACAAGTAGGTATTTTATATTCTACGGTTTTCTCTATAGAAAACTCAAGATCAATGGTTTATATCTGTATTCACCATAGCTTTCAACCGAAAAACTTGAAACGCGTAAGTGACGCCGCTGGCGTCCATAGGCTACGGTAACCGCTTCCTATCAGGTGGGACCACGCGTCTCACCATGCGTTTCACCTTTGTTGTTAAAAATATAAATAAAATCTGTTCAGAAATAATTTTAATACTACCTGCCTAGTTTATATGCTTGGCGACTATTTTCCTATTACATTTTATTTTAAAATTGTGTTCCCACACATATATTATGTACAGCGTAACATAAATAAACTTGATGACATTCTCTTACAAAATATTGCTGCTTTTGAAAGTATTTTAGGATAAATAGGTATATTATATAATATCATTCAACAATTTATAAAGGATAGTGTGGGATGTAATGGTAACGTAATAACATTTTCTTTATCTAAATATGGCAAAGGATTCTAATATTAATATTTTTAATAGTTTTATCTTCCATGTACGATACATTCACTAATCAATTGTTATTATAGTTTTGACTTGTTGGTTACTATGATAACATATGACAGCCCGGTTGGCTTTGTGGTTAGTGACCCTGACTCTCAAGCCGCGGGTCGTGGGTTCGAATCCCACCCAGTACAAACATTTGTATGCATGAATATGTCTGTTTGTCCTGTGTCTGGATGTAAATATATATATAAGTATGTATTTAAAAGTAGTATATGTAGTATATCAGCTATCTGGTTACCATATCACAAGCTCTGCTTAGTTTGGAATCAGATTGGCCATGTGTGAAAAATGTCCCAGGATATTCATTTATTTATTATTTATAGGATAAATATTGCCTACTTATGTTACTCCCTGATAGTGAAAAAATATGTATGTTGATTTTTTTTCCTCTATACCTTGCCTTGACAGTAATTAACATAACAAAAAATTCGGTGCACTCGTTTGATATTTATGCGCGAAAGGTCCATGTGAGGAAAGTTCAATTCTAAGTTTTACTCCTTATTCTTTAACTGAAAAATAATCTTGTACTTTTGTTCCAGAACACAGTTAATTTGCGCTAGAAACTACGATGGTGACTACAAAAACTTCGTGAACTACTGTTTCATGCAGTATGAGAACTGCAATACTTGGCGGAGTGAGTACTTTGACGTTTCCTTTGTATCATCAAGATTCCCCCTAAATAAATAGTCTCGTAAAAATGATCTTCCTAATTGGGGGTCGGTTAAGTTGTTTGGCAACGAAGCTTAGCAATAAAAGCATTGATACATAAAAAGTATAAAAAGTTATGCCATAGGTTCAAATCTACTAGACGGTTAGCTTTGTGGTTAGTAAATATCCTGGGACATTATCACACACGGCCAATCTGATTTCAAAGTAAGCAGAGCTTGTGATATGGTAACCAGATAGCTGATATGCTACACATACTACTTTTAAATACATACTATAGTTATTGATATAGATGGTTAGTGACCTTGACATTGAAGTGAAGACATTGAAGTGATCGTGGGTTCGCATCCGACCCAGGACAACATTTGTATGCATGAATATGTCTGTTTGCTCAGTGTCTGGATGTAAATATCTATAATTAAAAGTAATGTATTTTTAAAAGTAGTACATGTAGTATATCAACTACATATATAGTTGTAATAGCACAAACACCACTTAGTTTGGTATCGGTTTGGCCGTGTGTGAAAAATGTCCCAGGATATTAATTAATATTTTGTGTGTTCACTGTTCTCGTGTAGGCAAATAATAACAAATATAAGAATCTTCTAAAATTGTTTGGGACGTAAAATAAACCTTCTTTACCTACATTGAATATAAAATAACTTTGTCGTTTGTTCAAACTTTGGTATAAACTAAACTAATATTTTAGGGCGCGTTATGTAAGACTTTAATTGAATATATTTTATATAAGTCTCATAAAAACAGAAACTCGTAATACCTAACAAAGTTTTAGGAGCATATGATGAGCCCTTTATTAATTTTAATTCAATTAATTTAGTTGAGAGAAAATGTAACTTTTGGCCTTGAGTTTTATATGAATTCTTACTTAGTCATACAAAACTATGACTAAATGGAACTAGTTATAGTATGTTCAGCCTCTTGTATCCCACTCAGCAGTGAGCCTTTGCCCAGCGGCATAGGCCTCTCTCCCCCGCTTCTAAACCTGTCAATCTTGGGCTGTTCCTGGCCAGTTGTTATCAAAGGAGTCCAGGTCATCGCTCCATCTACGCTTCGGCCTTCCGCGACCGATGAAATGGAACTATGGCGTATACGCCATTATATATAATGAGAATATTACTATAAAATTAGACGTTACCAAATTTTATTTTCGTAAAACAGAAAGTCCCAACTAATATTATAAATGCGAAAGTAATTCTGTCTGTCTGTCTCGTATTCATGCTAAAACTACGGACCCGATTGAAATGGAATTTGGCACACAGGTTGCCTAGACTGTCTAGAGCCTAAGAAAGGACATAGGCTACTTTTAATCCCAGGAAAATGGAAGATCTCCCGGGAATGCGTGTGAAACCGCGGGGTGCCAATAGTAGGTAAATAATTACTAGTGATAAATAAACTTGGTGTTCTTAACCGAAGACTATTCATAATCACTATATAGTAATTTTAAGACACCCCATGGCTTTAGCGCTCTTGCTCATCCATATTCATTATGCAAAAGAGTGCAATTTATTTCTTGTATCTTCATAATTTTTCAACAAAGTTTTTATTCTTGAAAAATGGTGAACAAGAACAAGCCAGTGAATTTCACAGTTTGGCATAAACATGACTTGTTAAAAAGACTAGTGGCTTCTCACGGTTTCACTCGCGTTCGCTTCCATTTTACTGGGACAAAAAGTAGGTTATATCCTTTTTCCGGCTCTAGACTATATATGTACATATATCAAATTTTATTTCATTTCGTTTACCTAGTAGTTTTAGCGTGAAAGCGAGACAGAGTATCTTTCGCATTTATAATATTAGTATAGATTCGAAGTAAATCTCAGGGAGGATTATTTTGATTGAACCACTAGTTTATTTATACTGTAATATATATATGAGGTGTGTCATATAACAGTGGTGTCGAATAACAATAAAATGTAACGACTTTGTCTAGACAGCGAGTTTAGTTTATGATAGAAAGTGTCAAAGAATCAAGGAAACCAACTGTGACCTATTTTGAAGGACTACTATTACAGCCTTACAGGTCATAAAATATGTAGAACTAGCTGCCTCCGCGCGGTTTTACCCGCGTAGTTCCCGTTCCCGTGGGAATACAGGGATAAAATGTAGCCTATTTTACTCAGTGATAATGTAGCTTTCTAATGAAAAAAAAAAAAATTTAAATCGGTCTAGTACTTTTTGAGTTTATTCGTTACATACAAAAATACAAATCTTTCCTCTTTATAATATTAGTGTAGATTATTACTATTATAGTTTATCGAAATAGAACTTGTGTTAATAAGAAACTTCAAAAAGCTCTTCAAGTTTTCCCAATGCTTTGTCGACCCTGAAACAAAGTATCCATGTGCTTGTAATTTCACCGAGGTTTTTTCAAGTTCTGAACGAAACTATGTTATTCGGTATTGGTTTTCGGGTACAATAACTACGACTATTATAGTTTAAAAGTTATAGAAGTTAGATAATTTGTAGGTTTTTCTGAAGAATATGGTAGGTATATTATTCTATTTCTAGGATCACACCGGCTATTTTCTTTTATTCATTTAATGACGAATTCTTTTTGTACTTAGAATTATATGATATAGGGCTGGGTTTTGGTAGCAGACGTTTTCATGTTTTACTTTCACCATAAATAAAAAATGGATTGCCTATTTGATGCTGCAAGTTTTAATCTTAAAATTAGAATATTGTTTATTTATTTACTTACATTTTATATAATGGTTATCACCGATAACAATATTTAGGCAAAATTAAAAGTTATCAAGCATCAAAATAAAATTATAATATATATTGCTTTATTCGTACTGGTAACTATATACATATATATCTAATAAACACACAGTTTTATTAAAACTACCCAAGAGACGTTTTAGTATAGAGAAGTAGGTAAATTGTGTAAATTATGACACTAGTAAAATTATTACGAGTTAGGATTAGATCGAGGCCCCAACGATAAATTGTCTCTATTGTATTATTCGAGACTTTGAATAAACACTGTACAATGTATTTCAAAGACATTTCTAAGCGTATTTCAAATGACTTAATACACGAACTCAATCTTCTCGCCTTCAAATGACTATAAATATTGAAACTTTTCCTTTGAATTTTTGACGTACACATAAAAAATTGACGCGGAATTTTAAATCTCTTTGATCGTGATTCAAAAATATAAAATGAAAACTAGTAATTTCCTTTTCGATAAATGGATGCATTATAAGAATCTCGATAGGTACAATGGAATAGAATAAATTTGCCTTAAACCTTTAAATATTTTGAATTTTTGATAACAGGTACCTACAATTTTTTTTTGATAGAACATACTTTTATATACGGGGTAATTTAAAATAACTCACAAAGTTCTGCTCAAGCTGATTAACTTAAAGTTATTTTATTACGTTATTATAAGTACTTCAGAAATATGCTTTAACCGTTGCAAACCAAAATCTTTTAAATTCTTATATTTTGCTGACATTTTTTTTCTTAATATCAAAGGAAAAAATAAACAAAGCAGACACAAGTAGAAGCATTAATTAACTGGTGACGGGTGACGACGAGCTTAAAATATGGCTTCACTACGAAACCAGTGAAATTAAAATTTAATAATTTATTAGCTTTCAACTTTCCTACAGAATATTTTAAAGATTCAGTTCATTTGTTTTGTTCATTCAAAAGTATCTGATGTTGTTTTAAAGCTAAAGCTAGTGTTTGAGTAACATGTAGGAATGTTAAGCGGTGGTGCATGGGATTATTTTTATAACACACTAGCTGCCTCCTCGCGGTTTTACCCGCGTAGTTCCCGTTCCCATGGGAGTACAGGGATAAAATATAGCCTATGTTACTCAGTGATAATGTAGCTTTCTAATGAAAAAAGAATTATTAAAATCAGTCTAGTACTTTTAAAGTTTATTCGTTACATACAAAAATAATAGTAATGCTGCCAGCATTCTTGGCACGCTTCCGCAGGGAAGCGATTTGGGACATATTTTCTATTTATTTTAATTTCTCTATTCTAGTTTTAAGTTGTATATATATTATATAAATATATCTGTATTATTTGACGAATAAATAAATCTTTCCTATTTATAATATTAGTGTAGAAAGGTAGCAGGCATACGGTCCCACCTGATGGGAAGCGGTTACCGTAGCCTGGACTGGCCATGGGCGCTTGCAACACTAGGGGAGTCACTCATGGATTAATGGATTCGATTCGTATAATTAAGCTTTCGGGGAAGGAAATAATTTTGTGGAAAATAAATCATGGTGGTAGGGTTCCTGTTAGGTTAACCCAAGTGTATTCCTTTCATTTGATAAATATGTCACCTGATTTCCTTCTAAATATACCTAGTATATTTGTGTACGTACCACCATAATAGTAGTCAATAATAAAAATAAATTTATTGACCCAAAACACTACATTAACTAAATAAAATCAACCACATTAGTAGGATAACTACGATTGAAAGCCCAAATAAAATGTCTTCAATAAATTTATCATTAAAATAGAGATAACCTTAATTTTACTTCATAAAACCATAAGGCTTCTGCGTTAGCCACATTCAATTCTCCGAACGTGAAGTCAAGTCACTAATTAATTACCATTGTATTCACTTTTACAAGAGACACGACACGTCCTAATGTTTCAAAGATTGTGCATCTCATGTAATTGTATAGTGAACAAAAGAGATAGAGCATGGAAATATAGCGAGTGAGTTATATGCGATACAGAATTGACGCATGGATGCTTTCAGTTCGGATTTACGAGGTTAACCCCTTCAAAGGATCTCAATTTGTGTGCCCTAGTTGTGAAGGCTGGATAGTTTCTAGTTTCGAAATGCGATTGTGGGGTATACCGTATATATGCATGTTTCAAGCTTATAGGATTGAACTATTAATTGGCTAAAGGATAAATAGGTAATAGTATTTTGTATAGTTGTCAAATGCAATTGGCATATCAATCTATTTATTTACTGAAAAGTAAATTGACAGGTTTATGTTCATAATTTAATTATCCACTTCGTTTATATAGGGAGATATATATTTTTTATATTAACTACTACATTACATTACGTCTACAGTTAAAATCAATTTACTACTTGAAACAATAAAAATATTATATATTGATTAATAATTTTATTCCATTTCAGATTGGCGAGTATTCAAACGTGAAAAATGTTAAGATAAATCTTTATAAATGAATTTCAGAAAATAATCTGTTGTGTTTTATTTATTGACTGCCTGTTGACGTCTACAATACTCAAAAATGGATCAGTTTCATGAAATTCCATTTGTCACCAATTTCCGACAAATACAATAAAGAATTCATTTTCGAAGAATACCACTCAATTTTTCTGAAATCAAACATCACAGTAAATCAGCAAGAGTTTAAGCTCGAAAAAAAATCCTTTTAAATTAAATCCAGGGTAGGGAAGGGACATCAATAAAGTCCAGGGAAATTAATTTGGGTGTCGTTAAATTGTTGAAACCCTTACGGAATAAAGAGGGTTAATAGCCATTTAGAAGCATTAATAAAACGTAAAAGCTGTTACTGAAGTAAAAATTGTTGAAAAGTGAATAACTCAACCGCAACTGCAATTCAGATAGGATTTAAATTAGGGTTTTAAAGTTGACAGCTCAGTTTTTTTACTGTCAAACTTTTGTGCTACTTACTGCATTATAATAATTATTATAATTTGTTACTCATCAACCTTTGGTTTATAATGAAATTGATATATTTCAAATAGGTATACTTTTAGTCGATTAGTAAATAAATATGTGATGATAACGTACAATTTTTTCCCTGGATATTTATTATTAACTAAAATAAAATATCGTAGAAGACCACGATGTTTTTAAAATCTGTTTTTAGAATCATTGGTAGGTATATGTTATCAAAATTTCAGATATAATACTGGAAAGATTTAACTTTTTTTTTACATATTACAAGCATTCACATCTGAAAAAAAATACCTGTAGTATGTATATCACCTACGTGGTTACCATAGCACAAACTGTGTTTAGTTTGGAATCAGAATGGCCAAGTGTTAAAAATACCCCAGGATATTTATGTTTGTTTTGTTTTCTTATGTGGCAACTCAACAAGACCATTTTTTTGCATCATGCACCCAAGTGAACTAAAATATACAACCAAATAGAAAAGCGCATAAAATCTTCACATCGCCATCCACTTTAACAGTCTTTATTGCGGGTCAACATTTCTTTTTATTGCTTACCGCAGCTGCCGTCCAGTTTTATAGCTCACTTTATTATCTCGCTTTTATACTAACGAATGGGTGCTAACATCATAGTTACATTTTAAAATCATTGGAGTAACGTTTAGCTTTAATGCCATGAAGGTAGAAGCGTTGAAGTCAAGAATATAAGCCATGAAGCTAGTTATTGCTGAGCGCTTAAGGGCTGTTGCAATATTAAAAACAATGACATAACCAACGACTTCTTAGGAATAAATACATAACATTTTCACTGTCTTCGATTTAAATTGTTACATTTAAAAGCTTAAACCCAAAAGGCAGACTTTAATTCATTAAATCCAAGCGATTGTAAGATACTCTTTAATTACCACACGAAAGTATAATTAAGTTAATGGAAACCTAATATTGTGAATAGATATAGTTTATTTATATTATTAGTAGCAAATTAGGTATCTCCTCATATTTTATTGTCCATTAAAACACTGACAAAAATTAACAATTTTCTAATTAGTTATGTTATTGTTTAAGTCTTCCGTATCCGGTTTTATTAATACTTTACGAACGAGTGGTTTATTGTTCAAAAATTGTTAGAAGCCTTTCAACGACAGTTAATTAATTCATTGACGTCAGATTCAGCTATACCAGGAATAAAAAATTTAATTTCAAGGAATTTTAAAAGGGGTTTGATGCATCAATGGATTTTAATTTTAATTTATGAAATATATGAGAAAAACACCGGGTGTTCTGGTTAAATTAAAGACATAATAATTCGTATGAAATTTATTTATAACTAATTAATTTCAGAGAATTCCAGATAAAAACATAATTATCAACTATTTGTAACTTATTCAGTTCAAGAGTTGGTTTTCCAATATAACTTTGGACTAGAGTACCTATTGAATATCTTTTTTATTAGAATTATAAAATTTATTGGTGACAATATAAGTTCTAAACATAGTAACATAGTTCAACGTAATCTTAATGCCTTAGGTATTTTTGCAAATGTTGTCAAGAGTTTTCCGTCAGTATATGGTACAAAAAGAAAAAAGCATGTCGCCATTTTGAGATGTCCTTGTTTTTTCCTCGTCTATGAATCGTTTTGGCTTTGATTTATTACCGATATTAGAAAAACTCTCTGTTTGACTCTCACAGTCTTTTCAATATGACTTATGGATAAACCTAACGATTTTATGTATTGTGATGTAGGTAAATATTTTTTACGATTCACAAGATACGAAATATATAGATTTCTATTATATATAGGTATATTACCAGCGGACCCGGCAGACTTCGTTCTGCTCACCAGCGCCACCTACCGGATCCAAATTGATGTATTTATTCATAAAAACCATTCCCCTTGAAATTCTCCGTAATTTGGTAAAAACCGCATGAAAATCTGTTCTGTAGTTTTTGTGTTCATCGCGATCAGACAGTCAGACAGAGACGGCGGGGACTTTGTTTATAGTATATATTATATTTATATATTATACTATAGATTACTACTTTGTTTGATCTCAGCATTCATATTTTCATAAAGATCGATGTCATTTTCAAAATCCAAACGAAATTATTTTATTAAAAAAATGCGAGCTTTTGTGTGACGCTTTGTGTAAGTGGTTAAAGCTTGTAACAATAAAAAATACAACGGCAAATGAAGTCACGAGTTCAGCGTTCAGCGATTTTACAACTGTTACAATTGTTGTTAGAAAAAGTAATAATAACAAAATCTGGTCGCCCTTCTGAAACGTATCTCTGGAGTAAATCTGATTATTTTAAATACAAATTGTCACAATCCTAAATCTTTACCCTTCCAAAGTTATTCAATTTTATAAACGGTTTATATTGTTACTTTATAAAACAAGAGTTATTGTAAATGATGTTCTGTGGTTTTTCATAAAAAAAAAATGCTGAAAGTAAATTTTAAGAGTAATCTAGACGCGGTAGCGTGTGAAACGTTTAGTTTATGCTCTATACATAATACAAAAAATATCTACTATGTATCTATTACAATAATATTTTACCCCCCTTTAGATTCTCATTTCAAATAATGTTTTTATGTTCATAATTAGGTATAATAGTTTAAAGTAACTGATCTTAAAGTTAAAAATAAAGTTTAAACATTTCTTTCTGTAGAAGTATCCAACAAGGTTATTCAACTAACAAGCGACCTAAATTCCTATATACCTAGAAATCTAGACTTATTTTTGTTAGTAATATTTCACCAATGTAACATTGTATCGTGTAAATATTAAATATTTGTTACATCTAATTCTGACCCACTTTAAATCTGATGTGGAGCATGTGGCTGTGGCGTGGACGTGGCATCTGTCAGATATATTGATCAAGGCAATTGAACCCTTGTTTACATCCAGTTAAGGACTGATCGAGTAGCCATGCTTTAGGCGGGGACAATAACCTTTTCAACTCAAGTATGGAGTATGAAAGGACTGAAGGACTATGCCGATAAATATATACATTTTATGCTTGACATTATGATGATAGCTCAGTTCTGTTGTTAGTGACGTTGGACCGCGATGAAGGTCACAGGTTTTAAAACTATTATATGCTTGAGCTATTGAGGAAGGAAAACATCGTGAGTTGCCTGGCTGGTTACCACCCTCTAGTTGATTCATATTTACGACGCCTACAATCTTGGAATTTTCAAGGCTAGGGTGAATAGGTTTCTTCTGGGCAAGCATGCTCCATCATAGGTTTCGGCAGCGTCTTGTATGAACGAGTCAGAGACCAAATGTCCATCTTTAATAAAAAAAAATATATTTTATTTTACAAACACTTCTTTAGACGCTCGTAAACTAAGCTTAGCTCGTATAGTAAATAATAACTCATATTCAATGTATACAGTCAAAACAGACTTATATAAAGATACGAGCGCCATCTACCCGCGGTTTCGGTTCCCGCATACCCATGAGATCTTCCATTTACGTGGGATAAAAGTAGCCTATATCCTTTCTCAGGCTCTAGACTATCTGTGTACCAAATTTTATTTAAATCGGTTCCGTAGTTTTAGCGTGAAATCGAGACAGACAGACAGAAAGAGTTACTTTCGCATTTATAATATTAAGAATAGATAGAGGTTAATACATACAACTTCCCTAAGAATACTTTGATTTGTGCATTTTGTGTTGGAAGTTTTATGTTCAGTTAAAATCATTATACAGTTTTTAACATATACAACTTATTTATGAACGTTCAGGAAACAGCAAAAGAACTTACGGGTCCTTATTTGTTTTGTATATTTTTTTTAAGGTTTGTCCCTTGCTCTCAGCTCCCTGTAAGATGGAGTATCTTCAACGGATTTTCATACTTTTTTCCCTAATATCATAGTCAATCCACCATTTATGCAAACGCGACTCAAGTTAAAAGGTCAAGAGATCGTCCACTTGAGAGGCTCTCGGCAGAGATCGGTCCAACTCACTTTTATATTGCTTGGAAAAACTGATTATAGTTTGTGTACCTCTGCCTATATTTGTGATCGTTTGAAGAGGTTCGAGTGTTTGTTTATTTAACTTATTCTAGGAAATGAAAAATATATAACTGAATTGTTTGGAATTATTGTGATATGTGTGAACTAATCATTTTCTGTATTTCCTGACACACAAATATTGTCAGTGAGACATAATCCTTGAAATGTTTAAATCTAAGTTTGTTACGAATAATTGCTGAGTTTATTGCCGGCTTTTTGCTTGTGTACCTATTCGAATTAAAAACATTTTGTATTTAATTTTAATTAATTTCAATAATATTATAAAGCCGAAGTTTGTGAGTGTTCATATTTGTTTTTTCTTTTACATTTTCACACACGGCCAATCTGATTCCAAATTAAGCATCAAAGAGAGCTTGTTTCACAATCTTGTTTCACAATCCTTCACGTTTAAACGGCTGGAGAGATTTTAATAAAATTTGATATGGAGTTAGCTGACATCCTGGATTTAACACATAGGCTACTTTGTTTCCTTTTTGTCTCCAGGGAACGCGGTTGAAACCACGGGTCAGAAGCTAGTTTAAAATGGTCGCTGATGATTAATAAAATCATATTGCAACAGGTATAAATGCTATACCACCATACCCACCATACCCACCAAATGTTATAAAATTTTTATTCCCGAAAAATTACAATGAAGTTCTAGTTTAATAAAATCTTTGTCTCTATATACTTCCTTTGAAACGTCGACATTTACCACATTTGTTTATGGTACAGCAGTGTTGCCAGCTCGCAAACGAGAGGCAATTCTAACAATATTATACTCCTAGGAGACTTTCAGTGGTATTATCAAACTTTATTAGCTATTAGTCCATTGCGGCCGCTAGATATTGCCGAATCTGTCCCATTCATATGCCAACATTTATGTTTAATTTTTAGGGCTGGCACATGTCTAATATCACTTAGAACTGGACTATGATTTGTAGCCTCAATTTTACAATTTCGTAAAAATTTTGATCTTATATTAAGTTCAGATCAAGATAGCGAGATGTTATTTAACTAATTACCGTCAGATATATTATGTAGAATATTATAAAACAAAGATTAGGTATATTGAATCAGGCATAGGCTACTGTTTATCCCTAGTTTAGGTAGAACAACAGCTAGTGTGATAAATAAATATTAAACACTTACATACTTTAAAAGAACATTCATTTTACATACACAGATAATGAAATTATTATTTATATATATGCTATATTATTTCATCGCAAAACTGCACTTAGTATTTTCTTTACATCCTAGGCATAATACCTACGTACCTAATTATTTACGTTAACACTTCATATAATACGTAGCACCCCTAAGATATTGAGCAATTTCCGAACGGTTTTCGTTGACAGATTTGTTGGGAAACATGTTGGCGCATCAATAGTTCGCTTTAATAATCTCACTTCATTTTCTCCGTCAATGTTTTCATACATTCCAGTCTGGCAATGGAACGTTTTGTTTATGTTCCGAAATAATCGTTGCGTTATGCGAAGATTGGGTTAAAGAATATTTAGGAACAGTTAGGTAACTATTGATCATAGGCTTACGCGTGTCCCGCAGCCCTGCCACATGGCGCCGAGGCGTCTTTGGAATATCCAGGGCTTTAGTATGTAGGCGCCGGCACATCTCGTGCCTAATCTGTCGTCGTTGAGTCACCACATAACCTCATAGGATACCCGGCAGCTCCGGGGGGAGCCGACGGGTATCCTATGAGGATTCCCCTGGTAGATAAAAAGAAAAGGTAACTGATCATGCGCAGGTGGATGGTCACATAAGTAGAGGAAGACCGAAGAAAATATAGATGGATTCTGTGAAAGGTGATATGTGTAAGAAGGGAGTGTTGAGTGAAATGACGGCTGACAGAGAAAAATGCAAGGGAAACACATATTGTGCCGATCCTGCTTAGGCGGGATATGGGAAGAAGGTAACTATTGTATTCAAGGATAATTGAGTATAGTCTAGTTTATCCTGTAATAGATATATCTTTCATTCATATAAGCTTGAATACTCTTGTAGATTTTTATTGCAAATAGTTTTAATATTACTATGAATAAAATTAAATAAATGCAAATGAACTTTTACTTGAAAAAAAAGTATCTTAATAGTTAGTTAGTTGTTCATTCAATGAAATAATTTACTTAAATGATTTGTTTGTTTTATTTGAGACGACCATACCTCGAAAAGAGAACTAAAATTGTATACCTAGTTATGTTTAATTTATCTTTCTTATGGGAAATAATAAAATTATTTTATATCCCTTTTTATATATATTTTTAAGTTTAAAATATAAAAAATCTGCTCGCGTACTTTGTCTAAACTCAAAATGGAGTCGATAGATTGGCTACCAATTTAACATTTTAATTACCAAGTGTTTCTATAATTATTATTCCAAAGTTCTTACGAAAGTTTCAGAGTTTTGTGGAGGTTGAGTTATAACCTGTTACCATGGCAACGGTTATTAATATCCAGCTGAGCCACAACGAACCATGGCCGGGTTTAACTAGCAAGGTAAAAATCTATACTAATATAATAAATGCGAAAGTAACTCTGTCTGTCTCCCTTTCACGCTGAAACTACTGAACCGATTGAAATGATTGGGGGAGACGCTGTAGCGGCAGTGGGGGGACCAGGGATGGAGTAGCGTCGTAGGGGTATGCAAGAGTGATACCTGTTTAGCCTTTTGACGAAAAGTACATTGCGCTTTGTCCCTTTCACTGCCTATACAGTTGCTCCCTTATTTATAGGGTCGGCAACGCGTGAGTGACGCCTCTGGTGTTGCAAGCGTCCATAGGCTACGGTAACCGCTTCCCATCAGGTGGGACCGTATGCCTGTTTGCATAAAATTTTGTTTTGTTTAAAAAAAATTGATTTGGTACACACATAGTCTAGAGCCTGTGAAAGGACATAAGCTACTTTTGATCCTGAGAAAATGGAAGATCTCCCGGGCACGCGGGTGAAACCGTGAGCAGACACTAGTATTTTCATATATCTATATGCATAAATCACTTGCTTGCCTCACATCCCACTCAAGTATATTACAACCTCATATTATTACTTGTACGATGCTATAAATAACTTAGTAATAACGATGTAAATATTCATATGAAAATATTGTCTCTTAACACACAAAATTGTACCTATATTCAGTCTGTTTATAAATCAAACATAAAAATGATCTACCACTATTATCATTTCTATATTATATTATGTCTCCTTTTTTTACTATTTTTCAAAAGATTATATATTATTTATTAATAACGTATAATATTATACAACTTAAAACTAGATTACTAATTAGAGAAATATTTTTCTAAATTACATCTACTACTTCTATAATAAACTAGAGAGGTTGTATGGATATCTGTTACTCCTCTACTTTGGATCTTTTGAAGGGATTTAAATGAAATTTAACACAGAGTTAGAATATATTCTGGAATAACGAAATGAAATAAAATCATCCAGAGACGCGGGTGAACAGTGGGAACCCAATAGTTTTTGATAAGAGTTATCACTTACATATCTAACGAGTAGGAAAAGCGTTATATTGACTACATATACATGTTTTTAGGGCTTTATGATTCCACTTATAATCAAATTGACTGTCCGTCTGTTAGTTGGCTGACTCACATGCAAGTAAGCACAGCAAGAAGCGCCACGGGATATCCATAAACCCTAACATTTCCAGTTTAATAATATTTTAATAGCTTTATATTAAATTTTCTATTTAAAGAACATGTTTTGTATGTCAAAATATTTATTAAACGTGCTGGTAGTAAAGACCTTTGGCGTGTTTCAGTAGGGCAAACAGATATTTCATAATTTTACGATACCTACGCAACAACGCTATAAACTAGCTTCTGCGGTTTCACCCGCGTAGTTCCCGTTCTCGTAGGAATACATGGATAAATATAGCCTGTCTTACTCCTTATGCAGCTTTACATTGGTGAAAGAACTATTCTGATCAGCTCAGGAGTTTTTGAGTTTATTCATTACACAACATACATAAATACAAATTTTGTATAAATATGTTAAGTATTTTTAGCCGAGTTGACCTGTCTGCGTCATATTTTCCCCGTTTTTGCAACAGTTTTCATTGACGCTCCACTCCCGTTAGTCGTGACGTGATGTTATATAGCTTAAATATATACTTATAGCTTAAAGCCTTCCTCGATAAATGAGCTATCCACCACTAAAATATTTTTTTTATACCAAACGCGTTGAAGGAGATAAAAATAATTTCAGCTTCATAATATTAGTAGGTATAGATTAGGTATCTAACTGTCTCCCTTTATATAACTAATCGCTAAACAAGAATGGATATTTTATGAAGCCGTCGTAAAATCCAAGAGAAGACGTCAGTGTTGATAAATTAATGACTTTATGGCTAGTGCTAGACTAGACTATCTTAGTAAGATAATTTACGACGTAGACGAAAATGGTGGCATTATTTAATGATTTTCATACTATGTTTTTTCAGTCAGTGACTACATCTATTTGGGAAAACGAATTTCATTTAAAACGTCAAACAATGAAGAAGAAGTAACAAGAAGAATTAACACAACTTGGAAGAAATTTTGGGCACTAAAAGAAATCCTAAAAGGGAACTACAACCTACATATGAAAAGGACAATATTTGATACATGCCTATTACCCTGCTTGCTGTATGGTTGCCAAACTTGGGTATTCACAAACAAAATAAAACAAAAAATCAAATGCAGTCAGACAGCAATGGAAAGAAGTATGTTGAAAATTAGAAGAATACATAAAATTAAGAACGTAGATATCCGTCAAAAAACTAAACTTACCGATGCTCTCAAGCATGCACTCTTAACAAAGTGGAGATGGGCCGGTCACATCTCACGATACCCAGACAGCAGATGGACCATCGAAGCCACACGATGGAAAGGACCAAAGGGGAAAAGGAATGTTGGTCGACAATTAAGACGGTGGGCTGATGACATAACACACGTCGCAGGAAACGACTGGATAAAGTCAGCCAAAGACAGGGAGTCATGGAAAAGGATGGAGGAGGCCTTTACCCAAACAGGGATCCATATCTCATAACAATACTAACATTAATTATAAGTAATTTATTTCTTAAATTTACGCTGTAACTTACTAACAAATACTGAAATGTAATATGAGAGTGAAGATATGGAATAAATGGCTTTATTATTATTATTATTATTATATACTATGTTTTTTCAACAGTATTTTTATTATTAGCTCCCCTTTCGCCCCGTGGTTTCACCCGCGTAGTTCCCGTTCCCGTAGGAATATAGGGATAAAATATAGCCTATGCTACTCCCTAATAAGTAGCTTTCTAATGGTGAAATGATTATTCAGATCGGTCCAGTAGTTATGGGGTATATTAATAAGAAACAAATAAGGAATAAATCTAATAGGTATTTTCTTTTCGTATTATTACCTATTATATAAAGATTTGGAATAATGATCGCATTCAAAATTGAACTTTATTCACATAATTATAGGGCAATAATCCCAACATCACATTCAGTATTGGAAATACTTATAGACAGAATATAAAATCACGTCCTAATTAAAAAAACGTTAACATATTTCAGAAATATTCCACATGGAAATTACTTTCCAAAGGTTTGAACATTAACTCACCGAAATATTTTAATTGCATGACAAAAATGTGAACGGTAATTTTTGGGTAGGATTTAAAACCTTTAACGTTTTAATTTAAAACTGAGTAAAAAATAATCGCAAATTAGCGGGTTAAAGTGAAATCACTTTGCTATGAATATTGCTACATATGAAATTTTACTAATCAAAGCTAGCTTCCGCCCAGCGGCTTTTTTTTATTGAGGAAAACAAAAATTTACACAAGTAAATAGGTAGTTCTTATACCTAAATACAATGTAAATGTGAAACTCACGACGTTATCCACATATTAAGCGGTTTCACTAGTGTTCAACTAGTCTTCAATATTTCCAAGATATGTGCTGACCCTGCAGTTACGTAGTATAATATAGTGTATTATACATAAGACTAGTTATCTAACATGCGTTCAAAGCCTTGTAAAATTAGTATTTCTAGCGTTCTAATTTGAATCCTCAAAGCATAACCCTATCAAAGAATTACCTTAATCCGATCATCTTACGAACGCATAGAGTACAAACATTAATATTTAATTATATATTATATAAGTATTACTAGCCAAAAATATACTTATTCAATATATAACAAGCTCATTGTCATTACTTCTAACCCATATGATGTAAAAAAACCTAGCAATATGCAAATACATATTACTAACTTTTCTATTAACCTCTCTTACTTAACTAACAAAGTGCTAGTGGTAAGAGCAGGTCTACCACAATAGTTCAATGGAGGACGGATTTGAACCTGCGACCTCACGATCACTGCTCACCCTTTACGCATTGGGCTATGGTGGCTTCTAAGAGATGAGGGTTAATATGAAATGGGATTGGAAATTTGTTATATAAATATCTACTTTAATCTATGGAAATAAAGTTCAAATCATTTATGGTATAACGAGCATTTGGTTCTTAAGGACCGAAAATCTGATCCGGTTAGCATTTTAATAAATATCCAGGGACATTTTTTACACATGGCCAATTTGATTCCAAACTAAGTGGTGCTTATGATATGGCAATTAGGTACCTGATATATACCTTCTACCCAAATAACCTACCTAAAAAAAAAAATTTATTTTATTTTTTATATACCTTCTACATATATTTTGTTCAATATACACTTATATTAATAAAGGTATTTAATAAATAGTCGAAACAAACCTAAATAACTGAACAGATTTATCCTTAAAATCTGTTTTTGTCTGTCTTTAAATAAGGTATGATCATAGACTAGAGCTTGGTAAAGGCTACCTTTTAAAGCCCGGGAAGTTAAAGATCTACCGGGAATGAGGATGAAAGCGTGGGGCGGAAGCACTCTCCCATTTAAGTTCAGTTGTAACTTTAAGTATCTTAAAACTTCATTTTTTTGTTATAAAAACTATTAAATTATATAATACTCTTAAATATAGATCTTATTATAGAGTTCTCAAAAGTATCCTGACACGTCTCTTAGCGCACGAATGCTCCGGGGATCCATTTCTCACTCCACTCGTTCATTCGTTCGTTCATTCATCAATCTTCGGAGTAAGTTAACACACTGAGCTACGGTCTTGTAAAATCCAACCAGATTACAGACAATAAGAAAACTCTTATAATTTCGGAAAAACGTGGCTGTGACATACGGACGGACAGACAAACAGACATGATCTATAAGGGTTCTGTTTTTTATCATTTGGCTACGGAGCCCTAAAATGGCAATTATTGTTTATAGGCTGAAGTATAGCCGTTTACTTAATGGTTAATGAAATCAATAAATAGTCAATGCTCCTTCAAGCTATCCTATGTTTCAAATTGGCTCAAACTGCATTCGGTGTGGAAATTTTACTTAAAATCGGTTAGCCAGTTTAGGAGTCCATCGCGGACAAACAACGTGACATGTTATTTATTTATATTAAGATATAAAACATTAATTGCATTACCTCCCGCAAAACAGACGTTTTTCAGTCATACAATATTTCCAAGTAAAAAAAAATCAAATATATGGGTACCTGTATATTTTCTTTTTCTTTGTACTAACACGACATCTTTATTCGCATATGCCTATAATATTTAGATGTCTAGGTAGTAGATAGATGTTTGCAATATGGCTGCATCAGATATTCCATATTAATGTATGTATCCTGGAGGTATGGAAGCAATATTGCATAGAAGAGGCCGGGCCAATATCCTTTATAAGATTTCTCCTTTGTACGTAATGATATATTATACCTTACCCTTAATATGGAGCATCTATATTTTATGTCTAGTTCTTAGTTTATGGTGTTGAATTTTTTATTTATTTAACAAACATTAATGTTTAAAAGTTGTCTGTTATGACGACGCATAATATGAAGTAGGTTAGGTATATGAATTCGCCAAAAAAATAAAACACCAAATCTCTTAAAGGTATTTTGTATTTATTCAAGACAAAGGGTGAACAAATCAATGGCAGTTAAGTTTTAACAAAAATATTTATATATAATTAAAGTATTTAATAAAATCATGTTACAGTACTTACAGTGTAGGTATAAAATGGACACAAACATATATATTAATATTATTTCCATATTTGATTATTGTTTTATCTACAGTAATATTATAAAGAGGAAAACTTTGTTTGTTTGGTTGTAATGAATAGGCTCAAAACTACTGGACCGTATTTGAAAATTCTTTCACCATTCGAAAGCTACATTATCCACGATGGGAACGGGAACTTCGCGGGTAAAACCGCGCGGAGGCAGCTAGTGACTTCATAAGACTTAATAAAATTTACAGTACATTTAAGTTCCACCTCCTATTTTGAACTTTTTCCAAGTCGACTAAAAAAAGGTACCGATCGTTTTCTCTAGATAAAAACGTGGTGTCAGTGTCCTAACATTCTAGACACTAGATAAGTACCTACCACGTCACCCGTCCGGAATCTTTAGGTACATGTCTATCTAGGTCTTTCCTTTTTGCATAGAAACTAGACTAGAATAAAACCTAGCCTATATATTATTTGTTTCAGAACCGCTAGGGTGTTGGATATGTGTGACGAAATGAGAAAACAGAATAGATCGTGGTCTATTTTATTTAATAACTAGCTGCCTCCGCGCGGTTTTACCCGCGTATTTCCCGTTCTCGTGGGAATACAGGGATAAAATATAGCCTATGTTACTCGAGGATAATGTAGCTTTCCAAAGGTGAAAGAATTTTTGAAATCGGTCCAGTAGTTTCGGAGCCTATTCATTACAAACAAACAAACAAATCTTTCCTCTCTATAATATTAGTATAGACAAACATAGAGAAATACAAATGTTTGCTCTTTATAATATTAAGTGTAGATTTGAAATGAGCAAGAAGGCTATATATACTATGAAAGTATTAAACTTAAACTTTATCTTTACCTTATCTGATTGATGAAAGGAATACCTTCTTTAGGTACTGTTGGCTACATAGTGATTTTTTTGTAATTAAATAAGATTTACGTACTAAAAATTGTTTTAATATCAAATATATTTTACGTATCATATGCCCAACTAGAATTTTGTCTGTACCTCATATGAAACAAAGGTCCCAAAACGTCCCGAAAACTCCATAAAACCCTGCTTATGTCTTTCACATAGCATAACAAGTAGCTGTATATTTCACATGACACGACCAGATGCACTGATACCGTTAGGGTATTGACACCCTCTTGAAATAGATATCAAATTAAAGAAGCCATTACACGCTGACAAAGGAAATGTGACAGCCCTATTATATTTGACACAATAAATGCGTCGTTTATGGGCATCGAGCATGTAACCAATAGAGTAGTAATAGTGAGCCATTTGTTTAGCAACGCAACAATGATTTGTCACGTATAACCGGTATAACTAACAAACCACGCTCGAACTAAAACAGTACCCGACCAATAAGAGACCTGTGTGTACGTCTAGTGCAACACTTGACCTTGAGTCGGCCAATCAGAACACAGGGGCCGGCGCAGCTTTTTGGCGTATTTTGTTTTCTAACAAAACTGTTAACAGTTCTACTCTATTGGTTACATGCTCGATGCTTATGGGGTTCACTTGTTATTTCTTTGCGGCTATTTTTGGATTTAATAACCCAGTTCTGATAGGTCATTAGTAGTGAAGGATAAATGTTTTCTTTTATATCGTTCGGGTGGTTAGTTTTCTTTATTTCCACGTCTATGGTTGTGAGTTGAAGTCCCATTATAGCAAATTATCTGACTGTTTTGTTCGGGGTTAATCTAGATATTTGCATTATATGAAGGACTAGCTGCCTCCGCGCGGTTTTACCCGCGTAGTTCCCGTTCTCGTGGGAATACAGGGATAAAATATAGCCTATGTTACTCGGGGATAATGTAGCTTTCCAAAGGTGAAAGAATTTTTGAAATCGGTCCAGTAGTTTCGGAGCCTATTCGTTACAAACAAACAAACAAACAAATCTTTCCTCTTTATAATATTAGTATAGATAATATTAGTAGGTATAGATGTATCTTTTTGATATAATTTGCTCAGTGAAAGTTATTTACAGTTTTAAAATATGTTGATGAACTGCTGTGCATACTCAACTATATTTATGAGGGTACATGAGCAGAAAACTTCCAAAAATGAACTTATATTTTAGTTAGCGAGTCTCACAAGATAAAAACTTCGTTAGTGATTTTCCACTAGAAATCTTATGAATGTATTCATTAATGCTTTGGTATAAATAAATTTACTTTTCAGAGGCATTTTTAAATTATTCATAAATTGAGTAAAAGTTAATTATGTTTCATAAAATATTTATATAAAAATAAACAAAATAGTGTTTAAGTTTATTAACTTATGAACTTTGAAAGAAATGTAATGAAATCTCTTAAATTGCGACTTGATTTTATTTATGTAATTTCTTCTGTTCCTTAAATAAGTAAATATATAAATATCCTGGGACATTTTCCACATGCGGCCAATCGAAATCCAAACTAAACGTAGCTTGTACATACAGTAGTTTATGTAGTATATCAGCTATCTGGTTGTGTTATATACTACATAAACGACTTTGAAATAAATACTTACATAGACAATTACATCCAAACACAGAACAAACAGACACATTCATGCATATAAATCCTTCCTGGGTGGGTATCGACTGGCCGCTTGAAAGTCCGTATCACCAAACAAAGCCAACGGGCTGTCATTCTTGAACAATTTCTGATTTTAAAACCCCATCTTTGCGTAAATAATAAATCAAATTAACTCCACAATTTCTGATCTATAAATTTAGATCGTATTCCAGTTTATTCACATTAATCACGACTAGTCTGACTGGAAAACTGACTGAAAATGGATCTAGCTTTTCCAACTTCGTAATTGATAGCCAAGGCGGCAAATAAACCATTAATCTATTCTATTGGCTCAAATTGTTGCCTTAACTTTTTTATCTTTATTTAAGTGCAATTTTTTACTATTCCAATGAATGTGAATTGAATTTTGTACTGTTGAAGGTTTATATTTTAGTTTTATTAAATAAAAAAATTATATTGTAAATGCGAAAGTATCTTTGTTTATCTTCTTTCATGCTAAAATTACTGAGCCGAATTAAAATAAATTAACTCGATTTATTAAATGTATAATTATTCAGATCGGTCCAATAGTTTCCAAGTCTATTCAAGACAAACCAACAAACAAAAAATCTAATCTTTCCTGTTTATAATATTGATGTAGGTATAAGAAAGAATACATACTTAACACCTATAACATAAATACTGTATCTGTAGTATTTTCAACAAAGGTAAATTTGACAATCGTTTCCTCTTTTATTATTATTATTTGGGCATTAAGTCCAGGTACTCTAAAAATCTATACATCTATTTATTTAGCGGATTTTACACCTTAACATTATGTTTCCTGTACAAAGATATCTACAGGTTTTATGTCTAGAAATTTCCATGATAACTGAACAAGTAGTTAGAAAGCTAGGTTAATTACTAATTCTAGATTTTCAAACGCGATACCTAAATTTAATAGATAAGTATCTAACGGAAACGTAAGGTTATGTACTTTAGTAAAAGAGCAATGAACTTTTAAGCTCAGTTCAGACAAATGACACTTGTTAAAGATTATAAATTATTCTTTTGCTGCCAGTTATTTTATTTCAAGATTTATATATATATATATATGTATAACGGGACGACTCGCGCGTAGACTATTATCAAAAAATGAATTGTTTTGACTAACCAAAGTTATTTTATTTATTTATTAAAAAACATAGACAAACAACAGGTTATCTGATAAGCATTAAAAAAAATACTTCAATCAACAACTTTAAATACTATATACCTACTGTGAAATAATTAAATTATTTATTCATTCATACCTTTTCGAAATTCCAAATTTGGATTCCTACTTTTTTGTTTACGCATCAAAAACAATATCTGATTTAAATAATAAACAAAAGAGAGAGCCTATTTACTGCAAGACTTTTTGTTTTAATATAGTTACCCTTAACAAAGGCTTCTGCTATAGACATTGACGGTTGGCCGGTTGGCTTTGTGGTTAGTGGCCTTTGACTTTCAAACTGACGGTTCTAGACTCGATTCCCGCCCAGAACAAACATTTATGTGCATGAACATGTGTGATTGTTCTGTATCCAAATATTAATGTCTTTTAAAAACGCTCTGATATAGGTCAAAAATATATTTTTTTTTAGGAATAACAGACTTCTTATTATGAATAGTACAAGCTGAGTTTCGTTTCAAATTGAATACTGTATGAAAATTTTATAACAAAAGGATAGTTAATTTATTCCTATTTACTAATAATTTAATAAAAACTTACCTACTTTCAGTACAATGTCAGAACTATATTAAACAATGGTCATAGGAACTTACTGACCGTGAGACCCTCCTTTCCTACTGTACCCCTTAACAAAGACTTCTGCTGAAGACATTGACGACTATGAACCCCAGACAGCAGCCGCCAACTAATTCCAATTGTGAATTTAAACCATTCTCAAATCCCCTTGAACACACAAAAAACTTCATCAACAACGGTTAGCTTATGGTCCAGCCGTTTAGGAGAAGTTTAGTACAAAGCCTACAATCTAAGGGTTTTCAAGGCTAGCGTGAAAAGGTTTCTGGGCAAGCATGCTCCGTCTTAAGTTTCAGCAACGCCCTTTATAGACGAGTCAGAGATCAAATGCAAGCCCATCAATGAATAAAAAAAAACATACACACACACGTAGGTACACAAAAAATATATATTTTAAGATGATTAGCTTACATGCGGAATATCTTCTTGAATGTTTCTTACACTCAGCTGATGCGCGGTCTCAGACCATATAGGTACTATATATTTTTTCAAAGACTGAGTCATTTCAAAAAAATAATGGCAATCTATATTTCTTACATTTTTACTTAATTATTCAAGACCATAGAATTTAATATACCCTTTGAGGGTTACCGGAATAAAAACATAAAACATATTTATCGTTGTGTTAATAAGTAAATAGTAATTAAATTTTCTTTTATAGCAATATCAGTAACAAAAAAAAATATACCTTGAAGATAACTAAATCATCCCAGATAATATTTTATAACGTAAATAATCAGTAGCTTAGATTATCTCTCTATATACACTCTCTTTGTACCTAATATTATTACAATATTTAAAAACTCGAGCAGATATGGAGAAGTATCCACTTATCCAAGAAACAAGACAAGTGCAAAATGATAAATAATGGCGCCTCATGCCAACGATAGCAGTATCGTAATATGAATTGTAAACAAAAAAAGACAGAGAAAAAATAGATTTTTTATTAACCCTCTCATTTTCCATTAAATTGAATAAAAATGAAATGAAAGGAAAAATGTTTTTTTTATTCAAATAGGCCTTTACAGACATTTATAAATAGTCAGACTCTAACGCTCGGTTCAGAAGGTTGGTTTTGCTGAGAAGAGCCGGCAATAAACTCAACATTCGCAAATTGTTTCGACAATCGAACAAAAAGATCAGAAACACCCCGTCGTATCCGTGTAGAACACACAAAACGGGTGGAATGTATTTACACAGTCGCAGATAATTTTACAGGCCTGAAATGACCCGATACCGTATCTTTCAGTCAGTTTGGTTTCAGCTTTGACTGCGTACTGACGCCGCGCGCACCGCTCCACCGCCTCACGAAACTTTCGAATCCCAGTACCCATTCTCTATATGAGTTTCTATTCTAAATAACATCGAATAATTAAAAAATATTTTTAATTTACAGCGATTTTTTTTAATACCATAAAAATAGAGTTTGAATTTTGGACAGTTGAAATATTCTACGGTAATTTTTTTCCGATTGTGCATTTTAGTGTTAAAGTGCGGTGATTCCTTCCAATGTACGCGATAGTGTTAGTTTTTTAAAATAGGCGATCTGGATGAAACTGTTGCAAATAACAGTCAGTGGTCAAACCAGCCGTTGTGTAGTGGTGTCAATGTAAATAGGACGTTATGCTTCTACCACATAAAGCACATATTGACCGTCCTGATGCCTTTTTATGATGATATGGTAAGTACTCTATATTTGAACACCTTTTTGAAACTTGTCAATTATTTTTTTATTTCACTTTCCATTAAATCCGAAGGGATTCTAGCTTCGTTTAATTTTCAAACTAAATATTTACAATCGTAAATTAAGCCATTTGTCTAGGACGTCGAAGTAGTAGGACAATGTTTAAATATCCTAGGGAATTTCTCGGGTAAATTCCAACAAATTTAGTTCAAGGTTAATTTTATTACACCCCTTTTAGTACCTACATACTTCATGTTGAATAAAAAAAACTTTCATTTAGAAAATATGATTAGGTACTGAAGGTTTTTCGCTCAGCTCGAAAGAATTCCAGTGGCTTAATAATATAACTAAGGTATTAATTCAAATGCAGTTCTTTATCGGACTATATTTGTTCAAGAAAACAGGAGAATATTATAACTATATTAATCAAATTTCAATGTTTTTTTTAACCCGGATAGGATACTCGGTTGACTCTACGAGGGAGTACATTATAATTTAGAAATGACAGTTCACATGGGCCTGAGAAGGCCTATTTAAATGAATAAATATTGTAACCATTTTTTTTTTACCATATTATGATGTAAAACCATAGTTCCTACTCGATAATGAACCTCCTAAAGGTGCTTTCTGGTAACAGTTCTTTCCATTTAGGTACAGTAATGAGCAGTTATTTTCAAGGACAGACGGACTTTAGTAAAAAAAATATTCGTTTATAAAAACTAAATGCTTGATAATGAAAAATAATTACAAACAAAAGGCAATTGCTTTTGGTATTTGTTTTAATTAATGCGATAAAAATTGTTGAAAACGATTTACTTTATCATTATAAGTAGTCAGTGTGTTTATTGTTAATTGTATTGATAAAAAAGTCAATGTATCAAAATAATAAAAACGATAAGTACATAATTAAAATCACTGCACGATTATGATATAATACTTAACATTAAAGCAATTTGAAGGTTTTTACCAAATAAATAATCACTTATATAACTTATAGATAGATACCTACCGTAACAAACATTATGTTATTAAATTAGCAAACAAAAAATGCATCACATCATTGTTTCTGAAATATAGGATTAATAATGATCTAAAAAAATTTAACATAAAATCTCGATTAAAACTACCAACCAGGATATCGAAAAATCTATGAATAGAATGTCAGACCAAATAACTGCCGTTGAAATTAAAATTGATAGTTTAGAAATGGAACGCAGTAAATTAATCGACAACCTATCACTACTTGAGGGTAAAATTGACATCCTGGAACAAAATTCATTAAAAACCAGCATTGAAATACGAAACGTTCCAAAAATACATAACGAAAATAAAGAACGGTTATTTTCCATGATTCAACACCTGAGCTCTCAACTCAACCTACAAATCAAAAACAGTGATGTTCGTGACGTCTACAGAATGCCCAGCAAAAAAGAAAATAAGAACTCCTCAGTCACTATTGAATTTCAAAACACCTTGATCAAATCTTCACTAATAAATGCCTCAAAAAAATACAAAAAGGATCATTTAGGCGTCCTAAACGCGAGCCTACTTGGAATGCAAGGTTACACTACCCCCATATATGTATCGGAGCAATTATCCACTAAAATGAAGAGATTGTATTATATAACACGAGAATTTGCTAAGAAAGAAGAATACATGTACTCCTGGACAGCCAACGGGAAAATATACTTGCGCAAGAAAGACGGGTCACCCTTTATACTAATCAAACATGAATCCCGCTTGGAAGAATTGAAGAAGATCGCCGAGGCGGTCTGACTAGCATTAATACTACTTTTTATGTTTTATTTGATTCATATATTACTTACTTATAATACTTTCGCGATCTTTAAGTATATTATCACTGCATATCCCATATTACAAACACATACACTCACAAAATACACTTTTATCACCCTTAACATAACTGACGTGACGATTAGCCAGAGAGATAAAATTACACTAAAACTATATAGCTTTAAAATTCCCGTAATAGCAAACGTTCACCTGCACGGTGACTCACTTGTTTTGATCCGATCTCATAACTTTCCTACCTGTTGCTTTTCTATGTACCTACACGGTTCAATTCATTCAGTGTTTATAAAAACCGCTTTGACTAATGGCTAATTTTAGTGAAGTTTGTAGCGATATCGACAATACTTCCATTTCTGTATCTGAGTTTATAAATCCAGATCGGTTAGGTTCTAGCCTAAGACACTATAATAATAATATCAAGGTTCTCACTCTTAATATACGTAGCATTTACAAAAATATTGAGCTATTAGAAACCCTGCTTATGAGATTATCCATTAATTGTGATATATTAATTCTCACTGAGTGCTGGCTGGACATGCAGAAACCGATTCCGAAACTTGATTCCTATAATATAGCTTACACAAAGCAATCTATCAATCAAAATGATGGAGTTGTTGTTTATACTTTGTCTGAACTGAACTGCTCGATTGAAGAGCCGCAATTTCATGATGCTAACTGTCTCATTATACGAATGAAAAATAATATTGCGTTCTTGGCAATTTACAGATCGCCATCATTTCGTAATCTTGATCGCTTTTTTTCTTCCTTGGACAGTGCCCTACAGCAATTAATTACTTACTCCACTATCGCAGTTATCGGAGACATAAATATAAATATAGCTACGGACAATAATACCGGTATCAGCGGAAATTACTTGAATCTGGCTGCGGAGCATGGGCTGCTACCAGCTCACTCGTTACCAACCAGAGCGAACGCATGTCTTGACCACATTCTCTTAAAGTCACAATCTCTGAGTCAAACATTCGTGTTGCAAACATCTATTACAGACCACTATCCAGTCTTATTAAATATTGCCACGAGCCAATCCCATTACAAGCCTCTAGCGAAGATTTATAAAACTGACTATCATAAAGCCGCTCAAGATCTAAGTGCTTTGGACTTATCAGAAATTTACTCCATATCAGATCCTAATATAACTACTAGCATCCTATTAAAATCAGTTAAACAAACACTAGATAGCAACACTAAAACAATCACACTACCTAGACGCTCACGACCACTAAAACCTTGGATGACCCCTGGATTACTCAAGTGTATTAGGCATCGCGACAAATTACATCGAAAAGCTAAAAAGCTACCATCTAATGACATAGCAGTATTAACTTACCGCAGGTACAGGAACTTCTGTAATAACCTCCTAAAAAAACTTAAGACTGAACATTACAAGTTACTACTTCAAAAGTGTAAAAATGCTAAAGAATCGTGGAAAATTATCAAAAGTTTTACTAACACAACAAAAAATAATAGCCCGGCTTCCGAGCTAATAACTAATCACAAAGAGGGTCCCACAAGCGCAGTTAATAGTGTAAACAGATTTTTTGCTACTATTGGTCAATCTCTTGCGGAAAACATTCCTTCTCCAACCACACCCACATCACATACTAATATTCCCACTCAAACTCACTCAAATTCCTTTGTTTTACTTGATACTGACGAAGAAGAGGTCCATTCAATTCTAGCTAATTTAAAAAATGATTCGGCTACTGGATACGATGGAATACCTACTCATTATCTAAAATATTGCTCCAATACGTTAGTTCCTCTACTGACTCACATTTTTAACACATGTTTCGAAGCTGGTGTCTTTCCGACAGCATTCAAGCGCTCCTTGATATACCCTATCCATAAGCAAGGGACCAGAGACAGTGTCAATAACTACAGGCCTATCTCCGTTTTACCCGCTATGTCTAAAATACTTGAAAAACTAATTAACAATAGACTAATCACATATCTGGAAAAGGATCACCTATTATCAGATTCACAATTTGGATTTCGCGCCGGTAAATCTACCGAGCAAGCTATAACAAATTTAACAGACTTTGTTGTTAAAAATCTAGACTCACAGCGGAAGTGTATTGGTATCTTCCTAGACATCGCCAAAGCGTTTGACACTGTCTCCATCCCTATCCTTTTAAAGAAAATGGAGAATATCGGAATACGTGGAATCCCTCTCAATCTTTTCAAAGATTATCTCACCAATAGATGTCAATGTGTTAAAATTGGTTCTTACGTTAGTGATGACACCTATGTTTCTTATGGAACACCTCAGGGTAGTGTGCTGGGTCCGAGTCTTTTCTTGATTTACATAAACGAGCTTTGTCGTTATACTCCACCTAACGGTAAAATATTTACCTTTGCTGACGACACTGCTTTGGTTTTTCAGGGAAGGACCTGGGACGAGGTACGCATCCGTTGTGAACTAGAACTAAATAAAATAATCACTTGGTTTAGCAAAAATCTTCTAACACTAAACATTGCCAAGTCAAAATTCCTTACCTTCTCAATCAAGAAATCTCTGCAACCCAGTCAACTATCTTCTATTAGAGCTCACTCCTGCCTATATAATTCTTCCCCCACTTACACTAACAACTGCACCTGCCTGAAGATTGAAAGATGCTCGCAGGTTAGGTATCTGGGAGTTGAACTCGACGAGCAATTATCATGGGTACCACACTTAACTCTTCTCACCAATAGGACGCGTAAATTGATATGGACTTTTAAAAACCTCCGATCAGTAGCTAATTATGATTTGCTCAAAAAAATATATTTTGCTCTCTGCCAATCAATACTGAGTTACTGTATCTCCACATGGGGAGGTGCCTGCAAAACTAATCTTCTTGCGTTAGAAAGAGCGCAAAGATCAGTATTGAAAGTCATGTCTCGTAAACCCTTTACTTATCCTACATATGACCTTTATCAAGAAAGTAAAATTATGACAATAAGACAGATATTTATTCACAATATTATATTGTTAAAGCACTCTCAGCTAACCTTTGATGCGGCCTTCTACGATTCAACTAGACGTAATGATAAAGTTTGTTCAACACAAAAATTTAATACTCGATTTGCACAACGGCATCACTGTTTCCTTGCGCCTTTCCTTTACAATAGATTAAACAAAACTCTTCAATTCTACCCGTTTCCCCGCGCCCGATGTAAATTAACTATCCGCGATTGGCTCCTTAAACTAAATTATATTGACACGGAAAAACTCCTTGAAATTCTTGTCTAAATACAGACGAGTACTACCGTCCATCTCTCTCTCACTCACACACCCCCTACATCCTCACTTCCATACACACATCATCTCTCACACTCACACGTAATCACACACACGCACACTCACACGAACGCACGCGCACGCACGCACACACACGCACACACACACACACACGCATATTCTCACACACACACACACACTCATCCACAAACATGCACACACACTCTCATATTTTGTATGCAGTACGTAATGTCCCAGTATATTAAGATACATAATATACTCTTTATTTGTATTAATAATTTAATTTATAACTTGTGATAATGTTTACATATAATTTTGGAACCCAGCAATTGGACTCATCTGGCGAAGGGGAGAGGCCTAACGCGTATGACACAGGGTATCCTAGTATAGGCGTTAGGTTCTCGACTTAGCAATAAAGCAACCAGCTGGTGTCCATATCTAATCTAATGTATCCTAGTTGCATAGTATGTATATCCATTTTGTTCAATAAACTTATTATTATTATTATTATTATTATTATAAAATCCATAGGTAGGTACTATTTTTTTTTTTAGAAACTAGACTTTTTGGTTGTTTGTTTATAATGAATAGGCTCTGAAACTACTAGACCGTTTTGAATAAATCTTATAATAATAGACGCTACGTTATTTGTAAGTGTCATAGGCACTCCTAAACAACGAAAACTGCGCACATGAAATCGAGGGGCGGAAGCTAGGTTTTAATATTTCTAAATATCATAGTAAAATAAATAAATAAATAAGTTTGTTAGATGTAAAATATTACTATTTCAACTAGCACCAACCTCTCGGATGGTTCCTCTGTTTTAGAGTTAAAATAATCTTGAGTTTTAGTCTTGAATTTTTTTATCGAAGTGCGTTCCAAGATACTTTACCTAAGTCGTTGTTGCTTTAAATATTAACAGACATTTCCGTATATTACATAAATATGAAAGTTTTCAGGATTATATAAAATGAAATATAAAACCGTAAGCCGTATTTCTAGTAAATGAAAACAAAATACACGTTGATGGATTACATCTATTCATGAAAGCTTGTGAAAGCTCTAGCCTACTTCAATAAAACGTAACGAGTTGAGCTTATCTCGTGTGTACGTACCTACCTATTAAAATATTTTATATGTAAATAAGGTGCTGTATATACATATATATATATTAAATGCTAATGTTTAAACACACCTAAGGTATTGTATTTTGTATGAGATAACTTTTTGTAGTGTATTTAATTTTGGTATTTCTTTTCTCTGGAGTCTAAGATGAATTAAGTCTTGAAATAATTCTAGTAGGTACCTACTTAATATAAACATCCTGAGACTTTTTCACACACGGCCAATCTGATTCCAAACTAAGCAGAGCTTGTACTATGGTAACCAGATAGCTAATATACTAGATTATATTTTACATTCAGACATCTATGTTATGCATACAAATATTTGTACTGGTACTTCCAACATATTTTTACAATAGCTGTAAAATACACAGTTATTTTTAATAAAAATCCAATAAGCAACCATTCAATCATTTATGACCTCTTTGTTAAACAAAATAACACAAAAGTATTTCTCACTCAATGCAGCTGTCGTCTATATAAAAGGGTTTTATAAAAACCATTTGCTATTTTCAATAATAAATCCTGAAAAATTGAACGTTTCTCTTCATTTCGCATTCAAGAGTTTACACTTGAATGGTTGAAAATTTAATAAAAGGAATGAATTCACAATTGTCAAAATGTCAACCCGAAATTAATTTCCAACTGTCATACCACAATTTCACCCACGTATTAATATTATTGTATTCATTTTTACAAGAGTAAAAATCTGTTTGCTTTAAAATCTTGTTTTATATAAGGGATTTAAATGGATGCGTCAAAACGAGTTTGTTTTCATCATCATCAGCTCATATACGTCTCAAACGAGGAGCACGAGCCTCCCCTAACAACGAGGGGACTTAGACCATAGTCTACCACGTAGGCCTAGTGCGGATTGGCAGACCTCACATGCCTTTAATTGTGACATCTCGGGCATGCAGGTTTCCTTACGATGTTTTCCTTCACCGAAAGCCAGGGGTGTGAATCCGTACGTAAGTTTTAAAACTCATTTAGTCAATACTTTTTCTTGATATAGATAACCATTAAAAGTATTTGTTACGACATCAAATATTTCATATTACTAGTACTGGTAGGTATTTTCGGAACCCTAGATGTGTATTAAATTTCTTCCGAGTTCCCCCAAAATATTCGTTACTTGTTTAGGGTCTCTGTAAATATTAAAGGGTGCCAAGATTTGTTTAATTAATAAATTAGTTCACGATTGTTAATTATACTTCTGTAATCAAAGACGTCGATTTGAATTACAGAAATGATTAAACTTCCTTTATTATTGAAATAGCTTCCGCCCCGCGATTTTACACGTGTTCGCGATCTTCGAGTTATTCGGGTTAGAAAGTAGCCTATGTGCTATTTCAGACTACATTCTCTCACGTTCTTTCTAAGTATCTGCTTTTCGTCTCGATCCCTTAGCCGTTCTGGCTTTAAATAATAACAAAAGTCCGTCCATCCATCCGAACTTTCGTATAACGATTGGAAATTATTTACATAATTTTTAGTTGCTAGGTATAAGTTGTAAGTAACAGTATATCATGCGGGCTGTGTGTCTGTTTATTTCATTAATTATAGTAGGTATAGTGAATAAATAAATAATAACCCCATGTGCACTAGTATGGGAATCGACTGGAATATTAATTATTTATTTTTATTATGCTAAAAAGATAAAAAACATTAATAAATTCATCCAATTCCAAACGCAATAAACTGGAATGTTTGTTTTTAAATGTTGATATTTAAGGGTAAGATACTTATCCATATTTTGTCTCAAAAGACACACAGACAACTAAAGAAGCTTAATTGGCTCGTCTTACTTCAACATAATCCTTTCATTAGCCCCTTTCTGAGTTCCGTAATAGGAAAGATCAACATTTCTACCGTTCTATCTGATGTAGGTAAGTGACGACCATTTTAGAGGAAAGACGAATTCCATGTTATTTAAAAATAGGCTTTAATTAATGTTAATTTAAGTACAATTCCTAATGGCTGATCAATCTATTAAATCCTACTTAATATTATAAATGCGAAAATTTGTGAGCGTTGTTTTTAGTTACTTCTTTACGTCTAAACAGATTTAGTGATTTTAATAAAACTTGGTATGGGGTTAACACATAGGCTACATTTTATTCCGGGAAAATTAAAGATCCCCGAAAACGCGGTCGAAACCGTGGGGAGCCATTAGTCTTATAATAAAATTGACATAACTTAAGATGCCATCTATCAGCTGTACCTTAGTAGTTTAGTTAGGACTATAAATGTATGAAAAATTATATTTAGGCGGGTCTAAAGTAATAAGAATAGAATCATAATAATTTATCTGACTCCCTCACGACATCTTGGCGTTTCGCCTTTGTATTCTCTGTAAAGTGTAATACTAATTTCAGCGAGCGGGGGCAACGTGGTTTTAAAACATCGGACCTTTCACGCGATAGTGTAGTTAAGAAAAGGACACAGCATGAATGAAACTTGATGCAAATAGTATAGTTTTACCTTACATAATTGACTCCTTGGCTTGAAAGTCCGCGTTTGTTGCATTTTACGTTTTTCTAGTGGCTCCCAGCGGTTTCACCCGCGTACCCGGGAGATCTTTCAGTTTCCTGGGATAAAAGTTATAAATATAAAAAGTTGCCTATGTATTTTCTCAGGCTTTAGACTATATGTCTTTCGTTTATAATATTAGTTAGGATTTCCTCCCTTCCAGCTATTTTTGTTTAAATATCAAGTCAATTAGTTATTCCTTGAAGTAAGGAAAATTAAGTTGGTGCAAATCTTTGTTGGACGCAGTTTTTCTTTATGAAATTGCTTTGTAGGTAGTATAATATTAAATAACTATTTCTTTGAGCCGATATAATACACGTGTAATAGAAAACTGTGAAAACAATCTTACAAAGAACAAATGATTTTACGTTAGGTTATCATCCTCAAAGGACGTCTTTTGAAGTATTGACAGGGAATTATAGGTACTTACTGTATGACATAAGGAGATAAAAGTATTTGTTAGTATTTTAAGAGTATATACAAAAATAATATTCTACTTATTTTCGTTAAAATATTGAAAAAAATCTTGGAATAAATTTATGAAGAGTACGGTATAAGAGAAGATTATAAATATACAAACTCTGAAATTATTTATGGTACCGACAATGTAAAAAATCGATAATTTTTAATTTGAAATTTGAAGGAGTAACTGTATCATTTGTCTTACTATGCATATTATATCTTTATTGTAAAAATATCGCAGTAGCAAAATCATAAGATTTCTGAAACAACCGCCGTAGTAATATTTATTAAATATCGTCATAAAAATGAAAAACAAACCGAGGTAATTATTTCGACCGTTTGTGAATTATTAAAAAAAGTTCACGGCCCGTTATTTAATAAAATAGCTTTACCCCATCTTTACCCTAACCCTCATTAGCTATTCATCTCATAAAGCTACATTTACATAAGACAGGTCTAGGTCAGCTCTGCCACCATCAATTAAGTAAGTCAATGTCGTGTTAATTCCTAACCTATATCACAGGCTGTCGTACGTTGATTAATGATGGACGGATATGTCGGACGTCGGTACGTGTAATGCGACTTTAGGAATTGAGGTCAATTTTGTGCTGTTTATAAAGGTAAGACGTTACTTTATAATTTTGCCTCCTTACCGTGAGATTTTGATGCGGAATGGTTTGTTTAACTTCCGAATTCAATTATTTGTTGCTCTCAGTAGTGTAAAGTGTAAGGGTGTAAAAGTAGTCCATGTATGGGTGTAAAAGCCATATGAAGCTAACAGTAACACCTTCTAGGCCATTAGAAAAAAAGCTATTTTAAGTTGAAGGCTAGTAACTTCAGTTGCTTATATTTTTATCAAATTACTTAAAAATTGCTTTTAATTTAATACACTGATTGACTCTTTGGTTATACCTACATGAATAACATTGAACTCATCGGAAATGATATGTACCCAAATAATGTAACTGTTATGCATACAATACAACCTTCTCATATAAATTACACTTTAACGCATATAAAGCGGTTCTACTGTCGTTCAACAGTGCGCCCTTGTGCAAAAGCATTATAATATCATATCTGATTATCATACAATAAACTTATGAATGAATATCAGATAACGGTCTAGAAAATTGCTGCGTTAGACCGTGAATATTAATATATACCTACTGCACGTTTGAAATTCAATGGTTTTAGTAAAAATTGTACTGGGTTTGTATTAGAGATCTATGTATTACATAGTCTAAAGTTGCATGTTCAAATTCCTGGCGTGCCAACCAAACGTATGATACGTACGGAATTATAACCCTGGCAATCAGTGAAAGAAAACATCGTTAAGTCATCAAGGTGTCCGCCAATTGGCACAACGATCATCGTTGTTCGGGGATTTTTCTATATCTATTCAATTAAGTTTTAAAAAATATTTTAATAGTCACAATATCTTGCAAATATAGGGTCACCAACCACCAAGCCAACATGCTGTTAATATTGGAACTACATGCAAATTTGAAGTCATACAAATACAAAACTTTATCTCAACACATTATTAAAAGCACCTAGCATGTTGTTATTTCTATTACAATTTCTATAGTAAAATTCATATGAAACCTTAGCTTCCGCATTCCTAAATGTAATAGAATCTTGGCAGTTTCTTCGCGAAGGCGAATCTCTTAATGCTGGTTAAAAATGACGTGTAATATAAAACAAGAGTAGCTCTTGACAGGGGTTTCGGTCATCCTTAATGGATCTTGAGAGCCTGTTATGTTATGTTACAAGTTGGGGAAGGTTCCTTGCTACATCTTGAATAATAATATGAATTAATGTTTCATAAGGGTAGAAGGTAAATTGTTAATTATGAAATATAATTACACAAAAAAAAAATTGCCTATAGGTAAATGATAGGTATTTTAACGAAAAAAATTATTGAAATAACTTGTGTGTTTTTTACCGTGTAAAGCTGACAATTGTTTACTATGTATAATAAAAGTAGTTAGATAAAGATCTACATAAAAAATTTTAGCATTAAGATCCAAGGAGGTCAAAACTTGGTACATTGTTTGATTAATAAATAATAACATTAACTAATTTAAAATAAATTAAGAAAGGTAATAAAGTAAAGGTTTAGTGGAAATTATTCAAATTAATCCCCTGAGAGGTCAAAACTGAATTGAAAATAAGTTGTCAACTGTAAATAACCCAGAAAGTTACCATTATTTTGGTTGGCTAATTATGATACGGGAAGGCAAAATAAATAATTACCTGAAGCTCGAGGCCATTTATAAAAACCCAGGTAAGTTCGCCGGGTTAATATTTCGCACAATTTAATTTCGGTTTGAGTCATAAATGCCTGAAACGATTTAGATCAAGATAACAAACTTGAACAGTTATTTTTTATGAAAACAGGATAATATTTTATTGAATAAGCTGAGTATTTTATGAAAAGAGATAAGAACTAATTAATAAGTAGATTTGCCATTACTAATATTATAAACATAAAAGTTTATAAGAATACTAGCTGCCCCCGCGCGGTTTTACCCGCGTAGTTCCCGTCTCCGTGGGAATACAGGGATAAAATATAGCCTATGTTACTATTTTTTCCGGGATTTTCAGGAAATAAACAAGAGATGTTTCCTTAACAAAGTTAAATACCATCTTTTTGACTTCGACAGCCGAAACTTCTTTTTGTGGCTTGAAATAAGAGAAGATAATGTTAATTTTCTTTGTCAACTTTTTGTCTAATTATTTATTTCTCTATATATATATGCCTGCACAGTTGTACCCGCGTTGTTCCCGTTCCGTAGAAATATGGGGATAATATACCTATGGTAACTCCTTGATAATGTAGCTTTTTATTGCTGAAAGAATTATTCAGATAGGTCTAGTAGCTTCGGAAACTATTTATTACATTACAAACAAAAATCAAATCATTCCTTCATAATATCTATTTATATTACACAAAAGTAGGTGGTAGATACATTTGCATTTAAATATTTCTTCTTTAATTTGGTTAGTTCCGTTTTGTTGTTTAAATAAAATATTAATTGGGAATCCAAATAGGTAGTAGGTGTGTTTTAAATCATCACCACCGAAACCAAATTTAGTCCTTTACCTATAACCTATCTGTTACCTTAACAGTCAAACAATGGTAGCCTAATGCATACATTAGCTTGTATTTTTAAATGTTACATTCATGCCTTGAGTGTTCCATACAAGCTAGATATTGCTAGGTATTTATCCAGACCATTTCAACTCATGAAAGCAAAGCACTGAAAGACAATATTTAGTTAAAATCGTACCTACATCTCTTATCAAAACAATATCTGGTACATCTAAAATCATGTAAGATTCGACAGCATTCAATGTTCAAATACCTAGATAAAATGCTTTATCACTTATTTACAAAATACTTACTAGATGTATTCGGAGATAAAAATGATCTTTGAACGACAAAGATTATAATGATAAACTTGGGTAATTTCCAAACATAATGTTAACTATAGCATTCCAATAGTTTTATCTTAGTTATTTCATAAACAATCCGAAGTTTTTTTTACAAATTGTCGAAAGTTAGACGCTAAAAACGGTTTAGTTTCAGTCTACCTTGCTTGAAAATACTAATGCATAGACTAAATAAAAAATTACTGTCGATTGATTCAAATATGTTGTCTACAGATAGATATACTCGTAAGTCGAACATTAATACGAAATAGAAAAGATTAATTAATATATCTCCTAATTAAATGAAAATACTATATTCAATGTTAATAAATTATTAAGCCACAATAAAGGATGACAAATTAAAACTGACTAGGAAGCAAAATGCAGTCGGCTACCATTACTTTTTAATTTCCCTTTTTTATCACATCATAAAAAGAGATAACAAATTAATAAAGCAACACGACAAGTGACCTATTAGTGCAATAAAAGTGTCGATAACGCATAGATTAGAAATAATGACGTTGCGCTGTACCCGTGCAAATATTGCAGAAACACACTAAAATATATTGATATACCTAGACAGCCCGGTTGGCTTTGTGGTTAGTGACCCTGACTTTCAAGCCGTGGGTCGTGGGACAGCCAGGACAAACATTTGTATGCATGAATATGTCTGTTTGTCCTGTGTCTGAATGTAAATATCTATATAAGTTTAGTATGTATTTAAAAGTAGTATATAGTATATCAGCTATCTGGTTACCATAACACAAGCTCACTTTGATGCTTAATTTGGAATCAGATTGGCCGTGTGTGAAAAATGTCCTAGGATATTTATTATTATTTGTATCTTTCCTAATGGATTTGCACGGCCCGAAGGCCGGTCCTTTTGGAAGGCGTGCGTGGGGATACAGATCCAACATGTAAAGGCCCCTTGAAGATACATTAATGTGTTGGGATATGTACATATTATTATTATAACTAATTATTTATAGAAGTGATTAAGGTAATTTAAGTAATACATAGCGAACGAACCGATTCACGATCCATTGAGAGTGCAGGTCCAAAGCATACCCGTACCTCTGAGTTTTATTTACGAAGGTACTTACCCCCGATGAAGGATGAATTTCAAGCATCTATATATATAAAACAAAGTCCCCGCCACCTCTGTCTGTCTGTCTGAACGCGATGAACACTAAAACTACTGAACCACGGGGATCCACTAGTGGATTACAGATTTATCACTATTAGGTACTAATATTATTAGGAATTTTGTACGGTAATGATTTTTAATTAATATATTTTCCATACATAAATATTAAAGACAAACAAAATATCAACGGATAGTAACAGTTTCATCTGGATTATTTTGTCTTATCTATATTTTATATCTAATCTGTGGTAATTGACATCAATGAAACTGTATTTGGAGACGTGATCGTGAATCGATGACAGCTAAATATTTAAAAAAGTTGCTTTGGACAGTTAAAAAGTTAATTATCTCTGTTAGGTTTTTCCAGATCCTACTTATATTAGGGATTTATTTTTGTATTGATATAATATATATATATAAATATTTTTTACTCTTTCACTCAAAAATACTGAATGGATTGAGATGAAATTGGAACACATGTTGTTTAGAACCTTGATTAGATAGGCTACTTTTTATCTCAGGAAAATTTAAGATCTCCGGGAACGCGGGTGATACTGTGTGACATAATTTGTATCCTTCGTATTTTATAGGTATAATACCAGAATTTTTGTTCACCTTTTCTATTTTTAGTTCTAGGTACAGCATTTAAAAGGTTATATATTTGTTTACTGTAGACCAAAGACTCCCAAGGTCTTTATGTTAATTAAGAGAGAACCCTTAATGGTTAATATTACTAAAATACCTTTTCATAAATTCACAAAACATAATTTCTAAGTAAACATTTGTTCCTTCTCAAAATTAAAACAACCTTATTAACACCATACAATCGAGTCCGAATTTGAAACCCTGTTTTTTATCCTGCTCTTTCCTTCATTAAATTAGTTGGTGTGAACGAGACAAAATATTAATAAGTTAAAGTGTCCAGTTTCGCTTACGGAGTTGTAATAAGAGTGGATTTAGTAGTTAAGAAAAACTTGTCTCTGTTCCCTTTGTCATTTCAGAATGTAGGTATCTTGTTTTTAACAGACTCAGTGTTACCTACTACTAATTCCTAGATACCGTAGCTCTCTTTATTTTTCCAAACACAATGATGATATAGATTTTGAAATAGTGGCTCCCCGCGGTTTCACCCGCGTTCCCGGAGTATCTTCAATTTTCCCGGGATAAAAAGTAGCCCATGTATTAATTCAGGGTGTCAGCTAACCCCATACCAAATTTTATTAAAATTGTTCTAGCTGTTTAGACGTGAAGACTAACAGCTGGACCAACAAACACAAACTTTAGCCTTTAAAATATTAGTGTGATTATGGTCTAAAACAAGTCTATAGAAAATAAAAAATCTGTTGTAAGAATATTTTTTCTGACCTTTTAGTTATATATTAAGGTTATCATGAGGCATCAGAAAAACGTGGGTGGTGATGATATTATCAAAGACTCAAAGGTCGTATATAGATACCGGTTACTTTTTGATATAAACATCAAAAGATTTAATGTTTAACGAATATGTTTTGATAAAGTTGTTTGTTCATTCCACTTTATATATGTAAGTACATTTTTGTATGTATTTGAAAATAGTATATCTTTAGTACCTACCTACAAGTTCTGCTTAGTTTGAAATTAGGTTGGTAGTGAGTATGATATACGCGTCGACTTGAGAACCTCCTCCATTTTTTCATTGGTCTAAAATTTTCATGACATTGAATTATTTATTAAGTACTAGATTTTTCCTGTGGTTTTAGGTTCCTTGATGAGAGTATATTTAAACTTTGTATTTTTTCAATAAGTACCATATTTGGCCTAAATAACTCTAGAACTCTTAGATCCAATTAGATCCAGTCATTCTCGAGTTCTACGCTTAGCAAATCATTTAGCGACTGAAATATATATATATTTTTATTTAAATTGAGTTTTATCTATCCTATAATAACGCTTAATAAAGCCAGTTAAATGTTATTGCATGTTTTTTAACTGTTTCATGTCGATCGACGCATATTTACATAAACTTGGTAACATTACGACCGTTTTTGTGCGTGCTACCTTATCTGTGGTTGTTTATTGCCAGGGTTGCCAGCTGCCGTGAAAATAATGCAGTCAGTAAGGTGAAAAATTGTTTTCAGGTTATCTCTTGCAACACTCGTTCGTAAATGTACACCGGATTATTGCCAGTAATATATAGTTGAGTGATTTATTTTTATTTGCATGATGGTTTGTACATTAATGTGATACTTCAGATACTTGCATAAGTTTATATTGTTGTAAAATTTATATAGAGCACAGGCTCTCTTTTAATGATAAAAATAAAAAATTAATATGTGGATGCAATTTCAGAATCTCTTTTAAATATTTCATGTAATGTAATCTTTCAAATTTGACTGCCTATATAATTACAACAATGTTTTTTATGAGAATAAAAAAAATATCGGCAAAGCAAAATTGGCAACCCTAAGCACAAATCACATGACCTAAATAAGGGTTTACGTATCTACATGAAAAGTGAAAATTTCTGATTACGGTTTTATGGTTTTAATTCAAGTGATTCAGTGAAAAAAAATTATTTGTGCTTTTATTTCCGTCCCTTGTCATAAACCGGGACCCTTTTCGCTGATATTTTAACATCTATATTTTGATAAAGTACATATACATAAATATTTTTCATAGTATAAAGCATCATGTCAAAGACATTTTGCCACTAAGTACTTTAAATATTACTGACAGCCTATTAAATAGTTACGTAAAATATATGGTTCAAATAGTTTTTTTTTGACAATTTAACTAAGACATTTCTTTTGCGAGAAGCAACCAGTGGACTTTAACTATTGGTGGGAAACTAGAAAATAATTTAAATCGCTATTGCTTCTCGCTACTATTACCTACTACTAAAATTAACGGGAGAGATACAAAATAATGTACGTTTTAGTCACAATATATCTACTCTTTTTTTGAAGTCAGTTAATATAGTTCCTACTATGAATTAATTACTGAGATTTTTACCGGCTCTGCTCAGCAAACTTTCCGAACCGAGCGTTAGAGTCACTATTTCAATTTCATCTATTTAAAATGATATATCCGCATTTGTGTGAAGCAAAAAATAATTCAGGAATAGAATAGTTAGGTATTTTGTTAAACAAATAATTGTTTCAGCTAATACTTGGGAATAATTTGAAGGAAAAAACATTGCTCCCGAGTCCCGACTAAATAAGTGGGTGGAAGTATTTACGAGTATTTAGATTAAGTATATAGGATGTTCCCAGTCTCGTTTGTATTAATTTGTAAAAACAAAAGGAAAACTTTAAGCTGAATTTATTTGCCTTAGACCGTTGAAAGGTACCTATTAGAAATAACGTGTTTACAAAAGTGTTGGTAGGTAGTGGCACTTCATAATATATTTATTGGGAAAATAGGTAACATATATGTAATTAGTAATCTATTAAGAAAAACAAATGACCACATCATTGAAATGGTTTTATTAACCACTTTCAGTTTCCAGATTTTTCCGGTTACTTTCAAATTTTGTACTACATAAGACAATATAATTAACAAAATCTGTTTCCCCGTTCACAAGTAATGAGCGTACCAACTAATATATTTATAGGCATATATTTATATAAATACTAGCTTTTGCCCCGCGGTTTCACGCGGATTTCTGGGGATCTTCAATCCAGCTAACTCCATAATTTGTTGTATTAAAATCGCTCCAGCCACTCACAAACTTTCGCCTTTATAATGTTAGTACGATTTATGAAAAAAGACGACAGGTTTAGCTTTATTAAAATCGAATGAACACAAAACACTCTGTACTAGCTTTAGTAGAGTTTTATTTAGAAACGGTCGTAACCTTGTTCTGATTGTAAAATGGCGTTATCTCAACTCATTTAGTGAACGAATTCTGTTTATTTTGCATTTACAGGTGCTCTGCATTGAATTCTAGATAGGTATTTTATTACCACTTCACTAGAATTCCTTTGAAAATGTCATTGACACAAAGAGTTATTTCGGAGCTCAAAACCATTTTCCCCGTGAAGAAATTATGTATGAAATTTATGATACATTTACTGCACCGTTTTTCTTTAGTTTTATCTTCTGTGCTACATTTGTTTAGGAGTTTTATTGATGATTGTTGATATACTTATTAACTAGGTAGGTACCTACTTGTGGTATTCTATTGCTTTGTATTTTTAGAAGAATTTAGTTTTCATAAACTCAAAGCTGTGTGTTGTTTTTGTGTTATAAGCTTTTTTATAATGTCCTCTCTCAAAAATAAATACTTATGTACGCAAATGATAGAAGTGAAAAGTGTCAGATCGTTGTCTATACTAATATTATAAAGCTGTAGAGTTTGTTGGGTTCCACGCGTTAATATTGGGAACTACAATTCGTATTGAAAATAAATTGTGTTAAATAGCTTATATTCGAAGAAGACTATATATTATCACGCTTAGAACAATAAGGGCGGAGTATTAAAGTAAAATTTTGCAAAGCTTTAGAAGAAGTGATAGAAACGACAAATGTTTGAATATAAAAATACCTACCTATACTACTGAACCAATTGAAATGAAAATTTCTACACAGATAGTCTAGAGTCTGAGAAAGGACAAAGACTACATTTTATTCCGGGAAAATGGATGACCTCCCGGGTACGCCGGTGAAACCGCGGGGAGCAACTAGCTATATCAAACATAACGTAATAAATAATTAAAATATTTATAATATATTGTAGCTACATAATGAAATATAAACATTCTACATTCCACCATCGATAAAGATATACCTACATATCATAACGGCATAACGTGCCTCATTTTTCCTTGCCAACACGAAATATAACCGAGTTGCGTTGTTTTTAAATAGAACAAACGTAAACTTTGTAGAATTCGTAGCAGGTAAATGGGCTGATGTGTAAGTAACGCGTTCAGATGGTTTACACAACGACCGCGTGTTACACCGTTTCGTAACAAATTTTTTATGGTAGGAAATAATGTTCATGTACTTTTTATTATAAAGTAGAAAAAAATTGTATTTTTGTGTGTCTGTGTTGTAATGAATTAACTTAAAAGCTACTGTGCCGATTTCAAAAATTATTTCAGCATTAAAAACCTACATTATTAGCGAGTAACATAAGCTATATTTTATCCCTATATTCTAACGGGAACGGGAACTATGCGGGTGAAACCGCGTGGTGGCAGTAGTAAAAACCAATTACACCATATATTTTTTTTACTTGTTACATTTTAAATAAAGACCATGATTCGAAGTGGAAGTGAGAAATGTCATTTATTAGACAAATATAGAAAAAAACGCAATAAAAAAAACTGTGAAGTAAATGTTACTATCACATAATTAAATTTCAAATAGCTTAAGAAGAATAAGATTTTATTTTCACTCCGTAATATAAATCAAAAAATATGTTTATATACAACTGAAGCGACGAAATCACTCTTACTTGGATTCTGTATCATATTTAGTATCAGATATTGTTTAGTGATAAATATCAAGTGATACTCCATATACTCGTGTCAGTACGCGTGGGTGACCACTTACCCTATTACGGATATTAATACTAAAACCATATAATTGTGCTTTCATATTAAAATATATATATATGTGTAAACTTAAAACAGCAGTAATTTCAAATAACTAGGTAGTTTGCCTTTAATTAATAATACTACAAAAAAAAATTCAACTACCCACATTATGAATATATTGATGAAAATAATGAATGTGCTCATCTTTTTTTAGGCATATCTTATGTTTTGAACAATTACCGGCTTGTCAATAAAAAACAAAAATATTTAATGAAAAGAAGAGAGCAAAACTTTCAAAATCACCGAGCATTAATTTGACCAAAATTTATCTTTAATCAAAGGCAACAAAATCACTGTTGACCTGCGAATTTTTAACTGCAGTGAATATAAAAAGACGACAAAATTTTTTTTAAATGAAAAACATAAAATTGTTATAATTTTCCGCAACAGTAGACTAAAAGTATAATATAATGATGGCTCTCATAAAAATGTTTACTCGCATTTTATTTGCAGCGGTACTTCAAAAGCTTCAACGCCATTTTGCACAAAAAGTATTATGAAAATCATTGTAATGACTCGTAATTTTTTAGTATAGATACGTAGGTATTAATTAATGTACATGATTTTTAAACTTTGCAAAAATTTATCCCTACTAATACTTGTATTAGAAATGCTAAAGTAAATCTGTCTGTTACGTTTTCAGGCCGATTTTGATGAAGTTTTGTAGAGATAGATTAGAGCTTAGGATAAGAATTAGGTATAAGGGCAAAAGCTATCTATGTTGGGAAAGTCGAAGGTCATCCCAGGAACTGGTGTGATAATAAGTACCTATAAGTATATTTTTTTCTGTTATTTATTGTTTAGTTATAGGTGTACCTATAAAATAAAATTTAATAATGGTTGTACATATATTGATGGCAGACAATAAATACATTTTACAGTATAAGTAGCCTCTACCTTGTTATTACGTACAGACAGCTTTTTTCTCAGCTTTTTTACGTTAACATTTTTTAATTGCCTTTTAGTTCCCATTACGGGACGGTATGATATTCGGCCTTTTTCATAATATGATTTATAGATAAATAAATATCCTGGGACATTTTTCACACACGGCCAATCTGATTCCAAAGTAAGCTTCAAAGTGAGCTTGTGTTATGGTAACCAGATAGCTGATATACTACATATACTACTTTTAAATACATACTTATATAGATATTTACATCCAGACACAGGACAAACAGACATATTCATGCATACAAATGTTTGTCCTGGGTGGGAATCGAACCCACGACCCGCGGCTTGAAAGTCAGGGTCACTAACCACAAAGCCAACCGGGCTGTCGTTTATTAACAATGAGTGACCGTTTTAATATTATTCGCACGCTTTTTTCAATAAGCTTTTCGATCGGTTAAAAAGCAGAGCTTCCAAATATAATTGACAAGAACGGAGAATGATTGAGAATTAAATAATTGTAGGTATATTTTCGTTTATAAATTTTGATTTTATAAAGGTTAAATTGACGTTTTGATAAATGATGATCCTGTTGTGTAAATTTTATGATTCATTTCTTAAATCCCTTTGGAAATCCCTTCCTTTTTGTTATATTTAGAAACTGTTACATTATAATTACTAGCTGCCTTCGCGCGGTTTTACCCGCGTAGTTCCCGTTCCCGTGGGAATAAAAGGATAAAATATAGCCCATGTTACTCGTGGATAATGTAGCTTTCGAATGGTGAAAGAATTTTTAAAAACGGTCCAGTTGTTTTTGAGCCTATTCATTACAACCAAACAAACAAAGTTTTCATCTTTATAATATTAGTGTATAAGGGGCCTAGTTTTTTTTTCTTATAAAAACAATTCAGCCCGTAACGGGCCTCAGTCGATTTTGTTTCATAACCTGATGTAATACAGATTGCTTTCCTTTGTTATGATTCTTGAAAATTGTTATATTATAAATATTGCTCCATTTATCTTTTGATTAATAGGCTTTCGATGAAGAAAACTATCTTACTGTAATATTATTGTTATATTCTATTAAAAAAATGGTGAAATTTAACAGCACTATTTCATAATATTGTTATAATTATAATTTATTGCTAAACAAGCGGTTTTCCCCATGTGAAACAATATAATTTATAATATCAGCTATTATCTAGTGTCAAAACTTGATAATACTCGGTACACCCGTTTCTATTCCGAGATTAGCCTAGACAAAGATACGTAGATAAGTTTGAAACAAGGTTTTTGTTCTAAATATTTACCACTTATTATTTCATATATATTTTGTAAATAGCTATTAATTTACCATTACACATAGGCACATTTAATTTATTTATTTATATGTCAGTACGTACAGGTAGGTTACTGAGTATTCAAAGATGATTTTTAGACTAAATTTATTTGTTAAAATCAATTTATGAGCACTCAAATTATAGTTATTCTCAATTTAAACTCAAAGACATGAGTTATAATAATGTTAATATATTGTATATTTGTTATAAAGTGTTTGAAACGAAATGTGTTTGTTCGATTTTAGTTTAACTCGTTTTAATTAAATTGAAAGGGTACTGGAAACAGGGAAGTTGGTTATTTAAAGGGTTTTATTGGAAACGTGAGTCCGATTTACGATATTGAATTTAATACTGTTTGAGTTAAATTTAGGTACATTTTATAAAGTACTGTTTAAAAACAACCCAATTATCAATAGTAAATAAATTCTTACGCAGATATTTTCACATGCAAACAACAGACATAATATAAATATTTTCTATTTTGGAATTGACGCTATGAATTTTTACTAAGGCTTCTAAATCAATCCATCAATTTTTTTTTTCACTTAATTGTATTTCATAATAGGATAGAAAAATCTACGAATAAAACTCAAAATAGAGAAATATTTTATTACATAAGAACCTCATTTGACCTAAAGTTAAATATAGATATCATTACAAATAAGTCATTATGTACTATAAAATAAAACAACGTAAATTCAACACAAATCTGTTCTTGAGAGACACTTCAAGAACTGGGTTAAAATGCTCTTGAGACGCCGCTCGATGGACGGTCAATGATTCACTCTTATCAGCTGTTCCATTCTGTAAGGTAACACCATCTCGAAGGCATGGCCTCCATCTTCTGTCCCTTTCATCCCCTACGTAATCACGTGAGAAGTCCGCGAAGCCATCAAAGTGTTTTTAGGGAATATAAAAGGAGTTAATTGTACGAAAGGTCTCATGACTCCGCTTTGTGACTTGAAGTCAGCTTTTTTAGAGAACCTGAGTACCTTTTTTGGGACACCGAGTCTTTTGAAATTTGAAGTTTGTTTGCTATATTTAGAACTTTACAATGAAATATAAGAAATAATTTTAAGTCATTATTGCGTGTTTAAATCATGGCTAGTTAACCTAATAGAAAAAGGAAAAAAATATTGAGTAAAGTACCATTGTACATTCATCATTCATCTAGGATCTGCCGTGCCTTATTTAGGGTCGGCTTTGTGCGTCATATCCGTCTATTTCGTTCGGTCTCCAGTCAAATCCACAATCTCTCATATCATCACATTAGATTAATTACCTTATTTATACCTTAATAAAGTCGCTAATCAATTGATCGCCTGTAAAACAAATGACAAACATATACATCAACTTTGTTACATAAGGGAAGGCGTTGAACCTCCATAACGAGGCTAGCAACACGATCCGTGTCGTTTGAAAATGATACATAATGTGTGGTAATAAAGATAAATTTTGGTTTACGATACTTTCGGGTAACATAACCATGTCCAATTTGGTGTAACATGTAAATCCGGTGTTATGCCTTTATTATTTTGAATTTGGAACATTTTTTTTCTTTTGTAGATATTCCAAAATTAGATTATGTATGGAATATTTTTTTTGCAAACGGTTTTTTTTAGTTTGGGACTAAATGATGATGTAACTTTTATTTGAATTTCGACCCTATGTAAATGATCGTTAGGTATAAAAATAGGTTATAGGTTATCGTGAGTTCGAAATTTCACTAATAGTGCTCTTGATTTATATTGGTATATTCATTCAAATAACCTTATAAAGGTACTTATGATTAACAGTTTATTTTATTCCTCAAAGACTTGATTCTCACTCAGAATAAAAGTTACATGAAATTTAAGTCAATTTGATCTCCAAAAATATACCTTGCTAACTTGTTTTAGTAGGTGCCTGTTATTTTTTTATACGTAAACAATACAAGCTTAATCACTAATAAAAGTGTTTTTAATTTACGTATTACATATGAGGTACATCTGTCTAAACACTGACAGACAAAACCACTCAAAACACAATAGAGATGAAGGCCAAACGCATACTTTTAATTAGTTTAATTTGGCTAAAATAAAACCTTTAAGACCTATTCTCCCAACAGCGTTAAACCTTTTACAAGATTAATTCCAAAAATACAAAGAATTCCACCGAAAATGCTCCTGGAAAAATGGTCCCTATTTTCCTGAAATTAAACCTGGGTAGATGTTAAAATTGCCTGCAGGCAATCCCGGGGCTCATTTCACGGTTTACAACAATCATTTTTTGCTCGGACGCAGACCGCATTGAATACCCGCAGCGGATAAAGTCGGGGGCACAACGAGTGTTATATAATACCTATAAGCGAAAGATGCAAAGTATTTCTTTTAAAAGGGAATACCAAATTGCTGAAAAGCTCTTTCTTTCAATTAACTAAAGATGGAACAAAGAATTTATTATAAATATTATCAAGCTGCATCTTGTACTTGATTGAAGTAATTTATCAATCAATTTAGTATATTCTAGATATATTAGAAGTCTTATTTTGGAGATGCATATTTCAGTGTTCAACTAATTTTAATCAGAAAATCAAATATACAGCAATTATATATCTCTTTATATAGGTACCCACAGACAAAAATTCCGATTACAAGATTCTAGATTGAAATAAAACGAATGGACTTTAAAATATTCTCCATTGTGAGATTTTCTGGTAATAGTTTAAAAGATTTTCTAGTATTATTTTTGTAATATTTTGCAGTAGGTAACTACATATTTTTTGGTACAAATAGGTATAATATTCTCTGGGTGGTACGGGATTAAGTGAAATCTGTACAATCACTAATATTATCTTGTAACAAGATAATATAAACATTACTTACGTATATTCCTATCAACAATTTTCACTCTCAATAAAATCGCACACTTGTCATATTTCAAAAAGTTATACTCGTAGTTAATTCAGAAGCTAAAATTTTCAGTGTCCCCCAAGCTTTACAGTTTAAGTAGTTCGCCAGTCCCCAACTGCAACCCGCATTTGACCTAGTTTATTAGCGAGTTGAATGACAGATCAAAAACCAACCACCGTGACTTAGGCCGAATGAAAAGTCTATCCAGAATGTCGCCCACATGGGACACTATTTAAATTGCTTTTTAGTTTAGTCCGTAAATAGGAGAATGGTAAAAATAATTCTGCTAATGCTATAAAGTTTGTTAGTCTTTTACGTAACGGTTAAAGGCATAGCATCTAAAGCAGCATTAGCAGGTTCATACCAGATTTGGCTGGGCAGGGAGAGAAACGCGAGTAGTGAAGGTGAGTGTTGATGTACGTCGGAAAGAGGCCCCTTAAACCTACACCCGTGTCACAAGTCTCGGGATCTGCTCGGAGTTTCTCTCTCTGTCACACGATGGACCCGGCACCCGCACGGTGAATCCATGGAATGCTAAGAAGTTCGTCTCTCTCTTTGACCGATAGAAATTATGACTTAGATAAGATTAGATACCTTCTTTATTTCCTGAAAAAATTTAAGAACACGGTTACATCCCATCTACGCCAACCTACCTATTATTACCGCATTTATAAGTACACTTGTGACTACCTGCGACTTCACCCGTGTTCTCGGGAGGTCTTTAACTTTTCCGGAATAAATGGTAGCCCATGTGATAATCTAGGATGTCAGATAACTATACCAAATTTTATTAAAATCGCTCCGCCCGTTTGGCGTAAAGAAGTAGCAAACACAAACTTTTGGATTATCATAAGTTCGTCTCGCAGCCATTTTCTGACAGATATCTTTTTTCATTATCTGAATAAGGTATTAAGTGTCCTATTTCCATTAGTTATTTCTATACCAGACATTTATATTGTAGCGGATATAATAATATAAGTAATTAGGTACCAGAGCTCACTTATCCTACAAAAGTATGACTAGATACTTAATTAGGAAATATCCTACTACGGATTTAGGACGAATAGAAACTAGATAATATTAATTCTAACTTATATTATAAATACGAGTGTCAGTTTGTTTGTACCTTTTCAGTCCTGAAATACTAAAACGAGAAATTCTTTAACCGATGGAAAATCATTGTTAGAGTTACCTACACAGCTTAAATTATTTTTCCAGCATTCGTTTATATATTGAAGCTCTAGCTTTTGCCATGCAATTTCACTCGCGTAGTTATTCATAACATTAGTTTAGAAAACAATACATATATATATAGTAAACTGTAGTATATAGTTATATACAAGTAATAGCCGTGATGGCTCAGTTAGGAACTCACGATCATGAGGGTGCCGGTTCAAATCCCCGGCCCGTACCGCTGAGTTTATAAAAACTTACGTACGGATTCACACCACTGGCTTTCGGTGAAGGAAAACATCATGAGGAAGCCTGCATGCCTGAGGTGTCACAATTAACCCCTCCGCTGGCAAGCGGCCAGGAAGTTCGCCAATCCGCACTAGACCCACGTGGTGGACTATGGCCTAAACCCCCTCGGTGTTAGAAGAGGCTCGAGCTCCTCGGTGGAGACGTATATGAGCTGTTGATGATGATACAAGTAATGGCTACTTTCATAGGTTAAATTGGCCGTATAAGAAAGTTATTCAATACATTGAAGGCCGTATCTCACGAAGTACAAAACCAATAAAATTATTAACAGGTATGCGATAAAACTGCGTAACGTGTCGTGTGCAGTATAAAGTAGGCTTTTATCATGAAAGTTGTGACGTCATACCTATACCGTTCTATGTATTATGCCATAAAGTTTTATATTGTGTTATTTTAATTAATTTCTCTACTAGGAAGGGTTGTTTGGTTGTAGTTTGTTGCATACTGGGCGTTTAGGAATCATAATAGAAAATGGCGTAGAAAAAACGGCCAGTCATATGCAAAACTAAGAAGAGCTATTTTTTGCTGATAACTAAACATATTGCAGATACGTTCGATTTTAGATTATATTATAAAGATCAAATTAGATTATAATATAGAGATCATCAAATGTTTTAAATTTAATATTTGAGAAATTTGGGAATAGGAGAAAATTGTGATTGAAACCAATTACTTGTTTACCTAATGTTGCAGACCTATTGTGTTCACTTGAGTTTATATGATTGAATGACTTGTTTATTTGGTGGTTAACTACCCTTGAAATGTTCTAGTCGTGAGTTCGCATAAACATGTGTCCAATATTAGTGGCTCCCCGCGGTTTCACCCGCGTTCCCGGGGGATGTTAAATTTTCCCTGGATAAAAGTAGCCTATGTGTCAATTTACGTTATGAACTACAAATCAACATCATCAGCTCATATACGTCTCCACCGTGGAGCGCCCCCACATCGAGGGGATTTAGGCCACAGGTCACCACGCAGGCTTAGTGCGGATTGGCGGACTTCACATGTCTTTAATTGTGACATCTTGGGCATGCAGAATTACATTTTGCGTGAAAGAGTAACATACATCCATACATCCATAAAACTTTCGCATTTATAATATTAGTAGTATACCTGCTACCCATGTAGTTGACAGCCATCTAGTTATAGTACAAGCTCAGTTTAGTAGGGGAACTTATTATTATTTTCATGTATCTCGTACCATGGTACCATCTGTTCAATATTGATGTATAACGCTATACCACCGTTACATTTCGTAAAACAATTTGTTGGATTGTTGTATCGCGTGATAGGAAACTAATCTGTATTCTATACGTCTGCCAATGTGAGCACTGGTGTTATTTATTCTGTGGCAGGTTTTAGGCTGGTACTAGAGCTCTTCCAGCGACGATTTGTAATGAAATACATACTACATAAAAATATTAAAAAAGTTACATTTGAAAAATAAATCGCGTGGATGGACCCTGTAAACAAAAGTAATTACATATTATGGTTACAAATAAATAAAGCAAAACATAAGTACAATATTATATGAGAATACATTTAGAATCCTAGTTATTGAGTACATATTTTGGATATATGTCACAAGTCCCGATTGCAATTTGCATCGCAACCAATTTATTCCTTGAAAGTTGTATATCGAGATTTTTAGCACCATTTTTTTTTCATAAATATCTAGATAATATTACTGGTTAAACTTAAGGTTTTTTTTCTAAATACCATCATAATATAATAAAAGCTGAGCTATAAATGTCACGGGAGTAGTGACTCACTCGTCCACCTGGACTCACTGAGTCAATAAAACCTTTGGAGATTCCGATAACGATTTATCGTCCAATATTTTTCACTCAATTGACACATTTATAGCGCTCAAGTGTGACACTCTTTCCTTTTTATTTTCTTATATATCCATAGATTTATATATAAACACTGTAAAACTGTGCCACTGTGTGTTGCTCACACAAAATAAGTATTGTAGTTTGTAATAAAATGAGATTTATTTATTACTAGTGGCTCCACGCGGTTTCACACGCCTGATGGTATCTAGAAAATAAAATTTGTCTGAAATGAAAGAATTGACTCAAATAATTTAGTTACCATTGCAAATACTGCTATTCATATAGCTACTCGTCTGTAAATATCGTTTCTTTAGTAATAAAACTTTCTTCATTATTTTCCAAACCACCTATTTTTATTGTTATTAAATACTATTGGAACTAGACCTTAGTGGAAAAACAATGTTCCAGCTTTTAATTGAATAGGTAACAAAATAATGATTGCTAGAAAACGTGACTGTCGTCTTTTCTTTTGTCTATATTAATAATTTTCGTAACGTCATCGAGTCGACATTTTTTCTATATCAACGACCGATACCTAGGTACAGGGGTTAAATTCAGTTAGGTAAATTGAACGCCTTCAAAGGTTGTGCATTCACATATTTTTTTGTAATATTGTTTTAAGTTTTAAATAATGTAATAACCACTAACTGTTCATAAGAAAATAAAAAACTTACCTAGCATATTCGTAACGATAACGTTAAGTTTACTTGAAATGTTTGTACTCTAAGCTATGTCGGTAAGCTCTAGGCCTGCCACTGTATATTGTCAGACATAAAACCTCTTGTGGAACACGGTATAACTAAGCCTGGAGTCTCTACTATGTAATTTATATAGATTGATTGATTTAGTACCGAGGATTTTGCTTCGGCTTTTCTCTATACATCCATTTGTTTGTGTTAGCCGGTACCTGGTCTGCAAATTATTAAAGCTTTTGTTCTAGTGTTTTATAAATTAAAATTAATGTTTGTAGATACAGCGTTATGAATGTGAATGTGCAGATGGTCGAAAAAGCAGAGGAAGACCGAATAAAGTATTAATGGATTGTGTGGAAGGTGATATGTGTAAGAAGGGAGTGATGACTGAAATGACGGCTGACAGAGAGGAATGGAGGAAAAACACATGTTGTGCCGACCCTGCTTAGGCGGGATAAGGGCAGGAAGAAGAAGAAGAGTTTGTAGACACTACATATATTCATACGTACCTACATAAATACACACAAATTACAGTATTTATGATATTAGTAAGATAAATATATTGTAAGACTTTATTGTTTAAGATAGGTAACCTAATTTTCATAGCAAAGCCTAATTTACGGTGTTGAACTAAAACTTTGCGGTTTCAATGAGTCACGTGTTAAGACAAATGCCGCAAATTTAATACAAGCTTATACACATTTAAAACATAGGTAGGTACATAAATTAATTTATTAATTTAATTAAGAATGTCTTTACCTCTACTTAACTTTAACTTTACCTCTTAATTAACTTATGTTTGATTTTCTATAACGTAAAAAGTATGGTTATTTTGTCGGATATAATTAGATTTTTAATATATTTTGCAAAATAGTGAATAAAATCTTCATTCCATGTAGATTTTATATGTTTGGAATTAGAGTAAACCAATACATAGAAACTATTTAATTGCTTCTATACAAAACAAACTTGTACTTTATTATTAAAGTACGTCAAGAATCAAAAATAAAAGCTACATGTTCATGCACATTCATTTTTGTCTTGGATGGAACTCGAACTCATCACCAGACTTGAAAGTCAGGCATAACCATTTTAAATGGGTCTAATTGGGTTCATTCCCGATTAATCGTTAAAGGTGTTGAATGATGCGTAATCTTTCGTTTTAACTCGATTATTTCTAATCGATTGGTCAATTTATAGCATCCCCACGTTACAGGCTTCAATGAACAGCTTTCATTCATTATTAAGGTGGTACAAAATCCCTAGAATATATTGGATAATTACATTATTCTTTTAATAAGAGAAACATTTTAGGTACGAGAAAATGTAAAAATAATTAACTATGTAAATTATCGTGCACTAGAGTAAATTGGTAAACCTATAATAAATGTCAAAGAACCTCGTTGTAAAACCAACTTTTCCTAATTTGAAAATACTAGAAAACGCCTGGAACACCAAACCAGCAATATACATCAATCACTTAGATGAATGACTAAGAAAATTACTGTCCAAAATCACGCCAGATGACGCAAAGTGCTCTTAAAAATTCAAGGAACATTCTGCCGACTTAGTTCTACCACTTAACAGCCTTATAGGCAATGAAGGCCGGCAAAGTCTTTCGGGAAAACGCGTAAAGAATAGTCAATGTAGGACTTCAGAATTGCCATAATTACTTGAGCCTAAGCTCATTAAGGGGACTAATTACTAAGCTAGAAAACTTGGCATTTTTATAGTTCCTCTTAATTGTGATAAGTAAGTTTTCGTTGTGAATTGTATTTGAGCCTAGGGCTGTCTGCTGATGGGTTTACAATGGGTTTCAACTGCGTAAGACCTTGAGCCGGTTGCGTGTAACAACCCTAATCAGATCATTAGTATTATTGCCGAAAATCCAGCTATATACCAATTTTTCTTCTTAAATGTTAGACTGAATATTAGGAAAAGAAAATATACAGAGATTTTAACATAAAAATCTGTGTTGTTTGTCTGTTAAGCTAGTTACAATAATAACATATCAGCTCACCTCGTTAGAATCGGGTAAAACAGCCCGAAGCAGAAAAGGGTATGACAGCCCGGTTGGCTTTGTGGTTAGTGACCCTGACTTTCAAGCCGCGGGTCGTGGGTTCGATTCCCACCCAGGACAAACATTTGTATGCATGAATATGTCTGTTTGTCCTGTGTCTGGATGTAAATATCTATATAAGTATGTATTTAAAAGTAGTATATGTAGTATATCAGCTATCTGGTTACCATAACACAAGCTCACTTTGATGCTTAATTTGGAATCAGATTGGCCGTGTGTGAAAAATGTCCCAGGATATTTATTTAATCGCTATTGACAGCTTTCTACTTATTTCCTCTTTTGTATTTTCCAACGTCCTGTAGTATTAAGAACTTTTATCAAATATCTCTACTAACAACTTTATTTGTAAGCTTACAAAAGCTTCAGTTGATATCCTCCACTCAATATCAGTTGTTAAACAAACGGGAACTTTACTATCAACAGGTCGAAAACATAAAGGGATTCTTCAGTCGGTCGACCCTTAAGTTTATCACAATAACCTTTGTGTTCACGCACGTTTGGATCATAAGGGAAATTCTTCCATTGTTAGTAACAATCATTTATTAAAGAGAGCTTGAGTTAAAGTATATGTAAGGGACTTTAGGTCAGTCTCTTTAAAAATGATGATTGTCAAGAAATGCAAACTTATTCTGAGAAGAATCAATGCATAAAATTATTTATAGTAGCTTTAAGTCACGTTTAAGGAGAACTTTTTTTTTAATATGTACTCGTAGATTTAAGGTATATATTATATGATGTGGGCCTAGTAGCCAACAAAAAAGATTTTTTTATTATTAAGGGGATCGAATTAAATGTTTTGGGAATAGGATATACAGCCCAGCTATTCTAGAGTTTTGCGATAACAGCACATTAGTCATCAATTTTATTTATTTATTATATATATAGACTTCAATCTTATAAATTACATGGCCTTTTTTTTTTTTTTTTCCATTGACGCCTCGGCGCCGTGTGGCGGGGATGCGGGACACGCGTAAGATAAATTACATGGCCTGATTCATCATTGACCATAATTTTCTAACCCAATAAATTCTAGGAATCTCGTAATATACATGATAAAAATAGACATTCAATCGTATGGTAAATATGAGCATATTTTTTTCACATCTTTTTCCAAATCATTAGATTTGTACCTTTATTTATTAATACTATTATTATATAATACTAAATACTAATATTATAAACGCGAAAGTTTGTATGTATAGATGTTTGTTCCCCATTGATGCAAAAACTATTGAACGGATTCGAATGAGATTTGGAAGACAGATAGTTTATAACCTGGATTAATACATAGGCTACTTTTTACCATGGGAAAATTGGAGATCTACCGGGAACGCGAATAAAGCGGCTATATTATGTATATTTGTGTGTGTGTTTTTATGTCATTTTCTATGTTATTTTATAATGTGTAATTTCTTTTAATGTTTTGTCATGTGACTTGGAATTTGAATGTGAATTGAAACCGCGGAAGCCACAAGAAGGTATACCTATATACCTAAATATTCCATTCAAATACCTACCATTCGTAATTACTAATACGAACGAGAATAATGAAGGGAATATTAATGAACGTATGACATAAGCACCTGACATGAGTAATGAACTAATTCAAAGGGTAGTTTAATATCTATTAATACCCTATAATGAGCCTTATTTGGTACAGTATTACCCCCAATTTGCTTTGTTACTTATAAGGGGATATTGGCCCCGATTCTGATATGCCGTAAACTAAACTGTAGACTTTTATTAATTTAATGTTGAAAAGGAAAGGAAGTTTTATAGAATTTTACCAAAAAAAGTTTGTACCTACTCTCTTTGTACAAGAAAATTTATGTTTTTTTTTCTATACATACTGGTAATGGCGAATTCTTACCAGTTGATCAGACTAAAAAATCTTCACAATTACATAATTAATACATCCTATTATAAAAATATTCAAGATAAAATAAGCCTGTGTACCTATATAAGGGACAATAATGTTTCACTCAGAATCACAGCATCTATATACTGACTATTTTTTCATCATCATATATTAGATTTATCAGCCATATGACGTCCGTGAATTTCTTTATTGTTAAACAAATATATCTTGTTACAGAGGCTGGAACCGAGCATGAACCTGACCTTAAATGCGTCAGCAAGATGGCTAATAGAAGCATCAAGAGGCATACAGGACCCCAACATACTTCTAGAGAAGTTCTCACAAAATCGAAAAGTCGATGACCCCACAAGATCACTCCTACTCGCGTTTTATGGCATCCTGGTAGTTATTGGAGCTGTTGGAAATGCCCTTGTTGTTATTTCCGTAAGTATATCTTATTTACATCGAACTCTTATTACCTATAGGAAATTGAAGGACAGTAAGGCTAGCTACAAAAATGGTTTAAAGTTATGGGGATATGGTCTTATAAATAATAAATAATAATAAATATCCTGGGACATTTTTCACACACGGCCAATCTGATTCCAAATTAAGCATCAAAGTGAGCTTGTGTTATGGTTACCAGATGGCTGATATACTACATATACTACTTTTAAATAGATACTTATATAGATATTTACATCCAGACACAGGACAAACAGACATATTCATGCATACAAATGTTTGTCCTGGGTGGGATTCGAACCCACGACCCGCGGCTTGAGAGTCAGGGTCACTAACCACAAAGCCAATCGGTCTTATGAGACATTCATAGGAATAAAGTTTACTAAGACTTAGCTGTTTTGGTATTCCACACAATATATTCTTCTATAATATACAAAACGCCTAACCATTCTAAAGTACGTGGTAGTGACGATAAAAAATTAAAGGTACTTGGATAAAATGAATTTGGCGATGGAATAGACATCTAAATAAGTTTTTGTTTTTTAATGTAACCTTTCTTGATATTTCCTATATTATGATTCGTAGAAGAGAACACATTTTCTGAGTCAATATTTATATCGAATAGCAGAGCTAATGCTGTCAACGTCCAAATAAAAACTCCATAAACACTAATATAATTCATAAACCATTACACTAGGTTTTCCTTTTTTTTTACTACAATTCTACGAGTAACTCATATTATGAATTTGTTTATTTGATAGTAAATAAATAGTTACTTCAAAATCAAAAAGCTATGTTTGTGTCAATAAAAATAATCTCAATAAACAATGAGTTGCATTCTCGGGAAAGATACAAATTAAATTTTATGACTTTCCACTGTTTGTAAAAAAACATGATATTTCCATTAGACTTCTAACAAATTATAATCTCAAGATTTTCTTCCAACAAATTGAATAACATAATATATAATTGTTCAGATAAAATAATCCTTGTGGTAACACGTGTTAAATAATATGACACGAAATAGGTATACGGTTATTACAAGGACGCATATAAACAAGGCGTAATAAAAGCAAATACATGATAGTTAGAATTAATTGACTTAGATTAAACCACCATAATTAACACTTGAGTTCACAGTGTCAATAGGTAAACTAACTGGCCCTAAAAAAGTCCCCTGAAGCATTCCACGGTCAAGGTTTTTCAGTTCAACACAGGTCATATTCTGACTGATAATAATGTATCATTATTAATATTAATGATAATATTATGACACTTGTCAAGATAACGGGGGGGATAATGATAGGGGGCGTCACACGTCATGGAATCTTATCAGCTCTTTGACATTGGCCGATCATCTGTCTGACTCTCAAATTTCTAATTGCAGATTTGACTGTAAATGTTTTTGTTCGATTTAGTAATTTAATATCAAATTCAAGGCCCTTTTACTATCATATTAATATACATATTGTACCACCTAAATATATTGCAAATGTATCCCGACTTAGAAAGCGGTAATATTTATAAATTTTATGTATTTAATTTTTCTTCGAATTAACCTCATTTCAATTTCGGTTTCCTCCATTTTTTAAACGAAGACAGTAATAAGATAAACACGACACGATCTCTTCATAATTAACGGAACTGAATTATTTATTTTTCTTTTCCAGGTAGTAAGAAAACCAGTGATGCGGACAGCGAGAAACATGTTCATCGTCAACTTGGCAGTTTCTGACGCATTGGTCTGTTGTGTTGGCACGCCTTTAACCCTCATGGAGCTTTTGACCAAACATTGGCCGTTACCAGATTGGCCGAGCCTCTGCAAAGCTTGTGGAGCTATACAAGCTATATCAATATTTGTTTCCACTATATCCATTACAGCGATTGCTTTAGACAGATATCAGGTGAAAATTGATATTATTATCGTGTCTGTGTTTGCTTTGAAAATAGACTTTGTGTTTTTCCCATTAAAGTACATATTTATCTGCAAGGTCGGAGTACCCTTTACATTGCATGGTAGTATTTTGAATGGTGAATCTTTTTACCGTCCGCACACCTCATTATCATAATGGGAAAAGGGTTGTTTCATGTTTTAGTTTAATATAATTTTATTAAGAACCGTTCAACAGAATAAAGTCAGTTAATATTTTTAAACGAGATTTCTAAAGCATATTCTTATGATTCATTTTCTGCGTAAGTAAATTGATACCTATCTACTATTCTTACATTTAATCCGTTTAATCTACCTACAATTCCCGGATTCAACAGATTGTGGTTACGTTTGTGATCACACGTTTTACGCAAACGATTACGATATTCGAAATAGAACTTTGGCTATTCCATGACGTCTGTTGCATACCGATGAGTATAAAGGTGATTTGAAGTATACAATCGTCTGCTAATCGGTCTATGAGATATTGACTCTATCATAAACTAAAAGCTTTCAAATAGTTCAGTTGTTTTGGATAACTTATTAACAGATCCGCTCTAATATAGCATCCAGCTATTATGTAATTTTTAGTAAATGTCTCATGTACTATGAGGGTCATTTAAAGCTTTCATCTACGTCAAAGGGGTAATAACAAAAAATTATAATATATATAACTATTCATTAAGTACATAAAATTGTATCGTCAAATTTGCATCTTTTTTAACTAAAGTTTAGAGGCCTAATCATTTTTGATGTAGAAATAATCAACCTAGATGAAGTTTTATATGAGCTTTATTTTTGCAAAATAATAAAATTTATATTAATTAAAATACAACATCATACAAAATATTACTAAATAACGGTACAGGACATGAAATATTCGATAAACCAATAAATACCAACTTGATCTAATTCAAATGCTCTTCCAATTTGCACGTAACTGATGACCAGCAAACTAGCAATCCTCTATTTGTATTTCATATAATTTGCTTTGTACTTAATATTTGTACTGCATCATCGAATAATTGCCTCGGTTCAACCACAATCGATGCATTTGATGCTTTAGAATTAGTTTCACTGATGGCTTTTCATTTATCATTGCTGCCTTCCCAAATAATTTAATTTTAGACTAATTCCTTAACTAGGTCATAATATAATTGCACGTTAGTTTCATAATGTGAGTACCTATGGATAGTATTTATTAGATATATTGGTAGACAGAACCTAATGCCGTTGGTTCCGCTTTTCCTTATGTTTTAAAACAATGACTACTTAAAATGGGAAATATTATACTTATCAAACTATTTTCTATGGTCGATGGACCACTACCGGCCCTTTTAAGCGATTATATCATTTTGAAAATTAAAAACAATATACCACCCTGAGTAGGTATTTTTGCGCGAAAACATGAGACATTTCGTTTCACTTAACATATGCATCTGCTGTTTCATATATTGATTTCGATGGAACTCCATCATTTATCAGTTTATCATTCGAGGGTTTCGCGTAATGAACCTAACACCTAAACACTACAAAATTGATAAGACCACTTAATATAGTCGATAACACAACCATCTATAAAACATGAAAAAAGGCAATATTTTATACACGCATGATAATATTAAGAGTAGGTGTGTCATAAATATTTATATCTGGCATCTGTACAACGTACAACTGAATTTGGTTGCGTCATAGTAATTATTTTATGCAATGGTTAGTGTAAATTTTTTGATAGATTTGTTTGCTTTCAATTTGACATAGTCAATAAATATTATATCTTGCTATTTCTCCGATGTTTCGTCTCTAACCAAAAGTCTAATTCGAACATTATTATTATCGTTAATAGCCCAATTAGGTATTTCATTATCTATGCTTAAAGGCTTAGGATTTGTCCAGCTATCAAAAAGCAGGAACCATATAATCTATGTAGTCGGCAAAGTTAGCAATATTCTTATATACAGTCCTTGAACTATAGTACTATATAGTATGGCTTTACAGTAATTTGCTCGATACTTACCTCTATTATTGTAGCCGTCCTCTCCTATTGTGATTTCATGGTCATTAATTCGTCTACTACCTTTAAGGTACATTAACTGATTTTATTACAAAAAGATAATAGCCTAGATAAACTAGATAAACAAGGTTATAGAAAAGCTGCTCTTTTCTAAGTATTGATATTGGAACGCCTAAAAATTTACAGGTGATTTCAATTAACGCATCACTGGCCAGATTTTTCACAAGGATTTTAACACAAATCTAGTCTGTCCTGAAAGAAACAATCTGAAATAAAACAAAATTACAATGTAAAGTTATTTATTTGAATCATTGAATTCATAAATTCTCTTCGCCTACTGAAATGAAATTTCTTTTTCACGTATCATTTCATTTTATTGAAAAGGCTCAAAGGCTTGGAAACGAAATATCTGCGATTGGTTTTGTACACCTAAACTCCGACATTTAATGTTTCACGTATATCAAAGAATTATTATAGGAATGCGAACCATTCTTAAAGGTATCCTGTTGTTGCGAATTGGGCCTTTTATGTAATAGTTTCATCTTTATTCTCATTTCAGACCTATTTTTTTTTATGTTTCGGCCCCAATACCATAGATGGTAACCGATTACAATTTTCATCTACTGCCATTAGATTAGTGAGAGTCTAGTACTTAGGCTTCCGAAATGTACACGTATATACGTAGTTTAAAAGTGACATAATTTCAAAAGGTTTATTTAGCTTTTTGTCCACAGCTGATCGTGTATCCAACGCGGCAAGGTCTCCAAACCATGGGAGCGCTGATCATAATGTTCTTCATTTGGGTCACAGCTTTCACCTTAGCATCACCTCTATACATCTTCAGGAGCCTGAAGATGCACAAGCTCGGCCTAATCGGCATGGACTCTCTGAGTTTCTGCATAGAAGACTGGCCTATAGATGATGGCCGAGCCATATACTCTTTATTTAGTCTCATCTTCCAATATCTACTGCCAGTTCTAGTCGTAATCATTGCTCATGTACAAATACACAGAAGATTGAGAGGACGAAGACGAACAACCAGAAAGACACCAGCTATTTTAATAGCAATAGCTGTCACGTACGTTATAAGTTGGTTACCGTTGAACGTTTTCAATTTAGTTGCGGATTTCAGTTCGGCGCCATTCATGGACGAGAAGACAATGACAATAACATACGCTGTCTGTCACATGTTCGGTATGTCGAGTGCCGTATCCAATCCCCTACTATACGGGTGGTTAAACGACAATTTCCGAAAGGAATTCGAGGAGATATTATGCTGCTGTAAAAAGAGGCAGCTTAAGAAAAACTCTAGGATAAAGAATAGAAAGATGGACACTGAGTTAACTGCTCTAGCCCAGTTGGAACACACTGTGACGACTAACACGAAGACGTCTCAATGTTCGCAGATTTTCTGACTAAAGTCTTGCTTTAAATAGCAACCATCTACCAGTATCGAAATGCAGAGCATCTAAAACTGTTCAGTGTCGATTTACAGACTTTTTCTTTAGTGTTACACAGTGTATAAAGTTCCTTTGTTACAACAATCATACCAAAACAATTGTAAAATACTTAGTTTATGTACCTATGTTACGTTTATAAATAAATAATTTGATTCTCTCTTTGTAAATATAAATACTAGGTTAAGTTGAAATTATAATATTGTTCTTTACGTTTTTCTGAGCCCGAAACGTATGGTAACAATATTTTATAAAAGTGAAGCCTTAAAGCTTATACATTCTAAGACTTTTTTTTAATAAATAAACGTCTTTCAAAATGAATAACGTCTTTTCATAAAACCTATGTAAAAACATTAGTTTCTTCAATTAGACATTGCAACGTTCTTCTATCATGTCAAACTGTATAGGTAGTAGGTACCTAGTCAATTGTAGTATGGACGCAACTCAGACATTAAATACAAGCCAAAAAAAATTAGGTATACCTACATGAGTAGGCATCTAAAATTGATGAATAGAAGTCAATTAATATGTAGGATGAAAATGTAAACATGATCTGGATCAAAAGAAATATTATTTGCGGAATTCAGGCCAAGTTGTTTCATAGAAACACAAACAAATCTATTTCAATATGTTAGTGTAACCTGTGATTTGAAAAAGTGAAATCTAGACGTTTCAATATTGATACACTCCATGAATCTAACAACTTTTTCTATTATTTAGAACTTCTCTCCTTAGGTGTCAAATTGAGATATTATATGGTGCCAATTAATAACCTCCTTTTTTATGTCGGTAAAATTCCTTCAGAAATTATTATACTTACCAATATAATCCTGCTAAATTAATGCGAATATTTGTGAGTTGTTGAGGGCGAAGGCCTGCAGTGGGACAACACAGGCTAAAAATAATAATAATAATAATTTGTGAGTATGAATGGATATTTGTCACGCAAAAACTACTGAACGGATTTGGATGAAATTTGGAACACAGTTTACAACCTGGATAAACACATAGACTGCTTTTTATCCCGGTAAAATTGAAAATCCCCCGGGAACGTAAAACCGCGGGAGCCACTAATAGGTCATAATTATAGGAGAGGCTGGCGTAATAGAAATTCCTATTTGAGCACAGCCCATGTTATTAGCTAAATGTAATTAAAAACGCACATTTCTAATTACCCTTTGAGGTTTGTTTGAGTAATTTAAAAGTAAATTGAGTGTAACGTTGTAACTTCACATAACGTAATAATTTACCTTCAATTATTTTAATTACCATCTGGAGGCGGATGACGGAAGGGAAGACTCTCTGAACGGTGTCTTTGAGAAGACAATGAAATGATTAATGATTTATACTTCATAATGAGCAACGCGTTGATTTCTATAGGTGAGTTTTTGTTATATATCTCTTTTTTATTTTATAATTATGAGTCCTGTTACTTGAAATAAGTAAATGAATTTATTTATAATTCTATATCATTTTTGATGAAAAAGACGATTTTTTTATTCTTATTTAATACTTACATACCGACAAGGTATATATTAATAGCTACCTTGTTCTACTATATAAGAAATATTAAAAGTTCAGTCTATTCCTGTACTAAGTTTTAATAAAATCAGTTCATGGTTTAGGCGTGAAAGCGCAACAGACAAAGCTACTTTCGCATTTTTATATTAGTAAGCATCGAACGCGATATTATCAGGGGCAAGAGTATCAATTAAAAAATCAGTTTCTGTAGTCATTACAGGTTTCTGTCAAGACATAGATTACGATAATATAGAGGGTGGTCGACCAATGCCATCAGAATTTGAGGATATGTTTGAGAATAAAACCTCTCACGAGAGGATGATGGAGGAGTGTATGGATGATTATGTCAAATGTGTTTCCACAATGATTCATAGGTATGTTCAGTTATTTATTGACCATCCTCCTGTAAAACGTTACCATGTGTCGATAAATACGTGACCACCTTAATGACTTAGGGGTATGAGAAATAGATTACAAACTATTCTCATAGACAAAAAAAAAATTGGTTGTCTGTAAAGTCGGTATACGGGCGAAAGTTTTACGTGAAAACGACTTTGAGTGGTAAAATAATTTTAATGTGAATATTCATTCGTATAGTAGGAAGAAGGATGAAATAATAGTAACAATTTAAAACATAACGTCACGTTACGTGAGCGGAGCGTAACGCAGTTTCTTGAAGTGTCACCCGGCAAACCAATTTATAAGACGTTGTCACGTCAATAGTAACAATTTAAAACATAACGTCACGTTACGTGAGCGGAGCGTAACGCAGTTTCTTGAAGTGTCACCCGGCAAACCAATTTATAAGACGTTGTCACGTCAATAGTAACAATTTAAAACATAACGACACGTTACGTGAGCGGAGCGTAACGCAGTTTCTTGAAGTGTCACCCGGCAAACCAATTTATAAGACGTTGTCACGTCAAAAAAACAGCAAAATCGTTCGAGCTGTTTCAAAGAAGTATCAGAACTTTATATAGAGCATTTTATATATTACATAGATGTAGCATTATAGTAATAGATGTCGTTATGTTAGCGTTAATACTAAGTTTTTTTTTTAGCTATTCAAAAATTAATCAGGAAGCTGTTTGCTCGTATAATGGAAACAATACAAAAAAGTCATTCGATAGCAGATGTCAGATGAGTTATGAAAACTGCAAGGAACCCAATGGTAGTATATGTATCATATTTAAATTATAATTAAAGAATTACTTCTTTCACGTTGTATTTCAACTAAGAGTTTTTAGTGTTAATAATTTCATGATTAAAACTCGTGACTATTCAGAATATGAATTATTTTGACTAAGCTCACCGTTTCGATCAAGTTACACACTTAGATCGTGGTCACGAGAAGACTTAAATTCGTTCGTTAACATTAGGGCTTACATCACACTATACTTAGAGTGTTTGGTACTTTAAGATCTAAAGCTAGATTTATCAATCAATAATTTACTTTTGTAATATACAACTAAATATATGATGCTACAAAAAGCTAGATATTTAGATTATATACAAACAAAAATTTTGTTTACTCTCAAATAACATTTTTACAGCTTTTAAAATCTAAAAGAAAAATAAATTAAATATTAATTTCCATTTAAACATTTTTCAGACTTCTGGCACTACTTGGCCGATGGAAGTTGTGATCCGAAGCTTTAATGAAACTTTCGTTGTTCCTAAGACTCGGACTTTCAATATAAAACTTTGGAAGCTCCATTGAAATGTGACCCCGTTTTGTAAAAGTTTTTCAGTACAATCTTAAATGGAACCCGGTTTTTTATATTGCATTCACAGCTAGAAGATTGATGCTTCGTTTTAACTTTAACTTATTACCAGAAAATAAAAGCAATAAAAGATATAGGTATATCTTATTCTTATTTACGTATTTAACTCTCAACTAACATACATTAAAATTACATTCCTAATCATCAAACATTTGATTTATTTAGTAATATTATAATTTATCTATCCTAATTAAAAAGCTAAAGACTTCGTTTGTTTGGACCCCCTAATCTCAGACACCACTGGTTCGAATTGAAAACTCTTTTAGCATTGGATAGCCCATTTATCGAGGAATCCTACAGCTTATATACCATCACGCTACGGTCAACTGGAGCGGAGCAACAATGAAAACTGTGACTCGTACGAGTTTATATCTGGGGGTACGGTAGTGTCCCTGCCAAGTCAAGCTACAGAATTGACACCTAGTCACATAAAATATGCATTAGTCATGATCAGGAAGGAATCGTACCCATAAGGATATTATATAATTGGAATGTCATAGGTATCCAAGTAAGCGGTAAATTTAATAGTACTTTGGGACTTATCCCCGGATTTCCCTTCAACTTATATAAAGCTAAAGAGATTGTCAAAATAATATCCTTAGAACTAAATTACTTTTACATTGTACTATTATACTACGGAGCTTACCTTTTGTTACTGAAATAACACAAACATCTATTGTTTACTATATAATTTAGTTAGAGTATTGTGTGTTTAATTAACTCGCATTTAATAGTTGTAATGTTATTTTGATGTATATTGTAATCATTATTTTTATTATAAACTAGGGGCTCTCTGCGGTTTCACCCGCGTTCCCAGGGGATCTCCAATTTTCCCGGGATAAAAAGTATCCTATGTCCGTCTCCTGGCCTCCTTCCTCAAAGCTACCTCCCCACCAATTATCAGCCAAATCGTTTCAGCCGTTCATGTGTTATAGTGTAACTAACACGACTTTCTTCTATATATATATATATATATATATATATATATATATGATGTCGGTACCTTTATAAAAAAGTTACACTTTGGATTTCGGTTTATGTCAGCATCTACTAAAGTTATCGAATTGAAATGTGATTCAATTATTGAAATGGTTATTCAAATTTAATAAATGAGAAAGAAATAACTGTTTTTTTATGTATTTTTATTTAAGTAAGTATTATATTTTAATTATTATTAGTTCCGAATATAAACGTGTAATTTGTGATTCAACATGGATTCCTTTTGATCATACTCCATTCTGAAAATAAAAGTTTATAAACAACTAGCTACCGCCCGTGGTTTCATCCGTGTTCTTGGGCGACCTCCAACCTTCCCAGGATTAGAGGCAGCCAAACTATTGTCTAAATCTGTTGCAGAATTCATTCAAATCCGTTTACTCAATAAGGCTTGAAAGCGTAACAGACAAAAATACAGACAGTTCCGCAGTGACAGATTAAGACAACATGATACCCTAAGAAATCCACGCCTGTGGGCCCACCTTCCACTTCTTTCAAACCAATCCTTGTTTCAAATAGAATCGGTCTTTAAACCTGTTTCTTTGTATTATGAGATCAAACGTAGGTACCTTAGAAATGGATGTGGTGCTACAACCATAAATCATAATTTATTTACTATTTTGGTGCCCCCCAGACGTGATGCCCTAGGCAATTGCTTGATTTGTTTAAGGGTTGATCCATCGCTGCAGTTACAAGAGTAGTTCCTGAGATTAGCGCGTTCAAGCAAATTGACTATTCAGCTCTATATTATTATGAATTTAGTTTGCGAAAATTTAAAAAACTCACGGTTCCAACTGTTACAATTCTCGTATTCCATTACACAGTAGTTCGGGAACGTGCGGTATTCGCCGTCGTAGTGCCGAGCGCAAATTACATTCTGCCTGAAAAAATAGTATTTCAGTATTAAACGGCTGACCTGACACAGCGAATGAAATATTTTCATGTCTGGGCCCCGTCCTTTGGGTTTACGGATCAAATTGTTATAGGAATCTTATTGAACGCTGCTTTAAACTTTGATATTTAGACTGTAGTATAAAATTCTGTGTGTGAACTTTAGAAATATTCTGAACCGAGCGTTGTACTAGATTTTTAAATTCTCCGTATAATAAATAAATAAATATCTTAGGATTGGCTGTTCACACACGATCTGATTTCATTCTAAGCAGAGCTTGTGATATTGTAACGATATACCTACTACTTTTAAATATATATTAATTTAAATACATCCAGACACAGAACAAACAGATATAATAATGCATACAAATGTTTGTCCTGGGTGAGATTCGAACCCACGACCGGCAGCTTAAAAAAAGGGTCACTAACCGTAAAGCCAACCAGTCTGTCAAATGGTCGTTTAAATGAAAACTATTTAACTATAACTAAAATACATTGACAAGTAAAAGAGCAAAATCTAATACTCCACTATATCGCTGTAGAAAAGGACGTAAATGAGACAAAATGTTTATACGTAAAATAAATAAAATATTTTATTTTTGGCACAAGTAATACATTAACTTAATATTAATGAGTTTCCTTAGAGATTACATAATATTTAATAGGTTTGAGGTCTTAAGTCTACTTTCCAATTGCTTTGGCTTCTCCTAATACTTGGATGGCTGGTCCGGCTTTGATGACTCCGTCGCGGATGTTGCGGCCAACTTTTTCCTGAAAAAAAAATATTATTTACACGACAATTTTATCTGCAGTTATATATATAGCAAAGTCAGTAAATTGTTCAAAATTCTCCATTTAGTGAAAACATGGTTAAATTCTTAGTAGATAAATTTTACCCGACTGCGCCAGAAGGAGTTTTGTTATATTGTTTTTATAAAAAAAAATATTATTTACATGACAATTTTATCTGCAGTTATATATATAGCAAAGTCAGTAAATTGTTCAAAATTCTCCATTTAGTGAAAACATGGTTAAATTCTTAGTAGATAAATTTTACCCGACTGCGCCAGAAGGAGTTTTGTTATATTGTTTTTATAAAAAAAAAATATTATTTACATGACAATTTTATCTGCAGTTATATATATAGCAAAGTCAGTAAATTGTTCAAAATTCTCCATTTAGTGAAAACATGGTTAAATTCTTAGTAGATAAATTTTACCCGACTGCGCCAGAAGGAGTTTTGTTATATTGTTTTTATAAGTGACTTAAAGTTGTAATATAATGTAAGGTACCTAGTAGTTTTTCTGTAAAGACTGTGGTCTAAAGGCTGAATTAAATGCAATACCTAAGTCAAAAACAATTATAAAAAAAATTCAAGTAAATAGACAGTAGTAAAAAAATACAAATCTCTCATTACCATTTAATGCATCAAAGTCTATTCTATATTTGGAATATAATTTTTTTAATACTTACAATTTTCTTGAATATCTTCCACCTGGGACTGGCCGAAACGGTCGTCATGGCGACGATGCAGGCGAAGACGAAGAAGAAAATCTTTGTGAAATTCATTTTTTTTAATTTAATTTTTTAAATTAGAATTTTAGAATTCGGTTACACTTTGCAGTGGTTATTGTGTGAATGATGTTGTATAGAAACTTCGCATTATTTTATATCAAATGCATTACGACAACAATATTAATCATACTTTACTGATGTAACATATAGCTGGTATTTAAATATCAACCGTAAAGCGAACGAAATAAGGTTCATTGAAATTTCAACTTGAGTTTCTCATTAGCAGCTGTGAAGCATTTGTGATAACAGCTGTTCTGTAGGGAATGTACCGGGACTGTTAACTCCCGTTTACTGGTTAAATGTTATTTTATTTGAGTATGAGGAAGTTATGTGTTATTTGTTTTTTAATTTTGGTCAAATAAAAATAGACAGATTTTTTTTCCTTAAATCATAGACAAAATTTGGTAGGTATTCTTGTATTTTTTTTATTAGGGTTTTTATTTATGTAGCGTAAAAGCGTGTTTTAGCTACGTCATAGATAATCACCTTTATAAATTATCTTATATATAGTAGCATACGTTAAGCTATGTAATTATAATACCGCCTCACAGTTTTTCCTGCGTATAAGAAAACGTAAGATAGCATGATTATGCTAGTCTATATAATTAGGATAAAAGTGAGGAAAAATGATTAAAAGCTAGTGACTCCTCGTGGTATCACCTGCGTTCCCAGGAAATATTCAATAACCCTGGTTATATGTTATTCCAGAACATATTCCAACTCTGTGCTAATTTTTAGCGCAAATAACGCTATCCCCTTAGTCGTTCTGACGTGAAAGAATCACAAATATCAAAACATCTCTACATATATTAAACTATCGCATTTATAATATTAGTGGAATTATTTTATTTTTACTTACTTATAAAATGATGGACAGTCTTTAATAAAAACCGGACACCCTCGGTCTATGAAATCGGATTTTCTGAAGACGGTCCCTTTTGGATAGAATCGCACCCGCCAAGGTTTTGGATGTGATGTATTCACATACATTGCTATTGTTGATGTAACTAGAATAAATATATTTTAGGTATTTATACTAGATATTGCCCTTTATGTGTTCCCTTAGGATTACGAGTAAGTAGGTAGTGTTTTTAGAAAGTATATCAGCTAACTACCTACCAAAGAACAAGCTCTGATTAATTTGAATCTGATTAACCATAAATGAAAGATATCTCTCGATAGTTCAATAGACACTAGTGGCTCCCCGCGGCTTCACAAACTTTGTGCCAATTTTCATCGCGAACCCTTCAGCCGTCCAAGAGTCACAAATACATCCATACATTCTTACAAAACATTAACATTTATCTTAGAAGAATAGTGATAGTGCAGCACAACATTGGTTATGCAAATTATTTATTAGAATTTTTCTAACACTAAGGCTTGTCGGTAATAAAAGTTTTGATTAAAAACACAATAGCTATTATACTTACAGAACAAAAACAATAAAATAATATTACGCAACATTTCTTGAAGCGATGAAGTTAAACTCAAATGTGATTATTGGAAAAACAATAAACATAAAAAAAAACAAACGTTCTCAATAAAAAGGTAAAATAGAGTGAATTATGTCGATATATTTCTCGGTAGGTTATGAAAATAGTAGATGTAGAGTTTCACCATTAGGATGCAGTTTTAAAATGAAGAGATTCAGGTCATAGATAAGTATGGGGATCGAACTCACGACTAGCGACATGTGAAAGTACCTAACCACCAAGCACGACTTAATACTTAGATTAATTGCAAAATCAATTGGGTACAAAAGAAAGTAGAATATAAAAACCAAAAAATTTAATGAAATATATTTTATTCATCAAATAGACCTTAAGTACCTTAACAGGCAATTATGAATGTAAATACACTTTATTTATTTGTAACATATACTTTAAGATATAAAGTAGACAGCTCCTTACACTAACAATTTTAAATGTAATAAAAACAATATATGAGAAATTAACTTATTTAAAGTGGTGTGACTTAGAATACCTCTAACCTTATGGTTTAAAGTACCTATAGTAAATGTTACAAGCTACAACATAGTACGTACAATACAAAATAAGCTTATTTGCCATTTATAGCACATAATTATTTAACTAATAAACATTTGTACGGAAGCTCGCACGATGCAACTTGACTGTGCAACTCAGTCAAAGCTCACAGGCGACCGGAGCAATGCAACTTTTGTGTTTTCAAATTTCAACCACTAATAATAAAGTAGATATATTAATTTTATTTTTAATTGAAGTTGTTTTATTGCTTTCGGAAAATAAATTTTTTGACTAAGTAATTCTTTTCCGAATTTTTTTAAGAAGAGAGAGAAGATTCTTAAAGGTTCGGCAACGCGTGAGGGACGCCTCTGGTGTTGCAAGCGTACATAGGCTATGGTAACCGCTACTTATCTAGTAGGTCTTCCTATATGAGGCCTTTGTGTGGTATACAAATAATACAAACATATATAGAAAATTATTTATTTATGGTAGTTTATTAAACAAATAATACAGTGAGCAAACTTTTCTGTCACTTTTCAGTGCATTTCGTTCCTTATAAGTCTTATAATAGATGTCTGTTAAATGCATAGGTAGTACTATTAAATACTATTAAATAAATACGTGTTGCTGGCTGTTTATATCAGTAGCTGCTTGGTAAAAGGACTTCAACTTAAAATCAAGCTTCTTCATCTTCGAGGATTACCAAAGTTGACCAAAGTCGCATGAAAAAATATATATTCTTAATTATTTTCCTCTTCGCTTCCTTTCACCAAAGTCTTTGCTCTCTCAAGGACGTCTATAGCTGGACCAGCGCTGATGATGGCGTCTCGGACCCTTTGGCCGGCACCTTCCTATAATGGAAATAAACGTGAAATTAGCGAGACATATTATTCAGTGGTATTTAAGGGATATGTTGTAAAGTTGGTTTTTGTTACTTTGAATTTAATAAATTAATATCGTGAGACATTTTTCACACACGGCCAATCAGATTCCAAGGTTAGATTAAAGTAGGAAACCTTTTTTTTGTTAGGTAACCAAATAGATGATAAGGTTATTTGGCTATTTGGTTTGGTAATATACATACATATATAGATATTTACATCCAGACACAGAACAAACAGACATGTTCATGCAAACAGATGTTTGTCCTATATGTGGGATTTGACCACGACCGGCGACTTGGAAGTCAGGGTCACTGACCTCAAATAATATTTTAAATAATAAAAAAAATACTTACGATTTCTTTAAAGAGATCGAACGATGATGCAGTTGCTATAAGCATAACACAAACGACTAGGAAAAATAATGTTCTTGAGGAAATCATTGTTTTTTTTTATATTTTTTTTTAACAGAATGTCTGCTTACTCTTGAGTGCAAACGCTACAAATGTTGCTCGACACGACCAATTCTTATTTAAATGCATTTTTTGAGCAAATTTATTCGTACTGTCTTTTTAGAAGCATGCAACCTGTTATGCTAAAATAGTCTTTATTATTAGAACACTAAGTATCGTCGTGTTTTTCCTTAAGTTAAAGTTAAATAGCAGTATGTTTATAATGTAAGTTCGTCGGGTCACACAAAGATCAATATGAATGAATAGAAGGGTACTTCCCAGAGGTTCTGATAACGGTTCAGTCCCTGTTCCGATTATATTTATTACATTATGATAAATATTTAATTGAATAATAATTATTGCTTTTGTTGTATAAACAATGGATGATTTATATGATGTCACGAATTTTTTTTTATTAAGGTATAGGTTTTTCTTGATTTATTAAAAATGTAAAAGCTTTCATGTGTTCGTTTATACTTGCTTATTTAATTAATTATCAACAAACTAGTGGCTCCCCGCGGTTTCACCCGCGTACCCGGGAGGTCTTCCATTTTCCCGGGATAAAAAGTAGCCTATATGTTAATCCAGGTTATAAGCTATCTTTATTCCAAATTTCATTCAAATCCATTCAGTAGTTTTTACGTGAAAGAGTAACAAACATCCATACAAACTTTCGCCTTTATAATATAAGTAGGATAAATTAAACTATTGTTAAAGGATAAGTAACAAAAGTTAGGTTAAAAAACCATTGTCTTAATCAATATTTTGGCGCCTGTATAAAATCTAACAGCAATAATTTTCATTACATGACATTAATTGTAATTTTTTTTACTATGGTTAGTTAATTCGTTAATTGGACTTTATTTGCATGTTCCAAATTATATACCTAATAATAAAAGCTTTGATATGATTATTGCAGTGGTTCAAAGGAGATGCAATTTTTTTTTGTTAACGGAAAAAAATTAATACAATTTTTGTTTAGCTTTCTATTACACAATATAGTAAAAGAAAATCAATTTGTGACTTTTACGGCGCTCAATATCATTAACAACCAGGTACATACAACATAAATAACATAATTATTATTTTTTATCGACAGATCAAGCTTATTAAGCTTGTGAATCTTTCGGTTGAAAGCCCTTAGCGCTCACTGAAAAAGTCTACGTAGCGTTTTAAAAGACATCTAATTTTAGGTCCTAGTCCATTAGAAAAAGGTGTAGTTTTTAACAACTACTTCAGATATCCTACTAATATTATATACGCGAAGGTTTCTATGTCCGTATATATGGATGTTGGTTCCTCTTCCACGCACAAACAACTAAACGGATTTTAATGAAATTTGGAACACAGATTTTTGGTAAATTAAAAGTCCCCCGTAAACGCGAGTAAAACCGCGGGGAGCCCTTGTATTAGATGAACCGTATGTGTATACTAATTGAAGCCACAGGTTAACCGCTTTTTAATACCTATCTATGCAAGGAAAGTACCGCAGTAGTTGGGTCTACCTACATCAGAGTTTCAGTCACATATAAGTATGCATGCGAGACATTGCATTGTAGTATAGTACTTAAGAAAGGAAAATTATTCTTAAGGCTTTCAACATAAGGCCTAGTGAAGGTGGAAATTTGCGAAAGGAAATGAAAATGTTGTGTTGCCAATTGACAATTAAATCGTCGTATATAACATGGCGGGTGTCTTAAGTAAAGCACTATTCATAGCGTTTCAACTCACTTGTCACTGTGTGAACAATAATTTCGAAAATGAATTTCTCAAGAATTTTCTTTTTTGTTTTTGCCTGCTGTATGGCTTTGACCACGGTTTTGGCTGCACCAGCACCAGGGAATTTCTTCAAGGATATTGTAAGTTTATTTATATTGATTTGAGTAGTTTTAATAGACAAAAGTTCTTGCTGTGATTTTTAGTATTTAGTTATTCTCAACCTGCTCAGATAAAAACATTTGGTAATGAAACGAGAGTAGGTACAGTAATATAAGGTTCTAGGATTCTAGGGTTCATTGATAATTTTTTGTGACCTAATTGATGCATGTGTTTATAAATATCTCCTAGTTTTTGATTCCTATACATTTTTTATCACATCTTTCACGTTTTTGTAAAGTGTTCTCCACATATCAGTTCATAGAGCTTTTGTCGCATACAAAACTACACCATTTATGGCGCTACGTATTTTTTTCCTCCTTGTTTTGTAGGAGGGTTCACAATAGCTTATTTTTATCTCGAATATCAAATAGGAAATTACAGGAAGTACTTATATTCTTTGCTTACAAAAGGGGTGCGGTATAAAAAAAGTTCGAAGTGCTTAAACATTGTGTGGTGTGTGTACAGGTTTTGTGTAATCGTAAACACTTATAAATATAAGTAGGTATAGCTTTATTTCATTTATTTGGCAATAAAACAAATCTATTTTTTGATAGTCTGTACAACTAGTGTTGATGAAATAATGCGATATTTTATTAATATCTACCAAAAAGTCAACATTTCTTGAAAGTCATTACAAATAATATATCTTTATTCTTTACCACGGGTAATAATAATATTAAGCACCGTATTATCTAACTATATCGAATCGATTTGAATCTCCTAGAAATATGAAAATAAAAATCACTAATCAACAACTTTGCTATTTTATTATTAAAGGCTGTTTTACATTAGTTTATGAAATAAATACCTACTAATAGTATTCTGTGAGAGCCGATTTTCCTTATTTTTATTACGAATCATTTCCCATTGATGTCTATTTATAGTCACAGCATATCATTTCCGGGATATGATGTTTCATTCGAAAATAATATAAAGGTCCTTAGGTATTTAGCATAAAACAAAGTTGCTTCCCACCATCTAGACCTAGATCTGCATAGGCAACGGATTTAAATAAAATAAAATAGGTGTAATTTAATAGGAGTTTTTATACGTACCTATAATTTAATAATTGATCTGTGTTAATATGTTTGCACTATGTTCTTTGTGTAACCCAGTACCTACTTGGAAAGCTTTGTTTTCCAGTTTTCCACATCGCCAAAACTTCTGAATTTAAACCCAGGACAAACGTTTATGGTTTATGATTTATTTTTTAGGAGAAAGCTGGTCAAAGGATTCGTGATGCTGTCATCAGTGCCGGCCCAGCTGTCGATGTGGCAGTCAAAGCTACCGCTTTGGCTAAAGGAAAATAATTAAAAAAATACCTATATATATAATACAAAGTCCCCGCCGCCTCTGTCTGAACGCGATGTACACAAAAACTACTGAACAGATTTTCATGCGGTTTTCACCAAATTACGGAGTATTTCATGGGGCAGGTTTTTATGTATAATACATCAATTTGGACACGGTAGGTGGTGCTGGTAGGCAGATCGAAGTCTGCTAGGTCCGCTAGTAGGTATATAATTTAACCATTACAGTGCCATATTATAACAGATTATGCTTATTTGAATAAATACTTTTTGATGCAATTTTATTGTTTTAATAAAAAAAAAAAAGGTAAACGTCAAAACCGCTGGTAACCAACCAACCAAGGTGGCCAACCAAGTACGATATTTTTATGTTTGATTACTATCAAAATTTAGTCCCTTTTTGGTATTTATATTGTAGGTTTATATCTATCAAAATAACTTTTTATTATAAAATCAATTCAATTAATTCTTATGTGTCATATTCGTAAAAAAGATGCGTATAGATTATAAATAATTTAATATAATAATACAAAATCTTCACTTAGATTAATATCATAGCAATGCGTTTTAATACAATTTCAGTCTAAAATGGTGGTAGTTAAAGTCTATTTTCCTTTGTAAATGTTAGCTGCTTGTCCTACAACACCTACAACTGGACCGGCTTTCATGATGCCATCTCTAATGTGCTGGCCGAGTCTTTCCTGAAAAATAAGAAAAAACATATATTTTAAAGGTTCATTTATTTATGCTACTTTTTACAAGGTATTAATTTATTATGTAGATACCAAACTATTTTAATCACTCAGTTTAATACCTTTTTTGCTAAAAAAAAAAAACGTGTGACATTTTTATAGATCAGTCTCATTCAAAACTAAAAAGAGTTAGTACTGTGGTAACTAGATAGCTGATAATTTGTTTATTTATATTATTTTTGGCTTTTAGGAAGATTCCCAGCAAAATTTATTAACAACTACCATTTATAAATCTCCACCAATAGAAAAATATACTTCTAAATATATATATAACGATATTTATATTCCCATAAAAATATATTTACCAATTTCTTAAATGGCTTCCACCGCGGCTCAGGAGCGGCTGACACAACTGTCAAAGCCATGATACAGGCGAAGAAGAAGAATAAAATTCTTGAAAAATTCATTTTGATAATTCAATATTAGAGTACTATCACACGTTGAAACGAAACGCTTTCAATGATGCTCGACCTGAGAAATGCATCGGTTTTATAGTGAGAGTAAGGTAAAAGTAGCGTCTTATCACAAACAAACAAATCTCAACCTTATGCTTAGACGTTAGTGACTCATCGTTCGTGAGGTGCAAAAAAGATATTGTAATTTCATAGTACCGTTTCGTTGCGTGTCCATCTTAGTTCATGAGGGAACTCCCGGAGTCCCAGTTGTTTGTAAAGAACATCAACATATCGTAACTATCGAAATACATTCGCCATCCCTCTCTAACTAGTTATTATATTGTTCTGTCCTTGTCATACATAATCATTGTACAATAACCTCTATCGATTCTCAATATGAAGCCAATTAAGATTTTTTTAAGTATTAATAAATGTATGTGGTTAACGTTTAATAGTTTAAAGTATTTTAAAATAAAAAAGACTACGATAAAAACGTTGTATTGGTTCTACGGTTATATTACTAAGATTGAACATTTAATTAGATGCTTGTAGGTACTAATTTGATATAAGTGCAATATTTATCCATACTAATATTATAAATGCGAAAGTAACTCTGCCTGTCTGTTACGCTTACACGCTAAAACTACTGAACCGATTTAAAGGAAATTTGGTAGACAGATAATCCAGAGCCTGAGAAAAGACATAGGCTACTTTTTATCCCGGGAAAATTGAAGATCCCCCGGGAACGCGGGCGAAGCCGCGAGGAGCCACTATTTACTATAAAAATAAATAAATTGCGCTTGTTTTGCCCTGCGGTTTCCTCATTAAATAAAACAAACAAATTAAATAAAATTAATTAATGTCTAGAAAACATATGTATTTATATATTGACCGTCCGGTTGCCCTTGTGGTTAGTGACCCTGGCTTTTAAAACGCCAGTAGTGGATTTGAATCCCACCACAACCACCACCACCCAGGACAAACATTATATGCATGAATATGCCTGTCTGTTCTGTGTCTGAATGTAATTAAATTAGGTATCTAGATTATGTATATAGATTAGCCGCGTGTGAAAAAAATTGAATACTTATTTATATTTGACTTTGATAAAAATCTTTTTTGAATAATTTTCTATCCATACAACGACCTATTACTTAATTGAGATTAATCATATAAGTACAAGCCAGTCCGTCAACATAAAAGAATAAACGCCACAAATACCATATTATCTTTATGTAATTATTTTGTAACGACATCTGATTAAATACTTAACACACTCACATACAATATCTCTATCTTTATTTACACATACTTATGAAGTATTTTTCAAACTGCATTATTTACCTGACATACTAGGAGTTTAATCCTCTTTTATTTTTAATCAGAATTTGAAAACAAAATTTCCTCGGACATTTTGCATGCTGTAACATGTAAGCTTGTACTATGGAGGTCATATTGCTGATATAGTACTTTAAAATACAAACTTATATAGATATGAACATCTAGATCCTGATAAAAAAATGCGTAAACATTTGTCCTTAGTGGGATTCAAATCCTCGACAAGTGACTTGAAAGTTAGAGTCATCTATCTATATCTTCTATACTTATAATAAATCTGTAGAGAGGTCAATTCTGTACATGAAATACATTTTCAAAATAACTATCAGGGGGTGATTAGTGATCGATACTGATGTCAAAAATGCAATCAGTAAAATTTTTGTCTGTCTGTCTGTCTGTCTGTCTATCTGTCGGTCTGTATGTTCCTTATAGAAACAAAAACTACTGGACGGATTTAAACGAAACTTGGTACAATTATTCCTTATACTCCTGGGCAGGTTATATGATACTTTTCATCACGCTACAATCAATAGGAGCAGAGCAGTGAAGGGAAATTTTGGGAAAACGGGAGAAGTTACTCCATGTTTTAAGCTTTCGTCGCGTGTGCAGCCTTAATGGTTAAAGTTACATAGAAATTATGTATGACGGAAATATTCTACACAAAATTTTCTAAAAAATATCCCGCAACAGCATATGTCTATCTTTTATAGTTGACTCAGAATAACACGTGTAACTCCTGATAGCTTAGCAGTTCGGAGCATTCTGATTATATTTGTTTACTCTTACGTTTATAATACTCTCACTAATCCGTAATTTAAAAAAGTTAACATTATTACCTATTCAATAAAAAAGAATCATAGAAATTGGTATAGAAACACCAAAATTATAGAAGAAATAAGCCATCGCGTCGTCACACGTGAATACTAAATCATGGTATAAGTAAGGATTATTTTTAAACGACTTAAAAAAAAAGGAGGAGGTTCGAGGAACGAAGTCGCGGGTTAAAGTTAGATTTAGCCCAAAGAAACTATTCCACGCGAACGAAGTCGCTGGCAGAAGCTAGTTAACTATAAAATCAGAAAACTAAAAATATTAAACAGAATAATTGTCTTGTAGTATATTTCACCATTAACCATACGTAGTCTAATCTAACATTATCATTAATCTATTATTATAAATGCATATTTTTGTATAGATAAAGGGTGTGTTACTAAATCAAGGTAGAAGGACTGAAGAAATTTAGATGCTTTTCATTTTGGAGATAGGTATCTGCAATAGCAATGATGATGATGATGAATAGCATATAGGCTATTTTTATCCCCGGTAAAAAGAATCCCGGAACGCGGGTTTCTTTCTCCATTTCCCCATTTCAGTTGGGAAATGTTGCCTGAGAACCTAAAAAGATAATATGTAATAATATAATAAATAATGATTATCTTGGTTATTTCATTAATAACAGGAAAGTATTAATATTACAAAAACTGTAGGTATTTATTTGTAACTTAATAACAACGTAATAGTTGAACGAACTTTGTAAATTAATATTTATGTAATGGGTTTCTACCCTATATTACAATATACAATAGATATATGATAATAAATTTTATATCTTTAGAGATTAATAAACTTTTTATTCAATCATTCAAATATTAAATACTAGCTGCCTCCGCGCGGTTTTACCCGCGTAGTTCCCATTCCCGTGGGAATACAGGGATAAAATATAGCCTATGTTACTCAGTGATAATGTAGCTTTCTAATGAAAAAAGAATTATTAAAATCGGTCCAGTACTTTTTGAGTTTATTCGTTACATACAAAAATACAAATCTTTCCTCTTTATAATATTAGTGTAGATTAGGTACTTTTGTGGTGAACGCACCGACTTTCGATCATAAGGGGGCAAGTTCAAACCCCTATCCCATACCTCTGAGTTTAAAAACTTACGTAGGAATGCACACCACTGGCTTTCGGTGAAGGAAAACATCGTGAGGAAACCTGCATGCCCGAGATGTCACAATTAAAGGCATGTGAAGTCCGCCGCTGCACTAGGCTCGCGTAGTGGACTATGGCCTAAACCCCTCAATGTTAGGGGAGGCTCGTGCTCCTACTTACGCGTGTCCCGCAGCCCCGCCACACGACGCCGAGGCGTCAATGGAAAAAAAAAAAAAAAAGGCTCGTGCTCCTACAGTGGAGAAGTATGAGCTAATGATGATTGTTCTACCATTTTACTACTAGTTTCACTCACGGGGAGATTCAATTTTCTCGGGATAAAAAGTAGCCGACGTCCTTTCTCAGGCACTGTCTGTGTACAAAATTGAATTTAAATCGTTTTAGCAGTTTTAGCGTGAAAGCGAGAAAGACAGACAGAGTTACTCTGGCATTTATAATATTAAGTTAGGATCTAAGATGTATGTACATTAATTTCTGGTTTGTTAACCAGTTTTCACACGTGATGTATTAGAAATATACAAATATCATCCATAGATAAAGACTGGATCAAAACAGTTTTTGAATGTCATAGGCAAGGAATATGAATGACAAAGATAATATTATTTTAATAGTCTCGTTTAATGAGGTTGAAGGTTTATCAATGATGAGCTAATAGTCTTTCTTATTTTCTAATTCCAAAAGCTTAGATTTTTTTTTAATTACCATCGTAATCTGAATTTTTTTTTCGCAACAGTCAAATGCTGAATTGAAAAGTTAAGGTATTTACCAAGTTCGAATATAGACTATAGTATATAGTGTTTTATTTCTTTTACTATCATAAAACTAGTGGCTCCCTACGGCTTCACCCACGTTTCCGGGGATCTTCAATTTTACCAAGATAAAAAGTGTGTGTTATTTCAAACATATTCTAACTCTGTGCCAAATTTCATGGCGATCTTTTCAGCCGTTCTTGCGTGAAAGAGCAACAAACATGCATCCATACAGTCTTCCATACAAACTCGCATATGATACCTATCTTGTTCAACTGCAAGCTCAATCTTGCTAAATTTAGGAAAAATGCTAAGAAAAGATAAGACAATAATACTAATACAAACAAAACACATTTGGAAGTGTAAAAAAGTACAATTTACCTTAAACCAGGGATTAAACGTTGCTCCAGTCGCGGTACATTCCCTGAGGCAACAAAGAGTTCTTATCAGAACTGTTTCTCATAGAACATGACTCACAAATTCAAATGGACTTTACAAACGTAACGATAGAGTTCAAAGTCGTTTACGAGATGTTATACGTATGACTAAAAGATGGCTTCATTTACTGGATATATAATGATGCTGGCAGTTGGTAGAGCATCATTCACACCCCAACCACTGCCAAGTGTAGTAGCAATTTTAAAAATTAAACATTAAAAAATCGAATTACAAAAATGAACTTCACAAAGATATTCTTGTTTGTGTTCGCCTGCATCGTCGCCATGACAACCGTTTCGGCCAGTCCTAGGTGGAAGATCTTCAAGAAAATTGTAAGTATTATTTAGTTAAAAAATATATAAAGGATATAAAAAGTTTCAAAGCCCGGTTGGCTTTGTAGACCCTGACTCTCAAGCCGCGGGTCGTGGGTATGAATCCCACCCAGGACAAACATTTGTATGCATGAATATGTCTGTTTGTTCTGTGTCTGGATGTAAATATCTTTATAAGTATGTATTTAAAAGTAGTATATGTATCAGCTATTTGGTTACCTTATCACAGTACTAGTTTGGAATCAGATTGGCCGTGTGTGAAAATGTCCTAGGATTTATTTATTTATTTATTGGTTTATGGATCAAAGATATATAATATTATTTTCTTTTTCAGGAAAAAGTTGGCCGCAACGTAAGGAATGGTCTCATTAAAGCCGGACCAGCAATCCAAGTATTAGGACAAGCTAAAGCAATTGGAAAATAGATCTAAAATATACTTAATCTGCCGCAAATCTACTTATGACTGTTAATCTCTAAGAAATCTCTATAATGTTAAGGAAACGTATTTCAAGTGCCAAATAAATGATTAATTTATAATATTATTTTCTGATTTTTTTTTAATACCCTAACTAATAAACAGTTAGTTAAACAATTGGGGAAAAATGCCTTGAATAAAAAAAAATATATAAACTTACTAATGTTTAAGTTAATGGATGACTTCCAAACCGGTAAAAGCTTCAGCAACTTTGACCCATTAAGGTCTAATTTAAACTTATACTTTTTATTACTTAAGAAGTTTTCATATTACTTTATGAATTAGTATAGTAAACAAGTCAATATCTTAGGACAGTTAATAATAAATATATATTTACCTAATTTTATTTTGGTTTTCTACCTATAAAGTCCTCAATTAATAAACAGTTACCTAGTCTAAATGAAATAGTCCATGATAACGAAATATAATAGCTCTACTTTGCCAAAGGTTTTATAGAAAATTCCAAGCTATGCCTAAGTTAGAAAATATAAGCTAAGTATTTATTTCATCCTCATATTCTTTCGGGAACGAAAACTACGCGGGTAAAACCACGCGGTACTAAAATACTATAAAATATTTCAAAGGCTATTATTTATGACTATTTATTACCTATTTACGACCGTATACATAAGTTCGCATATGATATTCAGGCTTTCACAGGCACATAAGGAAATTAAAACTCTATAAACTTGTAACAATTTAATATGTGAATAAAACAACGTTTTAAAAGAGGGCTGACCTGACTTTTCACAAACTGAATTAATAATACCGGTATATTCCTAATGAAAATATATATATTTTTTTTATATATATATATCTGCCGCACAAGTTGACTCCACGCTGCCTGATGGAAAGCAGTCAGTGGAGTCCATATAGGTATTTATCTTAAGAAAAATATTCAGATGAAAAAAAATTAAATCTATCTTAAACGAGTAGCTCTATTACGTAAAAATCTCTCTCAAAACCTATGTAAAATCAAACTGTCGTGTGACATGTGACTGTCAATCAAATAGTAACCTTATTACAATAACAATAAACATTATTATGCATGAATATAAAGGAAAAGCGTGCTTTTCATAAATCACGACATACTCCTTTCTTTATGGTCAGGTAAACCAAAGAAACTCTCTTTTGAAGTACATTATGACTCTTGACTCCTAACATTAGTAACGTAACCCTATTACTAAACCTTTGTCTGTCCGTCCGTCTGTCACCAGGTGGATCATGATCCGTAATAATATGTAAACAATTGAATTTTTACATATTCCTTAAAAAATTTGCCGCTGTAATAACAAAAATAATAAAATAAAACGGCCAAGTTCAAGTCGGTCTCGCGCATGGAGGGTTCCGTAGCATGAAACGGTAAAAAAAATCAATCGGAGCCCCTTCAATAATTATTAAATTTTTAGTAGTCGTTTTTATAGCTGCAATAGCAATACCTACATCATCTGTGAAAATTTCAACTGTCTAGCTATCACCGTTCTTGAGATACAGGCTGGTGACAGACGGACAGCGAAGTCTCAGGACCCTTTTTTACCCTTTGGTTACGGAACCCTAAAAACGAGGGCTCCCGTACTAGAAGCGTATTTTATATCGCTCGATCTTAATAATGGCACGGAATCCTTAATGGGTGTAACGACTCGCACTTGGCCAGACTTATAATTTCTATGAAATAAGTATGTGTTGGTAAAATTATAAAAAATACTAGTGGCTCCCCGCGGTTTCACCCGCGTACCCGGGAGGTCTTCCATTTTCCCGGGATAAAAAGTAGCCTATATGTTAATCCAGGTTATAAGCTATCTTTATTCCAAATTTCATTCAAATCCATTCAGTAGTTTTTACGTGAAAGAGTAACAAACATCCATACAAACTTTCGCCTTTATAATATTAGTAGGATATATCTTGAACTAATGACTTCCGGTCTCAAGCGACTCGACTACCTATTGAAAATAATATAATCTATGAATCGGAAATTCATGAAAATTCTTTGAGATTAGTGACCCTGACAGAACACTACCTGACAGACCTGCCAGACCCTGAAAGTTGTTTGTTGGTTTGCTTGGAAATTTCAGAAACTACTGGTCCGATTTAGAAAATTCAGTGTTAGATATCCCATTTTTCAGGAAGGCTATAAATCATCACGCTATGAAGAATAGGAGCGGAGCATCAATCAAAAATGTTGCAAACTAGTAAGTATCTTTATAAGTATGTTATTAAAAGTAGTAGGTATCTATCTACCTATTAATAATTTATCAGCTATCTGGTCACCATAGCACAAGCTCTGCAAAGCTGGGAATCAGATTGGCCGCGTGTGAAATATGACCCAGATTTACCTACCTAGCTTTATTAGCGTCGATTAAACTAATTAACACTAGAAGCGCCATCGTTCCATTTTTGACCCACCCGCAAGTTTCGTCGTCTGTAACTTTTTATTTTTTCTACTCAAAGCCGTGATACTTTTTGACTTTTAATAATTTATTGTATTTATTAAATTCAATATGTTTTCTATTGAATAAAATTAAATGTAAATAAAATAATTTGCTATTTACCTAGAACTGCCGCTGGGTCATTTTTGTCCCGCCTAATTTCTAAGCAATAATTCGACGTATAGTGGCTAATTACGCGAGTGGAGGGGTGAATAAACAGTTGAGCATTGTTTCTATTCATTTCTTCGTCGCTTTGTGTAAAAAGTGCAAGTTTTTGTTTTACAAACGCATAACTCTTGTACATTATAGTTATGTCTAGTCAAAATAGCAGAATATTGAACCCGCAAGAAATTGCATCCTGTTTGAATGATATTCTAGAGGACAAATCAAATGGCAAGCCTTTGGGATATTCTGATGACGACTACGAGTTACAAAAGAGTTTGATTCAAAAGTTTTTAAATAAATGCCGTTGCCAATTTACCCAGTTTTTGAGCTCTAAGTCAGATAAGTATGGCCAAAAGTTTTGGATCGTTATTGACAAAGTATATACCTAATAAATATGTCTACTTACCTTGGGGAAGATGATCGTAAACCTAATGCCATCATTAGGTTTGTGATCATCTTTCTTTTAGGGGACTAGGTGGTACAGAAAATGATAGAACTTTACACCAACAAAGGTAAGAATGTGCCTTGAAACTCGAATCTGCTCTTTTATTAGCGGAATATTTGAAGTCTAAAAACACTAGTATCGTAGGCACTATAAATGGAATTCGAAGAGAAATACCTATTGCCATAAAACTGCTAAATAAAAATTATACAAGTCGTGTCTCCTGAAAACTGGTGGCACAGCATTGACTGTTTCTCAGACTAAGCCAAATAAAAATGTTCGTAAGCTTTGGGTGCATCAAGATATTATGACAATAAGTTCTAGTTCAAAGAAAAAACCAGAAACAATACTATTCTACAACACCACGAAGCATGGAGTAGATGTTGTCGATTCGATCACCAGTAAATATACAGTACAGGCGGCTCCTAGACATTGGCCAGTTCATACATTTTATGATCTGTCTGATTTGGCAGCTATAAACCCATGGGTATTATATAAATTTATCAACAATAGCAAAATAAAACGTAGAGACTTTTTATTGCAACTGGGGAGAAGAATTAGGTATACGCAGTACATGAATAATAGAAAACAGCCATTCCTACAGAAATTTCAGAAAACCTATTAGAAGATGAGATTATGAAGAATGTAAGGTCAAGACCAAATACACAAGTCATCTGTGAAGTCTCAAATGCTTAAAAACTGTCTGTAATAAATGCAATGCTAAGGAATATTATTTATGTAATATTTGCTATTCTGATAATAAACAGTCAAGAGATTTTTTGGTATTTATTACATTTAGAATTACAATCTTAGTTGTGATGACTATAATAAACTATTTGTTATGTAAAAAGAAGTTGTTACGTATTTGTTGTAAAAATGTTAATTATTTGACTTAAATAAATAAATAAATATAATTTCAAATAACATACATTGTTTATTTTAATTGTTTTAATTATAATTCATGCTTTATGTTAATGAACGTTGTAAAAAATATAATGGGTCAAAATTGGTACAGCGGCGGTTCTAGGGGGGTCATGAGTTTCGGCACTTCTAGTGTTAATTGTCATAATTACATGACTTTAGAAATATCCTAATATAAACATAACTGATAAACGTGAAAAAAGAACATCTCGTGAGAACAAGGGAGTTTACAATTCCGGTACATTACCTAAGCTCAGACGGAACATCTCTTATCAGAAACGTGACTCACAATTTCAAATGAACTTTAACTTGTATTCAATACGGTTAAAATTCGAATGACAAGTTTGTTTTGAACCAGCGTCATTAACGTTGAACTTTGCTTCAGTTTTCTGGACATAAAATGGACGCGAGTATTTGGTAGAGCATCATTCACATCAGCACAGTCAAGTGTGGTATACCTACCTACGATTTTGAAATTCAAACATTCGAATTTAAAAAATGAACTTCACAAAGATATTCTTGTTTGTGTTCGCCTGCATCGTCGCCATGACGACTGTTTCGGCCAGTCCTAGGTGGAAGATCTTCTAGAAAATTGTAAGTACTTTTCATCATCATCAGCTCATATACGTCGCCACCGAGGAGCTCGAGCCTCCCCTAACAATGAGGGGGTTTACGCCATAGTCCACCACGCGGGCCTAGTGCGGATTGGCGGACTTCACATGCCTTTAATTGTGGCATCTCGGGCATGCAGGTTTTCTCACGATGTTTTCTTCACCGAATGCCATTAGTGTGGGTCCATACGTAAGGTTTTTTTTTAAACTCAGAGGTACGAGCAGGAGTTTGAACCTGCACGTACCTCATAGATAATCTAACATACTTGAAAAATATTTTTATAGTATTTTTTTTGTCTGTCTTATACGTAGACATGACCGTGATAAATAAAAGTTTTAATAACAATTTATTAACAATATAATTGTTACTGTATGTTTTTTTTTTTTCAGGAAAAAGTTGGCCGCAACATCCGCGATGGAGTCATCAAAGCCGGACCAGCCATCCAAGTATTAGGAGAAGCCAAAGCGATAGGCAAATAGAACTAAGAACTTATATAATAATATTTAATTTAAAAACCTATAAGAACTCATTACCATATAAGTAAATGTATTACAAGTGCCATAAATAAATACTTAATTAATTTATTAAAAATTTTGTCTCATTTCTTTTTCATATAGTTTTACATTTCTGACTTTATGTTTCATCATCATCATCATCATATCAGCCGTAGTACGTCCACTGCTGAACATAGGCCTCCCCCATTGACTTCCATGCATTTTATGTTTACCTCACTTAAAATTTCTATATTATTTCATCATCATCATCAGCTCATATACGTCTCCACCGAGGAGCACGAGCCTCCCCAAACAACGAAGGCTTAGGCCATAGTCTACCACGCGCGTCTAGTGCGGCGGCGGACTTCACATGTCTTTAATTGTGACATCTCGGGCATGCAGGTTTCCTCACGATGTTTTCCTTCACCGAAAGCCAGTGGTGTGAATAGTATGTATGTTTCTTAACTCAGAGGTACGGGCCAGGGGTTTTAGCCTCCACCCCCTTGATTGTGAGTTAGTGTGTTCCTAACTGAGTCACCACGGATTTTTATATGGTCAATATTAATTTAATAGTTGGAAATTAAATGACTGGCTGTCACCCTCCAATTTCGATGTTATTTAAGTCAGTGGAGAAATTAAAATGTAAATAAATATTCTGGAACATTTTTCACACATAGCCAGCCATAATGATTTCAAACTAAGCAGAGTGTCAGATAGCTCATATACTACTTTTATATGCTGATATAATACATAAGTTCTTACTTAGATAATTACATCCAGACACAGAACAGACATATTCATGCGTGCAAATTTTTGTTCTGGTTGGGATGCGAACTCACGACCGAAGGCTTGAGAGTCAGGGTCACTAACCACAAAGCCAACCGATCTATCAAACACACACAGGATTAGCACACTAAAATGTTATCTATATATAAGAAAATCTATCACAACAACATCAGCATTCATAATATTAGCCATACCTTTTTTATGTCATGATCCTTAGATCTTTACCCATATATTTATAGTAGGTAAGTATCCTGATTATACGGGAATGTGGCTTTCATTGCCAATTCCAGGCGTATCCCCTCATTTCCGCTTCCGGGCTCGATCTTATCCTCTATGGACAGACATTCTGCTCTGCGGATAACCGTAACGGTCTGGTTAAAGGGAGTTATCTATCTGATGTTATTTGAGATCTAACATCTTTACTTTGTAACTTACGTACTTTTGCATATGAGTATTATAAAAGGTATATTAGTTTTGGTGGAATTTTATAAACCGTTCAACCGATTTGCACTAATATTATAAACGCGAAAGTTTATATAGGTATAATGGATGTATAGACATTGTCTGTTGATTATTTCTAAGTACCTTTTACTTATAATAATAAAAATAACAATAGGCTCAGCATTAATTAAAAATACACCGTAGATTTATAGTTACGACGTCCTTTATTTACAAAATTGGTTTTCCTTAACACAAAGCGCCTGTTGGCAGTGACGTAGCAAAATCTCACAAGACGTATAATTATGATTAATCACTCATCAAAATTTTGTAGGAACTTACATTTAATCAACTGAAAAAATATATACCTACCTATTTACAATTTATGAAACGAGTATGAATTGAGAGGACCTGATAACTTACTCTTAAGAACCATCACACTGACTTACACCGGAGAACAAATGATTAAATATTGGGTACACAGTAAATTTAATAAAACGTTACGTTTATACGTACTAGCAAATTAAATTAAATAATAATAAAGAACAATTTACTATTTCCTGCGTGTTATTAGCCTATTAAAAAGCCCAAAAGTTATCAAAAGAAATAAATTAAAACATTTGTAGAAAAAAATATTGCTTTTATAATGACTCAGTGTTAGGTATAATAAAAGATGATGAAATAATATTTCGTTTTAAGGCGATATTTTGTTAAAATTAAATGATCTCTTTAGTGTTTTCTCTGATCTGCTCATGACAGATTTTTATCCTATTACAAGGCTATATATATACTTACCACCATACAATAAATTTCACAAAAACTTAGTTTCGGAATCCCTAATTGTGCCCATGAAATGAGATGGATCATATCTTTGAAACTTCGCTTTATAAAGATTTTCCCCAAGAAAATTTGATAGCGTGACTTGAAGTACCAAAAAGTTTTATCCAAATTAACCAATTTGGCAATTTCTATTATTTTTAAAGGGTAAGAAAAATTGTTGTTAGGTACTTATTTTACTCCTGGTTGATTCAATAGTGATGCTACAAGTTGTGGTGTCATACCCACATAACCCACAGGACAAACATTTTATGTTCTCGAACATGTATATTTGTCTTAGTGAAAATACACATTACTAGCGGACCCGGCAAACTTCGTTCTTCCCACCAGCGCCACCTACCGGGTCCAAATTGATGTATTATATCTACATAAAAACCTTCCCCATGAAATACTCCGTAATTAGGGGCAAGCCGCATGAAAATCTGTTTAATTGTTTTTTGTTCATCGTGTTCAGACAGACAGAGGCGGTGTGCACTTTGTTTTATATGCCTATAAAGATAATGCATAAGTAGTTATGTACAATTCTGTTTACTTAGTTGTAATTAGATTGGCCTTATGCAAGTCCGATTTAGTACAATTATTTCTAGCTTTGCGTGTGTTTAAGTTTCCGTCTCAATTGAGGTGAAATTTTCTAATTCCAATAATTTTTCCATACTTTGATGTTGTCTAGATGGAATAGACGTATAGACCTTGTAGAATGTCTGTAGGTACTGTGTAACGAAATAACAATTTATTTTGTTTGATTTGACCAACGATTAATAAATTCTTGATTTTTTACTAGGTATTAGTTCGTTTGTATTAATATAAATGGTGGTAGGGGCTAATTTTTTAGACTTGTTGACCCGCACAACTTCGTAAGCGATATTTACCCGTTAGAGCAACATTTTTGTTTGATGCTCCGCTCCCAATCGTCGTAGCGTGATGATATATAGCCTATTGCCTTCCTCGATAAATGGACTAACACTGATTTTTTTTTTCAAATCGGAATAGTAGTTCCTGAGTAGCGGGTTTAAGCAAACAAACAAACTCTTCAACTTTATATATTAGTATAGATTTTTTATCTTCTATCTATATTTCTTAATCTATATTTATGAATTGTGACCTCGAGACATACCATAAACTTAGTTTATTACCATTTTATAACATGAGGGTCAATTCTTGCGTGATTGTTAAAAATTTTCAAACTTCGTGAGTAAAAGCAGTAATTCGATCGAAGATTAGGTTTAATGATGCTTAAATATTATAAAGACTTATTTATCACATAAGATCTTTAACGTTAAACGACCTATGAAGAAATAATAATATAGGAAAGTGTTATTAAACCATTTTCGATAAGATTTATGGATTGCTCTTTCACGTCAGAAAGGCTGAAGGGATCATAATTTTGGTACATACCTATGTATAATATGTCCTTGTATAGTATGTAGGATACTCTTTATCCCGGGAAATATTAAGATCTCTAGGGAACCTGAGGAGGCCAGTGTTATATTTAACCTTTCAACTTTTTTAAATCTCGCCAGCTATAGCAAAATTATGGATGTTTGTTACTCTTTTATACGAAATCGGCAAAAACTTGCTATATTCTGGACTAGTGGCTTCCTGCGGTTTCTCCCGTGACCTCCCTTTTCCCAGGACAAAAAGTATCCTGTGTCCTTTCTCAGGCTGTAGACTATCTGTGTACCAAATATCATTAGTTTTAGCGTGAAAGCGAAACAGATAGTTACTTTCCCATTTATAATATTAGTTGGTATTAGTTAGTAAGGATCTACCTTCATACCAACTTAACGAGCGTCATGTTGCGACTACGGATCAGAGCGTTTATCCTGGGAAAACAATGATTCCCTGAAACTATGAAACCGTGGAGCGGAAGCTTACCTATATATTTTGCTACAGTTAACACGCTCTGATGTCTTATAACGCAAACTAGCTTCAAGCTTCGATGGTTTTTAGACTACAATTATGAACGCCTGTTGGATGTAGAATACACATCACTTACCTACTGTCGTTTGTGGTGGTCGTGGTACTCGTGGTCAATGTGGTCATGGTATAGTTCATTGTCATGGTCGACTTACCCTTTAATATGTTCTATGACAGAAATTTAATATAAATCCTAATTGGTTAATTGACATGTGTTTTTATTCATTACTAGCTGCCTCCCCGTGGTTTTACCCGCGTAGTTCCCGTTCCCGTGGGAATACAGGGATAAAATATAGCCTATGTTACTCGGGGATAATGTAGCTTTCCAAAGGTGAAAGAATTTTTGAAATCGGTCCAGTAGTTTCAGAACCTATTCATTACAAACAAACAAACAAACAAATCTTTCCTCTTTATAATATTAGTATAGACAAGAAAATTTCGATTTTAAAATTTAATTACATATCTACATTTTGATAATTTTCTGAATCTGTATTTAATAAAAATTCAAATTCTATATGACTACTATGACATGATTATTGTTATGCATGAGTGAGGATATCCCTGTTAAATATTTCTACACCAGCTACTCGAATATGTAGATCTGATTATAAGCCCATCTTACTGTATGTACCATATTCTTTGAAATAAATAAATTATTTATTATTATTAATAGAAATCCTAACTAAAAGTAATTCTGTCTGTCTCTCTATCTCGCTTTCACACTAAGACTACTGAACCGATTTAAATGAAACACAGATAGTCTAGAGCCTAAGAAAGTACATAGGCTACTTTGTATACCGGGAAAATGGAAGATCTCCCCGGAACGCGGGTGAACTACGGGGAGCTACTAGTTATGGTACCCATAATTCTTCCCTTAGTTTTTCCCTATCTTTGGCCGGGGCGAGTCGCTATCGCCCCGGCTTCGCGCGGGTAACAGACCAAATATATTTCAACAAATTTATCAAATAAAAAGATAGGTACAGAGTATTATAGGTTATCAACATGTCAAATGTATGTGCATAAGAAAATCAATGGCCACAGTTATCTGCGTAATGAGAATAACCTATTATATCGAAGTTTATCTTAGTTATGATTGAAGGAGAAAGATAGTGTTTCAAATGACATTGAAAGGTTATTTAATTTATTTAAGACAACATACGTAATTTAAATTTAAAAGAAACAATTGCTTATACAGGATGATTATTATACCACATTACAGAGAGAATTGCATTATTCAAATAAATAAATAAATAAATAAATTAATTTAACCTTCAACTTACTCGTACTCCGATTAAGACTTCTTGACCCGTTTAGCGTGGCCGCTTACAGGAGAAAACCCCATTGCAGCGTAATTTGATGCTTTTATACGGTTTGAAAATGACCGTTGGTTTGAACGCATGAACTTAGGAACGAACCCAGTGTCATCAGCCGATACAAAAACATAGATTATGCTACTACAAAATAATTCACCTAACATGATATATATTATTTATCTTTTCCAGTTAGTCTCCCGCTTTAATAAAATATGTACACATTTAGAAGTATCGTGGTGGTTATTTTTGTTTTTGCTCTGTGCGGTATGTATAGCGGTTCCACATTTTCCAGTCCAGCACCCTAATTGTGTAACTCCCTTAGGATCGTCTTTTTTAATGGACTAGGTGTTAGTCTCAGATGGTTTTTATACCGTTACGCGGACTGTTTTGGTCATCTAGTGCTCCTATCCAATAACCGCTGTTTTTACTTTGACCGGATTTTTTCTGAGGCAGATTTCAAAGTGCGTAAACGCTTCTAAAGTTATGAATGAAGTGATTCCCCGCGATTTCACTTGTATATTTATAACTTATAACCCGGGAAAATTTTAGATCATCCGGGCACGCGGGTGAAATCGCGGTGAGCTAGTTACTAATATAATTTCCTTCTGTTTAGATGGAAGGAAAAGATATAGATGCGATTACAAATACTTCAGTGAAATAGACGCATGGCTGAAGCTTCATGAAGTGAAGACCAACTGGCGTGAAGCAAGCCTCCGATGCCGTTTGGAAGGTAACATCACTATAATTTTTTTTTCTTTCATCAGAACCTTTTGACAATGTGAAATGTGAAATCGGTCCAGCCGTTCACGCGTGATGTCGTGACCAAGGGGATTGGTTGGGATTCCTTTTTATATATAAGTACATAGATAAATCAATGTTATATGAGAAATACTATTTTCAGGAGGGCACATAGCTTCACCAACATCGGTTCCCTTAACTAATGCAATGTTAAGTTTGCTAAAGGAGAATGAAGGAGAATCAATTTACATCGGGATCCATGGCATTTACTCTAACGGAGACTTCCATACTGTTGAAGGTACATATATTCTTAATCTTCATATCTATACTAACATAATAAAGCGGAAGAGTTTGTCTGTTTGTTTGAATATCAGGAACTACTGGTCTGATTTGAAAAATTATTGTAGTGTTAGATAGGCTATTTTTCGAGGAAGTCTATAGACTAGGTATATGTCATTACGCATCAACCTCTAAGATCCGATCTTAAACCGAAAAATAAATGTTTCGAAATCGACGTTTTTTGGGTTCCGTAGCCAAATGGCAAAATTTACGCGCGTAGTTCCCGTTCCCGTAAGCATATGAGAATAAAATATAGCCTATGACTCTCCCGGATAATGTAGCTTTTCATTGGTGAGAGTATTATTCAGATCGGTTTATCGATTTAATACAAACAAACACACAAATATTTTCTCTTTATAATATTAGTGTAAATTATCTTTTATGTCATATTTAATTTATATTATGATATTGTTGCTCCCCGCGGTTACACCCGCATTCCCGGGGGATCTTCAATATTCCTGGGATATGAAGTAGCCTATCTGGTATTCCAAAACATATTCTTACTTTCACAAATAAAAATTAATAAATAATTAAGGGTAATTATCATAAATTTAAAAATGATAAAATGAATGAAAAATTCTAATCCAAAAATTTTTGACGTGACAACGTCTTATAAATTGGTTTGCCGGGTGACACTTCAAGAAACTGGGTTACGCTCCGCTCACGTTACGTCACGTTATGTTTTAAATTGTTACTATTATATATATTTCATCCTTCTTCCTACTATACGAATGAATATTCACATTAAAATTATTTTACCACTCAAAGTCGTTGTCACGTAAAACTTTCGCCCGTATACCGACTTTACAGGCAACCAATTTTTTTACAGAGTTTAATGTGCTATATAATATTTGCTTTTTCTAGGAATACCTCTTCGGGATATCCAGCACAAGTGGCTTGCGGGTGAGCCAAGTGTATACAATAATGAACAATGTATTGCTATGTTTGGGGATAAAACATTAGCGGATACATCATGTGATCTAAACTACCGGTACATCTGCTACAAGCAATTTAAAAACCATGAGCTGATGTCTGTGTGCGGTACCATTGATAAAGGTATGTAAACATACATAAGATAGGTACTACATTTGTAGTTTACCCGCGCATCTTCGTTAGCGTCACTTGCCCGTTTTTGCAACATTTTTGATTGATTAGATGATGATGATAAAATCAATAAATAATTATATCCGGAGACATTTTTCACACACATCATCATCATCATCATCTTCAGCCTTTTTATTCCACTGCTGGACGTAGGCCTCCCCTAATGTGCGCCACTTATCCCGGTCCTCCGCTCTCCTCATCCAGCCCCTCCCGGCAACCATACGCAGGTCGTCGGACCACCGGGCTGGAGGGCGTCCTACACTACGTTTGCCGAGACGCGGTCTCCACTCTAGGACTCGTTTGCTCCAACGGCCATCGGTCCTACGACTGATGTGGCCGGCCCATTGCCACTTCAGCTTGCTGATCCTGCGAGCTATGTCAGTTACCTTAGTTCTCTTACGGATATCCTCATTTCTGATTTTATCCGTAAGAGATACGCCTAACATAGCTCGCTCCATAGCACGCTGAGCAACTTGGAATTTCTGGACCAGCCCCATCGTCAGTGTCCACGTTTTCACACACGGCCAATCTGATTCCAAACTAAGCAGAGCTTGTAATATGGTACCCAGATAGATGATATATTACATAAATTATGTATATATCTACTATTTTTAAATATATACTTACTAGCTGCCGCCCCGCGGTTTCACCCGCGTAGTTCCCGTTCCCGTGGGATAAAAAATAGATGTTGGCCAATTCTCATAGATACCGGATAAGCAAAAAAAAATTCATGAGAATCGGCCAAGCCGTATCGGAGGAGTATGGCAACGAAAACTGTGACACGAGAATTTTATATCTATACTAATATTATAAAGAGGAAAGATTTGTTTGTTTGTTTGTTTGTAATGAATAGGCTCCGAAACTACTGGACCGATTTCAAAAATTCTTTCACCTTTGGAAAGCTATATTATCCCCGAGTAACATAGGCTATATTTTATCCCTGTATTCCCACGGGAACGGAAACTACGCGGGTAAAACCGCGGGAAGGCAGCTAGTATTAGATATAGATATTTACATCCAGATACAGAACAAACAGACATATTTATGCATACAAATGTTTGTCCTGGGTGGGATTCTGAACCACGACTGTTGGCTTGAAAGTCAGGGTCACTAACCACACAGGCTGATGATGTAGTCTATATTTTCAGATTATCAGCTTGACACTCGTACTGGAAGCTGTTATAAGTTCCACACGACTCCTCGAACGTGGTCACGTGCGTACATGGCCTGTGCCGCTGAAGGTGGCTACCTCGCCATCATCAACAGCGAGACCGAGGCTCAAGTCATCAGAGATATTTACGAGAGAAACCCGGATGACAGTATTGTGGGGATATCAAGCCTAAGGTGCAAAGGATTCGCTTTTATTGGCTTCAGCGATTTGCTTGAACATGGAGACTGGTTGACGGTTCAAGGTATTTAGGAACTAATAGCTTTTTCTCCCGCAATTTAACCCGCGTTCCTAGATCTAGGACATAAATATTTTGTACACACAAATATTTTTTTATGAGAACGAAGATTTATTTCGACAATTTTAAGACCATAATAGTCAAATTCAAGTTTTGAGCTCAATAGCATTTAGTAAATTATTTTTAGTATAGAGAAGATTAATCTCATTTTATCGTGCTACTTGAATGTTAACTCTCTTCTATCTGTGTTTTTCCACATCATTACCTCATAATCAATTCACTTTATTTAAATTGAAACATCATGAATTAGGCTGCCGAGATATCACCATTAAAATTTATTGAGGTCCATCAATCCATAGGCCGAACTTAGGCCGAAATTAGGCATGAAGGCCTAAACCTCCTTGTTGGGAGGGTGCTTGTGCTTCTATAGTGGAGACATATAGACTACTGGGTGTAAGTGTAAATGTCTATATAAGTAAGTAGTATATCAGTTATATGTTTATCATAGCCATCGAGCATTGGGTAAATGCTCGATGACAATCTGAGCCTTCTGGCCTTCAGGCCAATCTGATTCCAAGAGCTTGTGCTATCACAAGCTCTTGGAATCAGATTGGCCGAAAATGTCCCAGGATATTTATTATCGTGAGCTGATATAATAATGCTGATTTGTCTCCAGATGAATCATTGAAACATGCCGGGTACGACCGTTTTGCACCTGGCGAGCCGAACAACTCGTCAGATGGTGAATTCTGCGGTTCAGTGACCCGAGATGGTTTGTTAAACGACCTCTGGTGCGACAATATATTCCCATTTATCTGCGAGAAGAGCCCGGATAGTCTCGAGTGTAACGACGACCAATAAATATTTCACAACAGAAAAAGTTTTTATTAAAATCTAGAAATGGTTACTGCATAGGTAGATAGTGAATGTGATAAAGCATCATAGTCTAATCAATGTATATTTAATGTAATATTATGTTTTTATATAAATGTAAAAAAAAATTGTAATACGTTTGTGTATTCATTGGAAGACACGCTTGGTCACTGATACCTTTAGGAAAACCTACATAAGACATGAAGAAAGAAACGTCACAAACCAGTAACACGGTCTTATTTTGGTTTATGGAAAATATGCTATTTATTTAAAGCTTAGGTCGTTTTAAAAGAAAATAAAATGTTATTAGTCAGAAAGGCACTGAAAATGTTATTTCAATATGAGAAATAGATGGTATTCAATGCATTACCAACAGTCGGTCAGTCAACAACAATAAATTTCATTTCTGAATGTTAACACTGTTTTGTATGACCTTTTATATCTTCATTTGTCATAGTTTATCATGTTATTTTGTTTAAATTATGTTGCTTTGCATTTAAGTAGTCAGTCAAGTTTTAAATTACCATCACGCATTACCAAAATGATGTCATTTTTCCCATTTCTCGTGACTGTCATATTTTGTATTGGTTTAAGTGGTATGTAAAATTTTATAATAAATCATTTATTAGAGCATTAATGAAATGTATAATTAACTAATTACACCCTTCCTTACATAGATAGTTTAAAAAAATATAGATGCGATTACACATATGTGAGTGAAATAAACGCGTGGTTGAAGTTTCAAGAGATACCAGCTGACTGGAATGAAGCAAGACTGAGGTGCCAATTAGAAGGTAAGGTAACAATCCTCCTCCTCCGTAAGTCGTATTCCTCATGTCTGAGGGTCGTGACCACCTCTATCCATGATCTTCGTTCTGACTATGGTCCGCCATTTCTTCCTATCCCCGGCCACTCGGAGAGCATCGTAGACGGTAGAGTCGAGTGCGGTGCGAATCTGGTCAGACCAACGCATCGGGCTGCGGCCTCTGGTTCTTTTTCCTTCCACCTTGCCAGTGACAACCAACTTCTCAAGGTTATCTCCGTCTTTCCTGGCAATGTGTCCGAAGTACTCCAGAACACGTTTGAGGCAGATGGTAGATAGCCTAGTTTGGACTTTCAGCTGTGATAGTATCAAAGCGTTGGTCCGAAATGCAGTCCACGGAATCCGGAGGAACAATCCTAACTAATATTATAAATGCGAAAGTAACTCTGTATGTCTCGCTTTCACGCTAAAACTACTGAACCGATTTGAATAATATTTGGTACACAGATAGCCTAAAGCCTGAGAAAGGACGGAGGCTACTTTTTATCCCGGAAGAATTTAAGATCCCCGAGAACGCGGGTGAAATTTCGAGAGCCACTAGTTCTTTTTATACATACAAATTATAGATATTTACATTCAGACACAGAACAAACATACATATTCATGCAAACAAATGTTTATCCTGGGTGGACTTCGAAGCCACGACTCGCGGCTTGAAAGTCAGGTCCACTAACCACAAAGCCAACCGGGCAGTCATATTACTTATAGATACAAATTTGAATAATATCCATAATTATTTTTGTTCTCAGGTGGAAATATGGCTTCACCAACAACGGTAGCATTAAAACAAGCAATGATGGACTTGTTAAAAGTAAATGAAAAATACCTAATTGATAGTGCAGTACACACTGGTATCCATGCTTTGTTCTCGAACAGAGACTATTTTTCTATTGAAGGTATTTTACACTGTTCATTAGTTGATCCGAGAGACGTTGTCCTTTTTTTTTTTTTATGACCCAGGGAATCCTCATAGGATACCCGGCAGCTCCAGGAGGAGCCGCCGGGTTGTGTGGTGACTCACCTTCACCGCGCCTTCTGTGCCGGTGTCTACCCACTAAACTGCGGCGGGGCTGCGGGACACGCGTAAGCCTTACAACCGCATGCCCCGCCGGCGCTGCTCGGCCTCCCAAAAACAACTGGGTGAGGGTGTCGTCTGTATAACACACCAGACTGGCCCCTCGCAACATTGCACCGCACAACACCCAATCGTAGCCGATGTTCCACAGGTGCGGTCCGAGGACCGGCCCCTGTGGCACCGCACGTCATCCCATGGCCGCTGCTGCCCTCCCCCGTCGGGAACACCACGTCCCGACCGACGAAGTAGTCGGCGATGACCTCCTGGAGGTACTGCGGTACGCCGTGGTACCGCAGTCCCACTTTGATCATCTCCCAGGGTAGCGTGTTAAATGCGTTGCGGATGTCTAATGACACCGCAAACAACACCCCCCCTGTGGGAGACGGCCCCTTCGGCAAGGTCCCTGACCCGCGCCACGGCATCCACGGTCGACCGACCCCAGCGGAAGCCGAACTGCGCGTCGTCCATCCATGGACTCGACGAGGCGCCCAGCGAGCACACGCTCGAACAACTTGGGCACCTCGACGATTACCACCACCGGGGACAGACGTTGTCCTGTCATAACTATGAATATTGTTGAATGAAAGCGACTGACGGTGATGTCAAACGCCATTAAGTAGGTTACATTACAAAAGTTAATATAGTCGTTGTGTTTTCTTAAAATTTCTTATTTTTTTCTTATGAATTTTTATTTTTTTTCTTTCATGAATAAGAACCTTCTTTAGACAATAACAAAAAATTAATTAGTCAAATTCACGCGTGATGCCGTGACAAAGAGAAATAGGGAATCTGGGATGATAAATGAATATATACTCTATATCGATAGATAAGGTCATTTTATAAAGTACCATTTTCATTCATACAATCTGTACTAATAATTAAAGCTAAAGAGTTTGTTTGTTTGGTTGATTGAACGCACTAATCTCAAGAATTACTGGTCCGATTTAAAATGAATATTTCAATGTTAGATAGCACATTTATTGAGGGAGGCAATAAGGTATATATCATCATGCTACGACGAATAGGAGCGGAGCTTCTTGAGTTAATATATACCTATATATGTTTTTTACAGGTGTTCCTCTCAACGCTATACCACATGACTGGAATTTTAGTGAGTCGAAAGAATACAGGAATACTAATAAAAATTGTCTTAAAATGGATTGCGATGGAAAATTAGCAGAAACGGATTGTACTGTACCAAACCACTATATCTGCTACAAAAAATTAAAAAATGATGATAACTTAACCGCATGCGGTACGATTGACAGAGGTGAGTTAATATTGAACCGACATCAAAAATGGAGGAAGGTCTATGTATAGATGCTATGGTAATATTTCAGATTATCAGCTTGACACTCGTACTGGAAGCTGTTATAAGTTCCATAAGACTCCTCGGACGTGGTCACGTGCATTCATGACCTGTGCCGCTGAGGGTGGCTACCTAGTCATCATCAACAGCGAGACCGAGGCTCAAGTCATCAGAGAAGTCTACGGCAATAACCCGGATAATTCTTTTGTTGGATACCCCGTATACCTTAAAAAGGAATTAGCTTTTATTGGGTTTCACGATTGGTCTGAGCATGGAGTATGGTTAACGATTCATGGTAAGTATATAAACTAGCGATTCGCCTCGACTTTGCATAGTAAGCTAAGAATCATGGTCATATTTCAACAAATTAACACAAAACATTATTAAACTGCAATCTTCTGTCCGCGTCTTCGTCCGCGTGGAATTTTATAGTTACTTTCGGCTAACACGTACTTTAACCGGCGACTTCGTTTACGTAGAAGGTTGCTATCTCGCAGAGCTAACTGGAGCCACCGCCCTTTCCCGTCAAGACTGCCGGCCGGTCGATTATTTTGCTGCAATGTTATTTTAAAATTGCGATATTTAAGTACTTGCGGTATTTTCAAATGTTTTGTCCTGGGTAGGATTAGAACACATGACCGGCGGCATCAAAGTTAGGGTCACAAACCACAGCCATTAGTCAGTCAATATATTGTAACCTGTTGTTGGATAAAATTTTGTGAATTAATGGATTACCCTTGAATTTTGTAGGTCAGACCCTCAAAGAAGCTGGATACAACACATTTTACCCTGGTGAACCCAATAATGTTACTCCAGGGGAATTTTGTGGGTCAGTCACAAGACAAGCGCTTTACAACGACCTTCGGTGCGAGGATCTGTTTCCATTCATCTGTGAAAAGAGTCCAGATAGTCTGAAATGTGGTGATGAAAATGATGATAAAAAAATTCTCAAATAAATGTTATGGGGAACCAATGAGGAGCATAATGTACTACTAATAATAACTATGACTCTTCAATATAATATTACAAATTAACTTATACACACATTATCACTGAGTTTTAAGTTGCCAGATCATGATGATTTTTGTCAGAATAAATAAAGAAGATTTTTGCATGTTGGTTCGTGTTTTTTTAACGATTTAGATTTTCGGCTCTCCCACTCACTGAGGGAAATGCAACAGCACAGAACATACTTTACGTTGATCTTCTGTGGGAGGGTGGTAGTACCCTGGTCGTGCCGGCCCTTTCATGCTATAACCAAGGTTTTGTTTTTGACGGGACTAGAAGGTCTCTGCCTCTGATGGCTGTTACACCCTTACGCGGACAAATCTGTAACCAACGTGTCACTACCACCATAAAATGAGTTCATTCATTAAGAATAATTTAATTTCTTTATTATGTTTTATGGATGCATATTTATGCATCTTCACATACATACATATTTATGTAGGTGCATAAGTTACATTAATTATTTTCCTACAAATTACCAATAGTTAATGGATTTTTTTGTGAAAATGGATGTATGATCTTTCAACCATTGAAACTTGAAACCATTGAATATTCTGGATACCTTTCTTTGGGCAGTCAATCAGTTTTATCCACAATTACATTTCCAATTGGTTTTCAATAACTGAAAATGAAAATTAATGACATTTTTATTTAAATATAAGTTATATGCACCTATGAATAGTCTAACTCTTTTTGGAATAGTGCTGTATAGAATTCTAAGGAAAGGAATTCTCAAGAATATATTCAGGAGGATGTTAGGCACTGTACATTGACGAGGAATTCTTTATAATGGCGGTTAACAGGGGTACAAAATTATGTCCTAATTATATAGCAGCTTTTGTAGTTAATGACGATTCGACTCTACAAGCGGACCTTTCACGTGATGTGTTCGTAACGAAAAGAGATAGAGCGTAGCGATTGCGCTGATTCATCGTTGAACAAGTCATTCCCCATTATGAATCACCTCGGACTTGGATGACGTCGCGGCGTCGTGTGATAACTAATATTTTATATAGGTACATACTTCTGTATATATGGCTAGGTTTCGTCCACTGCTACTAGATGTCACTAAAATAAACGAGCTATGGTTTCGTTCTTACCATTTCTATAGGTAATAACTATTTAATTAAATATTTAAGTTAATCTTCTGCGCGTATGTAACATTGTAAACTATATCGATTGTTATTGCAACAAAAGATTAAGCTTTTTTCCGACTTACAGTTACTTCGGCAGTTAGATTTTATTTCTTGAACAATTTTTGGATAGCGCCTTTCTCATTTTATGGGTTAGGCGCTACTGATAAATTTATCCGATGAGGAATAACTTTGCCCTGCCCTAAAATAAATGCCCAATTTGCCAAACTAAGCCAGCTTAGGTAACTTGTGCAAGATAAATAAGATAAATACCGTAAACTTACCACCTGGCGAGCCGAACAACTCGTCAGGTGGTGAATTCTGCGGTTCAGTCACCCGAGATGGTTTGTTAAACGACCTCTGGTGCGACAATATATTCCCATTTATCTGCGAGAAGAGCCCGGATAGTCTCGAGTGTAACGACGACCAATAAATCGACACCAGCTATTTATACTACGCTAAGTCCGAAATGTGTACTTTACAGGAGAGGCTTATAAAGGAAAAAACGTGATAACTTTTACATTAATTAAGATATATATTTGAAATTTGGAACCCTTCATGGTTATTTTTTTCATTATAATATCTCATATTTATTTTTCCAGAATTATTTATATTTTTCGATTTAGCGCTAGTTAGCCGAATATAGACGTAATTCTTCAAATTAATTTTACAAGTTAGACACGTCTATCTTAAGTTAGCGTTGTGTATTACGGGATGTCATAGTGATAAAGATGTGTTATTTTTATTGTGTTGCGATGATAATTTTTAAATAAATCATGCATTATTTGTAACCTTAGGGTTATATATATATCCGTAAAATATATTATTATAAATTCACTGGCTAAATAACTAGTTATTAAAGTTAGCTTTTTGTTAACCCGTATATACGTCTCTGGCGGATATCGTGTTAAAAGCCGCCAAATTATACATAGCGTACTATACATCGACCTGAGCCACAAGTTAACGCCTCATTTATCTTTCCGTGGAGCTAAAATATATATTATTTTTTATAGATTCTAGATAGAATAGAGCAGATAATATTATATTCAGTAATTTTGATACATAATTTAAACTAATAACGTATAAAACTAGTTAGTAATCAACAGTTAATTAAATATCAATTAAGTGCTTACTTATGATTAATTGAAGATCAGATCAATCACAGTTCGATTTTGTACCTTATAATTATTTAAATCAATAAAGTACTTAATATTGTTATTCTTAAAAGAAAATGAACTCTCCTCATTATGTTCAGTTATTAAAATAATAATATTTATGTGGAAAGCAAGATGGGAGGCATTTGCCCTGCAGTGGGATACCCATAGACCCAGGCCTTAAATAAAATAGATAACAATAACGATAATACATTTCCGAAATAATATTGTTATCACAATAATATTTAAGGTTTTTGTATTTTGCTGGATTGATTTAACCAAGTTTCGTGTCTTTTTGGGGAATAAGCTCTAAAAGTGGGATAATCTAGTATTTTTTAAATATACTACATGTTTGCTTACGTTATCAATCAAAAGATAAACGTTACTTATTTTCCAACAGGCTGTAGTTACCAATATAAACTATTTTAATTAATTTTGTTCTTGATAATTTTGTCATCAATAAAAATTAGACTAATATTGTTTCAAGAATCAAAATAAAGGAGTTCCATTCCTTATCGCACTGGTGTATACCATTCAACTGGAGAATACACTTCTCTGCCTCTTGCAGTCTTTTCTATTAAAGCCGTATGTCTTTTTTCCATAAAATGGTTGCTTCTTCATCTTCTCTATCTTCATTTGAAAGAAATGAGCGGATAATAAGTATCTTTATAATATAGTAAACGATATGGTTTGGTTACTGTTTTATCCCTCACGCAGTTATCTGATTATAGGTTGACTTTGTGAACTCCCTAAGATGTTAATTTGTTAAATATATTGTTTAAGCAACTGGCAGCATAGCAAACAAGCAGCCTTTTTAGCCGTTCGGTAATCACAGTATATAAGCGGGGGCTTATATACTCAACTTCGAGCTTAAGATGTTAGAGACCGACATCAGCATTTTTAGGACGATGGCATTTACTTGTTTGATACCGCAGAATAGAGACTATCATTGAAAACAGGGGAAAGTTTTAAATTACTGGGGGTGGATATTGCCGTTACTAAATCTGTATTACTACTGGGGCTGTCATTCATGTGCAAACCTGAAAGACTTTCCTGGGCAGACATACCGATTTGATGTGGGATTGTTGTATTTTCGGTTTTTTGGTAAGGAGTCGGCTACACCGTTTGAAGATAAGGAACTATATTAGCTGTGTTGTCAGAAGGATCATCAGATACGACAGAAAACAAAATGTCGATGCTTGTTGGACTTAATGTCAACGGAGAAGGCTTTTGGACCGAAGTCAATACCTTTGGTAAATAAATATTAAGTGGAGTATAAAGAGCCCCCAAGTCGTTTAAGTTTGTATCTTGTAGGTCTGCACATAATTTTCATAATTGACTGAACTGGATAGGTATATAATGATTATTATTTTTTAATTATTTCATCAGACATAACGTGCTCATAAAAAATCCCGAACTCAGGATTATTAACTTCAGCTGGTAATTTATTTGGCTACGATTCTACAAAAAGGGTAAAATATTATATTAAAATAATGTTTTTTATTATCATAAACATGCCGATACATTAAAAATATGAATGGTGAAATTACCGTCGAAAACGAATAAATATAATTGTATTTTGACATAAGTATTTAGCTAGTAAAAGTCGCTAAGTAGCGCATTCTACAAATGAACAAATATACCTGATCGTTCTAAACTACGCTAACTAGTGTTTGCGTAGTATACACGGACTTTTATAAAAGCGCTTACATTTAAGAAATACGTAGCGTATTACTATAATATATATTTAAATACTTTGTAATACATAATATAATCTATGCACCCCCTCCCCGTGGACACTCCGCTGACACTAGTTGGCGTGGTTTAAATCGAGTGATTTCAAAAAGTACCTGCACTTAGCGTTTTATAAAATTTGTAACTTCGTTATTTTTCTATATTTCGTCACAATTTTTTTTTACATATAAAAACCCTAATTCTAAGAAGCTTGGCATAAAAAAACGTTTTTGCCAAATTTCGAGTTAGCGTAGTGTAAATAGCTGGTGTCGAAATATTACACAACAGAAAAAGTTTTTGTTAAAATCTAGAAATAACTGTATAGATAGTGAATGTGATAAAGCATCATTGTCTCATAATGTATATTTAATGTAATATTATGTTTTTATATAAATGTACAGATTTTTTGTAATACTTTTGTGTATTCAATAGAAGACACACTTGTTTACTGATACCTTTATGAAACATAAGACATGAAGACAGAAAAGACGCAAACCAGTCTTATTTTTGTTTATAGAAAAAAGGCAGAAAGAAAGAGAAAGACACTGAAAATTAATTTAAATATGAGAAAAAGGCAACCAACAACAATAAACTTATTTTCCTGAGTGTTTGCACTGTTTTGTATGACCTTTTATATCATCATTCGTCATAGTTTATCATGTTATTTGTTTTAATTATATTGCTTCGCATTTAAGTAGTCAGTCAAGTTTTAAATTACCATCACGCATTACCAAAATGATGTCATTTTTCCCATTTCTCGTGACTGTCATATTTTGTATTGGTTTAAGTGGTATGTAAAATTTTATAATAAATCATTTATTAGAGCATTAATGAAATGTATAATTAACTAATTACACCCTTCCTTACATAGATAGTTTAGAAAAATATAGATGTGATTACAAATATGTGAGTGAAATAGACGCGTGGTTGAAGTTTCAAGAGATACCAGCTGACTGGAATGAAGCAAGACTGAGGTGCCAATTAGAAGGTAAAGTAACAATCCACCTCCTCCGTAAGTCGTATTCCTCATGTCTGAGGGTCGTGACCACCTCTATCCATGATCTTCGTTCTGACTATGGTCCGCCATTTCTTCCTATCCCCGGCCACTCGGAGAGCATCGTAGACGGTAGAGTCGAGTGCGGTGCGAATCTGGTCAGACCAACGCATCGGGCTGCGGCCTCTGGTTCTTTTTCCTTCCACCTTGCCAGTGACAACCAACTTCTCAAGGTTATCTCCGTCTTTCCTGGCAATGTGTCCGAAGTACTCCAGAACACGTTTGAGGCAGATGGTAGATAGCCTAGTTTGGACTTTCAGCTGTGATAGTATCAAAGCGTTGGTCCGAAATGCAGTCCACGGAATCCGGAGGAACAATCCTAACTAATATTATAAATGCGAAAGTAACTCTGTATGTCTCGCTTTCACGCTAAAACTACTGAACCGATTTGAATAATATTTGGTACACAGATAGCCTAAAGCCTGAGAAAGGACGGAGGCTACTTTTTATCCCTGAAAAATTTAAGATCCCCGAGAACGCGGGTGAAATTTCGAGAGCCACTAGTTCTTTTTATACATACAAATTATAGATATTTACATTCAGACACAGAACAAACATACATATTCATGCAAACAAATGTTTGTCCTGGGTGGAATTCGAAGCCACGACTCGCGGCTTGAAAGTCAGGGTCACTAACCACAAAGCCAACCGGGCAGTCATATTACTTATAGATACAAATTTGAATAATATCCATAATTATTTTTGTTCTCAGGTGGAAATATGGCTTCACCAACAACGGTAGCATTAAAACAAGCAATGATGGACTTGTTAAAAGTAAATAAAAAATACCTAATTGATAGTGCAGTACATACTGGTATCCATGCTTTGTTCTCGAACAGAGACTATTTTTCTATTGAAGGTATTTTACACTGTTTATTAGTTGACCCGACAGACGATGACCTGTTTTAACTATGAATATTGTTGAATGAAAGCGACTGACGCTTGTGTCAAACGCCATTAAGTAGGTTACATTACAAAAGTTAATGTAATCGTTGTGTTTTCTTAAAATTTCTTATTTTTTTTATGACTTTTTAATTTTTTTCTTTTATGAATAAGAACCTTCTTTAGACAATAACAAAAAATTAATTAGTCAAATTCACGCGTGATGCCGTGACAAAGAGATATTTCTGGATGGGAATCTGGGATGATAAATGAATATATACTATATATCGATAGATAAGGTCATTTTATAAAGTACCATTTTCATTCATACAATCTGTACTAATAATTAAAGCTAAAGAGTTTGTTTGTTTGGTTGATTGAACGCACTAATCTCAAGAATTACTGATCCGATTTAAAATGAATATTTCAATGTTAGATAGCAGATTTATTGAGGGAGGCAATAAGCTATATATCATCATGCTACGACGAATAGGAGCGGAGCTTCTTGAGTTAATATATCCTACTAATATTATAAAGGCGAAAGTTTGTAAGTATGGATGTATGGATGTTTGTTACTCTTTCACGTAAAAACTACTGAATGGATTTGAATGAAATTTGGAATAAAGATAGCTTATAACCTGGATTAACATATAGGCTACTTTTTATCCCGGGAAAATGGAAGACCTCCCGGGTACGCGGGTGAAACCGCGGGGAGCCACTAGTACCTCTATATGTTTTTTACAGGTGTTCCTCTCAACGCTATACCACATGACTGGAATTTTAGAGAGTCGAAAGAATACAATAATACTAATAAAAATTGTCTTAAAATGGATTGCGATGGAAAATTAGCAGAAACGGATTGTACTGTACCAAACCACTATATCTGCTACAAAAAATTAAAAAATGATGATTACTTAACCGCATGCGGTACGATTGACAGAGGTGAGTTAATATTCAACCGACATCAAAAATGGAGGAAGGTCTATGTATAGATGCTATGGTAATATTTCAGATTATCAGCTTGACACTCGTACTGGAAGCTGTTATAAGTTCCATAAGACTCCTCGGACGTGGTCACGTGCATTCATGACCTGTGCCGCTGAGGGTGGCTACCTAGTCATCATCAACAGCGAGACCGAGGCTCAAGTCATCAGAGAAGTCTACGGCAAAAACCCGGATAATTCTTTTGTTGGATACCCCGTATACCTTAAAAAGGAGTTTGCTTTTATTGGGTTTCACGGTTGGTCTGAGCATGGAGTATGGTTAACGATTCATGGTAAGTATATAAACTAGCGATTCGCCTCGACTTTGCATAGTAAGCTAAGAATCATGGTCATATTTCAACAAATTAACACAAAACATTATTAAACTGCAATCTTCTGACAGCGTCTTCGTCCGCGTGGAATTTTATAGTTACTTTCGGCTAACACGTACTTTAACCGGCGACTTCGTTTACGTAGAAGGTTGCTATCTCGCAGAGCTAACTGGAGCCACCGCCCTTTCCCGTCAAGACTGCCCGCCGGTCGATTATTTTGCTGCAATGTTATTTTAAAATTGCGATATTTAAGTACTTGCGGTATTTTCAAATGTTTTGTCCTGGGTAGGATTAGAACACATGACCGGCGGCATCAAAGTTAGGGTCACAAACCACAGCCATTAGTCAGTCAATATATTGTAACCTGTTGTTGGATAAAATTTTGTGAATTAATGGATTACCCTTGAATTTTGTAGGTCAGACCCTCAAAGAAGCTGGATACAACACATTTGACCCTGGTGAACCCAATAATGTTACTCCAGGGGAATTTTGTGGCTCAGTCACAAGACAGGGGCTTTACAACGACCTTCGGTGCGAGGATCTGTATCCATTCATCTGTGAAAAGAGTCCAGATAGTCTGAAATGTGGTGATGAAAATGATGATAAAAAAATTCTCAAATAAATGTTATGGGGAACCAATGAGGAGCATAATGTACTACTAATAATAATTATGACTCTTCAATATTATATTACAAATTAACTTATACACACATTATCACTGAGTTTTAAGTTGCCAGATCATGATGATTTTTGTCAGAATAAATAAAGAAGATTTTTGCATGTTGGTTCGTGTTTTTTTAACGATTTAGATTTTCGGCTCTCCCACTCACTGAGGGAAATGCAACAGCACAGAACATACTTTACGTTGATCTTCTGTGGGAGGGTGGTAGTACCCTGGTCGTGCCGGCCCTTTCATGCTATAACCAAGGTTTTTTTTTTGACGGGACTAGAAGGTCTCTGCCTCTGATGGCTGTTACACCCTTACGCGGACAAATCTGTAACCAACGTGTCACTACCACCATAAAATGAGTTCATTCATTAAGAATAATTTTATTTTTTTATTATGTTTTATGGATGCATATTTATGCATCTTCACATACATACATATTTATGTAGGTGCATAAGTCTTTCAACCATTGAAACTTGAAACCATTGAATATTCTGGATACCTTTCTTTGGGCAGTCAATCAGTTTTATCCACAATTACATTTCCAATTGGTTTTCAATAACTGAAAATGAAAATTAATGACATTTTTATTTAAATATAAGTTATATGCACCTATGAATAGTCTAACTCTTTTTGGAATAGTGCTGTATAGAATTCTAAGGAAAGGAATTCTCAAGAATATATTCAGGAGGATGTTAGGCACTGTACATTGACGAGGAATTCTTTATAATGGCGGTTAACAGGGGTACAAAATTATGTCCTAATTATATAGCAGCTTTTGTAGTTAATGACGATTCGACTCTACAAGCGGACCTTTCACGTGATGTGTTCGTAACGAAAAGAGATAGAGCGTAGCGATTGCGCTGATTCATCGTTGAACAAGTCATTCCCCATTATGAATCACCTCGGACTTGGATGACGTCGCGGCGTCGTGTGATAACTAATATTTTATATAGGTACATACTTCTGTATATATGGCTAGGTTTCGTCCACTGCTACTAGATGTCACTAAAATAAACGAGCTATGGTTTCGTTCTTACCATTTCTATAGGTAATAACTATTTAATTAAATATTTAAGTTAATCTTCTGCGCGTATGTAACATTGTAAACTATATCGATTGTTATTGCAACAAAAGATTAAGCTTTTTTCCGACTTACAGTTACTTCGGCAGTTAGATTTTATTTCTTGAACAATTTTTGGATAGCGCCTTTCTCATTTTATGGGTTAGGCGCTACTGATAAATTTATCCGATGAGGAATAACTTTGCCCTGCCCTAAAATAAATGCCCAATTTGCCAAACTAAGCCAGCTTAGGTAACTTGTGCAAGATAAATAAGATAAATACCGTAAACTTACCACCTGGCGAGCCGAACAACTCGTTAGGTGGTGAATTCTGCGGTTCAGTCACCCGAGATGGTTTGTTAAACGACCTCTGGTGCGACAATATATTCCCATTTATCTGCGAGAAGAGCCCGGATAGTCTCGAGTGTAACGACGACCAATAAATACTACACAACAGAAAAAGTTTTTATTAAAATCTAGAAATGGTTACTGCATAGATAGTGAATGTGATAAAGCATCATAGTCTAATCAATGTATATTTAATGTAATATTATGTTTTTATATAAATGTAAAGATTTTTTGTAATAGGGTTTGTGTATTCATTGGAAGACACGCTTGGTCACTGATACCTTTAGGAAAGGCGACATAAGACATGAATAAAGAAACGGCACAAACCAGTAACACGGTCTTATTTTGGTTTATGGAAAATATGCTATTTATTTATAGCTTAGGTCGTTTTAAAAGAAAATAAAATGTAATTAGTCAGAAAGGCACTGAAAATGTTATTTCAATATGAGAAATAGATGGTATTCAATGCATTACCAACAGTCGATCAGTCAACAACAATAAATTTCATTTCTGAATGTTAACACTGTTTTGTATGACCTTTTATATCTTCATTTGTCATAGTTTATCATGTTATTTTGTTTAAATTATGTTGTTTCGCATTTAAGTAGTCAGTCAAGTTTTAAATTACCATCACGCATTACCAAAATGATGTCATTTTTCCCATTTCTCGTGACTGTCATATTTTGTATTGGTTTAAGTGGTATGTAAAATTTTATAATAAATCATTTATTAGAGCATTAATGAAATGTATAATTAACTAATTACACCCTTCCGTACATAGATAGTTTAGAAAAATATAGATGCGATTACACATATGTGAGTGAAATAAACGCGTGGTTGAAGTTTCAAGAGATACCAGCTGACTGGAATGAAGCAAGACTGAGGTGCCAATTAGAAGGTAAGGTAACAATCCTCCTCCTCCGTAAGTCGTATTCCTCATGTCTGAGGGTCGTGACCACCTCTATCCATGATCTTCGTTCTGACTATGGTCCGCCATTTCTTCCTATCCCCGGCCACTCGGAGAGCATCGTAGACGGTAGAGTCGAGTGCGGTGCGAATCTGGTCAGACCAACGCATCGGGCTGCGGCCTCTGGTTCTTTTTCCTTCCACCTTGCCAGTGACAACCAACTTCTCAAGGTTATCTCCGTCTTTCCTGGCAATGTGTCCGAAGTACTCCAGAACACGTTTGAGGCAGATGGTAGATAGCCTAGTTTGGACTTTCAGCTGTGATAGTATCAAAGCGTTGGTCCGAAATGCAGTCCACGGAATCCGGAGGAACAATCCTAACTAATATTGTAAATGCGAAAGTAACTCTGTATGTCTCGCTTTCACGCTAAAACTACTGAACCGATTTGAATAATATTTGGTACACAGATAGCCTAAGGCCTGAGAAAGGACGGAGGCTACTTTTTATCCCGGAAAAATTTAAGATCCCCGAGAACGCGGGTGAAATTTCGAGAGCCACTAGTTCTTTTTATACATACAAATTATAGATATTTACATTCAGACACAGAACAAACATACATATTCATGCAAACAAATGTTTGTCCTGGGTGGAATTCGAAGCCACGACTCGCGGCTTGAAAGTCAGGGTCACTAACCACAAAGCCAACCGGGCAGTCATATTACTTATAGATACAAATTTGAATAATATCCATAATTATTTTTGTTCTCAGGTGGAAATATGGCTTCACCAACAACGGTAGCATTAAAACAAGCAATGATGGACTTGTTAAAAGTAAATGAAAAATACCTAATTGATAGTGCAGTACACACTGGTATCCATGCTTTGTTCTCGAACAGAGACTATTTTTCTATTGAAGGTATTTTACACTGTTCATTAGTTGATCCGAGAGACGTTGTCCTTTTTTTTTTTTTTGATGACCCAGGGAATCCTCATAGGATACCCGGCAGCTCCAGGAGGAGCCGCCGGGTTGTGTGGTGACTCACCTTCACCGCGCCTTCTGTGCCGGTGTCTACCCACTAAACTGCGGCGGGGCTGCGGGACACGCGTAAGCCTTACAACCGCATGCCCCGCCGGCGCTGCTCGGCCTCCCAAAAACAACTGGGTGAGGGTATCGTCTGTATAACACACCAGACTGGCCCCTCGCAACATTGCACCGCGCAACACCCAATCGTAGCCGATGTTCCACAGGTGCGGTCCGAGGACCGGCCCCTGTGGCACCGCACGTCATCCCATGGCCGCTGCTGCCCTCCCCCGTCGGGAACACCACGTCCCGACCGACGAAGTAGTCGGCGATGACCTCCTGGAGGTACTGCGGTACGCCGTGGTACCGCAGTCCCACTTTGATCATCTCCCAGGGTAGCGTGTTAAATGCGTTGCGGATGTCTAATGACACCGCAAACCACACCCCCCCACTGGGAGACGGCCCCTTCGGCAAGGTCCCTGACCCGCGCCACGGCATCCACGGTCGACCGACCCCGGCGGAAGCCGAACTGCGCGTCGTCCATCCATGGACTCGACGAGGCGCCCAGCGAGCACACGCTCGAACAACTTGGGCACCTCGACGATTACCACCACCGGGGACAGACGTTGTCCTGTCATAACTATGAATATTGTTGAATGAAAGCGACTGACGGTGATGTCAAACGCCATTAAGTAGGTTACATTACAAAAGTTAATATAGTCGTTGTGTTTTCTTAAAATTTCTTATTTTTTTCTTATGAATTTTTATTTTTTTTCTTTCATGAATAAGAACCTTCTTTAGACAATAACAAAAAATTAATTAGTCAAATTCACGCGTGATGCCGTGACAAAGAGAAATAGGGAATCTGGGATGATAAATGAATATATACTATATATCGATAGATAAGGTCATTTTATAAAGTACCATTTTCATTCATACAATCTGTACTAATAAATTAAAGCTAAAGAGTTAGTTTGTTTGGTTGATTGAACGCACTAATCTCAAGAATTACTGGTCCGATTTAAAATGAATATTTCAATGTTAGATAGCAGATTTATTGAGGGAGGCAATAAGCTATATATCATCATGCTACGACGAATAGGAGCGGAGCTTCTTGAGTTAATATATACCTCTATATGTTTTTTACAGGTGTTCCTCTCAACGCTATACCACATGACTGGAATTTTAGAGAGTCGAAAGAATACAATAATACTAATAAAAATTGTCTTAAAATGCATTGCGATGGAAAATTAGCAGAAACGGATTGTACTGTACCAAACCACTATATCTGCTACAAAAAATTAAAAAATGATGATAACTTAACCGCATGCGGTACGATTGACAGAGGTGAGTTAATATTGAACCGACATCAAAAATGGAGGAAGGTCTATGTATAGATGCTATGGTAATATTTCAGATTATCAGCTTGACACTCGTACTGGAAGCTGTTATAAGTTCCATAAGACTCCTCGGACGTGGTCACGTGCATTCATGACCTGTGCCGCTGAGGGTGGCTACCTAGTCATCATCAACAGCGAGACCGAGGCTCAAGTCATCAGAGAAGTCTACGGCAATAACCCGGATAATTCTTTTGTTGGATACCCCGTATACCTTAAAAAGGAATTAGCTTTTATTGGGTTTCACGATTGGTCTGAGCATGGAGTATGGTTAACGATTCATGGTAAGTATATAAACTAGCGATTCGCCTCGACTTTGCATAGTAAGCTAAGAATCATGGTCATATTTCAACAAATTAACACAAAACATTATTAAACTGCAATCTTCTGTCCGCGTCTTCGTCCGCGTGGAATTTTATAGTTACTTTCGGCTAACACGTACTTTAACCGGCGACTTCGTTTACGTAGAAGGTTGCTATCTCGCAGAGCTAACTGGAGCCACCGCCCTTTCCCGTCAAGACTGCCCGCCGGTCGATTATTTTGCTGCAATGTTATTTTAAAATTGCGATATTTAAGTACTTGCGGTATTTTCAAATGTTTTGTCCTGGGTAGGATTAGAACACATGACCGGCGGCATCAAAGTTAGGGTCACAAACCACAGCCATTAGTCAGTCAATATATTGTAACCTGTTGTTGGATAAAATTTTGTGAATTAATGGATTACCCTTGAATTTTGTAGGTCAGACCCTCAAAGAAGCTGGATACAACACATTTGACCGTGGTGAACCCAATAATGTTACTCCAGGGGAATTTTGTGGGTCAGTCACAAGACAGGGGCTTTACAACGACCTTCGGTGCGAGGATCTGTTTCCATTCATCTGTGAAAAGAGTCCAGATAGTCTGAAATGTGGTGATGAAAATGATGATAAAAAAATTCTCAAATAAATGTTATGGGGAACCAATGAGGAGCATAATGTACTACTAATAATAATTATGACTCTTCAATATTATATTACAAATTAACTTATACACACATTATCATTGAGTTTTAAGTTGCCAGATCATGATGATTTTTGTCAGAATAAATAAAGAAGATTTTTGCATGTTGGTTCGTGTTTTTTTAACGATTTAGATTTTCGGCTCTCCCACTCAACGAGGGAAATGCAACAGCACATAACATACTTCACTTTAATCTTCTGTGGGAGGGTGGTAGTACCCTGGTCGTGCCGGCCCTTTCATGCTATAACCAAGGTTTTTTTTTTGACGGGACTAGAAGGTCTCTGCCTCTGATGGCTGTTACACCCTTACGCGGACAAATCTGTAACCAACGTGTCACTACCACCATAAAATGAGTTCATTCATTAAGAATAATTTAATTTCTTTATTATGTTTTATAGATGCATATTTATGCATCTTCACATACATACATATTTATGTAGGTGCATAAGTTACATTAATTATTTTCCTACAAATTACCAATAGTTAATGGATTTTTTTGTGAAAATGGATGTATGATCTTTCAACCATTGAAACTTGAAACCATTGAATATTCTGGATACCTTTCTTTGGGCAGTCAATCAGTTTTATCCACAATTACATTTCCAATTGGTTTTCAATAACTGAAAATGAAAATTAATGACATTTTTATTTAAATATAAGTTATATGCACCTATGAATAGTCTAACTCTTTTTGGAATAGTGCTGTATAGAATTCTAAGGAAAGGAATTCTCAAGAATATATTCAGGAGGATGTTAGGCACTGTACATTGACGAGGAATTCTTTATAATGGCGGTTAACAGGGGTACAAAATTATGTCCTAATTATATAGCAGCTTTTGTAGTTAATGACGATTCGACTCTACAAGCGGACCTTTCACGTGATGTGTTCGTAACGAAAAGAGATAGAGCGTAGCGATTGCGCTGATTCATCGTTGAACAAGTCATTCCCCATTATGAATCACCTCGGACTTGGATGACGTCGCGGCGTCGTGTGATAACTAATATTTTATATAGGTACATACTTCTGTATATATGGCTAGGTTTCGTCCACTGCTACTAGATGTCACTAAAATAAACGAGCTATGGTTTCGTTCTTACCATTTCTATAGGTAATAACTATTTAATTAAATATTTAAGTTAATCTTCTGCGCGTATGTAACATTGTAAACTATATCGATTGTTATTGCAACAAAAGATTAAGCTTTTTTCCGACTTACAGTTACTTCGGCAGTTAGATTTTATTTCTTGAACAATTTTTGGATAGCGCCTTTCTCATTTTATGGGTTAGGCGCTACTGATAAATTTATCCGATGAGGAATAACTTTGCCCTGCCCTAAAATAAATGCCCAATTTGCCAAACTAAGCCAGCTTAGGTAACTTGTGCAAGATAAATAAGATAAATACCGTAAACTTACCACCTGGCGAGCCGAACAACTCGTCAGATGGTGAATTCTGCGGTTCAGTCACCCGAGATGGTTTGTTAAACGACCTCTGGTGCGACAATATATTCCCATTTATCTGCGAGAAGAGCCCGGATAGTCTCGAGTGTAACGACGACCAATAAATCGACACCAGCTATTTATACTACGCTAAGTCCGAAATGAGTACTTTACAGGAGAGGCTTATAAAGGAAAAAACGTGATAACTTTTACATTAATTAAGATATATATTTGAAATTTGGAACCCTTCATGGTTATTTTTTTCATTATAATATCTCATATTTATTTTTCCAGAATTATTTATATTTTTCGATTTAGCGCTAGTTAGCCGAATATAGACGTAATTCTTCAAATTAATTTTGCAAGTTACACACGTCTATCTTAAGTTAGCGTTGTGTATTACGGGATGTCATAGTGATAAAGATGTGTTATTTTTATTGTGTTGCGATGATAATTTTTAAATAAATCATGCATTATTTCGACACCAGCTATTTATACTACGCTAACTCGAAATTTGCCAAAAACGTTTTTTTATGCCAAGCTTCTTAGAATTAGGTTTTTTATACGTAAAAAAAAAATTGTGAAGAAATATCCAAAAATAACGAAGTTACAAATTTTATAAAACGCTAAGTGCAGGTACTTTTTGAAATCAATCGATTTAAACCACGCCAACTAGTGTTAGCGGAGTGTCCACGGGGAGGAGGCGCATAGATTATATTATGTATTACAAAGTATTTAAATATATATTATAGTAATACGCTACGTATTTCTTATATTTAAGCGCTTTTATAAAAGTCCGTGTATACTACGCAAACACTAGTTAGCGTAGTTTAGAACGATCAGGTATATTTGTTCATTTGTAGAATGCGCTACTTAGCGACTTTTACTAGATAAATACTTATGTCAAAATACAATTATATTTATTCGTTTTCGACGGTAATTTCACCATTCATATTTTTAATGTATCGGCATGTTTTTATGATAATAAAAAACATAATTTTAATACAATATTTTACCCTTTTTTGTAGTATCGTAGCCAAATAAATTACCAGCTGAAGTTAATAATCCTGAGTTCGGGATTTTTTATGAGCACGTTATGTCTGATGAGATAATTTTAAAATAATAATTATTATATACCTATCCAGTTCAGTCAATTATGAAAATTATGTGCAGACCTACAAGATACAAACTTAAACGACTTGGGGGCTCTTTATACTCCACTTAATATTTATTTACCAAAGGTATTGACTTCGGTCCAAAAGCCTTCTCCGTTGACATTTAGTCCAACAAGCATCGACATTTTGTTTTCTGTCGCATCTGATGATCCTTCTGACAGCACAGCTAATATAGTTCCTTATCTTCAAACGGTGTGGCCGACTTCTCACCAAAAATCCGAAAATACAACAATCCCACATCAAATCGGTGTGTCTGCCCAGGAAAGTCTTTCAGGTTTGCTCATGAATGACAGCCCCAGTGGTAATACAGATTTAGTATAGGTAATATCTACCCCCAGTAATTTTAAAACTTTCGCCTGTTTTCAATGATAGTCTCTATTCTGCGGTATCAAACTAGTAAAAGCCATCGTCCTAAAAAGGCTGATGTCGGTCTCTAACATCTTAAGCTCGAAGATGAGTATATAAACCCCCGCTTATATTCTGTGATTACCGAACGGCTAAAAAGGCTGCTTGTTTGCTATGCTGCCAGTTGCTTAAACAATATATTTGACAAATTAACATCTTAGGGAGTTCACAAAGTCAACCTATAATCAGATAACTGCGTGAGGGATAAAACAGTAACCATATCGTTTACTATATTATGAAGATACATAATATCCGCTCATTTCTTTCAAATGAAGATAGAGAAGATGAAGAAGCAAGCATTTTATGGAAAAAAGACATACGGCTTTAATAGAAAAGACTGCAAGAGGCAGAGAAGTGTATTCTCCAGTTGAATGGTATACACCAGTGCGATAGGGAATGGAACTCCTTTATTTTGATTCTTGAAACAATATTAGCTTAATTTTTATTGATGATAAAATTATCTAGAACAAAGTTAATTAAAATAGTTTATATTGGTAACTACGGCTTGTTGGAAAATAAGTATCGTTTATCTTTTGATTGATAACGTAAGCAAACATGTAGTATATTTTAAAAATACTAGATTATCCCACTTTTAGAGCTTATTCCCGAAAAAGACACGAAACTTGGTTAAATCAATCCAGCAAAATACAAAAACCTTAAATATTATTGTGATAACAATATTATTACGGAAATGTATTATCGTTATTGTTATCTATTTTATTTAAGGCCTGGGTCTATGGGTATCCCACTGCAGTGCAAATGCCTCGCATCTTGCTTTACACATAAATATTATTATTTTAATAACTGAACATAATGAGGAGAGTTCATTTTCTTTTAAGAATAACAATATTAAGTACTTTATTGATTTAAATAATTATAAGGTACAAAATCGAACTGTGATTGATCTGATCTTCAATTAATCATAAGTAAGCACTTAATTGATATTTAACTAACTGTTGATTACGTACTAGTTTTATACGTTATTAGTCTAAATTATGTATCAAAATTACAGAATACAACATTATCTGCTCTATTCTATCTAGAATCTATAAAAAATAATATAATTTTAAGCTCCACGGAAAGATAAATGAGGCGTTAACTTGTGACACAGGTCGATGTATAGTACGCTATGTATAATTTGGCGGCTTTTAACACGATATCCGCCAGAAACGTATATACGGGTTAACAAAAAGCTAACTTTAATAACCAGTTATTTAGCCAGTGAATTTATAATAATACATTTTACGGATATACATATAACCCTAAGGTTACAAATAATGCATGATTTTTTGAAAAATTATCATCGTAACACAATAAAAATAACACATCTTTATCACTATGACATCCCGTAATACACAACGCTAACGTAAGATAGACGTGTGTAACTTGTCAAATTAATTTGAAGAATTACGTCTATATTCGGCTAACTAGCGCTAAATCGAAAAATAGAAATAATTATGGAAAAATAAATATGAGATATTATAATGAAAAAATTAACCATGAAGGGTTCCAAATTTCAAATAAATATCTTAATTAATGTAAAAGTTATCACGTTTTTTCCTTTATAAGCCTCTCCTGTAAAGTACACATTTCGGACTTAGCGTAGTATAAATAGCTGGTGTCGATTTGTAACCTTAGGGTTATATATATATCCGTAAAATATATTATTATAAATTCACTGGCTAAATAACTAGTTATTAAAGTTAGCTTTTTGTTAACCCGTATATACGTCTCTGGCGGATATCGTGTTAAAAGCCGCCAAATTATACATAGCGTACTATACATCGACCTGAGCCACAAGTTAACGCCTCATTTATCTTTCCGTGGAGCTAAAATATATATTATTTTTTATAGATTCTAGATAGAATAGAGCAGATAATATTATATTCTGTAATTTTGATACATAATTTAAACTAATAACGTATAAAACTAGTTAGTAATCAACAGTTAAGTGCTTACTTATGATTAATTGAAGATCAGATCAATCACAGTTCGATTTTGTACCTTATAATTATTTAAATCAATAAAGTACTTAATATTGTTATTCTTAAAAGAAAATGAACTCTTCTCATTATGTTCAGTTATTAAAATAATAATATTTATGTGGAAAGCAAGATGGGAGGCATTTGCCCTGCAGTGGGATACCCATAGACCCAGGCCTTAAATAAAATAGATAACAATAACGATAATACATTTCCGAAATAATATTGTTATCACAATAATATTTAAGGTTTTTGTATTTTGCTGGATTGATTTAACCAAGTTTCGTGTCTTTTTGGGGAATAAGCTCTAAAAGTGGGATAATCTAGTATTTTTTAAATATACTACATGTTTGCTTACGTTATCAATCAAAAGATAAACGTTACTTATTTTCCAACAGGCTGTAGTTACCAATATAAACTATTTTAATTAATTTTGTTCTTGATAATTTTGTCATCAATAAAAATTAAGCTAATATTGTTTCAAGAATCAAAATAAAGGAGTTCCATTCCTTATCGCACTGGTGTATACCATTCAACTGGAGAATACACTTCTCTGCCTCTTGCAGTCTTTTCTATTAAAGCCGTATGTCTTTTTTCCATAAAATGGTTGCTTCTTCATCTTCTCTATCTTCATTTGAAAGAAATGAGCGGATAATAAGTATCTTTATAATATAGTAAACGATATGGTTTGGTTACTGTTTTATCCCTCACGCAGTTATCTGATTATAGGTTGACTTTGTGAACTCCCTAAGATGTTAATTTGTTAAATATATTGTTTAAGCAACTGGCAGCATAGCAAACAAGCAGCCTTTTTAGCCGTTCGGTAATCACAGTATATAAGCGGGGGCTTATATACTCAACTTCGAGCTTAAGATGTTAGAGACCGACATCAGCATTTTTAGGACGATGGCATTTACTTGTTTGATACCGCAGAATAGAGACTATCATTGAAAACAGGGGAAAGTTTTAAATTACTGGGGGTGGATATTGCCGTTACTAAATCTGTATTACTACTGGGGCTGTCATTCATGTGCAAACCTGAAAGACTTTCCTGGGCAGACATACCGATTTGATGTGGGATTGTTGTATTTTCGGTTTTTTGGTAAGGAGTCGGCTACACCGTTTGAAGATAAGGAACTATATTAGCTGTGTTGTCAGAAGGATCATCAGATACGACAGAAAACAAAATGTCGATGCTTGTTGGACTTAATGTCAACGGAGAAGGCTTTTGGACCGAAGTCAATACCTTTGGTAAATAAATATTAAGTGGAGTATAAAGAGCCCCCAAGTCGTTTAAGTTTGTATCTTGTAGGTCTGCACATAATTTTCATAATTGACTGAACTGGATAGGTATATAATGATTATTATTTTTAAATTATTTCATCAGACATAACGTGCTCATAAAAAATCCCGAACTCAGGATTATTAACTTCAGCTGGTAATTTATTTGGCTACGATTCTACAAAAAGGGTAAAATATTATATTAAAATAATGTTTTTTATTATCATAAACATGCCGATACATTAAAAATATGAATGGTGAAATTACCGTCGAAAACGAATAAATATAATTGTATTTTGACATAAGTATTTAGCTAGTAAAAGTCGCTAAGTAGCGCATTCTACAAATGAACAAATATACCTGATCGTTCTAAACTACGATAACTAGTGTTTGCGTAGTATACACGGACTTTTATAAAAGCGCTTAAATTTAAGAAATACGTAGCGTATTACTATAATATATATTTAAATACTTTGTAATACATAATATAATCTATGCACCCCCTCCCCGTGGACACTCCGCTAACACTAGTTGGCGTGGTTTAAATCGAGTGATTTCAAAAAGTACCTGCACTTAGCGTTTTATAAAATTTGTAACTTCGTTATTTTTCTATATTTCGTCACAATTTTTTTTTACATATAAAAAACCTAATTCTAAGAAGCTTGGCATAAAAAAACGTTTTTGCCAAATTTCGAGTTAGCGTAGTGTAAATAGCTGGTGTCGAAATATTACACAACAGAAAAAGTTTTTGTTAAAATCTAGAAATAACTGTATAGATAGTGAATGTGATAAAGCATCATAGTCTCATAATGTATATTTAATGTAATATTATGTTTTTATATAAATGTACAGATTTTTTGTAATACTTTTGTGTATTCAATAGAAGACACACTTGTTTACTGATACCTTTATGAAACATAAGACATGAAGACAGAAAAGACGCAAACCAGTCTTATTTTTGTTTATAGAAAAAAGGCAGAAAGAAAGAGAAAGACACTGAAAATTAATTTAAATATGAGAAAAAGGCAACCAACAACAATAAACTTATTTTCCTGAGTGTTTGCACTGTTTTGTATGACCTTTTATATCATCATTCGTCATAGTTTATCATGTTATTTGTTTTAATTATATTGCTTCGCATTTAAGTAGTCAGTCAAGTTTTAAATTACCATCAAGCATTACCAAAATGATGTCATTTTTCCCATTTCTCGTGACTGTCATATTTTGTATTGATTTAAGTGGTATGTAAAATGTTATAATAAATCATTTATTAGAGCACTAATAAAATGTACATTTAACTAATTACACCCTTCCTTACATAGATAGTTTAAAAAAATATAGATGTGATTACAAATATGTGAGTGAAATAGACGCGTGGCTGAAGTTTCAAGAGATACCAGCTGACTGGAATGAAGCAAGACTGAGGTGCCAACTAGAAGGTAAAGTAACAATCCTAACTCATATTATGAATGCGAAGTAACTCTGTCTCGCTTTCACGCTAAAACTACTGAACCGATTTAAATGACATTTGGTACACAGATAGCCTAAAGCTTGAGAAAGGACGGAAGCTACTTTTTATCCCGGAAAAATTTAAGATCCCCGAGAACGCGGATGAAATTGCGGGAGCCACTAGTTCTATTTATAAACTAGCTTCCGGTCCGCGGTTTCACCCAGTTCCAGTTCCCGTAGGAATACGGGAGAAAAATATAGCCTATGTTATGTAGGATAATCTAGCTATCCATTGGTGTAAGAGTTATTCAGATCGGCCCAGTTTTAGGTTTAGGTTTTATTAATATCCCGGGACTTTTATCACACACGGCCAATCTGATTCCAAGCCAAGCAGAGCTTGTAATATCGTAACCAGATAGCTGATATACTATATATACTGCCTTTAAATACAGAACATATTCATGAATTCAAATGTTTGTCCTGGGATGAGACCCCTCGACCGCCGGCTTGAAATTCAGGGTCACTTACTACAAAGCCAACCGGGCAGTCATATTACTTATACATACAAATTTTAATAATATACATAATTATTTTTGTTCTTAGGTGGAAATATGGCTTCACCAACAACGGTAGCATTAAAACAAGCAATGATGGACTTGTTAAAAGTGAATGAAAAATACCTAATCAATAGTGCAGTACATACTGGTATCCATGCTTTGTTCTCGAACAGAGACTATTTTACTATTGAAGGTATTTTATACTGTTTATTAGTTGACCCGATATATGTCCTGTCATAACTGGGTCATTGTCAAATTTCGCGCAGGTAAACTAGTCCCTTAGCGGCGTTATTCTTTTATTAGTAACTAGCTTTTGCCCGCGACTTCGTCCGCGTGGAATAGTTACTTTGGGCTAACGCTAACTTTCAACTCGCGACTTCGTTTACGTAGAATAGACTACAAGCCCATGAAGAAAAATTACCGGTGATATGAACCACCGTGAAAAACGCATAGAAGGCTGTTACTGTATCCTAAAATAACTCTGAGCACTATGCCGTCAGTTCTGAGCGGTACATGTGAGTAGGTACGTGAGTAAATGGAATTTCTTAAGTTCAAGTGAGGAATTACGATCAAATATTACTGTACGGCGTGTTATACAGCTTATAGTATATGTTATTTTACAGGTGTTCCTCTCAACGCTATACCACATGACTGGAATATTAGTGAGTCCAAAGAATACAATAATACTAATAAAAGTTGTCTTAAAATGCATTGCGATGGAAAATTAGCAGAAACGGATTGTACTGTACCAAACAACTATATCTGCTACAAGAAATTAAAAAATGATGATAACTTAACCGCATGCGGTACGATTGACAGCGGTGAGTTAATATTTAACCGACATCGAAAATGGAGGAAGGTCTATGTACAGATACTATGTTAATATTTCAGATTATCAGCTTGACACTCGTACTGGAAGCTGTTACAAGTTCCATAAGACTCCTCGGACATGGTCACGTGCATTCATGACCTGTGCCGCTGAAGGTGGCTACCTCGCCATCATCAACAGCGAGACCGAGGCTCAAGTCATCAGAGAGGTCTACGCCAAAAACCCGCATAATTCTTTTGTTGGATACCCCGTATACCTTGGAAAGGACCTTGCTTTTATTGGGATTCACGATTGGTCTGAGCATGGAGTGTGGTTGACGATTCATGGTAAGTACATAAACAAGCGATTCGCCCGCCTTTGCATAGTTAGCAGAGCATTATTGTCATTTGCATCATTCTGTCCGCGTCTTCGTCCGCGTGGAATATTATAGTTACTTTCGGCTAACACGTAGTTTAACCCGCCACTTCGTTTACGTAGAAGGTTGGTAACTTACAGAGCTTATTGGAGCCTCCGCCCTTCCCCGTCATGACTGCACATTGTAAATGCGCAGTACTTGAATATTATTTTGCTGCGATATTATTTTAAAATTGCGATATTTACTTGCGGTATTTACAAATGTTTTGTCCTGGGTGGGATTGGAACACACGACAGGTGGCTTCAAAGTTAGGGTCACTAACCAAAGCCAATTAGTCTGTCAATTTGTAACCCGGTGTTGGGTCAAATTTTATGAATTAATGGATTACCCTTGAATTTTGTAGGTCAGACCCTCAAAGAAGCTGGATACAACAAATTTGCCCCTGGTGAACCCAATAATGTTGCTCCAGGGGAATTTTGTGGCTCAGTCACAAGACAGGGGCTTTATAACGACCATCGGTGCGAGGATCTGTTTTCATTCATCTGTGAAAAGAGTCCAGATAGTCTGCAATGTGGAGATCCAAAAGTTGCCTAGATGTTAAAAAATACCTACTTCTCAAATAAATGTTATGGGGAACCAATGAGAAGCATGATTTATGTATATAATTTAATATATAATTTTTAAATATTGTGATAATAATAATAATTATGACTCTTCAATATTATATTATAAATTAACATATACACACATTATCACAGAGTTTTAAGTTGACCGATCAGGATCATGTTTATGTCAGGATTATTAAAGGAGATTTTTACATGTTGGTTCGTGTTTTTTTAAACGATTTAGATTTTCGGCTCTTCCACTCACCGAGGGAAATGCAAGAGTACAGAACAAGCTGTTACTTTACGTTGATGTTTTGTGGGAGGGTGGTACGACCCAGGGCCCACAGTCTCGAGTTTTCATCGCAAAGTTCCTACCGATAAATGTTAACAAAAAAAACGGTTGCTGTAACGGACTTAATGTCAAATGCAAGGCTCTACTGGCGAGATAGCGAGCAATATCGTTAATTAATGCGTCGCTACGCTACCGAAAAAGTTATTCATAGTCCGGCATTTATGTTGAAATACTTATATTGGTTGTTGAAAAGTTTACCTACTTGAATACGGGGAAATTTGGTATTCATGATTTTATCGAAATAAAATCATTTATTTGAAAATTTTACAGAAACTACATAAAACTTATATAGCTTTTTAATAAAAACTTATAATTAGCACATATTGTTTAACAGGATTTAATTAATTTATTATTTATCAAGGGACTTTGGTAGTTTGCCACCTAGCAACACTATTTTATGTCAAATTTTATGAAAAACATATTTAAAATGTCATATCTTCTTGTCTTCGTATTACACGTATATTCATTATGTAACATTGTAAACTTCATATCGATTGTTATTGCAACAATGGATTAAGTTTTTTTCCGACTTACAGTTACTTCGGCAGTTAGATTTATTTCTTGAACAATTTTGGATAGCGCCTTTCTCATTTTATGGGTTAGGCGCTACTGATAAATTTATCCGATGAGGAATTACTTTGCCCTGCCCTAAAATAAATGCCCAATTTGATTCCAAACTAAGCAAGCTTAGGTAACTTGTGCCAGATAGCCGATATACATACTACCTTTAAATATAGATTGTGGAATGATCTCCCCGCTAAGGTATTGGGGGTACAGCATGGGGTTCTTCAAGAAGGGAGTAAAGAGATTTTTACAGCGTCAGCAACGCGTGAGTGACGCCCCTGGCGTTGCAAGCGTCCATAGCTTATGTAACCGCTTCCCATCAGGTGGGACCGTATGCCTGTTTGGTACATGGTATATGAAAATAAAGAAATATAATAATATATTTATATAGATATTTACAACCAAACACAGAGCTGTGTATTGGGGTAAATAAGACCTTGGAAAGGATATTGGCAACCTACATACGAATATACTTGGAAGACATAAAAGTCATGAAATATACTATTAATACTAATGCGAAGTTTCGATGCGAAGGCTGATTGAACTAAAATATCTAGAGAAAGCTAGTAAATAAATGACAACTTTAACAATACAATTTCACTGTATCGAAAATAGTTACGTATTAAATAACAGCGACGACCGGCCCCGCTCGGTGTAAATAATAATATAATATTACAAGCAGTCATGGTTGTCTGCTATATATGGTATTGTCATGGGTTTGTTAAAGGTAATTATGGTTCTGCGTGGCATTATACGGTCCGTTGAAGCGCGTTATTCCGACAATAGCCAAGAAGTAAATAATATGCTAAAATACGTGCTGATCGTTCGAAGCGAAGGGTGTATGTGCCTGGCCCATTTATAGTAAAAGTAAATAGTAAAAACTAATAAAATTATAATTACTATGTGAAACGATGATGATACCAAAATGCCAAAAAATAGTTATCTTCACGTAAAGCCAACATTCAAATGAAATAATTAGGGATATGCATAAATGTGTTTAGATTGTGGTTAGTCTTAATAGACTTAAAAAAAAATTAGTTTATTGAAATTAAAGTAGCTTAGTTTACGGATACTTATTAAAATAATAAACATGATTTAGAAAACAATATTTCTAATGATTTATCATAGTTCCATATGGTAAATAATTAGAATAACAATAAATAAAAAGAGTTATCCAAAAACTCACAACAAAATTAAACCAAAGAATACTATATTATTCTAATTTGATTTACTTTTCGTAGCTCTATGCTTAGTGATGTTCTTCACCAACAAATAAACGGGATCTCGTTCGAGTCCGGGACTCTGTGGGGGGAAATGCACCGGGATGTTGCACCAACTGCCATTTGTTGTGGTGTGGCACAGCAATATATCCAAGTAATGGGTTGTGTGTCTAGCTTTTTGTCACTTAAATCTAATGTGTGTGGGTATACGGGAATTGTAAGCAGTAAATTATTGGCTGCACCTTTATTTCCCTCGTTCCAAACGTGCATTTGCCATCACTAGATAAAGTTGAACAATTTGTGTGTAATGTCTTTGTTCCATATTTTAATGTTATCATGTATGTTTGTATATATCCTAACAAATATATTAGACACGACCAATTAAAAAAATTCAACTGTGTAGCTATCACCGTTCTTGAGATACAGCCTAGTGACAGACGGACGGACAGCAAAGTCTCAGTAGGTTCCGTTTTTACCCTTGGGTATGAAATCCTAAGATTGTAAAATTTTAACAGGGAAATATGATCTTTAATAAAGACAAGTTTAAAAAAAGATAGACAAAGTTACTTTAAAACATTACACAAATATTTTCGTACTTTTTACTAGCCTACGCTAAATAGCTTCTATACTACTCTTTAAATCATTTAAGAATTAATCTATACTATACCTTATATTTAGATATAGCTAACTTCTACGGTTTCACCCGCCTATATTATTTTCCAAGATCTAGTCTAATCCTGCATCAAATTTCATTATAATCGATGATACATCTACATCGGTCATAAATGGCTTAGGCGTAAACATGTAACAGAAAGACAGAGTTACTAAAGTATTTATAATATAGGAAACTTTCTTTTAATGATACTAAAGACATTAATCTTTTGTCGGAATGAAATGGATAAAACGACCTCGAATAAGCTTTTTGATTTACTACCCTTCCCGATTTCCTCCGGGACTTGAAGTAATATAGTTTCATCCCGTGGGAATGCTCTTTCTTATAGGAAACTTGTACAATCGTAATGTAAGACACACCGCTTTTTTTGTGACAGACAACATAATAATATTTGCAAAAGAAAATTCATGTATGTTAATAACTAGCTGCCTCCCCGCGGTTTTACCCGCGTAGTTCCCGTTCCCGTAGGAATAGAGGGATAAAATATAGCCTATGTTACTCGGGGATAATGTAGCTTTCTAAAGGTGAAAGAATTTTTGAAATCGGTCCAGTAGTTTCGGAGCCTATTCATTACAAACAAACAAATCTTTCCTCTTTATAATATTGGTATGGATATATTAAAATCTCTTATCTCAGTGTTATCTCATTTAACCTCCTTGGAAATGGCTTGGAAAAGTTGAGTGAACTTTTCACAAAATAATAGTCAAAACAAACAAATCGATAGATATGTTAAATAACTTTTCCTACAAAAAGTTGATAAAACCTAGAAATAAACGAAATAAATATCCTTGAAAAAATCAGAATAATATTAGTACATCAGCTATCAGATTACCATAGTAAAAGCGCTGCTTATTTTCTAATCAGATTGGTCGTGTATAAGAAAAATGTCCAAGGTCATACTATAGCATATAGGTACCTACCCACGTTTTAAGATTAATGTCCGCAATATATCACTAAATAGTATAAATTGGAGAGCATATATATTACAGGTCCTATTCAAGTTCCAAAACGTAAATAAGGATATTAATGGCTTCTAGACGAAGCTGTCTGGAAAACAATTAATGATAAATTACTTAGGCCTCGCTTTGCTGGTAGCTTATTTATGTACTTAATTGATACTCTTCTACTTAAGTTACTATGTAAGTTAATACTTAATTAAGCATATAAAATATGGTTTCATGGACATTTTATAAGTACTATTTTCAAAAGTCTATGGTCAGATTCTTTACTTAAAAATTCTTATGTTCATATGTTTATTACCCTTTCACGATTACTGAACGGATTTAGATGCATTTTGGAACAAAAATAGATTAAAATCTGAATAAACACGTAGACAACATGGAAAAATTTTTGATGTGTTTTTTGTGGTTTTGTATTGGGAACGGGGATGAAACTAGGAGGACCGATGAGTACACTATATACGATGTAGTAGACAAAGATAGTAATATTTTGTTATTTCTATGAGCTTAAAATGGCGTTAGGCAATACAATTCCTTAGTCTCAGTTGGTATCTCAGTATCTGATGCTTCGAGTCTCAACCACTTGATAAATACGGAACGTATTTTTCCTTACTACATACTCACGATGCAAATTGAATTAAGAAGCTAGAGTTTGGAGCACAGACCTTTATCTAACTAGATAACGTAAGTACCTCAATATGTATCGACAGCCCGGTTGGCTTTGTGGTTAGTGACCCTGACTTTCAAGCCGCGGGTCGTGGGTTCGAATCCCACCCAGGACAAACATTTGTATGCATGAATATGTCTGTTTGTTCTGTGTCTGGATGTAAATATCTATAATATGTATGTATTTAAAAGTATTATATGTAGTATATCAGCTATCAGGTTATCATAACACAAGCTTCATTTGAAGCTTACTTTGGAGTCAGATTGGCCGTGTGTGAAAAATGTCCCAGGATATTTATTTATTTATTATTATTATTATGTATGAAGACCAACCGTGTCACTTTTTCAATGACGTCCGAAGGCAATAACGGTCGATCGCGGACTAAATGACAGCGTAGGAAGAAGACATTTTTGTCACTTTTTGACATGTGAAGTATATTTGCGACGTCTAGTTCGATTTTAGTTCTGTGGTTTTCAAAGTGTAGCGTATAGAGGTCGTGCGAGAATTATACAAGCACCTTCTTGACTAAACTAATATTATAAAGCTGAAGAGTTTGTTTGTTTAAACGTGCTAATTTCAGGAACTACTGGTATGAATTATTAATTTATTTCAGTTACGAATAGCCCATTAATTGTGGTAGGCTATTTTACTATGCCATGGTTGAATCACTACATATTATAAAACAAAGTCGCTTTCCGCTAGTCCCTATGTCTTCTTAATTCTTTAGAACAACGCATCGAATTTTGATGCGGTTTTTTAATAAATAGATAGAGTAATTCAAGAGGAAGACTGTTTTATATAATACATGCATAATATGTTAAAGAAACAGTGACAATTTTGGAGGTTTCTAATGTGATGTACCTATAAGCATTGCACCCGGCATAAGCATTGGCCCAAGCTTCCCACAGCTGAGGCGGGTCGCTAGTACCAAATTTATAAATAAAACATGCAGAAACTAGGAAGATGGTGACGCAGGCAAAGTTGTGCGGTTAAACTAGTCATGGTATAAAACTTTTTCTTTGCTCACCGTCTAGAATTGTAATGTCTTCATTTAAAATAGTTGAGAACTTGAGAATAAAGCAGGTAGGTAATATAAACTTAGGTACGCTTGAGTTTTTAAATTCTACGCAGAGCATAACGAGTGAAATGAGTGAGTGAAAGAGTGAACGAATGAAAGTTTGGACGAATGAGATGATATTTATCTTATCTCATGAAATGTATGTATCTACCAAAAAAAATATCGGTCTAAGTCATCTTGTGAAATGGTGAGAAGGGTTGCTAACAAAAGAATAATAATAATAAATCGGGACTTTCTACCATATATCTACTTTTAAAGTTAGAAATGATAGCACTTAGGTATGATTTTTGCTATATTGCGTACTATAGCCTACAATGCAATTATTTTAATATTACGTCTTTTATGTACTGTATAAATACGTACGAACTTTACAACAAATGATAGAACAACGTAAAAATCGAAACAGACTAAGTATTCAAAGGATATCGGATACCCTAAAAAGGATACTTATGTAACAAAAGGGAAAACTCAATGCAAATGAACTTTTCACTTTCATAAACAGACATACAAACGTTACATCAATATTATTAGCATCATACATTATCATTACTCTACATGATCCGAATGTTAATGACTTTGGAATTGGACGAATTTGCACTTTCACTTTAGTGTTTTCGAAAGTCTATGGTGCATGTATTGTAGAGGATCAACTGACAAATAACTTAATTTATTGTATAACTAGCTGCCGCCCCGCGGTTTCACCCGCGTAGTTCCCGTTCCCGTGAACACAGGGGTATCAAATATAGATAGAAGCCGATTCTCAGACCTACAAAATTTCAGAAATCTGTCAAGCCGTTTCGGAGGAGTATGTATAGTAACTAACATTGTGACACGAGAATTTTATATATAAGATTATTATAGTTAAAGATTTTTTTGTTTAATATTATTTATTGATTTATTTTCTTAGATATATAACACAAATTACAATTATAAGAAAAACCAAAAAAATAATACATTACTAATGTAGCTCTGTACATAGGTATATGTTAACTAAAAATTGGTTGAAAAAAACTGTTTCACAATCCAGGTTATTTAACAAATATACATACATTTCAAGATACAAAATAACCGAAACCACAATACCTTTTTAGATTGACAGTCCTCCTCATGGCAAGTGGTGACCGCTTACCCCCCTAGAATTAGCTGTGTAACACTCAAATAAATGTCCTGATTGGGAATAAAACATTCGCCAAAGGTTAAAAACGGGGCATCTAACCACTACGCTTTACATCACTAGTTTTATTTTATCGATAATAAAATTAATCTTAACAACACTACTTCCTAATAAAATACGTATACTTTAAAATACTGATGTTACAATGATTACCAGCATTATAAAACTTTACCTGAATTTAGATCTTATTTAGAAAGACATAAAGTTTATAAGGCATTTTACAACACATATAGAAAACTTTATCAATGCCGATAATATACTACAACTTGTATGCCAATACGAAAGGTAAGATCATTTGAATTTAAGTCTTATTACGAAGGTAGTAAGTGCTAATGGAAAATTACAGGGATGTAACAAAAACATTGTAAATTTTCATTACATTTTCGAGTGTCTACTTAACGTACTCAATACCGAAAACATATAATCAAGGGATAACTTTCCTTTGTGAAATTGGATTGTTACACTCGCGTCACTTTATTATGTTTGACATCTGTCAAAATGACAACGTCACAGTCGAATGACAAGTGAAATTGTAATATAATAATGTGATTATTTGGAGATCTATGTTATTTAATGACATTTGAGATAATTTACGCAATTTAAATCGATGTTTTACCTGAATTGGAGAATATATTTTTACTGTTCATTATATATTTATTTAAATGATGAATTGCGACTTATTTCAGTACATTTAGTGGTTTAAGCTTAGATCTCAGACTAATAAACCTCTGGATGGGATAGAAAGTTTTATTCAAGATTTCATAGGTTATATTGTCAAAGCCACATTGTTAAAAAAATGAACGATTAGATTAGGATAACCATCTACATATATTATATTTCCTCCAGGAAAAGTAAACAGTGAAACCGTGGTTCAGTAGCTAGTCAATTAAAATCATGTGAATCCAAAAAATATATAGTTACCATAAATTTCTTTCTTCGGAGAAAGTTGGTTCGACTTGTTTTCGCGTTCAACGTACCTATTATGTTCGTGAAAGCCAAAAACTTGTTGGAACATCTTTTTTCGATTCTTGCGCAATTATGACCTCTTGATATTGGATATTTTATCCTTTTTTAGTACTTTAAATTAATTTACAGACTTGATAAGATAAATAAACCATAGAAGCTAAATAATACTATCCAATTTATTTTACTCTTGGCGCGCGTCCGTCTGGTCCTTTCGTTCTGGTTGTGATTTTGGGAAATATTTCCAACTAGGTTCCGCCCCGCGTTTTCACTTGCGTTCTTGAAGGACCTTAGAAAGTAGCCTATATCCTTTCCCTGTTTCTAGTCTATATCAGTACCAAATTTTATAAAAAAACAGTCTAATGATTTAAGTGTAAAAGACAGAGTAGGGATTTGTGATTATTATTGAAAATCCTGTTTTTTTAATAGATTTATTTATTCTAAGTTTTTGTTAATAAATTGGTAACAGATATAAAAAAAAAAAAATATTGATTATTTCTCTCCAATCCTCTCTACAATGTACAAACGTATATATAAATGTTAATGAAAAAATACGGGCGGAATAATTTAAGTACCAAGCAAGGTTAGCGGAGCCTAAAAGCATTAGGAATCGTTTAGGGGTCGTTAGGTTGCCTGTCACGAACCTGTACGTAATCTAGACTTTAGGTATTCTATCCAGGATGAGAAGTAATTAAGCTATGGTTCAAGATTTTGTGAACAGAAATGTTTTTACACATAGCTAATTTCATTCCAAACAGAGCTTGTATCAGATAGCTGGTATACTAATTGTATTATTTAATATATAGGTACTTATATAATAGCCTAGGATTTATTTATTTTATTAGTAGGTTTTACCCCGCTGTTTCACTCGAGGGGATCAACAAGTTTTACAGGAGAAGTTATTGAGCGTTATCAATCGATTACGTTTCGTGTAAATCTGTTTAGCCATTATTTCTTGAAAAAGACACAAACTTTAAATATATACCTACCAATATAGGTATATGTGTATAAAAAAATATTTATATTACTGGGTTTAAGTAATAACATAAAAATTATATAGGTACCTAGGTGGTAAATATTATAAGTAGCTTCATTTCAACTTTTAGTGGAAAACAAGATTGTGGATAAAAAATTATGTTAGTTCAAGATACATTTTATTACTTTATACAGGTAGGTGTTACCACAACATATATTTATATACCTATACATGGTCGATTGATCATCGTGTGAAATGGAGTAACATATTTTGTAAAAAATATCTTTCTTCACGCCTATTAGCGCTCATGAAGTATTTTTTATTTTAATACCACAAGGGTGGCAAACAGGCATACGGTCCCACCTGATGGGAAGCGGATACCGTAGCCTATAGACGCTTGAAACACCAGGGACGTCACTCGAGCTTTGCCGACCCTGTAAGAATCACTTCACTCCCTTCTTAAAGTAGGTAGGCAAAGGTCAGCTTTATCTAGGTTCTATTTAATTCTGTATTTCTATAAGTAGTATAAATATATTAGTTACCTACCAGCTTCTGCCCGCGACTCCGTCCGCGTGGAATAGTTACTTTGGGCTAACGCTAACTTTCAACCCGCGACTTCGTTTACGTAGAAGGATGGTCTCGCAGAGCTAACTGATGACTGCACGCTGCGCCGGCCCAGCACATAAGGCGCGCGCAGGTTTGATAAATGTACCTAATATTGATTGAGATAAGCTTTAGTTTATAATTAAATTTGTCTGATATAAATAATGTCTCATAATTATATTATAAGTCACTATAGGTATATATAACCTATCCCATCTGGCTACAAATTATTCTGCTAATTCAATTCTGAATTCTCAATATACCTCAATAAAGTTTAGTTTCGTGTGGTAATAGCATCATTAATATAATTTAATGGTACGCAGATGCTCCAAATTATCAAATATATTATCAAAGTGCATTTCGTTGATTGTTTGGTTAATTATCACCTGCCTACAATGTTAAAGTAATTACATTTACCATGACATATTACTTGACAGAATATAACAAAATGAAATTTTAGAATTTTTTTAAAGGAACATTTAATTGCATTGTGTGAAAATTGTATCCCTGTATTTTTACTATAACACGTGGGTAAAACCGCAGGACAGAAGCTAGTAGAAAAATAAAAAGAGTTTTTTGGCTAGCCACCCGTCTGGGGAAAAACGAAACCTTTATAGATTCGTCATGTCTATCTGTCTGGTTGTCCGTCCGTATGTAAACTCTCATAAATCGCCGCCGCTCATAAATCGTAAACCGCAACACACTACTAGAAGTTTTATTACATGTTACTTGCTGCTACGGAACCCTTCATGAGCCAGTCCAACTCGCATTTAGCCGCTTTTTATATCAAGCATTTCGATAATTTGACAACGCCAAAAACGTACAGGATTACGTCTGGACTCACCTTACCTACTTCTGTTATAAAATGTAACTACAAGATTATAGTTGTAGAAGTTGTAGAAGTTTTCACGTCACGTTTGCATAAGTTGTATTTTGTTTACGTAAAATTGAGAATAATAGCGTCTGGGGCTTAGATGTTGTTCTAGTGAGACTTCCGGCGACTGGGACCACAATAAACTGGGACCGTGGTCCCACTTGCCGGATCCTTTTAATTTAAATATTTTTCTTCCGGCGACTGGGACCACTCAAAAATTAATAGTACAATTTATTGTTCCAGTCAAATCAGTACAGTCAAACAAAAACATGCTTAAAGTAAGAAATTAAAGAATAAAAATGTTTAATTTATAAAAATCACTTACTTATCCTAGATATGAATTTATTCTATGCGCTTAGTAATAGATTAAACCAGCCCATTTTCGCGTAATTCAATTGTGCAGGTAAGTATAGAGGGATAGCATTGTACATTGCTATAATTTTTTTTTTATTAAAGATGGGCTTGCATTTGGTCTCTGACCCGTCCATACAAGACGCTGCCGAAACCTAGGATGGAGCATGCTTGCCCAGAAGAAACCTATTTACCCTAGCCTTGAAAATTCCAAGATTGTAGGCGTCGATTGTACCCTTTCTAACTCTAGTCCGTTTTGCCTATCGATCTCCAAGATAACGCAGCCCTTATGTTGCAAAACGGGATATTACATCGCCGATGACTTGCTCGACCAATCACTGTCAAGAAGCATATCACTTTAAGAAGTTCAAGTTTTGGTTTGGACAGTAGGTACACTTTAGATGGTTATTAAACACTGTGCTGAATGTTTGTTGCAAAATATGAAATAATTAATAATAATTAGTGAAAAGTGTTTGCAATGCGACGATAAAAATTAGCTTTATTTTTAGCGTAATTTATGTGATTATGTGTATGTTCTTATTAATAATTATATTAATAATAATAATCGTAATAGTAAAAAAATTGTAATCGAAGGGTGTTTTTAATGTTATATAAATAAATTATATTTTTTTATCAAAAACATTTTTTTCTTTTATTACTTACTAAACATTTTTTCGATTGACTGTACGGTTTTTGGCTTAAACAATAGTTTTTTTCATTCATTTATGGATGGTCCCAGTCGCCGGAAGAAAAATATTTAATTTAAAAGGATCCGGCAAGTGGGACCGCGGTCCCAGTTTATTGTGGTCCCAGTCGCCGGAAGCCTCGTTCTAGTTAGCATATTAGATCCAATAATTAGTAAACAAGAGCTAACTACGTAACAATAGTTTGTGTACACCCATATCGTAGTAATTATTATATTAATTCAAAATTGAAAGTAAGGCAAAAGTATTTTAAAACATATATAAAGTTCATTTACAAAACATTGGTGTTTCTTTCTATTTATTTCTATATAAATAAGAAATAATAATCAAGTGACAAATATAGATACATTGTGATTTATGAGTTTTCAGATAAATATTTTGTATGGTCTTCTGAAAACGCCTCAGGTTTTTTGAGCTAAACAGCGATAAATAATAGCTGCCGCCCCTCGGTTTCACCCGCGTAGTTCCCATCCCCGTGACCACAGGGATATAAAAAATAGATAGTAGCCGATTCTCAAACCTACTGAATATGCATATAAAATTTCATAAAAATCTATCAAGCCGTTTCAGAGGAGTATGGTAACTAACATTGTGACATGAGAATTTTATATATTAGATGTTAAAACTCGGAAACCAAAAAGTAACAAGCTTAGAATGAGGGCGCCACTCGTCGATAGTAATGACACCTTATAAAGTGCCTATAGTATTTTAGTTCCTACTTTCGCCGCAAAATGGCGACGTATTTCATATTGTTGGTAAAGCTTTACATTGTTGAAATGCATGCATCCATAAAACTAGTACTAAATACTTTATAATGTTGGTCAAGCAACAATGTAAGATTGTAGCTTTAATTCGCAAAACTGGCTCTAAATAAATGCTTTTATATGTGGATTTTTTGGTCTTTATTGGTATCTTAATCTTTTGAGATATGTTTTAATATAAAAAAGTGGATATATTTTTACTAGATTCCGCGTAGTTTCCGGAATACGGGATAATATATTACGTTACTCCTTGATAGATTCTAGATAGCTCTCTAGATTTTGTGATTGAGGCATCACAGGCCACAGCGTCACAAACTCATATTTTAATTAATAATATTAAGTTAATGATTAAATGAAGATAAGAAATATCTTATATTATCTCATTTAGAGAAAGCTTTTGGGAAAATTGACCTCAAGTGACGCGGACAAAGGCAGTAAATAAACCGTTTCCTTCCTTTGTTGCTATTTATTGTACAACTCTTAGACTGATATGAATCTCTTCATTATGTCCGTTAATTAAACAGATGTAAATAGGTTTACCAGAGGATTGTGATTCTGTGAAATTACACTTTGAATTAATTGAAATAATATATATTTATTCATTTAAATAGGCCACATATAAAATGTCGACTCTAATGCTCGGTTCATTTAAATTCGGTTTAGTAGTTTTAGCAAGAAAGCGTCAGTCAGACAGACTTACTTTCGCATTTATAATATTAGTTACGATTACATGCGTGTAAAAGCTTATATCTCTTAGATTATCATAATATACAATAAGTCTGTTGTTAAAATATCAAAGGTCTTATTAATAGAAAATTACTTAAGATTTTAATTCCAAAATAACTGAAATATTAAGTTACTAATTTGACCCTCATTTTCGGGATCATCAATTTTCCCAGGATATAAAGTTGCCCATATACCTATTAACAATCTGTGTTCCTAGTTTCATCTAAATCCGTTCAGAAGAATTTGCGTGAAAGACTAACATACATCCATCCATGCATCCATATTCACAAACTTCCGCACACAAACTTCCGCAACATTTCTAGCTGCCTCCGCGCGGTTTCACCTGCATAGTTCCCGGACAACACAGGGATAAAATTTAGCCTATATTACTTCTTAATAATGTAGTTTTGCAATGGTAAAATATTTTTTTAAATCAGCACAGTAGTTTTTAGTTTATTCATTACAAACATACACACAAAAATATTACTGTAGATTTGGAGAAGGATGGAAGGATATTAGCTATCCTACCTTAGAACTCTGCTTAGTTTGGTGTCAGATTGGTCGTATGTAAAAGTCTTAGGTTTTATTTATTACCCTACTATTCAAGATTAGCTTTACAATAAAGCAAGGTATTACAGACACGACATCCAGTACTGTCAAGTAATTCGTGCTTCGTTACGGCTAGCACAATTTTCTACTTGCTCACAGCTACTTACCAGCATAGTAATCGGTCAAGTGCGTTCACCTGTCTGACCTGATCAAACGGTACTTATGAAACTCGATTGGATGTTTTACGAAGTCGCTTTTAACATAATAGTACTCACGCGGGAATTTTTTCTATATTCTTACTAATAATATAAACGCGAATGTAATTCTGTCTGTTTGCTTGTCTATTAGGTACGTTTACCGCGGGACGGAACCTATCTTAAATGTGTGTGAATATTATAGAAAGCTTTCTATATTCCAGTTATTTTGCTATCCCTCGATAGATAAATTTAGTCTTTTTTATATAAGCTTTTTTTGCGCCGCTTTAAAATTAATGTTTCATTAAAAGGTTTATTCTGGGCAAGCATGCTCGATCTTTTCGGCAACGTCCTATAGAGACGGGTCAGAGACCAAATGCAAGCCTATCACTGATAAAAAAAAATAACTGGTATGTTTACTTACTAAAAAAGAAGTTAACTAACTAAACTATATCATAGTTTCCAGATAGAAAGAAAATAGCAGCCCAAACAAAAGTGAGATCGAACCGAGTTGCACATTCGTGGTAGCGCACCGGCGCGAGCGCATCGAATAGACACAAAACTCTTCCGTACCCTATACACAACACCATTCACAGAGCAAATCTCATAACGAGCACGCGTATTCGAATATTAAATTAATAAAACAACAAAAACTTAATAACAACATTGAAAGTTGAGATTCGGTTGGCACGCGTATTTTTTTTTTCGTGTCAGTAAAAGTTGGCGGTGGGGATGTAGTGGTATGCGACCGTGACACTGGCAAAGAAACGAAACGGTGTACTGTGGCCCACACGTCGGCAAAAGGATATGCTTCGTAGAGAATTGTGATGTGCAAAAACGTTATTAAAGTGTACAGTTGTTTTGTGTTGTGATTCAAACCAGTTTAGGAGCATTGGCCTTAAAAGGTGCTAACAAAAAACTAGCTATTGTAGCGAATTTCTCTTCGCGATTTGGATTTTTCGATGACAGTGACCAAAATGGATTCATCTCGCTCTGTTATGTGAGTATTTTAATCATTGTTTTCTTCTAAATTAATTAAGCACCGTAAAAATATAACTTAATATTCGATTGTAAATAAATCGATTTATAAATCGGCTACCTCGATTGTTGTGAAATCATTCGTGTCGTGATATCAGGAGACCTTTCATTATGTGACGTCATAACTCTCTCCACATTGTGTATCGAATGTGAAAATAGTCTTTATTATCACTATAATATGGCTCATAAATAAAACCTTTATTATTTTGTGAATCGATTTGCAATTAATTTATTTAACATTTTGTTTTGTGGTTATGAATACGTAAGTTCTGCTAATGTTATGTATGAATAAACTATTGTTGAATAACGAATGCTTTTAATATTCATTTATTTACAGATGCTTTACTAGTTATTTTTATTTTGTTTTTTTTGTGCAATTGTTTTTTTTTTGTATTGATAAGTCACAGTTGTTTCTGCGTTTGGATATGAAGTATCTTATTCTATATTAGTATAGTTGAATGTTTTTATATATATTAAATTAGTACTAGTTACAGAGAAATCTAATTGTTTCCCTTTAAGGTTTAATCTCGTTTAAAAACCACAAACCAAATATAGCTTAATATCCAGTTATTTTTATATATATTGACAAATTTTATCTTCATAGTCAATATGTTACTTATCACACATCGAAAATAAGACTAAGTAACCCAAGCCCTGGACAAGTTTACAAGTAGGTAGTTCATAACCACTTTCTTTCAACCAGTTTAATACGGTGCCAATGACTTCATGCAGTTCACCTTATATCTATCTATCGAATCTTTAGACCGACCAATTATAACCTAGATCAAGTCTAGATTTGAGGTAAGACCAGTTGGCGTAGCAGGCTAGATACCTACACTCGTGAGTTCAATTCCCGATCATGAATGTCTGTGCGCAGATGTTTTACGTCAAATATTTTTAAGAAATAACATTAATTAATATATTAAATATGTATTTTTTGCGGCTTTTTAAAATACCTACCTAAATTTCTTCCATTCATCATCCATCCATTTACCATTTGAGTAATTCAATTTCTTATTTTAAAAAACAAAAGAAATGAATAAATTTACGTACCTACAATAACTTTAAGCTTTCGCATTGAATTGTCGCATAGTAAATGCCTGTTTAAAAATATAAATTGCTTCACAAAAAGTTTCTACATTTATTAGGTCTTCAAATGAAACTTCTATTTTCAATCGTCCTTCTTTGATTTCTTTGTAAATTGCGTTTACAAAACTTTGAAAAAAATCATGTTTTCATTAGCATCTTTATTCTGTCTCGACTTCAAAATCTAAAATCAAACATGGCCATTTTTCTATTTATTCATTCAATATTCTGTTAATAAACCAAAATTCCTAAAATGTTCATAGTAAAACAACAATCAAATACCAGTAACACGAGTGAGGATTAAAACTGAAATGCGACATCGAAAAATAGTTGCGACGAGAAGTTTCCGTTCCAGATAACTGGAAAGAGGAGCGCCATAGCTCACTCATAGCATGAACATCAATCTGGGATCGCGGCACATATAGATAAAGATGGATTGTGTGTGTTATTACGTAGTATATTTTGTTACAGTAGTGCAAATTAACACGTTTACTGTGGTGAGATTGTTAAGGTCTTAAAGTCAAAAGTAATGGAGGAATTATGATTTCGCTTTGAATGATTGGATCTTGGAGTTGCAAAGTCTAACTATCTAATATTAGTTAAGTAATAGCTAATAATAATATGTAATGTAAGTCTTACGTTTTATTCATTTACTTCAGATAAATAGTAAAAATTACAACCAATTAGGTAAATAAATATTTAGGTGTTGCAACTCAGCACATTATGTATGGATAGAGAAAAATAAACCAAAAAGGAATATATTTTATTATTTACTAAATTTATAGATCATCGAAACGATTTTTCTTACTGTAATAGTTAGGACCTTATAGAACATAAGCTATATATATCCCGAAAACCATATATCTACAATAATACATAAAGAGGAACGTTTAGATTTTTTGTTTATAGGTACTAATATGTATATAGAGAGAAAATATTTGGTTTTTAGCTCCTAATAAATAGGCTCCGAAACTGGACCAATCTGAATAATTCTTTCACCAATGGAAAGCTACATTATCAGGTAGTGACTAAGCTTTATTTTATCCCCATTGCAACCGTCGGACGAAAGCTAGTTGAGTAGGTATATTTCACAAGTTTTACGCAATGTCATTACTGTTTATAAATCAACTGCGTGATGAATAACACGGACATACAAACAGAATCCAGTGTCGAGTCAGGTGCCAATAACAAGGTAGGTATGTAGCTCAGTAATTAATAGGTTTAGATTTACTAACAACCAGCTGACCTGGATAAGGTTTAGGTTAGGTTCCAAGTAGAAAATGACGTCATATATCTAAAGTATTTAATTGAAAAGGCAATTAATTTGGAAGGAATAAAAATGAATATCTAAATGTGTTGTTAAACTCGAGAATTTTGGAGGACTTGGCTATATAATGGTACAAACTTACAAGAGGAATAATATGTTGTTTTAAAAATAGTGTACTACGTTTTTTGAATTTCTAAGCAAAATAATAGGAGTTGGTTGGTTGAGTTGGAAACACACGGACTTTTATGTATTTTATGCATTTTAAAGAGGCTTTGTGTTATAGAAGTTTAAAAAGTGTGTGTCTGCCTCGTTTTCACGCTAAAACTGCTGAACCGATTTTATTAAAATTTGGTACACAGACAGTCTAGAGCCTGAGAAAGGATAAAGGCTACTTTTTATCCCGGGAAAATGGAAGATGTCCCGGGTACGCTGGTGAAACCGCGGGGATAAAAATATGTATTTAAAAGTATATAATATCTAATATATCACCTATCTGGTAACCATATCAAAAGCTCTGTTTAGTTTGGAATCAGATTGGCCGTGTGTGAAAATTGTTCCAGTTAGTTTATTTATTATTTATTTCTTTAATACAACGTCATAAATAAAAACAGAAATATATTATCTAAACTTTCTTTATACCCGTGCCATATAAATAGGGAAAATTTAATGATAATTCCAAAAACCGGTGCCAAGTAGAACATTGGCGCTGGCAAGATCCTCTTTTAACAACTTGTACCTATATCTTTGACTAGTAGCTTCCCGCGGTTTCTCCTACGTTTACGGGGATGTTAAATTTTCTATAAAAGTAGTATTGATCTTCTTTAAGAATGTATTCAAGCTATGTCTTTCATTCAGATTCCTATATAATTCTAGCGTGTACATGTTTGTTCATTCGCATATATAGCTTCTGCCCCGCGGTTTCACCCAGGTTTCCGTTAGCTTTCCTGGGATAAAAATATCATTTCCAAGCTCTAGTATATGCCGTATCAAATATTATTGGATTTTAATAGGCTTTTTCTTAAGATAAAAGTAATTTTGGTCTTCAAGAATGTACCTATTCAAGCTATGTCTTTCATTCAGATCCCTTCAGAATTCTAGCGTGTAAATTAAACAAACAACCAAACAAGCTTCTGCCCGCGGTTTCACCCGCGTTCCCGGGGGACATTTAAAATTCACTCTCTGGATAAAAAGGCACTCTCCAAGCTCTAGTCTATACCGTATTAAATATGTATAAGATATTAAAATCGGTTCAGTGGTTTACGCGTGAAAGAGTAACAGACAGACAGAGTTATATTCACATATATTATGATATTAGTAGGGATTGTAGGATTTTATCTGTAGGTTCTCTCACGTTCTATCAGAATGCATCATTGGAGTTTTTTCCACATTTTTATATATGTTTTGTAGATATTTGGCAGAAATTCTCACGTTGTTTCCGTAACACGTTCCAAGTTATTCCGCTCGGAATGATAACTTTGCTTTGTGTTTCGTGTTTCTAATAAAACTGGAGAGTCAGCGGTTTGTTGGAGACTTGGCAATGCTTTACTGTCTTCCGAACAACTAGATTTCACGTGCCAAATATTCAGCCTGCGCTAAGAGGCTTTTTTACAAACTTAAAAAAAAGAAAAGTGCTATTTTCCACTATATATTTTTGTACATCGAATGATATATGTAGGTTATTTATATCGTAAACAAAAACAGCCTTAAATTTTCTCATGGATGGCATTCTCAGAACTGATATTGGTCTCATATCAATTTCCCGTATCAGTACCAAGTAAAAGTTGTTATTAAATAAGCATTAATAAATCAAAATCTGCTCATCCAGTCTAAAGTTCTGAAGAAACAAACAAAAATAAAACAGTGGAATTGAGAACCATTCTGACGTCGATTATTATCTTTACCACGCAAGTCATGAGCCGATACTAGTATGCTCATAAAAACTCAATCACTTATCCATATAACAAGTAAATATCAACGTAGTATATTTTCACGCTTGATCGACAATGGGAAAGAGTCCGATTGATTTGCGATCAGAATTATACGAAACGGGAATAAATATAAGTATAATAATATAGATGGAGAATTTATTAGTTTGTTTGTCTATTTTGCTAAACACGCGTCGGTGAATAACAAGAGTAACATGAGAGTAGGTGTGGAAAAAATATACTTGTATATTGTTACCACAGATGAGAGAATATACAAGAAGTGACGTACGTATGTTCCGGAAACAGTGTCACAAAATATGAAATCTTACTTCAATGCACCTCCATCGTAGTTACATTTCCTTCTATAACAATTCTATTAATCACTACATATTATAAAACAAAGTCGCTTCCCGCTGTCTGTCCCTATGTCTTCTTAAATCTTTAAAACTACGCAACGGATTTTGATGCGGGTTTTTTGACGTGACAACGTCTTATAAATTGGTTTGCCGGGTGACACTTCAAGAAACTGCGTTACGCTCCGCTCACGTTATGCGCTCACAATGAGAGCGAGTGAGAGGCACGCGTCCCTTCCACTCGGGCATGGTTAGCCCGCCTAAGAGCGAGAGCGACAGACATAAAATTATTTTACCACTCAAAGTCGTTGTCACGTAAAACTTTCGCCCGTATACCGACTTTACAGGCAACCAATTTTTTTAATAGATAGAGTGATTCAAGAGGAAGATTTTTATGCATAATATGTTAGAGAAACACTGTCAATTTTGGAGATTTCTAAAGTGATGTATTATAAGTATTACACCCGTGCGAAGTCAAGGCGCGCGGGCGGGTCGCTAGTCTAAAATAAATTGACGCGGTGAATTATAAAGTAACATATACTGCGCATTAATAGTTATATCGCACCTCTGCTAGTTTTTCTTTTCGGTGAACGTTTCGCCGCAAAAATATTTTGTGCTGAAATATTTCGTTCCCGATTTTAGGCATTATCATTTGAGCGGCCCGGGATGGTTCGTTAGGCTTTGATGAAATACCTATATGGTTATCGGATAGGATAAATTGATCTAGCTTCAATTTATGGCCTATTTTATCGTTTTTTTTCCTCTCACCGGATATTTCATGTTGTTTATTTAGCCTATTTAGTAATGTTGTAAATACTTTCTAGTGAAAATAAATAAATAATAAATATATATAATTATAAAATATAAATAATTAAGTATATAATAGCGAACCAGGGTTTTAAAAAAATCCACGAATAAATATTTATATTTCATATGCTATTTTACTAATATTATACTACTAATATTACTAATATTTACTTTTTATCTCGGGATAATTTAAGATCTTCAGAGACGCATGTAAACCGGGGGGGGGGGGGGGGGGGGGGGGTCACAAGATATTTATATTCTAATTCATATTTTCAACATCTTTTGTCCAGCCATTGTTTTCTGACATCAAGTAGGTAACAGAAATCCAAATATTTTTTATTACAAGTCTACTTATTATATATCTTATCACAAATTCGAACAGATCAGTAACATATTAGGTAAAGTACACAACTACGAACCTAAATAAAAACTTTTTCAGAGAGCTTAAAGTAGTGTAAGTCCGTCAGTATTTTCTGCTATCTCATGGCCTAATTAACTTAACGCAACTTAGAGCTTAGATTTATTACTTGAGCCTCTTTATATTGTTTTCACACACACACGCAAAAGTAAGGTACAGTGCAAAGAAGGCAAATAGGTACATACTGCTTTTCAATATGGATGACAAACAGGTAGAGAATTCATCTGATAGAAGCATTATGCATAATTTTGTTATAGTACAATAATAATGTAGTATAAATAGTACAATAAAACTATTTTAAAATAAATACCTTACCACAGGTAACTTAAATAAAATAAAACTGGCCAAGTACGAGTGGGACTCGCGCACGAAGGGTTCCGTACCATTATGGGCAAAAAGCGGTAAAAAAAGTTCGTTGTATGAGAGCCCCCCTTAATATTCAGTTCATTATTTTTTATATTTGTTGTAATCATCTGTGAAAATTTAAACTATCTAGCTATTCCCGTTCTTGAGATACAGCCTGGTGAGAGACGGACGGACGGACATCGAAGTCTCAGTAATAGGGTCCAATACACTTTGGGTACGGAAACCTAAAAACAACATCACTAACAATAATTCGAAAAATCATACAAACAAAGTGTTACTATTACTGACCACAATTCATTTTTTAAGATTCTGATAGGTAAATGTTTTAGCTTATTTTTCTTACACAGTTTTCACCAAGATATTTTTGTGAACTGCTAATTTGATGGGTGAAACAGCTGATGTACGGTCATTGCATTACCGTGGCACCAGCAATCAAAGGAGGGTACTGTCTTAGTTTTAGCGAAATATATATCTATCTACATTTTATATTGTAAACTGGAAAAAGTCAGTTTTTGCGTTTTTTGTCTATACTAATATTATAAAGAGGAAAGATTTGTTTGTTCGGTGCGAATAGGCTCCGAAACTAGCTAACCAATCTGCACAATTCTTTCACAAATAGAAAACTACTTTATTAATAAATAACATAGATAGGCTATACGGGAACTACGCGGGCCGACGGCGCGGCGGGCGGCTAGAAATGAATAAACCCAAAAACTACTGTGCCGATTTCGAAAATAATTTCACCATTGGGAAGCTATATTTATCAGGGATTTCCATAGGTACATTACCGGGATAAAAGTAGCCTTTCTTAATCTAGTTTATAAACTATCGTGTTCCAAAGATAATCCAAATTTTTGTAACAAATATCTAGCATTTGTAATATTATTTATATTATAGCATTTAAAATATTAGTAGGATGTTCTACACTGTCTAAAAAGTTGTTATAGTATTTTTTAAGTTATCTGAAGACGCACTATAATTATTCAGCAAATAAATGTTATTTATCGCTCCAAGGGGCTTTATGATCACTATGATTTAGCATTGGCTTTTGCGGTTTTGTGGTTAGTTCTGTACCTTCAAATAAAATATTCTCATTTAATTCTGCATTATTTATATTCCTCAATATTTCTATTTGTTTTGTGTCTGAGTGTAAAAATCTAAAGAAATGAAATAAAATATATTTATTAATTCAAATAGGCCTTCATAGGCACTTATGAAACGTCGACTCTAATGCTCAATTCGGAAGGTTACTTTTTCTGAGAAGAACCGGCAATAAACTCAGCAATTACTCTTTTTTATATTTCTATATAAATAGTAGTCTATGTAGTATATCAGCTATTTAGTTGTCATAGCACAAGCTCTGATTGACCGCGAGTGAAATATTTTCGAAGATATTTATTTCTTACTAACACAGGTATCCTATTACTGCTCCTTATACTAAAATGGTATATACGTATAGTGTATTTTTCAAATAATATTACTTATTATTGATGTGATAATTTCATAATACTATGCTCATAAAAGGTTCTACAACAAATACTATCCACGTAATATTTTTAAACTAGCAACATTTTAATTATCTTTTTTAAATTACGCCCTCATTCGCACAAGAGTTTTGACGGACGGAAAAAAAGCGTTCATACACAACAAATGCATTCCCAAGTCCCAACATATGCTCTATTTCCAAAGCCCAAAGTTGAAAATACAACACCGCTCGATAAAAAAGCATCGCGCTTAAAAAAGCTGTCGTGTAAACATATACCTACTTGGGAATGCATTTGTTGCTAAAAAAAACTCCGTGCGAAAGAGGGCTAAATCGCTTTAAGTCACCCCCCACCCTTTGTCTTCCCAACATCTATTAACACCTAATCACGTTAGTACATTGACCTTCGGTTAATTAAACGGGAGTGTTATCTTAACTACGGTAACAATAATTACATTTTTTGTACCGGTTTTATCTTTTTAATTAAGTTTTTTAAAGAGTTTTTGAATGCATAACGCACCGAATGTGGAACTTGGGCTCCCCGCAGTTTCAACCGCGTTGCCGGGAGATTTTCCTTTTCCCCGGGATGAAAAGTAGTATATATGCTAATCCATGTTATTAACTAGATGTGTTTAAAATTTTATCCAAATCCGTTCCATAGTTTCTGCGTGAAGAGGAACAAACAACAAACATTCATACATACAAACTGTCGCGTTTAATAATTTTAGTAGGACTTTCATAGTAAAACTATGTTCTATTCCAATAATATATTGAATATATCAATACGCATTTGCAATATGATAAAATTGTAATAAAATACATACTTTTTTTATTTAAAAAAAAATTCAGTACCTACCAAAATTAATGTTGGTCACCCTAACTCTATATCTTGTTTTGAACCATCGGATTGGTAAAGTTCTATTATCACTGGTTTTTGTTAAACATCAACCTTAGATTAGTTTCGTTCTGAACCTAAGAAACCTATAAAACTTTTAGTTTTAAGAGATTTTTACACTCGGGGGGTTAAATTCGCCTCTTTTGTTAATTCTTTTTTTGTTGTGTTTGTTATTGCAAGGAGAAGGTTCTTTTAAATAATAAATACTCTTATAATACCTCTTTATACTGCACAAAATTAAAGATCTAAAGAAGGAAATAGCAATGAAGAAGCTAGCTTCTTCATACAATTCTACATACTAGTTGATATTGTAATTAATAGATATATATTTACCGAAGATATTTCGCCCAAAAAGTATTTTTTATGTTTACCTTTGCTTTAGAATATGTCATACTTACTAAGTATATATACTCGTATATATACGTATAGACATTTCATTTATATCGTTTGGAATAGGTACCTACTGGATACATTGAGGCAAATTCTTGACAATAAAAAAGATTTTTTTGTTTCCCAAACGTATACATAATAATGTAAGGCAGATGTACCACTGTAAGCTAGTTAGCGATACACAGGTTATACTATTTATTGATTAATAATAAGACCGGCTTTTGTAAGTAACACTAATAACATTAAATTAAATAAAAACATGAGATCAATATTAGTATCTTTCATAAGTCAAAATAGAAGATTCAGAGCATGAAAAGCATGAAACATAACTTGTTTCTAACCCCGTGGATCGCGTTGTTCTTAGAAATATGTACGAGGTTAAACTTTAGCCTATATTATTAACGAATAATGTAGCTTCCATTTGGTGAAATCAGTTTAATAGTTTAGGCTTGAAACCATAACAAACAAGCCTTACAGACAGACAGAGTAACATTCGCATTTATAATATTAAATAGGGATATTTATAGATTTATTTGGGAGGTATTGATAATATTAATTCAAGCCGTTATTCTGCCAGTTGCTTTACGAAAAAGGAAATAAACGCCTACCTACTCGCTTTGACAAAGTTTAACAGGAATATTTGGGCCCCAAGGGTTGAAGGCCCCAAAGGTGTGAGGGCCCCAAATGTGAGGCTGAATCCTTCCCGAATTACCATTTTACCCTTCCGTGTTTTCTATTCCAGTATCATTTTTCTTTGACCAGAATCATTTGCAATATCGCATATTTATTTAGAATATAACCTAAGGATAGGAATTTACGATAATATTTTGTTGAGGAAAAAATCCTTTTAGGCTAGGCCTCTTTAGGCTATGGATAAATTTATGTGGGGTTTTTTTAGAAGTCTCAATCTAGATTCGGATTGGGCTATCCACCGAATGGTTCCTCTATGGTAATTGTATAGTTTTAGTTAGGAGGAGATCTACCGGTACATATTTGAGGTTAAAAATAGCATTTTATTTTTATATTAATACCAATTTATTTAGTAAAGTTTACAGTTACTTATTTCTTAAATACTAAGTAAGGCTAAAACATTGTTGATAGCGGTAACTAAATCATAAAGCACCTAATGCTGAGCTATTAACAAGGTTCCTGTATTTCGGCAGTCAGCGCCTGCTCCCTTCAGAGTCCAATAATATGTTGGCCTAAGCAATTTGAATATTAATTTTTTTAAGCATTAACATAAATAGAATAATATGAAGAAAACCTAGAAAACTAAAAAAAAATACGGTTGACTTTGTGGTTAGTGACCCTGACTTGCAAGCCGTCGGTCGTGGGTTCTACATATACTATGTACTACTTTTAAATACATTTTTAAAGATATTTACATAAATTGTCTCTACTTTATCTTTACACCAAATTAAGAGAATAATTTTATTACCCGTTTCATATAATTATGTAAAGTGTATCCATAAACTTGTTTTATGTATTAAAATCGCTTAAATAACTTAAGTAAGAGCTTACTGAAAGAAATGCTTTTCTTTATCGTACTGTTATTTCATTCATTGCTTATGTAAGACCAGTCGAAGGTCAATTTTAGACTTGACCTTGACATTGATTCGTCCTTGACCTACCTGACCTTCGATTTCAAATTGAACTAGAGTCAAGTAGAAAGCTGGCGACGTAGTAGCAACCAGTTGCAGGTTGCCGTAACCTAATTTTCTCCACAAAATTGGTAATGACTTCTTCGAAAATTGTTAACACCAATTGTTTAAGGTAAAACGTAAAGAAAGAATAATCAAGTACATAATTACAGCTGACCGTGTCAACAGTAAAACGCGGGTTGTGATGGAATTTGAGCTTTTTCCGGTTAAGTTAAGGTTGAAATTACAGTGTCTTTATTGAGGTTGCATCCGTTTGTTTGCGTTGGCCGTTAAAGCTTATGAGTGACCGTAAGATCCGATTCCCACGAGCAGTAATATTATGTTTAAAATGCCATGTCAAGTTGTAAAATACTTATTCATCATCATCAGCTCATATACGTCTCCACCGAGGAGCTCGAGCCTCCCCTAACATCGGGGGGGTATAGGCGATAGTCCACGCGGGCCTAGTGCAGATTGGGGACTTCACATGCCTTCAATTATGACATTTCAGGCATGCAGGTTTCCTCACGATGTTTTCCTTCACAGAAAAGTCAGTGGTGTGAATCCTTACATAAGTTTTTATTAAACTCAGAGGTACTTATTATTTTATTTAAATTAAAAGGAAAATCCAATCAATTATATTAATTAACAGCAAATTAATTTATATAATTGACAACCCCGAATTGATTACATACAAGGAATTCCGGTGGAAATTAGCTACTATTAATAAATAAAGTGTTCCGACGACGAAAAGTGAAAGTGACATACCGAATACCGACCGATCGTAGGTATTTCGGCGAGGATGAAAGTTGAACGAAATATACTCGACTGAGATTATGGTAGCGGATAATTGTAATTTTATATGGTCACGTCATGTTTATGTAATATTATTCATTTTAATCGACGCTAAAAATGGGAATTTAATTTATTTTATGTAAAAGTTAGTAGCGCACCGGTATTTCACGACTGTGTGAATCGCTTTAAATCAGTTTTTTGTTTAGTTTATATGAAAACACTAGTGGCTCCCCGCGGTATCACCTGCGTGCCCGGAATCTTCAATTTTCCCGGGAAAAGTAGCCTATGTCCATTCTCAGGCTCTTGACTATCTTTGTACCAAATTTTATTTATGTCGGTTCTGTAGTTTTAGCGGGAAAGCGAGAAAAACAGTCAGAGTTACTTTCGCATTTATCAAAATTTGTGAAGAAATATTAGTGGGGTGGCATTAGAATTTTTAGCAGATACATTTTAAGCCATTTTCATAGAATTACGAAATTCATTCTGTCGTATAGTCACCCTATCTCTTTCTTACGTTACTGTACGCAGTGAGACAGGTAGAGAGATAATATAAATAAATAAATGAAAGGATTAATAAATACATACATATCTACAAATATAAAAAACTCACTTTCCTGCGGTGTTGCTTTTCGTACTTTTGTGCTGTGCTTAGCGTGAATATATTCTACTCATTTGCTATGTTTTACCTTATTTTACGTTTAAGAAATACTACGATTATCACACTTATATAGTAATTTCGTAAGGTTTTAATTTTTTAATTGTTTTAATTTTACTACCACAGAGAAAATAGAGTAGGTAATATACACGTGCCTTCTCAATTATGTTTAATATATTTGCTTAGGTCCCTATTGCCATATTACAACTCAATTTAACGTTGGCACTTTATTAATGTTTTCATTTATGTTCGAGATCATAAATATGATAAACATTTTCTTATTTAGACGACTGAATTGGTTATGCTTGTTTGTGTATCAAGCGGAATATAATGTATGAGAAATATTTATTTTGATATTTTTCCTCATTTCGTCTTTCATCTTTACTAATTATTGTGTACATTTGGAAAAGTGGTCGCTGAATATGATTTTCTGAGAAAATAAGTACTTGTATGTTTTAGAAGATGTTGATGTGGCTGATTGCCATGGTTTCGAATATGTCTGATTTGATTCTGAAGTCTAATTAACTGTTTGTTCAGACTATTTGCTGAGACTGTTGCCGCAAAAACAACCATCTGTACCGTCAAAGACTGTCTCTATAAGTACTTGTGAACGCTTTTTAATAAAAGTATTTTCACCATCATTTCAATTATACCTATACCTAACTATAGTCGTATTTTTTATTAGACGAAGCTACCTGACAGTAGCTAATGTCACTTTGTAAAATAATGTGGCCATATTTAAAGTAATAGTGATGCGTTCCGTTCTCGTTCAATCAAATGAATGAACAATGAATGAATCATTTCAAACTATAAAAGAATATTATTAATTATTTTTATTAAAATTGTATAAAAGTGCTATGATATAAGTTACTAGTAGTATGTAACTACAATTAGTTTTATTACGACTTATAACAAAGTGCGCCGCGCGCGTCGGTCGCCATTTTGTTTGTTATTCGGCTTCTAACCTCTGGTCTGAAAGCACGTATATTTTTTCTGCGCTGAAGCTGTTTAATTATTGTTTTTGTTAAGTTTTTCTTTACGTTTTGTTTGTACAGTGGTTCAGGGGGCTCTTGCCAAAACTGAAACCAAATTCGGTAGTAGTGATGGATAATGCCCCCTACCACTCGAGGAAACTAGAATCGCTACCTACAACGTTTTGGACTAAACCTAGAATACAAGAGTGGCTATCAAGCAAAAATATTTCATTTGAAGCGACAATGGTTAAAGCTACTCTTATAGACATTGTACGGCAGCACAAAAGGAACATTGCGATTAGTATGTTGTGGACGAGATGGCAGCGCAGCACGGGATAATTGTTTTACGTCTGCCCCCATACCACTGTGAGCTCAATCCCATTGAGTTGGTTTGGGCGCAGGCTAAAGGATATGTTGCAAGAAATAATAAAACCTTCAAAATGACAGAAGTAAAAAAACTTTTCGATGAAGGACTTCAACATATCACACCCGAAAAATGGAGTAGCTGCGTGTCTCATATATGTAATTAAAGAAGACAAAATGTATGGTGTCGACCACATGATCGACAATGTTTCCGACAGATTTATAATAAATGTCACCGATAGTGATAGTGATGATTTTTTAATCGATAATGAATAAAAAAATATGTAATAAACGATGTTTTTTGTTTTCATTACCTACCTATAATTGTCATATTTTATACATCTAAAGTTTCAACTATGTACATTGTACATGATGTATTGAAAATAGGAGAGTCTTTCCTCGCAATGTTTTCCTTAATGTTTAAAACACTCGGTATTCAGTATAGGTAGATACTAAATAGGAACATAGTCGCCTAAAACTCGTTGGTGTACAAAGTACGACAAAAAATCGAACCCCGTACCTAATATCGGCTTTTCGGCACACTAACTATTCACTAGACAATTGAGGCAATTTCGTTCATTCAGGAGTTTTTTCATTCATTCACTTTGTCACAACACTATTTTTATTTCATCAAAAACTGACAACACAGTAAACGTCAGGTGGCTTCGTCTAATTAAAAATACGACTATAGCTGCCTCCGCACGGTTTCACGCGAGTAATTCCCGTTCCAAAACAGGGAAAAAATATAGCTTGTCACACTCACAAATAACGTAGCTTTCTATTGGTGAAATAATTATTTGAATCGGTTAAGTAGTTTCGGCCTATTCTTATTAAGTAATAATTGATATTTTCGCGTAGTTCCCGTTCCCTATGTTTCTCCCTGATAATGTAACTTTCCATTAGTGAAAGAATTTTGACGTGACAACGTCTTATAAATTGGTTTGCCGGGTGACACTTCAAGAAACTGCGTTACGCTCCGCTCACGTAACGTGACGTTATGTTTTGACGTGACAACGTCTTATAAATTGGTTTGCCGGGTGACACTTCAAGAAACTGCGTTACGCTCCGCTCACGTAACGTGACGTTATGTTTTAAATTGTTACTATTGACGTGACAACGTCTTATAAATTGGTTTGCCGGGTGACACTTCAAGAAACTGCGTTACGCTCCGCTCACGTAACGTGACGTTATGTTTTGACGTGACAACGTCTTATAAATTGGTTTGCCGGGTGACACTTCAAGAAACTGCGTTACGCTCCGCTCACGTAACGTGACGTTATGTTTTAAATTGTTACTATTGACGTGACAACGTCTTATAAATTGGTTTGCCGGGTGACACTTCAAGAAACTGCGTTACGCTCCGCTCACGTAACGTGACGTTATGTTTTAAATTGTTACTATCATTTCATCCTTCTTCCTACTATACGAATGAATATTCACATTAAAATTATTTTACCACTCAAAGTCGTTGTCACGTAAAACTTTCGCCCGTATACCGACTTTACAGGCAACCAATTTTTTTTAAATCGGTTTATTAGTTTATGAGTATATTCATTGCAAACATAGGTACATACTCACACAAAAAAAATCCTCTTTATAATATTAGAGTAGATCGATTTAGCCTTACATACAAAAACTGCATGTCTATTGTATAATGTGCTTGCAATATATTACGGTATCGGCTTCGGTTCAAAATCCTAGAGAGTTATACAGTATGGGTGTTTATTTTCAATCTACATACAAATCGGTAATGGAAAACCGTATATTTCCTGACAAATGTTCGCATACAGTCTTTTCACGTTACGATAGGAACGAAACTCGTAAAATCGTGTTTGTCTTCAGAGACATGGTACATAGGTGTACCAAAAAGGTATAATAAAAGCCGACGCCATTTTTGTTTCGTATATTGAGGCTCAAAATAAATAAATAGAACAAGTCTTTTTTTTTCTAAAAGCGCATTGTAGAACTAAAATATCGCTACCAAATTAATGTAAATATTTTGACGTGACAACGTCTTATAAATTGGTTTGCCGGGTGACACTTCAAGAAACTGCGTTACGCTCCGCTCACGTAACGTGACGTTATGTTTTAAATTGTTACTATTATTTCATCCTTCTTCCTACTATACGAATGAATATTCACATTAAAATTATTTTGACGTGACAACGTCTTATAAATTGGTTTGCCGGGTGACACTTCAAGAAACTGCGTTACGCTCCGCTCACGTTACGTGACGTTATGTTTTAAATTGTTACTATTATTTCATCCTTCTTCCTACTATACGAATGAATATTCACATTAAAATTATTTTACCACTCAAAGTCGTTGTCACGTAAAACTTTCGCCCGTATACCGACTTTGCAGGCAACCAATGTTTTTTTAAACTACATATGTATGTATCTCATCGAGCATGTAACCAATAGAGTAGAACTGTTAACAGTTTTGTTAGAAAACAAAATACGCCAAAACGCTGCGCCGGCCCCTGCGCTCTGATTGGCCGACTCAAGGTCAAGTGTTGCACTAGACGTACACACAGGTCTCTTATTGGTCGGGTACTATTTTAGTCCGAGCGTGGCTTGTTAGTTATACGTGACAAAGCATCGAAACTTCGAAACAAATGGCTCACTATTGCTACTCTATTGGTTACATGCTCGATGATGTATCTAGAACAAAAAATAAAGGGATACGACCAAGCTAAAAATACCATTTAATTTCCTGTTCGTTAACATAGGAAACTCAGTTCAAATACGTCAAAACCAAAGGAAAGGAAGTAATGAAATAATTATAAGTATTAAAAGTACCGGCAACGGAAAGAAGGAAATGAGTTTACCTAAAAAAATACAAAAAATCAAAAATATTGACAGTTTTAAATAGGTTTTATAACTTCATAAGGTTGGTTGGTTTGATGGTTAGCTATCATAAGGCCGGGACTCCACCAAAGCAGAGATGTGTACATATGTATGCCTGCACATCGTCCGCCCACAGCTCACATCTCCCCTTCCATCGCACCATACAAATATTACATGTCTCCGCACAGTGATCCATTCCACTGAAACACACTATTCTAAAAACATCGCTCGTCTCATCTCCGCTTTCGTGGAGTCCCGGCCTAAATCACAAGCCGCTGGTATTGAACTGAGCGACCAATGACAAAATATTTAAACTTACAATGACAAAGATACAATATATGTTTTTGTTTTGACGTGACAACGTCTTATAAATTGGTTTGCCGGGTGACACTTCAAGAAACTGCGTTACGCTCCGCTCACGTTATGCGCTCACAATGAGAGCGAGTGAGAGGCACGCGTCCCTTCCACTCGGGCATGGTTAGCCCGCCTAAGAGCGAGAGAGACAGACATAAAAAGTGAAAGGCACGCGTCCCTTGCGTCGTTGTCACGTAAAACTTTCGCCCGTATACCGACTTTATTTAAATAACACCTTAATCCTAACCTTTGGTTTGTTTTTTAATTCCGCCAATCCGCACTAGGCCCGCGTGGTGGACAATGGCCTAAACCACCTCATTGTTAAGGGAGACTCGAGCTCCTCGGTGGAGACGAACATGAGCCGATGATGAAATACTGTGTCATAATGTTTATTTTATTTTTATTTTTAAGCTATTGCATAGCTTTTATCGCGGGCTCTGAGCGCGGCGACCGAATCAAGAAATTCCGTAACGAAAAAAACCTAACACCCCCCACTCCGACGGGCAAGGAGGTGTGGCTTGAAGGCCGTGCATCGTCTAACATCGTTTCAGTTCGGCAGTCTTCGACACGGCGTTGTGTGCGATTAGACGTATTGTACGACTCTACGAAACTCGCACGAATCGAGACGAGCTGCTCCGAAATCGGACGAATACATAAGCAGCTGTTTATGAGAAAGTATATAGGTGTATATGTATTTATGTACAACAGTGAATAGCTGTACTTGTAAAATTTGTGTATGAAGTGTTTTGAATATGAATGAACAAAGTGCATTTATTATTAAAATAAATAAATAAAATTATAATTGCATAAGTTGATACAAAATGCTATGCAATGCAATAGCTTTACCGCGGCAGTCCCCGAGTGCCTCACGTAATTTTTTCTTTTAGTAAAACTATTTTCCACTAGGATTTTATGCGTAAAAATAGCTTTTATTGAAATTAAATCTAGGGAAGATTTAATTTCAATGAAAGCTATTTTTACGTTTGTCAAGGATAATAATAAATTTCCTATTTATCTGCAGAGTTCATTTATAATAAAATTTATCACACTATAAATTTATCTAATATTGAATAGATTTTTATATCATGCTGAGCTTAAAGCTCTTCATATAGTTTTCGATACAACATGAGCTTTGACTCCCATATAGACGTTTTAAAAATGCAGTTAAATGTTTCCACAATTTGTTGTCTCGAATGTCTAGACTAGACTCTAGACACCTCATGAATACTACACTACAGTATTTTATTTCTAGGATCAACTTTTAAATTGGAGTTGATTGGATTAAGCCACATTAAGGAATACTCAGAGTTTTAGATTCGATAAAAGAAAAGCATCGTAAGTGAAGCATTATAGTTTCTTAATGCTAAAATCTAACTTTTAAAATATTATATCACTGGGAGCCACCCCGCGGTTTCACCCGCGTTCCCGGAGGATCTTCAATTTTCCCGGAATAAAAAGTAGCCTATGTGTTAATCCAGTTTATAAACTATCTGTTCTAAATAACATACGTATCCGTTCAGCAGTTTTTGCGTGAATAAGGACCAAAAATCCATACTCACAAACTTTCGTATTTATAATATTAAGTAGGATACGACAAAAATGGGCGTGTCACTAAACCGAAATGAGACTTTTATTCAATAGTTTTAAAGTTGAATTTAAATTGCGAAGTACCTGTCAGTTTATTCAGACAAATAAAAGTTCCTTGTATCTTTTCTAGGCTACATAATAGACATTTACCTTAATTTTTAATATAAAACTAAAGTAAAACTAATATAAGATATTTACCAACAGGCCAGAGACAAATTTAGAGAGTTTTAAATACCTTTTATATAAAATTAGTGGACCCGAGTTACACGTGGAGGTTACCACTATTGTAATAGAATGTATGAAAATAGTTTAGCTTTGGAATTTTAGACAGATCTCTCACATTCCAGTACCTAAAAACTATGCAGAATAATAGGAATAGAGCTAAAATATATCTTTACATAAATACTTGGTAACTATATTAATGTAAAGTTGCACATATGGTTTTTAAGGAGGTAAGGCGCAACGGATTCGTCTGTTCGGAATTGGAGCAGCCCGACCGGGGTAGTACCTCCTACCTTACAGAAGACCGCAGCCAAATAACACTACATGTAGTGTTGTGTTCCTGCGGTGAGTAAGGTAGCCAGAGCTCCATGAGGAGATCCTGTAGCGGCAGTGGATGGAGTAGCGTCGTAGGGGTGTGCAGGAGTGATACCTGTTTAGCCCTTCGACGAAAAGTACATTGCGCTTTGTCCGTTTCACTGCCTCTATTGCTCCCTTTTTTATAGGGTCGACAACGCGAGTGACGCCTCTGGTGTTGCAAGCGTCCATAGGCTACGGTAACCGCTTCCCATCAGGTGGGACCGTATGCCTGTTTGCCACCCTTGTGGTATAAAAAAAAATGGTCTGTTGCTATCACACTAATATCATAAAGGCTAAAGCTTGTGAGTGCGTATGTTTGTTACTTCTTCACGTTTCGACGACTGATGATCTGATTATGATCTGGTAAAACTGCGGGGAGCCATTAGTATCTATATAAGTATTTGTAGTATATTGATGTATTATAAGCTATCACATTACCTTAGTACAAATGCTTAGTTTGGAATCAGATTAACTGTATGAAAACATTGTCCCAGGATACTTATAAGAGGGTTATAACTTACAGCATATATGTGGCCTTTATCCTTCTCCATACTCCCAACTATCGGTCCACAAGAATCATATCGTAGAAGATCCATTATGATGAACAAACAAACATACTTATGCATTTATAAAATTTGTTAGGATTTTACTCAGAAATTGAGGTTTATTTTAAAAGCTTATTTATCTACGTTGTTGTTTATTTGGAATTTCAAAGCTACTGTTATTACCTTTGGGACTTGGATATAACCACTGACGACCCGACTAGACACAGAAATGAGCAAAGCTTTAAATATACTTACTTATCCTTTATTATATTTGACAGCAAATGATTTCAATATTTATAAATAAGACTATTATAAGAAATGTGAATGTTTGTCTGTCTTTCACGGCTTACAAAAATTAAATGATTTTTTTTTTGGGAGAGGACAATTTTCCCGAGATAAAGGTAGCCTACTTTATCTCGGGAAAATTGAAGGTCCCCCGGGAACGCGAGTGAAACCACGGGACAGAAGCTAATATTGAAATATTTATTTAATGCATTTATGACCGCAGGGCCAGTGCTAGCATTAAAATATTTCTTTAATGCATTAATGTAGGTACTATGTTATTTCTCATATCTTTTTCATTTAGGTACCTACTGATTAAAATATGTAGTAGAAATACTGTTCTTTACTATTTTTCAAGAAAGCGACTTAAATACAAGTACTTAACCTACGACTTATTGTTAAAGGATGTAATCTGGTTACCATAACATTTTCTATAACCTTATGTAACAGTCCCAGGATATTTATTTATTCGACATAACATCATTCCAGGATATAATGAGCCATCCGGGACAACTCAAAACGGAGTTATAATCGCCATATTGCATTAACGAGTTTGACAAATGTACGCGGGGGAATTCCCCGGCCGCGTACATATTAGCGGTCTGTAAATCAAATTACATAGTTATTTCATGTAATAAATATCTGACGCATACATGTGCCTCCAGTATATTTTTTTTTTACAAAACAATTTAATGTCTACTGTTTTCTATACTAATATTATAAAGAGGAAAGATTTGTTTGTTTGTTTGTTTGTTTGTAATGAATAGGCTCCGAAACTACTGGACCGATTTCAAAAATTCTTTCACCTTTGGAAAGCTACGTTATCCCCGAGTAACATAGGCTATATTTTATCCCTGTACTCCCACGGGAACGGGAACTACGCGGGTAAAACCGCGCGGAGGCAGCTAGTACGTTATATATTTAAAATTAAGCTGAACGTTTTTAATAACCGCCTAATTTAATACTAAAAGTTACGAGAGAGTTACAGAATTTTGGAGCAAATCTGTTTATTCATTATTTTTATTTCTCTTAACAGCATTGTGTTATATTGTAAAATTATAATCAGTTAATAGACATCCTAACTAATATTATAAATGCGAAAGTAACTTTATCTATCTCGTTTTCACGCAAAACTACTGAACCGATTTAAATTAAATTTGGTACAGTGATAGTCCAAAGCCTGAGAAAGGACATGAAAGACATCCCGGGTACGCGGGTGAAACCGCAGGGAGCCACTAGTGCCTACATAACAGAAAATTGAGTAAAGTTTTTAAGGTTGTATTGAGATGTCTTATTGAGTTAATAAATATCTTTAATACCAGTAGTGTGTACAACCTCATATTCTGTTCACCAAGATAGCCATGATAATGAACATAATGCCAGAAGATGCCAGACGGTTCACGTTGCTCCAGACATATTTAAATTGTACCTATCATGGATTTATCAATGCTATTAATTCTTGAGTATATGAAATCCTAGGAATCCTAAATAATAATAATATGAAAAAATATAAATAAAACCTTCCACTCCGCGGTTTCACCTGCCTAGATTCCGTTCCCGTTGGAATACAGGGATAAAATATAGCAACACTCACAAACAACGCAGTTTTCTATTGCCAAAAGTACTCTACAATACTCTTTAATCTCTCATAGAAAGAAATATATTCACGTAAATTGAAAACAAAAAGCATGTACCCATAGTCTAATAGACTAGCTGATAAGCAACACGTCGTAAGTATAAAAGCTAAATAAATAATATTCTATGTTAAAGATAATAACGCTTGCTCATAATACACCCCCTGCAGCTTTTTATTAAGCTTTCTTACTTTAGCTACATTACGTTTGAATATTAATATTAAACTTAACCGTCGAAATGCAGACTAGATATTCAGTATATTGCTATTTTCTTTTGTTAGGTATGTACTTGTTTATTATTCATGTTATACGAACCTTAGGGTAAAGGTAACAGGCGGTTTACAAACGTCTGTAGCATAAGTAAGGGAAACTGGACGCGTTCGCATGTTGGTCCTGCATTTTTTGTATAAGACCCTTCCATATGGTAATGTGGTTTGGGTCAGATCACAGGTGGTTATCTTTTTGCTTGTCATTTCTAGGTATATATTATGAAAACAAATAATGGTAAAGCAAACTAAATGTATAGTTTTTTAGTGAATAGTTTTAAGGGTGTAAAATCAATATAGGCATGGAATTTACAAATGGGCTGAGTGCCAAAATACAATTATTGAGAAATTTAAATAAAAATGCATTAGCTTTTAAATCAAAAAGGTAAAATTTAAGTTTTGCTTTTTTTGGCACTTAGCCCATTTGTAAATTCCATGCCTCATTATTTATAGTAGCCATAACATTTAGAAGTTCAATGTATTTTTTATATAAATAGGTCTTTACAAGCACGTATGAACGACTGTTAGAGTGACTACTCTTAATGATCAGTTCTGAAAGATGCTTTTACTGAGTAGAGTTGGCAATAAACTCAACAATTACTCTTTTCAAAACCAACTAAGATGTACTACAATGAATAGCAGATAGGTAGGTAGGTGGCGGATAGGATAATTATGTACAAATGGGGAATAGCAATATGTAATACCGAAATAAATAAATGGTTCCAACACAAAATTACCTAAGTTAAAATCTAATAAGACACCGCACCACGTCCTCCAGACTTCAACGAAAATAAGCTCACAAAAAGTTGAAACAATTCATCAATAAACCAAGGAAAGCTACTAAGTTACACAAAACGGGTAGAAAAGTTTCTATAATGTCATATTTCAGCCATACGTGATCAGAACATAAAAATAAAGAGATATCTTGATGCTTACCTACTATTCTATATCCTGGGTAGTTCTCCCTTAGGTAATATTATAAATTTGAAAGTAACTCTGTCTGTCTATCTCGCTTTCACGCTAAACCTACTGAACCGATTTGAATGAAATTTAGTACACACCTTATCTAGAGTCTGAAAAAATACACAGGCTACATTTTATCCCGGGAAAATTTAAGAACTCTCGGGAACGCGAGTAAAATCGCGGGGAGCCCCTATTACTTATATATCAGTTCGTAGCTTTTATTCACAAATGGTAGATACTTGTAAACACTACATTCAGATGCGAATCTCCACATTTTCATGAGCATTGGTTGTCAAGGTAAAAGAGACCTTGGCGACGGCAAACCCTGGCATGGCCCCGTGGGATGTGACCCAAACTGGAGACAAAGACCATCTGGGTCTAAGTCATAAGATATTACTCCAAATTGATGTAACGTTGGTTGATGGTAATGCAAAAACTTTTGCCTTTAATGGACAGGCGACCTTTACCTTTTTTAACTTTATTAAATTAGGTAACAGCATGGAAACCAATTGATACGATTCCGTAGGGACGACGCGAAAATGGCTACCGTTTTTGCTTTTGTATAATGTGTTCTGCTTACGGTTTTATTACGGTCAGGTGGAAAGTAGGAAACGTATGAGTAAAAGGAAAGGGAATTCAATTAAAAAAGGAAAGGATGATTCACACGTGACCTTTTTTTTTTAAATTAACTAAGGTCATGTCGCTTACAGGCTATATGACATGAACTTTCGAACTAATGCTCAGACTTGGCTGAAGCCTAATACTCTATTCAATGTATCGTAACGAATACATTAACGAATGTATTGTAAGAATTTAATACATTTTGGATTAAAGAATAAGTTGGTATTATGTAGGTATGAACTGTTTAGGCTTACTAATTTTTGTAACACTAATACCTACTATGACATAAAGAGATATAAATCTTAGAGCATTAGTGAAGATACTAGACATAGCCTATTGCATAGTGATCCAAAACAAATGAACTCTCTAACTAAACTCTACTAATATATATAAAGCTGAAGAGTTTGTTTGTTTGCACGCGCTAATCTCAAGAACTTCCGGTCCGATTTGAAAATTTATTTTAGTGCTAAATGGCCCATTTATTGAGGAAGGCTATAGGCAATATAACATCACGATACGACGAACAGGAGCAGCGCATTAAACAAAAATGTTGCATAAACGGGTAAGTGATGTTAACGAAGTTTCGCGGGTCATCTAGTTTTATTATAATCAACTAATTTCCCTTAATTTGGCATCAAATAAAACAATATTATGATAAAGTTAGTCCAAGAATGTGCAAGCAATCAATCAGTAAATGCTAGAATCAGATATGCCTTTCGCAGTACTGACCTACTTTAATAGTTTGAACCCATTTCAAATGTTTATTGGTTAACAGCAAGTTCTACAACCGAATCAAAACTTAAAGTGATAGAACTTGTTCTACTACTAGTAGGAGTTTATTTAATTAATTCCATCAGGCGATACGTCTGCTCGTTTGCCTACCAAAACATAAAAAAAGCTGTGATATACTGATGATCCAAGTATGTTTTAATAAGGGCTTATAACTAAGTGAAAGTTGTTGAAATCTTAGTGGCTCATTTTCATTCAATAATACTATTGGCTTCCCGGCAATCTTCAATTTGGGATAAAACTTATGTACTATTCCAGAACATATTCTACTCTGCGCGATTCTTCATCGCGATCCATTCAGCCGATTTTGTGTGAAAGAGTAACAAACACACATGCATTCTCACAAACTTTCGCATTTTTAATATAAGTAGGATTATCTTCTTGTTATACATTGCTTGTCTCTTTTTCGCACTTATGTATATGGGTATATATATGTGTTATCAAAAATAACCTTTTAGATGACATTTATAGCAACAGTACGGAACCCTAAAATAGAAAAGTTGCAAAAAAAAGTTTTATCCCACCGGGAATTCACTTCGACTTTAACTAAGTGCCCTCATTTGAATTAATTATCCAATAAATATTCCCAAAATATTCGTGATCAAAATACTCGAAGCTTTGTCATTGCATTTTTAAAATTCAATCTGAGTTTTCCAAAAAGTTTTTATATTACAGCATCTTGAGAGAGTCCCTTGAGACACATATTTGATCGAAGAGGTCGGCTTTGTAAATGTATAATTAATAATTCAGTGAATAAAGAATATAGACGATACAAAAATGGACGCAAGAGACTCGTTTGTTTTCTCCTTGTTTTTATCCTCTGGCACAATTATCTATACCAATAAAAAGGTTATAGACTTATATTATGAAGAGATTTAGAAATGTATGTTTATATTAGACAAACCGGGCCCAATTTTCATTTAAATCCGTTCTGTAGTTTTTGCGTGAAAGGGTAACAACCATCCATTCATACTCCTAAACTTTCGCATTTAAAATATTAGTGTTATACTAAGGTATTAATCTTTAGGATCAGATTGGGGTTCTTCAAGAAGGGAGTGAAGAGATTTTTACTGGGTCAGCAACCCTAACGCCCCTAGTATTGCAAGCGTCCATGGGCTACGGTAACGTTTCCCATCAGGCGGACCGTACGCCTGCCACCTTTGTGGCATAAAAAAACAGATTATACTAATTAATGAGGTATTATTATATTGTTGGTAGATATAATATCATAAGTAGATCTTCACTTTTCAAATCACCGATTGCACTGTTTAATTATAGCAGGAAAATGAGACGTACATCACGTCTTCAGCATGCAAGCAGTGAAAGTGTAGACTATTTCATGTCGAACGCATCTGTATGCGCGCGCGCACGCAGTCGGGTAACGACTTTGTGTTGAACGTCTAATGTATTTTTTTAACATTTAACAGCGAATATTTTTAATGATAACCAAAGGTGAAAATTTTTTTTAATCAGGAAACATCACTACATATTATAAAAAAGTCGCTTTTCGCTGTCTGTCCCTATGTCTTCTTAAATCTTTAAAAGGACGCAACGGATTTTGATGCGGTTCGTTTTAATAGATAGAGTGATTCAAGAGGAAGGTTTTTATAAACAATACAAGAGAAACACAGACAATTTTCTAATGTGATGTATAAGCATTGCACCCGTGCGAAGCTGGGGCGGGTCGCTAGTTAGATATAAATAAAAAAATAAAGATGGTACAAATAAAATCTATAGACCGATCATTTAATTATAAAAACAAACTCTTTCTTCAACATTTAATAAAACAATACACTAGAACAAATACTAAGTAGATCTGCATAGCATTTTATAACCACTTATTTATTTGTAACCCATAATCGTACCTCTCATTATTACAGCTTTATTTGTCACAGTCGACTTAGCATTTAGAACGATTTTTATATTACCTTTGGGACTCGTTTACAATTTATTGTCCATACATTTTGCCAGCAAGCATTGTACGTATTTATGAGTGTTATAAAGCGCTTTATATCTCACAGAGAAATAAACAAATACGATTTAAAACATTATTCAGACGCTTTTGTTTAAGGGCCTTGATGACAGAGTGGGCGAGAAGTACGCCCCATTTGGGGCGAAGCTGGCTAACAATTGAGTCACGTTTTGTGTCATCAGGTAGTTATTTAAAATGTACTCCAATAGGGAAAGTGGCTGGAAAATAGGGCTACTGATTCATTATAAACCTATGTTTATTGATATGATTTACTTCAGGACAATTGCTTAGATACGACAGTAATTTAAAGCATAATATTTAGTTATTTAATAGGTTTAATTCCATATGAAGTAACACAAAAAGGAGTATTTTAATAGCGTGTCTTGCTTAGGAGTCTAAGCATGACACGCTGTTCAGTTTATATTAATTTCATTTAATAATCTTACATTTATTTAGTGAATATAAAATGGCGGTCACTATTAGCCCAAAATGTTATCCCAAATACATCCCTGTGCGAAAAACAAAACGGAACAAAGGAACTAAGGCCATTGTGTAAGGTTGCTAGACCAGACGATACCCAGGAGAAGCTTAAACGTTACCTACCAAGCTATTTCTCATTTCGACCTCACAGTTATTCACAGAATATTTACCTTTATATACTTTTATAGGAATGTTGAAAATAGTGGGTTGTAGTTCAGGTTGTAGCTGTTTCCATCGTACCTATCTAATAATATCAAAATTATTATTATTACTATGTTAATTATTGAGATAGTGCTTATAAATGAAAAAAAAATATTAATTTAACTAAGAATCATAATAACTTTTCTAAAGTAATCCTAGTGCTGTAAACATAACAAAAAAACAATGCAGACAAAGTTGCGCGTGTCAGCTAGTCCCTATAAATCAACCAAAAAAAAAGCAAATAACAGATTTTGCATGTATTTCTTTTTAAAACAAATACTGATATAAATATTTAAACCTAGATACAAAACAAACAGACATGCTCATACGCTATTACTATTTGTCCTCGGTGTATTTTACTTTCTACTTCCTATTTAGCTGCATTTTAATGGAAAATACCGACTCGTCTGTTCATTTAGTTCCGTCAAATATTTAGTTAGCAAACTAAACTACTCTGTCCGTAATATAAATATAACAAAATATGTGAATAATATGATATTCCAGTTGGCTTTGTCGTTAGTAAACCTGAATTTAAACCGCTGTTCGTGGGTAAGAATCCCACACAGATAAACGTTTGTATGCATGAATATGTTTGTTCTGTGTCTGGATGTAATTATCTGAGTAAGTATTTATTTAAAAGTAGTAGGTATATGTGGTATATCAGTTATCTGGTTACCATAACACAAGCTCTGTTTAGTTAGGAATCAGATTGGCCGTGTACGAATTTTTTATAGTATAACAATCATAATAAAATGTTTAATTAACCAAAAAAAAAACAGCTGAAAAAGATAATAATTTCATTGAAATATCACCCTTAAAGATTTACTAGGACACGAATATAACCTACCTTAATCCAATGACAATGTGATCGAATTTACTATGGCTTTTAAAAAATTACACCGTAATAATGCGAGGGTAAAAAAGGAACTGCGTTCCATTTATCTCCCTACCTTAAAACCAATTAAATAGAATGCATTTTGACTTTTCAACATGGCGTCGTTTTTTTATTTTCACTTTACCGTTTCGAATTTGAACACTTAGGTTACTGATACTTAAATAATAAATAATATAAATAAAAAGTAATTTATTGACACCAAATACAATAATATTAAATATTGCATAAACCTATAGACATAGGTACACACATAATTACAAGGAGGAACTTACATGTTGAGTATTCTATTGACAAACCGGTTGGCAAGCAAATAAACAAACAAACAAACTCTTTAGCTTTATAATATTAGTGTGATATGTGTAATAAATTGCATCCGAAAGATATAAATATCCTGGGCCTTTTTCACATACGGCCAATCGGATTCTAAAATAAGCTTCAAAGTGAGCTTATGTAATGGTAACCAGATAGTCGATATACTACATATACATGTAAAGAAAACCTCTTTAGTCATTGTACTTTTTGTTTTCTTCATAATTATGATATGTAAAAATATCTGTCACTAATGACAGATTTCTTTCAGGACACTTTATAATATGAATTGCTTATTAATTATATAATACGAAATATAAGCTTTTAATGTAGTTTCATTATTTTACAGAAACGCAATAAAAGTTGATTATTTCATAAAGAACATTATTATAAAACTACACCATTAGAAAATTTAAACATCAGATCTAGGACAGATGAGGAACTAGGGGATTTAATGTATTATTTATCACAATATAATTTCAAAATAAAATATAACCCAGGAAAATCAAATCAGGAAGCAGACTGTTTGAGCAGACATCCAGTTCTTGAAGCATATGAAAATACTGATGATTGTTTAAAAGTAGTAAATTTGATAAGCCTACAAGATATTAAGAATGACCAGAATATAAATAAAGACTTGCAAGAAGGAAAATCTATTTTAGAGAATAAAATTTATTACAAAATGAATAAAAGAGGAAAAAAATAATACTATCAGAAGACCTTAGCAAAAAACTTATAAAAGATGTGCATGATTCTTATTGTCATATTGGAAGAACTCAGATGATTAATAAAATAACACCATTTTACACAGCAAAGAACATCATCACGAACATCATACGAATTTGTGATGAATGTGAGACTTGTATAAAAAACAAATCTAGATCAAAATCTAAATATGGTTTAATGTCACATCTTGGTCCTGCAACACAACCATTTGAGATTATATCTATTGATACCATTGGTGGATTTGGACGATCACGGTCTACAAAAAAATATTTACATCTTTTAGTCGATCATTTCACAAGATATGCTTACATGTCAACATCCAAAAATCAAAACTCTAGTGATTTTATTCGATTAATAGAAAATGTGACGCAGAACTATAAAATAGATATGGTATTAACTGACCAATACCCTGGCATAAATTCTAAAGAATTTAAAGAATTTCTGAAGAAAGAAAATATAACATTAATTTTTACAGCTGTGAATACACCATTTTCAAATGGACTTAATGAAAGACTAAACCAAACTTTAGTTAATAAGATAAGATGTAAATTAAATGAAAGTGATAAGAAAACAGCATGGAGTACAATTGCGCAGAAATGCATAGAAAAATATAATGAAACTGAACACACTGTCACGAAGTTTGCCCCGAAATACCTTTTAGAAGGCGAAAATGTAAATATTTTACCAATCGAACTGAAATCACGATATACAAAAGAAGATTTGGCAAAAGATAGAAAAGTAGCTTTGGAAAACACAATAAAATCTCACAATTATAATAAGAAGATATTCGACCTACATAGAAAGGATTGTAAATTGGAGGAGGGAGACATAGTCTACGTAGAAAATGGAAATCGATTAAATAGGAAAAAAATGGATGAATTAAGGATAGGACCATACAAAATTTTGAAAAAGATGTCTAATTCAATCTATGAAGTTGATGCCGGCCACAAGAAAACGGAATCAAATTACTATCACATAACGAAGCTTCTACCTGTGTTTAACATATAAACAATTACACATAATTGTTTTCTCTTTGGGGGGGAGATGTAAAGAAAACCTCTTTAGTCATTGTACTTTTTGTTTTCTTCATAATTATGATATGTAAAAATATCTGTCACTAATGACAGATTTCTTTCAGGACACTTTATAATATGAATTGCTTATTAATTATATAATACGAAATATAAGCTTTTAATGTAGTTTCTTTATTTTACAGAAACGCAATAAAAGTTGATTATTTCATAAAGAACATTATTATATACATATATAGATAATTACATCCAGGCACAGAACAAACAGTATAATCGTCATAGTTCACATAGTTACTTCGTATGTGCTTACATCAACATTTTAGGCCGTATCATCAAAACTATAGTATCCAGGTAGATTCACATCCTCTCCGTCCCTGTCAGCTACATTCACCCCACATTTGCCGGAACGGCTTTCCGTCTCACTGAGCCCACTATAGAATAAATGATCCTCAGCTAAATAATCTATTTTTCGCACGATTGTTCCTTATTTACGGTTATTTGACACGTTTCTTTGGAGATCACTTCCTGGTGTGTTACCGACGTAATCAATCTATCTATCTAATCTACGGTGGCGCTGGTGGGCAGAACAAAGTCTGCCGGGTCCGCTAGTACTAATATATAAAGCTGAAGAGTTTGTTTGTTTATTTGAACTCAGGAACTAATGATCCGATTTGAAAAATTATAGCCTATTTATCGAGGAGGGTATAGGTTATATATTATCATGCTACAGTGAAACGGAGAGGAGCATCAATCAAATGTTGCAAAAACGGGTGAGTGACGCTAACGAAGTTACGCGGGTCAACTATGTAATGTAGTATAATCTCTATTTGTATTTGGTTTGCTTACGACACGGCCATATTGACCATCAAAACACGTAAAGAATATCTCACTAGAAATCACAGTCTAACTTTATGTCGTGCGTTTGGCAGTGCTTCGATACAAATGTGCATAGGTAATCGTTGCTAACCCGACGGCATAAAAGAGGTTTTAATGATACACGTCATATCCTTCCCCTGTTGTGTCCGTTTCAACCGCGCGGCCACCTCGTAGAATTTGATGAAACTTTGCCAGGAATTAGTACTAATTTGTTACTTTACACACTTCTTTTCCTGAATTTGTTACAAAAAAAACTTAGGCGCTATGACGAATAATAGTTGGCCGCTAGAACCGCCACTTGCCGTAGTCATCGCCCGTGATTACACAGTAACTATACAATGCAGATAGACAAATGATGTATCAATAGAAAGGTCTTAATTTGTTCAATTTGTTACAAAAATAAAAAACGGGAAAACATAAATAAACAAAAAGTTATGCAATATTTAGTTTTCAGGTTATCAGCAGGTAGTTAAGTCACCATAAATATCAAATTAATAGAGGCTAATATTTATGAACAATTAGTACCTAATTTGTTACAGCGAATAAGCTGATAAAAATACTAGAAAGTAGGTTCAATAATTTGTTAGAGTCGATTTAAGTTGGCCGCTAGGTCGGCAATATGCCTACAACACAATGGCGTTTATCTCGTTGTCAAAAGTAGGTGTAAGCTTAGTTCGAGTACTAATCGACGGGTAATGCAATCTAGTTTGGGTGAATATGGCGAATGTAAGCAGCATTCATATTTTAGGAGATATTTACAAAAAACAGTAGTATGAAACCGTATGAGAGTAGGGTGACCATTATCACATTAGTCCAAAGGCATGTTTCTAATGTTGTACTCTGTTTGGACGAATATGCGGTTCGTTTTGCGGCCATATTGATGTCTATTGTTCGTAATTCTTTGAAGTATTATTACACTAACTTCTGCCCGCGACTTCATCCACGTAGAATAGTTACTTTGGGCTAACGCTTACCTACTTTCAACCTGTGACTTTGTTTACGTAGAAGCATGGTCTCGCAGAGCTAACTGATGACTGCCCGCCAGCGCAGCACAATTTGCCTTCTGGGGACATAGCCTAACAGATAGACATAATATGCTGTCGCGGACTTTTCTTTAGAACTTTTAAAGGAGAACAATTCTGTCATACATTATTTTAGCGAAACTTTAACCGTTTACGCAGCAGAGGCTCCCAAAAGGAAAAACAACTCCCGATTTTGAAACATTATTCATTGCTGCTCCGCTCCTATTGTTTGTAGCGTGATGATATATAACTTATAGCCTTCCTCGATAAATGTACCATTCAATGCTAAAAGATTTTTAGAAATCGGACTAGTAGTTCCTGAGATTAGCGCATTCAAGTAAACAAACAAACAAACTCTTCCGCTTTATAATCTAACTAGTGGCTCCCCGCGGTTTCACCCGCGTTCCCGGGATAAAAAGTAGCCTATGTGTTATTCCAGAACATATTCTAGCTCTGTGCCAAATTTCAAGCAGATCCCTTCAGCCGTTGGAGCGTGAAAGAGTAACAAACATCCATACATACATCCATACTTACAAACTTTCGCCTTTATAATAGTAGTAGGATATATAAAATTCTAGCGTCGCGGTGTCTGTGGTAAAACTCCTCCGAAACGGCTTGACCGATTCTCATGAAATTTTGTATCCATATTCGGTAGGTCTGAGAATCGAACAACATCTATTTTTCATCCCCTTAAATGTTAAGGGTAATCCACCCCAAATTTTTTTTTTTCAATTTTTGAATTTTTTTTTTAATTTTTTATGATACAGCATTTTCAACCCTTTACAATCAACCCCTATTTTACTATCGCGATTTTTATTTTATCTTCCGCCTTCGCCGGTCGATAACCGATCAACGATCAATCGATCAGTTATAATAAAAATAATTAAATATTATTTAGTTCAATAAAACGAAAAAAAAAAAACAGATATTTTGAAAATAGATACATATCTTATCAATACATATATTAAGTCACTGTTTTTTACCAATACACTGATGGAAGGATTTATTAACTATTCATATTTTAATTTCTTTGAAGACAACTTTTTATATTTATATATATTTATTTACATTCAATAAATTGGGAATAAAGTACATTTATTAATAGTTAATGTAACATTAAATAAATCGTATTTAATAAACTGATTAATTCTTTTTTATATTTAGATAACTAGCAAGAATTGTTATTTAAAATATATTCTCTATATTAATTTATTACCCTACATAAAGCATTAATTTATTGTTTATAACTCTTTCGATTATAAGTACATCCCCGAATACCTCTAGTAGATAATTATTTTTATTGAACTAAAAAAATGTTTCCTACGAATAATATACATGGCAAAACAACGTCTGCATATGTAAAACATAGTCCGTTTTGTTTGTCTGAACGCGATGAACACAAAAACTACTAAACAGATTTCCATCCGGTTTTCACCAAGTTAAGGAGTATTTCATGGGGAAGGTTTTTATGTATAATACATCAATTTGGACCCGGTAGGTGGCGCTGGTGGGCAGAACGAAGTCTGCCGGGTCCGCTAGTTATAATATAAAATTTTGTCTGAGTATTAACCTATTTGCTAAACGTTTAGCTGTCTTACTTATGAGCACCTATGCAATTTAATTGCTATGTATACAAATAGTAGTCCAAAATGAGGCTCTCCAATTTCGATTAAGGACAGAAAAAATCACTTTACCAACACTTAGATGCTACATCATCATCTTAACTAAGTATTATATACAAAATTCTCGTGTCACAATATTAGTAACGATTTGAATTTTTTTATTTTTCTATCTATTTTTGATACCCCTGTGACCACAGGAACGGGAATTACGCGGGTGAAACCGCGGGGCGCCAGCTAGTATTAGTATAGATTTTAAGTTACGGCATCCTGTAACATCTATACCTATACTTCTATAATAATATTAAAAATGCGAAAGTAACTCTGTCTGTGGGTCTGTCTGTCTCTCTGTCTCGCTTTCACGCTAAAACTACTGAACCGATTTAAATGAAATTTGGTACACGGTATATAGTCTAAAGCCTGAGCAAGGAAATAGGTTGCATTTTATCCCGGTAAAATGATAGATCTCTCGGGAATGTGGGTGAAACCGCAGGGAGCCACTAGTACTTAATGAAAGTAAAAGTCAGATATCATTTAAAATTTATTTAATTTAAATCAACACAAAGGCAAAACAATCAATTACTTAATTGAAGTCAACAACATAAATATAAAATCTTTATAAACTAACATAATATTTATTTAGCTTCTGTCCGCGACTTCGTTCGCGTAGAATAGTTACTGTGGGCTAACGCTAACTTTAACCTGTGACTTTGTTTACGTAGAAGGAAGGCAATTTTTACATAAAATTTGAAAAAACTAAACTTACCGCTGTCGATTTGGATCCCTCTGAGTCTGCAATACACTTTTTGGTGATGAGTTCTACATAAACAAATCCAACATATAAGTGGGCACAACTCATAGATATGCACTTCTGGATTTACTGTTAAGTGTCTTAGTAACTTAGTAGTATCAAAATCACGGGAATTAAATATGAACGAGCACACACTATATTATTCAGCACAATATCTATCATTCACAACAAAATCAATGACAATATTCACAAAAAAATAATACTTCAAAGAATTACGAACAATAGACATCAATATGGCCGCAAAACGAACCGCATATTCGTCCAAACAGAGTACAACATTAGAAACATGCCTTTGGACTAATGTGATAATGGTCACCCTACTCTCATACGGTTTCATACTACTGTTTTTTGTAAATATCTCCTAAAATATGAATGCTGCAGTTACATTCGCCATATTCACCCAAACTAGATTGCATTACCCGTCGATTAGTACTCGAACTAAGCTTACACCTACTTTTGACAACGAGATAAACGCCATTGTGTTGTAGGCATATTGCCGACCTAGCGGCCAACTTAAATCGACTCTAACAAATTATTGAACCTACTTTCTAGTATTTTTATCAGCTTATTCACTGTAACAAATTAGGTACTAATTGTTCATAAATATTAGCCTCTATTAATTTGATATTTATGGTGACTTAACTACCTGCTGATAACCTGAAAACTAAATATTGCATAACTTTTTGTTTATTTATGTTTTCCCGTTTTTTATTTTTGTAACAAATTGAACAAATTAAGACCTTTCTATTGATACATCATTTGTCTATCTGCATTGTATAGTTACTGTGTAATCACGGGCGATGACTACGGCGAGTGGCGGTTCTAGCGGCCAACTATTATTCGTCATAGCGCCTTAGTTTTTTTTGTAACAAATTCAGGAAAAGAAGTGTGTAAAGTAACAAATTAGTACTAATTCCTGGCAAAGTTTCATCAAATTCTACGAGGTGGCCGCGCGGTTGAAACGGACACCCCCTGTTTAGCTCGATTAAGTATCAATTTCTCATTTCCCTGGAAAGTTAACGTCAATGTTCCGTAATGAGAATTTAATGTACAATAATAATGACTTCATTCGATAACAGACAATCGTGAATGGATTGTTCTTACATTATGGGAGATTGCTAACATGTGTTCTCAAGTATGGGATTTTCAACCTTATACTTTGTAAGTTAAAGTTTAAGTTTCATTGTGTATTATAAACACAATGTGTGGAAGTTAAGCTAGATTGACTTTGTGGTTTGTGTTCCAAACCGGAAGATCTTTGCACTATCTATGTCAAGCTATATAAAGTATCACCATGTGTTATGTTTAGAATGTATGTAAATAGTTGTAAGGGTACCTAAGTAATTGCTTTATTCTAATATAATGTTTTTATTTAATAAGTTTTGGTGTCAATACTGCTCTAATACCTAAACAGGCAATTTCAACTGTATCCAGTAGAAGAAAAAGAAGCATAATGATTTTAAATTAAGAGATATTTTTAGCCATTTTTAGTCAGCTCATATACGTCACCACCGAAGAGCACGAGTATCCCTATCAACGAGGGCGTTTACGCCATTTTTTTGTTCCTTCTTTATGATATAAGTGAGAAATAAAAATATAAGTATTTAAATGAACCTACAGTCTGCCAAAAACTTGTAACTTGAAATGACATCAACCTAATTCTTAAGTCTAAAATGTAATAGATCTGAAGCATTGTCCTGAAACTAAGTTATTGTACAAAGATAAATATACAAACTGGATTACAAGTAACTTAGTCTTAACGGAATAAGTAAAACAATTTACCTCTACTTATACATAGTACCTATATCTATTTTCAAAACAGTATCTCAGTGTAATAGTGGCATTTTTTCCATCAAATGATAAATGCGTTTGATTTCAACACTTAATTAGTATAAATACAATATATTGCATGTCAATAATTATGATAATTCTATTTTTAAAATATGATGAAAGAAACTGAATAGACAGTCACAAGAGGCAAGCTACTCTACTCGCTTGATTTTATTTACAGCAAATAAAGATAGGTAGGCTGACTTGAAATCGCTTAATTATGTACATTTTGTGGTGTGTGACCCTGTTTTACATCTCGCTGGTCGTAGGCTAGATTTGTATCCAATTAGAATCTCATATAAAATCATCTCATGTTCAGATACCTATTATAGAAATACATATGTATATAATTACAACAAGACATTCTGGGATTCGAATTCACGACCGGCGCGGCTTGAACGTCAGGGTCACTAACCACAAAGCCAACCGGCCGCGGTATGCCAAATTTAATCCTTAAAGTTTTAACTGAAATGGATTTGATTCTCTATACATGCAATGGACGAACAAACACACATACGCTGACCGCAAATAATTGAAAACTGACATCCCCGAGTCGACACAAAAGCCACGTTTTCAAGTGAGTTTTAAATAAAAACATAGGATCCTTTAACATTTCATGGTTAGGAAACTTCCGGAAGTATTTGAAAAAAATGGTCCGGAAAGGGAAGGGACTGTCATTATGGTTAGCTGAGTCCGGAAGGACCTTAAAATTTCACAACACCGGAATTTTTACTACCTTACCCAATATTCATTCGATTTTCTGGGGTTTTCTTATACACCAGGTGCCATCGACAGTCCCCTAATTCTAATACGAAGTATTATGGGTACCATTTTTGAATTGACCAATTTCTTGGGTTACCTACTCTTCTATTTTTCATGTATTTTTGCAATTTTTTTACAAATCTATAGTATTTTTTTATTTATCACATTATAGATTAATCCAAATGCGCTTCATCGTAAAAAAAATATTTATAAATGTAAAGATCAAAAGTATTAAAACCATCGCCATGTTGCGGCAAAATTAGGAACTATAATTTGAAAAGCACTTTATTAGGAAACGTCGTACATTCTACGTACAACAACATACAAGTGGCGCCCTCATTTGACGTATTTTATTTTTCTAGACAGGCTTTAACTATGAAGCTAAATTAAAATTTCAGTGTTTTATATTTAAACAAAACCTCTATACAATAAATCGTAACTCTATACAAAATATTCCAAACTGTTTTCAGGAGAATGTTCTATTTCACACTGACACAAAGGGTACATGTAATTTGGATGAATAAAATAATCAACAAAGGATTTTTTTATTGAAAACGGTTCCTTTGTCCCTAACATACACGTGTCACATCACATAAAAACAATAAATGTGTGAAAATATATTATTTTCTTGTGCATTGAAAACGGTAGAACGTAGATACGTAAAACGGAAGGGAATCGTATAAAATCTTGTAGGTGTATGTAGTACTTAAATACGTAGGAAATACAGAAAAAAAGTTTGTTTCTCGGACAAGAGAAGACAAACTAAAAGTAGCTAATTATAGAACTAAAACAGGTGTTATTTCTACCTGATTTTGTTCTCTATGTTACTATTTTATTTGCATAGACTTCTCTAATATATTAATATCTCGTGTCACACTGTTTGTTTTCAAACTCCTCCAATGTGGCTTGATCAACTTTTAAATATTTTTTTTGTGTATATTTGGTAGGCCTGAGATTTCAGAGAATAGTCGTACAGTAATTTTCTCCCTGCTACTCCCCATTTCTAATCGAGATTTTAGTATTTATACTTCTACTTATATGGTAGAAAAACGTAGTATACCAACGTTCTTAATTAGTCGATAGAAATCGAAAATATTAACTAGACAGAGTCATCGAGAAGAAAACAAACGCATTCATATTTTGTCCCGGATTTAACCCAGTCAAGGCCATCATGTCATGTCAATATTAGCATAAACTCTCTTTTGAATAGTTTGCTAACAAATTTGCATACACTTAACTATGCCCTCACTCCGAGAATGCGGTGTGTTTAATGAACGGAAAGCTTTGACGAGCTTTTTTATTGTTATTTACTAATTAAGATAAATTTTAACTTAAACTTCCATATTCGGGTTAACACATACCTGCATTAAGTATATTAATTCTAAACAATGAGTTATTTATCCCTTACTAGCGACCCGCCCCAGCTTTGCACGGGTGCAATGCTTATACATCACATTAGAAATCTCCAAAATTTTCAGTGTTTCTCTGATATAGTATGCATGTATTATATATAATAAAGAAATAATAAAAACCTTCCTCTTGAATCTATATTTTTATTCAAAACTACACAATGTAAAACTTTAATATGATAACCAATGAGTCCGGTTGTCCATTCATAAACATGACTAATATTAAAGTTATTGAGGTCACATTTCTTTAAGTGAAAAGCGACAGACGTTTAAAAACAAAAGTTAGGTTTAACCCAACCAAAATACGTGTTTTTTGTCGTTTTCATCTCGCTTTACTTTTACTGTAAGTAAATTTATTTATTATGCTTAAAAAACAGAATTTTAAAGCCTTTTTATTATAATCATTTCGGTTATTCAATTTGTATATTTTTCTCATTTAATTTCAAACAATTTAAATCTTTTAAAATACTAGGTTAATTACTGCTTGTAAGTATATTAACCGAAGCGTATAAATTAACCACTATAAAACTAGAATAATTAAATTTAAAGTATCAACCATAAATCATGTCATAAAAATGTTTACAGTACAGATCTTTTTCGTTACGCTATGGTAAAGTGATGGTTCAACCACATGACTAAAGATAATTTTTATCTTACTAGCGGACCCGGCAGACTTCGTTCTGCCCACCAGCGCCACCTACCGGGTCCAAATTGATGTATTATACATAAAAACCTGCCCCATGAAATACTCCGTAATTTGGTGAAAACCGCATAAAAACCTGTTCAGTACCCTTTGTGTTCATCGCGTTCAGACAGACAGAGGCGGCGGGGACTGTTTTATATATATAGAAGAAGATATATGTCGGTCAGGTAATATTACCATAGAGATGGGTTAAGACCGAAACGTAGAAAGTGACCGGTGGCCGAGTGATTCATTTACATTCGTTTCCACCGGCTCTGCTCACGCGCCATTTCTCCCATACACCCAAGTTATGGACTGAACGCTTTTTAATTTTTTACTGTCTGATTTTAATTATATAATTATTATTTTATATCTATATTTATTTATAAATACAAAACAACACTAAAAATTCCAGTTCATATTCAAATATCCATTCGATCGAAAACAACCTAACATTTCGTGAGAATTTAACTCTAAGCAGTTGGAACAATAAAACCTTTTTTGAATAATTTTAAATTAAAAAAATATTAAAATTCCAAAACGTTGTTTATCGATCCATCGCGTGACCGGTAACTGCCAGTGTCAAATAAAAAAAAAACAATAAATAAATATCCCGGGACATTTTTCACACACGGCCATACTGATTCCAAAGTAAGCTTCAAAGTGAGCTTGTGTTATGGTAGCCACATAGCTGATATACTAAATATACTACGTTTAAATACTTATATAGATAATAACATCTAATAATGAAGATAAGAAAAAAACTCACTAATGAGTTTGTACCGCTACCTCGTATGACTTGCGTCACACACACGTCACTGAGCGAAAGTAGCGGACAGTGTCGCGTGAGTAAATCCTTTATTTATCGTTAATTATGTACCACGGTTTCGTCTGCCGTCATTCTTGCGAGTTTCTTAAGAAATAACATCATCGATTCATAATACACTTCCACTTTGCATCCTTATAAATATTTTAGTTTTTTGCGACGGTTTTTCGGAATCTCGATAAGCGGCTACCGCTGTATAGTTTCCAATATAAGAGTTATGCTTTATTTGTAGTTTAGAGAACGCATATTTCATCTTTATATTAACAATTCTTATTATTCTACTAATATTATAAATGCGAAAGTTTTTAAGAACGTATGTATGTTTGTTACTCTTTCACGCCGGAACGGCTGAAGGGATCGCGATGAAATTGGCACAGTTAGAATATGTTCTTGAATAACATATAGGCATTTTATTCCGTAAAAAAAATTAAAATAAAATTTCCCTGTTCCCTGGGAACGAGGGAAACCACTAGTGTAAATATATAAACATTATAACATACACATCAATAGCGTTAAACAAATAACCTATGAAGTTTGCTCGATAAGTTTGGAAGGGGTATAAACTTAGATCAAACACAAACTATTATTATTAACTATTTGTGAGTGTTTACTTGAGTGAACATCCCTTGGGGTGTTTGAAACAATTAGGTACAGTGTCTATTCATACGGGAACCAAATACCTATTTAAAGGGTTTTCAGTGAAGTAAAATATCGTGAGGAGGCGTTGGCTTAGTTGGCATAAGATATAGGTATTTATCGGGACGACTACTATTTAGCTAAAATCAAAAATAATATGTGTTAAACTATGGAACGGATGAAGTCATTAAAGAGGAAGGTTTATACGTAGAGTAAAAAGTTGTTTTGAGTGGTGTTCCACTAACTATGCTGCAGATGCGGATCGCTAGTTAGTGAGAAATATATGAAAAACATGTTGTATTGTGGTATTATAACTCTTGTCTAGTCGTTTTAAGTTGTATATACCTATATGTTATAAATACATTAATCTTATTTTATGTTTACAAATAATACGTGTTAGTAAGAATATATAATATGATTCTAAACAATCTGACGGCTATAACCTACAGGTATATTCTGGAAGCTTTACGAAAAAGCCCCGATCTAGGCTTTAAGCTTACCTACAGTCTCAAATAACCTGAACAAGATCCTTTCAATTTGATTAACAGTTAACCTTTTTTAGGTTATAAAAAATATCCTTTAAATACTTCAAAACTAAATCCAGCCACTCAGCGTTATGTAGTTAAATCTGAAAATGTTACTTTGATCATTTGCCTCGAAAATTACTCTGTCCTAAACAATGCCCTAGGCTTTTATCTTTCAAAGTCATTTAGCTACGTTTAAGATTAAGAAAAAGCTCATTGTACCTACTGAGAAAAATATGATTTGTTAAAATGTTTAACTAGAATATAATTACTCAACTCTTTCGTAAAACAATAAAGTACTAAAATGTTTAATTTTCAAAGCGGTTTGTACTTTGATTTCAAACCAAATATGGTTATTTTCACGTAGCTTAAAAGCTCAAGCATTCATACGTCACTTCTCGACTGCTACCATTTCTTTATTACATTAGTACTATACTATATGTAATGTTAGGATTGGAAGTGGATGGATATATTAGCAGAGGTAGACCAAAGAAAAGATGGATGGACTGTGTGAAAGATGACATGAGTAAGAAAGGAGTGAGTGCTGAGATGACGACTGACAGAGGAGAATGGAAGCAGAAGACATGTTGTGCCGACCCCACGTAAGGTGGGATAAGGGCAAGACGATGATGACTATACTACATGTAAGATAAAAAATACGTTGATAAATTGTAAAATAATATATGTCTACTATGTACATACTAAAAACGAGAAGTTCTGTACAAAATTTAAAACTCATTCAGTCAAACCAAGTAAAACAAAATTTTACTGCATTTTTTAAAGTTTTTTTTTTTAAATCCCTACAATATGGCGTCCGAAACGTCAGTGTTATCATAAAAGGCGTATTTTACGTCACGCTTGTGACGTAGAAGATAAGGTAGGTGCTTACTAACCAAAAGATACAATCCGCTGCCAACTTTACTGCGGGAACACATAAAGAGACATATTTATGAGCCATTTGTAGTAAAACATATTTTTATGATGTAAATGCCTTTATCATTTCTTCTACTTGAACACTGGGATGGAACTTACTGTGAAATGTTACCATATTTTTATATACCGTATTTTATGATACAACATGTATAAGGCAGGAATTGTTAATTTTAAAATTCACACACAGGTTTAAGAAACATAATTTTTACCGTGTATACCAATATTTTTATTTACTAGGTACAGTACTTAATTACGGCAAAATGGTCTCGCCTGTTGACTTAGTGGCTAACTATTCTAACATTCAAGCCACTGCTCACGAGTCAATCAAATTCCTGCCCAGGACAAACATTTGTGTGCATGAACATGTCTGTTTTTTTCTATTCGTGTGAAAATATTTTTTGGTACTCTGTTTTTATCTTGCAAGCTTTGCCGAGTTAATCCATATGTAAATAATGTTACAGATATCACTACATATTATAAAACAAAGTCCTCCACCGCGTCTGTCAGTCTTTTCACGATAAACTCAAGAACTACTACACCTACTGCATTTTCACTAATGGAAGGAAGGTTTAAGTGCGGAAAATTTTAGATCCCTAGGGAATGCGGGTGAAACCACAGGGAGCCACTAGTTATTTATAATTGCGGAAGCACAAAAATCCGTTACTTAATTGAGCAAACACCAAGTTGAGTCACATTGTATGCCATTATAGTTAGCAGGACGTGCTTCCTGAAAGTTTCAGAACCATATTATACACTGTAAAAGTATTTCTACTAGAAGAGACTGGGCTTTTAAATCTAAATAAAAGAATAAATTATGGATTAAGAAGTGCTATGGAACATACTTCATTAAACATTTCTGGTTTATTTTTCGGATAATTATAATTTATATTTACGTTCAAGATTTTTTTGATTCTAGTACAAAATGAAAGCTATATTAAATAATAAATAATAATAATAATAAATATCCTGGGACATTTTTCACACATGACCAATCTGATTCCAAACTAAGCAGAGCTTGTGATATGGTAACCAGATAGCTAATATGCTACTTTTAAATACATAGTTCTATGGATATTTACATCCAGACACAGAACAAACAGACAAATTCATGCATACAAATGTTTGTCCTGGGTGGGATTCGAACTCACAACCTACGGCTTGAATGTAAGGGTCATTAACCATAAAGCCGACTACGGGAAGCGTTTGTTTTAATCTAATGATGATATGAAGGTTCTACATTTTGGTGTTTAGGTAAAAGTTGACTCACCATAAAAATAAAAGAAATTTTAATATTATGTATTGAGGGCACGAGTCAGTTTAAATTAAATTTATATGCTATTTTAGAACTTTAAAATCCGGCCTTCTCATATTTCACAGAAACTGTGTTAAATATATTCTCATTTCAAAAAAAATATATATAAATCATTCTAGCTTTTCTTTTTTAAAGCAGGTCGGTTGAAGTCAAGTGTAATTTATTTAAAAATATGATCTATGCCTTTGAATAATTCATGCTTATTTATTATTTTGTATAGTCTTAACTAGTTGGCCCGCGCAACTTCGTTAGCGTCACTTGCCCGTTTTTGCAACAGTTTTGATTGATGCTCCGCTCCTTTTCGTCATAGCGTAATGATTTATACATAAAAACCTTCATCAAGAATCACTCTATCTATTAAAAAAAACTGCATCAAAATCCGTTGCGTAGACAGACGGCGGATGGCGACTTTGTTTTCTATACTTTAATATTATAAAGAGGAAAGATTTGTTTGTTTGTTTGTTTTTAATGAATAGGCTCCGAAACTACTGGACCGTTTTCAAAAATTCTTTCACCTTTGGAAAGCTACATTATCCCCGAGTAACATAGGCTATATTTTATCCCTGTATTCCCACGGGAACGGGAACTACGCGGGTAAAACCGCGCGGAGGCAGCTAGTATACTATGTAGTGATTGTAATTAATGTTTTACATTTTGTTTGAAGAAAGTGGTTATATTTGGGTGTGTGGGTGTGTCACTCAAGATATGTTGTGTCACTTAAGATGCGGCTTCATGTCGTCAGTTTCTGTGGAGAAAGTGAAACAAGACAATGAGAGTATTACTTATTTTTCCTTAAAATAGCTTCTAACTATTTCTAAATAATTTTTACAGTTGTTACAATGTGTAAAGTGCCTATAATTATCTATGTACCTGTATAAATTTGCTCACAAACTTTATGAAGAGTCACGGTAGTACTTAAATAGATTTATAATTGACTATCTTCCGCCGCGCGTTTTCACTCGCATAGTTGACGTTCCCGTTAAAATACCGAGATAAAATATAGCTTACGAATACTCCTTCATAATATAGCTTTGTATTGGTGAAATAGTTATTTAGATCATTCAAGTAGTTTTAAATTTATTCGTGTCATAAAAGAATTCAAATCATTCCTCTTTATAATAAAATTATAAGTGTAGATGTACCTAGATATCCTTCGGAACTGAGTATTATGTGGACAATTTATAAATGCCTATAAAAGAAAGTAGTTCGCATAGTTCCCTTACCCATAGGATTCTTTTAATTTATTTTGAGAAAACAGGAATAAAATATAGCCCAAAGCCTTTATTTTTGATAAATGGGCTATTTAACACTGAAATAATTTTTTCATTCCACCATCTCGGAAAGAGTATTTTTAATCTTCAGATCTTCTATCTGAGTGGAAAAGCCGTTTTTATTCTCTAGAGGATAAAGTAAATTGAATTTGGAACATCGTGTGCACTAAGTTTGTGAATTAAAAAAAAACATTAAACCTATTTACTGCTACCTCTATGGTGCCGAATATATCATACAACTTTTTTTTTATTTGTTAAAAACTCAGACTCGGCACCTTCTTGGTGTTCTTTTTTCAATTTGCTTTTTTTTGCATTTAGTCATTTCCTCGCTGAGGTGGAATGAAAAGTTACGTGTTGCACTCGAGTGCAAAGATTTTTCACCTCGTGCTCTTTTAATTCCCTCGCTTGCTCGGTCATCAAAATTGAACACGCGGTTAAAAAGCAACTTTGCACTCTTGTATAACAAATAACTATTCTAATCGGACCAGTACTTCCTGAGATTAGAGCGTTCAAGAAAACAAACTCCTCAGCTTTATATTTATGTATTAGTATAGATACCATTTCCAGGGTTTATAAGTCCATTGAATACGTCCATTGCGCTGGGTGTAGCAAAACTGCGAACAAACGGGAGTCTAGGGTACTTAGCATAACGACCAAACTTACACTTTTTAATTTACCCCTTAAAAGATTAAAATAGTGTTGTTCTTTTAGCGGGAGTTTAACGTGTTAACTTTATGGAGTGGTTTATTTACACCAAGCTACGTTTATTACATCACTATTTTCTGGCCCGTTCCGGTGGTTTTTCTCGACATAAAAAGTGGACTAAACACTACTCTACTTAGACTATAATTTATCTGTGTGCCTATTTTTTTTTTTCATCCGTTCTGACGTGATTAACAAACAGACATGAATATTTGTCTATATTAGTCATTATCTATACTAATATTATAAAGAGGAAAGATTTGTTTGTTTGTTTGTTTGTAATGAATAGGCTCCGAAACTACTGGACCGATTTCAAAAATTCTTTCACCTTTGGAAAACTACATTATCCCCAAGTAACATAGGCTATATTTTATCCCTGTGTTCCCACGGGAACGGGTACTACGCGGGTAAAACCGCGGGGAGGCAGCTAGTCCATCATAAGTAAGAGGTCCACTGCTAAACATAGGCCTCCTCCATCGATTTTCATGCAGACCGGTTGGAAAAGGCCTCTATACTGCGAGTTCTTGCAACCTTTGTTAGTTTTTCTTTTATCTTTAATGGACCAGAAGGTGCTCTCAGATGACTCTTAACTGTTTTGGTAAGAGCAGACGGCCTTCAACCGTTCAGCAGTTAATTTAAGCAACAGCGCTGAAGGTGTTCTGTGCTGTCGGTTCTGCGAGCTATGAACAATCCTTAAATATTGTAATTGGTGTTTAACCGTTATATTTAATATAAATAAATAAAATAAATAAAATGAAATCCTACTAATATTATAAATGCGAAAGTTTGTTATTTTTTCACGCAATAAATACTGAACGGATTTGGATGAAATTTGGACAAAGATTGTTTATAACCTACATTAACACAGAGGCTACTTTTTATGACGGGAAAATTTAAGATCCCTCCGGAACGCAGGTGAAACGACGGGGAGCCACTAGTATTAGTATTATTGTAAGTAGGTAGATATATAGCCATAAAACAACTGTCAAAAAGAAGCTTGACCGTTGTACCGAAACTAATAGTGAAAGTGAGTAATATGAGTAATGTACACAATATTTTCTGTTCAAATAATGAAAAAGCAAAAGTTATTTGCGAACCCATTTCGAATGTATTTACCGTGAGTCCGATAAAAATTTTAGTAAACATGTTTGTTACCTATTACTTTCTTTTTGACATATTACCGGATGTGAGTTCAGTAATAAATTTACTATCTTACATGTGTTATCTATACTATCTATACTAATATTATAAAGAGGAAAGATTTGTTTGTTTGTTTGTTTGTTTGTTTGTTTGTTTGTAATGAATAGGCTCCGAAACTACTGGACCGATTTCAAAAATTCTTTCACCTTTGGAAAGCTACATTATCCCCGAGTAACATAGGCTATATTTTATCCCTGTATTCCCACGGGAACGGGAACTACGCGGGTAAAACCGCGGGGAGGCAGCTAGTTTTGTATATATCAGATAGTAAGCTAGTAGGATACTAGCTACCGCCCCCAGGATTTTTCACTTGCATTCTTGGGGAGGCTTGGTTCTTGGGATGAAAGGTAGCCTACATCCTTTATCAAGCTCTAGTCTATCTAGTGTTTAAGGCGTGAAACCATAACAGACAAACAGATGATCAAGCACTGCATGAGTTTCATTTGCATTTATACATAAATATTAGTAGAAATTTTGGACCAGTCATCGGTTTCGTTCTCAGAATTTTGTGGTTTTATAAGATATTTTGAAGTGATGACAAATATTTCATTTAAAGCGATCACAACATTAAAACAGTTTACACAAATTCTATGCTATAACAAAACCTATGAAAAAAAACACTTGTTTCCATTAGAAAGATAACTTGAGACTTAATAACTTCACAACAATAAATTATTAACAATATCTACTAGCAGCGTGACTACATACCCTTAGGCGGACCGTCCGCCTAATCGTCGGCATACTTCAAAAGTCAAGGTAACATTTTCCGTGACTTGATTTACTTTGCGTGTTTCAACAATTACTCTATACTAACGTATAACTTTCACTGATAAAGAACGATAAACTATATTAGGCTAAGTTTATTACTCGAATACTCGTAATAAAAACCCTTTGTACGCCTAACAAGTTCCGTAAAAGATATTTCTTTATCATAACTTATTACTATAAAAGAGGAAGTCGAAGTACCTACAAAAAAGATTAGATCATAGGTATGCATATCGTACTAATATTATAAATCCGAAAGTTTGTGAGAATGTATATATGGATGTATATTTGTTACTCTTACTTATTAGACGTACAAAGAGTTTTTTTATGTACTGGCGGCTACCCGCGGTTCTACCAACGTTCCCGAGGGATCTTCAATTTTCCCGGGATAAAACGTAGACTCTGTGTTTAGAACAAAACAAATTCTAAGTCTGTGCCAAATTTCATCGTGATCCCTTCAGCCGTTCTAGCGTAAAAAAGTAACAAACATACATACAATCTCACGAACTTTCGCATTTATAATTATTAGTCAAAAATCAAAATCAAAATCAAATATTTTTTATTCAAATAGGCCTCAATAAAGCACTTATGAATAGTCACTATTAATGCTCGGTTCTGAAAGTTGTTTTTTACTGAGAAGAGCCGGCAATAAACTCAGTAATTACTCTTTTCAAAAAAATCAGCTTAGATCTAATACAATAGTGATTTTTACAAAATGTGTGAAATAGCCTGTAGCGAGCATTTCACTGCCAAGGGTCTTTTTCTAACAAGTAATCTGATACACTATAAAAGCCCTTTTGATATAAAGTTTTCTTCACTACCTGCTTAAATTTATAAATTGGTAAATCCTGAATATCTTTAGGTAGTTTATTGAAGAAACGTATACATTGCCCCTTAAATGAATTTTTGACTTTAGTAAGTCTAGTTACAGGTATAGCGAGTTTGTGCTTATTTCTGGTGTTGATACTATGAGTGTCGCTATTTTTCGGAAAAACATGTAAATTTTTACGTACATACAACAAATTTTCATAGATGTATTGTGAAGGTACAGTCAAAATATTAATATTTTTGAATTCATCTCGTAGAGAGTCCCTAGGACTCATATTGTATATAGCACGAACAGCCCTCTTCTGCAGAACAAAAATAGTGTTAATGTCGGCACCACTGCCCCAAAGGAGAATGCCATAAGACATTATACTATGAAAATAACTAAAATAAACTAATCTCGCGGTATCTACGTCAGTAAGTGCACGTATTTTCTTTACTGCATATGCTGCAGAAGCAAGTCTGTTCGCCAACCGAGAAATATGAGGGCCCCACTGAAGCTTTACATCTAAAGTGATACCTAGAAATACTGTGGTTTCTACAAAGATTATATTTTCATTCTTAATTTTAATACATGTGTCTACTTGACGAACATTTGGTAGACTAAATTTGATACATTTGGTTTTCTTCTCATTTAGAAGCAGATTATTTACAGTAAACCAATTTACCACATCCGAGAGAGCATTGTTCACCTCGTCATAATTTAATTCATGTCGTTTCACTTTGTAAAGAAGTGAAGTATCATCAGCGAACAATACAACCTCATTTATTTTCTCAACAAGGTAGGGTAGGTCATTTATATATATTAAGAAAAGGAAAGGACCTAAGATTGAGCCTTGTGGGACGCCCATAGCAACAGTTGATCCAGGGGACACCTTTCCATTTATATTTACTCTCTGAATTCTATTACTTAGGTATGAATTTATAAGACTGAGTGCTTGATTTCTTATACCGTAGTGGCTTAACTTCCTGATTAACAGTTCATGTTGGACACAGTCAAATGCTTTAGATAAATCGCAAAAAACCCCTATTATGTCTTTTGAATCCTCCCAGGCTGCAAAGATATGTTGAATAAGCTCAACGCCGGCATCGGTTGTTGAGCGACCCTTTGTAAATCCGAACTGTTTATTATGAAAAAGATTATTACTATTAAAATGTCCCATTAATTGATTTAGTATGAGTTTTTCAAAGATTTTACTTAGTGTTGGTAGTACAGATATAGGTCTAAAATTTGAAGGGTCTGATGTACTACCAGCTTTAAAAAGAGGAATTACTTTACTATACTTCATTAAGTCAGGAAATATACCACTATTGATGCATTTGTTAAAGATAGATGCTAAATGCGGTGCAATACAATCAATTATATAATTTATAAGTTTAACTGAAAGTTCCCATAGATCAACTGTTTTTTTCATATTAATTAATTTAAATGCCTTAATTATATCAATAGGGGTAACACAAGAAAGTTTAAAGTTAACAGTACATTTAGTTACATTTTCCTTTCGTAAAGATTCAGCGAGGGTAGGAGACGAGTTAAGTGTTTTAGTAGTAAGAACTGGAATATCAGTAAAGAATGACTCGAACGCGGCAGTTACTTCTGTATCAGATGTAATGATATTATTATTTATCATAAGTCGAAACTCCTGGTCGCACGATTTGGTTTTGCCGGTTTCTGCATTAATTATTTTCCAGGTCGTTTTAACTTTGTCAGTACTATTTATAATTTTATTACTAATGAACTTTTGCTTAGCTAGTACACAAACACGTTTAAATAATTTTGAGTATTTTTTGACATAATTTAAAAAATCAGGACTATGGTTAAATTGCTTTTCACTATAAAGTTCATACAATCTACGCCTACTCGTATGAACTCCTACCGTCGCCCAATCACTGAATGACCTATCAGCTTTCTGTTTAATAGTTAGTAGGATTGTACTCTTAGAAATATTGTGGACCTTACTTAATTTTTATTAGAGTTGTTTTTATAGAATCTCCTAATAGATTAGGTGAGATTATTTACATCGTATTTCAACCGAAATTTTCCAATCAGTATGTTACGGTTCAAGATCTTACAACATTCCCAACCTCTCGAGATAAATTATAATATAACGTAATTTACAATTTTACCGTGACATATATAAGTACTTTCTATAAACCAAGTTAATTATGTATCAATACAGTCGAGATCAAAAGATAAGTACTTGTTAACAAGTGGTACTTATGTGCAAACAAGATATCTGATGACTTTTAGGTTGAAACTCCATCAAATCACAAAGCTAAGCTTATTTCTAGCATATTATTATGCTGAGTTGAGATTTTTTGGAAACATCTTGACTTTACAATACAAATTATTATTTTTTAAATACCTACGACTGTTTTTTTAACCAAATCAGCCGTAGGACATCCACTGCTGAACGTAGGCCTCCCACATCGACTTCCATGCAGACCAGTTGGACGTTGCCTGCATCCAGCGGTTCGTTCAATGTCTGGGTTTAAATATCTATATAAGAACTAGTGGACCAGGCAGACTTCGTTCTGCCCACCAGCGCCACCTACCGGGTCCAAGTATATGTAAGCTATCCTATCTCTCAAGTTGGATCGAACTGCACATGGTGTGCGAATTTTATTATAATCGGTTAAGTGGTTTAGGAGTCCATTGAGGACAAACATTGTGACACGAGATTTATATATATTAAGATGTATTTAAAAGTATGTAGTATATAAGCTACGTTACCATAACACAAACTCCTACTTAGTTTGAAATCTAACTGGCCATGTATGAAAGAATGTCTCAGAATATTTATATTTTACTTATTTTTTTCATGTTTATTGTTTTGTCAAGTATGTTATTTCATTGATTTTACTCTTATGTTGTGTCTAAGTAAATGTTTTATATATTTCTAAGCTTTAAACAAGTTTAAAGCTGAACTTAGCTATAAAAACCAACAGATCCTTAGGTTACTAAATGCCAACATCTCTCGCTACGCATTATCAATGGAAGCTCGACTTAAAAGTTCTCCTATCGCTGTAACGTGGCGATACGTTCAAAGAAACTTCACAGATCGTATCAAAAGCCGATGGAACACAGAAGTGCTTTGTTCCTGTTCAAACACACGACTTAATTGAGATTCAATTGATATTTGAAATAAGGTCAAAGACAACGGAAATAGGTAATCACTATAGATCCTTGAGAATGTATGTTGGATGGTTTATAAAACGACCATGAATATGAAGTAAAAATGCAAATCACTTCAGTATTTATTACCATTAAAAATAAAGAAATTAACAATAATAAAATCAAAACCCTTTATAACTTCGTTAAGACGGGGCATTATGACTTACTTGCTTGTAATGTATATACGTATATACATAGCGACTATTTTTTGAGGGCTTTTGAAAAATGGGGTATAGACTAAAGACCCTTATGAAAGTTCAAATTTACTAAAATAACGCATCAGCTCAGCTTTCTCTAAACACGTCGAATACTCGAGTGTGTCATCAGTTTTTAGCGGAAAGCCCTAGAAAAGGCTAAAAAGAGTATAATATAGATGTGCTATGAAATGAAAAATGAAAGCCATGACAAACTTTTATCTTAATTGTCAAATTCCAAGTCAGATTTTGTTTCTAAAAACAGAACTTCCTATTTAATTCAATGAAAAATAATTGCTAAAATAATTTACAGCTTAACTTTAATCGTTGCGGTAGTGCAAGCGTCTAACAGCCAGTAAATTTACAGAGTATTTTGAAGTAACACTAAAGTGATTATACCGAAACTGAACTTAACCTAATTGTTCCTTAATCTGTCTTTAACTGCTTACAATTTCTATTGTAAACCCGAAGACAGTGTTTAATGTCCGTAATTTAACTGTAATCACCTATTTGATAGATTTTATTGTTGTAATACTTTATGTTATTAACATGGCGTCGTATCATTGTAATTGTTCTATTATATCCTTTCAATATAACGTTTTATTAGGGGATTTGCTAATTCTGTTTTATATTTTAGTCTGTGATCCAATAATAATGTTCATTAGGAATGAATCTCTTCTATTAAGTAAGGGTGGATGTCAAATATCGTCTCGATGTTATGCATGATTGCAATTTTATGTTATTTAATAGTTTCTGGTTAGATTTTATTGTAAAGTCTTGTTTATTTTTCGGAAAACATCAAAGTAGCAAACATAAAAAACATTACTTAAATACTTTTAAGTAAGTAATTACTACCTTAAGAGCTTTTTCCTAAATACATATATTGTATAAATATATTTTTATAAAAATTAGTCATTTAATAATTATATTAATAAATCTCGTCCCAAAATACACGAATACTATAAACAAGTTATAAATGGTTCAATTTTCAATTTCCATTAAGCCACTTTCGATGGATTTAGTATGAATAGAAATCAATTTATCTAATAAATTGAGTAGACTGATTGAAACGTCTCTTATATTAAGGTCGTTGAATACCATCTAATGATATTTCTATTTCTTTTATTAGTACTAATACCTTATTCGATATTTCACATGGATTCAAAGAATTAGTAATTACGTATTTATTAATTTCTATGAATAACTCCTCATACTCTATAGTAAATAGTAATTTCTTCTTTTATATAAATAAATGTGTTAGGAAAAAATAGGTTAGGTATTAAATCAAATAGGTAATTAAATAATTCATTTTTGATACACGATCAATCTAATAAATAATAATTAAATATCCCGTCCGTTCATACATTTACAAAATACATTTTTATGATTTTGACTTAGGACAAAAATGCATGATTAATAAAATATCACAAATGCGGCATAAAATTGTATAAATTAAAAAAATTGGTTGCCTGTAAAGTCGGTATACGGGCGAAAGTTTTACGTGACAACCATTAGGCGGGCTAACCATGCCCGAGTGGAAGGGACGCGTGCCTCTCACTCGCTCTCATTGTGAGCGCATAACGTGAGCGGAGCGTAACGCAGTTTCTTGAAGTGTCACCCGGCAAACCAATTTATAAGACGTTGTCACGTCAAAAAACTAAAGTAAAAGTTAAAATTTTACATTTTTCGACAACGCGTGAGTGACGCCCCTGTTGTTGCAAGCGTCCATAGGCTACGGTAACCGCATCCCATCAGGTGGGACTGTATGCCTGTTTGCCACCTTTGTGGTATAAAAAAAATCCAAAAACTATCTATTGAGACATAGCCAATTTATATATATGATGTTTCACCACTTGTCAGCCAGTTTTATACCCAAAGTACCTACAGCTTTTGCCCCAAAACTAACCTATGGGGAAAAAATCTTTATTATCACATCATGTTAGGGACCTAACGAACAGATGACGCCACATTAAGCACCCCTAATGAAAGGACGGGAACCCTCTTATGGGGTATTAATCCTTAATTTCGTAGTTTTCCTTTAGATATTATTATTACAGGTTAAGCCATACGGAGGAAAGAGTAATATCCAATTAAAGGCATGGGAAAGAAAACTATTGTATATTGTAGGAGTATGGGGATAAAATATAGCATATATCACTTCCTGATAATGTAGCTTGCCAATGGTGAAAGAATTATTAAGATCGGTCTTATAGTTTTGGAGCTGATACGTTACAAATAAACAAAATATCTAATATTTCCTCGTTATACTATTAGTGTAGAAATATCTAACAATATAACAGATTTTGTGAAGCTGTCGTCAAAATATACTGTTGAATCTGGGAGACGTAATTATGAAATAAATACATAATACAAATAGTCTTTACGACAGTAATAAAAACGTTACAAATAAAAAACAATATAAAATATTATAATAATATATATCTAACATAATATGTGTTGTCGTTAATATACATTAAAATACTTAAGAACAATATAATAAACTCTACTAATACATAACTATAATAAATATTCACCAAAAAATAAAACACAAGAAGTGAAATGAGAATCTAACTAAACTTGATAAATAAAAAAAAATCTAAAGTTGACAATATTTTTATTTACAATAACAAAATCCCAACCGTACAGCCCATTTAACACAAATATCCCAAGTTGGTAGTTTTTAGGGAACATCTTCAACTACCATCAAGTTATATTGAATACAGCCTACTATCGGATTCTGAAACGACTGTGACATAGAAATCATAGGAAATAAGTTCAGATGTGAGATAATCTTAATGTTGGAAGTAAATGTTCGAAGATTTTTGCGCGATGATTTTATTAATGTCTTCTAATCTTCTAATTATCTTAGGGTAATAAACTTGTTTTACCTATCCTAAAACTAAGTATAGACTTAGCTTAATGACCGCTCATTAGCTTGTAAGCCATGAAAGACGGCCCTACGTTTTTTCAATTAATTCTTATTTCATGTACTTAGCATTACTCTGTGGGACTATCAAATTTATTTACGGAAAACAATAGTTTAAATTAAAAATAAAAATATAGCTTTTTTTACCCACATTTCCCCAGGGAACTTGTGTAGAATCTTGAAGATGAAGAAGTAGTAGATTCTGTATGTGCTATTCTATCATATACTACTTACTCAAAACCATGTTTCATTCAGTTCATTCGATATATAATTTTATTGATTACATTTAGATAAGTGTTAGATTTCTATGACCGGAACCAGACCGGGTCGAATAGTTAGCTAACTGAGTTTGGTTGACCGTAAGATGTTAATGTAAGGAGATTTACCCTTAGTAAAGTTATGGTCGCCGGAAAGTTAGTGGCGTGGCTTCCAAATGTTGCTTCATAAATTAGATTTGATGACTTCTCTATGGTGAACGAGATTTGAACTACCGACTTTTGCCGACTGACTTCCGAATCGGCTGTAACTTTGTGTTAACATGCTCCATCTTAGGATTCGACAACGTCTTATATAGTCGGGTCACAGACCAAATGCATGCCTACTAATAAAAAAAAAGCTTATTCAGTATCTTATGTTTGACTAATATTAGGAAAGATTATTTTTTGACAACAAAAATAAATCTTAGAGTGTTAGATAGTCCATTTATCTAAGAAGATTATAATCTTTAAGACATTAAGCTTCGACCAACAGGAGCGGAGCATCATTTAAAAGTATTGTAAAAACAAGGAAGATGTTACACATACAAATTATTTTTGACAAATAAATTTTCGCTCTAAAATTGTATTCTTAGTAAGAGGGTGTACCGCGGCCTCGAAACGGGAACGCGGGTGAAACCACGGGGCGTAAGGTAGTTCTTGTATATCTAATAGCTGACCCGCGCAACTACATCTGTCTCTCATGAGAATTTTCTCCATTTTCGCTTTATGTTTCATTGATGCTCTGCTCCTATCAGTCGCAGCGTAGTGTTAGGTATATATATATACAAAAGGTAAATAAAATAAAATAGTAAATATTTACAGAAAAGGAAGTCTATAGCCTTCCTCGATAAATGGCCTATCACATAACACTGAAATAATTTTTCAAATCGGACCATTAGTCCCTGAGATTAGCGCGTTCAACCAAACAAACAAACTCTTCAGCTTTATAATATTTGTATAGACACTTAGTTTCATCATATTTAACTATAGGCTTACTAAAAGTATAAAAATGCTACAAAAAAGAATGGCTATAAATATTTCGAGGCTGTATCAAAATCCATTTACAAGGGTAACCTAGCTCGGCTATTTCTTTTAAGGGTCTATTTTAGCGATCCGTAGCCTAATGGCATTTAGGAAAATCGGAACCCTATAAATTAGTCATGTCTACCCATCCGTGTATCAAAAATTTTCCGTATATAAAGCTAGGGAGGAACTTGTTTTAAATAGCCTTCTTCTTTTATATTATGACAAAGTCACTTCCCACCGTCTGTACGCTTAAACTACGCAACGGATTTTAAAGCGGTTTTTAAATAGATAAAATGATTGAAGATGAATATACCATGCATAGTTTATTATTGTTTTGTGGCATTTTATTGTAATATGACAATGATGCTCTGCTAACCATGCGACGGGTCGATGGAATATTTGTCATGGCCATTCTGATTCCAAACTAAGTAAGAGTTGTTCCTGCTATAGTAACCAAACAGCTGATATACCTAGTCTTGCCATAAATATTGATACACAGAAAAAAATATTTTTTCTTCTGCAAATAGCATTTATTACTTTTACTTGTGTTAGTTTAATACTTAAGTATAAAACAATTTTAAATATAAAAAGCTTATTCGAAGTGGTCTCCATTGGCTGCAATACAACCCTTTAAAGTTTGGGGCCAGTTATCAATAGAAGCACGCACTCTTTTCATGGAAAAATTCTTCACTGCCAATCGTATGGATTGTTTTAGGGTCTCCAAATCATCTTGGCGTTTAGAGTAAGCCATACTCTTTAAAACTGACCATAAATCATAATCCAGCGGAATAAAATCGGGACTAGACGACGGTCAGTCTTCAGCTCTGATGAAGTCCGAAATGTTCGTTTCCAACCAAGACTGCGTAGACCGAGCTTTATGACCCAGCACCGAGTCTTGCTGGAAGGACCATTCTTGATTATTGAACATGATATTGTTAAGGGGGTTCACTAGCTTCTCAAGAATGCTATCTTGATACACGTGTGCCTATGTTTTGATTCCTTTTTTACAAAAGTATGGCTCAGTCACTCCTTCATAGCTAATATCCCACCAAACCATCACTGAAGTCGGATAGTGGCCACGTTGCACTCTGTCGACTAATTGGGAAGCTTCCTTAGAGTTTTAAGCATAAATAAGGTCATTTTGTTTGTTAAAATGTTGCTCAATTGTAAAAAAATTCTCATCCGTAAACATATTTATTATGTGACCTTCCTCTGCGTACCGCTTCAGTAGTCGTTTTGATTTTACCACCCTATTCTTTATTAAATTATCAGTTAAGAAATGACCACTACATATCTTATACTCTGCAAGTCCTAAGTCATCTTTTAAAATACGCGACATGGTTTTAGATGCTATCTTCATCTCCCGAGATGAAATATTTTGGTTTCGGACAGGATTTCTTCGAATTCTTTCCCTTACTGCTCTGACCACCTTTTTCATACTCAGTCACTCCTTCATAGCTAATATCCCACCAAACCATCACTGAAGTCGGATAGTGGCCACGTTGCACTCTGTCGACTAATTGGGAAGCTTCCTTAGAGTTTTAAGCATAAATAAGGTCATTTTGTTTGTTAAAATGTTGCTCAATTGTAAAAAAATTCTCATCCGTAAACATATTTATTATGTGACCTTCCTCTGCGTACCGCTTCAGTAGTCGTTTTGATTTTACCACCCTATTCTTTATTAAATTATCAGTTAAGTAATGACCACTACATATCTTATACTCTGCAAGTCCTAAGTCATCTTTTAAAATACGCGACATGGTTTTAGATGCTATCTTCATCTCCCGAGATGAAATATTTTGGTTTCGGACAGGATTTCTTCGAATTCTTTCCCTTACTGCTCTGACCACCTTTTTCATACGAACACTACTTGGACGGCCAGATTTTTCTCTGCCACAAACAGAGGAGGTCTCATTGTACCTATTAATAGCCCAGTAAACAAACATTTTACTAATACCAAGCGTATGGAGAGTTTTCAAATTTGCATTTGGCTCCATACCTACTTTGTGTAACGCAATCACAGCGATTTGGTCCTCTTTATCACCGCACATATTTTAATATCGCAAAATATTGTATAATGTATTGGCGCTTAAATGAGAAAACACATTGAACAATCATATAAAAATGACAGATTCCAAATTCAAATGTAATATTTTGTTATTTTTTAGGTGTAACAGTATTTATGGCCAGACTAAGTAGTTACCTTCTTCTAGATACAGAACGAACAGACACATTCATGCTCATAAATAGTCTTAGCTGGCAATCGAAACCACGACCTTCAGCTTCAAATTTAAACCACAAAACCAACATCCCAGTCATTTTCTCAATAAAAAGAAGTATTTTTTAACTGTCATAATAATTCTTCGGCACCCTACATTAGCACGCACTCAAACGCATTTCATTCGGTAATATCAGCTGAAAATATGAACCAATAAAGAAATAACGCCCGTTTCGACATATGGAGTAAGGGGAGTGTTTACTGACAATATGACATTTACTATCAACATATATTATATTGGGATACATAATAGTAAAGTTAAAAGCCAGGTTCTAATTATAGTGCTGAGTTTCCATTTTAACATTATTCTATTTAATCTAATCTAACTAACATAAGTTTGTTACGTTATCACGCCTAAATTACTAAACCGATTTTTAAAGCTTAATCTTATTCCCATAAATATTTTTGTTAAAATACTAAACTATTATATATAAATACCAAGTATAAAATACTACATATATTTTTTATGTCTACAATGAAAGACAACTGAACACAAAGTACAGTAAAAGTTACAATGTAGCAAGTAAAAAAATAGTAAGTAACACATGGCAACACCAAGCAGCAATTAATTTACATATGACAAAGTAGCTGACCCACTAACTTCACGATGTAATCACACATTTTCTAATAACTTTCATCATGTGATCATTGTTTCCACTATTACAGTAACAATGATGAGAATAAGCACAGACAATTCATTAAACTTTTATTTTTGTTCCAGATTCAATCAATGAGAAGACAATTACAAAAAAACTATCGGACGGTGATGAAGATTGTAATAATACAGCAAAAATGGACAGGAACGCTCAAAGTAACAGAAGAATAGAATGGAGGTTTGAAGATGGCCCATTAGTCATATTGTACATATTCCTTCTTGCAGTACAATGTAACTGCCAGACAATTCCTAAAGAATCAAGTCAAGAAACCAAAAGAGATATAAAAAATGTAGATAATAAATTAGATAACCATTGCCATAGCTGTCATAGCAGTAATATTAATGATAATGATAAAGAAGTACCAACAGATAATAATGAAGAAACAATAAATATAGTTGGGACGCTAAGTACACTAGCCGAAAAGTACTCTTTATTAAATAAAACTGTAAATTATTTAGGTAATACACTTGAAGATGTAATTGATAGTTCAATGGATGCCGATCGTTATGAAATCATTGATGGAGTTGAAATAATGAGTACGATCAATTCGACCGAGGTTGGTAAGAAAGAAAACTCAACTGTAAGTGAAGATAGAAAAGAAGTTAATGAAGGCAGAGCGTTATTTAGCAAGTACACTTACGAATACAGAGTGTTACAGAAGATAAAGACATTCTTCGAAACACATGTGCTGTCAATAAATCTGCCTAAAGCGGCTAAAACGTTTCGATGTAAGTACAATTTATTAAAAGTTGACTTCCGCTTGGATTAGACTAGTCTTCTACACTAATATTATAAAGGGGAGAATTTGTATTATTGTGTGTTTATGTTTGTAATGAATAAACTGCTGGACCGATTTGAATAATTATTTCACAAATGGAAAGCTATATAATCAGGTAGTGACATAGGCTATATTTCATCTCCGTATTCCTACCGAAACGGGAACTGTAGATAAAATCGCGCAGAGGCAGCTAGTCATATTTTTCGGTGTAAAAAATACTTTTATCTTCAAAATTACTGAAATACATAATTTTCACACATTTACATAATTTTCACAATTAATGTCTTACAGATTTCCGTTTAAAATACTCAAAAAAATATATTAAAACTAAAATAACCTCAAAATATTATGAACTTGATAGTAAACTGAAAAGAAAACCACTTCCTCTTTTTAAAGTCGAATAAAAATTGACTATGACTATCTACAAGCCAAAAAAATATATCATCAACAAGATGTTACATTGATATATTATGGTATGAAAGTGCTAAAATGATTGATCCACCTTGCACTATGAAAAGTGACAACCGATTGATTGATGAAAATATGTCAAGAATGGTAATATCTTCTGATCCCTTCCGCAGAGATGACCTTGAGTTATTCCCTCCATATGAATACTTTAAGGACTACTTAACATCCTGTCACTCATCGTAACGTGAACAGAATAATAAAAGAGCATTTATTTCATACCTACAAATTATAAGAATAAAATTTACATAAAAAATATGTATATTAAATTGTAGTTTGTTGGAGTTTTAAAATATTCAAATATATATATATTTTTCATCATTCTCTTTTTAGAATAATCTAAAAACTACTAGACCGATCTGAATAATTCTTTCACTCGTACAAAGCTACATTATCAGGGGTAGCATAGGCTATATTTTATACCCGTACCACTATCGGAACGGGAACTACATGGATAAAATCGCGCGGAGCCAGATAGATTAGTAATCTGAATTCGTTTCGCTGAAAACATTTCAAACTCATTACATAAGACTTGTGAACTATAGATATTTTATTTGCTAACCTAATAATTTAACTACCCACACCATCCTGACATGCATCATTACTCATCATCTTTGCATCATTTGCAAGCAAAACTAAATTCTCCTTCCATATAACTTCATCTATAGTGCTAATTATGAACAATTATCTTCCAGCTTTTGGCCTGAACAAGTTCTTCGTGCCGCTACTAATCGGTGGTCAAGTTATCCTCAAATCGATACTCTTCGCGATGTTCCTGCCAAGTATATTAGGGAGCTTTGGCAAGATACTCGGAAAAGGTAAGACAATCCCCAAAACTTTCAGTTAAGCGACGTCGTTGAAAGTTAAGGTAGGCTTAAAGACTGGCTTATATTTAGTTCGCCCTTTTGTGAGAATCATTCATTCGTGCAGCCCCAACGCGTGAGTAACGCCTCTGGTGTTGCAAGCGTCCATAGGATACAGTAACCGCATCCCATAAGGTGGGACCGTATGCCTGTTTGCCACGTCTGTGGTATAAAAGTAAATAACAATTTCTTTGTTTTTTTTTTTCATTTAAAATATTGTTGCAGCTTGCATTCTTAATGTTTCTGTGCTATAAACAACATGTGCTTCCATTTCATTTTTAATGAATATTAATGATATTAAAACACCATTAATACACTCTTCCTCACTTATGTTTCTCCGATAACGTGTGTTTCTTATAAGGCTTTTAACCGTAATTGTTAAACTGATTTATGTAAGCCGCCTCTAAGCTTTAGTCAAAAGTTTCCTTCGGCTTACATCACATCGCCATTCTTAACTTTTGACTAACAGCCACTTTGGCAAGAAATGGCGTCGTTTGTTGTTCCTCGTTTTGTTAATGACATACGGATAATTTCTTTTGTTAAAGCGTTTTTGTCAAAAACATCGCCTGTTTCGTTAAAGCTCTTTTCAGTATGTAATGGTTTATGGTTAACGTTTAAATACTTAGGTAGTTTAAGTTCTATGAGAACAATAACATACTTACTAGTTTCTTAAATCAATGTCGCATTTAGGAAAGTATTTAATATATAAGTTTTTTTTTTCATTTCAAATTATATATGTATGATTAGGATTATCATCAAAAACCGGTTATCATATAGCCATGGCATTAAAAATATAGAATGTTGTTGATTTATAAAATACTTCGATTTCAATCAGCTATGATTGCAATGATATAAATAACTGTTTATTTTTAATCAAAGATCTGCATAACTTTCACTTTGATTCACATTTTGTGTTGAAAAGAAAGTTTTGGCACAAAGGCAGATTAAAACACTAAGTTGCATAAGTTCTACATATATATTGCATAAACTCAGTGCATTTATATTCAAAATGAGTAAAAGTTGTGTTTTCGAGAAAGTTTACAGTCCGCATGTTAACAAAGAACAGAATGAGGTGGTAAGTAGCTGCTTAAAGAAAGTAAAGGTAGAAAGATAGGTAGTAATATACTGATTTTTGACGAAAAAATCAAATTGCGATTTATTTTCTATTTTTATGCTCCCTCCAAGTCAAACAATCATCACACTAAATATAAGGAGGAAAAATTTGTATTTTTGGATGTGTGTATACATGTTTGTAATGAATACACAAAAACTACTGTGCTGATTTCAAAAATTCTCGTATCAATGGAAAGCTAGATTTATCAGGAAATAACATGGACTATATTGTATCTTTGTTTTCCTACGGGGACGGGAACTACGCGGATGAAGCCGCGTGGAGGTGGCTAGTAAATAATAAAAATGGTTATTTACAAAATCCACTTAAATTGTGTTCATCATATCAGCCATTGGACGTCCACTACTGAACATAGGCCTCCCTCATCGACTTCCATGCAGACCGGTTGTACGTTTCCTGCATCCAGCGGGATATTGTGTTCGTTTATCCCAATCTTTGACTATATTATAACTTTCTGAAAGCTACCTAATCAACCAAGCTAGTTCTATAAATATTCTATGTTATTGAGTGTAATACTGCAGCTGTAAATTTGTAAATAAATAAATAGATAAATAAATAAAATCCTCAAATGCATGCCTAGCAGCAAAATTAAGCAAAATCCTCACAGATCCTTCCAAATCGTTCCAGGTATATCTCAACTATCAGCAGCATCAAGCCAGGCCAGCTACCCACCAGCCCAGATGGACGATCAAAACGCGTACAACAGTGACAACAAGGACTTCATAGGCTACGAGACCAATCCAGCTGGATCGTATGCCTACCCTCAGGATGACATGTACAACGTACCTGATGCTAATGATGTCAATGACCTGTCTAATATTGATATGTCGCGGTAAGAATATGATTGCAATGAGTTTTAAACTGGTGTGGTAGGTGTCAAAAAATTTACTGAAAATTTAATAGGTATTCTAAAACGGTAAATTTGAATCGAAATCATTAAATATTGATATTTAGGGTTTATAAGCTAATTTACAAACATAAATAACTCCTTACTTTTTTTTATATGTGGTCAAAATTGTCAGTATAATAATAACCAATGTCTCCAAGAATACTTTACAAGATCATAAATACAATCAATCAATTACCATATTTTCAAATGCTAAATAGATCCATCAAAAATTCAATTCAAAAAGGGTTGAATTCCTAAGTTTCAACTTTAATATAAATAATTCTGTTAAATTACTTTTCCATTTCCTTTAACTTTGAAGATTCATCGGGAATTTCAATTGAAATCCTACAACGGCCACTTTCCTAAGAAACCCGTCAAACACTAAGGCTGTTTCATAACAACCCTTATTTAAATAGGCATCGACGTTTGTTTTGTTCCATTAATTCATCAATTTTCCTAGAAAATACCGACTACAATCAATATACCTAATAATGCTTGCGAAGAGTCCAACCCTATTCTCGTTCCAATATTAAAACTAGGTAGGTATATTTTTTGTTCTTTAATCTTGAAGTTTGATAAAGTTGGAATAATGTAGGGCCTAAAAGCCGTGGTGGCTCAGTGGGTAACGCACCGACTCACTATCATGAGGGTGCAGGTTTAAACCCCGGCCCGTACCTCTGAGTTTTATAAAAACTTATGTACGGATTCACACCACTGGCTTTCGGTGAAGGAAAACATCGTGAGGAAACCTGCATGCCCGAGATGTCACAATTAAAGGCATGTGAAGTCCGCCAATCCGCATTTGGCCCGCGTGATGGACTATGGCCTAGACCCCCTCATTGATAGGGGAGGCTCGATCTCCTCGGTGGAGACGTATATGAGCTGTTGATGATGAGGGCCTAAAAGATGAGAAGATGGGAAGAAGGCTATAAATAAATTATGTTTATTCAATCAAACAAAAAACGATCTAAAACACTGCGATAATAATTTGAACATTCCCCATATGAAATTGGAAATATTGTTATTTTTTTCATTCGATTTATCGAGTTACTCGTTCGTACACACAATAAAGGTGAATTCAGCCAATCGATTGTTGATTCGATAACGGGAAAACAATTTGTATTCGATCATAACTAAGGTTTCCCTGCTGACAATCGAGTTCTGTTACTCGCTCCAATTTCAGGACCAAATTGATGAGGGAAACCTGAATAATGCTTGTTACAGAATAATACGATTTTTGTCTAGTATAGCCTCCTACTAAAGACTACTAAAACATACGTACGGTTTCACACCACTGGCTTAATTCGGTTAAGGAAAACATCGTAAGGAAACCTGCATGTACGAGATGTTACAATTAAAGGCATGTGAAGTCCGCCAATCCGCATTGGGCCCGCGTGGTGGCCTCGTTGTAAGGGGAGGCTCGAGCTCCTCGGTGGAGACGTATATGAGCTGTTGATGATTGATAGCCTCCTAAGATCCAAACTAAATAAATTATAACCAGTACTAAAAATAGGTGGAATTAGGTAAAACTTTGGTATAACGTAAAAGTCATCACCATATTAATAATCTTGGGACATTGGAATGTAGACTCATTTATTAGGACCTTTAATATGATGTTAGCCAATGTATCATTGGACAAAGCTTCTAGGTATTCGTGATATATTAGCCGCGGATAACAAAAAGGATATTATTATTTTTCTTTCATTCTCCATTATTGTCTTGTTACGTATCAAAATATTAAATTTAATGAGATATATATGGTAGATCCTCAATTAAGATATTATTTGCTCCTTACCTATTATTTGTAGCTTTCTTACACTCCTCATCTAATAAACAGGAAAGATTTGAGTTTTTGTTTGTTATGAAATTCTTTCACCAATAGAAATCTACGATATTTGTGAGTGTAATAGGCATATAAATGTATTCGTTACTAGATAATATAAAATAAGCTTAACCAAAAAGTATAAAATAACATCGCCATATTGCGGCAGAATTAGGAACTAATATATTACAAGCACTTCATTACGAACAGTAGTACATTCTACAAGTGGCGCCCTCTTTTATTTTCTGGTCAGGCTTATAAAAACTCTAAGTACCTAAGTTAAAATTCAACTCTATGATAATTAAGCACACATTAGTGGAAATGTAAATAATATTTTGGTTTTCAGATTCGGGATGGGCGGCTCTAAGGTGTCATACATGCCGACCAAGAATGGTTATTATAAAAATCAAATGGCTTCGGGAAATAACTACAAGGTTAGTTTACGTACATCTATTTATAAATTAAAATAAATCTCTCTACTTTACTCTATATATATTTTATAAGCTAAAGAGTTTATTTATTTGGTTGAACGCGCTAATCTCAGTTAAAAAACCCATTTATTGAGAAAGATTATATGTTATATACCTATCATCCCGCTAAGACCAGTAGGACCGGAGCACTATACATTAACAATGTTGCTTAAACGGGGAATTTATTTTATGTGACGCAGACATGGTTGCGCGGGTCAGCTAGTTAAATATTTTATAATTTAAGAAGCTCTCAAAGCAGAGTTTCTTAACCACTATACCTATTCCCGTACACTTAGTGTAACTGATTTGATTTCCAGGTGTTCCAGAAAATTCCAGCTTCTTCAATGATCCTCAGCAACTACGATCCGTTCTACTCACCTCTGTTGTCACGACTAGACGGAATTTTTGCAAGACTTGGTAAGTGTGTATATATTTCCATGCATCGTTAATGTTTTCGGGACAACATAATACTATAGTGTACTTCCTTCTTTCTCTCAGCTATTACTTTAGCTTTAAGGGTTACATTACACATCTTTAGTTCTGTCTTAGACTGCTAGCTGGTTGAAGGATGTTCTTAGATCGTTTACATAAAGAAGTTACCATTTGTGATACAATTACTCATTATCAAAATAATCTTATTTCAGGTCTAGCCCCAACCGAGCCAGCTGAAGATCTGAACATGCAAGTAGGTGGTCAAAGCCTGAGTGAAGTGAAGTTGGAATCTTGCAGGGAACAGCTCATCTGCCTGATGTACTCAAGTCCTGCCAAATATGCACCTTATAGCAACTTGGTGTCAGCCCAGCTGAGCAGGTAGGTCATACTTTTTATCTATCTAATATATTGCACTAGAGTTGACGTTTCATAAGTGCCTGTGAAGGCCTATTTCAATTAATAAATATATTTCATTTTTAGCGCCTTAAGAAGCAAGTATAGGTTTTTGGTGGCTTTGTGGTTAATCCTGACTTTCAAGCAGCCGGTCGTGGGTTAGAATTCCACATAGGACCAACATTTGTATGCATGAATATATTTCATTGTAGTGTTTCTAAAAGTAATAGGTACTTAAGGTGTTGGTATATCAGTTATCTGGTTATCCTGAGATATTTTTCACGCACGGCCATTCTGATTCTAAACTAAGCAGAGCTGTTGCTATGTTAACCAGAATGCCGATATACTATGTATACTACTATTTAAATGCATACTTTTAAAGTGCAAGCTCTGAAATCCGTTTCAAAAGTCCCTGTGAAGGCCAATTTGAATTAGTACATATATTTCATTTTAGGGTTGTAACGGATCTTCGCCTCCGCCTCCGTTACTGCGGAAGTTCCGCAAGAAATCGTACCTTCGCCTTCGCTTCCGCCTCCGCACAATTTTTGCGGAGTTGTAACGGAGTTTTATTTACGCATTATATAGCAATACCGCGCGAGCGACGCTCGCCTCTAACAGCCGTCCGCTCGCGTCGCGCGCTTGCGCGAAATGGTCTCGATATATTTATTTATTTATTTTATACTTATATAGATATTTAACATCCAAGCACAGAACAAACACACATATTCATGCATACAAATCTTTGTACTGGGTGGGATTCGAACCCACGACCCGTGGCTTGAGAGTCAGGGTCACTAACCACAAAGCCAACCAAGCTGTCAAGTAAGAAGTATTTCATATAAAAACTTTTGAACCTTAAATTTTTTCCGTTTCGTCCTAATTTATTGAGTAATTGCGTTTTCCGACTATGACATTGGCAGAGACATCGGTAACACGATGGAGCCATAAGCAACAAATTGGAATTGGAACCTTAAATTACTATTTTATTTACATCCACTTTCATCTTCGCCTCCGCCTCCGTTAACCTCCGCATCCGCGGAGGTGAATCTCATCGCCTTCGCATCCGCCTCCGCCTCCGTTAAGAAGGCCTCCGTTACAACCCTATTTCATTTCCCATGAAAATATTACGGAACTCTCACTCACAAAGTCTATGACGTTCTATATGAGTTGGCAAATTACATATATTTAGCAAAACCATTCAAAAGCTTTATTAAACTATAACACTGGTGTACAATAAATGCATTCATTGCCGGAACAAAATGAAACTTAATGAACTGGATTTACGTTCAACTCTTTGTTTTGTTTGCGCCATTAAGGTATTAATAAATTACATTGTTTACACAAACCCGTGTAACCTATATTGTCATTCAATTGATTATGTAATATTACTGTTATTTTACGAGACCTAATTGTAACAGATAAATTTAATGTTAGATTAATATTTGTGAGTATGTATGTTTGAATCCGAGGCTACTCAGTTGGGAACTCACTAACTCCCGATCTTGAGGGTGCAGGTTCAAGGGTATGGATTTACACCACTGGCTTTCGATGGAGGAAAACATCGTGAGGAAACCTGCATACCCGAGATGTCACTATTACGCATATGAAGTCCGCCAATCAGCCCTAGCCCTGCGTACTAGACTAGACTATGGCCTAACCTGTTCGTTATTAGGGACGGTCGTGAGTTCAAAGCAAACCTGGCATTCATGTGTTTGTTCTGTTCTCCTCAGTTAACTTTGGAGAGAGATTTTCCGTACAAGAAAAATGTCCCAACATATTTATTTAATGGCATTTTCCTCCACAGAGAACTGAACGAGCTCCGTCGCCCAGTTTCGGACAACCCGGAGATCCTAAGGTTCTTCCGCTACATGAGAGCCGCACGCCAGGGGCAGGAGGGCGCCGACTGCATGCGCGCCCACCCAGCCTGCTCCACAAATACACAGCCAGAACACACGATGATAGCAGCATACCACGACATCAATAAACTGGTTACGGCTAGGAAGATCAGTATGGGATGGTGAGGTATTGTGTTTAATTGTAACTTCCACTGTTTCAAATTCATTCGCCCGTTATAAATGGTAGCAAATTTCGTCCAAATAGGTTGCCACCGCTTTGCCCGCGTACCTGGGAATTATTTAATTTACCCGGGATAAAAAGTAGCGGGTGTCCTTTTCGAAATTCCAGTCTATCTCTATACAAAATTTATCTAAATAGGTGCTGTGGTATAGTCGTGTGAAGGAATGAACTAGCTGTCACCGCGATACCTTTGGAGTGTGACGACTACTTTAATTTTAAAAATATTAAGTTATATTGATCTTGATGATATTTATATTGATCGAAAAATGACCCTGGATATTTTTTCGTTATTAATCTGAGGACAGCACAGTATGTTATTTATATAATGCCTATATAAGAAATATTCGGCATATTTTTCACAGCTGCTACAACTGACAATATTTCTCTAATTACTTGGTATAAGATCAGTGGCATTGAAACTATATTTATACTAGGGTAATTCCGGGGGAGACAGCCATACGTTAGAGATGGCCCGTCAAAATATTTCATGGAACGTTGACTAGATGTCGCTAGAAACCATTTAGTTCGCTTCGCGTAGTGTGTGTGAGCATACGTGAGACAACATTTTGGCGAAAAAAAAATCGAAAAGTGAGTAAAATCCTTATCAATTGTTTTGTATTATGCAAATATTTTCTAAGGGGTTCATGTTTTATGTAATTATGATGACAGTTTCTTAGAATAATGGCTATTTTTGTATTTATGTAAAAGTAAACAAACAATGTGTTGATCTAACCTCAAAATTCCGGGTGTCATGTTTATACTTGTTTTTTTTTTTCGTGTGGCCATCTTACCCGGAAGAAAAGGAGAGATGGCCAGATTAAGTCAGTATAAGATGGCCATATGGCCATCACATACCGACCGCACACGAATTATTGTTTTATTGAAATAATATATTTATTGACATAATTGTTTTAGATGCCTAACAAGTACAAAAGAAAGGCTGCAGCCCTAAGAGGAAATTGGTCAGAAGAAGCACTCAAGGCTGCAATGAGCGCAGTAAAAAATGATCGATTATCCGTACGTGCGGCAGCTCAGCAGTTCCTAGTACCACGCAAGACATTAGAAAGAAGAATAAAGAAGAATAATGATAAAAAGGGACCCATGGGGCCATCTTCTTTATTTGGAGAAGAAAATGAAAAGAAGTTGGTTAATCATATCAAATCTATGCAAGCCAAAGGTTTTCCACTGACAATCGATGATGTTCGAAAAATAGCTTACGACTTCGCGGAAAAGCTTAAGTTAAAGCATAGATTTAACAAAGAAACTCAAAAAGCAGGATATGACTGGCTGCAAATGTTCTTAAGTAGAAACACGGATATTAGATTAAGAAAGTCAGAAGGTGTTTCTTTGGCTAGAGCCAACGCTATGAATAGGTCGGAGGTAAAAGCATATTTTGAACTTCTTGAAAGAGTCCTCATGGAAGACGGTGAGATTTTACCAGCAAATTGCGTTTTTAACATGGATGAGACAGGTCTACAATTAAACAGTCGGCCAGGTTACGTGCTTGCTAAAAAAGGTTCAAAAGTAGTTCCTACAGTAACATCAACGGAAAAAGGAGAGACTATAACTGTCATAGCTTGCTGCAATGCTGAAGGTACGTTTTTGCCACCGGTTTGTATTATGAAGGGAAAAAATAAGAAAGCTGAGTTTGAAGATAATATGCCTCCAGGAACAAAACTGTTCATGTCACAAAAATCGGCTTATATAACTTCTGAAATATTCTTAGAATGGTTAAAAACACACTTTGTCCCACGAAAGCCTGCCAGGAAAGTTGTACTTTTACTTGACGGACACTCAACTCACTGCAATTCCGTGGAAATGTTAGAGTATGCTAATCAGAATGATATTATTTTGATATCAATGCCAAGCCACACGTCCCATTATCTCCAGCCGTTAGATCGTTCGGTATTTAAATCTCTAAAAACTCACTTTTATGAACAGTGTAGACTTTGGATGAAACAAAACACAGGGCGTCGTATAACAAGACTTTCTTTCGGAGCCTTGCTTAACAGAGCTTGGGGAAAAGCAGCATCAGCGGAAAATGCGATATCTGGCTTCAGAGCTACGGGAGTATATCCTTTCAATCCAGAAGCAGTCCCAGATTACGCTTATAGTCAAGACTCCATAGACAACCAGCCAAATACTCCTATTTTACGAATGGATTCAACCCCAACTAAGTCTGCAATAGAAGATAATATATTTATATCAAGTTCTTCAAACGAGCCAAATATAGAACCAAACTATAGCCCGGAAATGATTTCCCGAAAACCACCATTAAAAGCTGCTACTGCATCAAAGATTTTAGAGCCAAGCACTTCAAAGGAAGGTTCTTCCGGTAAGAAATCAAATTACACTCCATCGCGAATTTTGCAGGAAATATCTCCTATTCCACAAAAGCTTATTGAAGTTCGTAAAAGAGCAAAGCAAGTAGGTACACTATTAACTTCAGAACAACATATCACAGCTAGAAAATGTGCTGCTGATAAAAAAATTAAAAAAGAAATTAAAAAAAAGAAAGAACCTGTAAAACGCACTGTGAACAAAAGAAAAGCTCTTCGTAGGCTTTCTGATTGTAGTGACGATGTTCCTTTAGCAAATTTAGCAGAGATGACTAAGAAAAAACACTACGACGAAAAGGATAACTGTCGCGGATGTGGCGAAAATTATTATGAAACCCAGCTCGTCGAAGACTGGCTTCAATGTAAATTTTGTCAGTTTTGGGTGCACGAGCATTGCACCGAGTTCGATGACTCGTGTTCAAAGTGCGGACAGAATGAAAAAACTACCAAAAAATTCCAAAATAACTAGATTTAAGCTATGGCCATCTTACCTTTAATGTTATGGCCATCTCAACCGGATACTCTGGGAGAGATGGCCAACTGTGTTTTTTTTTTATTTTAATAATTAAGTGTGATCTCGTTACAATTGTTCCTATTTAGATTAATATGTTCAAAGTTGATTGTTTAAAGTTTAATTACTAATAAATATTTTGAATCTAATGTGCGAGAGTTTTTTTTTATGGCGATTTGAAAAAACTATGGCCAACTACCCCGGACTTACCCTATAGATATTCCTCATATTGGTATCAGATTAGTTACCAGCCAATATGAAAGAACTTATTAAAGTAATAAACTCTGAAGGGGTTATTCCGTAAAGCGAATAGCGAAATCACTATATCTGACTCCCTTGTTCAATTAGCAATGGAGTGAGATGTCCGATTTGGTTTCTTTTAGACATAAAAGCTACATATTCTAAGGCATTTTGCGCACTTTGTTCTATGGATCTACTGAACCGATTTTCAAAATTTTTTCACCAATAGAAAGCTACGTAGTTGTGGAGTGTCATAGGCTATATTTTATCCCACGGGAAGGGGAATTATGCGGGTGGAACCGCGCGAAGGCAGCTATTTTATATAAGGCGGTATTACTATAGGTAGGTCATACTAAATTTTTTATAGTAAAGTGTATGATTTTTTTCTTTTCAGGCAATTGAACAAAGAAAACTGAGTCACAAAAATAATTTATTCCAGAATTGTTTTTGGTTTTTTTAAAATAACTAAGAATAAAATAGTTACATGTGTTTGTGAAAAACATTTTGAAAAGTGAAAATGAAAACTTTGACTGAACATTTTTTTATTTATATTTATTTGTTATTTTATTAAACTTATACAATGTATAATGTGACCATTTAATAATATTAGTATTTTTAACTTTTGTATTTATGTCTTATGTTATTTTTCAAATGTATGGTTGTAATTTATTGTATGAATGTTGAATGTAAATTAACTTGTATGATGTGTAATGTATGAAAATAATATCTTTAAAAAAAATGTAACAATAAATAACTTATTTAATTTTTCTGTAAAAAAGTAAAAAGTCATGGATCTTATCATAATCGTAATACCTACTTTTCGATAGAGCATAATGTCCGTATACCCCGGATGGTTCGTTGGCTACTGACTTTGTCTGTTTGTTTTGTGTCTGAATATAAATATTATTTACATAAAATAAATATCAATAATTTTTTTTTATGTGAAATAAACTTTTTTAAATGTGTTAAAGAATTAAGTATGTAGATAGAAATGGGAACTTCGTTTTATAATTATAATTATAATACTTAGTCATATATCAGTAGTTTTAGATTTAAGGAAATATAGAAATGTTGAAATTAAATTATGTGTATTTTTTTTCTTATCATTACTAAAATACACCCTTATGAATATTCTATAGCATATTTCTAATATCATTCAATTAAAAGAATAAAAAACCAAAGACTTTCAAAAGCTTTATAAACCGTAATTTCAAACATTATTTTTATATTATATTTTAATATCATCCTTAATATACATATATGTAAAGAGTTATCTTAATAAATAATGTTGACACAAAATTCTCCTAAATAGGATTTTTAAAACCATTTCCGCATCAAAGCACTTCCCGCCTGTCAAAGGTCATTGAACCCCTGTAAGAGAATCACACTTTGCCGAAATGCAGTTTGACAACTCGTCTACTTTGAGTGTGATCGAATTCAAAAAAATATAGCCTCAATCATTCTTTACGCACTGTCAATATTATTATAAGCTACGCTTGTACTATGGTATCCAGATATCCCACTTTTTGTAGTTGTATTTATAGTTATTACTTACATAGACACGGACATTTTTATGGACGGAAAAAGTTTGTCTTCATTGGGAATCGAACCTACGGCTATCGGTGAGTAAGTCAGTATAGTTATTCAAGAACTTTGTCATGTACGTAAACTAACATCAATATTATTCCTGGAAATGCAAATAAAACCGGGGTGAAAAATAGTTTACTAAAATTAAAGTTTCCTACAAACTCATGAGAAACAATTCCTAGTAAGTATATTTATTAAATTTTACCTTATGTACAAGAGATTAAAGTCTTAAAATGAACATACATAAACATGTTCCGTAGAGCTAGTACCTACAAGGAGTCTTAAGTTGGACGATGACTTAAACATCGTTTCCGAGTTGTTGTTACATCCTAAAATGTACAGGAAATAAGGGTTTTGATACTTGAATAATTTATAGTTATATTCATGTGCATTAAAAAGAAGTACCCATATGAAGTTAAACAGAGAACAACGTCTGCTTAGTGTGGAATAAGATTGGCCGTGTGTGTGACAAATGTCAAAGAATAGGTATGTTTTAAGGAATAATAATGCATCAAAATAATTAATTGATTGTAAACTATAAGGGTCCGTCAATTTAATAAACCTAGTAAATAAACTACTTACATACGTACATCTCTTCCATAAAAATAAGGAGCAAAAAATTCAACATACTTTTTTTACTGTCAAACTAGTTATACCATAGTGTCTTAAATAGTACCTAATGTATGTCAGTTCATATAAAAAAACACACACACACACATAAAAATAACTGGTCATAACATAGTCTACAGATTTTAGTAAAGTTTAGTTTATTATACAAAAGAATCGGTGCCAAGCACTATTATACAACCCCATTTTTATTCCAAGGTTAAATAAATACCAAAACTTGTGAGTCAAACTACAATTGCTGCAGACAAAGATCCGGTTTTAAGACTATCCCTACCACTTTCACAGTAGAAAGTTTTCTGAGTTAACATTATTTTCAAACAAAATTCAACATTAAATCTATCTATATAGGGTACATTTCTCATTAAACCAATTGTGATATGATGTATTAATAATCTACACATAATATTTCGTAATATTTTTGTATGTTTTTCGGTCAGTAGTGTTAATATTAAGATACTTGAACTCGCAATCAATTGACAAGTTTAAAGCAGGTCGTTGAACCCGATTTAATTCTCTAGATCATTATCGATGAATAAATAGCATAATATATGCTACTGCACAAACAATATTAAAAAGCTATGTCACACAATTAAAAATAATAAATATCCTGCGACATTTTTCACACACGGCCAATCTGATTCCAAACTTAGCAGAGCTTGTGATAATGGTAACCAGATAGCTGATATACTTACCACTTTTTATAAATACATACTTTTAAAGATATTTACATACAAAGTCCCCGCCTCTGTCTGTCTGAACGCGATGAACACAAAAACTACTGAACAGATTTTCATGCGGTTTTTACCAAATTACGGAGTATTTCATGGGGAAGGTTTTTATGTATAATACATCAATTTGGACCCCGTAGGTGGCGCTGGTGGGCAGAACGAAGTCTGCCGGAGACGCTAGTTATTTATAAAATGGATCGCTTCTCCTACAAATATTATAAACGCGAAAGTTTGTCAGTACGATTGTATGGATGGATATTTAATATTCTTTCACGCAAAAACTACTCAACGGATTTAAATGAAATTAGGAACGCAGATAGTTTATAACCTGGATTAACATATAAGCTTCTTTTTATCCTGGGAAAATTGAAGATTCGGGTGCAACCGCGGGGAGCCACTACTTTAAAATATTAGTTTATTTATCACCTTGTCTCCACTAATATTATATCGAGGAAAGATTTGATTGCTTTTTTGTTTGCTTTGAATAAGCTCCGAAACTACTTGACCAATTTGAAAAATTATTTCACTGTTTAAAGCTACACTATCTCCGGTATATTTTATCCCCGTATCATCAAGGGAACGGAAACTGTGCGGGTAGAGCCGCGCGGAGGCAGCTAGTCTACACTAATATTATAAAGAGGAAAGATTTGTATGTAACGAATAAACTCAAAAGTACTGGACCGATTTTAATAATTATTTTTCATTAGAAAGTAACATTATCACTGAGTAACATAGGCTATATTTTATCCCCGTATTCCCAAGGGAGGGGGTACTATCCGGGTGGAACCGCCGAGGCACCTAGTTGATTATAAGCTTATACAACAGTGTGAAGCTGATGATGATTTGAGTCATGTGTCACATGCATGAGTCACTTGTTACACAGGTGATAGGATTGAGGTTGACTGCGGCAGTGGCACTGACTAAGGCAATCGAGTGTGGCAATCATATAGCCGAAAACGTGCTTTGACTTCTTTCTAGTGTACGAATATGTCTATTAGGCATAAGGTATATGTTGTGATGGTGAATCTGTATGAATAATTATGTAAGACTAGCTTCCGTCCCACGGTTTCAACCGTTCCCGGTGTAAAATAGTATGTCTATGTGCTATCCCAGAACTATGCCTACCCTATTTGATCTCAATCCCTTCATATTTTGTGTGAAATAGTAACAAACATTCGTACATTTTGACAATCATTCGCTTTTTATATTACTAGTGGCGACGGCGGCGACACAATGACTACTGGACGGATTCAGAATAATATTTGAAATTTGTTTATCACTTGGATAATAACATAGGCATAGCATGTTTAACATATATATAGGCAATATTTTGTCCTCACAACTAATGATACCTAACTTTTATAATATTTTTCAGATTTATTGATGTGTAGTCTGAAATCCAGACAAAATAAACAGACAAGCCCTAGGCTATTCCTAAGGTCTTACGACAAATTCAGGGTTGTCAACCACGAAGTCTATCAATGATCTTTCATCGACAGCTTACTCAAGAGTAAGCATCAAGGTAGGGTTGGCACACATCAGATACCAAGATAGGGAATACCGGATGGTCTCCGTGAACTGATTATGAAACCAATACCAGGATTCAAGCCGAGCGCGAAGTGGTAATGATGGTGTGGAGATGGATTTTGTTTTATTTAATATTTTTCTTTGATTTTATTTTGATGAAAAATTAATAAAAACAAGGAAACTGATTAATATAAAATTATTAATGAAATTAATGAATTTCATTAATAATTGTATATTATATTATATATAAACATTATTTAATGTCGAAATGTGCTTTAAAATTATTTTGTCTACGTTTCTGTGCAATCTGAAATTACTTCTTGTGTTTAGACTTAAACACCCACTTTCACAATTAATGAATAAAATATTCCAAAAATTAAATTTCTTAGCTAAAAATATATTAAAAGAAGCTTACTCCACACAAAACATGTTGCGAACATTCACTGGAATATCCCAAGTTGCGCTAACTTCATTCAAACTCCGTTTACTATCAACAAATCAAACAATAAACTTTATTACCTAACTATAAGTTTCATTTTACAATAACAGGTAGCACTTGGCGAAACGTAAACACGGTTCTACTGAAGACCATATAACCATTGATGTATAATCAACTCTATGTACATGTGTTAAGGTTGAAATTAAATTGCTGGTGTTTCAACGGTTCGGTTGATACAATACGGATCCATGAAGTTTATGCAATTGTTAAGTTGTTATTATATAAGTTAGTTTGAGGTTTGAGTAGTCATTCTCGTATGCATCGTTGAGTGCACCAAACGTGGTCTATTTATCTTTATTTGTTGAATTTTTAATTAATTTTTTTAGGTAAGTACTAGTTTTAGTTATTTATTTTTTTAAGGTAATTAAGTTTTGCGAAGTACATATGTATATAAGTGTTATGTGGTGTATAATTAAAAATTTATAATTTAAATTAAATCTAAAAACATTAAATATCGCATCTAGTTGAACTAATATAAAAAAATACATCGATTAAGTGATTAATTAATCCATTAAGAGTACATAAAAAATTAATAATATAAAAATATCAAAATATAATTTAAACCTTTTAGAACGATTAAAAATAGCAACTGCCTAACACACTAAAATACAGTAAAGGTAAAAACTTAGGTATTAAAAATTTACAAACAAAGTCAACAAATAGGCCGTATGTGTGATTACCAAATATCTAAAAAAATTAAAAAAAAGAAACTCATTTTCAAAAAAAATCCGTAACTTTTACTTGAAACAATAGACACGCACACATATTTCCTTTTGTTTGTATGTGTGTCACAGCACACAGTGTCGGTGAAAGTGTGCATGTCCTTATGGCACACTATTACAGTTTTAGGTCAAGAACATCGATGTGTGAGTCAGGGTGAGCACGTAAGATGTGACATAATCATAATCAGAACATTTCGTAATCGTTTAAGAAGGAACTTATTTATTTAAGAGCTTTACAAGTAGGTAACAGAAAGAGTAATTATTTTAAAAATGTTTCATTTAATTATTATTACATTTTTGAAAACATTGATAATGACGTTGATTCATAATCAAAATTAGGAATATGATGAAATAAAATTTGGTTATTCAAATTTGAACGCCTGCATTACATTAAAATTACTTATATATTTAATCAAAATATAGTAAGGTTGAAAATGCCGCATCCAAATAATAAAAGCTTTATATACATGTATGTTTTTCCCAAAAATTATATAACCAAATCACGCACAAACATCAACTCCAAGCAATCGCCAGAAATAAATTGTTTTGCGGGAAAATAAAAGTTTAATGATTGATTTACAAGTTCTCTGAAGCTTCACTTCCTACCTTCTAATGAGACGTGATCGGATTGAAAATGTTTTCTTATAAAAAGTAAGACAAAATAAAAAGAAATTAAAATGAAAAAAAAAACAGATTTAAAATTTTTGAAACAATTTACCGCTATAATCTGACTTTTACCGGTTCTGTAAAAAAAAAACTTTAAAATTATTTAATTAATTAGTTATTCCCATAGTTTTAGACGATTAGCCAAAACTCGTTCGTTTTGTGTTTTCTTAATTTTTTGGGTTAAGTAGTGTATGATTTATCGATTTATAAGAAAAAAAATATCATAAAATAATACTCGATAAATATAAAACCTCCTTTTTTGTCCACTTACACAATACTGTGAAAATAAATCGAAAACGTAACATCAATTTGCGACTTGCCGCCAAAAATCCGCCATTGTACTTAACTCTATTGCATTTCTTTTTCCCGCCGCGCTCTACTTCGGCTCTGTTATTGTTTTTCTTATGTTGTCCCAAGTTAATAATATTTTGTGCCCCATGCCTTCTCCCTTTTATTAAAAAAAATATTGCTGTCAGAATTCCGTGAGTATTACTTTAGCAGGACTTGCTTTGCAAACTTTTTCGATTACATATTTCGAAACACAAACTTCTTTGTTATCGACCTGATACATACACACACATATTAAAACATACTTTGGCTAGTTTCGAGTTGGAATATGATTATCACGTAAATTACTTTTAGCTTTTTAAAACATTGACATCTATATAGCTACAATATGTTTATATATGTATATAAAAAACTATGTCCCGCCGCCTCTGTCTGTCTGAACGCGATGAACACAAAAACTACTGAACAGATTTTCATTCGGTTTTCACCAAATTACGGAGTATTTCATGGGGAAGGTTTTTATGTATAATACATCAATTTGGACCCGGTAGATGGCGCTGGTGGGCAGAACGAAGTCTGCCGGGTCTGCTGTTAAACGATATTGAACCTTATTTCTCCAATTCTAACTGAACTATTTTTTCGCCTCATAGCTCGTAGTGCTCGTACACCGTTATAGATCATATTGGTCGCCAGCGCACGCAGTACGCGACCGCTATTCGTGCGTCTCGCTCGCACTATCTGTCGCTCTACTTACCGCGAATACCGCGTCTGTTCTAGAACGGGCTTAATGTCCAATATAAAATTCCCCAAATAATCAAACCAGTGAGTCCCTCACCCCCAGCAACGCCCTGAGCCGAGGCACGGTCCCGCAGGGGACACCCTCAGCGCTGTTGCTTAAATCTACTACGGTTGAGAGCCCTCAGCGCTCACCGATTGTCCGCGTAAAGGTGTAACAGCCATCAGAGGCTAACACTTTCAAGTCCCTTCAAAAAAAAAAAAGAACGTGCTTATAGTTTTTTTTTTTTTGCTACATATTTTTTTTTCATAGTTCAGGTTTTTGGATGTCATTAGTATATTTAAATGGTGTCAAATTTCTTTTAACCCTACGATTTGATACAGTGAACGTGCTTACATTGAAATTGTGAAAAAACATCGATCCTAATTTAAAATTTGATTAAATCTATTAATTGTTCTTGTTTAGTGATTTTGATTTTGAAATGAAACACTTAATACAATGATAGGTATTTGTTTGTAAATAAAACAGAATTAATGTGTTAGTTTAGTGGGTGCTTGTTTTTGTTAATATGGAAATTATGCGAAGTGTGTACCAAAGCTTAACGGAGTAAAGTAAGCATAGTTAATTATAATAGTAATATTAATGTTAGCTTTAATCCTGTCTGTTATCTTTTGATATGAATAACATCTTACTTTCTAAAAAAATATATGATTTACTCCGACCGTGGTTTCACCCGGATTCCCGATGTATCTTCAATTGTTTTTCGATAAAAAGTACCATAAGTGTTATTCCAGAACATAATCTAACCCTTTGCCAAATTTCATCCTAATCCCTTCAGCCGTTCTGGCGCGATTTATTAACGAATGCCTATCCTTCCAAACTTTCACATTTATTATATTTTGATCCAATTATTTTTGTTAAAGTATTTACTAGATTGTTCTATACAACTGAAGCTATGTAAATAAGTAGAAATTAGGGCAACATTGCTTACGATCACAATGTGACATTTAAAATCACTTTTACCACCATCTTGTCCCACATTTTTATAGCGCATTTTGATTTCAAAATAAACCCTTTGTTTTATGTTCTAAAGGACAAACAAACTTAACATACAATATTTCTATGTCTTCAAATAAATATAGATCCACATTCAAAAGAAAACAAAAGCAATTATAATAATTGTCTACTATTAGTTTACCATTAATAAATAAAAAACTTTAAATAGGCATCATATTTGAAAAAAATATTAATCTTATTTTCTTTGACTATGCTCAGCCATTCTTTCCGCCATTGTCGCTAGCTGTCAAAAAATATAAGGGTCAATGACCGTATAGTACTTACGTCATCAACAAGACCACATACCGCAATTTTCCGGTTCAATCAATTGCAACCCAATAACCAATACGTCATCAGATGTGACGTCATTCCACCTTACGCTTAATGCACGTTTCCAATTAAGCGTTCGTACAAGTGAAATTGAACTTAATGGAATTGTTATAAGATTGATTAGACAATGCAAGGTGCGTATGTCTTGTGAAAGTACAGCAGAGTCGTCGAAGTAAAAGTAGGAAACGGTTGTGTCAATTGGTTTCCAGTTACAATATCGATTGTGTTTTAAAATGTAAGTAAAATAACATAATAATGAGACACGTAATTTTATACTTTTTACCTCAATATTGTTACATAATTTTTTTCTTTATTGAACCCCATTTTTAGTTCCAAACTGAATGTGAAATAAATCATAAGACTTTTATTAGCGCGTAACATGATTGATACGTAGGTCGCGGGTTCGATTACCATCCGATACATGCATTTGTGTGCATCGTCGTGTTTTATTTGCCTTGTATATAATACAATAATAATTAAGATATTTTTTTTGCGTAAATAAAAAAAATGCTGAAACTAAATCTAAAACATATTCACGATTTAATCCTCAAAATAATAAAGCCGATAAATACCTACTTACAATAAACTTTTAAATAAAGTCAATATTTTTCTATAGTAAGAACTTGTTAGCTCTGAACATGTCCCTCGTAAGCTTTAGAGAGCTTTATCGGATGCTTGTACAAGTTTTTACTGTGCTTATTTCCCGTTTGAAACCTAACTCATTGTCTCTTTGGACATAGGAGAATCTAAGCCTTTGTAGAGGTAAAACGTATTTTTATTATAGTTACTCGAATATTAGATTTATAGTATCAGAATCTAAAATATGTACCTACCTACATATTAATGTTTATAGTTTTACTTAATTCCAACTCTTACAACTCTTTCATGTAGTTAACCCGCGCTACTTCGTTAGCGTCACTTGCACATTTTTTATACATTTTTGATTGATGCTCCGCTCCTATTCGTTGTAGCGTTATAATATATAGCCTAAAGCCTTCCTCGATAAATGGACTAACACAGATGTTTTTTTATCGGTCTAGAAGTTCCTGATTAGCGCGTTCAAGAAAATAAACAAACCCCTCAACTTTCTATATTAGTATAGATAAAGAAACATTTAAATTATACTACATGCTTACATTTTACTTATCAGAGACAGGATCACTTTTAATTTGAGATTTATTTCCACCATAAATTTACGTACATCTTTTTATCTTCGAAATCTAATATCTATACTAATAATAATAAAGACTATATTTTTCTTCAGGACATAACACAAGATGTATCAAGCTAGATGGCTGATGCTGGCCATAGCGGCCGCCCTGGCGCTGCAGTCGCGGGGGGAAGGTGGCATCCGACTTCCCGACCAGCCACCCAAGGAAGAAACCCACGGGAGATCAGTGAACTTCGGTGGAGAAGACCATGGAAGATCGGTGAGTAACTATATCAGTATGATACTGAGATTTGAGAGTAATAGAATAAAGAATGACAATAGATGAGCTTACAAATGAGAACAACAAAAATTTCAGTATATTAATATGTTCAAGAAATTTGGTGTCACAAGGCATTGCCATGCAAATGCTTTCAACATCATATAAATAACCATAATATTATATAGGTATAGATATCTCAATAGTGTTCAAAATATTTTATTTACTTGGTGTGTATAGGTATCGAAAAGTTCTTCTAACGTTTAACAATTATTACTGAACTCTACATCACTATCATAATAGTACCAACAAAATCAATTCATCAAAATCCCTCAAGGATTCGACGTCCTCATTCTAACTCTATTAATCTTCCTATCAAAACGGTATTCAGAACTTATTATTTTGCTCATCCAGCCTCACGCACAAGGCAGAGGCCTCCTCGACTGGATAGGCCTCGGTGAGGATCAGGATCCCTACATCCAGCAGTCGACGCAGCAGTGCATCAACGGCGACCTGGCCGACTGCTTCAAGGCACAAGCATTGAGATCTTTCGACGATTTCTTCGATAAACAAGCTTACCAGTAAGTATTTTACTATCTATTTATAATAACTACAGCTGTTTCTATTTATCATTCTGCTTCTGTTTGTATTTCTTCTAGACTAAACTAATTAAATACTACAGCAGATTTTATTCCAAAGAAGCATCACCTTTTTAGCATTTAATCAGTATTTACTTTAGTCGAAACATAGATTAAATAGATTAAACCAAATAGTCCATTAGCAGTTAAGTAGTTAACCACATAGATACAGTCTTTGGGCCATTGACTGCAACTCCAATATTTAAAGATTATCCAGAAACTTAAACAACTATGTTTGATTACAGGCTATCAGACAACGCAGTGCTAGTGAAAGTGGATTCACAAGCCAGGGCCTTAGCTCGGGAACCTCCAGAACTGAGCTCTCAGCCTCGCAGCGAAGACTCTGATTGGGATTCGCTGGTCAAATTTGGCATGAGGAAAATTGAGAGGTAAGGGACTGATCTTTAGACAGAGACTGATCATTTTGGATAAGATTAATTGATATGGTTTTTGACGCACTGAAAATGTCACATGTTATTTTTATTATTCATGTTACATGTTGTTCAGTTGTGGATTGGAATTATTGTCTACATCATATAAAAAATTGTTGACCCGCGCTACTTCGTTAGTGTCCCTTGCTCGTTTTGTCAACAATTTTGATTGATACTCCGTTCCTATTTGTCATAGCGTGATGATAGATAGCCTATAGCCATCCTCCATAAATGGGCTATCTAACGCTGAAATATTTTTTCAAATCGGACCAGTAGCTCCTGAGATTAGCGCGTTCAAGCAATCAATCTCTTCAGCTTTATAAATTAGTAAAGATATATAAAGTAAAATAGTTTTACCTATCTGATTTTGCAGCTCACGTACAAAGCCAAATATCCCTGTTAACAATTTCATGCCCAAATCCCATTACAATATAAATTCCGATTTGTAATTCAATTCTGGTAAACCAAACTCTAAAAGCGGGCTTAGCGGTATTGGAAAATGGTCTAGACTCTAGACCTATATGAAAATCGTGGATAAACGCACAAGCAACAAGCTAGAAATATGAGTATAATTTGGCACGAAAAGTGTTATGAATATCATTATATTACATAGATAATGGAGAATATTGGCTAAATAGCATCTTGGCAAGCTCACCTAGGCTTATTGCCAAATTTTCCCACCCTCAGTACATAAGCACCTAATCAGATTTACATAAGTGGGTAGTTAACACTAACGGCCAAATCGATTCAAATGGGTATACAATATGAAAGCTCTGTCATCAATCCTACTAATATTATAAAGGCGAAAGTTTGTAAGTATGGATGTATGGATGTTTGTTACTCTTTCACGTAAAAACTACTGAATGGATTTGAATGAAATTTGGAATAAAGATAGCTTATAACCTGGATTAACATATAGGCTACTTTTTATCCCGGGAAAATGGAAGACCTCCCGGGTACGCGGGTGAAACCGCGGGGAGCCACTAGTTTTGAATATTTTATATGAAATCTCTAAACTGGAAGAGATTCAAGTGAAAAAAGTATGATGTCCCCTAAATCGCTCGTTGGGTCTCAAACCATTTTTAATTAAATTGACGAACTGAGATTTGCATTACTGTCACGGCTTACAGATTATGTATAATCCCTTTTCTCCTGAATCTTCGAAGATTAGAATACAGAATATTAGAATCACAAGAAACTGAAACAAACTGTTATATTCCACTCGCCGTTAATTTTCTTAATCAAATATTATCTGATAACATAATTATTTATCCATCCGTCAATCATCCGCTTACTGCTACTAATTAGATCAATTCGTGATTTTGAGGTGCTTTTACTTTGACTAATGTTAGAGGTAAATCTTTGGCAGGATTTTTATTTTCAAAAGATAGAGTTTATGCTCTATCATCACCAAAAAACTTCCCTAGCATCAGTTTAGGGGCTTAGTGCGTTTTGGCAGACTACATATGACTTTGAATGTGACTTCTCGGGCATGCAGGTTTCCTCGCAATGTTTTCCTTCACCGAAAGCCACCGGTGTGAATATACGAAAGTAAAACTCAGAGATACGGGGCAGGGATTTGAACCTGCACCATCAAGATCATGAGTGATGATCGTGCAATGCTCTTCAGTCTATATAAATACTTCTTAAATGCAACACAAAACTTCATATAACAACAAAATGCCAATTTTTTCAGGTTCTTAAGATCAACAGCATTGGAGATGCAACTAGATGATGACGTGACGTCAAGAGGCATCATCGCGCCGAGGTTCATTGACGAGATCGCTGATGAGGTGGACATCATTGAAGATAAGAAGGCACCTCCTTTCCGTAAGTATATCAGTAAAGATAATTAAAGTTAACGTGATGCAGAACAGATTTGAGGAGCTATATGATCCTAATAAAATATTTGTTGTGAACATGAAGCTAAAAATTTTCATTCCTATAAATTTAAGGACTACATAGGATTTACATATGATATATGCTATTAATTGCTCCCCGCGGTTTCACCCGCGTAACCGGGAAATTTTCCATTTTACCGGGATAAAAAGTAGCCTATGTCTTTTTTTAGGCTCTAGACTATCTGTAGACCAAATATTATTTAATTCAGTTCAGTATTTTTATCATGAAAGACATACAGAGGATAGGATTTAACTAAGTTCTATCTCATACTAAAAAGACCGAAGATACATCTTAATCTCTATATATATGTAGTTTTGAATTCCCAACTACACAACATTTTCTACATCACAATTATTTCCATGACTACAGGTCGGCACAAGTTGAAGAAGCTGATCATCCCCATGCTGCTGATCCTGAAGCTGTTCAAGCTGAAGCTGCTTCTCTTCCTGCCCCTCATCCTGGGCCTCGCCAGCTTCAAGAAGTTCCTCGGATTCATGGCCCTTATCGTTCCAGGTATTTATTTTTCACATTCTTTTACAATCAGGGATTTCGTTTGCGTTTTAGTGATCTAAATTTAAAAATACTAGAAGGCAACTTTGGATTTTGGGTTCTACTACCAAAATTGCTGGGGAAAATGAGTCTATCTTAAAAAAAAATATTAAGAATATTAATTACTGACTGACTTGGTGGTTAGTGACTCTGACTTTCAAGCAGTCTGTCTTAGGTTGAAATGCCACCCACAACAAAGATTTGTGTCCATGAACATGTTTGTTCTATTTTTGGATAAAAATGAAATACTTCTACTGTTTACCATAGAACAAGCTCTGCTTAGTTTGGAATCCAGATTGGATATGCGTTCAAAACGTCCCATTATAATAATATCTTATGAAATAACATCAAAGATATATCTTTGAGGTTTAATTAGAATTGACTATAACTTGAAACTATTATTGTTGTATGATAATTGGACACCAAAGCATTATTGATTTATTTAACGAACTGGTAAATATGTTGCTTCTGCTCTCGGATAAAGTACATATATTCCTAATTAGGGTTCTTCCAAAATAAAAACTAATATCTAGCTAAATATAAATTTCGTTCGCGTCTTTTTTCTAATCCATCTGTTTCTTGCATATCTTGTTCCGTTTAATGTTTAAATATGTTATGTATAAACAAATAATATAATAAATAAGCTTATCAAGTAATTGCCATTATTTTAGTTTATATTTCTTATTTTAACTATGCTTTCTATTTATTTTCAGGTCTAATTGGTTACTTCAAGTTCTGCAAGCCCAACATATCGTCCCCATTTTCTTCCAACCACTACTCTGGGCCTCAGTACACTCCAGCTGGTATAGGCCTTACTGGACCTTATAGGGAATCACAGGCACCATCGCATTATGGACATTATGACAGCTACCCTGTAAGTTTATTTTAGCATTATGCTCCTTCTTTTTCTTTCTATCCTTATCCCACTTAAGCAGAGTTGGTTAAACGTGTGCTTTTCTTCCATTTCATCCTGTCAGTTGTCTTTTAAAGCATCATTATGCAACCATACTTACTGCGGTTTTTTTCTAGTTCTAACATCCCTTCTGTCTTTGTTATTAATACTATTCTTAACTAAAACTATTCTAAAAAGAGAAACTCTTATTTAACTGCTGTGCTTCTAAAGAGATAGAAAATAGTCGTTTAAACAAATTCAGTTATGATTTTGAATTTAGGTCTTGAGAATGATACCACATACAATGTATCGCTTTAACTCTTATTTACAATACGTTAAGGTCCATAATTGGTAACCATTTACTATCAGGTGAACCGTTAACAAAATTACTAATATGTATTGTAAATGCAAAAGCTTGTGAGTAGGGATGGATGTTTGTTACTCTTTCACGCATAAACTACTGATCAGATTTAGATGAAATTTAGAACACAGCGAGTTATAACCCAAATTTGCCCATAGCCTACTTTTTATCCTGGGGAAATTGGAGATCCCCCGGGAATTTGTCTAAAACCGGCGCTAGTAAGAATTAAAACGAAAAGATCAACAAACATCCAATTTATCTGAGTTAATCCAATTTAATACTTAATTAGATGAAACTAACAATCCAAAACATCAAACTACAAAAGTTTCAAGTATCTCTAAGTGCCAACTCACGAACAAGTTGACTTTAATTGATTAACTTTGTTAATGATGCTTACATATGTAGCAAGGCTTATGTGTGGTGTTTGGACCACAAACCATAATATACTATCAGTTAGGTAAGCGTTATATGTATGGTTTTAGACTTTAAAAAATTATTTAACAATGACTTTTATCCTAAGACACAAGTATATAAAGTTGGTAGTATATATTGGTCAAAATAACAGCGCTTACTCTTTTCAAAGTTGAAAGTATGTACATATCTACACTAATAATATTATAAAGAGGAAAGAAATGTACTTTTGTATGTAACGAATAAACTCAAAAGGTACTGGACCGATTTTAATAATTATTTTTTCATTAGAAAGCTACATTATCACTGAGTAACATAGGCTATATTTTATCAATGTATTCCCACGGGAACGGGAACTACGCGGGTAAAACCGCGCGGAGGCAGCCAGTTATGTATATAAGACAAAAAAGTACTAAACATTTGTTCCGGCTAATCTCCTTAATGGCGATTTTCACTTTCACTCGTAGATTGAAGTTATTTAGGGTATTATATAATTACATGGTTACGTAAATCGTTCATGGTAAGCGGTCACCATCGCCCATTTAATATTACGCCAAAACCTTTAATTTTCTTGTTCACATTTTTATTACTATAAAAGTGCAAGACATTTAAATGCTTATGTACTTTTTTTTCACACTACCCTCTGTTTTACCTACAGGGTGGAGGTTATAAGCAGAATGGATACAGTTCTAACTCTGGCGGCGTGTCCTTCAGGGAACACGAGTCCAGTCCACAGGACTTGGCCTACCAGGGTTGGGAGTACAGGAATAAGCAGGGAGGTGATGATATCAAAGCTGGTGAAGCTTAAGACTGAGACTTAGCTTTTAGTGGAACTAATTCTGATGTTAGCTTAACTTAATTTGCTCTATTGAGATAAAAGGGGAGGAATTTTTCTCAGTTTGATTTAGTTCAGTTAAATGGTTATATTGTTTTCAATTGTGACGATATTTTGTATAGATTTGATTTCTGACAGATATCAAGTTCTTCACAAAGAAATGAAAGATACAATAGGTTTTAGTTAAGTTAAGTTTGTTCCACATCAGAATTAGGTACAGTGTATTTACTAATTTATTATTTTTGTATGTTAAACTGTTTGTTCAGTGTCACTGATTTTTTATTGTTTTAGCTTTTTTGTTTCTTTTTAAAGGAGAATGTTGTCTCTGTATTTAAGTAGATAGTATCTATCTTAGTTTTTGTCATTATTGACAATATTGTTGATATTTTTAATTATTTCTCGTGTACAGTTCTTATAATTTGATGATAAACTAAGTCATTGTCTATTAATGTTATAATTTAAATGACTTTTTAATGTTGTAAATTATTTTGTGCTATATACTTAGATGTTGGTAATAAATTATATTTTTTTACACTTTTTAATATTCGTGCTTTTATTTTAGTACTAAGTTAAGTTAAGAACAATATCCTACCTACCATAAAAGATATAATTACTAAATTAATCATTTTTAACTACTTAACATAAATAACTAGTGTCTAGTTTTAGTTTAAAAAGATTCTAACATAATCCTTTTTTTCAGTAGACTTGAGGAAAAAAATAGATTAACAAAAGCTATTCTTGTGGGTCTGTAATCACATTAAATAAACTAACTTTAACTACTGTCTATAGTTTATATAATATACTTATGTTTACAGACAAGCTTTCGAAAGCTTTAACGAAAATCATGCGGGTAAAGTTGGGAGTTAATTAAAACTTGCCTAAAATAAAATGGAGTCCTTACGATTCTGAGACTTATTGATAAAAAAAACCTGCAAAAGAACTACAGTTATAATAAAATAACGAATATAGCTTTTATGCAGTCATCATCATCATCAGCTCATATAGGTCTCCACCGAGGAGCTCGAGCCTCTCCTAACATCGAGGGGTTTAGTATTTATGAAAAGCATTCAGTCCAGTATAACATTCATTATTATATTATGAATATGGTAATAACTGATCAAAAATCAATCTTCGATAGAAATAAAAAGGGTTAATTTAAAACATACATCTATAGGTTATATTTGATTATCTTAGTTCTTATTTTATTACTTTACAAAGACTTTTCAATAACTTGTCGTATATTATCGTCTTTTAAGTATATTTCATTTACTAATATCTACTAGTTACGGATAAAAAAATCTTCAACATGATCATCAACAATAAAGGGTCAATTTGAAACATAAAGTAGACATTTCATTAAAGTAATTCTAATTTTATTATTTTACAACAACATATCTAAAGCTCCTATCTACCAATATTTCTTAACGTGAGCATTAACAACACTGTAATCTTTGTCTTGGCCCAAAAACTCGACTTCATCTAAATCTTTGAGTATGAAAACATCTTCTCTGTCATCGCTTCTTTTATTCCTTTTGTTCATGTCTTTTCTGAACTGCATTCTTTGGAAAGGCATTGGGTACCTTGCCATTTTAGGGTTCCACTTTCTTGGTTTCCTTTTCTGATTTGACTGGGTTGTTACCGAATCATCTTTCCACTGCGACATCTCTTCTTGAGCATATAAATTGTCGTATTCTACTTTTGGTGCCGTCGTCGGTAGGCTTGTCATCTTATGCACGTACATCTTCCTAAGTTTTATTCTATTCTTCTTTATTATCTTCTGTATCGTTCTTTTTGGTGACTTCTTCATGGATTTCCGTCTACTTTTGTAGTCTTCGTTGAATTTGTTGATCATCGGCACTAGGAGCATGTTTTCTGCTTTGTCTATGTATGTTACGTTGCCTTCTGCCGTCTGAAGTTTTAAAAGAAAATGGATTACTTTATGAAGACATATATTTTGTATGCTTAAGTTAATAGATATACCATGTGTTGTTAAAAATAATATTGTTGTAGTATGCTTCACACAGCTTTTAATTTAGCAATTGGGGTAAGTACCTATATAAACTTTAATCCAGTATAACAAATAGTAGCTGTCTATATCTTTTTTGTTTAATTCTTTAATATAATATCATAGATTGAAAAACCACACTCTAAATTTTAATCAACGGTCCTGAATCCTGAATTAAAAATTCATATTTCATCGTTTTAATTTAGCGGCTTATTAATTAAATCCCTAAAATCATTTTATGGGTGAGTTTATTCACCGTAAATAATTCAAAAGGATATAATACAGGTTGACCCAATCAAATTGGTCTCTAAGGGTAAGACCTGTAGGTTTAAGGCAACTGATATCATAAACTAGCAACCCTCCTGCGGTTTCACTTGCGTTATTGCGATAAAGTTATTGAGTATTGAATATTTAAATTTCCCGCCTTCCAACACTTGTACCTCTGTAGTCTAGAGTACTGTCTATCTCTCTCTACTCTGTGACACATAAAGTGAGCGTGTAAATTCTTTTGCTTTTATTCAAATAAACAGTTATCCAAGTATTTCCATCTTTAATTCTAACAGGTTATGGGCCCAGGGAGCCTAAGTGATCAAATAAATATATAAACTCTAAAATATATACAGAACTATCAGTGATTACGAAAACCGGCAAAAATTCCTAACCTACGAAGTGACCACGCGTGTGAAAATTCTAAAGTAGCTGTTGTATCGTGCAAATATGTCTTCAAATAGTACACTGGCATTGATCGAACGGCTGACAGGCCGTGAGAATTACTCAACTTGGAGATTCGCTGTGAAAACCTATCTACAGCACGAAGAATTGTGGGAATGCATCGAGAATGCGGACGACGATGTAGACACCAAGAAGGATCTCAAGGCTAAATCAAAAATTATACTTCTCGTCGATCCTATAAACTATGTACATATTCAGGAAGCAGAGACAGCAAAAAAGGTTTGGGACAATTTAGCCAAAGCATTTGATGATTCCGGGCTAACACGCAGAGTTGGATTACTTCGAGAACTGTGTACGACGTCACTCAGTAGCTGTCAAAATGTAGAAGATTATGTGAGTAAAATAATGAGTACGGCACATAAATTAAGAAATATTGGGTTTAAAGTAGACGACGAGTGGTTGGGCACCTTACTTCTCTCCGGTTTACCAGAAACTTATCAACCCATGATAATTGCCTTAGAAAGTTCCGGGCTAAAGATAAGTGCAGATTCAGTCAAATCTAAAATCTTACAAGAAGTTAAGATGGATAGCCAAACTTCAGCTTTTGCAATTCGGCATAATAACAAAAAGAAACCTTTCCGTAAGGGACCTCGTTGTTTTGTGTGTAATAAATATGGTCATATCAGCACAGATTGCAAATCTAAAAATAAAAATAAAACAGAGAGCTCAAGCTATGCTGCTGCATTCATTGCTTCAAACAATAACAATGATGTATGGATTGTAGATTCAGGAGCGTCTCTGCATATGACCAAACATGAAAACTTGTTAACTAATCTGAGGGATCCAGATATAAAAACAATTAAGGTTGCCAATGATAAATGCATATCTGTAAAGAGCTCTGGTCATCTAAGTCTAGATGTTTCTGATAGTAAAGGTCAGTCTAAAAAGGTGTTGTTTCAGAATGTTTTGTATGTGCCCGAACTAGCTACCAATCTTATATCAGTCACTCAAATCATAAATAATGGTGGTCAAGTCAAATTCAATAGCAAAGGATGTTCAATTATGAACAGTATGAATCAAGTAGTGGCAACAGCTACTTTAGTCAACAATATGTACCAACTGAACATGTATGGTGGACATGCTTACATATCAGATGTTGATGATAAAGATACATTCCTCTGGCATCAGCGAATGGGACACTTAAATTTCACAGACCTAGAAAAGATGACTGAAAATACAGAAGGTTTAAATTTATTAAAGAAAAGGGACAATTTGACATGCATAACATGCCTTGAAGGTAAGCAAACGCGGATGCCCTTCAAAAATAAAGGTTCAAGAGCCACAAAATTACTTGAACTAGTTCATTCTGATGTATGTGGCCCTATGGAAACGGGATCTCTGGCAGGGGCCAAATATTTTCTGACATTTATTGACGACTACTCAAGAAAAGTTTTTGTTTACTTTCTGAAGAAGAAATCAGAAGTTATAGACAAGTTGAAGGAATTCAAAAACTATGCAGAAAATCAACTGGACTGCAAAATCAAATGTCTTCGCTCTGACAATGGTCTGGAGTACCTAAATAAAAATATATCTGACCTTTTGGCCAGTAATGGAATTACACATCAGACCACAACACCATATACACCACAACAAAATGGTATGGCCGAGCGAATGAATAGGACTTTAGTCGAAAAAGCCAAGTGTATGATGCTCAATGCAAAATTGCCAAAGAAATTCTGGGCAGAAGCTGTGCATACAGCTGCATATCTTATCAACAGGATTCCAACCAAATCATTACAATATAAAACTCCTGAAGAAATGTGGTCTGGAGTAAAACCCAATGTAAGTCACTTAAGAGTTTTTGGGTGTGAGTCAATGGTTCACCTACCTAAAGAGAGAACCAAGAAGTGGGACCCTAAAGCAAGAAAGGCTATCTTTATTGGTTACTGTGATAACACAAAGGGATACAGGTTTATTATTCCTACATCGAGTGTTATAATCAAAAGTAGAGATGCTGTCTTCCTCGAATCAACTGTCACCAGAAACTTTGTTCCGGTGGAATTATCAGAGTTCAAAGTTGAGTCTGGACCAATAGAGAGTACTTCCTCTGACTCTTTAGATGAGATGTCAACTCCCACGAACACTGACATAACAAACTTAACTGAATCTGAATCAGAATATAATTCAGGAAATGAAAGTGAATATGTACCTGATAAAATTATCAGAGATATAAAGAGATCAAATATTACACTAAGACCTAGAAATAAAAAGATTTTTTTAGAAAATGAGAATTCAGACAGAACTTATCTATGCTATGATGATGTATTATCTGATGTACCCCTGAATTACAATGAAGCAATTCAATCACCAAACTCAAAGCAATGGATAGAGTCTATGGAAGAAGAGTTACAATCTCATAGTGAAAACCAAACTTGGACATTGGTTACCAAGCCTGAAAAATCAAAAGTCATTGGATGCAAGTGGGTTTTTCGCATAAAAGAGGAGCCAACAGGTCTGCGCTATAAATCTCGTCTGTGTGCAAAGGGCTATGCACAAACCAGAGGTATTGACTATGATGAAACCTTCGCACCAACAGTCAGGTATGATTCCATACGTTCACTTTTATCAATTGCTGCTGAACAAAATTTAAATATTATACAATTTGATATAAAAACTGCCTTCTTATATGGCGATTTAAAAGAAGATATTTTTATGGCTGTACCTGAGGGTTTAGTATGTGAGCCTAATGTACTATGTAAATTGAACAAATCCTTATACGGGTTAAAACAAGCACCTAGGTGCTGGAATGCCAAATTTAATTCAGCATTAGAAAAGTTTGGTTTTGTAAAGAGTTCAGCTGATCAATGTGTTTATGTGGGGAGGGTTAAAGGAATTAAATGTTTTCTTTGTTTGTATGTCGATGATGGCTTACTTATAACAAAAGAAAAAAATATATTAAAAGAAGTAATAGAGGAATTAAAGATAAATTTTAACATAAAGGTATTTCCTCTCACAAACTTTGTTGGTATGGAAGTCACTAGAAATGAAAAATACATTTTTATTCATCAAAGTAATTATATACAGAAGCTGCTGGTAAAGTTTAACATGAGTAATGCCAATTGCAATAGTATTCCTGCTGATCCTAATGTAAAGTTACAGAAAAATGATATGGTACCTGAGAAGAACATACCATACAGAGAGGCAGTTGGGTCACTGATTCATCTGGCAACTGTAAGCAGACCTGACATAATGTATGCAGTAAGCTTGGTGAGTCAATTTTTACATTGCTATAATCAATCTCATTGGAACGCAGTGAAGAAGATATTTAAATATTTAAAGGAAACCAAAGAGTTTGGCTTATGCTATCAATTCAAGACTGAAACTGCAGATTTGATAGGCTACAGTGATGCTGATTTTGCCAATGATTTGACAACTAGAAGATCAATGACCGGATATGTATTCATAAAAAGTGGAGCTGCTATCACATGGTCTAGTCAGCGTCAACAGAGTGTAGCATTGTCAACAACTGAGGCAGAGTTCATGGCTGCCTGTGCTGCCACCAAAGAACTTATGTGGTTAAAGCAATTATTTTGTGACTTAGGAGAGTTTAAGCAAATGTCTATATGTTTGAAAATTGACAATCAAAGTGCAATAAATGTGATAAAAAACAGCGAATATCATAAACGCTGTAAACATATTGATATAAAATATAATTTTATAAAAGAAAAATATAATGAGAAAATTATTAACTTAAACTATGTTAGCACAGACAACCAATATGCAGATATGTTCACAAAAGCTTTGTCTCGAGATAAATTTAAGTCAATGAGAAGTAATATTGGTATGTCATGTATTAAATAGTGTTTAACTTTACTCTTAAAAATTGTTTGTAATATTTAAATTGTATACTTTGTAGGAAGGCTTTAATTTAGAGAGAGTATTGAATATTTAAATTTCCCGCCTTCCAACACTTGTACCTCTGTAGTCTAGAGTACTGTCTATCTCTCTCTACTCTGTGACACATAAAGTGAGCGTGTAAATTCTTTTGCTTTTATTCAAATAAACAGTTATCCAAGTATTTCCATCTTTAATTCTAACATTGAGAAACGTACAAGCTCGAATAAACATAACTCATAAAACATAACATAGGTACATATTCGAAATAAGATAAGTTTCGGAGATTACAGGTAATAATCAAACTTTACCTATAACAATCTTAATGTAAAGAAGATTTATACTGTAATATTATTCGTACCGCTGTGTTTTTGGAGTTCATGTATCCATTGAATTTCTCATCTCCGTGCATGTACTTTAACTCCTGAAACAAATTTATTTACCTATTTACTTTTATACATAACACAACCAAAATATAAAAAAATAAATATTAATTAATATTTAATTCGAGTTGGGTTGTAACTCAACACATATGTTTTCAGATACATAAAGCTAGAAATATATAATTACTAAGACGAATACGATGGAAGTTTAAAATCCAAGATGGCGAATGTGACAAAATGGCTGCCAAGAATTCTTCTCTCACTTTAATGATGGCCTTTACTCATCGATACGGTGACGACAAGGAAGTAAACTAATTTCAGAAAAAAATATAAGTAGGTGTTCTAAAAAGGTTCTATTAAAGTTTCCGCATTGATCCATCCATATCTTATTTAATAGCAATAGTAGTGCACATAGAAGTGCAGATAAATAAATAAATGCATCAAAATAATCTTCGGATCTTACGTATTTGCATAAAAATAGAATACTTGCTTTATATAACGCCGTAAAAAATATAAGTACTTCAAAACTCGTTGAAAGTAAAATAAAAAACAGCACCCAAAGTATTTAATGTTTGAGGAAAAAGCTTTAACAAAACTTCCAACCTCATTAATAACGTATTATGAACTAAATTTAAACAACAGATTGAATAAAAAAGTTGGTTTCGAAATTAATTTCTGTTACATGAAAGTTATATAGTATACGATAATAAACATCGCTTTAAAAAGGTTTTATATACGACTTTCCAAAGCAGTTATAGGTAAATTAATTGGTATAAATTATCACGTACAATATTTTATTATGTAGGTACTGCAGTTAAAAGCTTAGAATTTCAATTTATATAAAAAAAATCTGCGATTAATTCTTCTTTTTGTATGTTCGCCAGAGCAAGGTTTGTAGCCAAAAAAAATTTAATTCAATCAATATTTGAAAATTTGCAGGTACAAAGTTCACCGGGTTAGCTATTTGAGTTTAAAAATAAACTACTTCAAAATAAATTACTCGTTTTAGTACCATAAATAAAGAACTAAAAATAATAAACGGTACTTGTTCTCTTAAACTCTTAAACCGAGAAACTTAAATTATTACCTGTTCAGAAGCCGCCGCAAAATAATTCAATATAAAAAACGTTAATAACAGTAGTAACATTATACACCTAATCACATTTGTAACCAGGTTCAAATGAGTAGTAATAAAATTAATCTGAACTTTTATAAACTATGAAAATAGTTTACAGCATTTGAAAACCATAACACTATTGTTCTAAACGAAGTACTGAAAGTGTTTGAAAAAAATATATGTCGAAATAATCGATACGAGTGCTACTTATACCCAATCGGATTGAATTTACGTTTGCTTATAAGGGTGAGGTGGTAAAACGAGCGGGAATTCTATAAGCGGTAGCGGGAGCGAGTTTAAACGCGCGTATAGTTCCAAGATCTTAGACTCTCTCTATCTCTTACATTGATGTGTATGCTGTCAAAATGGACCATTTAGTACTAGATAACTTTAGTTCTTAATTGCTGACTGCTATAAGTATAAGCGGTTGCAGCAGCGATAGTTATAAAGATCTCACAGGCTGTGACAAGAGGATGTTTCTCATACACTATGTTTTTATATTTTATGTGCTGTCAAAATTAACTATTTAGTACTTGATAACTTTAGTTCTATCTTAGAGTAGGTAAAGGTGAATACTAAATATAATATTTCTCTTTAACTCTACAGGTAAATATATTTTAACACATATATTGGTACAGTGGTTTTTCAGCAATACTGAGAAAAAAATAGTAGATACCTAGGTGTAATAAGGTGTATTAAAATTAATCAATGTGTGAGATACCTACAAACATCAGAATTTTTCCATACACAACAAAATAAATAGCTTTATATATAATCTCTCGCTTCCCGCTAGTATCGACACCTCAGCCCACAATAAAATACAAACAATACTACAAAATCGTTTCTCAAGTCACACACTATCACAAATGTTAATGCAAAATTATTTATCATATAAATTGACACTCTAAAGTTTAAATAACAATCAAATATTTACATTTCAATGAGTTAAATAATAATATATTTATTAGTAGTAAATTAAGTAAATACAACATTATGACAATTAAATAAATATTCTTTAAAGTAAGGTAAAGAAAAATAATCTTTTTAAAAACATAACCCTCCTTCTGGCGCTGTCGAGTAAAAAGAATGTCTACAGGATATTATTGGACACTAAAATGTTTTACGAGGTAAGTTAATATTTTACATCAATGTTTCTATAAATTATAGGTAGGTATTCGAACTAATATCTATACTAATATTATAAAGAGGACAAGAAAAGAAAGATTTGTTTGTTTGTAATGAATAGGCTCCGAAACTACTGGACCGATTTCAAAAATTCTTTTACCTTTGGAAAGCTACATTATCCCCGAGTAACATAGGCTATATTTTATCCCTATGTTCCCACGGGAACGGGAACTACGCGGGTAAAACCGCTGGGAGGCAGCTAGTATATTATAAATGTGTTTTCGACGCTTATACGCCTAAACTACGAAACGATTTCAAAATACAAATCTATAACACATTTTATTTATTTACCTTTGTAAGTATTATACCGTTACTGCTACTAGTACTACTGCTAGTGAAATAATTAAGCTATATTAACATAACAATAGTATAACTAACTTCTATCATCAGCTCATATACCTACATACTAACAACAAGGGCTCAGGCTATAGTCCACCATATATTGCCATGCCTAGGACTAGAAGGTGGTTAGCCTCTGAAGGCTGTTACACCCTTACACGGACAATCGGTGAGCGCTGAGGGCTCTCAACCGTAGTAGATTTAAGCGACAGCGCTGAGGTTGTCCCCTGCGGGACCGTGCCTCGGTTCAGGGCGTCGCTGGGGGTGAGGGACTCACTGGTTTGATTATTTAGGGAATTTTATATCGGACATTCAGTGGCCTGACTCGAGTCTCAATAATATTAGACCTCCTTGAATAACCGATGACCTTTGGTCCCCATTTTTGCAATTTAACTGCAAAGAGACAAGGGCTTATTGGAATTTAAAGTAATGTAATTTCGTCTAGTTTGACTTAGGGCCCAAAATAGTTAACATACCTAGCATTAAAATTCTGAATAACAGTGGGTGTATTTGAGCAAAATTATTTGATACAGTATAATGTAATTTGTTGTTGTAAACACAGGTATTCTGAGTTTTTACAACAATTGGCGAAGATTGTGTTATTAACATAATTATATAATAATGAAGTCGAGAAATCCCAAAATATTTAGTTAGAATTATGTTTATATTTTAATACTTTGCCACTTCTGTAGGACAATGAGAATAAATTGCTATAGAATATATCCAGAGACATTTGTTTTATCTGACTCCTAATTAAGCTAACTGAGGTATTCTACCTACCATGGTAACCAGACACCAAATATGCTACTTTTATAAATATTTGATTCAGACAAAAAAAAATTTGACTGGAATATTAAAATAAAAACAATATGTTCTAACCATTCTTTACCTTCTGGTTACCATAGTACAAGCTCATCATAGAATCAGATTGGTCGTGTTTGAAAACGATTCAGAATGTTCATCTATTTATTTACTAGTAAGTCCCCGCGGTTTCACCCGCGTTCCGGGGAGATCTTCAATTTCAAGCACATCTTCAAAATTGAAGATGTGCCTATATCCTTTCTCAGGCTCTACACTATCTGTGTACCAAATTCAGCAGGTTCAGTAGTTTTACCGTGAAAGCGAGACAGCCGACAAAGGTACTTTTGCATTTTTAATAGTAAGAATATAGATATTATTTAATCATAAAGGTAACTTAAACTGCTGCTCTCTAGTATAATTATTACCTTATTTTACAGATGCGTGCTTTGATACTGTTAACATTATTATCCGGAATCAAATGCTCCGTGGTTATAGACGCCGTCGGTCAGAAGGGACTCGTCGTTTCTAATTACTGTCCGAAAATGACATACTGCCCTGAAGGAGCCCATGTCATGTGCATGTACCATGATCCTGTGAGTTTACTTTTATCCTTAACTAGTTCATGCTCCGCGGTTTCACTCGTATTCCAGGTGGATCTAATAATTTTTTTGAACCTCATTTGGGAAATTACGAACATAAATAGCCAATTTGATCGAGATGTTGTGGACAAGAATGTAGCAAATTATAATTTATTTTAAAAATATTTAATGGTCATTCATTTATATTTATAAATAAATAAATAAAAGATGAATACTGGCTGTACTTATTTGATTTTTTCATGTAAATATAAACAACCAGCCTTATGTATGTTAGAACAAAGTAACGCATTATTTTATTTATTTAGATAGATTTATCTTGTCAAAGTGATACCAGTTAAAGTGACAGGCTGTAATTTTTTTTTAATAAACGACTATTGAATATTATTAAAAATAAATTACCTTTTCCTACATTCTCATTACTGTGTCAATTTCCCTTGAAATCTTCACGCAACCTTCAGACCTTAAGGCGTATTAAAATTATGCTTTAACTAGCTCAATTACAATTTTATATTACAGAAGCACAAATTTGGACCGCGTTGTAATAAACCGAGGAAGGTTGAGACGACACCAGCTTTGGCAAAGCTGTTTCTTTTTAAGGCAAACAAGTGAGCTTTTTCTAGTTATTTAGTATCTCCTATATAAACAACCAAAAGCTTTATTTATAAACTAATGGCTCCCCGTAGTTTCATCCGCGTTCTTGGGGGACAGCAATTTTCCCAATAAAAAGTAGCTTATGTACCTATTATTCCAGAATATTTTCTAACTCTGTGCCAAATTTCATCGCGATCCCTTCAGCCGTTCTGGCGTGAGAGAGTAACAAGCATACATCCATATATTATCATAAACTTTCTCATTTATAATATTACGAATAGGTATTTTTATAATGTAAGACAATTAAATATTTATTTAAGAATAAAACCGTTCCGATCTTCTTAATTTTTTTCAGATTGAGAGCTGAAGTCGCCCAAGGAATTGCAAGAGGAAAAAGCCAGGCATACTTACCTAGGGGATATGGAATATTCAGACTTGTATGTTTATGATATCTATAACTTACTCTTAGTTAAAATAGCTATAATCGTCGACGCAATTAAAGCCTATTTTGATACCATAATAATATAAGCAGAAGATTATTTTTTCCAAAAAGAATTAAGAGTAGACATATTACTTATATTCCAACGATAAGCCTAAGTAATATGTATTTACAATACCTATCTATATATTGCCCCTTTGAATATCTTTGCTCAGACGTATAAAATGCCCTCGTCACAAAGGAGTTACCTTTGGTATACATAGATGCCAAAGACAGTCTTACGGAAGATATGTCATATGTGTTTACACTTTTTCAGAAATGGGATGAAGAATTGGCGACGTTCGCCCAATTGTTAGCCAACCAATGTGTGCTTAAACATGACTTATGCAGATCAACTTGTGAGTATTCAAGCTTTCAATAACTTAAGTAGCATCCATCGCACGGTTTCACTCGTATTCCCAATTGTCTTATTGTTCACTTAATAAAAAAACTAACCTATTGCTATTTCGGAACATATCCTAACTCTATGCCAATTTTGATCTTTTAGTCGTTCTAACGTGATTGAATATCAAACATCCATTCATCCAGACTCTCGCATTTATAATTAGGAAGATATATTTACGACTAACTCCGGGCTAAACGCCTATACAACCTAACCTAAAACCAAGAGTTAATATGCTCGTCTCTTTTTGTTATATGATATTAGAAAGTGACCGACACAATATGTATTTGTTTGACGCAAGAGAGGGGTATTAATAAATTCAACGTTTACACCCTAAAGATAAAATAATTTATTTACTAATTTCCCAGATCTAAGATAAACTGATTTTTGACGCCCCTGGTGTTCCAAGCGTCCATAGGCTGCGGTAACCGCGTCCCATCAGGTCACCTTACTTCACCTTAGTGGTATAAAAAAATAGTTACGGTGTATTTGCCTCTCACCTGATTACGGACTTATCGAAAGAGATGCAACTACTTCCCTGAATTTGAACGTAAACCTTCTTCCCCCAGCAAGGTTCCCTGATCCTGGACAGACAGTAGGCATGTGCCGGCTCTCTCACCCCGAATGGATGATAGTGAAGCCGAGGAAGTTTCAGTTCGCCACCCCTGGCCTTTCTACCGAAAAGTTGATTTATGCGATAAACCAAAGTGCCCTTGGCTGGGCTGGCCAGAAGGAATATGTAACACCTAATATGATAAGGGACTACCCGGATTGGGGGGTGTAAGTAACAAACCATTTTTTGAAAAATTTTGCAAATGTTTTTTATTGTAGCAATAAAAATCATTACTATTAAGATTAAGAAAGCCAGTTCGTGGGTTTAATTTAAAGGATGAACCTGACTGCTTATCCTATGTATTCAAATTCAGTACATTTTTAAATACTAGTGGCTCCCTGCGGTTTCCCCCGCGTTCCTGGGGATCTTTAATTTTCCCGGGCTAAAAAGTAGCCTATGTCCTTTCTGAAGCTCTAGTTAGACTATCTGTGTCCCGAATTTCATTTGATTCGATTCAGTTGTTTTAGCGTGAAAGTGAGACAGACAGACAGACAGAGATCTATACTTTCGCATTTATATTATAATATTAGTTAGGAAGTTAGGATTAGTATATATTAATTTTTTAGGTTTCTCAAAATCGTTTCAATAAAAATATAGATAAACACTGTTCTTTAAGTGATATAACAATATTTTTATCCTAAGAAAAGACAGGAATTAATAAATCATGTATTATTTCAGTAACCCGAGGGAACGTGGTGGCAAATTATATATGGATATAATATCAGGTGACGCCAGGTACATGGGTTGTGGCATATCTGCATTTAACGAATTTGCTAATCGGGATGGTCAGCCATCTTTATTTAATGTGAGTTTTTGCTATCCATATAAATTGATCACATTCAAATCAATATGATTTTCAAATGATAATTACTTACATACAATTTTTTTTTTACAAAAATATGAATGTGTAATAATAGTCTCAGGGGATTTTATGAATTTTGAAAAATAATAGCTAGGTATAGGATACTTTAATTTTGGTGTGGATGGATACTTTTAAATATGTCCTAGAATTGCGTATTTGTAACTTTGTACCTTCCAAAATCTACAACATAGATTACATAATAATGATTACATAATATATCGTTTTTAATTATGATGCACCTATTAAATTAATATAAAAAATCAAATTATTACAATATATGTTATTATTATTTACAGTCAATATTAGTAATCTGCAACTTCTCAGCGAGGGGAAAGAAGGGTAATCCGTTATTTAAAACTGTGAGACCAACTACTCCCGACTTCAGTCCCGCCTGCGGCTGTCCAATAGAAGATTCGTTTGAAGATGACGAGTGCTTATGTGTTGAAAAGAAATTTGGTCCTTTAACAAGTATGGTTCTTACATTTATTTTATTATTTATAAAACATACTTTGTGGTTAGTGACCTCAAGCCGCCGGTCGTGGATTCGAATCCCACCCAGGACAAACATTTGTATGCATTAATATGTCTGTTCGTTCTGTTTCTAGATGTAAATAGATTTATAAGTTTGTATTTAAAAGCAGTATATGCAGAATGTTCACTATCTGGTTACCATAACACTTCATTCGAAGCTTACTTTGGAATCAGATTGGCCGCGTGTGAAAAATGTCCCAGGATATTTATTTATAATTACCATAGCAATAGGTATCCTTAATTATTAAACATAAGGTCCATTTTACATTACAAGGCATTTGGTACAGGTTTTTCTGATGAATATGGCTTTTGTTGACTATTATTTTATGTGAACTAGCTTTTCCCCACGGTTTCATCCGTAGTTCTCAATAAGTACCTACGTAGAAATTAGACTATGAGAAACATTTTATGATCATTAAAAAACACCGAATTGGTTCGACAATTATCCAGCTCAGCAACACATTTATAACTATAAGGTAAGGTTCCGTAATATTTTCGTTACAAATTCACTTCCTTTTTGCTGGTTTTAGTAGCCAAAATATTATATGTAATGTGAGTTTTGTAATAAAATAAAATAAATATTTGATATTAAAAGAGTTTTTAGAATCGGTACAACAGTTACAAACAAACGTATATTTACTTCTTTTTATATCAAATATTTAAGTTATTTTAAACTTTTCAATATAGGGACGTATCAGACAGAAGGCGTAGATTTCCTTCCTTATCCAAAAATGAATTGACCGTGAGGGATTCTAAATTTAATTATAAGTTCCTTATATTGTCACTTTATTTTTTTACGCCTTTTACTTTTTGGCGTGAAAGAGTATCCCTTCGTCCATAATACTCATAAACTTTCGCATTTATAAATATTAGTAGAATAACTTACTTATACTAGTGCTATTTCCGGTGCCCAACAGGACTGTTATTTCCTCGAATATTTGATTTTTTATAGATTAAGTCAACTTATGGTTTTTCAAATGACATTTTCTGGTTACCTACTCCAACATAGCGTAGACGTCTTACTAGGCTTAGTGTCAGACAACTGAGTGCTTAATCCGCTTATTTAGGGAGCAACGGTTACTTAGGTCTCACTTAGGGCTGCCATCCGGGTTTCCCCGGATTAGTCCTATTTCGAAGGGCGTCAGGGGGCCGGCCGGCAAGGGGGTTCACCCGGTTCACTTTTATTGTCAGGGGAAACCTATTTTTTGATAAGTCTATTATTGCTAAGCTGTATAAATGAATAAAATGTACATACGAAGAATACCGATACCTACTTAAATTTCATTTTGGTACTGTTGAAAATTTGGGCAGAATCTAGATGACATCTAAGTAGTGTCTGCAGCACCAGATGTCATCTAGTTTCTGCCTAAACAAATAAATTTTCGTGAAAAAGTGGAGTTATTAGATTTACAAATTAAGGTATCGATTTCATCGAAATCTCCGGGATTTTTGCTGTATTTATCCGGGAAAGGTAATTTTGGTGATGGCAGCCCTAGTCTCACTTATAGAGTGTCAGTATTAATAGTTTCACGGAAGTGTATTTTGCTTGTGCTTATGACGTCACAGGTGTAATTATGTCGTTACAACGTTTAAGCTTAGATGGTGTTTATTTGATCTAAGAAACTTGGAAATGATTAAGTGTCTCTGTAAGACTGGCAGACTTTCATAATATTATTCCATAGTTTACGATCCGCGCAACTTCATCTGCCTTATAGCTCCATCGTTTCTGAAGCATTTTTCAGCGATGCTCTACTCCTATTGGTCGTAGTGCAATATTATATAACCTATAGTTTTCTTCGATAAATGGGATATCCAAAACAAAAATAACTTTTCAATTCAACCCAGTAGTTCCTGAGATTAGCACGTTTATCAAACTCTTCAGGCCTCCAAAATTTAGTAAAAAAAGATTTTGACTTTAGGCCACAGGGCCTTTTTTAAGATTAAATTATGATGTTAAGTTTGATTGATATTGACAGGTACGCAGACAAACATCCCATCCGAAGAAAAAAAAATAGATAATCGATACAAAATATGTATGAATCTTTTATTTTTATATCTTTTACATAAATAAACCTATATATTATTAAGCTAGGTTTATTTATCTGCTTTTTGTAGACGCATCGGAATACTGTACCGGCCTGAGCAAATGTCGTCATATTAAATTCTTTTCAGCCTCTCAAGAGACGTTGAAACACCCAGTGACATGTTCCGACAGCGATATGAACTGTGAACCGACAGTTGTTCTACTGCCAATATTTACTGTGGAGGACGCGCCGCCGCAAAAGCTGATCGCTAGGGAAAGGTAACTATGAGCTAACTGCCACATGTATACCTCAATGTAAGCACAGGGCTGTTTAAATATATAAAAAGAAAAACGCAGTATAATGCAGTGTAATCGTAATAATTATGTTTCTTCAAATAAACACTATACTATACTCTAAATAGTTATCTACAACTTGGGGAATTATCCTAACTAATACTATAAATCCGAAAATAACTCGCGAGAAGAAACTACTGAACCAATGAAAATAAATTTGGTACATAAATAAGTACTCTAGAGCCTGAGAACGGACATAGGCTACTTTATATTCCAGGAAAATGGAAGATCTCCCGGGTACGCGGGTGAAACCGCGGGGAGCCACTAGTTTCCCATAACACTGAGAGTTAGCTGACTTGCAACGGTGTTTCATAGATAAGTTTTTTTTATTCTCAGACCTATTTTGTCGGGGCCTCAAAAAAGTGTAGAAATAATTGATGTCTATGATAACGCTGAGGACAACAACAATTTATATGGGAATTTAGAATACGTAAGTATTTTAAATTATCATGAGCTTAGGTATATGTAAATATAACATAATTTTCTATAGGTATTTAAATATATTTGTTTTTCAGCATCAGCAGACAATGAAACCAATGGTTATAGATCCTCACCGATATGCCTTTACAGTAAGGTAGGCTATATTTTTAACTGACTTTTAAAAATATCTAAACTATTTTTGTTTTTAAAGAGCTTTTATATATTTTTCTTATTATAAATTACAATTACATAAAAATCGTAATCATAACTATTCTTTGTGGATGCCTAAGTTAGTAAAATTATCTTTATATTATTAAATTTCAGGCCAGTACCGTCAACAAATAAGAAAAATTATGAAGTGAAAAACCGGCACTTCAATAAACCGGCATTGCCAAAAAACCGGTTACTGCACAAGCAATCCCTACGCACACCACCGAGGAATACACAGACCAACAGAGTATTTATGTCTTTATTTAATTATTCTTAAAATCTTATATGCAGACTAAAATCCGACAAATATTATAAATGCTGAAGTTTGAATAGATGTGTTTTACTAAACATTACCACGATCTCACTTATTGTATATAGATTATAACTTCGAACAAGGGTAAACAATATTCAGATTTGGACACAGCTTAGATTTTCAATACTTAGGTACAAGACTAACAGAATTACTTTCTGAGCAGCTCTATAAGCATTAATAATAATACTTATAGATATACTTATATTTTCCCAATATTAGCTAAAAACACTGTCTAATTAAGCTCTAAATAAAAGTTCAAAGTTTCAGAAGTCCAGAAGTATATTTTCGAGAGTTCAAAAGTTTCAACTGCCACGTAACGGGATGAGTGCTATGAACGACATCAAAAAGGATGTAATAGCGAGAAAAGACTTCTCCAGTGTACAGAAACTTGTTGACGACTATTTGAACAGCAGACGAATTAACGATCCAATTAAAATAGAAACGGCCCCAAACCCGCATGATGTTGATTTCGACGAAATACTAATGAGAAAAGACACACACGACGTTCAAGAACACACAGAAACATTCCTAAACACAGCAGAAGAACGGGTAATAAATTATAATCAGTATTTAAAACTGAGAAATCTCACAACTGAAGAACCGAGAACAGAGTTCAAAAATGTTAACGAAGATTCAGATAACAAACTAATGGCTTTACTAAACACTTTAGAGCAAGAAGTGAAACATATACAACTACATGGTGATGAAAAGGAAATATTTGATGCTAAAATAAGGAAGATTTATGGTAGTGTAGTTGGAAAACCTGTTGATTTACTGACACACAAGCATAAAGAACCAGATTCAGATTTCCTTGAACACGATATGACAAATTACATCAAACACAAACCTAACAATTATTTACCGATCGGTGAAGTACTTGATAGGAAGGTAGATCAGCATTTCGAAGCTGATAGGATAAAAGATTTTGATAATGACAAACGCATAATCGATGAAAACGATCATGAGCTACTTAAATCATATGATAAACCGATGCATTCTAAATACGATAGACCGACTAACATTGCTAGAAGTCCTAGATATAGGGACATAAATTCTGATGAAGAGTTCAGACCCAGACATTATGATAGATATACGTATGATGGTATTAAAAGTAGAAACACTTATAGTGACAGCAGAGGTTTATATAGACACAGGGATCTAGATGAGATGAAAGTTCGTGGCAACAGAGGTGATGAGAGAATGAAGAATAAGAACTTCTATGTGAATGATATGAATGACGATCCGTTGATGAGTGTGGAAAGGAGACGGTATTATCAGGAAAAGTTAGACAATTTGGAGAAAAGGTTGCACAATACGCGGTCTTACAAACGGCTGCAACGGACTGAGGTAGAATTTTTATGATAATAATTATTATGTTATGTTCAGCCCCTTGTGTCCCACTGCTGGGCAAAGGCCTCTCTCCCCCGCTTCCTAACCTATCTATCTTGGGCTGTTCCTGGCCAGTTGTTATCAAAGGAGTCCAGGTCATCTCTCCATCTACCTTCCGCGACGTCAGTGTCTAGTAGCTGGGGACCAGAAGGTCGTAATTTTGGCCCAGTTGTGGTCAGGCATACGACTGACGTGCCCTGCCCCATTTTAATTTCGCTGCTGCTTGGGCTTGGGTAGGAATATTAATGTACCTGATATAATTCTTTTAAATAAATATTTACACCCAGTCACGAAACAAAAGGATATGATCCCAAATAACTATTCTAGTTCTTTTAATACTGAATATATCATTCATAAATCATTTCACATACATCCATCGCAAATTCTAACGTTTCCATAGTGTTACCAACTACAAAAACCCCCCCTACCACTTACCGTTAGCGAACGGAAACTCAATAAAAACTAGGGCACATTCAATAACCAGTAAAAGCGAATTCCGTATGGCTTTCAGATTTCGTTGAATAATCATGTAAATTTCATGTAAATGTGTGTTTTTCAGCCTGACGCCGATCATCACTTGCGTGCGATACGACCGAGCCGCGACGAGGTGCATGCCAGATCTAAAAATCAAATCGACTCATATTACATGCCAGAGAGAGCAAGATACATGCATGGATTCTAACTGGAGGCATTTCATCCTTCTACAGATCAAACGTCACCGGAATTTACATATTCCGAAGTTTAAAAAAGAATATTCTCAATGTCTTTGGTTTAGGTTCTATTGTTGAAATGTGTTTTGCTAATTGATCCTTTTTTGAGTTACTAATTTGTAATTTTTTTTTTATAGTTTTGTACTTATTTTTTTTGTTCATATTGTTATTGATACTTAAATAAAATTCTGTTCTTATTTACGTATAATTTTATAGTGGCTCCCCGCGGTTTCACCCGCGTTCCCGGGATAAAAAGTAGCCTATGTGTTATTCCAGAACATATTCTAGCTCTGTGCCAAATTTCAAGCAGATCCCTTCAGCCGTTGGAGCGTGAAAGAGTAACAAACATCCATACATACAAACTTTCGCATTTATAATATTACTAGTGGCTCCCCGCGGTTTCACCCGCGTTCCCGGGATAAAAAGTAGCCTATGTGTTATTCCAGAACATGTTCTAGCTCTGTGCGAAATTTCAAGCAGATCCCTTCAGCCGTTGGAGCGTGAAAGAGTAACAAACATCCATACTTACAAACTTTCGCATTTATAATATTAGTAGGATAGTAGGATTGAGTCTTTTTAATTCTACCTAAACAGCTGATCCTTTTAAGATTGAAAGCTTATAGTTAATAAATTATTTTGATGCAACAGATAAATCATTAGTTATGATTTATAACATAAATTTAATTCATTTAAATTTAACTCATTTGTTCGAATACCTAGATGAATTTATTAATAAAATTCTCGTATTTGAACATTCAGCCTTTTCCAGCTACACGATAGAATTTTGCAGTAGGCTAAAAAAAACACAATCAAAGTGCTGTAAACTTTTATCGAATGAATAATCAATATTTACCGTAAAGTTTACAAATAGCTGCTGCCAGCTATCGCTTTAGAAATAAGAACAAAGCGAATGAGCTGGTAACTTTTTTTTAATTTCATCTGGCTGGCCATCGAACGTTCACAGATTGAAATTCAATTAAAAAAATAAAATGGAATACTTTTTTAAATTCACGGTTTTGTTTATGTGTAGTGGTATGGTAATCGCTAAAGATTTACATGTCAAAGAGGTATGTGCCTTTTAATGAATTAATAAGTGAACATAATAAAATTATCTCTTCTCTGTCTGCCCTTAATAATTATTTCTTAAATTTAGAGTGGCAACATGAATTTTGTTTTTTTTTTCTCTGAGACTGTCAAGCAATTTTGACAGCGCCCTTTCCAGTTATCTTTTTATTTTTTTATTTTGTTTTAAGATTGAATATAATTGCCTCTCGCGACTTCACGACACTCAAATTGTTGTCATGGTTTTGGAACTTATACCCTTATTTATTTTTCAGGACACTAATTTGGAGAAGGATACGTATAATGACTTTTCAATAGATTTAATGAATCTCTATGGAAATAATAATGTATTTACCAAAAATGAACGGGTAATTTTGATTAAAAAAAATACACAAATTTCTTAATAAAATATGTATATAAACACATACTTAAATATATTTTCAGTTCGTACGTCACGTGAAAGCAGTAACAGAGAGTATTCTAGAACATTTATTTAAGGAAATCAAAGGGAAGTATCCATCAGCAAAGAACATTCGAGAACCGAGGACGATTCAAAAACTGAAAAATGAGTTGAAAAAACGAATAAACTCAAAACGACGGAAGAAAAATCAACGAAAAAAGGCAAATAAACATCGAAACCATAATCGGAATACTACTAAAAAACATCAATAAACACGTGTTGGTGTAGTAATTACCTTACCAGCCACATGTCGTGGTTTCGATTTCCACCTACAGTTACAGTAGACAGTTTACAGTTTGCTTACATGTCTGTTTGCTCTGTAAATATGTATCTATATGTATAGAAAAATATTAATTTAAATTTTAATCCGGTTAACATAGTACAAGATCTATTTGATTTGGATATATGTAATAAGCTATCTCTGAAACTAATCATCATGAAACTAAAAATACTTTGACCTCATAATAAATGCTTATAATTTAAAGTTTAAAATTATTCATAATACAATATAAACCATACTTGAATATATTAAATAGATTTTTGTCTATGATAATTTTTCTTTTTAGACCCCGAAAATTTAATAAACCTCAACTAATAAAATATAATGAAAATATTTCGACAATAAAAAATAACTACTTTCTGTGTTGTCTGGAATAGTAGGTACCTACTTCTTCACTTTTTGTTACAATAAAACTTAATTATTTAGGTGATTATTTTTTATTTAACAAGCTTTAGCCGCGTGCTTTCAGTGGATTTTTTTCATGGAAATTTGTTTCCAGAAATAAAATCTTAGATTTGTTTATAATAATTCAATTTATGTTCCTCATTACCGACTTATCCACTTCCCGCCGACTCTACGCTTACATCTTTCAAACTACGCAATTCATTTTAATGCAGTTTTCTATAATAGATAGACCGATTTAAAAGCTAAGCTTGGGGTTTGTGGTAATATGTTTCAATAGGTGGGTCGCTAATTAAGAATAAATAAATAAGATATCTACTGAAGTATTTATTAACCCGACAGTTTATGTTCGTAACTCAATTACGATGAAATTTTATAAAGAAATAGGATATGTTTTGGAACAGTATTCCTCTAGAAAAAAAAGCCTCTCCTTCCTCTCTCAGGAAAGTGAATGTGTAGAAGTTTAGAAGTAACTGCATGGGAAAGAAGAATAAATAAAACCACAATAAAAATATTATTCATTCATTTTAATATGCACTATTATATCGACCGGTTTGGATCTCTTACTCAAATCGATCAAGTCGGAATGATTAAAAATTCTCTCCTTCACTGTAGTCTCTACATACTTCCCGTTTTTAATCTTCTTACTTCTTTTAATCTTTTTGATCTTCTTCCTTTTTCTCTTCTTACTCTGGAATTCTTCTGTCTTGTTATGCATTTTGCTCCTTCTTACTTTCTTCTTCTTTAGTACTTTCTTTTTTTTTGGTACAGACTCTCTTTTTTTCGGGGGCCGTAATCGAGGTCGCGGTTCATAATATGGTATGAAATCTTGTTGCTGCTCCATATTGTCATGGGAATCCTAAATATAAACAAAAAACAGTACAAATACAATGGTTTTTCATGAATTTTATACCTATATCCTAATATCATGAATGCGAAAGTATCTGTCTGTCTGTTTCACTTTCACGGTAAATCTACTGAACGTATTTAAATTTAATTTGGTACACAGATAGTCTAGAGCCTGAGAAAGGACATAGGCTACTTTTTATCCTGAGAAAAATGGAAGATATCCCGGGTACGCTGGGAGCCACTAGTATTTATATTCCTTGATACTAAAACTAAAATAGTGAAAATTTTAAACTCGAAGCGTGCTTTTAGATATAAGTATATACGGTTTAGTAGTTAACCCTTTCATTTAAACTGTTATTCATCAGATCAATTCTTACTAATTCTAGACATAAAAATCTCTTTTCTTTCTAAATGTAAACATATTTTAACGTATCTATGCTTTTAACAAGTAAATCAAGTAGCTAAGAATGTCTCAAGATATTTTACAACCGTAGGTAACAGTTATAAGATGAAAAGTTAATTGTCGCTTTTGTTATTATTTTGTAAAATTTTAACTACCTGATAAGGTTGTATATAGCTCCTCTCCATGCTCTGGAACCAGCCTCCGACGGGCAGGATCTGTTTGGACATTGCTTCCACCTAAAACATGATGTATAATTGTAAATCACATCCCCTAATTGACTTGAATAGAACTGAAGGTCAGTTGAAGAGATTTTCTTAAACATAATCACCGACTTCAAAATTTTTTGGGAACTACGATGAAATATAGAAACATCATTCATTGATGCTCCGTTCCTATTGCCTGTAGCGTGATGATATATAGCCTTCCTCGATAAATGGGCTATCTAACACTGAAATTTTTTTTTAAATCGGACCATTAGTTTCTGAGATTAGCGCTTTTAAACAAACAAACTCTTCACCTTTATTTATTAAGTGAAGATAAAGATTTATTCAATGTTTTTTTTTTGTTATAATTACTGTAATATCATACCTGTTTCCCACCATCTTTTATGTTTAAATTTACAACAGTAAATATTAGAATCTTTATAAAAATATTGTAAGAACCCATTGTACGACATACGTTCAAACTAATACACGTTTGAAAGTTAACTGCACGTTTTCTTGTTTACACACAGAACCATTGTTCAAGTTTCCTGTTATGGAAACTATTAGACAAATAACTAAGGTTTACGTTAAAAATATCAGTAAGGCAACGGTTTTGATTCAAATCGTTTAATGAAGTAACGTAAAAAATTAAGTACCATCCTAACTCTATCTACGGAAAGAAAAAAAATGAAATCCATACTATACTAATATTATAAATGCGAAAATAACTCTGTCTGTCTGTCTGTTACGCTTTCACGCTAAAACTACTGAACCGATTTAAATGAAATTTGGTACACAGATAATTCAGAGCCTGAGAAAGGACATAGACTACTTTTTATCCCGGGAAAATTGAAGATCCCCGGGAACGCGGGCAAAGCCGCGGAGAGCCACTAGTACTTTTTTTTTATTATTTATTACTTCATTTCATTACGACGCTTTCAGGCCTAAACCACTAAACCGATTTTTAAGAAATTTGGCACAGAGGTAGAAAGCTTAAAGACAAGCAAATTTTTCCGGGAAAAGCTAAAGCTCCCGGGGAAAGCGGGTGAAACCGCTTGAAGCCACTAGTAATCGTATCTATATCTTCATCATCATCTCATACACGTCTCCACCGAGGAGCTCGAGCCTTCCCTATCAACGAGGGAGTCTAGGCCATAGTCCACCACGCGGGCCTAGTGCGGATTGGCGGACTTCGCATGCATTTGATTGTGACATCTCGGTCATGCAGGTTTCCTCACGATGTTTTCCTTCACCGAAAGCCAGTGGTGTGAATCCGTACATAAGTTTTTGTAAAACTTAGAGGTACGGGCCGGGGTTTGAACCTGCACCCTCATGATCGTGAGTCGGTGCGTTACCCACTGAGCTACCACGGCTTATCTATATATTTTTTACTTAATACTCAAGTATCTTGTAACTATATACCTATATATATCTCTCTCAAGTACCAAATATATATGTCGTATACTGAATCCATTCATTAGGACTTGGTCTCATTAACAAAATTAATTACTAAATTGGATGTACATTAATGTGAGAAATAATCAATACTTACCTGCCGATATATTGAGTACATTTATAACTGAAATTTATTGTGTAAATATAGATCACGCGGGAGTAACCGCGGGGTGAAACTAGTTTATAAATAAGCTTCGAAGCTCTTAAAAAGAAGAAAAATCGATTGTGAAACATTCTTCATTAGTACTTCATTTCTACAGGTCTTAGCGTGATGATATGCCTATAGCATTTTTACCCTAAATATCTTGAGAATCCGGCACGAAAATAAATATGATTGCTAATAAAGCATGTCCTCTTAAAACTAATAATAAACATAAAAAAATCTTAAGAAGAATCAGTCTTCTGTTGATTTACTGCACAGTTACTGTAATTGCCATAAAATGTAAGTTTATTAGCCAATGCTAAGAAAGCATTAAGCTTTCTTAGCATTGGCTAATAAAATGGCAATTACAGTGGTTTATTTAGGTAGAACTAGTGCATTAATTTGTTCGCTAATATTTGGTGATCATTTACTACATTTGGTGTTCGAATACAATTTGAAGTGCAGTCGTGAATAAAATAGCTATAGTAATTTTAGACTTTATATTTCTGATGTCAAGTATATATTTTTGGTAAAAAAAAACAGGCATTTTATGTTGGTCATTATATTTAACCCCTTACAGTACCACATCTACAAATAATCGTGGATCCCGTTCATAGACCGACCGCAGTATATATGTAAACCCCATACTGCAATGCATTGACAGCTGTCACCACGGCTGACACTAACAACCCATGGCATAGTCCCATCTGTATAGATAGATAGATATACTATATACCTATACTATGACGCAACCATAATCAGTATTTTTACTATACTTATTAACCCTGTATCAAATCGCAGGGTAAAAACAAATTTGATTCAGTTTTAAAAAATAATGACAGCCAATAAATAACTTAGAAAAGCCAAAAATAGGTATTATACACAGAAAAAGAAACTATACTACCACTGCACGGTTTCACCCGCTTAGTTCCCGTTCCAATGAAAATATAACCTATATTGGATATAGCTTTCCTTCGTTTTGGTAAAAAATCTAATATAATCAGAAAATATTTGATCGTTACTAATCGCTTCCCGCCCTCCGTACGCTTATACCTTTTAAACTACGCAACGAATTTTAATAAAGTTTTCAACAGTAGATAACAATTCACGAGGAAGGTTAATAATTACATCAGTTATCATACATAAGTAATAATAAGGTAAATTTCTTTTAACTACGCTACTTTTATAGTTAAGTACTTATCTTACTACTGAGCGCCTGATAGCTTTAATCATTTATAACAACAATGTGCGTATTTTAAAACTCATTTATTGTAGGTACTTTCTACATATAGTTAATTAGTTTTATATACTTAAATACAATACTTTAAGCTGTTGTCGAAGCACAGCAAACCATAGATAATTGAGTTTATCAAATACATTCATAGACCTACCCTACTCAAACTTAGATTTAGAGATATCTTTTAAAGTCTTATTACAATTACTATAGAATTTACTTTATAGTGTACGCCATATTGTGAAACATTTAAGAAATATAGGTATTTAGGAGATGAAATAGTGTTAACAAATTAGGCTGCCTCATCGCAAAAGCGGCTACTACCAGGCAAACATAGGTGATATGAAATAATAATAACTTCTAAATATTATTTAACTTAGGTATATTTTTACACTCTTAGATAAATACATCCCTAAAATAAAACCCTAAATTTTCAGCCCCATATAATTTACAAAAACGGGATATCAAGCTAGTATAGTAGACAGATATATCCACTAGAACAAACATAGAATTTAAATAACTTAAAAAAATAAATCGTCACAGCGCATATTGAGGTCAAAGGACCCTGCATAACTGTAAAACATAACGCAACAGTCAATACTTATTTTCATCCTTAAAGCCTTCGGTCATTGACAGCCAGATTTCACACATAACTGGTAATTATATCCCCATCTCCCTCTAACACATCGATTCGAGTACCGCAGAGAAAGCAAGAAAATCAACGGTACATCTTCTTTTCTTGTAGGAGCCACGTTCAGAGTCAAGGACGAATGCACTCTGATTTCCACTTGTAGAAGAGAGACGACGATATACGAGTGATAGTGACGACAGTAATGCCCCAGTTTAGATCAAAAAAGACACTCGCGATTCGACGTTGCTCGTACGCCGACCGCGCTATTTGAATTTGAAATATAGAACGATAGAAAAGTGTTTTGACTTTTGTTTCCAGAGATCGGTCAGTGTTATTACATGCCAAAATTGAGGTGTTATATTTTTTTTTCATGTGGCAACATTGGAATTTAAGTCAAATAAGCATTGGTTACGTGGTTCTTTCACATTTACCGGTGCGTGAAGTCGTGAACTGACTCACAACTCGAGTATTATTCGCATGAGTGTATAAATCAACGTTTATATTTTAAAAAGATAATAACTTTTTTTATCGCAAGAACCAATAGCTGCAGTTTCGTGTGTGTAATATTTTTTTTAATGGTTTGTGTATTGTTCTGTTTGAAAAAGGAATTATTTTGAGGGTAAGAATATATTTTTTTATTAATTTATTTTTTAAAGTTTAGCTTAAATAAGTAGGTATAATGTATTTTTAAATTAAAATGTTGTTGTTTATAGACGTTTTTGCTAAATTAAAAATATTTCAATACAATAGGCAATTTATTTAAAACCTAACCGTTGATCATATTAAAATATAATTATTTTAATTTAATATTCGTTCAAAATATGTTAACGTTAGTTGAAATTTGTCAAATCCCCTTGACTTTAATCGATCAAATCACTTACGAATATTTCCGGAAATCATTGAATAAATAGTTATTTCAAAATGAATTACCAACCATACAATATGGTCGTAAAATAAATTTCAATACATACCTACCTAATAATTTTAATATTTCATATAAAAGAAGAAATATTAACATAAACAAATATGAATGGATAAAACGATGATTTCACTAAAATAAATTAGGCCACTACGTGTTGTTTCAGAATTTTGCATTACAATAGATATTATTATCGGTATTTTAGCAAGATAAACATAATAATAATTTATTTATTTATATTTTAAACATGCTGCGTATATATTTTATGTAATTTTAATTTTAAATAATTAAAAATATGGGTAAATGTGGTGCTAAAACACGACTACGGTTGTACCGATTTGGCTATTTTTGGTCAAATCAGGTTCTTAAGGAAAGGTTCAAGTATGCACAAGGACTGCGGATGAAACCGCAGAGCAGAAGCTAGAAATATAATATATTTGCCACAGGAAAATTTGGCTGAAGATTTACAAAACTCTGTGAGAATGAGTTTGTTTACGATTTATCATTTGGATTTTTAAAGCGTTATTTATTTAAAGAACGAGAGAGGAGAACGAGGAGGTTTTTGCGAAATTGGTTGCAACCAGTTAGAATATAAGTATTTTTGAGTTTTAAGGAATAGCAAAAAGAAACGTATATTTGAAATCTTAAAGAAATATTAACGAATAGAGATTGTCTTCTATTTAATCCTGCAGGTCCAAAGATCGCCTTCATTATGTTATGCAAAACTTATAGTTAGTATTTTAATAATATTACATTGACTTAGGAATCCTAGAACTTGCTTATAAACCTAACAAACTGTTTTGCATAAACAGTTACTTTTCAAAGCAGTTAAGAGTGGCTATATTTAAACTAAGTAATATATAAAGTTAAAGAGTTCGTATGCTTGAACGAATTTCAGGAACTACTTAGGTACTGATCCGATTTGAAAAATTATTTCAGTGTTAGATAAGCTATTTATCGAGGAAGGCTATAGGCTATATATCATCACGCTACAACCAATAGGAGCGTAGCATCAATCAAAAATGTTTCGAAAACAGGGATGTGACGTTAACGAAGTTGTGAGGGTTAACTAGTTCTTTTATATTCTTAACCGAGTGTAAAATAAAGAGAAGTTTTTGTATGTATTTTACTCCATATCGCTAATAATATTGTAAATGTTATTATCCCTGTCTATTTCTCCGAATAATTCTATTTTAAAACCGTTCAATGGATATTGATACAGTTTTCACTGATAGAAAGATCAATAAACTACTTAAGTAGGAAGGTTTGTGGTTTTCAATATTGAAAAGTATCCGTGCGAAGCCGGGTTGGTCAGTAGTTTCAATATAATAAAAATACTAGATTCTACTTCGCGGTTTTACCCGTGTACCGGAGATCTTAAAATTCCCTGAAATTGTAGCTTAAGTACTATTCAAAAATATTTTCTAACTCTATATCAAAATTCATTCACATCCCATCAGACATGATTGAGTAACAAACATCCAAACATCCAAATATTTTCATTTATACTAATACTAGCTTCCGCCCCGCGGTTTCACCCGCGCAGTTCCCGTTCCCGTGATCACAGGAGTATCAAAAATAGATAGTAGCCGATTCTCAGACCTACTGAATATGCATATAGAATTTCTAAAAATAGGTCAAGCCGTTTCAGAGTATGGTAACTAACATTGTGACACGAGAATCTGTATACATATATAAAAGAAAGTCGTGTTATTTGGCTGAAAATTGGTGGGTAGCTTAGAACCAGGAGACGGACATAGGATACTTTTTATCCCGGGAAATTTTAAGACGCGGGTGAAACCGCGGGGAGCCACTGGTTTTATATTTATGAAGATATTCAAGACTTAATTAGCTTTAAAGATGATATTTTTGTTCTAATATCTAGAGTACGGTAGAACAGATGGTAGGTCATTGACCTTCAAGTTATAGTGACGTCACGCCGAGGTTGTACCGCTATAGTTAAGGTAGGACCACACTCGATATCATTCGACGAATAAAACTCGCCAGTAGACATTTTTGAATATTGATCGTTCTAATAAAAAAAAAATCAAATACTTACTTTTTATAGTACTTCGCCAGCTGACTTTCAAATAAAAAAAAAATACCAGTCGAATTGAGAACCTAAACCGAAGTTTTTGAGTTTTAGAAGACCTTTTGAAGTCGTTTAAAAAACGAACGATCTAATAAAAATAATTGTTTTTTTTTATAAAATTAGGTCGATGCTAGTTTTAAAATCAATTTCGACCTACATTAATCTGTGCAGAAAAAAATTGTGTCATTTCTGACATTTAATGTCTAACATGCATTAAGTTACTGTATTTTAAGCCTACTTATTACGCAAAAGTTTCTAGAACGTCATATTTAACTAAGTTATTTTATAGTAAACTGAAATTAAACTTGAAATTCCATATTCGTACCAAACACTTTTATCTAAAATCATTAATATACATTAAACATTAAAAGAAATTACAACATTCCTATATATGACGCATACATAGAAACGTCAACGACAAACACGTCAGTCACTCTAGTGTGTCACTATCTTAATCTATTCAAAAGAGATACAGTTACCATCATATTTCATACCTAATTTCAATACCGTTTAGGTTTAAAATCACTTGAGGTAAATTTGAATTCCTCCGGTAGATTGAGGCATTTCTTGCTGTAACTTATACTTGATAAGAAAATTAAAAAGGAAAAGAATTCGCTGAATGGTTAAGTGATTCATCAAAAGGATTGTTTGTATGGAATGTATTATGCAACAAAAGATCATTATCTTTCTCTTTTACGATTCCTTTTTTCACGGTAAAAGGGTATTTTTAACATAATCGCAATTTTTGGGAGTTTTTGAAATTACTTAGATAGATAGATATTTGCAGTACAGTATTATTAAAGCGTTCAAACAAACTCTTCAGCTATATATTGACGGAAAATTAGGATTACCAACTTTAATCGATACTAATCCATTCGATTATGCTTTTAGAACGAATGATGATATCAAATAATCGATTTGTCGATGCGTGTGAAGTAAACAATGTATTATTCATGGTACATTCCTGGTGTTCGTGAAACTTGTGGATTTAGGGTTGCCAGCACGTACTCACTTTAGGGCGTTTTCGAGTGACATTTCCTTTTTTTTTAAGTTCCAAATAAAGTTCTGTAGCCGGCAAAGGGGCATAACAGGATCCGGTTTTACAACGTTTTAAGGGCTACAGATAAAATCCGGTGCTGTCCAGTTACTGGTCCGGTTATTGTATAGTCTCTTACTACTTATAACAATACAATAAAACCGGATCCGGCACGCCTCCGCCTCCGGTGTCTTTAAAGCTTTAGTTTTAAGGCAATTTATGTCGATTTTTGTTTGTAAACTATTAAGCGTCCATAGGCTATGGTAACCGCTACCCATCAGGTAGGACTGTATGCCTGTTTACCACCTCTGTATAAAAAAACATCTTCGGAACTACAACGTACGAATATATGACCTATAACTAATATTTTAAGGTCCATAATTAGTCACCATTTAAATTATGAGTTGACATGTTTGTGAATAATATGCCACATCGAAAACACTAAGGACTTTTCGAGAAAAAGTTTGGTCTGCTCTGTGCTAAAGATAGACATTGAAATCTTACTATACCTAATGGTTCTTAAACCAGAGTACGGAACCCTAAAGAGTGGTCGTTACATACGAGCCCATTAATAATAAGTAAGATTGCGTGAAAGCAAACATGGACGCCGAGGTGATGACTGACAGACGTCTGTTAATCACTCTTTAAGCATAGGTAATTTATGTTCATAACTGCTGGCTTTGTGGTTAGAGACCCTGACTTTTAAGACGTCTTGGATTCCCACCCAGGACAAACATATGTACGCATAAACATACCTGTTTGTTCTGTGTTTAGATGTAAATATCGATATAAGTAAGTATATATTTTAAAGTAGTATAATATGTAGTGCACCTATCTGGTTACCACAGTACAAGCTCTGATCAGTTTGGAATCAGATTGGCCGTATGTGACAATGTCGAAGGTTATTATTTGTTTAATTTTAACCAAGTCTAGATAAATTATGTGCAACTTAGGTATTTACTTGTATAAATATATCAATGGTAGATTCAAGTACACAAAAAATACTCAATACCTCTAAAGTACGGCGACACTCCAGTACCTGCTGTACCAATCAGAATGAAACCCATTGATAATTAATTACATATAGGTAAGTAAGTAGTTATAATTGCACCAGGGTTTTTCATCTTCAACTGCATTTTCATATTTATATACCTTTTTTTATAATATAGGACTTAAATTAGAACTCTTTAAATTTTGAAATTAAATCCCCAATTAACCAAGCCCCAACTCGAGTGTGGAATAGTATTAAAGATTGATATTTCATATAATTATTAAATGATATTTTAATTATTTTGTAAAAAATAAAAAACATAGAAATTTCGAAATTCTCCTAACTTCTTAACTCCATTGTAGATATCATTCTACTTTGTGGTATCCATAAACAAAAGAAAGTAAGCGCACAGTCAGTAAGCAGCTTCACCGCAATTTATGCCTAATTGTCTATGACAAGAAAACAAGTTCATTGACTTTGATATTAGGGAAACTTTTGCGAAAATAGTAAAAGAAAATTTCCAATTAGACAGATTAAATTGGAAACTACGTAGTAATTCAATACACTACTTTAAGAAGCATTTCCAAACATATTTTAAACACAATAATATACCTATCTCAAGCAATTATATTCATTATCTGCTTTCTAAACATATTCTATGCACTGCTAATTTTGGTGCTTTAAACAATTTTAATCACAAATAATTATAATATTTCAGTCAACATGTTTAGATTTAGGTATATAATATACCTAAAGTACGTCACGATACCAACCACCTTATTATGTTAAAAGTGCCAAGGCGATAATTAAACAATAAAATTAATAAATTAATAAAAATGCATCTTCTTTAATACACGCAAGTGTTTTCTAGTAGACAGAAAATAAATGACAGATATTTTTTAACTTTCATTAGTGGCTATCTCAATGCATCTACTGAAGATTAATTACTTATATTTTTTTTATAAAACCGTCAACTAATCTTATATTAAACAGACCGAAGTATAAAGAACTAGCTGCCTCCGCGCGGTTTTACCCGCGTAGTTCCCGTTCCCGTGGGATACAGGGATAAAATATAGCCTATGTTACTCAGTGATAATGTAGCTTTGTAATGAAAAAAGAATTATTAAAATCGGTCCAGTGCTTTTTGATTTTATTCGTTACATACAAAAATACAAATCTTTCCTCTTTATAATATTAGTAAAGATAACACTGGCAGAGGTATGCTTATAAAAGTACCTATTGTCTGAAACAAAAAAAAAAACAGCAAAATAAAAAAACCCATGTACCATAAATCCATGTAGGTACATAGAAGCTAAATTCCTGAAAAACCGTGATAAAACGAAACCTCACAGGATGTAAACCCTGAGGAACATTTTACACGATTTTATACGTTACAACTTTCCACGATTAACAATTCTGCAGTGTTGCCGCATTCGTGTTTGTGGTTTATTTTTAAACCAGCTTTTGTCTGCGGCGAGTTTTTGGGATAAAAGTAGCGGTATCTCTTCATCATAAACAAGTCATCACGATTTAATAGAATCAAATAAAATAAAATAACTAGCGACATTTTTTACTCACGACCAATTCAGAGCTTGTAATGTAGAAACCAAGGAAGATATCTTACATTTTATATTACATATATACTTCCTTGGAAAACATTAACTTATTTAGAGATTAATATTCAAACACAGAACGAAGACATATTCATGAATATACATAAATGTGTGTTTTCAGTTGGAATCGAACCCAGAGCCGGCGGCTTGTAAGTCTGGCTCGATAACCACAAAGCCAACCGGCATCATTTTCCATTCTAGAGTATAATAATAATATAATCAACTCATTCTCGCCATTTTATCACAATGGCATCTTAAAAAGAGTTCTTTGTTAAACAACCTAATTGTCTTCTCATATTGTATGTTTACAATACAGCTAATTATGAAACAAATAAATAAACAGCTCATCCCATACATCATAAACAAGTTGAAATATCCGAACGATCCATTTCACAGTTTGACCGCGAACCGCCATTTCGTTACAGACCGCCATATAACCGCCATAAACTAACATAAAGGTAATAAACATAAAAATTTTATACTATCGCCACATAGAGTACACTACAACATTATTGCATTGACTTTCCACGGGTTAGTACATAAAACGCTACTTATCTTTCATATGAGAGCAAAAATAAGTGCCAACTTTCGGTTTGTATGGGGATTAAATAGAACAGGAGAATACCTGAATGTACCTTTATATAGTTGGGTCATCGTCAAATTTCGCGCAGGGAAACTAGTAACAGAATGGTTTTCCTTACCACAATGTTACTTTCAAAAAAGCAATTAGAAATAAAATTAAGTCGTTATTTCATTAATTAAAGTTTTCTAATGTGATGCATTTTGTATTTAACATAAATGTAGTAAAATTTATGAGAGATTGTGCTATTAATCCCTATAAGTACTACTGATATTATAAATGCGAATGCAACTCTGTCTGTCTGTCCGTTACTCTTTTCCGCTTAAACCTCTCAACCGATTTTGATGAAATTTGGCACACAGATAGTCTAAAGCCTGAGAGAGAGCATAGGCTACTTTTTATCCCGGGAAATTTGAAGATCCCCTGGGACCACGGGTGACACCGCGGGGAGCCACTAGTTACTAATAAAAGAACAACACTGCTAAGGGACTAGTTTACCTGCGCGAAATTTGACAATGACCCAAGAACTAATGGCCCCCGAGTTTCCATGAGACCTTTAAGGTTTAATAACAAACATCAATCCATCCAATTCGCTTTTATCAGATCAATCATCACACTTAAAAATTTAAGAACATCTGACGCGCTCAAAACTGAAGGACTCTCGCTATAATGGGATATTCTTACACTTAACGAATCTAACTCCAAACTAAATTACCAGATATATAAGCATGATATACACCCAAACATTGAAGATACAGGCCCACAAATGTTTGTGCTGGGCAGGAATCGAAACCACAATGAGCAGCGTGAACATAAATACAAGAGATTTGGCAGAGTTTATACGGAAGAGCTACAACTTCTGCGCTTAAAAGTTGACCACTATGCAGGGTATTTAAGTGACTTTTTACGACTCTTGAGGGATTAAGTTGGGGTCGTAGTTTTCATTACTATTACCACATAGTAGACTATTAAAATCTACTGGACTAATGCTAAGCAACTATAAAGATACCCCTTATAGAGATCGGTTCAGCAATTTTTTAAAAGGATGCAAAAGACGTTACAATAAGCTATATTTAAAATCTATATCAAAAATCTGGCTTTATTATTTAGTTGAGTATCTAATCAGCTTTAACAAATGATTAGATATTAATACATACAATATATGCTTTAGGTAATCTTTATGTAATTGTTATCATAAAAATTAGAATAGATAAGTTACTACTCAGGAATACCTACCTACTTATTTTCCATTGATATTTGTATTATTTACAGATCACAAATTCACATTAGATCACAAAGAATCAGAAGACTTGTAATTATTTTTATATCGTGATTTTAAAAACTAGGTGCTGACCCAGTTAAATTCATGACACGAAATTATCAATTGTTACAGATTTAGACATCAGCAAAAATGGCCAAGCTCAGCCTTCTACTCGTGTTACTGTGTCAAATAATAACCCTCCCGATTCTGGGAGGTCGGAGTGACGATGATAATCCACTACTGGACATGGCATCGTCGTTTCTCCAGAATATGGGAGATGGTGGAAACAATATAAATGGATTGGCAGCTATTGGGAATATTGTTGGGTCGTTGATGCAGGGGGATAATGCGAAGAACTTGGGCTCATTATTTGGCCAAGGTGGCAGTGGAGGTGGTAATGCTGGAGACGTTTTATCAGGTGAGGAATTAATTAATACTTTTATACATCTATTGTTTTCTGTTTGTAGCGTTTGTCATTGTCATCAGTAAACAATAATGTACCTATATTTGAATTACATTGTAATGATGTCTTATTATAGTACTTAATGGATATTTATGACCGCCAATTTATACGGCCTCTTTATCTGAAACGTTACTTCACGTTCACTCCCAATGAATTGTTGTGATGTCGGAAAGTTTTTCACAAACAGCTTCCTTAATCCACCAATAAATACTGATCAAAAATTCAAATATTTCAGGTCTTGGCAGTCTTCTCGGAGGTCAAGATGGCAAAATTGATCCAGCACTCATTGGATCCATGGTATCAATGTTCGCCCAACAAATGGGTTCCAACGACCAACCGAAACAAACGAACAGACAAAAAAGGGAAAACAAGAACGACTTCAATTTAGACAGCATTCTGAGTCTTGCATCAGGGTTTTTGGGTAACAAAGATGCTGCAGGAGCTTTACCTTTAATTATGAATACTTTAAGTTCATTATCGAGTACAGAAAAACATACTGATGATCACAAAGACCATGCTGACTTTCTGCCACCGTTCTTGGAAAAGGCACATTTGTATTGGGACATATTCATTAATTCTGAACTAGGAAAGACTATATGGGAGAAATCTGGTTTAAAGAGGGGTCTAAAAGCCTTTACCGGACCTGATGGCAGGTTAAGTTTCGAAGCGATGTTCAAGAACTTTGAGAATCATTCGTTTAGAAGACACTGGATCAAGGCTGCAGCTAAATACTTGACTGATATGGTTCTTCAGGTCGCAAAACCTGAAGTATATCAGAGGTGTGTTACATTATTTGTTATCTATCTAATTAGTAAAGGTAGCATACTTATAATAATATGTTTAATGTTTATATAAATTTCCTTAATAACTCAACATTAGTTTAGTTCATTTACGTATTGATCGTTCGGTTTCAATTTTAATTTGGTCTACATTATCTAATATTTCATTCTTCCATCTGTTTGCTTAGTTACCTGACTCACCTTTGAGCGGTCTCATAGACTTGCTGTTACGTGTGAAGGTTCTCTCTTCAGTCGCATAGACATCATAGTTCAAAATTTAAATCAAAGTCTCTTCTTACAGATACCTCACCTCAGCCCAGTACATTATCAACAGCTTCCTCGACACCCAGGGTCTACCACAGAGCACCCATTTCAACGTGAAAACACCCGAAAAGTCGATCACAACACTCGTCAACCATGTCCTAAAACGGTATATGGATATTGATACAGATGTTTCGGAGTATATCAAGCCTGCCATTGAATATTTGAAGGTAAGTGGTTCTTAAATTGTCCCAACTGTTCTGATAATGTACCTAATTTAAATAAGTATATTTGACATACGGCCAGTCTGTCTCCAAACGAATCATAGTTTGTGGTCTCAGCTTGAGTTATGTTAACCAAATATCTGAGATACTACCTATTTGATTAAAGTAAATGACTACTTACTTGTGTACATCTGTGTCATGTATTTACCCCCAAGTTACAAAAACTGACCCTAAAGATCTGAAAACTACCGCCCTACAGGCCCTAGGTTTGATGAAGTTTGCCAAATTCCCATAAAACTGACTGGAAAACAACGGAAATCTTAAACCACTAAGCGTAGAAAATTCAATACGTTTGGACTCCATGTAATGAAATATTTACATTGCGAGTTGAAGAAAAAACCTCTCAAATTCCAATTCCTCGACTAAATAGCCCATTTTTCTCACCAGCAAACCCTCAAGATGGCTGAAACGGCCACCCAGTCGATGTCAAAACGTGGTGACTACAACGCCATAGCTGACCGCCTGACTGACACCCTCAACTTAGAGGTCATCGAACCCGTCCTGAGGGTCTACAGAGCATACAAGCACTCGGTACAAGCTCCTCATTGTCAGGAACATCTCATGTGCTTGGTCAATCGCCACCATGATAAGGATAAGAGAGGTTTGTGGATATTATGTATTTTGTAAGACCGTGATGGATACTAAACTAAACGATGTAGGGAAATTTGATTTTGAAGCTCACTTTAGAAGCTACGAACAGTCAGTTAAGCTACCTACTTATACCTAACACCTATAATAATATGGTACCTTGGTTGATATTTACCCCTTTATGGACATTTATTGGAAGTCTCATGTGTAATATCAGAGGTAAAACTACTAGGTTATTTTAGGTATTAGATAGGTACTTACTAAAACTAGAATATAGGCATTTTTTTAAATAGAAATAACTAGTTTAATACGTAACTATATTGTCATTTTTATGTGTGAATTGCGTGTCATATTATGGAAAAGATATATCTCCTATTTAATTATTTCTATACATCAACATTTTATCAGCGATTTATCTAATAATTATTATTTTCCGCTACACAGAAAATAAATAATATCAACGGATGTAGGCTATCAATAAATCAGGGAAATGTTAGGTAGATTAGTTTGTCACGAAAGTAATAATGATTGTTATGATTGCATGTTGAAATATATTTCTTTGCTTGATCATCAAACAAGTTATTATTTGATCTACATTCCGATTGATGGAGGAATCGGCGTTAGCTCATATCCAAGCCTATCTAAGTCTCTTATTAATAAAATTTTCTAACTATTTAAATGTAGGTACTAAATGTTTATATATCTAATCTAACTACCTTCTTTATTCGCATCCCTGGAGGAGTTTTAGCCTAAGAATATAGGTATTATCATACTGAGAGTTTCAAATCATTACATAAAAACAAACGTCACTCTCTTATTTTTGGAAACAATTAAAGCTACTTACTTAGGTTTAGGTAGGCGCATCGGATCGGATGGGTGACCACTTATCGCGAGATTACCAGCCTAGTTTTAATTCCTTACCTCCTCATTCCAGGGTTACCAGGCTTCAAAGCGGGTCTCACCAAGTTGAGCAGTCTGGCAGCTTCAGCAGCCCTCAGCTTCCAGAACGGAAAGGGCTTCTGGGACTTGTACAATGCTATACAGAACGATGTTAATTGCGAGGTAGGTTTATTTTTAATCATGGCTAAGGTACCTACAAGAATAAATGGCTTATCTTTTTACTGCTTGAAGAAAATGACGGATATACTATGAAATAAAATCAAAAATTCTCTTGTTTTTTTTAAAGAATACGAGTTTCCGACATGAAACTTTAGGGCGTCTGAAACCGTCTTTCCGTCAAATTCAATCAACTCGTCAATCAGTCAAATTCATCAAACATATTTTGGCAAATGAATACATAGGTAAATAGGTATATTGCATATTAGGACGAGAAAACAGAAAAATTACTGTTACATAGTGATATTACCTACCTACTTAATTCCTCAGCAAGAAAATAATATACATAGACAAATTGAATGTGCCAAATAAAAATAGCGGTTGGTTTCTGTTTCCAGGCGGCATACCCGGCAGACTGCTCATCGTTCCACGAGCACGAACTAAAAGTAACCACAGAGGTCTACCACAGCGAATTATAAACAAATTAACCCATTTCATTCTGTAAATTTTCCCACACAGCTTCATTAAAATAATTCTAACTTTCTTCTAAAAATATATACTGTTTTGCTACTTTAATGAGGTTAAATTCTGATGGTCTTGCAGAAATATGGCAGTTTTGCTGCCTTTAATTTTCAAGTAAACAAGTTTCTTTACAGTTTTTATTTAATTCCAAACTATTTAGGTAACAATTAGGTATTATTAGATACTTATTCTATATAAGCATTTATTTAAATAATTAAAAGGATGGTTTAAAAATATAATAATTATCGCTTTAGGTCTTAAATGTGTGAAAAATGCAATATTTATGTTACTTAATTAAATGATAAATAATTTTAACTTACCGTGATACTTTATTTCAGCATAATATTATCACTGTTGTATTTTATTAAGTGTATGTAAGTCACAAAATAATTTTATTATTTTCATGTTTGAAAAAAAAACACCTTAAAAATTTGATCTATTTTTCTTTGCAACAATGATTTAATAATTATTTTGTGATTTCAATATTTTTATATTGAAGTGTTATTCGTATTATTCTTTAATCTTTTGACTCTTTAATATATTTCTTTTTTTTTCTTATAAAAATTAACTTATAAAAATAACACTTCAGTTAAAAGTATTTTATAAAGGTGTACTATTTTACTCCGGTCTTAATGGCAACTAATTAAAATTAAAAAGGTGTAGGTAATAGGCCTGAGTGAAGTAATACATTATTATTTAACTTATGTGCGGTAAAAACCGCAAAAAATAAATTTAGTTTTTTGCTGGACATTTTGGTGCTAAAAAGAATAAACTTTGCATTTATTTGTGCAAAATCTTGAATCTCCATCTTTATTTATAACAAAAAAAACTTAATTTAGCTTCAAAATAGTTATGTAAATAAATTATTATTTAATTAATACTATCCGTCCTGTATATCTATAAGTTATCATAAACTTAAATAAAAGATATTAATTTTAATGTTTTGTTTCATTTTATTTATATGGAAGTAACTTTTAAATAATACATTTACTATAATCTACCTATTCAATAAAACTTGATTTTTTAAAGTAAATGACAAATTTCACAAAAATATCATCTCCCTTTAATATATTCGTGTTACATTAATCTCAAGATATGTGACAATAATAATCATTAATTTTTCTAAGTATGTGCATGATTTAAATGATTAAATCATTTATAGTAAAACTATCACTAAAGTACTGATTTAAACCAGATTACAATAGTTCTATTAACTGACTAGATCCTGGGACATCCTGAGACATTTTTCACACACGGCCAATCTGATTCCAAACTAAGCAGAGCTTGTGATATGGTAGAAGATAGAAGTCAAGTTTCTACAATACATGTTTACATACAGACAGTACATACATACAGACAGTAGGTACCTACATATTTTAATGGAAATTTGAACTGTAACTTCAACCCTTAGGGTAGCTTTTGTATAACATAATGGTCATCAAGTTTGTGAGTTCGTGTAGAGGGATTTTAATAAAATTTGATATGGCGTTAGACAATCTATTTGAATGAAAAATATTGTCTTTTTTCTGGCTTATTTATTAATATCATTATCCATAATGGGGTTCTCATAAGTAATTACAATTAAGTATATTAAAAACGTATACATTATAATTGGACGGATTTTAATATTTAATAATAAAATAATATCATTTTAACATATAACAATATAGTTGATATTAGGATGCTGATAAGCAATAATGTGTCAACCCGCAAAAAGTCGAAAACAAATGTTTTGATATATTTTTATAGCATAGCGTATTAAACATTCTACAAAAGTGTTTCAAGTCATCTAAAACATAAAAGTACATAAAAAATGGATTTATATCATACAAAAAGTCGTAAATCACATAGACATTACAATCTTTGAACGTCATTTTCTCAAGATCAAGTTTATGAGGGTTAACACATTATTGCAGCATCAGCATCCATTATTTAAATCTACCTTAAAACATGGTAGGAATTCTAATGACTGAAAAATAAAACATATGTAACTAAACAAAATCAGGTACATAAAGGATAACTTAACATCCAAATAAGGAATAGACTATGCCCTAATATTTATAATAACTACATAATATATTAAGCAATAATAATAATGTGAGTAAGTTAGCAAACTAAAACTAAACTAACCAATTTATTTCTTAACCGGAATATTTTTGCAGACCCATTCCATGCCTTCCTGTAACAAACAAACATCAGAAATTAAATTAAATAATAAATATTATAAAATAAAATAAAAATAAATAAACAGAGGTAATTAATATACCATACTAATCAGCTTGCACCATAGTATCTAGATCTAAAGTAAATACATATAATACCTCTTATAAATCCTATTAATATTATAAATGCGAAAGTTTGTGTGTAGGCATGAATAATTGTAACTCTCTCACGCCAAAACTACAGAATCAATTAGGATACAATTTTAAACTCAGTGAATTTATAAACTGGATGAAACACATGGGCTATGTAAATTCAGAACCGAGCATTAAGAGTGGCTGTTCATAAGTGCTTGTAAATGCCTATTTGAATAAAAATATTTTAAATTTTCATTTGATTTAGATGGTGTAACAGTTCACACAATCATTACATGTTTTCATCAGATGATGATTATTTACCTTAACTCCGGTACCATCAGTGGCGACGCATGCTTGAATCTGCCAGGTGCGATCCCTGATCAGATGAAGGCCTATGTGTTGAGCTACCTCGCTGGCCGGCAGAGCTGGAAAAGTCAAGCACCAGATATATATAACTTTGTACCTATAGGTTGATTGTAACTGAATTCAGAAAAAACCTATCAATATTTATTTATTTACATTAAATATCAGCGAACACCAATAACAATATTTGAGGAAATATCAAAAATTAATTAAACAGAAAATTACACAATAAAAAACAATATTATAAATGAGAAAGTTTGTAAGAATATATTGATGTATGTTTGTGACTCTTTCACGCCATAATGCCTGAACAGATTGCAATGAAATTTGACACAGAGTTAGAATATGTTCTGGAATAACACATAGGCTATTTTTTACCCTGGTAAAATTTAAGATACCACAGAAAAATGGGTACAACCATGGGGAGCCATTTAAATTAATATAAATAAACAGACCTGTAGACAAGTCCTGTTTATTGGCATACACCAATAATGGTACTCCACGGAGTTTGTCATCCTGTAATAACTCGGCCAACTCAAAGCTGGTTTCTTCAAGTCTTTGGTGATCACAGCAGTCAACTACGTAGATCTGGAATATGTAAATATTGATTTATTCAACAATAGATAATTATGTCAAAAAAAATTTGAAATAGTAGATATATTATTATTATGCTAACACTCTGGAATCCTACTGTGACACCAATAAGAAAATATCCGGCCAAGTGTGAGTAATCGTAAAAAAACAAGATTGTTGTATGGGAGTCCCTCTTAAATATAGATTTAATTTTATTTTTAGTATTTGTTGTTATAGTGGCAATAGAAATACATCTTCTGTGAAAATTTCAACCATTCTTGAGATACAGCATGGTGACAGACAGTGAAGTCTCAGTAATAGGGTCCCGTTTTTATACCCTTTGGATACGGAACCCTAATAAACGAGATGTACCTACTTAGTTACTTGATACCTATTTTAGTTTTCAAATGAAGTGATACAGAGTAAATAATATAATGTTAGTTACTTACCAAAATATCAGTATTCTCAAAATAATTCCTCCAGTATGGTCTGATCTTCCTCTGCCCACCGATATCCCATACATTAAGCTTAAACCCGTTCGATAAAACGGATTTTATATTAAACCCAGCAGTAGGCGTAACATGCGATACATCTTCAGACGCCAACTGCTTCAGCAACGTCGTTTTACCAGCATTATCCAAGCCAAGGAGCAGAAGACGAAGTTCCTTATCAGAATTAGAACGTAGTTTCTTCAAAATGTTCAGTAAGCCCTTGAATAACACGAAAAGTTCAAATTACTACTAACAAGTAATAAGTAGGTTTTGCCGTTAGAAGGTAAACTTACCATCATTTAAAATCTTTGATATAGTGACTAGATAATGTAGGCGTTCAATAAAACTAACTAAAAGATTTGCATCGTATAGTAAATCGTAATTTAATTATTTTGCGACATACAACTCAATGGAATTTGTTGACATGTTTACGTTTCTATGGTAACCAACCAACAGCTTAACTTTCCTTATACTTGACAGAACTTCCTTTAAATATTTTAATTGTTTAATTAATAATTTAAATAAAATAAACTAGACCTAGATTATATATTTAATATATTAGGAATAATAATAAATGTATTACTTTCCCTCAGTACATATTTATGTCTAAACATTTTATTTGAGAGCCTTATACCTAGGGACTGGTTTCTGCTGTAAATGAAACCTATTTAGCAGATCTCCAGGTATTCCCTGTGCGAGACAATGTTGAATTTTATTTATCATTACTACATATTGATAAAATCATTACTCTCTAACCGCTAACCCTTTAGGTAAAAATCATATCATAGTAAAATATGTACATAAATTTATAATTTTATCAATATTTCTGGACGAATGGTTTATTGTCAGATATTTCGAATTCAGAGTTGCCAAATTAGTGATTTCCTGGTATCTGGGGGCATATTTCGATCGCGGGGCGACCTTTTTTAATTATTATTACTACATTTAAGTATTTTGATTGTCTTAAAGTTTTGAAAAATATAATTTAGGACATAAGTATAAAGTAGTCTGTATATTAGTGGGGAAATTTTGGTGACACGAGGGGAGAAATGGCCGATTTACCTGGCAGCATTATTAGTTTTTGACAGATTAATCTCATCAATAAATCAGTCAGTCGTCAAGCAAACAGTCAATTGCGTAGACAGAGAAACTGTCAATTGTTTAACTCACGCTTGTGATCGGACCCACGTGTTTATAAAATTAAATTCTTTATTAAAATTAAAAAGAATGGGTAAAGTAAAGAAAGAACCTGTAGAAGATGAGTCGCAAGCTGATATTACTGATGTTAGTGTGAAATCAGAACCTCAAGGATTTGAAGATAAAGTGGCACATTGCAGTATCATAGCGAAGCCGATGGCAAACAAGAAACTCAGCAAAAAGATATATAAATTGATAAAGAAATCAACTAGCCACAAGAATTACATTAGGAATGGACTTAAAATTGTGCAAAAGCAGCTTCGTTTAGGAGAGAAAGGGTATGTTTATTATTGTTATTTTGAGGTTAAGTATGAAAACAGTTGTAACCTAATTCTATGTACGAAGTCACATTGTAAGTTTGCTTTGGATGCTTCAATTATATAGACAAATAAATAGTTTCCCCAGTGCTTGTCGTTGAGCTTTTTACGCCTCACCATCAAAGATCACTACTTACCATAAGGTGGGATCACGATCAAGCTCTAGCTCGTAAAAAAAAAGTATTTCGTTTCTAGTATCTAAACAATCATCTAAAAAACCTTGTTACTAAGAGTTCAAACCAAGGTCCACTGCCTTCAAATACTGACATATTACATTTTTATTTACAGAATTGTTGTATTCGCTGGTGACATATCACCAATAGAAATAATGTGCCACCTACCAGCTGTATGTGAAGAGAAAGACGTCCCATACTGCTACACACCAAGCCGTAAAGACATTGGAGCAGCCATGGGCACCATGAGGGGGTGCATTATGGTGCTGGTTAAAGAACATGATGAGTATAAAGACCTGTTTGACGAAATTAAAGGAGAAATAAAACTATTGGGGCATCCTCTATAAATAGTACTAGGAATTTCATTTCATTAATCTATCTATATGGTTCTATAAGTCTCACATGTTGATAGACAATATTTTTTGTTTAGATCATTGTTTACTGGCAAAATGTCAATAATTTTTAATAGCCATGAAAGCATTTTAAATTGAATAATGTCTGTTTCTTAAACTCAGCTAATTACTCAAAATACTTATGTATTTAAAAAAATTTGGTCCACAATAAACTTCAAATTCATTCATATGTGAGATACATTGAAATGAAATAGTTATTATATTATAAGACAAAGTTATTTTTAAGAATAGTTGTAAGTACAATAAATTTACATTATCAATGTAAATGAATCGTTTTATTTCATTAACTTAGTAATTCCTATAAAAAATTAAGGATCTTTTTGAAAATGAAAGGAGAGTAGATAAGCTTATAAGGCTCAAAATAATTTTATTTGATGATAGATAGGTTGTTTATAATGTTGCATTCATTATGGTCACAAAACAAGTTAAAACTGTACAAAAACCATGAATTTAGTTTGCAAAAGAAACACTAAAATTCTAATGTTGGATAAAGTCTTTGGAATCATTATCTTCCAAAACCATTTCCTATGAAGGATATTTTTCTGCATTTCACATTAAGGTTTTTGAAATAAAACAAACAAATCATTACACATACATCTATTACACTTATTAAAATCTATGGGTACGTAAAAAAATGGCAGATTGTCAATTTATTGACAGTGAAGATTGGCAAAATACATTTTACTTTTAATTATGCACTAGGACCACTAAAATGCCTAAGCTAGAACTATACTTGTGGAATATATTTCAGTAAAGTCATCAAGTAAAATAAACATAAGTAATTAAGTAAGCAACGGGCTTGAATCAAATTGGGTGATGTAAAGTAAAAATCTACTGAAATTTTCCACAAGACTACTAGTAATTGAAGCAATATTAAATTAATCATATTAATAGTGAGTAACCCTGCTTTTGAATGAGTGCTTGTTAATAATGAGATCATAGTCAAAAATATTATATAATTCTCTTGAATGTTAAATAAATAGACTTGCTTGCAATATAATAATAATTCTGCAAGCAAGTGTATAACAAAATACAGTGAGATAACACACTTTATATGTAACTTTATATAACAGACAGAATTTTAATAAAAATAATAATTAAACAGTGAGGATAGTGACAATGATATTTTGTACTTCAAATTCTTAGGAATTGTTAAACTAGGTTGCCTATTTTATTCGAAATTATCTTAGGGAACAACATTTTAGTAGAAAATATAATGACATAGTTATGGTAATACTTTATATTGGCTAAAATACATGGATAAACCACAGTAGTGCAATATGAAGACAGACACAAAGTGCATTATAATAAAAAACATGTTTTCTAAACTGTTTCCACTTAATACCCTAAGATAAAATCAAGTAGGTACAAAACAGACTTAATTATCGATATTATTTATTAATGGTAACACTGCAAGATAGAAACAATAACTTGGATTGTTGCCATAATACTTATAATCTATGACAGTGGAATATAAGACTTAACACCATTTACTAACGTTTAAAATTGCACGCACATCAGTTTTCAAGCACGATTAAAAAATTTAGGGTGTTCACGAATATGACATGTTCTAAAATTTCAGTTTGTAAATGCTTTTATATAGTCACATATAGGATACAAGGGGAAATAATATCTACCATTAACTGATTTCGGTATGTTAAAAATACACCTACGAAATTCATCCCGTAAGTGTAAAAAACGATACCATTAGATAGATGGATATAAATCTGATTTAGACCATGATTATTACAAGATTTTTTGATGTCGGTTTCTTCTGACATTCAAATAGATTCAGCTTATTAAACGTGCGCAAGAGCTGGCTGGCAAAATTTTAATTTGTAACAGTCGCTTTGATCACAGTAATATCGGCATTAATTCTTTTGGCGCTTTGTGCAAATTACAATTATCCTTTTGATAGAAAAGGGCATGATCTTTAACTTACATTATACGACAACATGTATTATAACATCAAAAGGATTTAGATTATAATATAGGACACACATATTTTTTGTTGATTGAAACATCGAAAAAAATAGGTACCATAAAATAATACTGAATTTTGTACTAGTAAAATAAACCAATGCTAATCTTAAATCCTTAAATAATAGCTAACTTCGCACCTTGCAACACGCAAACTATAATTACGTACCCACTACATTCTTAACAATCATATATAACTTTCAAACATTTTAAATAAGCAGTTGGCAGAACAAAATAATTGAAAACATGTTGGAGATTCATTATTTTTGGGAGTATTATAAATCACTTAAATATGTTTAATAACTGAAATAATGAATTGTCAGCAAGTTCCGACATATTTTTAAATTAATACAAACTCTATTTTCGAATTTTAATGCTGCAAACACTTATAGCACTTTTATATTGTCTTTTATCATGCCAACCGCCTATTTCCTTTAATATCATTAGGATGGTTCGACCATACTGATCACAGTCCCGATTTGTTAACTTATCACAGACTACAACTTACTACATACGAGCTCAATCAAGCGATATTAGACCATACTCACGAAAAAGTATAAAATAAATATCATAAAGGAACATATTTCAAGCTATTCAGCATCTTACTATATTACTTAAACACTACAGTGTGTTTAGCTATGAAATTACAATTCCATTGGTGTACAAAAATATAATATAAAGAAGTCAGTCCTGACCGACTCTATAATAAATATAAAAAAATGCCTACAAAATATTAGGATACTCAAAATACAACGGTACCTATATTAATATACGTAAATAATGTTATACAAGTACTTTTTATATGTCAAAAGAAATATTAATAAGAGTATGTCAGCTATAGTCGACATTTGTGTTAAAACTGTAAAACGTGTAATAAAATAAATGAATCGATTCTCCACGAAAATCATTCGTGTATTTTTCCATCGTTCTTTACGATACTTTAGGTAGTACATTCTACTCGCATTTCCGTCTATGACTATATCTGGCTATAAGTGCAAAATCTAAAATATATTTTATAACTAAAACATTTATATGTAAACAATTGTGTATTACCAAGCTCATTTATTGTTATTCCTTTCTCCAATTTTTAAGCACCAAGCCACATTATACCTTCATTCAACAATATAAAGATGACACTCTGCTACAAACTTTATCTCAATCACAAGCAAAATTATACCTTAACTCTTAAGTAATTGAGCTTAGCTTCAGTGTTCATCAAATTGCAAATCAAACAAGAGAAATTGTACGCTAACCGATATAACAAACCTGATGTAAACTATATTAAAATACAGCAGTCAAGTGTTCACTTAATACAAAGTTAATAGTGCGATGATAACTAGGTTACCTTTACCGTTTCTGTCGGTAATTGATGACAATCTGTTTTTTGATGCAGAGTTAACACGACAATTTATATGAGCTCGTCGATGATATTTCTTTTAATTGATTTTTTTGATTGATTGTCACCTATTGCCGACATTACAGGTTAGAAGGTTGATTAATTAGTTTTATTTAAATATAATGCGTGTACAATTTATGTGTAAATGTGGAAAAGTACGAGTATAGTCAGTATGGTGCTCATAAAACACATCGATACTGGCAGGAGCACTGCGAAACGGAGAGATCTGTATACCAAAAAATAACATTTACACTCAACATAAAGAAATAAATAAATATTCTGGGTCATTAATCACACATGGCAATCTGATTCACAAGCAGAGCCTGTGATATGGAGCCAGATAGCTAATATACTACTTTTAAATACAGACACAGAACAAACAGACATATTCATGCACACAAATGTTTGTCCTGGGTGGGATTCGAACCCACGACCGGCGGCTTGAAAGTCAAGGTCACTTACCACAAAGCCAACCAAACAGTCGTACAACTAATCGAATAGAGAAACAATAATAATGTGCTACTAGTTGCTGTCTATTTTATGCACATTCGGGATCTTCAATATTTCCAGCATAAAAATTATTCCTGTGTAAATTCACAATATAATCTTTCCCGTTGGGTGAAAGACTAACAAGCATCCATTCATCCATCTACAGAAGTTTCGCATTTATAATATTAGTACGATACGATTTTATAATAATTCCTATTACATGATGGAACACTGTAACATCATAGACCAAACACTTAATTTATAACAGCGACTATAGTATTTCATAGTAGTTATGACAATTTAGTTTTTTAAACTACACAATGTACCATTTGCCGCGTGCATAAATACGTTACGCCGTATCCTGAAATAATTTTTCTTGTGCTCCTCTCCGTGTAGTAATTGCATGCAGCATTCTAACATATTACATTACCCTTGTAACATGTAACATTATCATTTGTAACATGTAACATTACCATTTGTAACACGTAACATTACCATTTGTAACATGCTACATTACCGTTTGTAACATGTAACATGCTCCATTACCATTTGTAACACGTTCCATTACGTTTTGTAACATGTTGCATTACCTTTAACACTATCCTGTACCCTGTAAAGTAAGGTATTAACACCTAGATGTAAACATACCTCCAGTAAGGTAGGTGTCAGATCTGCGGCGGTTGCGGCAGCGGGTGTAGCGGCAGTGGCGGACGGCATAGCGCCGTGGCCGCGTCCGCCGCGCGCTCGGCCGGCTCGCTCGACTCGCACGGCTCACTTGAGCGCCGGACCTTGCCTATACAACCGTTGGAACGACAACCTATGTAGTCTCTATATAAAACGAATTGACTGATGACTTCGCACGTGCAGAGGTGATAAAGAAATATATGAAAATGAAAACACGTCGAATAGGGTCGTTTGAATTGTAAGAAAGCGAGACTTGTGTCAGTTGTCAAAAACTATTTGGCTGAATGACGGCGTTCAACACTAATTTGTAAGATCGAAGATAAAATATAGGACGTAAAATAAATAAAAAAAAATTGCCAATTTGTACACTTCGATCAATGTATGTTTATTACGTCAAAATGAAGTAACCATTTAAAACATAGGTCGATATGCTAAGAATGGGTCATTTGCGTACACCCATAATAATCTATGTTGGCATTTTTTTTCCCAATGGAACTGTGAGAGTTCATTAATTACTTACAACCTTCAAAATAAACCTTACTACTACATAGAGAAAGGTTCAAAAATATTATCACACTTTACATACATTTTCATAATATTGTTATTACGACTCTTATGTAAAAGTAAGAACATACATTTTTATAAACGCCTAAACAGATTATACTGGTGAACGAATAAATACCACAAAGGTGGCAAACAGGCATACGGTACCACCTGATGGGAAGCGATTACCGTAGCCTATGGACGCTTGCAACAACAGGGGCGTCACTCAAGCATTGCCGACCCTGTAAAAATCTCTTTACTCCCTTCTTGAAGAACCCCATGCTCCATTGGGGGGGAGCTAAATATTTACTTACTAGTAAAACATAAGCATCCGGTCTGTTGGTTCGCCTGCAGCGACGAGGCCGGCCTCAACTCCTTCTGTTCCTTATTCTGTTCATTCAGACATTTCTGATAGTAATCATATTCTTTCACGTACCTGGAATATATATTTTGTTACAATACTGTGTCGTTTGTGTGGATAGTCTCGATAAGTAGTGTCATATCGTGTCGTGTAGGTAGAGGTAGTATCATATTTTGTCATGTACTATGTAGTGTCGTGTAAGTATCGTCTAGGTGCAGTAATGTAGTGTTGTCTAGGAAGCATAATGTTATGTAGTGTCATGAATCGTATAGGTGTAATCATGTAGTGTTGTTCAGATAGTGTCGTAGTGTAGGTAGAATCCTGTAGTGTCGTGTAGGCAGACGTAGTGTCATGTGTCGTCTAGTTGTCGTCAGTATGGGGTTCTTCAAGAAGGGAGAGAAGATTTTTACAGGGTCGGCAACTCGTGAGTGACGCCCCTAGTGTTGCAAGCATCCATAGGCTACGGTAACTGCTTGTCATCAGGCGGACTGTATGCCTGTTTACCACCTTTGTGGTATAAAAATTCTAGTATCGTAGAGCTAGAGACAGTGTTATAGTGTCGTGTACTATCGTTGTGTCATATATGTATCGGGTAGTGACGTGTAGTGTCGTGTGGGTAACATCATGTTATGTTCTGTAAGTAGAGGTTATGTAGTATTTTAGTGTCATGTGTCGTGTAGTTATCGGCATGTAGTGTCGTTTGAGTAGATGTAGTGTCATGTACTATGATAGTGTCTTGAGTCGTGTAGTTATCGTCATGTAGTGTCGTTTAGGTAGATGTAGTATCATGTACTATGATAGTGTCTTCAGTCATGTAGTTAACGTCATGTAGTTAACGTCATGTAGTATCCTGTAGGTAGAGGTAGTGTCATGTACTAATTATAGTGTCATGTGTCGTGTAGTTAACTTCATGTAGTGTCCTGTAGGTGGAGGTATTGTCATGTATCTATAGTGTCTTATGTCGTGTAGTTATCGTCATGTAGTGTCGTGTAGGTAGAGGTTGTGTCATGTGTCGTGTAGGCAAAGGTAGTGTCGTGTAGGTAGAGGTAGTGTCGTGTATGTAGAGTAGAGGTAGTGTGATGTGTAGTGCGGTTACCAGACGGGCGGCCAGCGGTTGTCGGCGAGGTAGTCCCTCGCGGCGGCGCTGAGGTGGCGCGCGCGGCACACGCGGTCGTACGCGCCGCACAGCCGCCACGCGCACCACGCCGCCAGCTCGTGCGCGTTGTGCAACTAACACGCACATACAACCATATTAAATGGTTGACAATTAACCCCTATGCCATTAAATAAATATCCTGGGACATTTTTCACACACGGCCAACCTGATTCCAAAGTAAGCTTCAAAGTGAGTTTGTGTTATGGTAACCAGGTAGCTGATATACTACTTTTAAATACATACTTGTATAGATATTTACATCCAGAACAAACAGACATATTCATGCATACAAATGTTTGTCCTGGGTGGGATTGGAAACCCGCGGCTTGAAAGTCAGGGTCACTAACCACAAAGCCAACCGGGCTGTCAAAAATGGTTGACAATTAGGGTCAGCTCACACCGAGACACGAAGCGGCGCTGCGCGCACATTTTGAGAGAGTGTCTTAAAATATAACTTTATTTAGTACGCTAAAAGATACACATTTCACCGATCACAGATCACGAGGCGCAGCGCTGCATGGAGCAACGTATTCTAAATTCTCACAATGAAATTGAGTCACTCTATTAAAATGTGCGCGCAGCCTCGCGTCTCGATGTGAGGTGACACTTAGGCCTCATATCATGGCAATATCTCCAAATTGTGGGGCATATTTGACAGAATTTTGCAAATTTCGTACTCGTTATTATTCACATCACTCAGTAGTTTCTGAGTCTATTCTATACAACCAGACAAACAGACCCAATCTTAATTTTTTCCAAGAATATAATAAAAATCCTAGGTAAAGCTTATCTAGCCCGATTCATTTGAAGATTGTGTTCAGATATGTGTGAGAAGATCTGGGTCAAATACAACGACCGATATTACTCTTATACCAAAAAAATATATATGTACTCAATTAGAAACGGATACTACACCACATACATTGACAAATTGTAATAAAACCAAAGATAATTTTTAAATATTAACAGTTGTCAAGAAATTACAATATAATATTCTTACCTTGATAGGTTCCATCAAAGACAACGCTACTTCCACAACTTTTTCTTCTTCACCGCATACTCTGAGGACAAAATTAAATACTATAGCATATTCCAATAAATCAAATTTAACAATGTTTAATACATGAACATATAATAACTTACATCTAATTTACACAATGTCACTTTTGGTGACTTTTCAGTGAGCAAATTGTAACTTAAAATTAACTTAAATTATAAATTTCTTGAAACATATTAACAATTTGTAACAATAACAACTTGTTACTCATTACTAATTTGCAACATATTAACAAATTATAATACATTATCGAATTGTAACAAAAACTACTTGTAACCAAATAACTGGTAACAAAAACTACTGGTAACAAAAACGACTTGTAACCAAACAACTGGTAACAAAAACGTATTGTAACCAAAACAATTTGTAACAAAAACGACTTGTAACCAAAATTGAAGTGAACAACACACACCTGTCGAGCCTGTTGAGATGGGCCACGACCTTGGCCTCGAGCAGGCTGACGAGGCGCGGCATGCACAGCCGGTTGGCGAGCTCCAGCAGCTCGAGGCACCGCGTCGGGTCCACGGTGGGGATCTTGTCGCTGTATATGTAACTCACCAGTATGTGGAACGCGTACATCTTCACGCCGGGGAACGATATCTGAGGTGTTTGGGGAAGAGATAAAAGTTATTTAGTTGTTTTTTTATTTTATTTAATTTACTACATTCACAGCTACAGATAAAAATAATCACATTATACAGACATATCTCTTTTTTTTTGGAGCCTCTGATGGCTGTTACACCTTTACGCGGGCAATCGGTGAGCGCTGAGGGCTCTCAACCGTAATAATTAAAGTAGTTATTGTAAAAAAGAAGGAAGCTATTAACACGTTAGTTAGTTTTAGCATACTTATTGAATATTAAGTTTTACAAATATTGTGTTGCCAGCCATAATATGCATGCAGTGGCAACCTGTAATTAAGGCTGCACTCAACTTTATTTTTTGTTTTGTGTAGTCATTATTTGCATCAGTGTATGTTTTGTTGGTTGTCCAAATAAAATAAATACACTAAAGACCCAAAAAACTGTACTTACCACTCTAGAGGTGCTCTCACGGAAGTGTCCTTGGAACATTGCCTTCATAGGATCACACCTGGCCATCAGGATGGCTCTATGAGCTAAATGTATGCCGTCGTCGAGGTCAAAGGTCACGTCGGCAAATAGGTTCCTCTCAACGTACATGTCGCGAAGTCTTTGTGGGAGGGGCTGGAAATAATGGTCTAGTTTGAAATCCTGGTAGTTTTAGGTGTTAAATCAAAGTTGATAATAATAATATTAATTTATTTTCTCCCAGAAATACATATTCAATTTAAAGAAATAAAAAATCACAACAATTAAGTCTATGATGAATAAACTTAATTGTTGTGAGCCAAATTATAGCTCTGCCATTGGTTTTGTTTCAAATACTTTAAATAACAAAATTTTAGAAACATATAGGTACGTCATAACATTTTTTTGCTTTCATTAATTTGCTACTAATTTTACAAATTTATTAGGACGATTGGATAGATGTAAACTTTATTATTCTTTTACGCTAAAACGTTTGACGGGATCAGGATGAAATTTGGCACAGAGTTAGAGAAATTTCACGTAGGCTTGTTTTTATCCTGGGGAAAAATATATATTCCGGGAACACGAGACGAAAACAAGATTTATATAATGTCGAAATAATCTTGTACAGTTAGGTTATGTAAATAAATACTTACTGAATGAAAGTTCAGCATGAACCCCTTGTCAAACAGCAGGTGTTGATCCAAAATGAATTGACTTAGCTTCATCAATTCGTGGTAGCCGAGCAGTTCTGCTGCTTGACGGATCTCCTGGACACAATAATATAGGCCGGTGGTATTCAGAGATGTGAGTATTATTTGGACTTTAATTCCTTGTTTTTGAGAAAGAGGCATTAAAATTTACGTAAGATATGTTTTTTAGTATTATGCTCATATAAATATATAGGTATTGTTATCCTTATGATCATTCAAATCGTCTCTCTAATTGTAAAGTAAAGTCTAACCTCTCATTCTAATCTAAAGTAGAAGAGTGAGAGGTAAAATTACCAAATTGAAAACTGGAATTCAGGACACTTTCAGTTTTTAAAGTTAAATATATTTCTAACATGTAGATGTTTAAAAAAAGATGTATGGTTCAAGCGACATATCAATTAAAAATATATAATAATGAGGTAAAAAGCTTATTTTATACCAATTTATAATAACTCTAATAGTCAGTTTTCTATAAATATTACATTCATATAATTGGTTTAACTTAAATGCTTTATATAAGTAAAAATGTATGAAATAAGCAAATAAAGCAAAAAAAATATTATATGCAATAAAGAAAATGTGATATTATTGATTATATAGAAACGTGAGAAAGCATATAAAAAAATCAAGCTAATTACATAATAAACATCTATAAAACGGTGCCATATTAATAATAATGAGTAAAAATTATGATTTTTATGATTGTAATTTTATGATTACAATAATTTTTACCAGCAGTAATCCGATTGCGGCCGACTGGAGAACGCAGTCAAAGTTTTATTACAAAAATTATATTATTTTTAAATATTTTTATTAATATATTTTAATCATAGTGGGTAAATAGAAATATATAGATTGTAGTGAAGAGAAAATTAAAGGAAACTCGTTTATTTAAGGAGGTTAAGAGTTTGTAAAAGCTTTGTCTTTGGTAGAAATGAATATTTTTTTACTGTCTTCAGAAAAAAAAAATGATTTATTTATGTTTATTGTAACTACATTATATTGAATCTAATTTGGTCACTTTTTTGTGGGCACATGTTAATATCAGCAAGGTAACGTATTTTGACATGTTTTCATTATTTAGTTCCTTGATTCTTGTCTTAATAATAGTCTAGAACTACGGTCCCAAGCGAATTTGGACCAAAATAACATATAATTAAAGTTCATTTCAATTTAAAGTTAAGAAGTTTATTCAACATTCATTTCTACCAAACGACCAATCAATACTGCACAGAATACTCACAAAATTAATAGAATTATTTCTCAAGTGGAAAATAAAGCTTAAGCAATAATCAATTTTAATATAAGGTAATAGAGTTCAAAGTTAGTTACCTGTTGTTTGAATGATGCGGTATCTAATGTTCCAGTGTATATGAAGTTAATGATCTCTTGCATTACTTCCTGCGATATTAGTTTGCTCATAGTCACAATAGTTTGTGTTTGGGATGTTGCATGCTGGACTTTGTCACACTGAAATAAATAAATTACAAAAGTTAACCTTATCGCGCATTGCGAAAGGGGGCTAGACGGAAAAAATTAAGACCAAAACAGTTGTAACGACACATTTCCTTGCGGGGCCGAGCGTGGCCTAAGGCGCGGCCTACCAGTTCCGCGCGCACTATACTACCTACTACTTGATGTGCGTAAAAAAATATTATTATAACTTCGCGGTTTTACCCGCGTTCCCGGGGATCTTCAATATCCCTGGGATAAAAAGTAGCCTATTAGTTAATGCAGGGTGTCAGCTAACTCCATTCCAAATTTTATTAAAATCACTCCAGCCGTTTAGGCGTGAAGAAATAACAAACATACACACTCGCAAACTTTCGCCTTTATAATATTAGTGAGATAAGTATGATAATAAAATAAATGTAAACTATTTCAAATATTAGTGTTTCTCAAACATATATGCATGTCTTGTATATAAATCTTCCTCTTGAAACGCGATCTGTTAAAAAATCCACATCAAAATCCGTTGCGTAGTTTTAAAGATTTAAGCATAGGTACATGTACTCGGGATGTATGCTTAAATTAAAGATTTTTTCTCTCTGTATTTTATATCCCTATATAGGGACAGAGAAAGCGACTTTGTTTTATACTATGTAGTGAAGTTGGGATTTTCAGATGATATGGATTAATTTGATATACTAACCTTGACAACCCTGATGGAGTTGATGGCTGGGTGGTTGACCTCGCGGTAGAGGTCGGGCGCCTTCTTGCCGGCGTCGCTCAGCGGCAGGATCTGACAAGACGACCTGCGCTTCACTTGGTCCCACACCCTGGAATTATATGCATCGTCATCATCAGCTCATATAACTTACTACTGCTAGAGCATGAGCCTCCCTTAGGGGAGGCTCCCTAATGAGGGGGTTTTGAATTAATATAAATAAATATCAATAATAATAATTTGATGCTGATAAGCACTAATGTGTCAACCCACAAAAAGTCGAAAACAAAGATTTTGATATATTTTTATAATGCATCACGTATACATTCTACGAGTGTTTTAAGTCATCTAAAACATAAAAGTACAAAAAAATGGATTTATATTATACAAAAAGTAATCACATACATCACATTAGATATCTTAAGACGCCATTTTCTCAAAACCAAGTGCCTATATACTACATATAGTACTTTTAAATACATACTCATATAGATTTTTGAAAAGAGTAATTACTGAGTTTATTGCCGGCTCTTCTCAGTAAAAACTACTATCAGAACCGAGCATTAATAGTGACTATTCATAAGTGCTTTATTGAGGCCTATTTGAATAAAAAAGATTTTGATTTTGATTGATTTTTTGAGATAATAATTACACCCAGAACATACAGAGTCCTGGGTGATTGAAAGTAAGCTTGTAAATTAAATTTGAGACTATAGTTGTTTGTAAATGAAATCAGGAACATGAGAAAAATAATATCGAGTCGATATCTTGAAGTTTATATTTATGATTGTAATAATACTTTCAAACTAATCTACAATAAGGTTAAGAGGGGGATAGCATATTTTTTAAATAATAACCTTTAAACAGACTTCATAAATGGTCGACATCTATTCATGGTTTTTAGCTATTTTTTAAATTTATTTTTTTAATATTTTGAAAATAAATGAAATATAATAATTCATTAATTCATTCAAATACGCACACATGAAACGTCGGCTCTAATGCTCGGTTCAGACTTCTGTTTAAAAGAAGCAGAAATATGGACAGATAATACTAAAAAGTCTGGAATATATTGGATAATAGCTGTACTGTACACACCTCATTTGCTTAGCCTGATCCTGCCTAATCAGGTATTCAGTGTCTTCGTTGAACTCTCCCGTCGTTGCTTCTCCCATGCTGCTTACCTGTGAATATTCATCATGTTTTATAAAATTACTAGCTGCCCCCACGCGGATTAATAAATTAATATCATACAAAAAAGTACACATAGGTTAACACATTATTGCGAATCAGCATCCATATATAGATAGAATTCGCGCCGCTGATGATCACCATGTCCGAGAAGTACTGGGCAAGGGGGGGGGGAGCATATATAGATAGAGTACGTACCATGCTGCTCTCGCTGGAGCTCCTGGCTAGTTCCGCGGAGAGGCTGGCGCAGTCGGTGGTGAGCAGGCGGTGGAAGGCCTCGCACGCCGCCGCCACCATGAACCGGTGCACCGGGAACCCCTTCGCGCCGCTGATGATCACCATGTCCGAGAAGTACTGGGCAAGGGGGGGGGGGGCATATATAGATAGAGTACGTACCATGCTGCTCTCGCTGGAGCTCCTGGCTAGTTCCGCGGAGAGGCTGGCGCAGTCGGTGGTGAGCAGGCGGTGGAAGGCCTCGCACGCCGCCGCCACCATGAACCGGTGCACCGGGAACCCCTTCGCGCCGCTGATGATCACCATGTCCGAGAAGTACTGGGCAAGGGGGGGGGGAGCATATATAGATAGAGTACGTACCATGCTGCTCTCGCTGGAGCTCCTGGCTAGTTCCGCGGAGAGGCTGGCGCAGTCGGTGGTGAGCAGGCGGTGGAAGGCCTCGCACGCCGCCGCCACCATGAACCGGTGCACCGGGAACCCCTTCGCGCCGCTGATGATCACCATGTCCGAGAAGTATTGGGCAAGGGGGGGGGGGGGGCATATATAGATAGAGTACGTACCATGCTGCTCTCGCTGGAGCTCCTGGCTAGTTCCGCGGAGAGGCTGGCGCAGTCGGTGGTGAGCAGGCGGTGGAAGGCCTCGCACGCCGCCGCCACCATGAACCGGTGCACCGGGAACCCCTTCGCGCCGCTGATGATCACCATGTCCGAGAAGTACTGGGCAAGGGGGGGGGGGAGCATATATAGATAGAGTACGTACCATGCTGCTCTCGCTGGAGCTCCTGGCTAGTTCCGCGGAGAGGCTGGCGCAGTCGGTGGTGAGCAGGCGGTGGAAGGCCTCGCACGCCGCCGCCACCATGAACCGGTGCACCGGGAACCCCTTCGCGCCGCTGATGATCACCATGTCCGAGAAGTACTGGGCAAGGGGGGGGGGAGCATATATAGATAGAGTACGTACCATGCTGCTCTCGCTGGAGCTCCTGGCTAGTTCCGCGGAGAGGCTGGCGCAGTCGGTGGTGAGCAGGCGGTGGAAGGCCTCGCACGCCGCCGCCACCATGAACCGGTGCACCGGGAACCCCTTCGCGCCGCTGATGATCACCATGTCCGAGAAGTACTGGGCAAGGGGGGGGGGGGCATATATAGATAGAGTACGTACCATGCTGCTCTCGCTGGAGCTCCTGGCTAGTTCCGCGGAGAGGCTGGCGCAGTCGGTGGTGAGCAGGCGGTGGAAGGCCTCGCACGCCGCCGCCACCATGAACCGGTGCACCGGGAACCCCTTCGCGCCGCTGATGATCACCATGTCCGAGAAGTACTGGGGGGGGGATGATGATGATGAAGACTAGATCCATTTGGACACCGTATATCGCTCACCCAGAACAACACTGCACTAAGTCAAAATAGCCGCAAGACGCAATATGCATGAATATGTCTGTTTGTTCTGCGTCTGGATGTAATTATCTATCAAGAGAAAAAACCTTAGATGTTGACAACTTTACCACACCAAAGTTAAGTTTTAAAGTGTGCATGAACATGGATGTTTAATATAAAAATGTTTTTGTATATTTTAAAATTTTCAGATCATATATTATGAGACAAAAGTTATTTCTATTTTTGTAATACATATATAAATTTGATAAATTTCCTGCCGTGTCAAGCTTCGTTAATCCCCACCATTATTGTTTGACGCAAATTATACATAAAATCTGTCATGACCCCCAAATAAATGCCAATTTCTATCGGTACATCCCACACAAAATGTATGGTAAATTATAATTAATGTAAAAAAATTCAAAAAGATTTTAATAATTTTATATATGTTAATTGCAACTAACCTGTTGACGAAGAAGTGTTGTCATATTCTCCAAGTAGGTGCTGTTGACGACTGTTACTTCAGGCTCAATAGCCCTTGGGGGCCGGAACGGGGCCTAGAAAACAAAAATACTTTTTATAGAAGTAATATTATTAGTGTAGTTTATTTTTCAATATACAAATGGCTAGCATCCACCTTGCGGTTACACCCGCGTAATTCCCGTTCCCGTTGGAATACTGGAATAAAGGATAGCCTATGGTATTCTCTGATAATGTAGCTTTCCATTGGTGAAATAATTAATTATCACACCCAATGTAAAAAAAGGAGAGCCATATTCAATACAAAAATAATGCTTGGCTGTAGGCGTCGCCGCAAAGAGAATGGAGACCTAAATGAGTGCCAAGTTGTATTCAAAATCCAAATATGTATTTATGGGAACAAAACTCAATTGCTTTATTGAATACCGATAACAATTGCTGTTATTAAAAAAAATTTAGATCTTTATTTAGGTTAGATTTGACTTGAGCTGATGATGATGAAGTCCACCGCACAGCAATAGGAATCTTATCATCTCCTTTGTCAGGGGAGGTTTGCACTCCTCGGTGGAGACATATATGAGCTGATGATGAAGTGGACTATGGCCTGAGCACCCTAGTCAGGAGGAGTTCGTGCTCCTCGGTGGAAACATATGAGCTGATGATATTGCAGTGGACTATGGTCTATGCCTCTTTGTCAGGGGGGGTTAGTGCTCCTCGGTGGAGAAATTGAGCTGATGATGAAGTGGACTATGGCCTGAGCACCCTTGTCAGAGGGGGTGCGTGCTCCTTGGTGAAGACATATATGAGCTGATGATGATCTGAGCACCCTTGTCAGGGGGTTACGTACCTGTAAGAGAGGCCTCTGCACCTTCTTCAAGTTGGTGATCCAGAAGCGTTGTTGTCTCCGGGCTAGCAGCGCTGCTCTAATGGCGCTTTCAAACACCTCGTTGACGCCGTAGTACGTGAACACGGACGTCTCGTAGTAGTATATGCCGAGCTCGTGGGCGAGGGCTCGACCCTGGTCCGGCATGACTAGGTCACTCTTGCGTGGGGCCCTATAGAGATGTATATTAAATAAATCATTTATTCCTCTCACAAGCTATGTTTAACATCATATAATTTGATGCTAATAAGCAATAATGTGTCATAAACTTGGTTTTGAGAAAATGGCGTTTAAATATAATAATGTCTTTACTGTACTTTTATGTTTTAGATGACTTGAAACACTTTTGTCAAAACTTTTTTCGACTTTTTGTGGGTTGACACATTACTGCTTATCAGCATCCAATTATTTTTAAGTTTTTTTTTTCAATAATTTTTTTTAATACCAACAGAATCTAGATGAAGATGAGAAAATTAAATAAAAATAGGTATTAGGTATAGGTTATTAGTTATAATAGGATATATATAATAAAAAATTGTAAAATTGTGACGCTAACGAAGTTGGGCGGATCAGCTAGCTTATACATATTAAGATAACTTACCTTATAAAGGGGCTGCGATCTTTACAGTAGTTCAGATAGGTTTCATCTCTGTACATGTAGCGGAGGTCGTTCTTGCAGCCGACGAGTATTATCGGCGTGTTCGGACAGAATCGTCGTATCTCTGGGTACCACATCGCGCCGCAGTTCCTCAACGATATTGGGTTCGTTATTGAGAAGCAGAGGAGGACCACATCCGACCTGGTGATGAATAAACAGTGAATAAGATCGGAGCATCACCCCCTCGATATTAGGGGAGGCTCGAGCTCCTCGGTGGAGACATATATGAGCCGATGATGATGATCAATGAACAATGTTGCAGACATGAGCCAGCTAGTAGGTAATACTATTCTAACAGCAGGGTCATTAAGTGATGATCCATGATTTATCCCCGATTTGAACTCTAAAAAGAAGAACATATTCCTGGAAATGACAATTCAATTTCATTGGTTACATTCAAGCACATAAAGTAGGTCCCATCATAAAATTATTATGGGCGAATATTTAGAGAGCATAAAACATAAGTAACCAAATATTTTCGGGGTTGTAAAATCACTGCTTACGATTATCGAGGAATAAACGCACGAACACAAAAGCACTGTTCTGTCGAATTGAGTACCGACTTTCTTTTAGAAGTCGGTTAAATCCTGAACCTACCTTCCATAAGCGAATCTCCTGTCTTTCTCGTGGTCTCCAAACGTATCCCATAGCCGTAACGACACGTTGACGCCGTCCACCACCTCCCAAGATCTTTCTAGAACCTGTCAATACAAGAACGTGAAGCTTAGGTTAGGCCATCTGTGCTATAGACCAGTGTTTTTAAAGGGGTTGCGACCCCCTGACGGCCCCAAAGCTTGAGCAGCTGTCAAAACACAAAAATATGAAAATCTCGTGTCATACTTAATATCGAACTCCTGTAAAACGGGGTTGATCGAAATGTCTTATGTATATTTGGAGGGAATATGTCGTAAAGTATTCCCCCTCCCCCCCCTTGTTTTTACGCGATTTTAGTATCTATCTACATAGCAGAACACCGTTTCCAGGAGTAGGTAGTATCTATATATGAATTAACGAATTAACTTAGCAGTGACAAATTTCGGAAGCTATTATTTAGTCGCTCTTGATTATTTTTTTATACTGGAAATTGATTAATTTTGAACAGCTGCATATAATATAATGCGAAGTTACTGCGTCATACGCTTATATAAATAACTAAGTAGTTGAATAGGCCGTAATTTGATCAAAGGACTTGCTTCTGATGACCATAATAAGCCAATTATAGTAATAAGTGAAGAGCTTGATTGAGCAAAAAGAAATATGTCCGACCCTACTCAATTCTGTGTCTGGGAATAATAAGAATATATTGAATAGGCCTTCACAGGCAGTAATGAAACGTCAACTCTAATGCTCGATTCGGAAGGTTGCTTTTGCTGATTATATAGTACCTAGAATTTTTTATACCAATAATATGAGAAATAGGCACCCCACCTGATGGGAAGCGGTTACCGTAGCCTATAGACGCTTGCAACACCAGGGGCACACAATTGTGTCTGGATAGATAAGTAGGTGCATACATACATATACATTGTGTTTAACCCTTAACTTGGCAGAAAGTAGAGTATCTGTATATATAAAGTCCCCACCGACTCTGTCTGTCTGTCTGAACGCGATGAACACAAAAACTACGGAACAGATTTTCATGCGGTTTTCACCAAATTACGGAGTATTTAATGGGGACGATTTTTATGTATAATACATCAATTTGGACCCGGTTGGTGGCGCTGGTGGGTAGAACGAAGTCTGCCGGGTCCGCTAGTACAATTATAAAAAACTTAAGTAATAAGAAATCTATAAATAACGAGTATTTTTTATGTGTTGTCAAGTTAAGGGTTAAACAATATATGATAATTTTTTTAGGAAATACCTTCCTACGTACACAAGCTATAAAAAGCCTTACAAAGTCGAATACTTATATGTAAGCCAAGCCAACTGAGTAATAAGGGGGAATATGCTTCGACCATAAAATACAGTAGGTACTTGTTACCTTGAACTAAATCGATCTAGGCAAGCTAATACTATAAGACTATATACAAACATACATTATAGTATAATCGTAGGGTAATAAGTAGGCTTGCGACCGAAAATTACTAGTTAAATCAATAAATCGATAATTCGGTGGGAACTTAATGTTGATTTAAAGGAGGTACTAACAGATATAGGGTAGGTAGAGGATTAGACAAATATGTCCTATCCAAACTCGTTCCTACATCTTCTTCTTCTTCTTCCTGCCCTTATCCCGCCTAAGCAGGGTCGGCACAACATGTGTTTTTCTTCCATTCCTCTCTATCAGCCGTCATTTCATTCAAAACTCGTTCCTACATATCGTACTAATATTATAAATGCGAAAGTAGGTCTGTCTGTCTTTCACGCTAAAACTACGAAACCGATTTAAATCTGTGTACCAAAACGATACCTAGTCTAGAGCTTGAGAAAGGACATAGGCTACTTTTTATCGCGGGAAAATTGAAGATCCCCTGGGAACGCGGGTGAAACCGCGCGATCCACTAGTTATATTATAAATGCTAAAGTTTGTGAGAATGTATTTATAAATGCATGTTTGTTACTCTTTCACATAAGAAAGGCTGAAGGGGTCGCGATGAAATTTGGTAAAGAGTAAGCATATGTTTTGGAATAACACATAGGCGTAGTTGCGCGGGTTAGCTAGTCTTTATATATTCAAGTTAATTTGAAATATAAAATTAATATTCCACCTTAAGAATTTCAAGTGCAGGAAGAAATTATGACAAGTACATAATCAAATTATGCTTGTCGTCAACGTGCATAATTAAACGTTCAACGTTAATGGGGTTTGTTTATTAATGGCTCTTTTAGCTCTCTATCATATACTTTGAATAAATAAAAAAAAAAATTCTTAGTAATCTACATAGTCCTTCAAGATCTCATTTAGCTGATTAATATACTGAGGATTTAATTGCATAAAAAATATATTTTTTATTGAAAGGAGAAATAATATTTGTTAAATTAAATTAATGTCTGGCCAAATCTATATTTGGACGACATAATCGCAACAGCGACAAAGCACTTTAAAAATTAATAAAAAATAATCTATATTGTTTATCAATTCAATTATAATAAAATATAAGTATATAATGATTTTTTATCTGTGATTATAGCCATAAAGCTGGCATAAATACCATACTGCAAAGCCTAAAAATATATTAAAAAAAAACTCACATCCTTATAAATCCTGTACTGATCAATAGCCCACACTGTTGGCACGTGTGTCGTCATCAGCTGAGACAGCGACACGTGTTTGTTGCATGCTCTCGCGCATATAAGCCGAGTTTTACCGACTGCCGTGTCGCCGACCACGACGCATTTCACCAGCTCTTGGTGGGGCTGCTCGTTGTCCATGGTCTGGAGTTAGAAAAAAAAATGCCTAGGTTTTTTATTAGGGTCTAATAGTCTAGCTAGATGGTGATGGTAGCTGCCAATCAGGAAAATGTGGCGCTGTTGCCATATGCCTTCTAGAACCCCGAAATTTTAATATAGAATGCTAAATAAAAAATACTACATACCATTTGCTATTGCTAAAAAATAATGTTGCTTATCTTATGAAATTAAGAGTAATAAAAAAAAATAAGAATAGATTTTTTTTAATCTAGTTGCACTTTAATATATTTATAATGCAATTATTCCAACAGTGTAACCACTGTTATTCATCACATTATAATAACTTTATAATTATTTAAAAATAATAATATTTACTGACTTTGGTTCGGTTATAAAACAGACTTTCAGCTGACCCATGTCTGCAAAAACTAAAACTAACATAAAGTTACGCTATTCATTATTTCCACATATTTAATGTAGTATCTGGGATATATAGATGATAACTAAGTAAATAATAAGCAATGCAAACAAACACTTGGAATTATATTATAAACTCATTAAAGTGATTTGTTTCACTTAGGAAATTAAAATTACCTCTTATATGCATCAGTCAAAATGTATCATCTTAGGAAGAACTGATATTATAATTGAGGAAGTATGGATTGATTGTTGTTAGCTACTGTACTTTATGATGGTACCAAAATGGCATCAAAGGAAGTAGTGGTGTGGTATTGATAGAATAATCTAGGTATTTATATTATTTTTAGATATAGAAGTGATCACATTATCGGATAAGAATACCCATGTTGTGTAATTATCATTTTCTTGTTTATATTAATTTAATGTCAGTTAAAATGAACAATATTCCATTAATTGACAGACCGATTGGCTATGCCGTTAGTGACCCTGACTTTCGAGCTACCAGTTGTGGATTTAAATCCCACTCAAGGCCATTTGAATGCCTGAAAATGTCTATTTGTTCTGTGTCTGGATGTAAATATATATAAGTTGTATTTAAAAGTAGTATATCAGCTATCTGGTTACCATAGCACAAGCTCTGCTAAGTTTGGCATCAGATTGTCCATGTGTGAAGAATGCCCCAGAATATTTATTTATTTATTCATACGTTCCTCTGGATCTTTCTGTAGGTTCATTCATCACAATGTTAAATAAGAAGTGGATAAATTTAATACTAAAACATAACTGAGACAATATTTCACTGTTTACAGTACATACAGTTTATAAAATAATATTTACTTGCAGGCATGTGGTTTTCCAAATTTTCTAGGTTTACGGAATATTGTTATTAATATAAAACTTTTTCTACCCTCCATTATACCATCCAATAAAACAATATTTCAAGCATTCAAATTCCGTTCGCATCGAAATCATTTATTTAATTGACATCTGTTTTCTGTTTCTGTTTGTGGCTATTTTGACATTTTGTTTGACAGGTGGTTATTGGGTTCATTCAATTTAATTTATTTGTTGTTAACCGTAAAATATCAATGAATAAAAATGCTATATTATGTGTAAAAATTAATTTTTTTTCTTATTCTTATATTTAAATACTCATGGTATTTAAGTGTAAGACGAAACAATATAATTAGATCGATTCTAAACTATATTTAATGCAGATATCAATGAATAAAAATATAAATGTTAAAAATTAATATTTTTTCTTATCCATAGATTTAAATGCTCATGGTATTCAAATGTAAGACGAAAAAACATCATTAAATCGATTCTGAACTATATTTAATGCAGATAAGATAGGTATATATTAAAAATAAATACGTAGTAATTTTTTAATTGTTGTATCTTCCTAATGTTCAACAATCTATACTAGTAACCACTTAATACCAAATAACCATATGCTGCATGTAAGTTGCCCAATAATATGACATAGGATTTAAATTATTATAATATTTTACCAAAAGAATCTAAATAATTTCCTATTTCATTCAAAAAAAGGGACATCACGATCTGAAGACGCGAAATATCACTAAGTACTTGATAGAAGTACAATGGAACATTATATTCACTTACGCTTTTCTTCAATGAATAATCTAATTGATTGTCAAGCTCCTTTGTGCTCTTGTTGTCACAAGAATCACTTGACCATTTTCACGTAAAACAACTATGATTACGAACGATCACAAGTAAGCACTGGTAAAAATCTGCATTATGTCGTCTAGAAATTACTGAAAAAGGTAATTTTTTCACTATAAACGTATCTATAGAGTGATGTTGATTGTGTAGCAATGCAGTGTTCTGCGCATGTGAGCGCCTTGCGCAGACCCGCAAGCAAAACGTAACATAGCATGATAATTTAAATTTTTATTGACAATTTCGTCCGTGTCGATGAACTCTGTAGGACATTGTCTAAGTTTTGAGTATTTTCGTCTCCAGAATTAAGTGTTGTAGTCGTTGCCCTGGTAGATAGGTACACATTTAATGATCAGTAAATAAATTACTTCCTTTTTAGCGCTCCTTAGTAGATACTAGATAGGGACCTAATGGGTGCGTTCATTTCAGTTAAGTTCTCGAACTTTTTTCTACAGCAACTACGTAGTAAGCCAATGGTAGAGTTATCATCCAGGCCATATTAGGTTATTGCTTTAATTGGTTAAGCAATTATTGTGTGACCATACCAGCCATACATTTATTTTTGCCAGTAATAAACGCCTGAAAGATTTAGCATAGCAAAGTAATTTCATTTAAAGACTAGATAGAAAACCAAACATAAAAAAAAATTACTAGAGTGCAAACGAAATGATCACACAATTATGTCTTAAGCATTCTGAAAATGTCAAAATCTGTCTAACCTTTGGACGGCTCTCTAACCTGTTGCTGCCCACGACTTTGCATTAACCTTTGGAAAAGTACTTTAATAAATAGGAATATTTTACAGGCTGCTGTCTAAAAAAGGTCTGGGATAAAAGTAAAAATAAATGAAAAAGTTTCAAGGCTAATGGGAACCTTTTTTTGTTGTAAAGTTTAACATTAATACTGGCCATTCACATATTTACTTACTTCATTTACCACGTCTGTCATTCTCTTTTATGTGTTCGATCAAGTGATTATTTTGCGAGTTGTAATGTTTCTTTACCAATAATTAATAATGTATACTATCGAAACTAGAAAGATAGCAGTTGAAACACTACACACTATAGTTTTTACAAATAAAAACGATTAAAACAATAATCAATGACGTATTTCGCTCTCCTATGGAAGGCGAGGACCATAGAAAAATACAGATTGAGATATGAAAAGGAAAAAATCAATTCGATTATGATGGCAAACATAGAGACACCTAGAACTAATCTATTTCAGAAATGGAAGGTGTACCGCTACGATGCAAATCAAAGAGTATCGACAATATTTAAAAAGCTATATCCCAAGGGTTCTGGAATATCCAATTTCTTGTTATACCTTAGAACAGACCAAACGTTTCCGAACTTAGTCCTCAAAAGCTTCTTAGGTTTTGTTGGTGGAATTATACTGACATACCTTTGCTTCATGTTTTTTGTTTTTCAGTTATCATTATCACTTGCGCATGCTACTATTATGAGCTCGATTATTGGTGTTTTACTTACATTGGGACTGGCTTTTAGTTATAGGATCAGGTTTGTGACCTTAACTTCATTTAAACTACATATTTAACTGTTAGTTGTGTTAGTGAAACTGTAGCTTGTGGAGTTTTCCTAATATGACCCTGAGTAAAGAGAACTGTTTGTAGTGTCTAAGTAAATTCTACTCTTGCTACATTTTGACAAGGTTAATTTTCCTTTGCAACAGATGCCTGTTCTTCCTGCTGATCCCTCAATTCTTCTCCCGAGTGGGAAGATACACTTTAACCTGTTATGCCCTTGTGCTCATTCTGACTGGACCAGCCACAAATACGCTAAAGAACTCAGAAGTCCTTTCTGAATCCATGGCTTGCAGTCAGGTAAATAAAATAAACCTATTGAGGTTTAAATAGGTATTTTAAACCAAAACGTTTCATGTACCTAGTTTTTATTAGGTTTGTTACAATTTTCGAGCTGTCTTAAAATATCTTAGAAGTAATAAACGTATTTTAAATAGTAGTATGGTAAATGACCCAATGGTGGCCAGTTTAAGAAAAAAAAAACAGGTTTTTGTGAAATATTACCAAAATTGTGAAAGTTTCAGCACTGAATATAGTGAAACTGTAAAGTCCAGTCCTTATTTAATATTTGTAATGTGTTGCGCGTGAGATACGGCAAAGCTGGATTCAATTAATTTAACAAATAAAAGTTGCAGTTTTGTGACCCAGTCTTGGACAGGGAAAATTCATTAATGGATACCCCAGTCTTAGTCTAAGTTTATCTTTATTTTATGGTTAACACATGAAACAAAACTAATTTTAATTTTAATTAAGCAATACTATTTTACAAGTGAAACTTTCTGCTCACCGCCTGAACGATTTCCTTATGAAAAGCCGTCGTTGTCAATTTCAAATCACCTTACACTTAGTATTCGCGCATATTTGTACATGTAACTGACTGAATTCAATAAAACGTTAAACTTAGATAGTTCGATGTCTAAAGTCTATGTCACAGTGATCCCAATGTAAAAACATTCGCTCATGTCCGAATTCTAGATGTTTCTTTTAATTTTTGGCCATTACTGGTACCGTGGCCACGACTGGTACACTTACGATACCTACTATTTTTACGACGACGTCTGAATCCATATTTCTTTAAATATATCCAGATAGTCTGAAATATTAATTAACATATTCAAACATGCATGGAGGGTTTTGAACTCGTATAGTCATAAATTAAATTATATTGTCGCAACAGTAAAATAAAATGGAATAGAATTTTTATTTTATCTACTACCCGTTTGATTTATAACAGTCTGAAATGCTGAGATAGGCTTTTATTGCCAAAAAGTAAAGAAAATATTTGAATCTCGTCGTAAACTATTGATTTGTCGACGGTCTAGAAGTTTAACATAAATTACCTTATATTGGGTGAAAAGGGACTGTCCTCTACATTTAACCAGATATAAACAATATGTGTCATATATACCTATTAATAAATCGGTACCTTGAGCTTTAAAAATATTTTATCCAGATTAGCTTATAAATTTTGTCAACTTAGGAACAAATAAAAACGAGCGTTCATGAAATTCGAAGCTCAATAGAGAAACCATTAAATGCTGTAAAGGATTCCCTGAAGTTGATAATAGAGAAGATGAACGTGGTAGCGTTGAAAGTGAAGAAGATGCTGATAAGTCTAAACCGACTGGTGATGAGCGTTGGTAAGCAATAAAAGTATTATTTAGTGAAGGGCAAATAGGGTTGAAGTAATAGGTACTGGACTGGATGTAATACATAAATTTTATGTGAACTAGGTTTACCTCGGCTTCATTTCAATTATAAAGAAACATTTTTAAACCAAAAGTGGCCAAATCGGGCCAGAAGTTATCGAGTATTTAGACATTATGCCATACTTTTTAAAACATATATATAGATACACCTTGATTTTATTGTCACGAGGAATTAGCCTCTATAATCACAATATTACAGGTAAAAATGCGCTACTGTATGCTTTAAAATTAATTCCAGTGCACGCAATCCAATCATCATTCTCCTGGTTGGATTCTACAGCTAAAGTATTCAACAAGAATGTTGGTACTCCATACGAACGGTGCATAAATGTATTGAAGGATGGAGAGGATAACTGCAAGGAGTCTCTTGGACCACAATTTGCAAGTCTCTGCAGTGTCGCTTACGTTGCATACGCCGCTTGTACTATTGTCAAACCATATAATTCGTTTAGTGAAAGTGTTGACTATGCCGACGGAGCTATTGCAGCTACTATTAAAAAGAGTAAGAATTAACAAATTCACTTTGACGATACTCTTTTCAAATTTGATGCCTGTAGCGATTACATTCTTGGCAGATAGTAAAATATATTTACAAACTTTATACGTAACGTAGTCAATATTAATTTGCCTTTACTATAACATTAAGTATGTAATATGTAAAATCTGATAAGAACTCTATATTTTTGGCTTACAGAATTAAAGAACTTCAACGACCGTATAAGAGCCATGCTTTTTGTGGATGTTCACGTTCACCACTCCTACTCATTCAGCAGCAATACAAGTCGTTCTGCCAGTCAAGTAGCTGCAGGCATCGTGACGGAGATCAGGAACAGAGCTGATCCTCTTCTCACTTGGCTGTCTTGGAGCTCATGTGTTACTAGCTTATTCTTACTTCTGATAATATTCAGGTATATCTCACTCCGTCAGTAATAAAGCAAATAGAGCTAAAATTGTTAAATTGTATCTATCAGATTCTTACTTTTGTAGACATTAGTCTGTTTTATAATGCGTAAGTAAAACTACGTGGGCTTATATAGTACAAGTATAGGGTAGTGTTTTAAAAACGTAAAAGAAAAGAGTTCAATTGGAGAGTGAACTACATAACACACAAAACCTCATAAATGGACAATTTTTTTTTTTTTTCATTTTTTTTTTTTTTTATTTTTTTTAGTCTTTGACCTCTTACGTTTAACATTGTTATTGTGCTAGCTCCGAAGAATATTTCTAAAAAACATAATAATCTTGCTCGAAACTATCGATGATCGCTATAAATCTATAGTTTACATACTAGTGATCTATATAAAATGATGATAAGTGTTTTGTGAGTGTAATATACATAATAAGTGATATTTGAGTGACCGGCAGTAAATCAGCTGTCAACTACGTGTACAGTGTCATACGCCAAGTATTCACGGGATTGTCGCGGTTATGTGTTCTACGCAACGGTGAATCTCGCTTGCGCAGTACCCCCACCCGGGCGGGTGACGTCGTCGGCGTGCCACTCGGTATAGATTAACTAGTTGCAGAGCGGTCAAGCCCATCAAGTGTTTATTTTGTCTCTGGGAGGCAAAACTTTTCAACTTTTTGACTTCTTTCATTGAATAATTTTAAATAATACAGAACGCGCATTGTATTGCATAATAGCTTCTGGGGCTTTTTTTCCGATAGCCATGAATAATTGCAATGCGTGTAATTTCCCGCTTCAGCCAAATAGCTTCCTACACTGCAAACTGTGTAAACAGGAATATCACTACGAATGTTTGAATATAAATAGCGCTCAGTATGCAACATTGAGTGATGAATATCTAGCTTCCTGGTCATGTCCGGCTTGCAACAATATTACTAGACGCCATCGCTCTAATTGCAATACCCCTGTCCGCCAGAACCAAGTGCCGGTGGTTGATGATTCTATCGATATGTCTCTCGATAACTTCGATCAAGGGGTCCATATAGACACTGCAAGCACCTCTAGAGGATTGAAATCATCTGCGTCTAGTGATTCGATCACAATTGCGAAAATGGAGCAACTGTTGGAACATAAACTAAATGAAACCCTATCTCACTTTATGGCATCATTCCGCAGCGCGTTGAAGGAAGATTTAAAAACTTTAGTGAAAAATGAAATTACGGCTAATTTGAAGGAGCTTAAAGATAATTTGAAAGATACCACCGATACCATCACTGGTGAACAAGTGGCTATTAAGTCTGAACTAGAAATTCTCGAATCTAAAATAAATGACCAGAATTCCATTATTAACAGTCTTGAAAGGGAGAATGATAGTTTGAAAGAGACTGTGCGAAAATTAGATTTCCGTATTACATCTATGGATAAACTTTCAAGAAGTCACAATGTCGAGATTCAGGGAATTCCCGAGTCACGGAATGAAGACGTCTTAGGCCTTTTCAAGAAACTAACTGAGTTGCTTGAAGTTAACATCGACGAGTCGTCTATACGAGCCTGTCGTCGCGTAGCTAAAATGGATCATCTGTCTACACGTCCCCGTAACTTACTTATTACACTCTCATCACCACGTCAGAGGGATACGATCATATCTGCTGCTCACCGCTTTAATAAGAAGCAATTAAATGAACCGTTGAGCTCTCGTCATTTAGATATTGCTGGGGAGGCGAATAGGATCTATGTTGTTGAACACCTGTCGCCTGAGACTAAAATGTTATATGCTGATGCCCGCAGAATGGCGAAATCTTATAACTACAAATTTGTATGGGTTAGATATGGTCGGGTGTATGTACGTAAGGATGATACCTCAAATGCAATTTTTATTAAAAATCTTGAATCATTAAATAAACTCATTCTTTGAAACAGTTTGGTATAAAATAACTTTTGAACTCTTTGCTTTTCTTGTTTTTATTTGATTTGTTTTGTAAATTTATAAACATGGATATCTTTTATCAAAACGCCAACAGAATCAGATCCAAAACTCATGAAATATATTTAAATATACTAAATTGTAATTATGATGTCATTTGCTTAACTGAGACTAATTTAAACGACAGTGTCTTTGACGATGAACTTTTTGATACTAGATACAGGATTTTTAGAAGAGACCGGCATACTACATGTATAAGCAAGTCTGAAGGTGGAGGAGTACTTATTGCTATTAATAAACGCTTCAATGTTGTACGTCAGGTCTCCTGGGAAAGTGATCTTGAGGATATTTGGATTAGTATATTGCCTGACACGGAGAATGGGATTATTGTTAATTTCTGTCTCGCATATTTACCACCCGATTTGTCAAATAATCAGCTTATTCATTTTTACACAAACTGTCAGAATATAATATTGCAATCGAACCCTACTGATGAATTCTTATGTATTGGAGATTTTAACACTCCAAATATCGTGTGGACTAAGGCCTCCAACTCTTGTCGTGCTCTGCCGTCTCAATCTAGTGACTTTAAGTCTAGTATATTGCTTGATTTCTGTCAGATATGTGATTTTTCACAATTTAATACTGTATCTAACGTTAATAATAGGTGTCTCGATTTAGTTTTCTCCACAATTGACAATATTGATGTACTCGAAGCTAATCCCATAAGCCGATTGGACAAACATCACCCAGCCATCAGCATTGCTTTAACATCTCCTTTTCAATTACCAGGCTGTACTGTAAAACGATGTAGACGTCCTAATTTTTATAAATGTGATTACGTAAAGATTAGGGAAAGTTTAAGCAATACTGATTGGTCTTCCTTGTTATCTTTCTCTGAGATTGACTCTAACTTAGCAATTTTATATAATCATCTCAATAAGCTTATACGTGACAACACCAATATTACTACTAGAGGTACAGATAGTTTTCCCACATGGTATACGCCGGCTTTGAAGCGTTGTATAACAGAAAAACTAAAATTTCATAAATTATATAAAAAGTACAAAAATCCTCGTGATTACGACACTTTTGCTTTATTACGTACTCGAAGCAAGCGTTTAATAGACAAATGCTATAGTCATTATCTCTCAACTGTTGAAAAATCTTTGACCTCAAACATCAAATCGTTCTGGAACTATGTAAATAACAAAAAGAATTGTAGCAATACTATCCCTTTAGTCATGACTTACGGACCTCTCAGCTCATCCGACCAAAAGGGAGTCTGTGATCTCTTTTCGATGTACTTTAGCTCAGTCTTTGAGAGGGACAGTAGTGTTAGTGATCCTCCGACTATTATCCCGAATAATAATAATAACACTTTGGAAAGCATTATTGTCACACCTCAAACAATATTAAGTAAAATTAAAGCTCTTGATTCATCAAAGGGGCCTGGCCCTGACGGTATACCGCCTGTTTTTGTGAAGCAATGTGCCAATGAACTCACTGAACCTCTAAGTAAAATTTTTAACCAATCCCTTCAACTTGGTGTATTCCCTTCTTACTGGAAAACGGCACATGTTGTTCCTATTTTTAAAACTGGTAATAAGTCTGCTTGCGAAAATTATAGACCGATTAGTATTCTCTCCTGCTTTGCGAAGCTATTTGAATCGGTTATTTATGATGTCATATATTATCATGTTAAGGTTCTTTTGTCTCCTAAACAACACGGTTTTGTTAAAAACAGGTCTACCGTGAGCAATCTTTTAGAATATAAAAAATATCTATGTTCAGCATTTGCTAGAGGTGTTCAGGTAGATTCTATTTACACGGATTTTTCAAAGGCATTCGATAAAGTGAACCATGACATACTTTATCTAAAACTTAATGCATTTGGAATACATGGCTCATTATTACGGTGGGTGCAATCATATCTTACCAGAAGAACGCAATTAGTTGCTCTCAAGGGGGTTGTATCATCTCCTGCAATCATAACTTCGGGAGTTCCGCAAGGGTCTCATCTGGGTCCATTATTTTTTATAATTTTCATAAATGATCTCGTTGATTGTCTAAAGTGTCCTTGTTTATTGTATGCTGATGATTTAAAAGTATTTAATGAAATAACTAGTATCCGTGACGCTATGGCCCTACAACATGACCTGGACCTCATTTGTGAATGGTGCACTAAGAACTGTATGTATTTAAATGTACAAAAATGTTTCGCAATTTCATTTACTAGAAAGTTTAACAAGGTTTCATTTGATTACACTATATCACCAAAGTCTAGAACATAGGTCCGCTGCAAAAGATCTCGGGATTATATTCGATGATAAGCTGTCTTTCCGCGATCATTACGATTATATCATCAAGAGAAGTTTACGGACCCTTGGCTTCATTGCTCGCATAACAAAACCGTTTAAAAATCCTAGTAGCCTTATTTACCTATTTGATACCCTTGTCCGAACAGTATTGGAGTATGGAGCTGCTATTTGGTCGCCCTTTTACCAAGTTCATACCGATCGAATTGAGCAGGTTCAGCGGAGTTGTCTTAGAATAGTGTGTTTTCGATACGGCTTGCATCGTAAATTGAAATCCTACAAGGACCGGTTAACTCATTTTCACATGCTTTCTCTGGCATCCAGGCGTACTTTAAACGATTTTATATATCTTTATAAGATAATGCACTCGCTATTGGACTCCCCTTCCTTAGTATCTGACTTAAACATTAATACTAATTATAGGTCTCGCAAACCCAATGTTTTTTCCCTTAATGTCTACCGCAATAATACTTCATACTTTAATCCCATTGTTCGTATGTGTCGGCAATTCAATGAATTGATCAAAGATAATCCTTCTTTGGATTTATATATCAATAACCTTAATATATACAAGAGACAAATCTTTAATATACTCAAAAATTTATAAGTTTTGCTCACAAAATAAATATTTATTAAGTACTATTGTTTATATAATATGTATTTTTAAGATCGTCATATTTTTCCTTTCAAAAATTTTATATGTTTGTAGTCTTATCTTATAGTTTTCAACAATATAGCTATGTTAAGTTTAAGTATCTAGAACACATGTTTTGGGTTATAGTTATAATTAAGCAGCTTTGTAACTTATCTTTTAAGCATTTCTGATTATAACCTGTTTTGTGTTTAATAAAATAAAATAAAAAATAAAAAAATTTATTTCAGAGCAAAATATTACCAACATATGTATGAAACGAGATCTCGATTTGACAATCGTTTTGTGACTAGAGAACTACGTGAGTTAGATTTAAATCGTCAAAGAGAGGGAAGGGGAACAGTACTCCCGTTGAATAGGAGGGAGCGAGCAAAATACATTACGGTAAGGATATCATCAAATGCCCGTATTATGGAAATATGTTCATATATGTTAGAGTAGATAACTAAAACTGAAAAATCTGTTTACATTTCACATTAATGGATTTTGAAGATATACTGATATGAAATAGATATTCTTAAACAATAATTTTAAAACTTAACATACTCCAGTCCATGATATGTACGTAGATGATATAGTAATTGCATATGTTACAGACAACATCGTTTCGTCTAGTATCTACTGAAAAAGTGCATTTAAATAGATCGGCAGTTTTTATGGTCATTACTACATTCAAATTGATGATACATATGATAGCAGATTATAGTCTATATTGGGTATTGATAACAATTCGGCATCATGGAAGATTTCAATCAACTTTACCTCGTAAGTTTTGGCTTCGTGATTTATTAATCAGAGTTCACGCCAAAAAAAATTACTCATTATTGAAGAGAACTATGACTTCTAATTCTAATTTGATATTAGCGGGTATCCAAGACGCTGGAGTTCAAATATCAGGGTCAGGATTTGCGGCAGAAATGTTACGATCGCTAATTGGAAGTCTGAATATACCTTTAATGTCTCCAACACCTCCAATGACCTGTCTTCCGGACCCATATCCTCCAGATTTTAGAAGATATTCTCAAATTGGTAAATAATCATCAAATTTTGCAATAAAATATAGCATTGTTATCCTATTTATTATGATAACCTACTATTTATCTGTTTGTTATGGATCTTTTTCATTTCTAATATTAATTATTACACGAATGTTCAAGTAAGGTAAATAAGCATATTAATTTCAAGGTGTCCTGATAATCTTGCTTTGGTTCTTCGCTCTTTTCGAGCCATATGGTCTTCGGCTTCGCCATATGATCATGGGACACTATCAGCCAGAGCGAGCTAAAGCACGGGCACTCTGGCTCTTTAACCATATTCTACGAACCAGAGGTAAAAATCTCATCAGGAAATATGTTATGCATATAAGTACTTGCTTTTTGTATAGTTCAATAAATTATCTACAGGGAGCTTCATGAAATTTGCAAGGAGAAGATTACACAGAGAGTATAAATACTGTTCAGAAGCCAAATTCACCTTTAGGAGATGGTTACAAGGTCTCATAACGTTAGTACAACTCCACAGATCTGACCCTTTACGTAATTTGAAAACTTACCCTCATTTACTAGGTTCTTCTCTCACTAAATTAGCTTTCAGCTGGCAGAATGTATATTGGTTTTCACGTCTTTTCAGATGTCGCTGGTTGCAATCCTTATTTGGGATTAGTCACGAAGAACCTCACTGTCTTTTGTGTGGCACAATTGAGAAAATAAATGATCTTGATACTCAGTTAATAAGGTTGTATTTTAATTTTGATTCTTTTCCTTATAAATATTTATTTAATATAATTAATTTTGTTTTAGATGTGAATCTCCGAATTGTCTAGGAGTATTTTGCTCCAGTTGTTTCTCAGATATTGGAAAATTATGTACAATATGCCTTTCACCAGCTGACTATGGAGATCAAAGCGACGAGAGTTTAGAGAAGTAAGCAAATATTATTATATACTTTGACGTTGATTTGTATAACTATTGATTATTTTGTATTTGTAGAGGATCTTCAGATGATAATGATAGTGATGATAATTCAAGTAATTCCGGAACTCCAGATAAATTTAATTCTGGACGCAAAGTATGTAAACCATATTAGATATTTTTTTACTTATTGTATATATATAATATTAAACTAAGTTATTATATTTCTGTTAATAGAACAGTACGCATGAATCTGAAGACTCTCAACGGGAAAAAGAAACAACGAGTAAAAGTAAATTCCGCTACTTTTCAAAGAAAACCGATAATATTCAAGAAAACATACCATTATTAAAACATAATACTCATGATTTACCACAAAATAACTTTGACTATAACTCAATACAAACAAAACATAAAAAGCATGTAAATATACTTGATAGCAATAGAAATTTAATGTACCGAAAGAGAACTATAAGCCGTCAAATTGATAGTAGTCGTACTAATCTGGTCGTTAAAAATGCTCTCAAATTCAAAACCTATGAAATAAACTTGGTTAAGAAATTTGGAGTTGTTTTATCACAAACTTTGGTTCGCCACTTCAAAGTATTTATATCTTTCATTAAAGGAAAATCAATTAGAAATGGGAAACCTAAGTCTAATTTGACATCGAGAAATGTATTAACATTAAATAAGCGTGGTTTCAGAAGAATCCGCAAACTTGTGTTGAATAAAAATGTATTTAACGCCTATATATTATGTGTCTTTAAAAACAAAAAATCAAAATTTACAATATTGAAGTATATTAGACGTAGAAGGAACAATAGATATTTAAAATTAGGTAAATATCACAATAACAAATCAAGAAAGTCTATGCAATTTTCTCCGAAATTGGAATCAAATTATTACAAAACTGTTACTGATAGAGATGACGATAAAAAGGAACCGCAGTCTAATAATCTTAATATAACAAAAGATGAGACTTGTCGTCAAAATAAACCTACTAAAAAAAAAGATTTACCAGAAGTAAATAAAAAACAAGACAAAACTGAAAAATCTAACGAAAAACCTAAACAAAACGAGAATAAAGATGATTCAGATAAAACCCAGAGCTGCACAGAAATGCTGTACACATTATGCACTAAGTACTGGAAAAGTTTAAAACTTAGTATGATACCTTGTACTAAGTCTATGAGTGAAGGCAGAAAAAGCATCTCCATAACGAATGAAAATAGAAATTTTAAACATAGGAAGAAAGAAAATACATTACCACCACCTCTCGTTAAAGAACCTAAGAGCAGACACAGAAAAGATACAGAAGACGCAAGAAATTACCGAATTGAATCATTTTTAGGACAGCAACAATGGCTAAATTATGTTTTTACGCAAGATATTGGACATGGTGATAGAAAACAGGATGATGTTGCTATTAATAAGGCTTTATTGAAAATTAAAAATAAAGCTTTGTCAATTAAAACAAAAGAAGCGAAATCCGTAGGTGGTGTATGTAGCACATTTTTTGTTGAACATACATCATACACTAAAAAGTATAGTTTAAATCGCAAAATTTTATGATTTGCAGATCCATCTAAAATCTTTTCCTATGAATAGTAAACTAAATAAGCAAATAATTATAAAAGACGATAAAGATACTGCGGAAAAGGGCATTGCTACAAGCGGGTATGAAATGTCTTATATAAAGGAAGACAATGATATGTCTAAGAGTGAGTCATATATAAAGTAAATATAAATACTGATCTTTACAACGAATTAACGAACACCATTAATTTTATAATAACCACGGGTAGTATAGTACTTAGGAGCCTATGGGTAAATAATAATGTAGTACATAAATTCTTCATCAAATCGTGCTTTTATCCTATAACTGATTAAAATTTAACTAACGATTAATCTAACATTGCACTAGCATTGTTAACTCTTCCTTTTGAATGTTTTGTTGCTGCATACGTAGGGCATGGTCGAAGCAAAGAAGCAATAGCACGATTCCGAAATAAAATAACTCGAAAATCAACGCAAACATCTTTATCAGAGCCCTATATAAATAAACTTGTCAGTGCTGTCAATACAAGTTCTACTCAGGATGCGTCTCCAGTACAGTTTCGTATGTAAACTAATATAGTTTATATTATGATATATCACAAGGAAATAAATGTTAGAATAATATTACTTACATCAACAGGATTTGCAGACTATTATGTATCTAGTTGTCTTAACTTTTATCAGTCTCTTGGTAATAGCGATGAAAGGTACGAATTAAAATAAATATGTTCTATTTTTGTAACTAAACCATTTACAAGATTTAATGTAATATCTTGTTTTATTACAGCGGGATATATAATAACCCAAGATTACATAATAAATACTATCAAGATGTTTTCAAAGTATGTACACGATACTTTATTAAATAAAGTTCGAACCATTTTATTATTACTTTTCGATAAAACTTCTATTTCAGAGTGATCAAATAGCTAACAAAGAAGCACTACATTGTAAAGATTTAGATCAGAATGAGAGCTTAAATGAACAAAAGAAGGGTATTTTACTATAAAATATGCTATAATATCAAGTATATTCTATTCACTACTAATTCATTGTATTGATTTACAGCCGTTTGTAGTAAAAGCTATTGTAAAAGAGTTAGTAAAGATGATAAACTTAAGCCAAAGCATGGACATGAAAACAAAAGTAGCGAGGACCGCATCATACGAGCATTAGGAGGGTCAAATTTGACACAGTATGTTTATTTCATTCAAACCCATAGTAAATTCAAAGCAATTACTTATTAAGTACCTAATGTAGCCCGGTTCAGTATTGACCATGATAAAAGGTATTAGGCTTAGAATTGACCCTTGCAGAACACCTACGGACATATTTGTGAATGACGCAGTGACATAAGGTTAAATCTTTACTTTATTGTATTAGTGAGTTTATAATAGTTCATTTGCTTTTACAGGACTGTCTCTGGACGTTTTTATGACATTGGGCTCGGGTAAGTAAAAGCTAAGCATGATTTTTATACCTTCAACAATCAAGATACTTAAATCAATTAAAAATCATTTTGCACAGATTCAAGAAACCTATGTCGGTGTTAAAAGAATTGTATTCTTCACTCTTTGGATTACCAACAGAAAAGGGATCAACAAATAAAGCAGATAAAGAAGGTGCTGAAGAAGTAAAAAAAGAACCAATAGGTATAATTGTGTTTTGGACATACAAGTCAACATGATTATTAGGCAATACATCAAGATCATATTTTAAGCAACTTCCAAAGACTAAAGATGTAGTTTATATAACGTTTCTACTAGGTACTAGAAAGAGTGAAACACTCAAAATAAATTATAATATGCACTTTTAATCTACTTACTACTTCTACATAACTAAAGACATAGAAGTGAAGGTCAATTTATTTATTGATTACATGAATAATTTTCCAGGTTTCATAGATAAAAGCATCAATGCGCAACCATCGACATTTTCTTGGTAAGAATGCATTGCATATAATTATGATTTATTCTTTATCAATAGGTAGGTACAGTGAAATACATTATTTTATCCATAGTGGGTGCCAGTGTCAGAAACCTCTTGATCAAGGTCCCAAGATGGCTGATAAACATGACAAAAACAACGAGAAAACTTCAAAAAAGTTAAGGGATGGTCACAAATGTACATGTGGTTAGTAAAGGGAATATAGGTAACTCATTTATGTTTCATCTGGTCTAATTTAGTTTTTCTATGTCACCATGTAGCTTTAGGAATTGTCTTCACACTAATATTATATAAGAAAAAGTTTGTGAGTGTGTATGTTTGTAACTTCTTCACATCTAAATAAAAAACTTAAGGACCCCAGGTGCGTACCTGTGAAACCGCGGGGAGCCGCTAGTATTCAAGAAATTCCTGCGCATGAATTGTAGGGGCACTCGTTTATCGCCACATTTTGTTAATTAGTTACAGTAAATGGATTGGTTTTAATTTTGGTTTTGTTAATTAATTAAGATGCAAATGTGAATGCTGTAAACGAGACATGCACGTGTGCTACACAGTATATCAAGTCAAAGAAACAGAGTGGTCATAAAGTTAAATGGTTTTCCAGAAAAAGTAAGTTCCACATAACAAATGTAAAGCTTTGAGCTCCTTTAAAATTTTGTAATTGCCTGATTACTTAAACAATGATATTGATTTTTAGATCACCACAATGAACATCACCATCAGGATCACGATAATTTGTCCTGCAAAAGATGTAAAAGTAAGTTTATACTACTCATGAAGAAACAAGAAGAGACATATCTTTACATTATTGAATCTAATATTAATCTCAAATTCATTTCGTAATTTATTCAGGTGCTGATACAATACTTGGGGAAGACTCCTTGAATACAGACACTTGTAAGAAATATTCAATAACTTGTCTTTGGAAAACTTTTGTTAATTAATTTATTTATTTATATTAAATATAACGGTTAAACACCAATTACAATATTTAATTATCACTAATACTACCACTATCTCATTTCAGATACAATCGATCAGCCAATTAGAAATCGAAACAAAAATCGACGGTCGAAGAAAAGATCTTCATCTTCAATATCACTACAAAGCATCTCCTCAATTAGAAGTGATGAAACTAAAACAGACACAACTGTGTGTAGTCTTGCGACTATCGACTATCGTGACGAACGTAGACACAGAGTCAAAAAGTTCAAAGTTAAAGTTATAACTAAAGCAAATCAATCAACATTGACAGATAGGAAGAGAGTTTGCGATGTTAGCACCTCTACAGAAGACTGGTGGAGTCCCATGATGGAGAAAAGAGGTAAGGAAATATCATTGGAGAAGAAGACAGGATATACGGTGCAGAATCAGAAGAATTACGAGAGGAAGCATAGAAGGAATATGGGGATATCGACTGATGGAAGAATGGTTACGTTTAGGAGTCGAGCTCAGATTATTCCCAGAGGTAACTAAAGTTGTTTTGTTTCTATGGATTTTCCAGGATAATTCAAACATACTTAAACCTTATTTCTTTGTTAATTTTAGAGACAGTAGACATCTTATCACCGTCGCGGTATCTTCTAGAGGTAATGGAATAAACTATAGAGAATTCTTCTTTTTTATTGACAGTTTGTTAATTGGTCCATTTTCTTGGCAGTCCCAAAAATATTACAACGAGCTGTTCTCGTCCAAGTTTTATGCACCACACGTGTTTCCAGTCACTGATGGGATGGTAATGTAGCTTGCAATCTTACGCTTAGATCTTTTAAACTAAGCAACGGATTTTAGTGCGTTTTTAAACTGTTGATAGTCATATTAGTGATTCATTAGGAAATATAGGTAGTAGGTACGTATAGTTTAAATTGTTTTGGGTTAACCAGGGCAGGCCGCTGGTTTATAATACTACCTATTGAGATTTTTTCTGTTTTTCAGGTGAAACCAAATAACTGCACTGATGAATGTCAAAAGAATGAGACTTTAAAACATGACAAACAATGGTAATTTTATTTATTCGATGGTACAGCCGTCGTATTGCTATTTTTTAATACAGACAATATGTTTAATCGTAATTTCCCTACATGATATTATGGTATTTATGGTGGTAAGAACCTTAAGCCAGAGAAGTTACTCTTAAATGTAGCTTAAGTCTCTTCTCTACTAGTCTGCATCTGTTTACCACTTTTGACTACAGCGCTTAGCATCGTGAAATTATGGTTAAGTACAAATAAAAAAATATATGCACTAACTATTGTATTTTTAGGAATCACCCAAAAATTACCGCTACAAAGAAATGCAAACCTTCTCAAAGGTTACATAAGGTATAAAACATTATATTTACACATTTTAAAAAGTTCTCGCGGTTAATAGTAACGAATTTATTTTTAGGTAACAAGAAGTCCACGTCGCTTCGCATCTGACGAAAGTAAGTTACGTTTGTCATCCTTTATGTAATTATTACCCGTCTGCGTCAATGTCCGATACAAAATTCCCTAATAATTAAACCAGTAAGTCCCTCACCCCCAGCAACGCCCTGAGCCGAGGCACGGTCCTGCAGGGGACACCCTCAGCGCTGTTGCTTAAATCTACTACGGTTGAGAGCCTTCTTCTAGAAGAAGAAATTTAAAAAACACGTTTTCATTTATTCTTGGGTATATATATATTTAAATTTAGAATCCAATGGTTCAAATTCTTTTGTAGTATTAAAAAACTATAACCATAAAATATAAAGTCTGTAATTTTTTCTTTAATTTTGTCTTAATTTATTTGTTTTATTTTTTTACAGATATAGATGTAGACGTCCAATGTGATTCCACTTGCAGTTTTTGATCGTACCCAATATTATGTCGACACCAGCTATTTATACTACGCTAAGTCCGAAATGTGTACTTTACAGGAGAGGCTTATAAAGGAAAAAACGTGATAACTTTTACATTAATTAAGATATTTATTTGAAATTTGGAACCCTTCATGGTTATTTTTTTCATTATAATATCTCATATTTATTTTTCCATAATTATTTCTATTTTTCGATTTAGCGCTAGTTAGCCGAATATAGACGTAATTCTTCAAATTAATTTTACAAGTTACACACGTCTATCTTACGTTAGCGTTGTGTATTACGGGATGTCATAGTGATAAAGATGTGTTATTTTTATTGTGTTGCGATGATAATTTTTAAATAAATCATGCATTATTTGTAACCTTAGGGTTATATATATATCCGTAAAATATATTATTATAAATTCACTGGCTAAATAACTAGTTATTAAAGTTAGCTTTTTGTTAACACGTATATACGTCTCTGGCGGATATCGTGTTAAAAGCCGCCAAATTATACATAGCGTACTATACATCGACCTGTGCCACAAGTTAACGCCTCATTTATCTTTGCGTGGAGCTAAAAATTATATTATTTTTTATAGATTCTAGATAGAATAGAGCAGATAATATTATATTCTGTAATTTTGATACATAATTTAAACTAATAACGTATAAAACCAGTAAGCTATCAACAGTTAATTAAATATCAATTAAGTGCTTACTTATGATTAATTGAAGATCAGATCAATCACAGTTCGATTTTGTACCTTATAATTATTTAAATCAATACAGTACTTAATATTGTTATTCTTAAAAGAAAATGAACTCTCCTCACTATGTTCAGTTATTAAAATAATATATTTATGTGGAAAGTAAGATGGGAGGCATTTGCCCTGCAGTGGGATACCCATAGACCCAGGCCTTAAATAAAATAGATATCAATAACGATAATACAGTTCCGGAATAATATTGTTATCACAATAATATTTAAGGTTTTTGTATTTTACTGGATTGATTTAACCAAGTTTCGTGTCTTTTTCGGGAATAAGCTCTAAAAGTGGGATTATCTAGTATTTTTAAAATATACTACATGTTTGCTTACGTTATCAATCAAAAGATAAACGATACTTATTTTCCAACAAGCCGTAGTTACCAATATAAACTATTTTAATTAACTTTGTTCTAGATAATTTTGTGATCAATAAAAATTAAGCTATGTAATATTGTTTCAAGAATCAAAATAAAGGAGTTCCATTCCCTATCGTACTGGTGTATACCATTCAACTGGAGAATACACTTCTCTGCCTCTTGCAGTCTTTTCTTTTAAGCCGTATATCTCTTTTCCATAAAATGGTTGCTTCTTCATCTTCTCTATCTTCATTTGAAAGAAATGAGCGGATAATAAGTATCTTCATAATATAGTAAACGATATGGTTACTGTTTTATCCCTCACGCAGTTATCTGATTATAGGTTGACTTTGTGAACTCCCTAAGATGTTAATTTGTCAAATATATTGTTTTAAGCAACTGGCAGCATAGCAAACAAGCAGCCTTTTTAGCCGTTCGGTAATCACAGTATATAAGCGGGGGCTATATATTCATAATGGGTAATATACTCATCTTCGAGCTTAAGATGTTAGAGACCGACATCAGCCTTTTTAGGACGATGGCATTTACTAGTTTGATACCGCAGAATAGAGAATATCATTGAAAACAGGCGAAAGTTTTAAAATTACTGGGAGTGGATATTGCCGTTACTAAATCTGTATGCTGTCTGGGGCTGTCATTCATGTGCAAACCTGAAAGACTTTCCTGGGCAGACGTACCGATTTGATGTGGGATTGTTGTATTTTCGGTTTTTTGGTAAGAAGTTGGCTACACCGTTTGAAGATAAGGAACTATATTAGCTGTGCTGTCAGAAGGATCATCAGATACGACAGAAAACGAAATGTGGATGTTTGTTGGACTTAATGTCAACGGAGAAGGCTTTTGGACCGAAGTCAATACCTTTGGTAAACAAATATTATGTGGAGTATAAAGAGCCCCCAAGTCGTTTAAGTTTGTATCTTGTAGGTCTGCACATAATTTTCATAATTGACTGAAATGGATAGGTATATATAATAATTATTATTTTAAAATTATCTCATCAGACATAACGTGCTCATAAAAAATCCCGAACTCAGGATTATTAACTTCAGCTGGTAATTTATTCGGCTACGATTCTACAAAAAAGGCTAAAATATTGTATTAAAATTATGTTTTTTAGTATCATAAAAACATGCCGATACATTAAAAATATGAATGGTGAAATTACCGTCGAAAACGAATAAATATAATTGTATTTTGACATAAGTATTTAGCTAGTAAAAGTCGCTAAGTAGCGCATTCTACAAATTAACAAATATGCCTGATCGTTCTAAACTACGCTAACTAGTGTTTGCGTAGTATACACGGACTTTTATAAAAGCGCTTAAATTTAAGAAATACGTAGCGTATTACTATAATATATATTTAAATACTTTGTAATACATAATACAATCTATGCGCCCCCTCCCAGTGGACACTCCGCTAACACTAGTTGGCGTGGTTTAAATCGAGTGATTTCAAAAAGTACCTGCACTTAGCGTTTTATAAAATTTGTAACTTCGTTATTTTTGTATATTTCTTCACAATTTTTTTTTTACATATAAAAAACCTAATTCTAAGAAGCTTGGCATAAAAAAACGTTTTTGCCAAATTTCGAGTTAGCGTAGTATAAATAGCTGGTGTCGATGTGATAGATTTATTTTTTAAACGTTTGTTTTTAGCTTTATTTTGTTGTTAATGCATTATAGTTTTGACTTTAAACTGGCTTTTATTTAAATAACTTATGATAATTCAAGATCAAGCATCTCATTTTCACCTTTATTTGGCACGATATTATGTTATCGTCGATAATGGACAAGCACATAAGTGTTGTGATAATCTTACACATTTGATAAACAATGTAACCAAGTACTGGTGGTCACAAAAGTTATAACTATAGCCAGAAACGATGCGTAGATATAAAAGATAAAATAACTATAATTATTTCTTTGTCTGTGGTATTTACAAAAATAAGTATATACCTATCAAGAAACGAATGATCAATATGTAAGTAAAATTTATGTTTCTAATATTGAAATCTATTCCATGATCGTCAAAAGACACATTTGCCTAGCCTATGTATTCGTAGAAGTTATAGGTAAGTGTGGCGGAAGTGTCTCAGCTCTAGCTGGCAACACCGCCGTAAGATTGTCACTGGTCGCGTCCCCCGATTCAAACGGTCGGAAGACTAACCATTCTTCCACTTACGGCCACGACCGTATAAGGACACAGTCCATCATATTTTACATGTAGGGGAACCTGTTGTACCTTGACACCCTTTGTACCTAGAACCACTTATTTTTTTGAAATGTTCGCGCCTTTTCTCCGTTTTTTTGACTAAGTTATAGTGAACTTTGACAAGACTAATCAACATGAAGTTAGTTGCAGGCGGCCATTGCATCGAGTTTGCATGTGAGATCACTTTAACGTTTTTGCTGCAAAAAAGTAAGATATTTAATATTTTTCATTTCTTTCATTACTTCTGTTATTTACTACATACATTTTTAAAACCATTTGATTTAAACAAGTACTTTAGCCAAGTTTTGAATGTAGTATACTTATTAGAATTAATCATAATCTCCATATTTACATTTGCGACTAAACATATAAGAGTAGGGGTGTTGTACCTTGACCATAGTAAAACAGTGGTACCTTGGTCATATGGTCAAGGTACATACATTCAAATGTATTCTTGTTAATTTTGTTTAGGAACGCACATACTTATTATTTTGTTGTTTTTTATACAGGTAAAATGCCTCGTAGCAAAACCAAGATCAAACGTACTCCTATTGCTAAAACAGCACTTTCTGTGCTTCTGTTTAAAATGTTTAATTTAGGTGTTACGAAAAATACTGATTTTATTCATATAAATGCTGTTAATTGATATGTCATAGATATTAGATATGCTTATAAAGATATTTATAGACGTGTTGAAGCTGGAAATAAAAAAAAATGCTATTTGTCGAGAAATATTGGTTTTATTTTATAAGTTCTAACTATGACCAAGGTACAACATAGGTGGATCTAGGTACATCACCACTTATCGCAGAAGGAGGCGGCGGAGCGTGCGCGGGAGGACGATCCCCTCGCGTCACAGCTCCGCCGGCGGAGGAGGGGGGGGAGGCGGCGACAGTACGATCGCCGTCACCTCCCCCCCTAGGCGGTGGTGACCAGCGGGAGAAAGGGCGCGGGGGCGCCCACTCCCGCATTGCACGGTGCACCACCGTAGCGGGAGGGAATGGCCGAGCACTCGCGGTCATTCCCAGATCCCCCTCTCAGCACGGGAGGGGGACGAGAAGGGCTCGCCGAAAGGGCGGGCGGTCGCCGGGGGGGACTGGACGCAAGGGCTGTGCTAGATTCCCAGTCCCCCCCCCCACAAAGGCGAGGAAGGAGTGCCGCTGGGTCGATTAGTGGGTATACCGGTTGACTAGCAACCGGGGAGTCCCACATAACCCTCCCTGTCCCCCGACGGGGAGGGTATGCGTAACGCATTTTCCCAGCGATAAAAAAAAAAAAAAAAAAAAAAAAAAGTTACATCACCACTGTTTGTACCTTGATCAACATTCCAAACTATTTTTAATTTATGTAAATCCTATAAAAAGGATGATCTATGCTTTTGTATAATTTATATTATGAACCACATTAGTTCGTCTCTCAGGTAAAATTTGTTAAATCGCACTAGGTATAACCGTTTTTTTTTTATTAATCGTTGAACGTAAAAGTGACCAAGGTACAACAGGTTCCCCTACATAATAATATTATAGACATAAGATATAGAGCTTTGTATATATGTACCCAGTATGTGCCAGTGAACATAACGCGTACCCTGTACTAAATTATTATAAATCGGTGCGTTCTTGATTCCCTCAACGTCCCGATATAAGTATACAATATATAAAAATATATACATATATGCACAGACATACAAGAGAATCAAACGAGTTTATTAACACTATAAGTATCACCCATGATTAGTCTTTAATCGAATTTCTAAAATCTATTTGGTCAAAAACTGGGAATAATAAAAAATAATCTACGAACACTATTTTCGTGACTGTACTTCTCGTAAGATGTATATTTTAGCTGTGATGATGTTTTGGTCTTAAATTCGTCATTGTTGGATAACTCATAAGTGTTATTCTGTAATATTCTACAAAAATTAATAAAAATAAAACACTGCCGACCCGCAGTTTCGAGCGCATTCTCGGGATATAAAATATCTATTTAGTCGTTTTTAACATTATCAAATAAATCAACACGCTTTTCCATAAATAAAATTTCAAATTTAGTACTTTCAATAAGTTTTCTAGGTACTTAACCTACATGAGTAGGTTAGCGGAATTTTAGTTAAAACTAACCTACTAAATAATATTTAATACAGTAGTTACATTAAATAAGTAAACTCTTTCAGAATAACTCCGTCTTCAGATCAACGTAACAAATCCTTGAAAACATATCGATAGTTGTTTATAAAGATGAATAACGTAATGACTCGGTGTTCTGCTTGTGGATAGTTCTGCCTATTAAATAAATAATAGTCGAATAAGAATAAAATTCCTTATTTAAACGTAACTTTAGTAAATTAGTCATTATAGTGATGTTATTCGACAGAAAAACTATGCACGTGTCATTATGGCCAGTATTTACCAGGTTTGTATAAACTCTTAATTTCAAAACGTATTTTTATAGCTTAGTGATCACTTAATAAGCTTAACTTGCACGTCTATAACTATGTAACGAAATCTTTGAAACAGATTTTCAACCACGTCAAAACGACAGATTCATTTGAAACTTTAAATCCTTTTTAGTATCAAGCTTGATTTTTTTTTCTCTTTCAGCTTGGCATTAGTATTATTATCAAGTACGGTTCACGGTAAGGGTAAAGCACGACAATTTCCGGAACACTTCCAGTTCGGTGCATCAACAGCTGCTTATCAAATTGAAGGCGGTTGGAATGCAGATGGTAAGCTTTTTTATTTTTAATACTAGTGACCCGCCCTGGCTTTGGTTAGCGAATTAACATTACTTAATATATATAAGTAGGTACTTATGTACAAATCCTCCTCTTGAATAACACTATGTATTGTAGGAAACCGCATGAAAATCTTTTTATAATTTATTTAGTCACTATTTTTGTCCCTATAAAATAAATAAATGCAATGGTACCTACTATCTTAACATAAATAACATTATTAACTATTCTTACATTATCTTCAGGGAAGGGTCTGTCAATATGGGATACATTGACTCACACAAACCCATCGCCAATAAAAGATGGTGGCACGGGCGACGTCGCAGCCGACTCCTACCACCTCTACAAACGGGACGTCGAAATGATGAAAGAACTCGGCCTAGACTGCTACAGATTCTCTATATCCTGGACTAGAATCCTTCCCAGTGGATTTCCCGATCGAGTGAACCAACCCGGCGTTGATTATTACAACAACCTGATAAACGAAATGCTTGCCAATGGTATCGTCCCATTTGCAACCATATACCATTGGGATTTACCTGACAATCTACAGAAGTTAGGAGGATGGGCCAATCCATTGATGCCGGAATGGTTCACAGACTATTCGAAGGTCTTATTCGATAAATTTGGAGACAGAGTGAAATACTGGATCACTATTAATGAGCCGAAACAGATTTGCTACGAAGGTTATGGATCAGAAGCCAAAGCACCAATGTTGAATATGAGTGGGATTGCTGAGTATCTCTGCGCAAAAAACGTTCTTCTTGCCCACGCTAAATCGTACCATCTCTATGATGAGAATTATAGAAAGCTGCACAATGGATCGATTGGGATTTCGGTCAGTTGCTCCTGGTTTGAGCCAGCCTCTGATACAGCTGACGACCATCAGGCAGCAACTGATGCAAGGCAGTTTGATGTAAGTAATGTTTCTTATACTTTGGACTCATCTTTATGAATAACGCTGTGAAAAGACCCTGTTTATTAGCCTAACAGAAGTTAACCAACTCATCTCATTTCAGTGGGGGCAATACACTCATCCAATATTCTCAAAAGCAGGCGACTTTCCACAAGAACTGAAGCGGAATGTAGGACTCAAAAGTGCTGAACAAGGCTACCCAAGATCTCGATTACCACTCCTAACGACTTCTGAAGTGGCCTTCATCCGGGGTTCGTCAGATTTCTTCGGAATCAATACTTACACCAGTAAAATGGCTTATAGAGATGCGTCCTTAGATGGAATGTATGCAGTACCTTCGTATATGGATGATATGGGAGCTGTTCTTGTGAAAGACCCATCTTGGCCTCAAGCTCAATCTACATGGTTACAGGTTAGTGAAAGTCAGAATGTAAAACTAATTAAGTTATTATCCCCTAGGATTGGTACATATACCTTTGGTTATATGGTCGATCTACTAAATTAAGTGGAGCGAGTACGATAGGCAGGTACCATTTATAATCCTGATAATTACAAGTAATAATGAAATGACATTACAGGAAGTACCCTGGGGTTTTTATAAGCTGCTTAAAGAGGTAAAGACCCTCTATGATAATCCGCCAGTGTATATCACTGAGAACGGCTGGTCTTCCAATGGAGGTCTACTCGATGAAGATAGGATACAATACTACAGGAGGTACCTAAACGCATTGCTAGATGCTATGGACGAAGGGTGTGATATTCGAGGTTACACTGCTTGGTCTCTGATGGATAACTTTGAATGGATGCAAGGATATACGTTAGTATTCTTTTCAATAAGGCCAATTATAAATCGACTATTTTATAAGATATTATTCAAATTATTTAAGCTCTGTATGGACGAGCTATTTACGTTTGAAATTCTCTGCGGGCATAACTTTGAAACCTTAAAACAAGTTATGTACTTTTTAGTTATTCTTTTAACACTTTAAATCTTACGTTAACAGCATTGCTTTTTCTTTTAGAGAGAAGTTTGGTTTATACGAAGTGGACTTCGAAAGCCCGGAGCGAACACGTACTCCCCGAAAATCTGCTTTTATTTACAAGGAGATTATTAGAACCAAAACTTTGGATCCAAATTATGAACCTGAAAACTATAAAATGGAATTACAAAATAGTCGAAAGATGGATAAAAGAAGTGATGAAACCGACGACGGTTATTAATAGAGCATTTACCCATAAATAATGGAAATGAAAATAAAAAAATATTTTATGTATCGATAGTATATGGTTTTTATTTTATTTCTAACTTTTTATTTTATTTTATATTTACTTTTAACATATAATATTTCAAAATAAAATTTGAATGTAACTATGTAATATAAAAGTCTTTTAACAACGGACGCATATTTCTACCTTTTAAAAAACTCTGTGTAGAACATCTTTGCATTGTTTAAAATAAGATACAACTAAATTGAGTCGATTAAAGTTTGTATGTTCTGTATCACCTCTCGGGCATCTCTATGACGTGTCAGTCAAGTCAAGTCAAGTCAAATTTGTTTTGTTTATGTGTCATGTTTGTCGCCGTAATATAATATTAGCATTTTTCTGCAAAAATGTGTGATTTTAACGATACTCCACTTAAATTAAGTGTTAAATGGAACGGGAAGGAGTTTGGAATACCTGAATTTTCACCATCGGACTCCGTTGCGATGCTGAAAATAGCTATCGAAAATGCAACTGGCGTTCGACCGGAGAGACAAAAGTTGCTCAATGTAAAATTTCAGGGTAATTACACTGACTTTATTCAAATTAATTACATCCTAAAACGTGTTAATTTATTTTAAGAATATAATTGTATGTTTCGATTGTATTTGAAAGTTATGGCGGGTGGTTATTACTTTTACATATTGAACAAGAAATGAGGTTGTTTTGTGTAATCAGACTTCGCCGATCGTACTTTTGCAATATTGCATTCGAGGAATCAAAAACCTGATCTGTATTTTGCAATGATACTTAAATTTCTTCATAACCTATGTAAACATTTTCAAGGTAACCTCTGATTATAAGCATATAGAACTAATTATTTGAGCAATGTTAAACATAGGTTAACATCTTTTTTACTTCGAAGAAATTAGTTCCAGTGAATAAACATTAGTTGGTATTATGCGATAGATTACTTGTCTGTTGCTTGGGTTTCCTGCTTTTCTGGCATTTTTACATATCATGATTCAGAAATGGACTAGGATGCTAGGAAAAGGGTAGATTATACCATTAAATCCAGGACATTTGTTTACACTCAAATATTACAATAGATTTCTCTGATAGATCTGGTTTTCTAGTCAGCTTGCTAGATTTTTCTTCTAACAATAAACATTTTAGGAAAAGTAGCAACAGATAACTACACTCTAGCAGAACTGAATCTCAAACCCAACTTGAAGATTATGATGATGGGCTCCTTGGAGGAGGCGATAGAAGGTGCTCGGACGAAGCCTGACGTCGGTGATGAAGTTGTCAATGATCTGGATATTGAGGAGGAGGAAGTTGATGTAGAGAATCAGGAGGTAAGAATATACAGCTGTGTGTCATACAAATTTATTATTTAATTGATGAGTTTGTGCGGAAGATGATAGCATGAATATAAAATTGGATTTACAACTATTTATAAGAATAAATAGATACTGTTAGTGAACTACATTTTAATATACTCAGAAAAGGAAATAATGTTGGCTAATTAATAAATCATTTTGAAAAAATAATTAAGAAACCCATACATCCAGATGTCCATACATTCATACTCACAAACTTTGCATTCTTAACATAAGCAGGAACATTTTTCTTATATCAATCTAGGATATCCATAATTAATAACAATTATAATTAAATTTCAGATTTACCTAGCAAAAATCAATAAGAGAATTAGAGACTACAAAATAAATGTGCTAAACGAACCTCGTCCTGGCAAGAAACTACTTGTTCTGGACATAGATTACACACTATTTGATCATAGATCTGTTGCTGAAACGGGTAAGTTAATATATTAAATATAATTTACAGTTTATGGAACATTGAAGAATAAGTGTAATTAATAATATGCGTAAATATTAGAGTCTAGTAGCTCCCCGTGGTTTCACCCACATACCCGGGAGATAAAATGTAGCCTATGTCCTTTTTTTTTTCTCTGACAGCCCGATTGGCTTTGTGGTTAGTGACCCTGACTTTCAAGCCGCGGGTCGTGGGTTCGATTCCCACCCAGGACAAACATTCGTATGCATGAATATGTCTGTTTGTCCTGTGTCTGGATGTAAATATCTATATAAGTATGTATTTAAAAGTAGTATATGTAGTATATCAGCTATCTGGTTACCATAACACAAGCTCACTATGATGCTTAATTTGGAATCAGATTGGCCGTGTGTGAAAAATGTCCCAGGATATTTATTATTATTATTTATTTATTTATAATTTTTTTTTTCTCTGGATCTACTATATCTGTGTAACAAATTTCATACAATATTAGTTAGGATGTGCAAACTAGTCTAGCCACTATCATCTATGATGATCATCATACCTGGCAATGAGCACCGACTGTCCAGTTTTACATTATATGTATTTTTCAATAATATGATAGGGGAAACACATTAAATAAAAACCTTGATTACTTATTAATATTTATATTTCATAATCAGATGATGACTTTAGCAATTTCTAGTAGAGTCATACAGGATACAAATTTTTACAATTAAAAAGTAAAAATATGACTAAAATTTTAACAAATTGTTTTGGTAAAAAAATATAAACTATTAACAAGATTGAAAGAAGAAATATACCAATACAATAAATATTTTAGGATACGAACTAATGCGTCCATTTCTACACGAGTTCCTCACATCTGCTTACGAAGATTATGACATTGTAATCTGGTCAGCGACCGGGATGAAGTGGATCGAGGAGAAGATGAGGTTACTCGGAGTCTCATCACATCAGGAGTATAAAATCATGTTCAATTTGGACTATCTCGCTATGATCACAGTACACACAGCCAAATATGGCACTATTGATGTAAGTAAGATGTTTCTTATTGTTATCGTTTTTGTATGTCATTTTAATTCTGATAATATGATTAAATGTAGAAAAAAATATAAAAATATGGCGATTTATTTGCCATTAGTAATTTTTTTTATTTAAAGAGGTATTTACAACCTCTTATGTTATATAGTGAAAGTTATGTTTTGTTATGTGTAGATGTTGTTTAAAGTTGCAGTAATGTTTGTTAGATATATATAAAAAAATATTATAAATAAAAGGTTTATATATAATAAGGTAAAAAATTAAGGTTTGTTATTAATATAGATTTTTAGCTTAAGTATTTTTTTAATCATTTATTTCTGTTAACATAATATAGATTTCAATGACATAGTAGTCTATACAAAAGCCTCGTGGGCTTATCTGTGTAATCGCATCGCCGCACACAGCGTTACATATTAAAATTAACATAGTTAATACAAATTATAGGTATTTATGATGAGAATGGGAGAGATTAGAATTGTGAGAATAAAATTAATTTGAAATTTGTATGAAGTGTTGTTGCTAATAGTTAGAACTGCAATACATAGACTTCGATACCTAATGTTAAACAACACAACCTTACTACCATAACATTAAACCCCATTTTTCCATTTCAGGTAAAACCACTAGGCGTCATATGGGGCAAATACCCGCAATACAGCTCAAAAAACACAATTATGTTCGACGATATAAGAAGAAACTTTATTATGAACCCTAAAAGTGGTTTGAAAATCCGAGCATTTAGACAAGCACACTTAAATAGAGACAGGGATAGAGAACTACTGCACCTTTCTACTTACCTGCGTGATATAGCACAGTATTGTGATGATTTTGACACGTTGAACCATAAAAAGTGGGAGAAATATAAGCCAGATAAGAATAAGACTCAACAGGCGGGTAGTAAGAGAAAAGCTGAGGATAGTGCGCCCTCCACGCCTAAGGAATGACAGCATTTTGAACCGATTTTTGATTGTCGAAATAGAAATGGGGAATAAATATAGTCAACATTGTTCTCGAACATCTTTATTTGCACATAAGAACATCTAACGGTAGTTAAAGTATTTTTTTCAATTACACAGTAAATGTTAATATAATGTTATGTTGGAAGTGCTACTATTATAGTTGATATTTGACATCGAGCATGTAACCAATAGAGTAGAACTGTTAACAGTTTTGTTAGAAAACAAAATACGCCAAAACGCTGCGCCGGCCCCTGCGTTCTGATTGGCCGACTCAAGGTGAAGTGTTGCACTAGACGTACACACAGGTCTCTTATTGGTCGGGTACTGTTTTAGTTCGAGCGCGGCTTGTTAGTTAAACCGGTTATACGTGACAAATCATTGATGCGTTGCTAAACAAATGGCTCACTATTGCTACTCTATTGGTTACATGCTCGATGATATTTGATAAAAAGAAATGAAAAGTCTAGTTCTAGTGATGTAAGTACTTAATTTTGGTAGTTTTCAAGATTTTATTGTGACAAATAGATGACATTACTGACACATTACCGGTTGGGTTCGAATCTCACCCAAAACAAACATTTGTATACATGAATATGTTTGTTTGTTCTGTGTCTGGATGTAAATATCTATACAAGTATATATTGACAAGTAATATGTAGTATATCAGCTATCTGGTTACCATAACACAAGCTCACTTTGAAGCTTACTTTGGAATCAGATTGGCCGTGTGTGAAAAATGTCCCATTATATATACATATATATATTTATTACCACCCGTAATTGACACAGTAGTTGACCATTCGAGTTTGAACTTTAATTCATATGCACTAAAGTAAAAAATATTATTCCAAGATAGTTGACAGCTTACTAACTACAGCGCATTGAAAATAATACTCTATAGTATAAGACTTAAAGTCCTTTCTTGAATGGTATGTAAACGGATAATTTCTATTAGACTTTCTAGTATAGTAAACAACAATAATTGAGTATTTATATAAATATTTTAACTACTGTTAGATGTTCGTTTTGCACAAATCATTAATCGGGCTAAAAACGCCTTAAATCGCTTAAGACTGCGAAATTAAGACTAATCCATGTTTAATATTGTGTGACAATTACTTTAGGATGCGTTTCCATTGATGTAGAATTATTTTGATATAAAATAGCCCGTGTCTATTTCTCCATTTAAAGTAAAATATTATAAAATATTTAATTTACTCATTATGTAATTACTCGCTCTAGTATTATGCATTGATAAGATTCTCTTCATTTAAATATATGAAACTTTTTCACCCGCGCAACTCCGTTAGCGTCACTTACCCGTTTTTGCAACATCTCTGAATAATGCTCCGCTCCTAGTCGTCGTTGCGTGATGATATAGGTATAGCTCGATAAATGGGATATCTAACACTGAAATTCAAATCAGACCTCTAGTTCCTGAGATTAGAGCATTCAAGCTAACAAACTAACTCTTCGGCTTTATATATTAGTATAGATTTTTACAATCACATTTATTATTAAGTTAATGTTGCAATATCAATTTGTTCCACTTCAATGGAAAAGCATCTCTATTATATTGTTTTAAAACACGTAAATAATTAACTGAACGATAATGTGTCAGATTTCAAAATGTCTGCAAAAATAATATTTTAGTTATTATATTACAGAACAAATAACCATTTCTTTTATGTATAAAAATATGTAAGTGCTAAATATAAATGTCTTCTAATGTCACAATGAGGGTTGTTTTGGGGTTGCCACACGGTTTTTTAACTAATTTCATATCTGACTACCCGCCAAATCTTAATTATTTTGTTTCTCGGAAATTGTTGTTATATATCACATATTAGCATATTTCTAATTATATGTCTAAGTCAAAAAATATTGGAGTCATTTATATAATGAAAGTAAATGTTCATAATGAGGTATTCAATTGGAAATATTAGAATAAGTCCCATAAAAACAATATAGCTTACTATGGCCCAAAAACGGAAAATAAATTGTCGGAATGTCAGATCCAAACAAAAGCTTATAAGCTTGTATTAACTCAAAGTATTCTACACACAGGACTATTACTACTATTTTTAAATGATTTTTTATTGTTGGCAACCCAATATAATTCAAAGGCTGATGAAAACATGACACTATACAGGCATGCTCATGTAAACTTAAAACTAAGGACGCATTTAATGCATTGTATTTATTTCATGGTAATTAATAGATCTAAGGCCTGACCAGAAACATAGTCTTGAAATGATGGCGCCACTAGTATGTTGTTATGACAGTTTCTTTTGAAGTCCATATAATATTTTAGTTCCACATTTTTCCGCAATATGGCGGACACATTCATAAATACGAGCTTTCAAAATGGCCGCTTTCGTTTCTTTATATTGTTTGTATAAAGTTTATGAGATGCTATAGTTTGAAAGGTACTTATATACGGTTAGTGAATTCGTCGTATTTTAAATTCTACTTTATAAATCATAGTCAACCGATTTTCAAGCAATTTGTCAAAAGTCTAGTTTAGATTTCAGTCAGTTTTATCGCTTGCATTGTTTAAAGATCTATCCCTAAGTGTCAAGTAGACGATATATAATAAAAAAAAACAGTGTCTTCAGTTATAAAAGTGGCCACTGTACATAATTATAATAATGGTCAGTATATAAGTAGATTAAATAGTTATTTTTAATTTATCAAAATAAAGCATTTTTAAATATAACTGTCATTTCGTTTAATTTATTCAATAATCCCTATCCGAAATCGTGCGTTGTTAATTTTAGGGCATGATAAGAGAGGCCAGCCAAATTCAAATTATAGCAAGTTTTTCGGATTTTCCTCGTCTGCTTTAACATAAATAAAAACCTCAAAAACCATAGATGGTCTGAAACTTTTCCACGTCATATGTTAATTAGAAAAATGTTTATATATCTTATATCAATTGATCTCTTACGCCAGAACGGCTGGAACCAGACACTTAACATTCTAGCTCTGCCAAAATGTGTTCTGGAATGAATAATATAAAATTACTTTCTTTTGTAAAATACCCTAGGAACGTATTACGTAGGTAATACCACCAAGAGTAAGCTAGTCCTTTACATGAGAGGTAGGTTCAGGTACTAAGTTATATTGGGGTTGCACCAAATTGCACTTGAAAGTTAGTTGTTTTTTTATAGTTTTCTATCACACATCGAAAGTCTTCATTTAGTGGTAAGGCTGTGCTTCAACAAGCCTATATTTTGTAGTTCTCAGAGTTGCTGTAGCTAACAGGTAATTCTGAAATAAAGTTAATAATTTACCACCATCATGTCATAGGGATTTCCAACATTAAACTCGGTCAGTCTTAAAATAGAACGCATCCAAGTATCTACATACATTGATATATATATATATACATGCCAGTCCCCGTCCCGCCGGCTCACAGACCGTTAATATATTACGTCCATGCAGACCATAACCAGATGAATAGAAGGTAGGTATGTAAATACAAAGTGACAGTAAACAAAAGTGTTGCCTTCTACAAATTAGGTCCTTTCTTTTTTGGAAAAATGACTTTTCTCATTCCGTATATAAACTTCCCGTTTGATTATTAATTTAACGCAAGACTGCATAGTATATAATTTATTAATAGAGAAAATAAGAGATCTTTGAAAAACGAATCAAACTCTGTTTTGTGGTTTGAAGAAAAATGCAGATAAACAAACAGAGACGGATATGCACTTGTTCTATGTTATTAAATATCATTGAAAGAGTAGATTAGATATATGTACACTTACTCAGCATATTGCATTTCTAATTACCTACCTATATATAAGTTCTCGGAAAAACCTATTTAAATAAAACATGATACCCAGTTTCTTTCAACGTAATAAATTTATTGTCCACTAAAACAATGATTTTGTTTGTTGGTAATTACGTATTACATACCTATTAACTTATTATCTCTGTTTTGAACACGAAAACATGAATGATTCACAGTTAATGCTTTCCTCTACAACATATTGTATAACGAGGATATATAACGTGTCCACGCCGCCTTGCGACGGCAGCGAGGAATGAAGAGGAACGGGGGGCGCGGCCGGCGCGGCGTCTGCGACCGACAGAGCTCGCTCGATTTTAGCACCGTGTGCACGCACACTTTTGAACCAATATATTATAAATTACAGTCCACACGCTCGTTTTATTGCACAAACAAACGAGGATAAAATACAATATTTAAAGTCACATAAGTCATTGACTTGTTTGAAACCTCCAGCTTCACGCTATACACAATTATATAGAAATATTTTTATATTAAAATCTTCCAATCTATCAAACAGAAGAAATACGGATCACAATGTCTGAAGTAGTAACAAATCAACCTGAACCGAAACAAATTGTAAGCGAAAAAGATGAAGAAAGCAAGCATGAACATTCTGATTATACAAAAGAAAAGGAACTGCCCTTGACAGAAGAACCGAGTGTAAAAGTAAATTGTGTTAACTATATAGCTGATATGACAATATTGTGCTGCGTATCAATTTGTTCGTGCATCGGCGAATGTTTACTCTATACGAACTGTAGTCAGTGCTTAGGAAGTTAGTAAACAACCACGAGGAGATAAAATTCGCAGAAAATACGATGGCATTTTGGTACTTTCCAATCTGGCAACATTTAATACTATAATGAAATGTGTGATGAAGTTACATTTTAAATGTTCGACAAGAAGTGTTACAGAGGAATAATTTAAGTGTTTGTGCAGTGTGTTCAATAAGTATAATATCAACGGTTAGTGATATTAATTTCTGCCGATATAATTATCTACCTATATTTGATAGTCTGTCTGTGACAACGTAAGTAGTAGGTACTTGAACAAACAAACAGATTGCAACGCCGCCCCCCGCCGAACAAAATAAGGGTGCCGCCCCAACCTATTTACAATTTATTTGCTGTATGACAACTATGACATTAGTTTCAGTGTTGCCGCTCTAACTCAACCTTCAAGAAACGGTTTGAAAAACGAAGTAAAAAAATGTCTAAGGTCATTACTGGGCAGCCACAATTCACAACAAACAGCACCACAGATGGTAATAAAGTGAAAGAAAAGGATTATGACTCCGATCAAGATCAATGGATACAAGAGAAAGCGTTTTTCACGGCGGATTCCGTTCGCGATGACAAGCCCCAAGTAATTCGAGAAATACGAAAGACGAAAGAAGAAAATGACTGCTGTACAGACTGTTTACACATATGTTTGATATGTAAATGCATTGTGGATTGCTGCGAACTAGTTTTCACTTGTTTCGCAGTTTGTAACTCTTCTTAATTATTGTGCATTTCTCTACTAAGTTAACATTATAAATGCGAAAGTATCTCTGCCAGTTAAGCTTTCACGCCTAAACCACTAAACCGATTTTTATGAAATTTGGTACCGATATAGACTAGAGCTTGGGCTAGGATATAGGCTTTTATCCAGGGAAAGTTGAAAGTCCCCAAGAACACGGGGGTGAAGTATACTTCTGAAGTCGCAACAATCTTAAAGGCTAATGAAATGTATTCCATAATATTTCTATTGTTTTCGATAAATATATACTAAAAAATGGGCTTATAAGGCTTATATTTATATACATAAGGTATTAAGTACGCTACACTTCTTACTTTGGTGTTACATAGTCAGACACCCAATTTAAGATATTACGGTAGGTACCTACCATGTGTGGCCAGACTGAAAAAAATTCTGTAAGCTAAATTGGCTCAATGAATGATATGTCAATTGGGCTATGCTCTGTCTCTTTCGTACGTAGCATAATTTTGTGAGAGGTCCACTAGTCCTTCCCGCGTGTTTGCTAAGTCTGTTATAGAATATAATCAATTTGAGAAGAACATAGTTTTCCATCGCGCTATTCTCAATAATTTGTTTAAGACTATAAAATTAGTAGGTAGTTAGAAGGAAAAAAACAGTTATATTTATATGTAATAATAAATTTTAAGTTATTCTTGTAACCTCTTTTGTACGTACCTTGTTCGAATTGTACCTTAATATTAAGCATAATCTCATATTTAATTAATCATAATATTTAATGGTTAAATTGTGTCCATGTATAAGTCTGGATTTATATTTAAATTTGTATTTAATATGTACCAATTATATACTCTGTTAATAGATGATTAACGAGTAAACATATAACGTTGAAATCATATAAGACTTTTATTTAATTAACAAACTGTGGACTTTAATAGGTAAGTAATAGTTACTTTTTGTTTGAAGAATGGTAATTTTTTGCACAAAGTTAATAATTCAAATTAATCAGACCACTTTCGTAACTAGATAATACCAATTTATATACTAGGTACTCTTATATATATTCTCTATACCGAATTTTCGGCCTACATACACAAACGTTTGTCCTGGCTCGGAATCTAACCCACGACCAAGTCAGGGTCACTAACAAATTCAACAGCATATATTAGTTATGCATTTTTTCTTTCTTTACATTAAATTTAAGCATTTTATATCTGTGTTGTAACGGAAAATAATAAATAGGTAATAATAATTTTTATCCGTTTATCAACAAACATATGACCCTAGTAGGTCATGATTGAATCATAATCAAATATTTTGAAGCCCCATTTTTCCTATTAATAAAACTTAGAGATAACTATACCAATTTATATTCAGTTATACTTGAAACACGACAGAAGAAACTTAAAAAAAATACTTTGAAATTTAACCCAGACTAAAAACGATGTGCCCAGATAAATCTCAGGATATTGCAATCACAGAAATAAATATAAATAAGTCGAGAGAACAGCTGGAATATGGTTTCAGGCTTGCATTCCGCTATTTACTCATAGCCTGTGATTATTTCCAAAGGATTTTAAAATGCTTTATGTGCTTAGAAAACATCAAAAAAATGTTCTGTTCTCCTTGTTATTTGTGTGCAAAGTGCCGTGTCGTTGAGGGTGGAAGCTGAATTGTGATTAAAATATCATCTTGTTAGCGTAATTTAAATAATAACGCACCATTTAATAAGAAAGGAGGAGTCAATAGGTTTCTGAAGGGTCGGCAACGCGCCCGTGATGCCTCTGGTGATGCAGGTGTCCATAGGCTGCGGTAACCGCTTTCCATCAGATGGGCCGCATGCCTGTTTGCCACCGTCGTGGTACAAAAAACAAATTTAAACTATAAATGGCGACATGCAGTCTATGAAATACTAAGTACATCGCGCAATAGATTTTCTACAGTGTTATTAAATAGTGGTGGTCCTTGTATAAAGAAAGTATGGATTTTTTTTATCGATTGTAAGGTACCTTTGTAAATAATATGAAGTAATTTAAATAGTATATTATTGACTGAATATCGGTATTTTTTTTAAGTACATTTTAAGACTGCTTATAATATGTTCATGTTAATATGAGTACTTACCTAATTAAATCCTAGCTTGTGGAATTAATCAATATTTTGAATCGCGTTCAAAAATTTTCTTATCTCTCTAATTAACCTTGATAACATTTTGTTAAATTATTATTAATTTTTAATTAGAATTGTATGTAACCACTGAATTTAAACAATATTATCTATTACTTATAAAGGAAAATTAAATAATATAAAACATATTGATTTTTTAACTGTTTTTATTTCCTTCGAAGTGCACTGAAATATTCGTTAGTCGAGTTATTTTTCTTTACAACTTCTCAAAACATAACTAGTAGACGTCATATTAAGATGTTGGCATGACAGCTGTCATTGTCATCGTCACTATGTCAGACAGATCTCTTCCCATATTCCTTCAAGTCCTTCATTCATTCCATTCCATGCAATACCTACTTCTATAGATGAGATAGGTAGCTTAGTGGTAGTATGTTAAACATTCTTGTATAATTTCTGTTGGGTTTTACCGTCGTTCTATTTTTACTTTCCGGCATCCGCGACCGATAAACATGTTGTTCAGTTGAAATGCACTTCTGCATATTCGCGTCTCACCGCTCTTTGGATGAGTACAAACTTTACTCAATACAAACTTGAAATGTTTGTGTAGAAATAAAATAAGAAGAAACTAGACCATCAGTGAGTAAAGAGATAAGACGAATTATTTACATTAGTTTATACAGCAAGTGTTTTGAAAAAAATTACGTAACAAATATTAATATTTGTCCATAAAGGGACTAAATGAAGAAAGAACATACATAGTATATTCATAAGAAAATCATGGCTCAAGTGATAACCAGTCAGCCTGCTCCAGACTCAACAAACAGGAGAAATTCAAGTGAAAATGGAGAAAATATAGGACTACACTTAGTTGATCCTAATTTAGTTGAACCAGAGGCTTTGTCAGAAGAAGAAATCGAAAGGAGAAAGAGAAGGAGACAGCAGTGCTGTTGCTATATTGACGACGAGGCAGACTTCTGTTGTGTATCACTGCTTAGATGTATTACGGAGACCTTTCAAGCTATAGGGGAATGTACGGATGACTGTTTCAATTGTTGTGCGAGCTGCTTACATGATTGTTGCGAGTCAAACAACGAAGAAGCATACAATAATGGGCAGGCTGATGCTTTTTGTTGTTTCGGGTGCTGTGATTGTAATGACACAAGTGGAATGAATAATACGCATAACAGCGGGGGCGGGGGCTGTTGTGGAGATGCTGGTGATAATGATGGTGGTGATTGGTGCTGTGACGGTGGTGATACCGGTGGTGGTGACTGGTGCGGCGATGGTGGTGGGGACGGAGGTGGAGACTGCTGTGGTGGCTGCGATGATTAATATAATGCAAATGTGAATAACCAATTATTAGCAAGTTAATTACTTTTTAACAAATGTGTCAAACTCAATAATGCTTCCTGAATAGAAAATATTTTTTTACTACAATGACATACTTTTTACATATTACACTACTAATACTACTTTCTACATATTTATAAATAAATAGCATGAAATGTTGAGATTATTTATTACATACATAAGTTACTACTTTTGTAAAGGTATTTACCTAACAAGCATTTATTAATGACAATTTATTCATATTTGAATCTACAGTCAGTGTCTTAAACTTAAGAGATAATTGTTGCAAATAAAACTATATTTAACTAAAAGGCTTAGTTAAACAATAAAAAAATTGTTTTACTTTAAAAATATATGAGATATATGAATCTTCTATGCTTGTTACATAAAAAATAGTACTTAACTGTTTAATACTTATAAAACTGAAAATTTAACATAGTACATACAAAACTTAATTTAAGTGCCTATCTGTTTAAGCTCAAATTAGTTATTTTTTATACAAATAATGTAATAAGTATGTTTTTGAAACATTTATTATTGTTACTTAAAGTTTTATTATATTTTATGGGTAAATGCATGTTAATTTTAATTATGAAAGAATATTAATTAGAAAGCTTATATGTAGGCAATATAATATGTACCTATATAACTAAGTTAAAGTCACACCACACCCACCTTAAGGCAACCCCATCCCTAAAGAAATGATGAAATAATATATTTTTTTAATAGCTGTAAAAATTGTTGTCATCTGTTCTAACAAAAATATTTAGAAATGTGTATAAATCATAATTGTCATAATGGTCCCTTAGCTTACAACACCGCGCAAGTCGATGATAGTCAGTTTCTACATTTTAATGCCGTTGGATAGACCTGCTCATTGCGCGTCGAACCATGGCTCACATGATATAGATTTTAGTCAATAAGAGGCTTTAATTCAAAAAGTAGTATCAGCGCGCAAGTCGGTTAGCCTTAAAAAATAAACAGTTTTTTCGTCTCCTGAAAAGTTGGTTAAAATGACTTATGCGGTGTTGTAAGCTAAGGGACGAATTATGTGATTTATTTGAGAGTTTTTTTTTATATCATTGAGCTATCCAAAATGGCGCCAAAATATATTGTTTATGAATTTTGACTTTTAAACGCTGGCTTGCCTTATATACCAAAATGCCTTACTACAATTTATAATGTAAGAAAATAATCGAATATACACTGTTAATAAATTATTTTATAAACATTAAAAAATTTTTTTCTTTACCTGACTGATCATAAAGTTTAAAATGCTGCAGTAGATCTGTGATATTAGTTAACGAAATCTATACTAATATTATAAAGAGGAAAGATTTGTTTGTTTGTTTGTAATGAATAGGCTCCGAAACTACTGGACCGATTTCAAAAATTCTTTCACCTTTGGAAAGCTACATTATCCCCGAGTAACATAGGCTATATTTTATCCCTGTATTCCCACGGGAACGGAAACTACGCGGGTAAAACCGCGCGGAGGCAGCTAGTACGTAATTAAATGACTACAACTAGCTTTCGCCCGCAGTTTCACTAGAGCTAGAGCGATTTTAATTAAATTTCTTATGGTGTTAGCTGATACTCAGGATTAACACATAGGGTTACTCTTTATCCCGGGAATGTTGAAGCATGCGCATTCATCCCCCGGGAACGCGGATGAATCCGCGGTGCAGAAGCTGTGTACATACCTTTGCCTACGTGCCTACAAAATGAGGAAACCCCCTTACTTATTCCATGAACTGAGTCAAAAATTTTCCTTATAGATACGTAATTCTTGTTTGTATACATACAATGGGTTAGTTGTATTACTAAGTGTCTGAAGTACAATATAAATAGGTCTTAAAAGTACCTACATCAGTCAACATTCCTACGCAATGAGTCATAGTACCTAAATATTAGGAATAATAGATTAGGATGAATGAGGCAGAGCACAAATTATTATATTGTTTTTACAAATAGTAAATCAACCTACGTAGAGGCTGCTTTAATTAGGAGGTTAGTAAAAGGCATTTAAAAATAATTAAGTAGTATCATTAAAATTATACACTACCGAAAAATTTTGAATTATCTGGTTGTCATAATCGGATATGTGAATCAAACAAAACCCTTTCATCATCATCAGCTCATATACGTCTACGAGAAGCTCCAGCCTCGCCTAACAACGAGGTATTATGCCATAGTCCACCACGCAGGCCTACTGCGGATTGGTAGACTTCACATGCCATAATTGTGACATCTCGGGCATGCAGGTTTCCTCACGATGATTTCCTTCACCGAAAGACAGTGGTTTGTATTCGTACTGAAGTTTTTAAAAACTCAGAGGTGCGGGTCAGGGGTTTGAACTCTGCCCCCTCATGAACGTGGGTGCGCTACCAACTGAGCCACCATGGCTTTTATTATATAGGAAAACATAACCCTTTATTAAAGAAAAAACTTTATGTAGCTACCAACAACAATTAGGTACTTTAACTCTTTAGTAGATTGCGTAAGATAAAAACAAATATAAAGGGCACTTTGAAGGTCAAAACCGGTAGGTAAGTACATAAGCTGGCCTCTGAGAAACAGGTTTGAAGCATCTTAGGAATGTAAAAGATGCAGCAGAATCAATCAAATTAATACACCAGTCTATACAACAATGGCATAAGTACTTTGGTTGGATTATTGGAAACTAGCTGCCTCCGCGCGGTTTTACCCGCGTAGTTCCCGTTCCCGTAGGAATACAGGGATAAAATATAGCCTATGCTACTCAGTGATAATGTAGCTTTCTAATGAAAAAATAATTATTAAAATCGGTCCAGTACTTTTTGAGTTTATTCGTTACATACAAAAAATAACTCTAACTATAACTCTTTATAATATTAGTGTAGATAATAAACGCAATCCAGCAAACAGTTATTATCGTTTGTTGCTTTAAATTTTAGCCAAAAACGCTAACATTTTCAACCGGATAGGTATGTATGTCCCAACTAGGTACCTTCTTTTATATGTAGGTAGCTGAGTATTTCAAATACAATAGGTACAAGCAATTTACTGATACATTATTTAAAACTTTATTTATAAGGCATTTCCGTTGTGTAGATATTTATATAGGTAATCTTCAGACCTAACTATACTAGATAGTTCCACAAGATCTTAATACTTCTTCTAATTTTTTGTATGTTTCTCATCGACGTATATTCTAGCGATAGACGAGAACGTTCATGTAAAACATTTGTTTAAAAACTGGTAAGAGTTAGAACTAAAGTGCGCTGCAGCGCTGTATAAAGCTGTGTCGACTAACCAAACTATTTTAAAAGATACAGCGCTAGATCGCTTAGAGTATAGTTTTCTCGCGACCAAAACGTCGTAAGCGCCGCAAATTTCATGGCGCTTACGCGTTTCGTTCAGTTAACTACACTAAGATGTCGTCCCTATAGAGTTCACACTTCATTAGAATAAAACTCGATTTCAAAATGTATTATATTAATATTAGGGGGGCCTAGTGCGGATTGGCGGACTTCACATGGCTTAAATTGAGTACTCAGAGGTACGGGCCAGGGCTTGAATTAACATAAAACAATTATTTAAAATATTAAACTATCACTACTAATTAAAAACTCATTAACAATTAATCAAATTAAAACACTTTCTAAAAAAACATATCAAGTCTGTGTTCAGTTACATATTTTTACCTACAACCAGTTTTAAGGGAACATCTGCACGTTTTAGTATATGATTGTATAATGGCGTGGTATTTAAATAGATAAATAGTTTTTCTACTCTGGAATTACGAAATTATCACCTATTAATTCACTTAAACAGGAAGTAATTTTACTTAGTTGACTACTGACTAGTTATTTACGTCCAGGGTCCACTTTGATTCGGATTATCGTTGTTATTAACGCTGCTCCGTGCGCACCCGCACTGAATGAATGTCGAAACCACACTAAAGTCAGGTGTAAGGACTGCAGTTCAGTCGAGTTGAACAAAGCGAATGTTCGGAACGCGATATCTAGTACGTAGTACATATATATCGATGATGTTTCTAAAGGTGAGGTTATTTAAATGATCGACACACAATTTTAATTCTCATCTCCTACAGAATTGTATTTTATGTAGCGCCATCTACCTCCAAGAGTTAAAATAAGATTACGCCACCATTGGATAGATGGCGCCACATATAACAGATTAATTTCATTTCAATTAACAAAGGTTGGCGATAAAGAGAATTAGAACAGTAGGTGTATGGCTAACTAAGTTGACATTAATACCAGTTTTAACAGCTATGACATGACCCCATATTATGACAAAGATCACGGTTAGGTCTGTTGTTTTTCAAGAGTAAGGGACTACCTACGTACTAATATGAGACATGGGAAATTATGATGACTAGGTAGGTACTCGATGAAGAAATATACCTAAGTCTACTACGTGCGTGCCATTAGGGACGTAAATAGCGGAAAAAACCTCAATTGTTTCTTGTTTGTCAACTCGAGTTCATTAACTAATTGTAATCGGAACACGCAACACCGTTATATTAATTAACGAAACGAAAAATGGAAAACAAAACATCGAAAAATGAGGTGACGAAACAACCCGTCTTGAACATTGAGCCGTTGATTCAAAAAGTGCCTTCTGAAACAATAAATGAAGTTGTTGAAGAAAAAGAGAGCAGTAATTGCTGTCTGGATTGCTTCTGTTGTGTGTACAGTTTTTTGTGTGTAGGCGAGAGTTATGGACCGAATGTTAAAGAGGAGAAAGTGCCTTCTGCCGGAACTGGGCTGGCTGTTGGCCTGGGAATCGGCTTGCTCGCCAGCAGGATCCGGCATAGACACCACCATGCTGCCGAAGGACGTGATGTAGTGGATTATGGTGGTGATTCTGGTAAAGATTACTGTAGTGATTGGGGGAGTGGTTTTGTGTCTGAGGGTGGGGATTGTGGGGATAACGATGGGGGGGTCGACTGTTCCGGGGATTAATGAAAGTACCTAGAATGTATATTTGTTTGTAATGTTGTAACAGTACCGTTAATGTATTCTTGTGTTTAAGCCAAAGATATTAATGTATACCAAATATTTTTAAAATAGAAAAGTATTTTACATATTTTATTAATCTATGTAGGTATTTATGCCTACCGGTAGCTTAAGCAAATATCCTAGGCCATTTTTCACACATGGCCAATATGATTCCAAGCTAAGCGGAGCTTGTGATTTGGTAACCAGATAGCTGATATACTTATTTTAAATACATACTTATGTAGATAATTACATACACATATCACTGCTTGAATATTTATACCTAAAAAAATGTTTAAAAACATCGTTTTTAGGTAGGTACCTATTTAGTTCCAACCATTTTGTTAGGTCAAATGACGTACAAAAAAAAATATAGAAGCCAAGTATTAATTATCGTAGCTATAGGTATCTACACATAAATAAGTACCTACTCCTAATTAGTATATTTTAGATTACAAAATAATATTTACCAACTTTTATGGACTTACCAACCGCACTAATCACATACTACGCGTATGCGCACTCGTGGCTCAGCTACGGCGTCATCATGTGGGGAAATAGTGTCGATGCGCCTTCGCTATTCATCCAACAGAAAAAACTAATCCGAATACTAACAAATATAGACCAAACAACAAGCTGCAAACCCTTTTTCCAAAAGCACAAAATATTAACATTACCGTGTCTCTTTATCCTAGAATCATGCAAATTTGTCAGGAAATATATAAGTCTCTTTCAAAAACGCGAAGAAAAAAACACAAGCCGTTCGCTAAGACATAAGAATCTGTTAATGCTCCCCACCTCCCGCTTAACCATACATTCAAATAGTCCCTATGTAATGTGCATAAAAATATATAATAAATTACCTGATTTATTAAAAAACTTTATATACATTTAAAATAAATAAAAATAGTCAATATAGAATAATTAAATTGTGATATACATGATCCTCCTCTCTCCTATTTGTCACTCTTGTAAATTTTGCTGTGCCCGACAGGGTCCACAATGTAAATTAAGCTAATCCTAGTTTTAATATTAATATTGTGGAATGCAAATAAATAATATGAATATGTTAAATAAGTTTGGTGTTTACTTGTCAATTAACCTATATAGAGAACTGGCTGCCTCCATACTTGGATAAAATATAGCCTATGTTACTCCCTGATAATGTAGTTTTCGTATGGTAAAAGAAGTTTAGAAATCGTTTTCAAAACGTTACTAGGTATATGACTGTATCAATATGATTAGCACTGATTAGTCTGTTATTTTAATATAAGAATTACTTTAAGTTTAAATATACTTATTATAAATTATATCTTTGTTTTATGGTTGTTTTATTGTTTTTATTTTTGCAATATTATTAGTTAGGATACAAATAAATAAAAGTATTCATTTATTTATGATTATTTATTGAATCACACCGACCACATTACACATAGAATGACTAGAGTTACATAGATGCGATAAAAATAGAGAGTATTTCATAGACACAGACATACATACACTTACCTACCATGACTTACGTGATCATAGAAAACAGATCAATAAGGAGATAATGTAGATTTAGTTATAAGATAGTAGTTTTTTTTTGTAATCATTCAAATTACAGTTAAAATACGTACTTACCTACATACATATTGACGATCGAGTTCTGGGTATAATTAGTATGTCTTGTATTTATTTATAACATAATACAATACAAATAGCTTTTATTGACTACAAACGAGGAATAAAAACAAGATAAAATAAATCAGCTCTCTGCAATCGTTTTGACCACAATAAGTCATAGAAACATATGTACAAACTAGAAATATGTACCTACATAACAAAGTTCGATAAAGCTTCTAAAGTTCTAAAGTATATATAACAGCACAGTAATGGACCTTATGTCGACATAAGACAAGACAATCAGCAATATAAGTAGTTGATTACAGATTAATTGTAAAAGTTATTTTGAATTTGAAGAGCAAATTAATGAATAAAACGTGATTTACAAAAATTATATGAAGTTTATGACAAAAATCATTTGCCCTTTAATTTATTACACCAAAAAGCTCTGATCAGACATACTCGACCTATCCGTAGAACAAAGTTATATCTGCCATATCCCTACTTTAGAGATGAGTGATTTGAAGTTTGATTCGCACATATTTTTTCATTCTTACCCTAACTTTTTCTTAATCGGTTATAGAATTGATAGGTACTTTTACCAACATATTAAAGCATTATTATCCGTTTGTTTAATATAGGTATCTAATTGTAGATATAAACATACAATAAAAGTGGTTATGGTTCAAAGTCACATAGAACTTTGTTTTACGGATCGGTCGATCTTTGCCTAATTCGATCGTGAGGCGTATATTAATATGCTTTTAAAATAAGAATTTCTTTTAAAATAAATGCGACTATGTAGGTATAGTTATACAATTTCAACAAAACATAAAATTGAATACATAAAAAAGTTCTCTAATATAATTGTTATTGGTTCATAAATTACAAAGTTCTGAGGAAAAAACAGTCGAATTGAAAACCTCTTACTTTTTTAGAAGTCGGTTTAAAATATTTTGAATGAAAATCGGTGACACATATAAAGCAATTTTTCCCTTTGTATGTCTTTACGTCATTTGTTTTCAATTGATGAAACAATTTAAAGCGCAATATTGCCCAATCATTTTTCCCTATAGGTAGGTATAAAGTTGCGAAAAAAAAATCATATAAAAAAAACGATTTCATCGGTAGATTCTGCTATGGCCATGTTGTGTTACACGAAGAAGATTATGTCTAACGGGTCTAGTATTTTATCCCAAATACCTACATTACTGAGATATTAGTTGTTTTCATAATGATTAATGCTGCAAGAACCTACTAATCTTGCTGACCGTAATTCTTTTTCTAGAATAGTAATACTTAAAATGAGGGCGCCACTTGTTGGGTTTACCTATTAAACTTTATAAATAATATTTTAGTTCCAGTTTTTGCCGCAATATGGCGATTACGTTTCTGCTTTAGTTTTTCTAGAATAATAAGGAATTCTTAAACGTAATGTAGTGAAAGGAATAATCAGATTAAGTACAATTTGTTGCTAAAATATTGTGTTTGCGGTAATTGACTTAGATATATTAAATTGTGAGTATTTGTGAGTCAGAATGAATATGAAGAAATGCAATTTAATCTATATAATATTTAATAATGTATATTTGTCTAATAACTTTACGTCATAAGATTCAATTCGGCAAGTTTTTAGCCATAAAATCTTTATAAACATCTTTTATTCAACAGATTCAGAAATTTGATTTTGCTGGCAAAATGTTGGGTACCATACCACAGAAAAGTCTTAGAAACATAACTCCAACGCATATTAAATCTTATTTAGATCATTACCTATACTTTTGAGTTTTTGTTGATATTATTAGTGTACCTAAGTACCTTGTTATGTTCAAGCCGTGAATGACTTAAATTAGCAAAATCAGATACTATACAAGTATTTTTGAGGTATATAGGTAAAAAGCTTGAATACTTTATGACAGTTTTACATATTCATCGTTGCAGTATAGTTAAGTTACTTTATGACAGTTTTATATATTCATCTTTGCAGTATAGTTAAGTTTGATCGACAAATTAACGATAATCTGAGTCGAAAATACTGTTCCTTTTGCTGCAAAACACTCATACTATTACTCATAATATTGGTATAATTATCAAAACTGTTTGTATATCTTATAAAATGCATGCAACTATGAACATTTATTGGCTCTTAGCCACTAGAAATATTTGCAACTACATTCTTTAACTAACTATTATTTGACTCTATTTTTAGCAATTCTACTAATATAATATATATTTTTAGGTGTCTGGACAGTTACATAGTATTTAATGGCGGATCTAGTCAACTTTGCTTAAGAGCATTTGTTTTTTTTTTTTGAAACAATGAAAGTCTATTTTAATAATAAATAGTATAGCGACTCCTTAATAGGACATCTTTAAGTTAACACATGTTTTAGTAGATTCGATTTTTTTCTAATATAGCAATTTTTTTTGTTGGACTATTAACCCTGGCAACATTTCCCAGACCCGCGTTTAAGTAACGATTTGCTAAAACTATTCATTTTATTCATTAGTCAGGTACGTACCGGCTAAGATATTTCTAGGTTATGTATATTTTATACTAGTTAACTCGTGCAACTTTGTTAGGGTCACTTGCCCGTTTTTGCAACAATTTTTATTGATGTTCCCCTCCTATTCGTCGTAGCGTGATGATATATATAGACTTTCTCGATAAATGGGGTATCTGACATTGAAATAATCAAATCGAACCCGTAGATCCTGAGTTTAGAGCTTGAAGCTTTGCTTGAAGCAAACAAACAAAGTCTTCAGCTTCATATATTAGTATAGATATGGTATTTTAGAATTGATATGATCATGCAAACATGGAAGGTACTATTTAAGAAGTTAGTTTTTTTAGGTAATTTTGAAGCATTTTTAAATATTAGTCTTTATTTGATTTTATTTTTATTCCATCCGAAATGAGTGACTACTTGCTGTGAAGTCAGATTTTTTTGTCATATAGGTTGATATAGTAGTATATATACTTATAGTACAAATATTACATATTTATGAATAGTATAATTATTTTATTCACCTAAAAATCAAGACATGTAAACAATTAATTTTAAATAAGATTTTTAGCTAATACAATTTTTTTTATTATAACCGCATGTAACAATAATTTATTAAAAATAAAAGGTACTTGTTTATGGCAAGACAAATTGCGAAATTAATTATAAATAACGTTTTTTTAGTACAAACTAATATTAGTCTAGAATTATAAATTAACTAACTACATAAAGTATCTACGAGTCATTCTCCAGGTATATATATAAATATATATATGTTTTTTTTTAACATACAACACCAGATATATTATGCTAGCTTATGGCAACCCTAGAGAATAAAAACTATTAGAATACTGGTCACTGTATCAACAGATTTCCAATGGGTATAGTTGTCAGATATTTCATTTTAAGCGAATAAATACTGATTATGAACTATTAATACAATAAATGAGATAGTTTGAAAGGATTTTAATATGAATAGATTTTTTTTATTGATTTAAATTAGGATATGATTTGATTATAAGAACAATGTAAGTATCCAGAATAGTATAAATAAAATTTGAAAATGTGTGAGTTTAAGAAATATTCAATTAATTTATAATATTATCTAACTATATTATTCTAAATATAGTATATCTGTAGACACCGAACACTAAATAATTAATATAAAACACTTAAATATTATTTGAACATTTAAATATATTTTCGAAAAAAAAATCAACATGGCAAATTAAATTACCCTGTGATTTTACTCCCTGGCTACACTTTTTATATTTTAAATTATGAAATTTATATAAGAAATTATTATGAGACTGCATAGAGTAGCATAACGTAGAATAAAATTTAATTATATAAGTTATAGATAAAAACATGACTTAGATAAGTACATATTCCACCATTTTTCTGGATAATCAATATTTTTTTTATGTAATCCAATTTTGATATAAAATCAATGGATCTTTTTTGTTTTTGACACTAGCAACATTCAAATATCTGTCAAAAAAAAATTTTTTTACTACGATTTTAACTCAAAAACCAGAAAATGGTGAATTAATACCTTAAATACATAGATTTAACTACAGATTTAACGACTAGATAATGAGTATTTAAGTTCATAATTGTCAAGAAAAAAAATTACCAAAACAAATATGGCGGATTGGTTTTTCCCGCCACATTTTTGGTAGAGTATGAATAAAGAGTTAGTTAAAACGTAAATATCTAATTGTTTGGAATGTACCAATTAATCGTCATCACCAATAATTCAGCATCGCTTGCCATTCAAATAAACATTTTAATTTGCATATAGTAGAGAGCATTTTAAAATGATCTGATATTAAATTTGACATTTGCATCTGCTGTCAGATTCATTTAAATATCTACTTTTATGCACACGATTTAAAGCTCTAATTTAAATGGCAAGGTCTTTGCCGTACCTAATGGGTAATGACCATGTGAGAAAACGAACACCTTTTTTAGAGAATTCACACTTATCTCGCGCAAATCGCATACTTACTAAGGCAAAAATTCTTAAGACAATGGTGAATTGCCAAAAATCGTCGAATAAACTCAATATACATATTTTAATTTGAGATTTATCTCGATTCAAACGCGCGAATTCCCTGTGAACATGAATTGTCGACAATTGAAGTACCTATTTTTCTCAAATTGTCTTAGCAATGTAAAAAAATCGATAGATTTTATTAGTCGAATTATTCATGCTCGCAGATTTTTTGACGTGTGGAAAGTCATAAAAAAGGTGCAACAAAAACTAAGAAATATTTTCTTTGGCCAATTTCAGTGCGTAAGATACGTAAAACATGAACACGATTTAATTAACAATTACAGATACAATATATGGGTAATTATGGTAAATTTCTATCTATTCTAAATGTTTGATAGAAAAAAAAAAACAAAATGGCACTTTTCAGAAGAACAAATAGAATCAAAAATCAATGTCTACTTTCCTGTAAAAAATCGGGCCTTTTGGCTGCAACGACATAAGCTCTTCGCATAAATGAAAAACAAAGTGCCATAATCCATATCGTAGTGAGCCTTCATTCCTTTCTTCGAGAGACAAGGCGTTTTTAGGGACAGGCAATTGGTAAGCCATTCCTAATTGACCATCATATTAAGCAGCACTCTCATATTATTATTCGCATTAAGTGGCTGTTACAGTTTTCCTCAGAGCTTGTATCACTGCGACCATACTAGGTCTAGTAAGATCGCCATATTAACTAGATTTCACTGCCAAGAGTAGCTGAGAAAAACCGCACTAAGCTCTTGAGAGGAATCGATTTTACTTCATCTGGGTGTAAAAGTTCCCTTAGTGAGTACTAGGAGCTCGAACAAAACATAATATTTCGAGAAGTTAATAATAAAATTTACCATATACTTACCCAAAAATAATAAATAAATGTCGTACCAAAATATAGGTACCTTATATGTCAGTTTCCTTGAATATATTGCAAGGGCTGTCCAAATTGAATTGTATGTACCGTGAGTTTGGCGACCCTGCAATGTTTTCCGTCATGTTGTCACCATCGTCTTGTTTTATATGCTTCGGCGATGTTTCCGAGTGGTATTCGTGACGGAAATTACCTAGAAAAAAAATCAAGATTAAAAAAAATTATGGTAGTAAAATGTTTTAACATGACCCTTGGATATGCATTAAAAACTTTGTTGATTAAGAAATGCATCGAATAGTTCATTGGTTTTTTAGAGGAAAATTTTGCTAAAAAAAAAAAAACTCTCGGAACTAATCTTTAAAGTCGAATTGTTAATTGGTTTTATAGAGGAAAAATTGTCTAAAATAAAATATACTCTCAACACTAATCTTTAAAGTCTAGTTTGCATTGCGTGTCAACTATAAATTATATATTATACTTTCTACATTATATAGTCTAGCTAGATGTGTACAAAAATACAAGCTACACTTTGTCCACCAGGTAAAACACTGTTTAATAATCATAATAAATATCCTGGGACATTTTTCAGACACGGCCAATCTGATTCCAAACTAAGCAGATGCTGTGGTAACAGATACTTTGAAAACATTCTTAAAGAGATACTAGCTTCTGCCCCATGGTTTCACCCGCGTTCCCGGGGATCTTCAATTTTCCCGGGATAAAAAGTAAACTATGTTAATCCAGGGTGTCAGCTAATTTTATTTAAATCGCTGCAGCCGTTTAGACGTGATTCGAGATGAAGTAACAAACATACACACTCACTAACTTTCGCCTTTATAATATAAGTGTGATTAAGAATATATATTTTGACAGATTAGTGAAACCTAGCGGACAGAGTATATAAAATGTAACCCTACATTAATAGTCGGGTAAAAAACAAACAATACTTACAGGCAAAGCGTACAGGAAAAACAAACTGAAAACAAACACGTAACAACATCCAAAGCAGGTAAAAAACTTAAAAAACAAATTATATTCTATAGTAAAAGCATATAATATGTGTTACTGTAAAAGCCCGAACTACATATTCTTACATTTACCGACTCGTGTTGGTAAATCTTAGGATTTACCGTACTTCGGGCTTTTACAGTAACATATGAAACACGCAAAAAAACAATTGTGAACGTGACGTGAATGTGGCAATTCTTATTAAAATCATGATCATGAGGAAAAAAACGTAAAAAAAATATAAAAATTCAGTGCATAATATTTATTATCGAGCACATAAGCGTTATATTCGCTTAACATCTTCCAGTGCTTACATATTAAATACTAAAAGTGCATTTTACGTATAACAATGAGTTGTTGTAGTGGTGACCTCTTTTGTATAACCTTCTAACCAGAGACAAGAAAAAACTAAAATATAGTGACGTTAAAACGAATAAATCGATAAATAGGGCTGCGAATACTAGAAGATATAGCTCAAAACATCGATAAATTTATCGATGTTTAATAATTGACAGACTAGTACCTCCCCGGGGTTTTATTCGCGTTTTCGGAAATCTGATTAACTATTTTTATTAAGAGGTCTTGCACTACATAAAAATAATAAATACTACTTAAAACTAAGTGACTATAAATATGATAATAAATCAAATCCTACAAGAAAAATTAAGTGATAAAAAATTTTAATATGCAATTATTATGGTAACATTACTTATAATCGAAAGTGTATGTTATTTCAAGCGATATAGAGCACATATTTAATTGATAACTACTTTATGTAGTAGAAAATAGTCAGATATTTTTAATAAATGAGTAATAAAATGGGTAAAAGACCATTTTTTTAATTTTAATAATAATATTAGGCCTTTCAGGGACGTATTTAGAAAAGTATGTACTTTTTTCCACTTTGTTTTTTTTTTTTTACATTATTTTAATAACGTACTAAGCTCTTTACGGTTGAGCAGTCAGACTAGATTTTAATTAATCATTTGGTATTATTTTTCCATTAATTCATACTTATACACAATATTATAGTCAAAACACGCACCTATAACTAAATAACTTATTTAATATTGCATTGAAAATAGGAAACCCCCCAAATAATATTTATTATATCAGTTTGAGATAAAATTAAGAAATATAAATTAAAAGAGGGTAGTTATAATTGCTAATTATTTTTTGACAGCCGCAGACTAGTTATAAGCACATGGAAACAATTATAATTATATTAATTAACATTTTACTATATAATTAATATATTTAAGGATTATCGTGCATTAAATAATATATTAATACATTTAGGCTGATTTCCATTAATATTTAATCAGTGGTGTAACAACTTAGTCGCTTAAAATTTAAATTAATATCTTGTCTTAATTTTATTTTAGGTTAACTATAGCTATTTGATAAAAAGAATCAATGTCAGGTTGTTTAACCAAAGACTTTAATGTTCTTGAAAATCAGCCTAACATGCGTGTCAAATCAAATCATGGTACTGATACCATTGTTTTTGGTCTAAATAACCATAAAGTCTATGGTCAAGTAAAGTCGAAATGTCAAAAAAACTTTTAAACATAAAACAGAACAGTCACACAAAGAAAAAAATCGCAAAACGCTGGCTCCATTCCAAATAACTTACCACAAAAAAAAATAATAGAATCAGCCTCCATTTTTAAAAACCAAACGTTTTTACTCTTGAATGTTTAATTCTTTTAAAGACAAAGAATAAAAAAAAAACTTTTTAAAACCAAGCACTAACAAAACTGAGGCTATTTCTAAATCGAAAATCAAATAAATTACTACAGATACGGAAAACCAACCAGCGTTTAAAAAAAACTATACCATCAACTAGCTAAAAGCTTAGGAGGTGCAACATTTAGTTAAGCCACTACATTCACACTTGACTTTGCGCGCGCGACGCCTACAAAACCAGTAACACTTTAGAGCGAGACAACACAATCCACCCTTACTACTCTCCGACTTGCACGACTCGCGACTATTTAACCTCTGCAATTCGGGTATCTCCGGACACTTATCTACATCACTCAACAACTTATCCAATCGATTCTTCAACTGAGTCGGAGAAACACTCCTATCTCGATTCAATTTACCCGATTTATCGATCGGATCGAGATCGGTGACTTCAGTCGTGTCTTCCGAACCCGAAGACGCTTCGACGTTAGGGCTGTGCGAATCGATACTTTCCGGCGTGTAAGGATCGAGACATCGCCTAACACTGAGTAGAGTATTATCGATATCGTTAAAGAAAATGCCGTCGTAAATCGAATCGACGCCGGTGATTTCGACTTGTGGTATGCGGAGTATTTTTTCGTTTAGAGATCCGGTTCGGGTTCTCATGAGTCTGTGGTCGTCGGAGAGTAAGTCGGGGTGGGGGTCTGAGGTGGATAGGGGAGGGGTTTGCTTGTAGAGGTTAGGGTCTGTGGGGAGGCGGGGGAGACGAGGGAGGGACAGGGTGGAGGGAAAGCGGGTAGCCCCGGCGCATAAGGCACAAGGGAGCCCAGTGTTGCAACACTCGATAATACCTCGGTCGCTTTGGAGCATCACGCGCAGGTAGATTGGCTGTGGACAAATATCATCAGGTCACAAGATTGGGTTAATTTATTATTATGTCAGTATAAAATCACTCTAAATAGATAGAAAAGTTGTTAAAAGATTTTTTTTAATGATTTTTATCCAAGTACATTTCCATCATGTTGAAAAAAGCAAAAAATACGTACTATTTTTTGGTAGTGTGATACAGGGATTATATATAGCCTATGTTACTCCGTGATAATTTAATTCCCAATGGTGAGTTTATTGAAATCGACACGGTAGTTTATGAGTTTATTAATAAAAAAAATTCCTCTTGATAATAGTGTAGATTAATTTTACAGTCGCTTGTCTCTGCTGGTCTATGGTGGTTAAGCAAGATTATTACCTTATGGTCCCCCATACAAGCTGTATCTCCTATGAGGCCGTATTCGACACGTCTCCTCGCAGGGGCCTCCACTAACCGGCGGAGCTCGTCCCCAGCGGGGGCCCCCGGGGCCGTGGGGCCCTTGGGTGACCCTTCGGATTGGTTGCGGACGAGCTTACGACGGACTGGGGACCCTTCAGATTCTGACATCCTGCTGGAAATGGGAATATTTTGATAAATATCATTTAAACTGTGTCTCATTTTAAATCGAAAAGTCTTAGCAAAATATGTATAGTCCTTAAATTTGTCAAACTAACAAATAATCAAAATTTTAGCTTGACTTCACGTACTCGTATTAATGTAGGCAGATTGTAAGTATTTATTTGCTGCACCACCATACTAAAATCCTTTCCAACTACTGTCTGGAAGAAATCGCTTCTAGCGATAAGACCGCAATTTATAAATAAATATCCTGGGACATTTTTCACACACGGCTAATCTGATTCCAAATTAAGCATCAAAGTGAGCTTGTGTTATGGTAACCAGATAGCTGATATACTACTTAAACTACTTTTAAATACATACTTATATAGATATTTACATCTAGACACAGGACAAACAGACATATTCATGCATACAAATGTTTGTCCTGGGTGGGAATCGAACCCACGACCCGCGGCTTGAAAGTCAGGGTCACTAACCACAAAGCCAACCGGGCTGTCAATTTATGCATTTAGTTAAGTTTTACCTGTTTTGTCTTTTGGTGTACAATAAAGTGTGATATATCTATAATATGAGAACGGGCAAAAAAAAGGGGGTCTACGAAACTGAAAGCGGTCTATCAGAAAAAAAATTGGGAACCTCTGCTCTAGAGCCTGAGAAAGGACATGAGTTATTTTTTATCCCAGGAAAAAAGATCTACCAGGTAACGCGGGTAAAACCGCGTGGAGCCACTAGTTATATACCTGGCGTTAATAGCATGTTGCACGCTGGTGGGGTCAGCAATACTTCTGCGGGCCGCCCCTCCCATGGGCAGTGGCAGTGCATCCAGTTCAGCCAGGCTGCTCTTCTTCTCCAAAGTCCTGTTGGGACTGCTCTGGAATGGACAAACATACATCATCACTACATAATATAAAACAACATCGTTTTCCGCTGTCTGTCATTATGTATGCTTAGAGATCTTGGAAGCTACGCAACGGATTTTGATACGGTTTTAATAGATAGTAAATAGTAAGAAATATTCTGGGACATTTTTCCAACCAATCTGATTCCAAAATATCTATTAAAATTAAGTCATTTAACAATATGTCATCCAATACCAGTACAATTATGTCATCAAAGAAAAGCTTTGAAAAATTTATATACAACTAGTGGACCAGGCAGACTTCGTTCTGCCCACCAGTGCCACCTACCGGGTCCAATTATGAATAAAATTAAAGATATTCGACTTTAATTTCCTAAATAAAGACCTTGATTTTTAAAGACTTTAAAAAAGAAGGTTTTGCGTTATACTATACCATACCATATCTGTGTATAAATAGTTGATTTTTATTAGGAAAACGTATAATAAGTTAATTTACCTGATGATTATGCATAGCAGGCGAGCCCGAGCGCGCCGGACTAGTGTCGGAGGAGGACACGCGCCCGCTGCTGTCCGTAGAATCCGTCACCGACTTCCTGTTACAATATATATAAAATAATAATTAAAACAGTCAAAAAACCTAACTGCACGAAAGACACGGTTCTACAAACAAATAATAATCCTTTATAATGGTCCCTGGAAATTATTAAATTTTTATATGTTTAACTGATTGATTGATTACGAATATATTCGTGAAAGTACTAAATACAATGAGTACATATCTTATGCAAATCTTACAAACTCATCGTATCATAGTTTCATGAATTGAAAATCTAAAATTAATCGTATATAAAAAAATTGGTTGCCTGTAAAGTCGGTATACGGGCGAAAGTTTTACGTGACAACGACTTTGAGTGGTAAAATAATTTTAATGTGAATATTCATTCGTATAGTAGGAAGAAGGATGAAATAATAGTAACAATTTAAAACATAACGTCACGTAACGTGAGCGGAGCGTAACGCAGTTTCTTGAAGTGTCACCCGGCAAACCAATTTATAAGACGTTGTCACGTCAAAACATAACGTCACGTAACGTGAGCGGAGCGTAACGCAGTTTCTTGAAGTGTCACCCGGAAAACCAATTTATAAGACGTTGTCACGTCAAAACATAACGTCACGTTACGTGAGCGGAGCGTAACGCAGTTTCTTGAAGTGTCACCCGGCAAACCAATTTATAAGACGTTGTCACGTCAATAGTAACAATTTAAAACATAACGTCACGTTACGTGAGCGGAGCGTAACGCAGTTTCTTGAAGTGTCACCCGGCAAACCAATTTATAAGACGTTGTCACGTCAATAGTAACAATTTAAAACATAACGTCACGTTACGTGAGCGGAGCGTAACGCAGTTTCTTGAAGTGTCACCCGGCAAACCAATTTATAAGACGTTGTCACGTCAAAACCGTCAAAGCAATTCAGAATAAGAATCAATTATCTTGTATATATATATGCGAATAACATAACATTATAATTAGATATTTTAAATCATTCTTCACCAAATGGCAAAATTATTTTGTAAAAATCAAATATTTTAAAGGGTAAAAATCCATAAATACTGATATTTTTGACGTGACAACGTCTTATAAATTGGTTTGCCGGGTGACACTTCAAGAAACTGCGTTACGCTCCGCTCACGTAACGTGACGTTATGTTTTAAATTGTTACTATTATTTCATCCTTCTTCCTACTATACGAATGAATATTCACATTAAAATTATTTTACCACTCAAAGTCGTTGTCACGTAAAACTTTCGCCCGTATACCGACTTTACAGGCAACCAATTTTTTTTTCTTAACATATTTCCCTGAACGTGGTAAAAATAAAGAATATCAGAAAAGCTTTTACAGGTCAGCTAGTACTAACATAAGTATGTATCTAGATATAATTTATTGTTTATGATACAATCCTAAAAGCTAAAGATCCTCAAGTAGCAGGGTATACCTTCAGGTCCTGAACATACCTGGAGGAATGCAGATGGCGGGTGTCGGCCCGGGATGCATCTTGTACGAGCAGTCGCGCCGACTGGGACAGTAGCACTCGGTCACACCACGCTGGGCATCTAGATATTATAATCAAATTATACATTTATATAACAATATACATACACAGCTTAATAGTTATAAGAAACCTCCTTTTAAGTATGAAATATCTGTCATAGGAGGTTTCGCTCTTCTGTAGGTAACACACATATATATATATATACAATTACATACAGTATGTACGCATAATCTAGTTGGGTTCATATTTTACAATATTACTAGTTGCCGCCCCGCGGTTTCACCTTCAAATTTAGTCTAGAGCCTGAGAAAGTACTTAGGCTACTTTTTATCGCGGGAAAATTGAAGATTACCCGGGTACGCGGTTGAAACCGTGGGGAGCCACTAGTCTATATATATAGTAATATATAAAATGCTCGTGTCACAACGTTAGTTACTATACTCCTCCGAAACGGCTTGACCGATTTTTATGAAATTTTATATGCATATTCATTAGGTCTGAGAATCGGCTACTATCTTTTTTTGATACCCCTAAGTGATCACGGGAACTACGCGGGTGAAACCATGGGGAGGCACTAGTTATGTTATAAAAACACATACTCACCTAGTCTTCATATAATGTGTGGGTAGATGCACATCCTCCTCAAAGGGATAGCTCGGTGGGAACTTGACTGGAAACTCGTACAAATGAGGTCTCAGTGCTTCCAACTCGCGATCGTAGCGTTGCAGCTGTAATACAAAATTGAAAAATTAATAATAATAATTGTTAATTACGTTATTATCCCACAACATCCTAAGTTCTACCATCATCATCATCATATCAGCCATAGGACGTCCACTGCTGAACATAGGCCTCCCCCATCGACTTGCATGCAGACCGGTTGTAGGTTGCCTGCATCCAGCGGGTTCCAGCGACCCTTGTCAGGTCTGCCCCAACTGTTCTACGAGCTAGGTGTGTAAGTTCTAGCATAGCTTTATCAAACTGAACTTTATTCTCATACAAAAAAGGCCTACCTTACCATCGAGCATGTAACCAATAGAGTAGAACTGTTAACAGTTTTGTTAGAAAACAAAATACGCCAAAACGCTGCGCCGGCCCCTGTGTTCTGATTGGCCGACTCAAGGTCAAGACGTACACACAGGTCTCTTATTGGTCGGGTACTGTTTTAGTTCGAGCGTGGCTTGTTAGTTGTACGTGACAAAGCATCGAAACGTTGGTAAACAAATGGCTCACTATTGCTACTCTATTGGTTACATGGTCGATGCCCCTTACCCATGGTTCCCGGAAGATCTTCTGATGGTCGTGGTGCGCGAACTCCTTCTTGCCGACGGCCAGCACGAGCCGCTCCTCCGCGCGGTACTGCAGCCGCGACGTCTCCGTCTGGGTGCCCGTTTGAATCCGACGGGCCGATAAGTCCTCTGTCACTTTCTATTGAAAAAAAAAAAAAAACAATGAAATAAATCCTGTTATCATACCATATTATTGCAAATAAATTAGTTGATTAAAAAAAGTTAAATAGTTGGTAACTTAGTTTTTTGTATATTACTTAGATATTAATTACATTTATGAATACAAATTATTACATATTTGGATATAATTAGCTAAATTATTTACACACAAATAGTACCAATTTTTATATCTAACTAATAGCACCCCGCAGTTTATCCGCGTACTCGGGATAACAAAAGCCTATGTCCTTTGGCATGCATAACCGCTAAAAAAACCCACATTTCCCTCAATTTTGACGCACGAAATATCTACCATATATAGGTACTTAACCGATTGATGCCATTTAGAGTCAGTACCATACCATTATATTGTAAGTAATTAATAATTTTGAAATTGTAATGTAAGAAGCAATCTCCGAATCTAATCATCCGATTTCTAAACTGATGAAAAACCCACTATTCGTATCATATATCATATTCCTATCCCCGGGAACTTGGGTAAACCCCCATACCTAAGTAAAAACGGTTAGAAATCAATACAATACCTTAACAACCCCTCCAGTGTCGGTTCTGAAATTAAAATCCCCGAATATGAAGTATGGAGCGGCGTTGACGTCTGAGTGGAGGTGGCGCAGCGTGTGGCGCAGGGCGCGGCGGCGGCTGCGGCAGTATACCTGGAAGGTAACAAATAAAAAATTGAGAAAAATCAGGAAAACGGCGTGTAAGGTGAAAAACTGGGTAATTTGTATTTAAGATTGTGAAAAATTTGGTAAGTTGTATTTAAGGTTATGAAAAATTGGGTAAGTCGTATTTAAGGTTATGAAAAATTGGGTAAGTCGTATTTAAGATTGTGAAAAATTGGGTAAGTTGTATTTAAAATTGTGAAAAATGAGGTAATTTGAATTTAAAATTGTGAAAAATTGAGTAAGTTGTGTGACAGGTTGTGAAAAACTGGGAATCTTGTATTTAAGATGGTAAAAATATGGGAAAATAGCATTTGAGATAGGGTAAGTAGTGCTTAAGGTTGTGGTAAATTGAGTAAATTGTGAAAAATAAGGTAAAAATTGATGAAATAGGGTGAGAAGCACTTATGATTGTACAAATATGGAGTAAACAATGTTTGAGATTATGGAAAATGCGACATATTGTATTTATACTGGTGAAAAACAGGGTAAATTGCATTTTAGATATTATGAAATAGGAATATGAATATAATTAAGGTTGTGAACAATTGAAAGTGGTGAAATCTTTAGTAAGTACCGTTTAAAAGTGACAAATACCATTGAATTTCAAAAAATTGCTTAGATACAATTTAACTTATACATTTTCTTATGACACACACCAATCTGATCTTATACTAAGCAGAGCTTGTACTACGATAACCGATGTAATAAGGAACTCTTACCCAGCGAGAATCGAAAAATTTATTTTATTATGTTTTTAATGACAGAGTAAATATTATTTTTTATAAACACATACCGACGGAAATGGCTCCATGGCGAGTAGATTAGAAGCGTCATGGAATAGATGTATGTTGACGAACTCGATCGCAGTGCCGCGGATGCACCAGCGCGTGCGCAGGAAACCTTTGCGCGACCATTTGCACTGAAAAATTAGAAAAACTAATGGTAAATATAGGCACAATCATACATTTAATGTCAGTTACTGAGCCGTGGTGGCTCAGTTGGGAACGCACCGACTCACGATCATGAGTGTGCCGGTTCAAATCCCTGGCCCGTACCTCTTGAGTTTATAAAAACTTACGTACGGATTCACACCACTGGCTTTCGGGGAAGGAAAACATCGTGAGGAAACCTGCATGCCTGACATGTCACAATTAAAGGTATGTGAAGTCCGCCAATCCGCACTAGGCCCGCTTGGTGGACTATGGCCTAAACTCCCTCGAAGTTAGGGGAGGCTCGAGCTCCTCGGTGGAGACGTATATGAGCTGTTGATGACTTATTGAGTTTAGGTTTTAGAAAGGGCTGGGTAGGCCTGAACTAGTGACGTTAATACCAGTTCAAAAAGCAGCCATTTTAGAAGAATCGACAAGAAACTCAACTTGTCCTATAATTCAGAGTACTTACTATGTTCATGCTCATTATCAATATTATATCGAATAGATAATATATTATATTTTTCTGAAAAATACTTATTTAAAAATAATATAATAAAACATCAAAAATGAGAATTTTAAATATCGTAAAAAATAACAGTTATTTTACTATGAAATAGTAGTTAATGTTTTGTATAAAATCATTGTATATCTATTAACTACTTTCTGCCATCGTCTATGGCCTCATAAAAATATAATTTTTGAGAATTCTCCATATCTATCTATCTCCATACAAAATCACGATAAAGGACAAAAAGACTCACTTCAGCATTTTTAATATTATGTATTTATGATTTAATTTAAATAAGATATAAAATACCAGTAAGTATAAATTTATATAGCTACTTATATTTATACAGTTTTACCGCACAGGTGGTGTTTGGTCACAAATATTGGAATAATAAATAATTAAATTGATATATTAATTAATTAAAATAACAATAGTTTACGTAGGTTGGTAATTACAACGAATTTATTTTTTAGGCTCGAGTTAGATCACTGATTGAGTATTTATGATGCTGAAGGTTAGGGTGTCTAACTATTCAAAATTATTTTAAAGTCTTATTTAAATATTTGTTGAATATCCTGGGACATTTTACACAAACAGCGAACAGATAGCTGATATACAACTTTTAAATGTTTCCTGATCTATACTAATATTATAAAGAGGAAAGATTTGTTTGTTTGTTTGTAATGAATAGGCTCCGAAACTACTGGACCGATTTCAAAAATTCTTTCACCTTTGGAAAGCTACATTATCCCCGAGTAACATAGGCTATATTTTATCCCTGTATTCCCACGGGAACGGGAACTACGCGGGTAAAACCGCGCGGGGGCAGCTAGTATATTATATTTAGGTACATCCAGTTACAAAACACACAGATATTGTCATCCATACTAATATTATAAAGAGCCAAAGAGGAAAGATTTGATTGTTTGTTTGTTTGCATTGACTCCGAAATAACTTGACCGATTTGAAAAATTCTTTCACTGTTGGGATGCTATACTATCTCCGGTGAACATAGGCTATATTTTATCCCTGTATTCCCACGGGATCGGTAATGTGTCATAAATGTTTGTCCTGGGTGAGATTCTAACCAACGACCGGCGGTTTTAAAGTCAGGGACACTAACCACAAAGCTAACCGGACTGTGAACTGTATGATAAAGCCTAAATTGACTCTTAAGTAACATCTGCTAAAGTAAAATGGCTTAGCAACTGATTTAAATATGTTTTTCCATTTCAACAACATTCTACGTGAATGACGTAATCAACATTTAGCATATATACATTTAAAACATATGACAATGAAATTTTGACATTTTCAAATAAATGTCACATTTAAATTTAAATTATAGCTAGCGGATTGATGTTGTTTTAATTATGAGCAATTAAATTGTGCAGTTTTCGTTACTTACGCCCGATGTTTAAAATCTATCTCCAATCCGTAGTTAAAACCAACGAGTTGTCAAAATAGACGGATAGCTTATTGGCAAGCAAAAACTATCATTTTCGAACAGATTTGATCGATCGTAGATCGAAGATAGATTGATTTTGAAGCTTCACCCAGAAAATGGATTGATATATCAATCTTAGATAGCGAAAAATGGATCAGGTTTGATTATTAACATCGGGCGTAAGTTTACAATTAAGCCATTATGTATATGTCGTTTCTTAAGATCTCGACTGTGTGGCAAATTTCATTTAAATCAGTTTTGTAGTTTTATCGTGAAAACGAGACAGACAAAGTTACTTTCGCATTTATAATATTAGTATAGATAGATACCTCAGGAAAGAAATGCTGTGGAAATTTGGCCTTTTCTTTGGTGGTTGCTTTCTCAATGTTGCCGCTGTGGACCTCCTTGCCCTGCACGTCGACGTACGCCTTCAGCTCGAAGTCCCAAATCTTGAGGTCTGTGAGCGATGTGTGAGCAAAGTACATGTTTCCAAGTGCCTGGAAAGAGAAAGTATAATTTGTCAATTGCCTGAAAAATAGGGATATTTAATTAATTATATTGCGGTATCAGATATTTACTATTAGCTTTTGTACTGCGGTTTTACACTGGTTTTGGTTTTACTTGGTTTTAGTTTTTTTATAAGGCTTTCTCCACATCGCCTTTTCAAACGCGCCGTTAACGCGCGTTTGTCATCGCACGCAAGTCGGACGAAGCCTTATGTACCTACATATTGTTTCCACAGGCTGCGTAGATCTATTTCTACGCGGTGTGCAATAGCTCTAAGATCATAGATACCTAATCTATACAACCTGACACACTTCACATTTTTATACAGATACGAACATATAAACACAAATAGATATTACGTACACATATAAAAATCTCGTGGGCTTGTGGTCGCATTACTCCGAAACGATCGATTTTATGATGGTTCCTTATTCTCGTCCACCCAATTATTAGCCATCCCTACATACACATTATATTATCGTCATAATAATAACATTTGCAAAATCATCGACCATTCAAAGGAGTAATAAACAAGAAATCCGTATAATGCATATTTTTGTATATTTGGTTGTTAGAAGAATATATCGTAAACTATTTTATACTAGCGGACCCGATCAAACTTTGTTCTGCCCACCAGCGCCACCTACCGGTTCCAAATTAATGTATTATACATAAAAACCTTCCCCATGAAATACTCCGTAATTTGATGAAAACCGCATGAAAATCTGTTCAGTAGTTTTTGTGTCATCGCGTTCGGACAGACAGAGGCGGCGAGGACTTTGTTTTATATATATAGATGGCAGAACAACGTTTGCCGTGTCAGCTAGTGTATATAGAATGAACTCACAGTGAACTTCTCAGGCGAACTGAAGTCTTCATCAAGGAATATCCTGATTTTGTCATAGAGCCGGAGCTCGGGGCAGTCGCAGAGTCTCTGCACGAAGTCTTGTACGTACTGCATTGATTTTTCATACGCTTTACCGCCGACCTCTTGCAAATGTAAGGCAATGAACTTAGGGTCCATTCTCGCGACTGCTTGCAGGAACTCTGATGTCCATATTGGTAGCATTACTGTTGGCTGTAAGGAACAAGAGCGTTAATCTATCTAATATATAAAATTCTCGTGTCACAGTTTTCGTTGCCATACTCCTCCGAAACGGCTTTACCGATTTTTATGAAATTTTGTGTGCATATTCAGTAGGTCTGAGAATCGGACAACATCTATTTTTCATACCCCTGTGATCACGGGAACGGGAACTACGCGGGTGAAACCGCGGGGCGATAGCTAGTACTAATACTTATATAAATCTGAAGAGTTGTTTGTTGGTTGGCATGGGTATAGCGCTCGATCTAGCAGGACTAATATTTTTATTGTCAAAGAAATTGTTAAAACTTGTTTTGAAAAGAGTAATTGCAGAGTTCATTGCCGGCTCTTCTCAGCAAAAGGAACCTTCCGAACCGAGCCGACGTTTCATAAGTGCCTGTAAAGGCCTATTTGAATTAATAAATATATTTCATTTAATTTCTTTGGTTGAACGCGCAACTTAATCTCGGAAACTGCTGGTTCGTTTTAAAAAAATAATGTTTCAAAATCGGTGTTTTTTCAGCTTGCAGTAATTCTGATGTCCATATTGGTAGCATTACTGTTGGCTGTAAGGAACAATAGTTTGGTTGAATGCGGTTATCTCAGGAAATAATGGTTCAATTATCGAGGAAGGATATAGGCTATATAACATCACGCTAAGACGAATAGGAGCGGAGCATCAATAAATAATGTTTCAAAAACGGGCAAGTGACGCTAACGAAGTTGCGTGGGTCAACTAATTTATAATATTAGTAAGAGTAATACATATAATGAGATAGTAAAATTAAGTCTCGTTTAAATTTGGTTTATTCCAACCAAAACCCACACTAATTCTTTCGCGTTCTTGAACTATAATAACGTAGAATGACGTCATAACAAACTATCAAAGCTAGCAAATCAGATATTAACTATTTTTACGAGCGGCCTAACCACATAAGTATTTTATTCCAAAACTATCGCTCCCCGCGGTTTTACCCGCGTTCTTGAATTGTCCCAGAATAAAAATTAACCTATGTGTTATTCCAGAATATATTCTAACTCTGTGCCAAATTTCATCGCGATCCCTTCAGTCGTTTTGGCGTGAAAGAGTAACAAATATACTTCCATACAAACTTTCGCAGTAATATTATTAGAAGGAAGGATAGAAGATTTTTTTAATGCTCTATTCAAGGTTTATTTGAAAACATCTAAAATTATGGACGCCATTATGTCTAACATTATTTTTAGATAAGATTTAATCTATACTAATATTATAAAGAGGAAAGATTTGTTTGTTTGTTTGTAATGAATAGGCTCCGAAACTACTGGACCGATTTCAAAAATTCTTTCACCTTTGGAAAGCTACATTATCCCCGAGTAACATAGGCTATATTTTATCCCTGTATTCCCACGGGAACGGGAACTACACGGGTAAAACCGCGCGGAGGCGGCTAGTAGTAAATAATACTTTATTACTATCAAAAGTTTCCCTGTTTGAATATAAACATGTTAGTTTTAGATTATTTATATCAACTGTAATGTTGGTGCATATTTGGTTTTGATTTTCCTGTTTCAAATGATAACATACTGTTTTATGCTGATAAAAGTACTATTAAATATATTATCAAAAAATGTATGCTTTGTTGGGGGTGGCAGCTCAGTGATTACAGATGCTGTGAAGGTAGCAATTACTAATCCTACAAGCTTTAACTTTTATTGAAAAAAAGATGGTAGAAAAATATACCATGAGATATGTTGAATATAGTCTCTGCATCGAGCATGTAACCAATAGAGTAGCAATAGTGAGCCATTTGTTTAGCAACGCATCAATGATTTGTCACGTATAACTAACAAGCCACGCTCGAACTAAAACAGTACCCGACCAACAAGAGACCTGTGTGTACGTCTAGTGCAACACTTGACCTTGAGTCGGCCAATCAGAACACAGGGGCCGGCGCAGCGTTTTGGCGTATTTTGTTTTCTAACAAAACTGTTAACAGTACTTAAGAAGACACTCCTAAGAGGTACACTTAAGAGGTTAGGTGTAAGTCTAGCTTAGGTTTTGTTACCACCTTCTAGACAGCCCGGTTGGCTTTGTGGTTAGTGACCCTGACTTTCAAGCCGCGGGTCGTGGGTTCGATTCCCACCCAGGACAAACATTCGTATGCATGAATATGTCTGTTTGTCCTATGTCTGGCTGTAAATATCTATATAAGTATGTATTTAAAATTAGTATATGTAGTATATTAGCTATCTGGTTACCATAACACAAGCTCACTTTGATGCTTAATTTGGAACCAGATTGGCCGTGTGTGAAAAATGTCCCAGGATATTTATTATTATCTCCTACCACGGTGACGCTGTGGTCAAGCAAGTACATACCTACCATTTATAGTAAAAAAGTAACGAAACATCTACTTCACCCATTCTAAATAATCCTAAGTCATATTATAAATGCGAAAGTAACTCTGTCTGTCTCGCTTTCACGCTAAAACTACTGAACCGATTTAAATGAAATTTATAACACAGATAGTCTAGAGCCTAGGAATGGACATAGACTTTTTATCCCGGGGAAATCGATGATCCCCCGGGAACGCGGGTTAAACTGCGCGAGCCAGTTGTATTAAATAAAAGAATTTTACTGAGGAAAATAAATTTGGTTGCTACCACAATATATTGTAGGTAAATATGTTACCAAATTACTGGAAACATTATAATAATAAATCTATATATAGGTATAGGTACCTATCAAAACCACAGACGAAAATAATAACAACACACAATGAAATCACTTTTGACTGCATATAATATAATGAACATATTTTAAATTTGATTCATAATATTTATTTAGAAACTAGTGGCTCCCCGCGGTTTTGCCCGCGTTCCCGGGGATCTTCAATTTTCCCGGGATAAAAAGTAGCCTATGTCCTTTCTCAGGCTCTGGATTATCTGTGTACCAAATTTCATTTAAATCGGTTCAGTAGTTTTAGCGTGAAAGCGTAACAGGCAGACAGACAGAGTTACTTTCGCATTTATAATATTAGTATGGATATAGTAATTTAGTATGGATGTCTCATATTTTTATAAAGTTTGTGAGTATGGATGTACAGATGGATGGATGTTTGTTACTCTTTCACGCTAAAACTACGGAACCGATTTAAATTAATCTGGTGCACATATAGTCTAAAGCCTGAGAAAGGACATAGGCTACCTTTTATCCTGTGAAAATTCAGGATCCCCTGTTAACGCGGGTGAAACTAGTCACTAGTCGGGGAACCTAGAGAAAATAAAATCTGCTATAGACCTCTAAAAGAATTATCTAGCTCTAGTCCAGCTCATATTGAAGATTAATATAGGTATGTACTTGTAATGTGTTCCGCAGTATCAATGTGTTATGAAAAATATTTATCTTATCAATGCAGTTCCAAACTGATATGACATGTTATATGAGTACTTTATTAATCTAATTATTTGTAATTAAGGTAGGTTATATCTCATCTATATAATTTGCTAAAAAAAAATTTTTTCAAATAGACTATTTTCTGAACAGGCAACGATAGAGCAATGGGATACTATTTTTAAAGTGCATTTTAAACCATAGAGAAGTTAAAAATTGGTAAACAAAAATAACATTAATATTTTTTAAATCAAATTTAAGTCTTATATGAACATGTCACATAACCAATTTTTATCCTTTTTTACTTTATCATTTAATGGGTAAATTACTACCACAAATCAAGATTATAGCCCAAGTTCAACATAAATTTGTTCTAGAAACTAAAGGAACATAATGGAATTTGTAACATAAGCTACTAAGCCCAATGTACTATTTATATTTTGATGACATAATAACAACAATGACAACATATTAATATTTAGGTACACATCAACTACCAACCATTACTTATGAATTCATTTTAGTTTGTGTTTAAAAAACTTTTGAATTATGAATGCACCAATAATTAAAAAAGTACCTATACCATTTAAATCAAAGAGTTTGTGTTTCTTAAAAAAAAGTTTTGATATTTCAAAAAAAGCAATGCTAGAATAAGGCTTAACACTGGCTGTATAAACCAAATCACCATCAAGCGCCTGTGACCAATAATTTTGAAATTAGAACACTTAACTAGCGATAATCTAGCGCGTAACATTTTAATTAAATTATCTAGGTAAGTAGGTACATAGGTGCCATTGTCACATAGTTACTAGTAAAATTAATTATGAGTATAAAATAGTAAAACTCACATCCTCGAATATAGAGCCGACGTTGGCGGTGACGAGCAGCAATGGCACTTTATCTGACCCCATCTTTTTGAATTTCAACATGATCCTAAAGGATTCGTGGGTAAAAACAAATTCGCCAAACTCAGCGAGGTTATTCTCCCGTCAGCGATTCTATTTGCACTGTTTTGTGGATTCGGCGCGCTTACGCCGTATATCCGTTCGCTTGCGATTACATTATTGTTATAAATAAAATTGTTTCCCAGTTCGAAACAGCGAATTTTGTACACTATCAAATCGCCCGATTCTTCCCAGCCCTTTTTGACATTTGGATGAATGAATGACATTTTTTACACCCACATCCGTATGTATAAACAGCCTATAACCCGCCCAAATTTAAATGACCATTAAAATTTTTAGAAGTTAACTAAGTTTTATAATTTAAAATAATTTTGCTAACATTAATTATAAAACTTTACTTGCATTATCATTAATATTAAGAAAGCTTATGATAAAAGTTATTTTAAAATTTTAAGAATGTAATTTTTAACTTTTATGCATAGTTTCATTACGTGGAATGGAACGTCAATTTAAATAATACAAAACATTTTCACTTGTGCGGGTTTCGTCCAATGACGTCGTTTGGAGTTTTACGTCACGCCCTATTTTCAGGGCCGTACTTGCTTATTTTCGCCGTTAACGCAAATAAATACACCAATGTAAATATAAACTAGGAAGGAGGCGAGTCTAAGGACAGTACATACGTAATCGGGTGACAGTTATAATAACAATACTACTTTTAATAATTTATCATGAATCATAGGTACGTACATGGTATGGTAGAAAATTTTACTTATGTATTATATAGGTGGGATTATTTTTATAATGATTTCTATATATTTTTCGTTGTGTATTGTTTCTCAAGTCGCGCTCAGGGGCTTTTAAGTAAATGTATAGTGTAAAAATAAACGGAATACATCCCTGCGCACAGTTGGGCGGACCTCTTCCCCGCACATGCGATCTGCGTTCATTCCACACATATTTGTATACTTACAGTACAAACAGAAATCGATTATTTGGTTTCTATTCTCGTGATTTAGGTCGAGTTTATCCACAATATCATCACACATGGCCGCCCCGTAGTAAGGTAAGCTTTTCCTGTTTCAATTTAGAATTGTGAAGATGAAATCTACTATTTTGGTAAACGCCTATCGAGTTTGTTCCGTTCCGTAACCTAGACATTCGGTGAAAAATTTTTCATGAACATTGGCTCTCAATCTGTTTTAATTGTCCCCCTATTCTCATTATCAGACTGTTAATGTATGAAATGACGTAAAAAACCATTGTTACAGTAGTTTTTATCATATAAAACGATTAAAAATAGTTTTCTTCGTGATGATAAAATCGATAATTTCCGCGGCTGCGCGTTGCGTGTCGCAAAAGTTCGGTACAGTACAACCCTACGGTAATATTCAAAATTTAAAAAACTTTAGGTAAGTACGTAGACGTCTAGACGTTAATGGAATTTTATGGAATGGAACCGTCGTTGAGTACGCCACTAAATGCAAATTAATTCAGATTGTCATCTTATTAACATTCCCACGTCGTAATGGAATTGAAACGACGCGTTTTTGACGTAACACGTAACATCTGACGTATGTGTATGTAATAAATTATAGAAATTGATTACAATGGAGAATATGGCATTCATTGAACTCATTCATTACATTATTCATACATTTCTGGCATCGCATTCCTTTTTTGAACTCAAATATGCGGCTTGCTCATAAATTCTCCATGTTTTTTCACACCATAGATGGAGCTACGATATCTAGGTATCTATATAAAATAAAGTCCCCACCGCCTCTGTCTGTCTGTCTGAACGCGACATACAAAAACTACTGAACAGATTTTCATGCAGTCCTCACCAAATTACGGAGTATTTCATGCGGGAGGTTTTTATGTATAATAGATCAATTTGGACCCGGTAGGTGGCGCTGGTGGGCAGAACGAAGTCTGCCGGGTCCGCTAGTTATACCTTTATGACTATATCCAGACGATCAATAGTGGTGCTGAGGATTAAATAGCGCTATCTCTCTCTGTTGTATTACACTGGAAAAGGACGGATGTAAAGCTTTTGATTTGGGTGTGTCTAGACTTCTAGACTTGCTCTTGTAACGTAAAAGCTGAGTCTAAAGTAAATATCCAGTGCTAATTTAAAATACTTCCGATTACAATGTGCGATAGACTTAAGCAGATATAGGTACGTCTCTTCCTAATCTGTACTAATATTATAAAAAGGTAAAGTTTGAGTGTTTGTGGGGTTGCAGAGCATAATCTCTGGGTCTACTGAACTGACTTTGAAAATGCTTCTGTGAGTGTCAGGCTAGGTTTTATCCCCGTATGCCTATGGGAATAGGACCTACATGGATGAAACCGCGTGGCGGAACCTCGAATAAAATTATGAGGGAGAAATTTAATGCGGCCATTTTGACAATAACCATTTTATTTTCAGTCAAGATGTTGATACGCATATTTGCGTGTGCCGGGATACTGGCCACGGCATCATGTCTCAACATACACACGGCGGTGGAAACGGAAATGTTCAACATACCGATCAGTCCTAATTTATTTAACTGGACATATCAAGGTAGGCACAATTAAAACTTGTCGACGAATCTAAAACTCATCATTCATAATTTGTAGAACATGTTTTAACCGACTTCAAGAAGTGGAGTTTCTGTTAGATTGATTTGTTATAAGTAGTCGAACTTGTAAGTGATTTTGATTCCCATATTTCACAAACAGCTACATTCATTTGTCTGTTAATCTTGTATCTTAATAATGTCTAATTACATTAACAGACAGCCCGGTTGACTTTGTGGTTAGTGCTGACTTTCAAGCCGGGGGTCGTGGGTTCCAATCCCACCCAGGACAAACATTTGTATGCATGAATATGTCTTTTTGTCCTGTGTCTGGATGTAAATATGTACATAAGTATGTATTTAATAGTAGTATATCAGCTATCTGGTTACCATAACACAAGCTCACTTTGATGCTTAATTTGGAATCAGATTGGCCGTGTGTGAAAAATGTCCCAGGATATTTTGATTATTACAAGTTCGACTAAATGGATTGGATACGAATGGATTTATATATATAAAATGGAACATCATCCGTGTGTCATATTTAACAGCTATATTTTTGTAGAATTTGATCAGCAGTACCGCTTCCATGCGTTCATGCTTGGCAAGCCAGAGCTACCCTCATGGCTTCGCTACATATACAGTGGCAGACATCACTCTGGCTTCATATTTGGCACCCCACCTAGAGGCATCAAGTCACCTATAACGGTAAGTTTTTATTTCCAGGGGAAACACCCTTTGGATACCCAACCGTGATAACTAAAACAGATTATAAATAACTTTTAAATTTAATATTATCACATTATTGTCGTCATATAATTGGGAATTCTCATAAAATAATGATAAAATGAAATTGATAAAATAAAATAACAATGGAACTTTTTTTTAACTGTATAGCGTCATCCGACTCGCTCTAGCGCACATGTAACGTCATATGACTGATAGGAACAACGGAAGTTTTGTTTTTCAATGCTGTATGCAACTTTAATGAATATAAAGATCAGTTTAAAAAATCTATTATACCGTGAGACTGTAGTGACTTGTAGAATCAAAATATTTTTATTATGGTAAAAACTAGCTTCCACCCCGTGGACCTTCCACCTTGCTCTCGGAGATCCTTAATTATTCAGAGATAAATATACCTATGGAGCTACCTATGGAACAGGTGATATGCTATCTGTGTTCCAAATTTCATCCAAATCCGTTTAGTAGTTTTTGCCTAAAAGAGTAACAAACATCCATCGATACTCACAAACATTCGCATTTATAATATTAGTAAGATAAACTAGCTACTGCTCCGCGCTTTGTTCCTCGTTTTTGGGGATTTTCAATTTTCCCGGGACAAGATGAAGCCTACAAGCTATTTCAGAAGATACTCTTGTAATATGTCAAGTTACATTCCGATCCCTTCAGCCGTTCTGGCGTGATTGAGTATCAAAAATCCATCCTTTCACATTTGCATTTCAGTTGGAAGTTATAGGACTGAACCGTCAAGATTATGAAACACGTCGAGTCCTGCTTACCCTGAAGGTTGAGGCTAAACAGAAGATGGCGAGCCACGAAGTCGAGCTGAAGATAGACAACTTGAACGTTGAAGATCTGCTTGATGAACACCGGTAATATTCAAAAATTCCATTTAACATACACTACAGTTTTGATCAATGCAGTGCAGTGATTCTCAAACTTTTTAGGTTGTCCCCCTTTTTAAGTAATTTATTATTACCGTTTGTAGGAATTCTTAATAATAATCCTGAAATCAATTAAATTAACTAATTTACCTAACACCTGCTTAAGTACTTTGAGCATGTAATCGATTAATTTTATCTGTGAGAATGAAAATATAAACAGTATATTCAGACGCTTCCACGGGAGAGCAATTTGGGACAAATTTTAATCTATAATAGGTTATTTCTAATTCTAATATATTTAAATAGGTTGGGGTAAATATTGTATTGAAATATTTTTTATTTATTTAAGGACCTAAATAGCTGACCATACATACATGTTTGAATAAATAACTACTTCCCGCTAATTTCATGGAGATCAAACATATATGTCCAGTTCATGGACACAAATATTTGTCCTTGGTCGTAATAGAAGCCACGACCTTTGTGTCAATCATTGCTATAGAGATTAATTCGCCCAGAAATATAAAATATCTAAATCTTTCATTAGTACTATTTACATAACTCACTGGCCTCCTATTTTAAACATGAAACATATTTATGAATCGTTTATAATTAAATTGTACGAAGTTTACTTTATACAATCGTAACAGGAAATTCTGACCAATATAAATGTTTACTTTAGTTATTTATACCTATACATCCCAATGACGTACGTAGATATAAATAAAAACATACAATATAGTGTCGAATTCCCCATAATGTTCCCTTTATTCTATAACAATGAAATATCAATAAACCTCTGGGTATTGTACTCTAAAAAATATCTAACTCCGACTAACTAAAAACTAAAAATAATTCAAACCTTGCTATAATTCTTTCAGTATGACACGTCTTAAGGATATTCTGAGGGCAAAATTATGGACTGAGAGTAGTCACGATCTGTATGCTACATTTTTGTCATCTGCCATTGATCTGGGAGCTCGTCTACCGTTGAAACCAAGTGACGGTGAAGGGTAAGATTACTTATTTAATTACTATATTAAAAATAAATGAAATTTATTTTCTTTCACAAAAGTTTCTTACGTTCTAGAAGATATACCTAATTACTCTAACAATTTTATTTAGTAACCTATTTTGTGAGAGACTAGCGCCTGAGATAGGTCTAGACGACCTGTATTGTACCCCCTCAACTGGTAAAAAAAGATTGCTACTGGTTAAAAACTATATGTGGATTGTAATATCTCTTCCTCACCACTTCAGAAGCGTAAAAGCTCTAGTACAACCCAAGATAATCTAAAGACTACCTTCAAATCTTCTGAAATATAACTTTACAGCTTAGTGGTTCGTCTCGGAAGTGCTTCGCCCTTTTCCTCTGAGCTCAAGAGGCTTAGAGAAGAGGTGCGACCACTCTCTCGACTCCCAAGTTGTCCTCGAGAGTATAAGAGGACAACGGTTGAGAGGTTGTTCAGAGATGCCGGTCTAACTTTAGACTGGTGCAGCTTTGAATTGGTAAGTTTGTAAGATACACAGCAAAATAATCTGTAATCAACTTTTTCTTTAATTAATTAAACATGCACCTACACTATCTTAGCTAATATTATAAATGCAAAAGTAACTCTGTCTCGCTTTCATGCTAAAACTACTACTGAACTGATTTAAATGAAATTTAGTACGCATATAGTCTAGAGCCTGAGAAAGGACATATGCTAAGTACTTTTTATTCCGGGAAAATGGAAGATCTCCCGGGTACGCGGGTGAAACCGCGGGGAGCCACTAGTATCACATTATTCCTTCAAAAAAGGTTTTTTATTTTCTTATTCCTTCAACAGTACCACACAAAATATAAAGAACGTTCCACGGAACATGAGGTTTATCTTACTAAAATGGCGAATTCAAGCAAGTCTTGGAAAACTAAAGCTCTCGACACACGACACATTTGGAACGCCCCCAGTCGCCGATCGCTACCGACCAGAAGTTACGCCAAACAACTGACTGCTGCCGTGGCAGTGCCTCTACTACTGATGCTACTGTCTATTGCTGCTTTAACGGTTGTGGTTTGCTTCCATTATGCTGCTATGTAAGTATATTTTACATATGATATATTTGTCACAGACAGATATAGTATTCGTGATAGCTACCTAAAGCGTTAAAGATGCCTTTAAGAATTTAGGTAGACCGTTGGATCTGTGCCCCTACATATTGTCTTCTTGACTCATTAAAATAATGTTACACTATCTAGACCCCATTCGATTTAATGTTGCGTAGGATGTTGATTGAGAAATTAATTTAAATAACATGTCAATACATGTTTACAAAAAATTATTATATGTACTGATTCCATGCCAATGAATTTTTCTATAATATTTTCAGGAGGGATACAGAGTCAGAATACTTTTTAGACAGCATATTTCATATTTGCATTGAATATAGAAGAAGGAGGTTCGAGCAATTCTATAATTAGACTAACATTATTAACCTTACCAGATGTTTTTATTTAGAAAGTAACTAAAACTAAACTTACTATATGGTCTAATAATAAATGGCATGACATGTTGTGTCTATTACTAAAAATTATAAGGGAGCGTATGTCATAAACTTTTCGAACCACTGTTCTTGTGACTTCAATAAGGTTTCTATGCCAACCAAAATAGTACATTTAAGTTACAATATGTTTGTTATATTTTCAGAGCGCACAAATCTGGTAAAGTGGAACTATGTCGTTACGGTACGGGAAATACTGAACAAACTCAGGTTGCTGACAATGCTAGCATCAAGAGCCTTGGAGTCAGGTTTCTGGTTTTTTTCATTATTATTTAAAGGTGATTATTTCGCCATGTGGAAATCTATTTTTAACATTTTTCATTCATGCGCAAAGTTCTAATACTTTCTACATTATATTAATAAGCTAAATATGCATTCTCATTTAATCCTGATGTTTATATTTTAGCCCCAACAACAGCCTCCTTCGCCCGTACAGCCCAAAATCATCCACCAACTTAGCTGGCAACTATAACAGACCGCAACCACCTCCGTACATGGGCTCTACAAACAACTCTTTACACCACCGCAAATCGACAAACACCGACAAAACGACACCATCGACCAGCGGCCACACCCCTGAGCACAACCGTGGACACTTGGCTCTAGAGGAATCCTTAAAACTCTTGAACGAAGCAAATATCATTGGTGATTTTGACAACGTGACCCATTCCCTTAAAGACCCAATAGTCGATTTGAACGACGGCTCTGACGATTATGTCCCAATCAAACCACATCCAACCGGCTATGTCTCGATGAAAGCGGATTTGGACGATATTGATGTACCGGATTTGGCCAAATTTGGCATCGGAGGAATGGCTGGTCCCATATGACATGAACTGTCGACGGACGGTAAGCCGCCTGTCAAAACTTGGTTCTGCTAATTTTTGACAATATTCTACTATTATATACTATGATAGAAGTACCTAGTTGAAACAGTTGGACGGAGTAAGAAACTGTTTGTTTGTGTTTTAACCATATCTATTCAATATTCTAATAAAAAAATAAGTATGTATTTAACTTGAGAACTGTAGTAAGATCTTATTTCTGAGATCTCATATATAATCGCATAAATATTCAAAATATTATTGATTATATTTAATAACAATAATAATAATCGTCAGCATATATCTAGTATTTGATTTATATGTTAGAAGCACACGGAAGTAGGTACTATATTATACTATGTAGAAGTACTATATAACATTTTGTATTAATAACACTATGCTAGTCACTTTCTAGTCTCACATGTACTCTAATGAGATAATTTTAGTATTAATAAACTTTTTTAATGTCTTAAATGAGTTTTCTTTATTATAAATACTACAAAAAAAAATAGTAGTATCTATTTTATCCTTTTTGGTATAATTTCCCCAATAACTTAGAAAAGGTAGAAAAAAAGGGTAGTAAACTATTATTGCACAAATAAATAAAAAGAAAATTGAAAGTAAATCATATTTAATCGTAAATAAATTACATTATACAATATGCTTACAATCAAATCGTTAACGAATATTTTTACTGGTAACTATTCCATATATCACAATTAAAACTGGGTAGGTACTATAACAATAAGAGATCTAGTGTTAATTATATTACAACTTAAAACGAAATAAGGTATTTAATAAAATATAACATATTTGCTAAATTTGTAGCTCATCATTTTAACCGTCATCAAATTGAATATTTTCCAATTATAAAAATGAAATAATGTGTATTTTCAACCTTACTATATAAATACACTATTTAATAGCTAGGTGTAAGTAATTTCAGATAGAAAAGCATTTGTTTTTAATTAAAAATAATATTGTTTCTATTTGTTGGAAAATTTGTTGCCAAATTTACAACAATTTACAATAATATCAGCTTCTTAATGCAATCCTAGTTTTTAATTATCCAATAAAGTATTTTGCTGGATTAGCCTTAAAGTGGAATGTAAAATTACTTATTAAAATTTATAACTACGTATATTAAATACTTTATCATATACATCATACCTATAACCAAAGTTATCAGGTAAAATTACTTAAAGTAATTCATAAAACAACAAAATTCAACAAAAATAATAAACCATTTTGAATAAGCATCTAAAATAACAGTTTGGTGTAAATAAGCAATATTAAATTCTAGAAATATATTTTCAAATTTATAATTGTATATTTTTAGGTACGTCATGGGTTAGGCAAGATGTTTTAAAATCAAACTTATCTACCACTTTTTACGTATAAGATTTAAAATAATACATAAAATCGTAACATAATTGAACAATTTAAAACTTTTTCTGCCTCATAATTGTTTTTCTAAAAATAACTGGTACAATTCAATTAGAAAATTATATATATCTTAGTTATAAGCAAAAAGGATATAATGTAAATCATAATCAACAAATAAATTCTATTCTTCTCATACATAAAAGAAGAATATAAACGTAACACCCAAAACATTTCACTATCTTCATGGGGGCGTTAAAAACTTTGAGAAACACTGACCAAAATTTTGACAACTTTATTTAGCAATAATAAATATTCGTAAATTTGAACTTATTAAAAGTATAATATGTAATAACGGATACACCTAAGTATATTTTATTTTGTCAGTTTAAACATTGTCATGATCAAACCTATTGGGTTACAAAAAATTAACTAATTTGAGAATTTTACTTATTTTTGACACAAATGAATTCCCAATTTTTTGTATAATTTTTATTAGTCCACTGGTTTCCAACACACGATCGCTCTCATGTCATCGGGTGCTGTACCGAAGATCCTGTCTCCATTGGAGTCTACGTACTGGTTGATTTGGTAATCAAGGAGGGTTTGGAAGCCTAGGACGTCAGTGCCGAGTTGCTGTAAATGAGATTTTAAATCATTTAATTAGAAATTTTATGAGATCTTTTCTTTTTTTGTAGCATATAGGGCATGAATATTATTTATTAAGTAAGGCGACTGTTGTGGAAATTATGAACAATATCGAATTTATCGAGTGTCAATAAATAGAGAGGAATGTTTTGATTTTCTATTTTTTGCTTGAATGAATGAATAGTCTCCGAAGACCGAAACTACTAGACTGATCTGAATTATCTTTCACCAATGGAAAGCTACATTATTAGGGGGTGTTATAGGATATATATCATCTCAGTATTATTTGAGATCGGCAGTTGCGGTAGTGTTACCTGTGTAAGCGGGCTGGTGTTGGTAGTGAAGACGCCTCGGAAGCGTCTCTCGCGGGCGACGCGCATGGTGGCGTGCTCGAGCGCGCGGATGGCGGCCACGTTGTCCCGGGCAGATAGTTGCTCCGCCGTCGCCATCATGAACGAGTGGAGGATGGCGCCTATGATAATGTAGTGTTACCTGTGTAAGCGGGCTGGTGTTGGTAGTGAAGACGCCTCGGAAGCGTCTCTCGCGGGCGACGCGCATGGTGGCGTGCTCGAGCGCGCGGATGGCGGCCACGTTGTCCCGGGCAGATAGTTGCTCCGCCGTCGCCATCATGAACGAGTGGAGGATGGCGCCTATGATAATGTAGTGTTACCTGTGTAAGCGGGCTGGTGTTGGTAGTGAAGACGCCTCGGAAGCGTCTCTCGCGGGCGACGCGCATGGTGGCGTGCTCGAGCGCGCGGATGGCGGCCACGTTGTCCCGGGCAGATAGTTGCTCCGCCGTCGCCATCATGAACGAGTGGAGGATGGCGCCTATGATAATGTAGTGTTACCTGTGTAAGCGGGCTGGTGTTGGTAGTGAAGACGCCTCGGAAGCGTCTCTCGCGGGCGACGCGCATGGTGGCGTGCTCGAGCGCGCGGATGGCGGCCACGTTGTCCCGGGCAGATAGTTGCTCCGCCGTCGCCATCATGAACGAATGGAGGATGGCGCCTACGATAATGGAAATTTTGATTCTAAATCAAGGGCGTAGCGACCAGTGACTACGATACCAATAGAGATTTGGATTCTAATCAAGGGCGTAGCCACCAGTGACGGATTAAGACTACTCGATGCCCAAAACACTCTACGCCTGTGGGCCCACCTATCCTTGTTTCAACTGGAATCGGTCTTATAACCTAGTTTTTGTAAAATAAATAAGATGATGAGATCTAACGTTCCTTAGAAATGGAAGAGGTGCGACAACAATGAAAACCAAATAATAATTTATTTATTATGTCAACCCTAAATAAGCTACAAAATTACCTCAAAGTGTAAAAAAACAAGTTTGTTTCTAAATCTAAAACATATAAAGACAGGTATATCAATATAAAGCTTACCCTTCCCCCCAGGCAGCATGCTATCCCTCACGGACCCCTCCACGTACTCCAGGAAAGCCATGATCTTGGCGAGGCCTCCAGCCAGCTCGATCTCCGGCTCGTCCCGAGCGTCGAAGTTCAGCGCCACCGCTATTGGAGTGCCTGTTTCTGTTGTTCAATAGTAAAATAATTTGGATTACTGTTTTATGAAGGATTGGATATAAAATGGAAGATTTTTCAATGCTATAATAATGTGACTTACAATGAATCTTAGAATTCAGTTTTTTTTGGGTTGTCCATTAACACAACTTTTTGGCTGGCTTACTAACGAAATAAATAATTATTACCTATTTAATACAAGCATTTCATGTCACTGACAAAAATATGACAACTAATTTATTATTACAAATCTCTACATCTCAACCTCTAAAATTACAACCACATTTTTATCAAAGCTACATAAAATATTTAATTAACACATATACTGAGTTTATTGTCGGCTCTTCTCAGCAAAAGCTACCTTCTAAACCAAGATATAAAGTCGACGTTTCATTAGTGCCTGTAAAGGCCTATTTGAATTAATAAATATATTTCATTTACAGACCATCCTTCAACACAACACTGAGCCTAGCTTGCAGTAGAGCGCTCCAACATGCGTGAACGCAATGCGCGTAGTGCACCGTCTCTATCTCGTGTTTCAAGAACTGCTCCAATTCAGCCTTCTCGTAGAACGATGTTACTATCATGCTGGAAATATGAATAAAAAAAATATAGAAGGTGCAAGTGATAAAAAAAAATATGGGGGACAAAAAAAAGTTTGATGTTCACTGTCTTATTTTGTTGTAAAGTTAGTTTTCATTTCATTATTATAGGTAGATAATATTTTCATAACGATTTTTATTTTAATTTCGTTTTATAAGTCAGACACAATTGGGATGATCAAATATCATTTTACATCTTATTCAATTACGGATTGTGTCAATTTTACTTTTATATTATAGTAACTTCAATGTTAGTTAAATGTCTTTAATATACATATTTCAATGTTCATTTATTATTTCTGGCTATTTTTCCTACAGTCTGTCTGGTATATCAAGTTTATGAAACAAAATATTTGACTTACTCAATAACTTGTTGTTTATGCTCGTCTCTCATAGGTTCTGCAGAGAATTTAGCCTCTTTTTTCTCAATTTCATTATTGGGGTCCGTGGTCAGGTGCGAGAGGACTTCACCCAGGTTTAGTGCACCGAGGAAGTCACTTATTTCTGAAAAAGAAGAACCATTTACGTTACGAAAGTCATAGGTACAATTAAAAGTTGTTAAACTAAATCTTTTATCAATAAGGTATAAATAAATATAATGGTTAAATATGAGGAATTATAATAATTATGTCAGATATCTTATAGTATATATATTTTTTTTATATTTTACATATATTAAAAAAATACTTAACTGAAAAAGGGGACAATGAAATAAAAGTTTGAGAAACGCTGATCAATATTTCAACTTGACAGCTGTCAAAGAATTTGATAATAAAAGAAAGGTCTTACCGATATGATATCCTTTATCTCTCAACTTGGTGATCGTGAAGATAGAGTTGAGGGAGTTCCCTCCCAACTCGTAGAAGCCCGCCCTCACGGAGAGGGCGCCCCTAGCGGCCCTCCCGAGCACCTCCCCAACCGTTTCGAAGAGTACCCTCGCCGTCTCCATTTGTTCCGGTTCGACTCCCGTGTAGTCTATATCTAGAGGAATTTCTGAGTCATCTGGAATTGATGAAAAACATTTCATCCCAAATATAATAATAGAGTAAATCGAAGACTGTGATCTCATCTTAGTAACTGTTTATTTACGCCCGATGTCAATAATCAATCCTGATCCATTTTCTGCTATCTAAGATTGATATATCAATCCATTTTCTGGGTGAAGCTTTAAAATCAATCTATCTTCGATCTACGATCGACCGAATCTGTTCGAAAATGATAGTTTTTGCTTGCCAATAAGCTATCCGTCCATTTTGACAACTCGTTGGTTTTACTCTCGGATAGGAGATAGATTATTAACATCGGGCGTTAATCAAAATAATACATACTTTATTTATGTTTGTTATTAATAATATCAAAAAAAATTTATTGGTATTTTTAAAAAATACTGAAATGTGACGTCATATTTATTATAAGACTGATAAATATTCTTTAATTATTATATATTCTATGGTGTTTTTAAAAAATATTCAAATATATATTCATATAGAAGGGTAATTATATATCATAAGCAAATACTTGCCTTTTGATGGATATTTAAAAGACAAAAGAAAGTGTTATGTTAAATCAAAAAATAATATTTGATGAGTCCTTCTACTTTCGATAACATAATACTTATAGATAGATTAGTGTAGTGTATTTACTAGTGTAGTGTAGTGTAAGTAACTACCGAAGCAGGTAGGTCTCGGTAACTTACCGTTATTATTTGTATTCTCATACATTTTCAATAACGCCTGTCTATCTACTTTGCCATTCACCAGCAATGGTACATTTTCTATGACAATCACCTGGAAAAAATAATAATAAGTGCTGAATAAATACATAGGTACGGAAGTTGGTCTGATGGTAAGTGGTCACCGTCACTTGCAATTGTTCTAGTTCTATGCTTATATAAAAGTTCTACTCTAGCATAGTTCTACCTATTCCTAAATAAATAATTTCATGCTCACAAAACTAAACACCGCTTTTGCTCAATAATAACACTTAATATTGAAGTTTCTTAAATAACACATAATATAAGTACAATACTATAGGCTACTTTTTATCCAGGGAAAATGAAGACCCCCGGGAATGAGGAGTGAAACCGCGCGGAATCACTAGTCTTATAATAATTACCTGAGGTATCATATAATTGGTGAGGGCATTCCCCAAGCTGGCCTCAATATGATGAGCTGATAGTCTCGCTTCAGGCTTGATGGTGACGAACGCCAAGATCTCAGGGTTGCCAGTACTCAACCCATAGCATAACACCACACCTATAGAATAAAAACTACTTCACACATCTACACTAAATAATATTATTCTACACTAAATTATACTAATCTACATTAATTACAACTGTGCTAATCTAAACGAATTACTTATATAGTAGAGAGCTAAAGCTTGTATCATATATCCCAAAAATTCCAATGTTTTTTCAATCTTTTAAATACATATTTACAATTAAAATGCGATTTACCTACCTATATAATAATAGCGATAGCAAAACTTAATCTAGAATTTGCGATGAATTATAATATTATGTATATAACATAATTTCCTTCACTTTGATACCTTTGATAGACAAGTTTAGCAATTTTTGTGACTGTAAGTTAAATTCAATGCCCTTCAAAAATATACTACAAAAAATCTGTCAAATTATCTGCTATTGATCTAGTATTTGAACTCACACTTATCAATCCCAGGTACAGCAGCCACAGCCCTATCCACCTCCTGCAAGTCCACCCTGTGCCCTCTGATCTTCACCTGCGAGTCGGTTCGGCCGGCGAATAGAATCATGCCCTTCTGTAAGACTCCGAAGTCCCCTGTACGGTATAGCCGACCGAATTCTGGAAGGGAAATTTGTTGAAAAGGCTGATGGTTGATATTGATCAAGCCTGAAAATAGAAGCCGCTGAACCGAGAAGTGAATGACTTGTTATATTTCATTTCATACAATCAATATTTACATCTACTTACAGTATACTACACTATATCGACAACTAATCTACTTCTACATCTACATCTACACTAATATTTATCAACATCTACACTAATCTACATCTACATTAAATTATATATAAACTGAAAACTACTGGACATATTTATAAAATTCCACTGATAACGACATTAATACAATCGAGATCAATATAATCTATGTTAACATGATAATCCGAACATCAGTTCCTTGACCTTCATAAGTGACCCACCCTAATAGACCTTCATGCGGCAACTGCTTCAATTTTCCCTATCAGATTCTGCCTAAAACCTTCTTTTTATCAGTAGATATATCCTTACCAGGATGAGCAGTGTGAGGGTTGTCACAGAACTTATCAGCTCCCTGTCCTCCAACATATCCGGTGGCCAGGTTGCACCCCGCTACCCAGACTTCCCCCGGTTCTGATTCCCGAGCAGGATTCATCTCTTCATCTAGCAGGTAAACTGCGCAATTGTCTAGGGGTTTACCTGGATTTAGAGAAGTTCATTGTTTAAAACCATTGAGGTAAGTTAAGTACATATTGGTATTTAAGTACGTATGGCCAATTTTATCACAATAGAACTAAGTAAAGATAATCTGGTAAAGATTGACATTGGAAAGACTGGTGAATTACTTTGCAAAAACAGCTGATATACTCATTATTCTAGTATTTTTTTCAATTGGATGGATTTAATGCGTGAAACTAGAATGCACAGGAAGTTTATTGAAAGTAAAATTAAAAGCAGAAAAAAAATTAAATAAAAACAATGTCACTATAATCACTCAGGAGCTCGAGCCTCCCCTAACAAAAACAATGCAATTAAAAGTAAATATGTAGCATTTAAAGTAAATATTTATATAATAGATCATAATAAAACCCAAACTCACCAATAGGAATAGTAGGATGCAAATCTAGTTGACCACTCTTCTCAAGAACGTAGTAAGTGACATCTCCCATGACTTCAGTACTTCCGTAGAAGTTTGCGAGCTTATAACCATTGTGTTCACCGAAATATTGGAAGAATTGTGCTGCTAATTCTTTACTCAGAGTCTCGCCGGAGCAGACCCAGAGCTTCAGTTGTTTAAGAGGCCTCTCAGATGGATTCAGAGATAGGTACATGAGAATCGAGCGAAGGAGGGTAGGCACGAGGACTAACCGCTCAACCTGTAGGTTAAACAGTAGTTATAAAATATTGGAAACATTTTTAAACATATACCTATATTCTGCTAAATTGTCAGTTTCATATCTGCCAATGCCCTAAAGAGTTTTGGCCCGTAAAATACCGTATTAGTGGCTGTTCATTTGGAAATTTAAAGCTGTTAAAATTTTGTGATTGCAAACGACAAAAAAAAATACTCATTAAAATTCACACTTGCCTGATTCTCAGCCAGTACCCTCACGAGCTTTTGAGGATCCCTTGTAGTCTCTCTAGATAAGATCAAAAGTGTTCGCCCGTTCAGAAGTGGACCCCAAATCTCGCAGACAGAGTCCACGAAGGTAAGAGCTGTCTTCCATACGCAAGTCACTTCAGTATCAGAAAATGGGAACGAGTGGAACTGCCACCAAAGACGGTTGCAAATAGCCGAGTAGGAAAGTCGCACACCTGTAATAAACAAACTAGTATCTAAGACGATGGAGAACTATTTAAAAACATCACGAGGATCATAAAAATAAGGTCGACATCACTCAATCAATTAGAAAGATATGAAATATTAATATTACTCATAAAACATTTAAAGTGCATTAAGATTGAAACATAAAATATAATTTAACAATGGTTAAGGAGAATCAATTTATTTGTTTGAATAACAAAGAGCTTAAACATCACGCGATGCAATTATGTTATCATCTAGATATACCTTTAGGTACACCGGTGCTTCCAGAAGTGTATAAAACTATGGCGATGCTGTCTGATCTGGACTGAGCGAGTATTTCCCCATCCCTCGCCTCATCTGCTGCAAGGCCGCTGGCTTCGGAGATCAGTTCCTCGAAAGATACCGATGGTATACCACTCCCGGTAAACATAGATGCATTTGCTGAAACCCCATAACACATACATGAAATTTCCAAACTATAGATTATGATTCAAGACATTCAGCAAGACAAATAATTTAAGCGACATTTATCTAATTGAGTCGAAATATTTCACTATTTGATTGGTAATTAAAATAGATATTTAAATAAAACATGAATTTTCAAGTAATTTATACTAGAATAGCTTTTAGATTTGCACATAAAATGTAAAACAATAAATATATCTTACCACTGTCATCGTAAACAACAAGAGACGGTTCAGCATCAGATAGAATATGATTGATCCTGGCTTGGGGGAAGCTTGGCTCCATAGGGACGTATGCTGCACCTGCCTTCCATGTAGCTAGGAGTGTCATTATGGTACTGGAATCAGAGGACATAATGATAATTATATTACCTTAAACATCATATATACCCCTGGACTATATTTACGACCATTGAAAATAATTTAATTCTCTATCAACTTTATTTTGCTAGATTACGACAATAGAAGCTTTTATAAATTGATTATGATCTTTGAATTGACTTTACCAGTACCATGCTAGAGTCTGTTTCATTATGACATTTTCTATGCACATGGTGTCATATATATCAAACCAAACACAACTTTAAAACAATACCAAGAAGGTTCAACATACTTATGAGTCGGCTGCATACACACAGCTATGACATAATCCCCATCTCGGTTCATCCCTGAAGGTCTAGCTCTGGAGGACAAGGCTCTAGCTAAGGCATTCGTACGGGCATCCAATTCAGAGTAGCTCAGTCGAACATTGCAAGTCTCATCTGTGAAACAAAAACTTGGATTCAGATTTGATACACATCTAATTATTATACATATGTCTGGGTAAGTATATATTTTTTCTTGATTTATATGGATCTATTATAAAGTGGAGTCCTTTACCCAGCAGTGGGACAGCGCAGGCTAGTAATAATAATTTATACGTCGTAAAACGGCTGAACCGATTAGACCACCTTTTTAAGAAAAAAAAATTAATTTTATCTTTTATTCCATTTTCATTTATTTATTAGATTCATCTCTTTATGATTCTTCCTACTTATTTATTTATGGTTCGTCGCATAATTTTATTCGGAAAGCCTCATTTGTCCCATAAATATTTCGTCTACTATTTTACAGTATGACAACAAAATGATCTACTTGGCAAATTTATTATCTCTGCAATAGCAAGGATTTCTATGATTTGTTCATTTATTTACAAGTCTTTTAACTAGCATTTTACTTTAGTCAAGTGTGATTGCAAGTTGTATAACTCACAGTAAATTATTAACCTTAATACTTAGTATTTAATTGATCAGAAGCTAGCAATTTGCCACAATTTAGTTTTCCCAGAGATATTTGTAAATTTCATTGAATTCTTGTTAAGATCTAGTCTAATCCAGCGATAATTGCAAATGAATAATTTATTTGGGAAGATGGAACGATTAATATTAATGAATCTATTATAAATTGATAGATATAGAATGTACAGTATATTAAAAAGATTATTCTCAGTTAGTAATTTATTGAGGCATTCATAATCTAGCTATTTTTGCATTCTTTCCACAATAATGTACCTAATACGAACTCGTACACAAATTTTATTAAAATTGTAACATTTTACAGGAGTTAAGTATTTAAAATTATTACTGCTTTGTAAGCCTAATCAGTTCATCAACCGCTTAGAATAACGCTTGATTATGATCAACTAGCTTCCGCCCTCGGTTTCACCCGCATAGTTCCCATTCCCGTAGGCATACAGATGTAAAATATAGCATTTTGACACTCACAAATAATGTAGCTTTCTATTGGTGAATGAATTTCTCAGATCGGTCCTGGTGGTATCAGAGTCAAAAAATCCAATCTTTCTTTACGTACTATGCAGTTCTTGAATGAAAATATCTACTTAATAAGTAGGTATACTATAATTAATTAAATAATTATACTATAATTAATTAGTATCAGTGAGAATAATAGCCACTCGTAAACCGCCACTTTTGTTCTGATTCTTTACTTTTCTATCGTCCCAAGCTATTCTAGCTATTCTAACCTTCACACTGTTTTTACTTATTATAATGCTATTACTCTCAAGGTAGTAGATAGATAAACATCTTCGAGCATGCTTTACGTCGAATCTGATTTCAAACATAGCGTAGCTTACTACAACCAGAGAGCTGATATACTAAAAATATTTAATGTATCTATACTTATGTAGATCTCTTTAAAGTTTTCTTTATAACAAAGAACCTTTTTAATAAGAGTCTAAGTTAGGTTAGAATTTTACGAACATTTCAAGACCAACAAGAGTCAGTTCAGCGATCCCTGAGATTTGCGTAGCAATACATTCAGGGTCGCTGTTCGATTCTCACTGTGCTCTCTTATTTATGTTCATGAACATATACAAGACATGTGTGACTCTGACCCTGGTTCTGTAGTAAAGGTATTCTGGTAGTATATAGTATATGTAGTATAACAGCTATTTGGTTAATACAAATTCTGCTTAACATGGAATCAGGTTGAGTATGTGTGAAAAATGTTCCAGGATATTTATCCAATGACAATGTTGTCAGACCTCCTGCTTCCTTAACCTGACAGAAGGTTTTCAGATTCCCATTTAATTGGACTAAAGGATGTTTCAATGTTAACTAAAATTGAATTATCACTGTTTGTAGGGTTTTTTACTCGCTATTTTTTTTTATTAGTCACGACACGAGTCTATGGATTTATGGCGTTTGATCATGATAACTTAATTATCTTATTGGTATTTGTACTTCTTGTTTATGTACTCTTCTTTTAATAGTTAAGCTTTATCTGCGTTTAGGGAAGTATTATATTGTTATTTTATATTGCGTAGGGTCTGCTAAATAATTGCTCATAATAATTAATCTATTTGTGATTACTTTAGCGGATATATGTTGGATTATTTTTTACATAGTTAAGAGTATTTTGACATATAGTTACTTATAATCGATTTACTTATGATATACTTTTAGCCCTCGACGCATAAAATGTCTGAAGTGTATAATAATAATAGCTCGCCATCTAAAAGGTTTTCTCTGTTTAAAATCTATTTTAATTTGATGTAAATATCTATATACCTTAGTATGTATTTAAAAGTAGTAAATGTTAAGCTCTGCTTAGTTTGGAATCAGATTGGCCGTGTGTGAAAAATATTGTCCCAGGATATTTATTTATTTATTTATTATTTATTTAATTCATCAGAAATTGATCAAAAATTTTAATTGTCAGTAGGTAATATTTAGTTACATTCTATGTAAATTCCATCTCAAACTTAGTAGGTATTCTCATACATACGGATGGTATTGAACCAAAATACCTACCATATATTCAGTTTAGGTGTTAAAAGGACACTTATGAAAGTCAAAGCTGCTGAAGCTACTACCGGTTCGGAAGTCGACCTTCAATAAAGAACAGGCCTCGAATGAACCTACACTAATCTAATATAAAAGAAAAAAATTGCATTTTTGTATGTAAAAATGCAATTTTTTTCTTGCAATGCAATCTTTGTTCAACATCATCAACTGCTCATATACGTCTCCACCGAGGAGCTCGAGCCTCCCCTAACATCGAGGGGGTTTTAGGCCATAGTCCACCACGCGGGCCTAGTGCGGATTGGCGGACTACACATGCCTTTGATTGTGACATCTCAGGCATGCAGGTTTCCTCACGATGTTTTCCTTCACCGAAAGCCAGTGGTGTGAATCCGTACGTAAGTTTTTATAAACTCAGAGGTACGGGCCAGGGATTTGAACCGGCACCCTCATGATCGTGAGTCGGTGCGTTCCCAACTGAGCCACCACGGCTGTGTGTGTGTGGCTGTGTGTGTGTGTGTGTATGTATATTATTGTAATGAATATACACAGAAACTACTGTGCAGATTTCAAAAAATCATTCACCATTGGATAGCTACATTATCAGGAGTAACATAGGCTATATTTATTCCCTTATTCCCACGGGAACGGAAACTACGCGGAACCGCGCGGAGGCAGCTAGTTATTGATATATTTTTATACCACAAAGGTGGCAAACAGGCATACAGTCCCACCAGATGGGAAGCGGTTACCGTAGCATATGGACGCTTGCAACACTAAGGGCGTCAGTCACTATACAATATAACTTACCAGCATACACCAGGGCTGTTCTGTCGCTGTTGGCCAGGTGTGCCAGGTGCTTCGGCAGCGGGGCTGAGGGTACCAGGGAATGAGGACCTGTCACCACCGACACCCGAGGTATGGAGCCCATGTTGTCTGAAACAAATAATAAATATCATTATTCATTGTGGATTTGAATCCCAGGAAAAACATTAGTATGTAGGAAAGTGCCTGTTTGTTCTGTGCCTCGATGTATTTAAAAGTAGTACGTAGGTATATCGGCTATCTACTCTGCTCTGCTTAGATTGGAATCAGATTGGGCGTGTGTGAAAAAATGTCCCAGGATAATAATTTATTTACATCTTTCTTTATGGATTGCACTGCCCAAAGGTCGGTCCTTTTGGAAGGCGTGCGTGGGAATACAGACCTAACGTGGAGGCCCCTTTAAGATATTAATGTGTTGGACATCTACTGGTAGCGGGTAATATATAAATATGCATGTAATATAATCCTAACAATCTCCGAACGTTCGATTTCATATTTAAATACCTCTATTTTACCAACAATTAAAAATTCCTCATGAAATACGTTAATAAAGTCATTCTCTGATACGACGTCCATGTAAAAACTGATTGTTCCAATTTCACTACAATCGTTCGCCATATCGTAACAAAAGTATGTAAAACGTAATGATTATCCACAGTCGATCGATTCTCATCGGTTTTAATCCATGTTTTATGTACTGAGGTGCCTATTAATGAGAACTTAATCAAGTGCAAATTAGGAGTTAGTTATTAAAGAACAATATTCACTCTTAGCATATCAAAATGAGACTAGGTACCTATTAGCTGACCCCCACATCTTAGTCAGCGTCACATTCCCCGTTTTTGCACCACTTCCTTCCTCAATAAATGCGCTATCCGACACTAAAACTTTTCAATTCGAACCTCATGAATCAGATCATGCAACTCAATGCTGTAATAGATTTTGTTGTTGGCACTCCAAGAAGTATGGGGGATAATAATAATAATAATAAACTTTATTTGATCAGATTACATACACTCTAAAATAAGATGAAGTCTATTACAAGGATATTACAAGGATGTATTAGATCCTGGGGTACTTTATTATATCAGTACAGATATCATGAGATTTTTTTAATAAATAAATAATGAAAATATTGAAATCAGATATTTACAGATACACGACATATACGTTCGTCCTGGCTGAAAACCGAAGGAGCAACTAGGGGAGGATTCTCATTTCCAAGTTCTATATGCGCCTACGCACTTCCCATAGTACGTTCTGCCTATTCGTCGAACAAACAACAATCTTTATAAATAGGCACTAGAGAATTGATCGGATGCGTCGGCACTCGTATACTGATTGAGTAATTCATACAAATTGGCCACCAATTACACCACAATTGGTCTACCACAATACAATATGGTAAACAGAATTCATTGAAGTGAATTATGTTTGTTTGACCTTGAAGGGGCTGTCCTACTATAGGCTACATAGCTTCTACTTTCGACAAGAGATGCGGGAGAGTATACAGTGACCTTTCGAAACGGGCACAAAATTTAAACCTATTAGGCCTAATAAGGCAGTATGAAGACCGAAGCTGCAAGCTACTTATGGTTCGGATTTATGCGTATTTGGTAGGTAATACGCGAGGTTTTTTTTTCATTACGCAAAGCGACAAAATGGCGTTATGTGGAATCAGCTTTGGGTCATACAATCTTCGATAATATAGAGGTCTCGACCTACTTGTTCGACGTTTAGGTATTTGCTTAAAACCTAATATTGTCCATTCAAAGTGTCAGTGCTTTATTAACATAAAAAAAAACTAGAAAATCAAGTTTAGGTCAATGCCCCTGGGTAATATAATATCTAGAAACTTAGCATATTTAGTGATTAATATTCGTAGGTCAAATTAATTAATATTTTCTTCCTCATTCTGATCCAAAAACACGGTAATTATACTAAGCCTGATGGAATATGTTTGATTTGTTCCGGCATTTTGTAATAAAGGGCCGTTGTATGAGGTTCATTATATAATTTTCAAAGTAAAAAATATCAAGCACATGTATGTATGTACTCGAATATTTGTAATTCAATGACTTTTTTGCGGTTTTATAGATGGTTGGTTCTGCGGTGTAGACAGTAGTCCAACGAGTAAATGTGTCCCGAGGCGCTAATAAGCTTATGTATGCAGATCGGGCTTTACACAACTGCCCTTTATGTAGTCAAGGTTATTACTTAATTGTATGATGCTTTTTAGAATATACCACATATTCAATGATAAGTAATGTAACACTTAATATATAGATAATATGCCAAACTGTTTCCTTAATATGGCAAAGGTTACTATAGTATACTGGATCTGGGTGTATAGTTTTACCCATATTTAAGAGGAGGAATGCTTCTGTCTTTTTTTCGTCCCTTGATCTATTTTTGATATATAAAAATGTATGGCTAACTGTGTTGCTAATCACAGAACTAGGTTTTCAGCTATTTTGATCTACTTATTAATAAATTGATCCCATATGACGCGAGTGAAGAGATAGAGGGACGTTAATTTCATAAAATCTGTCAAAAATAGGCTGAAATCGTAGGATTTTAAAAAGCAATTTTACTAGCATCCGTCTTATAATAATTTTATTACTACACCTTGACCCGCAGCCTTTAGACTTCAAATAATGACATTAATTAACAAATAGTAGTCTTTTATTGTTCATAGTTTCATACTAATAAAGTACTTAGTTTTAATTAGCTATTAGTCTCTTCTCTTCTTGATTACATTTATGTTATAGGTACCTACTAACCGTGATAATTTATGTTTTACGCTGTATTAAGCTAATGAACACGCTAAATAGGTTAAGTTTCGATGTCTAGATTAGTATATGGTCCATCTATGGTCTATATCGATACCTTAAATTGCAAACCTAATAACTCGACTTTTTCACAAAAGTTTCATTTCGATACCCGCAGATATATTTTTGACTGTCTATCCTACTAATATTAAAAACTAGTGGCTCCCCGCGGTTTCACCCGCGTTCCCGGGATAAAAAGTAGCCTATGTGTTATTCCAGAACATATTCTAGCTCTGTGCCAAATTTCAAGCAGATCCCTTCAGCCGTTGGAGCGTGAAAGAGTAACAAACATCCATACATACAAACTTTCGCATTTATAATATTAGTAGGATGTGAAATTTTTTGAAAACGTATGTTTGTTACTCTTTCACGCCAAAACGGCTAAAGGGATCGCGATGAAATTTGGCACAGAGTTAAAATATGGTCCAGAATAGCACATAGGCTTTCCGGGGACATTTAATTTTACCGGGGTAAAAAGTAGCCTATAAATATACAGAACATATTCTATCCCTGTGCTACATGTAACAAACATCCATACATACATTCTCACAAACTTTCGCATTTATAATATTAGTAGAATTATTTTTTAATAAGATGAAATTATACCTAGATAAGTAGTTTTTAAATACATTTATATTACTTGTTATGCGATATTCTTATTCTTCCTTTGTATGCATATGCGATGAGTCTTATGACCTTAAAGGCTTTTTTTTACTATGGCCATACTATAAAAGGTAAGATTTAAGTTATTTGCCTGCGCACTGCAGCTACTTTTTTCCGTTTACACTTGCGTGCATACATATTGGAGTATTTCCTGGATTTTTACAACTCACTACTTAATATTAATTGTAATAGGCTGTGTGTATGTTTGTTCGCATTTAATCCTGTAAACACTGCAGAACAATAATCACTATTATTACTTCATATTACAAATGAAAGTCCCCCAAAGACGCTGAGCTTGTTTGTTCGAGTTAATCCCAGAAACTACTGTCCAAATTTTTATTACGGTTTTCATAAATAGGAAAATGTCTTATCTAGGAAGGTTGGTGGCTATGATTAGGCCTTTTAAGTAGCATTCATATTTATATTAATTTAACTAGCTTCATTTAATAAGGGCGATTAAAACTATCCGTGGACCGAAATGGTCGAGCTATTTTGGAGTTATATGAGCTTAAAACACTTAGAACATTTATAATTATTCTCACCGATACCTTAAATTATGTATATAAAATAAACTAATTGTTTTCACCCCAAGTGTAAAATAACAGTGTGAAGATTGTAATGAGGAAATATCAAACAGGTTTCAATTATATGATAAATAAATCCATAGGTTATAATATGTGCAATATATATGTATATACCGTGATGTTACATTTGTTGTTTGTTGCGTCATATAATAATGTAAGTAAATTGTTGTTAATAAACCTTTATTTACCTTTGTGCTTTTATATTGGAAGTCATTAAAGTCAGTTCCAGTTAAATAATATTTAAATAAAGCTGCTTCCCGCTCCGATTGGCCAGTTGGCTGGTTAGTGACCCTGACATTTAAACCGCCGGTCGTAGGTTCGAATCTAATCAGGAACAAACATTTATGTGCTTGAACATATGTCTGATTTTAAATATATGTTTAAAAGCATAATATGTAGTATACCAGCTATTTGGTTACCATAGGAAATGTCCCAGGATATTTATCTCTATATAGGTACATAGAATAAAAAGTCGTTTTCACGCCATCGTTCCCTCTTAGTACGCTTAGATCTTTTAAACTACGCATCGGATTGTAATGCGGTATTCGTCAATTCCTTCCTCTTTTTACTACATATACGGTTTACGTGTTACTAGTGTTTCACCCGCGTACCCGGGAGAGCTTCCATATTCTCGGGACAAAAAGTAGCCTATGTTCTTTCGCAGGCCCTAGACTATCTGTGTACCAAATTTCATTTAAATCGGTTCCGTAGTTTTAGCGTGAAAGTGAGACAGACAGAGTTACTATCGCATTTAATATTAGTTAGGATGGAAATTGGCTTAGAATTATGGTAAAACTCCGTAATTAAAAACATCGCACGGTTGCAAAGTCGGAGCAGAGTAGTGTATCACTACATACTTAGTATAAAACAAAGTCGCTATCCGCCGTCTGTCTGCCCCTATGTATGCTTAGATCTTTAAAACTACGCAACGGATTTTGATGCGGTTTTTTTTAATAGATAGAGTGATTCAAGGGGAAGGTTTTTATGTATAAATCATTACGCTATGACGAATAGGAGCGAAGCATCAATCAAAACTGTTGCAAAAACGGGCAAGTGACGCTAACGAAGTTGCGCGGGTCACCTAGTACAATATATAAAATTTATTATATTGTTATGCATAGAGAACAACTTTTACTAGGAGGCCATGCATTGCAAAATTGTAGATAATGATCATATTGACTTATTTCAAACTAGTAATGCCGCCAGACTTTTACTTAAGGTATAATTTATTTAATGACAGCATATAAATCTAGATAGTTTGTATTCTTGTTTTCACTAAACCACCAACGGATTCATATAATTTCAGAATATAATATAATAACCAATAAATCCAACACAAATTCAGTCGAAAACGTTGAGCTTTTCTTGACAAAAAAACCTTCAATAAGTAGTTACGACTTACGCTCCAAATGCTTAGACAATAACTTGTTTATTTTTAAATAAAGGCTGTTTTACTACTAACTATTAACTATTGTTTTTTATACCGTGATAACGGAGTCCCCTAATTCAGAAATTTTCATGCAAATGACCTATATCAATTAAAATACTAATCTAATATGGCATGTATTAAAATTCTACAGTCGACAAACATTTAAACGCACTTGTGGCTCCTCTGGTGTTGCGGGTGTCCATGGGTGACGGTAATCGCTTACCATCAGGTGATTCGTCTGCTCGTTTGTCGACCAACACATAAAAAAAAGGACAAAAATTGCAATAACATTTTTTAAATTCAGTTTAAATTGAAACGGGAGTGCAACGCATGCACTTCCTGCGTCTGCGCATGCATGTTGATTGATTGTCAGAGGGACTTGATTCGAGTCATCCTCCCTCGCTTGCTATTTGAAAATCCGTACCCACTACCGTGTAATTAGAACTATGTACTTACTATTCTATTTTTATTTATGGCAACGATGCCGATGTCGACAATACTGCCAATTTCAGAAGTGATATTGAAAGACACGAAGTGTATGCTACTAAGAACTATGTACCTACTAACTAAACATAGGAAATAAAAAAAAAACACCAGGCACTAGTCACAACTCTGACATGTCACTTTTAACAATAAAATCAACGCAATACAAAAAATCCTACTAATATTATAACGCGAGAGTTTGTGGCTATATAAATGATACTATTTCACGCATAAACTACTAAACTGATTTGGATGAAATTTGGAACACATATATATTTTTTTCGTCTAATTGAGTTTGTTATTTTTGTCTGTCCATCCTATAGGGTGTGCCTATCTTTAGTGGGGCGAATTACCTATGACCTCAAACGATTGTAGACCTTACAGTTAAAATCACCAATCTCCAGACTATGACATTGACAAAATTATTAACAAGTAAGTAAGGTAAAGTAATGATTATGATCTTACGATAAATCGGTTTATTAGCAACAATTGTTGTTATTTACCACCGTTTTTATGTCCATTGAGTGTCGAAGCGAAGATAATTATATTAATGACCCAAATTTACGACTTCAATGTAAAATAGCCATTATCGTAAAACAATGACATACTTTGTTCGCCAATTAATATAGTTTCTAAGTATTAATTTTGAAGTGTCGTGAAGCTTGGCAAGATTAATAACTGATACACTCGATTGAACTGCTGTCAGTGACTGTCAAACTTTGACAACCCGTTATCACAATAAAAAAAAAACAAAATACGGGTATCTTATTTTATCACTCATCACTCTTCCAAGTAAAGAGATTAAAATCAAATTTAATCTTCCTCAAAATAAGTGAAGGTTCTATGCTTCGATCCTTAATTTTTTTTATTCAATAGAGAATTCCCATTGCATTCGAAAAATCAGCCATCGATTATGAAGAAACTAAAAATATTAACAATTTTAATATGGCTCCTAAAAAATGACGTTTATTATTACAAAAACTAGATTTATCGTTTAGAATTATCTAGAAAAATCAGCCGGACAACTTTGAGTGCCACAGGCGTAATTATAACAAAGACCTTAGCCTGTAAAAATTATAAATACATAAAAAAAACATGCAAAAGTGAACCTGACCTCATTGTGTAACCGTGCGGTACACGAAAAAAAAACGTAAAAGAAGGTTGACAAAATAAAATGGTCTTGAATTATCGCTGCAGCTCAATTGGACAGGATAATGTATGGAGTCGTTATTGTTTTTTTTTTTTACTTTTTTATCTGACGTTTAATGTCACGGTTAATATTTGTGTTATTTTTTAAGACAAGCTTTACATAACTGTTAAATAAATAAATGTTATAGATATATACTGATTGCAAGTGGCTACCGAGAAAGTTTGTCTTTTCACCCAAATTTTGCCTAATCTAACAAAAAATAGGAACAGTTCACCATATCTGAATATTCCATTAAAATTCAAATTATATATTTCATTCAATATTTCATTGTTACTAAACTTATGCTACTTATCTTAGACACCGAATAGTCGCTGAAAAACTATTCATATAAGTATAAATTAAAAATACAAGTGTAAGTCTACTCTATATATTCCACTAGCTTATTGTCCTAGGTCAGTAACCGCAAGTTACCTAACCATAACTTGACCGTGATACCATCTACAATCTACGCCAATAAAAATAAATTAACAGCCAAAATGCGATATTGATAATTTTGTATAACTTAAAAAATCGAATGATTATAAAAATTATTATGATTTATTAATCTATTCTAGCTTTATGGTGGAATCTTTGAATATAATATAAGTTATCGTTTAAGAACTTTTCGACTATTTAATTTACACTTAGGGGCTATTTCCTGTATATTTTGAAGGAATAGGTATTATTAGAAAAAAAAAGATTGACTTTTACAAAAAATATATCGATTTAATAATTGAAGTATATTTGAAACTATCCTACTTACAACTAATATTATAAATACGAAAGTATGTGTGTTTGGATATGTTTGTTTTGTTACTCTTTCACGCCAGAACAACTGAATGAATTTTGGCACAGAGTTAGAATATGTTCTGGAAATATAGGCTACTTTTTATCCCAGAAAAGTTTGAGATCCTCCGGGAACGCGGATGAAACCGCAGAGATTCAAAAGTATGTCTTAAGTATTCAAAAATCTAATCAATATTTGAAATTTACAGCCTGCGTACAAACATAGGAAACTTAGGATCAGATTGGCCATGCTTTAACACGTTAGCTGCGGCACCAATTTTTGCATACTTTCCGTTCCTGCGGCACGAGGTATAATCGGCCCGTACCGTGACCAGACGTTAGGGCGACACGCGGTCTATTAGACCCCACCTCCTTTTACAGACTAAAATCCATTTTCTGGCGCGAAATCAAAGATAAATGAGAATTTTGGTCCTTATTGATATAGACAGTGAATTGATGAACCCTAATCCACCGTCGCCCCGGGATCTGATGGCTAGTTTAGGAATTATTAGCAAAACAAAATATGGGATCTTATACACCTCGTAACGCACTGAAATAGGGCAAATTTTCGCTGCGATTAGTGATGGGAAAAATAATATCGACGTTTTTAAACTGTCTTAACTACGCAACGACTTGACCGATTTTGATCAATTATATCTCATTAGATCGTTTTATGTTAGCTCATTAGAGTTTTCGGTGAAGGAAAACATCGTGAGGAACCCTGCATGCCCGAGATGTCACAATTAAAGGCATGTGAAGTCCGCCAATCCGCATTGGGCCCGCGTGGTGGACTATGGCCTAAACCCCCTCGTAGTTAGGAGAGGCTCGAGCTCCTCGGTGGAGACGTATATGAGCTGTTGATGATGATGATGATGGAGATCGTTTTAAGGGCAAAACCTGGCAAAACAACACAAAGCTATCAAAGGATACATTTTTTTTTAAATAATCTAAATTGTGCTTGAAGGCGCCATAAAGAAAAAAAAACCGGCCAAGTGCGAGTCGGACTCGCGCACGAAGCGTTCCATTCTATACCATTAAGAGGCACCTATTACAGACTTATTATTGGAAAATAATGGATTACGGTTTATGCATAAGGTTTATCTTTCTATTTGTATATGAAAATCTTAATGCGGTTCACAGAATTGAAAAAAAAGGCAACCAGAAGTAGAAAAGAAACTGTCCTATTTATTCTGCCTCGGGCTTTAAAAATACAATTATTAGAACTTGAATTAACATTAAAAAATCAGTATCAATATACTTTTTTTATAAAAATCTCAATATATATGTTGTACTTATTTATGAGTGTTTTTCATTGAAACAGGGTAGACAATAAGATTTTTTGCACTGAGTGCACTGAGTCAAAATCTTTTTGGATTTTTTATCAGCTTCACGAGATGGTAAAAATGTTTCTGGGTTTTTTAAAGTTAACTTCTTCCGACATCGTTTAGGCATGTTCGGCGCTGTAAAAGGACGTGCTCTCCAATCGACGTGATGCACAACACTAGTTGCGGGAAGCTCGCGTTGAGTGCGGTACGAGGTCAGGGGGGATATGGGACGTTTTAGCCTCGTTCCGCACTGCATTAAAATTATATTAATTCAGTGCGGCACGAGGCCTAAGACATCCGGTACCAAGGTAGGTACACCACCGAGTCCGGAAACCATTAGTGATCTCAAATATATATTTATCTCTTTCCTACACTGGACCAAACCAAAGCTATGCCATTCGCACGACAGAGAAATTCACTTTTTTGCTTGCCGCACCACAGGGAAGTTGCATCAGGGGTGATTTAGGCCTCGCTTCGCACTTAACGTGTTAAAATGTCCTAGTCACTATATTTAAAGTCAAAGATACAATTCAATTCATCTCAGTGTTTCACTCATTACCAGCACCAAACATACATACACTTGACCTATTTTATAACAATCTGTAGTTAGTCATTAGTGTTAATATGCGAACATCCTCTGTTATTAAACAGTAGGTAGATAAAAAAATAACATCGAATCTTACTGTACTATGGTAACTCGAGATGTACTCGAAAGAGTTTATTACATCGTAGGAGGATCCCATGAGGATAAAGAGACATAGTCGTAGTAGTAGCTTCCGCTGCGCGGTTGCACCCGCGTTCCCGGGATACCTTCAACTTTCCCGGGATAAAGGGTAGCCTATGTCCTTTCCCAAGGTCTCATCTCCGTACCAAATTTAATCAGAATCGGTTTAGTAGTTTAGGCGTGTAACAGACAGACAGATTTAGTTTCGCATTATTATTTTATGCACTTGGAGATGATCATTGAAAAATAAAATGGGGCGAAATAAGAAAATAAAATGACAGGGAGGGATTGGGTTTGGGACATATATTGAGGCATGGGCTTTTTAAGTTTTGATTTTAGTTGTAACATAACTCATATTACGTACCTACTCACTGCATCATCGATTGGGGCAAGCTTAAATTAATGTAAAATACATATTCATTAAATAAAACTTGAAATAGTTATATTAAAACTGCGTGCATAGGTCGAATGATTTTACCAGTTCAGCCGTTCTTCCTACTATTATAGTTATTTATAGATATAAAATATACATAATATAAAATTTATGTAGATAGACATGATATTTATAATAGGTAAAGATGAACTCTGAATGTTCAATAACACAAAGATTTATATATATTTACTTGCCAAGTTAAATAATGTTGAAATTTGAATGTTTGTAAACAAAACGATTTAGTCCAATTGAAACGTGCCGAAAGCTGTATGTTTTGTTTGACAAACAAACCTTGTAATTAAGTGAGCTTACATGAAGGACTTTTGACAATCATAAACCGTTGAAACAGTTACTACTTTGTGTCTGTTGTCTTCTTAGATTTGAAGCATTGATAAAGGGATTGTCTTTATATAGCTGGATATTTTGATTCAGTGGTAGCTGTGAATAAAAAATATGGATTTGATGTTTACTGAAAGATTTATTTATGAACAAGTGTATCGACGCCTTTGTTAAGAACGTGTACCTAATTCTATAATGTTTCTTTGGTTTTGATTGTGTGTTGATATGTTGTAGTTACTTAACATTTCTTTATAAACATATATAGATATAGTTAAAAAGATGATAGTTCTCGTTCGTTCACTATTGAATAGCAGGCAAGCATCGAATAGTGATGATTCAATGCAAAGTCATACTAACGATAAACATGCGAGATATCATAGTAAAGCCTACTAGAACGTCAATTTCGCAACTGGCCATTAATTTAGCCACACCACACAGCGGCAGCCTTCAAGCTTACTCAACACTGGTTTTAAACTAACAGGTGTATACAAATACTTATCTATCTTTGTAGGCCTTTGCAGAGTTCCGGTCACCAACCGACAGGTAAAAATTTCCTGATTGATCATTTATTCTTAAGTAATTTGACCGGAAGTTACAATAATATTTGGTTGGTCTTTATTTTTGTAAACAGGCAAACGGCATTTCTAACGGTAAATCGTTCCTTTTCATAAATAAAAATCGTTAATTATCTGTACCACAGGCGTCCTTACTCTCCTGTAGGTAAGTCTAAGCTAGTAAAACTCCGTGTTAGGTACTTCCAAGAAGCAATTAATTATAGCTTCTTTCAATAGTTCTTGTAGTTGCTGTATTGTCTTGACCTACAAATAAGTAGTTACTGACCCTTACAAGAACCAACTACAATTGATTAACTCCGCCATTTTTACAAGTAAAAAACCCCACGGATTTCCCACCAGTATGAATGGGGAAGTGTCACTATAGACTAACGAGTGATTGGTCTCGACACGACACGGAAGAGTCAACGACCTCATATCATAAACATAAACAAGCGACTTATCTTCCTATTTTAGGCTTAGAACCGGTTTGAGCTCGAATATTTGAGATGAAGGTCGATATGACCTGGGGCAATGCTTTCGGTTTACCCGTTAACAGTTCAATATTAGATCGGTCTTTGGAGTTGTTCTGAAGATGAATGAAAGGTTCTAGAACTATGTGTATGAGTATAGAAGGATAGATTTTGTCTAAACAATAGCGTCGAAATTTCTGAGGAGCTGGGAAAGATACCTGTCCATGATTTTGTGGATTCAAAAGGCATTGGCACTTGTATTGCAATGTTTACTTTGTTTGTGGCTGAGAAGTCACATTTACAAAAGCTATATATAATTTTATCTGTATATAATAGTTATATTTTTATTACAGTGATAATAGAAATTACAATAAGAACTAAACACCTTAAAAAAGAAACAAGACTAAAAATAATTGGACATCCTTGTTACCAAACTGCAATATATAAATACTATATTTAAACTCAGGGCTAGATTAAGAATTTAGAATGGTTCATGCAATTGCAAATTATTAATTTATTGCAGTAGGTACATAGATTATTTCAACCAATAATTTCATGTTACCAATTAAGAAATTGATCCATAATTGTAGTAAAGCAATTTTATACAATATTGCTAAAGGTGATCTAAGACTGATAACTTAAATGTGTGTTTTTATATAAAAATTAATTGATTCACCGCATATAAACATTATCTGACACGCCTCTATACAAGCTTTTATGGAGTTCATTGCATTTTTATCACCACTAAGAATTATAGCGGAAAGAATAACTGTTATTCACATTTTTATTTATGAATACATATTTATCTTGTCATATTGACAAGATAATTAGTGCATTTAAATCAAAATTACATACATAGCACACGGTAGTAGATCCGCTGAAAGGATAGTTATTCACAATTGAACTAAGTATTATCTGATCGTGTTGATTGCTTCAAGTTCACACAACAGTAAAATGCCATTGTTTAATCGTGCAAATATAAAAACACAAGTAAATTTTATCATGCGTTAATAATTTTCGTACGTTCTATATAACAATACGTTACTTATCTGACGCGGAAATAATCAGACGTTGTAAAGTGTTTCGGATTTATAGTTCGTGAGTTTCGCCCACGAGGGCCGACCTGAGTGCGACCCTGTATTCATTATAGGGTTCGGGTGTAGGTTAATTGCAGGAAATCGCTTTAGAACGCAACTGTATCAAAATCAACTTTTTCATTAGAGACTTTTTAAATATAAAAAATACATTACGTCTACAAATCCGCCAATCTTGAAATGACGGCATTCTAGATAATTTATCAAACACAAGTCAATTTATAAATGATCGAAATATGCACGGAAGCTATAAAATGGATGTTCTTCATTATTTTGCAATAACTAATTTAAATGAAGAGTTTCGATTTGACGAAGAGATTAATTGGCTAGCGTTTCTACATTTGTTAATGAGATACTGTTTTTACATGGCAGTCATGTCTATTGTCCATTAGCGTGATAGCCACCTAAGCTTAAGACCTTCAAATCCACTGAAAATTATCATCATGTGATGTTTACTAAAATTACATACCTTCATATTAAATATACAATATTCTCAAACCGCTGTTGTTGGCTAAAGTCTATCAATATTCCAGATCTGTGGCCAACACGCCAACAATTTGCCAATCTCAACTACAAATTACGTATCCAATTAAAATCAAATACGTAGATTATAGACCTTAAACATATCATAATTAAGGTTTAATCTTCATTTTTTAACAATTACCTTAAACAGGTAATCAGCTAAGTGCATTCTACCATCGCAATTGGTTGTAACATTAATTGTATAAACAACCTTCGCATAACCACTTACCGCCAATCGTGTGGCATACATATTTACAATTAAACAAACAAAAAAGTTATAATGAAGTGCCTTGAATGTGTTATTACGGGTTCAGCACTCAACCCTGGTGAGCGGAAGTTTTACATTACACATTGGATCGGTAATTAGAAAAATAATGTTATAATTCATATAATTTTATTAAAAGCTATTTGAAAGGACCTTATTTCCGTATTTGAAGCTGAAGAGATCTTAATGATACACTGAATGCTTTAGAGACAAATACAACAAGAATTATATTTTTATACATAAGTACATTAGTTGGCTGGAGAAAAACAAGCCCCTAAAACTCAACCCTTACTACGGCCCTGGTTATAATGTCAATACCAAATCATTAACTATCTAATTAAAATAAGAGTTTAACAATCTCTATTCTATTCGATTTGTAATCAATTCGTTTCGGACCGTATTTAATTAATGGATAAATATAGTCATTTGTCTTTTACATGAAACTAGTAACGAACAAATCAATCTGAAATCGATTTCTCAATCGATATCGAGTTGGTGATCGAAGTAACTATCTAGGATTAACTATTTGAATTTCACGCAATCAGAAAGATACATTTAAAGTCCTATTTGTTATGAAATGAAATGAAAATGTACCTTCAGTACTTATTATAAATACATATAGAAAAGTTCGCCGTGTATTAAAATAATCTTTGTGAGCTTATGCATGAGAGGATATTAGAGAAATTGAACTTTAGTCTTTTTATTAAAAAAAAAAGAAAGTTCATTTACCTTGTTAAGGGGTTTATTGTGATTTTCATATGTTAGTAGGCTATATAAAATCGAAAAAAGACAGTAAATCCAGCCCTGGTTTATCTAAGGCCCCACGTGGATTAAATACTATAAAATTTGAGAAAATATTGCCAAACTCAATAAAACTCCTTGCAAATTACGTAAGGTTTATTCTAAACCCCCTCCATGTCAGGGGAGGCTCGAGCTCCTCGGTGGAGACGTAGACTGATGATGATGATATTGTCAAATAAGAATAGCAGGAAATGCAGGAAGAGTGTCCCGGTAAAGAACCGTGCGTCAAACAAAAGCAATTATGGAGAATTCCTTGAGACAAAGTTTCTTTAAGACCTCGATTAATACATGTGTCATTGTAGAAGAAATTCTAGGAAACAATTAAAATCTGACAGTGAATCAGTCAAGGCAATAAGGGCACGGAACTGCACGGTCAAATTATGCCAAGATTTATTGACCTCAGGGTCTTAATAATCATACTGATATTATAAAGGCGAAAGTGAGTGTGTATGTTTTTTACTTCTTCACGTCTAAACGGCTAGAGCAATTTTAATAAAATTTGGTATAGAGTTAGCTGACACCCTGGATTAACACATAGGTTCAATTTCAGGTTTGAAGTATTGAAGATCCCCCGGGAACGAGGGTGAAACTGCAGGGCAGACGTGTGCAAAATGTCCCAAGATATTTATTTATGTACTCTTAATATCTGTTCTACTTGGAAATGGAACCTACAACCAGCGGTTTGAAAGTCAGGGTCACAACAGAGCATTCCGCCAGTCAATGCCATTTTTGTTGTTTAATTAATTATGTTTTTTATTCATTATTGTATGGTTAATTTATTTAAGAAGGTAGTGATGCCTTCTTTAATATTATTTATATAAAGGGTGACTTCTGAATCAGTTGTTTCGCTGTTTAAAGAGTTAAAGGAAATACTTTATTAAATCAGTCACTAAGTAAGAAATAAATAAATCTCTAGCCTATAAACTTAACTCAAATAAACTTTGAATTCGTACTAAGAAGGTATTTCACTTATAAAACAACATAGGTAGGTACTCGTTATATTATAGCTGCGGATCGGAAGCTAGTAATTTCTATAATTTGATCGTTTCCGATCTTCAATTGGTGTGAGGAGTTAAGGCGCTGGATAAGACCCAAAAGTAAATAAATAAATAAGGAAATTATTGTATATTACCTCTGTACCGATGCGAATCTATTCAACAAATAATAAAATTTAAAGAATGTTTAAGGATAAATAAACAAGCTTATAATATGGATGTTAACATTTTTCTAGCCATCGCTTTTAATAATAATATTAACGATATGTAGTTATATTATCGCATTATTATAAAATTCCTTCGAAGGTAATCTAGAAGATTCTTCTACGACTTATTACTATAAGTTTTGCTATAGTAAATTGGGTATTTATTAACAACAAATCGATAAGAATTTTCCCGGTAAAATTTACAAATACCTACTTATTATAAATTAATCAAAGATCAAGCATATGGCTGGAACGATCTGGATTCTGTATTGTCTATGAATTAATTTTTTAGACTACTTTATCCTATCCTACTAATATTATAAATACGAAAGTTTGTGACTATCGATGCATGTTTTATACTTCACGCCAGAACGGCTGAGGGGATCGGCTTGAAATATGGCACTGAGTCAGAATATATTCTGGAATAAAACATAGGCAATTTTTTATCCCGGAAGATTGTTAAATTCCCCAGGAACGCATGTGAAACCGCGGGGAGAAACTATTATAAAATAATTACACAAATCAGTGTGCAAATACATTGACATTATAAATACATAGAAAATTGCATTTTTATAATTCACTGAAATGCGTTGGTTGGCACTTAATTGGTTGTACAGACAAATTGTCTCCAAACGTGGCGTGGACAATATCTCCTTGAATTCACAATGCTGCCTCGGAAGTGAGTGGATGTTGCAAGGCTTTCGGCATTTAAGAACTAAAATTGGGTCAGCCATGCACTTAAGCACATACAAATTTAAACCTAATATCCCAGAAAATAGCAAGCATTATTAGTAATCAAATCAAAGTGGACATAGCGTGCGGTGTAAATGATGATTTCTCATAATTCATAAATAAAGATTTAAGACTTACAATCGTATGTCTAATCTGAGCCAATGCAAGGACTTTACTGACCGGACTAAGTACCTACTCACGATTTTTTTTTTAAAAGTTGTGACGATTTGGGCATTAAAAATCTAATTTTGAACTGGTTATTTAAATACGTGCTTTTATTCATTTATGCGCAAATAACACGCAGTGATTCGTTTATAGTCTGAAACTAGCTTTAAAGAACCTTTGTAGGACTTGTTCAGTTTTTTAGCCGAAGTGTGACGACTATGACAAATGAAACTCTATATGTCATAATGCTATATCTTATGATCTGTATATAGACCAATAATTAAAATGAACACAGAATGTGTATGTTACCACTATAACTGCAAATAATACTTAAAAATAATTTTGTGCAGATCCCTTTAAATCACTGAAGCAACAATCCTCGTAATTATTATTAGCTTACTTTACCTAGTATGATTATTTTGACGACCTTTTCAAAACCTAGAACACTTATTTTAGGTATCGCAAATATATTTACGTTTTAATGGAATATATATTTACCTTTTTTATACAAATCATAACTACATATTATTATGTTAACATAGTTAAGAGTATTATACTATTATTTATCTATTTTTTGTAGGTATTTATTTTATTAAAAGTGTTTTACCTCATTTATTGCAAAATATCATGTTTTGTTTGCCTATAATATGGTTGTGCTTTTGTTTATACCTACTTAAAGGTATATAATATGTATGTGTTACGTATTAGAGCATAACTGTGGGCTTAACACAAATACTTTGTATCTACACTGTATTATTTTTTATAAAATAAAATAAAAGAATCATCAAAATCGGTTCACTCAGTCGAAAGTCCTGAGGTAACAAACATAAAAACCAATACAGTCGAATTGAAAACCTCTTCCTTTTGCAGCGCTGTATAGTTTTTTATAGGTCCTAGGGACCTTGACCTGGAGGTCCGTCGCTTCCTACACTACAAGGACTCGAGGTGGGGGCCCCTTAGACGTCATGGGTCCCGAATCTATCACGTCACTCCCCCCCTTGACCCGATGTGGCTCGCACAACCGCGGGCTGGCATCAGTCGGGGGTTGAAAGAAAAGAAAAGAAAGAAAGAAAAGCAAGAAAGTAAAGAAATATTTCTTGAGGTTATTAAGGTTTATTGGGTTGCGGAAGGATCGTGACCCCGTGACGTAGGTGTAAGAATATAAAAAAAGAGGGTACATTAACATTATTGCCAAGGTCGACCCTCAACTTTTAAATTACAAAGAACCTAAGAAACCTATAATCAGTCAACTCTTGCGCCCTTGATGAAAGTTTTATTCGCGTAATTAATGTGTCAGATAATTTATAATTTACGCTATTGCTTCGGGTCAAGGATTTTCATTTAATACAACTTTTTATCAAAAATAGGTACATAATATTTTGGTGATTTTATTTAAGAGCTAGTGGCTCCCCGCGGTTTCACCCGCAAACCCGGGATATCTTCCATTTTCCCAGGATAAAAAGTAGCAAATAGTTTGAATTAAATCAAAGATGTATTTCCAAATTCGATTTAAAGCTTTATGAGTTTAAAATACTCATCTTAATTCTATAGATTTCTTATTACTTTTAAATAAATAGGTAACTATAACTAGGTTATAATCTAGGTTAGGTACCTACATAACCTACATTGTAATAGAAGCATGAAGTTCCTAAAATTCTGACTATTTAAAACGAATCTAGTTTTTCACACAATGAACAAACACATTTACAGAAGAGAATGTCGTTTTGTGGGGGTTTTACCAATTTCCTAGTTGAAAATAAATAATTCTACCGGTAGCGAAACGACACATCGAACCTGCTTCTCAGAATATATGACTCACTTAGAGCACATTGATTAGCTATGTAGCGTAAATAAATAGAGAAAAAACCGCTTTCAATACCTCACTAACAGATACGTAATATCTTGAACTTGAAGTCTTTACTTCTTTAGCCCTTTTTCGCAAGAGAGTTTTTTTAACGTACGGTAAAAAAGCGTTCATACACAAAAAATGCATTCCCAAGTGCCTACCATAATATGCTCTATTTCCAACGCCCAAAGTTGAAAATGCAACACCACTATATAAAAAAGCGTCACGTTTTAAAAACGCTGTCGTGTGAACATATACATGGGAATGCATTTGTTGTATTTGAACGTTATTTTTACCGTCCGGTCAAAAAAATCTTGTGCGACTGAGGGCCTGTACTTTATGCTATATATAGAATGCAATTCATGCCAAGTGAGTCCCCACTTCCCCCAGCGACGCCCTGAGCCGAGGCTCGGTCCCACAGGGGACACCCTCAGCGCTGTCGCTTAAATTTACCCTCAGTTGAGAGCCATCTGCGCTCACCGAAACAGTCCGCATAAGGGTGTAAAGCCATCTGAGGCTAACACCTTCTAGTCCATTACAAAAAAATAGAAAAAATTATCCAGTTGCTTATATTATTATGTATACTAATAAAACCTTTTTAACACACGGCCAATGTGATTACAAAGCAGAGCTAAGCGTAACTAGATAGCTGATACTTACATAAGATTTTTAAAACATACTTATATAGATATGTATATTAAATCCAGGCGGACAAAGAGACATAACCATGTATACAAATGTTTTTGGTGGGATTCGAACCAACGACATGTGGTTTGAAAGTCAGGGTCACTTAACACAAAGCCAACCGGCCAGTCGGCTTGTATGGACGTTAGTTCTTTCACGATATAACGACTAAAGGGATCTAGATGAAATTTGCCACAGAGTTAGAATTATTTGTTGAATAACACGTAGGTAACTTATTTTATGATAATACTGTACCAGGATATATATTTATATCATTATGATCCCGGAAAAAATTTTATTTGACATTAAATGGCATATCTACCCACCGCAAAATTTTATGAAAAATCCCAAGTTTCATAAAACTTTACGGTAAATATATTTTATTTGGATATTTTCAGTGTTCTTTATTTATTAAATGAGTTAGTCATTAGTTTTTATGTGTTCTAAAACCTGAATAAAAAAATAAATATATTAGTTATTCTGTAACTTAATGATAGGCTAAGATATTTAAATTGATAAATCCGATAAGGATCCAAATGTAATCTTATTTTTGTCTAGATTACAGGTCACCTGCTAAAACACAAGGTCTAGCTTAATTTAGCTATTAAATAGCCTATTAAATATGTGAAATAATTATGTTATGTTAAAACAATAAAGTTCAACAAGCTAAAATCACGGCTGAATACATCAGTCTATTGAATATTTTATTGTTTTATATCCAGGAAATATATTATTTAAATAGGCCTTCACAAGGAACGAACAGTTAAACTCTAATGATATACAAAAAAAACTAGTAACTCTTTAGCACAAGATAAAAAAATCTAATTTAAAAAGTTAAACGAGAATAGAAACGTCAAGTTCTGCAAGAATGCTTAATTCCGCATCCAATATTTATTTATAAATTACGTAATCAAATAATTTAATGTAAATTTTTGAAATTAAATCATATAATGTCGTTTTAATATGTCCACCTACCTATAGTCCTGTAACCAACAGGAAAGCAAATCTGTAAATGGGTAATACTGCAATTAAAAGTATTTTTTTTTTCAGAGTTTTTATTTGATTTTTCTTGTAGGCAACATATTTGAAGAGGCGATAACTCAGCAGGGTTGAATGTTTTGAAGTTAGGTCCGATAAAATGAGGAAACTAATTTCAGAATATTTTCTTCTAGATAAAGGTTATCTGTGGTTACCACCATCATCCCTCATTATGATCAAAGAAAAGACGAGAGTTATCTTTTTAAATTTTCTGCATTTTCTTTTGCCGTCGTATTGTATCAACTAAACAGAATGAAACAATCTCATAAATAAGTATAATTTATGTCACCACTCTTCATAAATAATACTTATTTACGAGAGACGAAATCACCATAACAGCTGCATCGTTTTTCATAAAAAAAATTCACATGAATAGAATATGTTCGGGATCAATATGCATTTTTTATGCTGTGGAAATACTAGTTCATTCGGTAAGACTACCGATTTTTCGTTTATTGTAGAATGCTGTTTTACAAGAAAATATATTTCTTTTATCAATAATAAATAACATGAAGAGCAATAAAAAATTACACCACAAATAATTTAAGAAACATGACTTATGGATAGACATTAAATCATGAATAACTACTTAATATTTAAATAAATAAATAAATTTATTAATTAAAAAAATATAAATGTCATTTCAGTTGCATTATGAAGTGTATTGCAATGCACTACCTACATTATGTTCAGATTTTATTAAAACATAAATTAACAGGTCCTCCTTGTAAAAATCAGAACACAATTTTATTTATATAAGGAAAGAAAGATACACTATTATAATAAAAATCTATTATTTCTTTGTCAAAGCAATTGAAAATTGAAATTACCTTGTCTTATAAAATCTTAAATGGACATGTCAATCGACAGATTAATATATCAATTAAGCAGTGATACCTACGTAGAAAAATAATTATGTCATGACGAGTACGTAAGCTACGTAATAGAATATATATTTACTTCCGTACGCGCGATACAAAGAAACTCTTACTAACTCACAAGAATTTATTCGAGTGACAACACTAAAAAAACATATAAAAAAGCATAAATTAAATATCCTGGGACATTTTTCACACACGGCCAATCTGATTCCAAAGTAAGCTTCAAAGTGAGCTTGTGTTATGGTAACCAGATAGCTGATATACAACATATAATAATTATACTTTTAAATACATACATATTATAGATATTTACATCCAAACACAGGACAAACAAACATATTCATGCATACAAATGTTTGTCCTGGGTGGCATTCGAACCCACGACCCGCGGCTTGAAAGTAAGGGTCATTAACCACAAAGCCAACCGGGCTGTCAAAAAAAAAAGGTAATAAGGCATAAGGTACACCATAAACTTAAGCATCGATATAAAGACTAAGTTGACAGATAATAATATAAAAAAAAATTGTACAGATATTTATGGGGCTGTATCCTAAACCTTTACCAAAAAAAAATACAACCATTTAGTCAATTTACTGTACAAAATTAATACTTTCAAAAATAAAAAAATCGTTTTTCTGTAACATGCAAGAAAAAACTCTGAATTAAATAATCATTAAATTTTAGTCAATAAATTTTACGACATTTTAAAAATGACAAAGATATTTGTCCAAAAACCATTGATAAAAAATTATGCTCTACACAGCTATGAATGAAAATTATAATAAGAATGCTCTAATAAATAAATTATTCCATTAAGGAAATGTTACTTAATCCTGTTTAAATCAACATTTATAGACCTTGTAAAAAACAAGGAAAAAAATATTTATTTTTTACTTTTCTTATATAGATATCTACATAATTTTTCAGGTACCTACTTTTTATTTATTCTTTATAATTAAGTAATAAATTCATAAAATTATTATCGAGATTTTTACAGATAATAAATCATATTTCATATAAAGTTCTGAATAAATAACATTAGTTGCATCCTATCTACATAATATTATGCGCTATAATAAAATCCTGTCACTATTTGTGTATCATTAATTAATATACTGAGACATTATTACTTACTATACTTTAAATAAATTCGATTTGGTATGAAACTTGGATATTTATAATATTAGGTCACGACAGTTTTGCCTCGATAAATCCACTATTATTTGTCATAAATAGTTTTTTTTGTGACAATTATATAAAGAAATATCCCTAAAAACTATACAGATTTTTTAAAGCATTTGTTGATAAAAAACAATTATTATGTACTTACAATATTAAACAGCAAACGAAAACCACAAAATCACAAAATTTTCACTTCAAATAATTCAAAACTTCGATATCAATTTTAGAACGATCACGTATTTTCCCGCGCGGGCCGCGTTCCAAATACGCAACATATATTAAATGGGCGAACTTTTTTTTTTCTTAAATTGCAAGTCTATGCACATGCTACGTCGAGTGCGCGGACTGTCTGCGCGGTCGGTTACCGCCAATTTATATAGTCCTTGTGTAATGAACCGCTTCGCTCGAGATTCGTCCTAGAGCAGTTGCCGCTCACAGCTCCCGCGCTCCAGGGATTTATTTATTGGCCGCAAATTGGTGGTATACGACCGAGTGGCTTCTAGTGGCTATTAGAAATTGGGACATTGTACTCAATTGATTGTTTGATTGATGAATGATGAAAAAGGTTTTCTTTGTTCTTCGATGACGGGAATTATTTTGAAACAATATAATCAAATTTTTCGTAACAACACTAACGAAAGAAAACTTCAAAATATCTTTGACTTGATGTTGGCTAAGGGCGAGTTGAACTCGCGCGCAAAGGGTTCCGTGCAATAATAAGAAATACAACTACATATAATTTATTTATATAAAAAATGTTTGTTAGTTCTACATTAAAAACAAAATACACACTTATAAAATATAACTCGCAAACTAATAAATATATGTATTGTCATTTATTTCATCTACTCTAGTGTTGAGATAGACCAATAGACAATTGATCCTTTTATTTTTTTTGACGCAAAAGCGCTAAGTTGTACAGCCAATCTCCTTCGAATTTTAAAAGTTCACCGGCCACCTTGTCGGTCGCGACGCGGTAGTGACACAATCAGATGCAACTTACCTCGCATGCATCACAGCATGCATCGTAGTGACGTGCCATGATGAATACAAAGCGTCTTAGGTATTCTATTCGATTATTCAATTATCGATTGCGTAGTAGTTCGGAGTGATAACGTTTCATCACGTTTGTGATGCACGTTCTTTCGCCTTCTGTTGTTTCAAGGAAATTAAAAAATAGGTACTTGAAGTAGAATTTTGAGTTGCCGTTATAAACCTTTTAACATAAACTATGCAATTTCGGTGAAGTACTAAACGTATAATATAACTATGTACTAAATGATTACAATAGTAATTAGGTAGTATCTTGACGCTAGCAAAAACTATTTTGCAATAAGTACCTTAGCATATAGAATCGGCATAAAGTCGGGTCAATATTATCGATTACATCAAAATCAAAACACACGAAAACTGAATACCATAAAAAAATTGTAATACAACAAAACGTCTAGAATAAAATGATGAATGGCGATATTTGAAATTCATGAACTCGATCGGTTATAAAATCACTAATCACTTACGTTAGCACCGGTTCTCGATGCAAAAACGAATCGATTAAACATTGATACGAGATCTCACATTTGAAATTAAAAATAAATTGGTTAGTTCTATTTGGTTCCGTATGAAAAAAAAGATCTGGCACATTCTTTAAGAATGTTTTTTTGTTTTTTTTTACCGTAGAAGTGAAGTTTAGTAAGCTTAGCTCATATTAATATTAAATATTACCCACTATTTAAATAATTAGTTTTCTGAAATAAATATTTTTACTGTTATTTAATTTATTTTAATTAAAAGTTATTTTATGTTAATTTATATTTAAAATTAATTTCTTAAAAACAAAACTTGTTTTTTATCTAATTCATTACCCTGTTTATATAATTATGTTACTTATACTTGCCAAATACAAAAGACGGGTAAAATATAAATATTTTTTAGAGTGACAACACTAACATAAATAAATAGCATTAAAAAAAAGTTGCTGTCATTGGCACATGTCAACTAGTTGACTCATTTTGTTTTGAACCCTAAAAATATTGGTGCATTAAATTAACAGCTTTGCACTTGCGCTCAATTCGTTTACAAGACTTTTTTTATTGTACAAACAACTAGGTACCTTGTTCCTTTCCATTGTTGACCTTTGTACCCAGAAAAGTTATAAAAAAGTGCAGAAAATGAGAAAAAAAATTTTTTAAAGTGATCTGCCTAAGGCACTTGTCTCACCGGCAACGATTAACGAGTAACGAGTAGAGCTAGAACTAGAAACGAGTTAGCGAGACGCGGGGAGCGAGTGCGTAGCTCCGATATTTGTGTAGCTCGGCTATAAGCGAGTGTGCGAGTGAGGCGGGCGATTACTCGCATCACTCGCTCGCGGCAGATGATTTTTCGATATTCATATTAAATAAAAAAAAAACGTGTACTTTCAGATACGCACTGTAGAGAAATGACCACTGGTTGCTCTCTCGGCGTGAGTTCTAATCGCTTGGCGAGTATCGCCGCGAGAGTGTTATCTTTCATAGCTCTTGTCGCTCAGCGACAAACTAGTAAAGCGGTGTCCGTCGAGTGCTCGCCGGCAGTGTGAACAGTCAGCGATTAACTGTTTGTATATGCATCTCTTTTGTTCACACAGAAAGTATATCTATTGTACGTTTCTTGAGCGAGAAAATAGCCGATAGTTAGTCGTTTTCTCGTCGTTGGTGGGACAACTGCCTAAATTGGGAGAATAGATAAATTTTTATAAAATGCAATATTATTAAAATTTTAACGTATTATAAAATATAATAGTTTTGAACACATTGCATTTATTAAGATAAGGCATGTTTAAATATTTTTATAGCCATAATTTGATTTTATCGCCTATTAAAAAAGAAAAAACATAAAATTTTTGTTATTTAGACCTACATAATAAAAATAAGGATATGACCTAAAAGAGATCTATATAGATTACTAAATCTATTATTTTATAATATATATATCGTATATAATGATAGTTCATTAATAAATTAATTACAAGTCAGTATGTTTGTATTACGTAATTTTGTTGCAACCTGTTTATATTTTAAAATATTTATTTATAATACTTAATATAATATAAAATAAATAATGCATAATATTGTTTTATTTGCACTACTGAAGCGCATTATGCAAAAATGCAGTTTTACCTACGTATGATGAAATGCGCTTAATATATATTATATATATAAATACTGACTTGCTACCGTTCTGCATGGAATATTTTTAGGAAACAACTCGTTATAGTAGCTTTCTGCGATATCTGCAAAAGAATCATTAAAATTTAATGTAGTTTCTAACCTCATGAAAAGATTATTTACTATATATAGTCATTAGGGTGTCCCAGCCTATAAGGGCGAAAATTTTTTTTTCGAATTTGAATACGCATACCCTCTATATTTTTTCTAATTGACCCTAATAATGTAAATATAAAATATTATTGAAATCTGATAACGATAACCCGTGCCGACTTGATGCCAAAGTTTTAAGAAAATAATTGTATGGGGATTGTAGGGGAAAATTTTAAAACAATTTTTTTATTATTAAATTTGACACCGTTTTACGTGTATTAAGTATTTATTATTAAAAGGACATTATTTATTATTAAAAGAACATATTTATTGTATTTTCTTTAAAAGATTTCTTTCTGAAAACCTTGGTCAGAGTCTGTTTATACGCAACACAGTTAAAATTGGTTTTGAGCCCCATCAACTGTGATTTTTCCATGGAAATCTTGTATCAATTTAACCGCTCTCTCTGCTGTATCTTTAACGGCTTTCTGCTATATCTTTAACGCCTCTCAATGTCACCATCTGTTCCTTAACTCGCAGACAAGAAGCATTACTAGGCCATGGAGACGGACAGTCCTTGAGAAAACTGTCATAAATTTTAAATTGATGAAACAAGGTCTTGCTTTTATCAGAAATGAAGTCGTCAATGTCTTTCGAAGCACATCTCTATTCAGTTGTGTTCCAGAAGCACGCAGGCACCAATAATACGACCAGTATTTGAACAATGGTGTCACAACCAAAGAATTTGAACCTTATCTACGGATTCCATTCTGTAAACCCATTCCAAACTGCTTGTGGCTGTTCACTTCTAGTGTATCTATCCAACTTTGGCACCACGATCAGTTGTTCTTTATCACCATTTGAAATGAGTATCGGAACGTGTGCTTCTTTAAATTTGCGCACGTCTAAACCTGGCAACAGCTTTCCATCTCAACGAACAGCCACAGTATCCAGCAGATCGTTTTGGAAATCGACTTTAATAGCTTCTGAACGCTCTTTTCGTTTTTCTGTATGAATTCTTTAAATTATAGGAGTACTTATTGGATAATCGTCAGTATTGAGTCCTAGCTCCTCGATAGTAGCTTCGATAATACACACAGAATTACTCATACTTAACAGACATCTGTGCCTATGCTGCCAAGATTTTTCCTCTTTGTCGGTCCGCTTTTATCCACTCCAACTAAGTGACCAGGTCTACCTAGCTCATTATGCCGCTCTCAAAATATTCTATCTTTATTTATTTTTATTACTTGAAGGGCATCGGCATGTGCATTGTCGAACAAGTTGTCCGATAAACACTCGGCGATGCTGATGGCGGTTGTGTTTTGTTCTCATTTATTAGTAAATCTCTAGAATTGGTATAAGGCAACTAATTTCTTAACACAGCTCTAGCCATAGTCTTATGCTCCTATCTCAATAAATAATACACTCTCAATAAATAGTTAGCTTTGCGCTTTCAATAACATTTGAATACAATTATATTTACTGCGTTGCGTACCTATAGCAACAGACTTATTTACCTTGATTGTAAAAAGAAAACATAATAAATAATGTTCTTTTAGTAATAAATAATGTCCTTTTAATAATAGATATTTCATACAATTAAAATAGTGTTTATTTTAATAATAAAAAAACAGTTTTAAAATTTTTACCAACAATCCCCATACAAAAATTTTCTTAAAAGTTTGGCATCAAGTCGGCACGGGTTGCTGTGCTCCTAGGTACATGAAATTTTATTTATACGTGTTTTAGAACTATTGAAATAAAATTAGAGGGTATGCGTTAAAAAAAAAACAACTTTTATTTTTTTGGGACACCCTAATAGTCATTAATTATGATCAAATAAATGATCTAGATGCGCGGGAGTGTGTCAAGCCATGGTCAAGCTAACAGAACTGGAGAGCACCGTGAGTAATATTACACCAACCATTTGGAGTCACTTTTGACCCCCTTATAATAATAAATAAATAATAAATAAAATTTATTTTCTTTCACAAAAAAGTTTCTTACGTTCTAGAAGATATAATTAGATACTCTAACAATTTTGACGCCCTTAAAAAACGATAGCACCTAAACATGCCATATTTAGGTCATAAAAGTTACATCGATATATATATAATCTACACATATCTATGTATCTCTGATACGTAAAACTAAGCTAGTTACAAACATTTTGGACCACTCTAAATCCTTTCAGTCGTCGATTGGACAATTATAATAGTTGAATAAGGTAGGTTAAGTAAGGGTAATTATAAGTAGGTAAAAGGACCTCAGGGTAAAATAACCACCGATTAAAAAATCACCTTAACCTAATGAAAAAGATATTAAACATTCAGGAACGCGTATTAAAAGCGTGGAATCTAGCGAATTAGCTCGTCGAGGTTTTAGTTTTATTGGAGACGTCACGAATTAAAATATTTATCGTGTCTTATCACGCAGACAACTGACACGGTAATTGAGGATGGCGTTTGGATGGGTGACCGTTGGTAATATTAATAGTAATATTGGGGTTCATCAATAAGGGAGTGAAGACATTTTTAGAAGGTCGGCAACGCATGAGTGTCGCCCCTGGTGTTGCAAGCGTCCATAGGTTACGGTAACCGCTTCCAGTCAGGAGGGACCGTATGCCTGTGTGCCACCTTAGTGGTATAAAAAAAGTATATTTCTCTCTATATCTCATTCGTGAACTAATGAAGGGGTTTAGACGAAACAGCGCACATAGAACTTTCTGAATTTAAATAATTAATTAAAATACAGGTGAGGTTTTTCCTAGGAACGTGGGTGAAATGGGGGACGGCAGCCAGTATGGTCTGTGCCTTACTGTAGGAGTAACCTACAAATACAAAGGTAGCGTGGTACATAGGAACATTTGCTCAAGTCTTCTTAGCAAAAGCAACCTTAGACAATAAGTGTTAGAGTCTTTATTCATTAGTTCATAAGTGTCCATGAAGGCCTATTTCCATGGACATTATTATTGTCTTGATGTCATAATCAATGTGTTATCAGAATAATTAGTAACGTATTAATTTCTCATTGATAGAGCTGTAGAGAAGCAACTCTGTTCACATACAGCATTTATACATTACTAGTAAGAGTCGCGTCAATTTAAAAAATAAAATATGAGTTTACCATAAACATATATTTTTTAATATGGTTGCCTATAAAAATATAGTACCTAATAGACTTTGCCTACTGCGTAGTGCGCCTGCTAATTAAAAATATATGTAATATGAAAATGTTATGTCTCAATATCTTTTTTATCTCAACTTACAATTCTATGCATATGCATGATTTGCACTTAATAGAAAATTAATTAAGTGCAAATCATGCATAAAAAAATAAAATCATACTAATTCCTCTAAAATCGCACTAATAAGTAATATTATAATTGCTAATATTTTAATGGATGGATAATATGGATATTTGTAACAAAATCACGCTAAACTGGTTGAAGGGATTTAAATTAAGTTTAGCACAGAAATGGAATATATTCTAGGTTAAAACATGAGCTATTTTTAATTCCAAAAAAAATTGATCCCATGGGATCGCGGACAGTGACGGATTAAGACTTCTTGATGCCCTAAGCATCCACGCTTGTGGGCTTACCTATCCTTTTATAACTAGAATCTGTCTTTAAACGTAGTATTTTGTAAAATAAGATGATGAGATCTAACGCAACTTAAAAATGGAAGAGGTCAATAACAATAAGGTCGACAACAATAAAAACCTAATCATAATTTTTTTTTTGGTACCCCAAAGACGTGATGCCCTAGGCAATTGATTAATTTGCTTTAGGGCCAATCCGTCATTGATCTCGGAGCAGTTATATATGTGACGGCCGTCGCCCCTCTCGCCATAATGTAGGGAAATGACCCTCAAATCAATTCATGAATAAAAAAAATATTATGTCAACTACAATTTCTGTAGAGCGTTATCTCGCTTTATCTCGCACCGCTCTGGGTGGTCGCCGGCGCCTGCGCAGCTTCTTCATTTTGACGAGGTGGCGCGTGGCGTGGAGTCAGGGCGGCCCTACTAATTTAATTTATTCATTTATGTATTAATAATAATAATAAATAAATAACAACATGGGCAATGTCATTTCAAACTGAGCTGAGGAAACTGAGCAGAGCTTGTAATATGGTAACCAGATAGCTGATATACCTACTAGTTACATATAGTTACTACCTTTTAAATACATACTTATATAGATATTTACATACAGATACAGACTTTGATTTTGATCACATGCATACAAATGTTTGTCCTGGGTGAGATTCGAACCCACGACCGGTGGCTTGCGAGTCAGGGTCACTAACCACAAAGCCAACAGGTCTGTCAATAACCAAGATAAAGATGATAACTTAATCTTAGGGTAGATCAATATGTCATCTAATTTATTTGATCAAAGTGTATTTAGTTGTAAAACGGTAGAAAGGGTTAGAAAAAATAACTAAATAAGTTATAGTAACTGTTTTGATTTTAAAGCCTTTGCGGAACTAACTGCCTCACCAACGGATCTAAATATATTTTTACGACAATAAACTGTCCAATATGTTAATGAACATATAAATCGAGTAACAAACATACGCATGAACGCATAAGTAGAATAAGGCGGAAGTAAATAGTACTTACATAAAGTGGATTTACTTATATTATGTAGGCAAAGTGTTGTTGTGAGTTTTTATAACACATTCTGCCGCATTATAATCTATACAAATATATAAAGCTGAAGAGTCCGTTTTCTTGCTTGAACGCGCTTATCTCAGGAAATACTGGTTGAAAATTATCTCATGGTTGGATAGCCCTTTATCGAGGAAGGCTATAGGCTATGTACCACCATGCTAAGACTAATAGGAGCAGAGCACCAATAAATAATGTTTCAAAATCGGGAGTTCCTTTTGAGAGCTTATGTGAACAAAGTTTCGGGTTAAAGTCGCGAAGAAGCTAGCTATAACTAGCTTCTTCCGCCACGCGGTTTCACTAGTGTAGTTCTCTTTCCCATAGGACTACGAGGATAAAATATAGCCCATGTCACTCCCTGATAATGTAGCTTTCTATAAGAGAAATAATTATTGAGATCGATCCAGTAGTTTTGAAGCAATCATTAAAAACAAACCAACAATAAAAGCTATGATAGCTTTTATTAATTGTCGATCCTAGCGATTAAAACTTAGCAATTAGACTTTTCAAAATATGCTTTTAACGAATTATTTTCTAATAATGTTAAATCTAACTACGACACTTTAGTAGACAGATTTAAGACATAAACCTCTACGCAACATCTACATGACTAAGCTAAGTAAATAAATTAATGGAGTTATTAACACCTGTTATATGTATTAACTAACGTCCGATGTCAATAATCAATCCTGATCCATTTTTTGCTATCTAAGATTGATATATCAATCCATTTTCTGGGTGAAGCTTTAAAATCAATCTATCTTCGATCTACGATCGATCGAATCTGTTCGAAAATGATAGTTTTTGCTTGCCAATAAGCTATCCGTCCATTTTGACAACTCGTTGGTTTTAATTACGGATTGGAGATAGATTATTAACATCGGGCGTTAACCGGCATAGTTAGTAGTTTTCTCGATGACAGATGACAAATGAGTTTGACGTCACAGTTTATATTATTTTTCTTTTCCGTATCACTTTACTTAGAATCAATGTGAACATTAACTTCGCACTGTAGTGTTCACAAATATTGAACTATCTTGGATTTGGGGGAAAACCAAAGGCCCAGATATGTTTCGGAGAAAAATTGTACGTACATTTGTCTTGACTTTCGAACATAGAACAAAAATCTAAAAGAAATTAAGAGGAAAATATGCTTAACTACCTTCCTCCCTGCGGTTTCACTCGCGTTGTTCCTGTACCGGTATGAATACACGGATAACGTAGGTTTCTATTGCTGTAATAAATTATTATGATCGGTCCAATATTTCGCCTATTCATAACAAACAAAAAAAATATATTTCCTCTTTATATGCCACATATGCACGGTGCAACATCATATTGAGGCAGGGTCGTTTTGACACACACGTACAAATTTACATATTTATTTATGGTTAGTAGATAAAATATGTGCGAATTTTATTATGAAGTGTATGAACTGAGTGAATAAATGATTTCTTTCTTTTTAGGTCTTCACAGGTACTTATGGCAGCTCCGGGGGCAGCCCCCGGGTTATGTGTGACTCACCGGCACAGAAGGTCCCGGCGTCTACACACTAAACCCCTGGATGTTCCGAGGACGCCTCGGCGCCGTGTGGCGGGGCCAAGGGACAAGCGTAAGCCGTCATTCGCACGAGAGGTTTTACCGGACGTTAAAAAAGCGTTCAAATACAACAAATGCATTTCCAAGTACCATAACATGCTCTATTTCCAACGCCCAAAGTTGATAATGCAACACCGCTCGATAAAAAAGCGTCGCGTTTTAATAACGCTGTCGTGGGAACATATATCTACATGGGAATGCATTTGTTGTATTTGAACGCATTTTTAACGTACGTTAAAAAAACTCTCGTGCCAGTGAGGGCCGCGTAAGCCATCTATATTGCACCCGGGTGGCCGCTAGTCTAACTTATCATCATCATCACCAGCTCATATGTCTCCATTAAGGAGCACGAGCCTCCCCTAACAACGAGGGGGTATAGGCCATAGTCCACCACGCGGGCCTAGTGCGGATTAGCGGACATACAAAACAAATAACCTAATGTTTGAGACACACCCTTGGACCGGTAGTTATTAACTAAGTAATTATTCATCATATGTAATCTACGCATGTTTTAGGGTTCCGTAACCGAAGAGACAATATTACTAAGCCTTCGTTGCCCGTTCGTCTGTCTGTCACCGGGCTGTATCTCATGAAGCATGATAGGTATGCTATTGTTATTTTCATAGTAGGTATGTGTTTTCCGTTTTTTTTTTTTTATTAACGATGGGCTTGCATTTGGTCTCTGGCCCGTCCATACAAGACGCTGCCGAAACCTAGGATGGAGCATGCTTGCCCAGAAGAAATCTATTTTTCGTTGTCTCTATCGCATCGAAAAATCAGTTTTTTTGGTATTGTCTGCCAGTACGACGGTGGAACACTTCAGACGCGACTCCGCTACGCACTTGTCCGCTTTTTTTATCTAAACAAAACCCGTAATATTTTATTAGATTCCTAATTGAATAGGAACTAAACCTCAGAGAACACGACTATCATACATATTCAAGGAACATTGACATGACAGTGAAGTAAAACTTAATTAGTATAGTGTAATTAAATTGTAGCAATATCCTTGGCGATGTTAAAATATAAAGAAAACGGTCAGTCGAGTGTCTACCACGAAACAAAGGTTAGGCATATTATAAAAGTATAATGAAGTAGGTACTTGTAACGCGCCTGACTTCGCACGTCTGCAATAAAACACCGCCATACTTACGCCAATTTGCCAAGAAAATATAAATTTATAAAGCTGAAGAGTTTGGTTGGTTCGGATTTGAAAAAATATTTCAGTGTTAGATAGCCCAATTATCGAGGAAGGCTTTATATCATAACGCTATGACGATAGGAACGGAGCATCAATCAAAAATGTTGCAAAAACGGGCAAGTATAAACGAAGTAGATAGGATCCGTTGCTTAGTTTAATAGGTCTAAGCGTACAGACGGCGGGAAGCGACTGTTTTATACAATACTAGTGGCTCCTCGCGGTTTTACCCGCGTACCCTGAAGATCTTCCATTATCCAGGAATAAAAAGTAGCCTATGTCCTTTCTCAGGCTATCTGTGTTCCGAATTTCGCAAAAATCGGGTCAGTTGTTTTAGCGTGAAAGCCACAGACAGACAGAGTTACTTTCGCATTTATATTAGTTAGGATAGAGACCAAAATAACTGGTTGGTTGGTTATTGTGTCTATTTAACATTATGTTACCGTTATAACACAAGGTTTCTGTATTTAGAATGTAAAATAGTATATAAATAGATTGTGTGACGTAAAGACGTTTTACCGGATTACAATGTCTTTGTTTGTAGGTATTGTTTTATTATCTGCTGCAGTTTTACTAGTTTTTTGTGGATCTTCAATTATACCGGGATGAAAATTAACTATTTTAGAACATATTCTAACACTGTGCCAAGTTTTATGTTGATAACTTCAGTAGTTCTGGAGTGTTTAAGAAACAGACTTCCATCCATTCTCGCAAAGTTTTGCATTTATAATTAGGATAGGTTTAGTTTGACAATACTATCACGATTTAATGACAGGGTTCATAACATTTTGTTAGAAATATAAATAAGTACGTACGTATACCAATAGGTACTTATTTAGTTTTGAGGGATGAGGGATTTCTATATATATATATATAATAATATATAGAAATCCCTCAAGTGTTGAAGCTGTAAATAGGTACTAGATTCTGGAGACCATCTCAAATTTGTGGCGATGTTATTCTGGCGATTTTGGCTACTAAAGTTTTCAGAGAGCTTTCACGATAAAGGAATGTGTTTTAATGAAATCTGTTTAAAGGAAATTAAGCTTCAGAAGTGATATAACTAAAAAGTCATACACATATATTATGTACAAAGGATTCGTCTTAACAGGTAAACAAAGGTAGTCAGGACAAGGAAGTATGAAGAATTAAGATAATATAAAATTGTTTTCAACAATTTATAATTTCATGATAAAAATTAAGGATATTTCATTTCCTCATTCTCTGAATATAAGTTAAGCTGAATGGGGGATTTTTTATACGAGGTGTATTTTTCGAGATATACCTATAGCATTGTAGGGTCTTAAAAAATTTGTCGATTATTGTTTAGGTATATTATGTGTTACCTGCCTAAAGCTAGGTTTTAAAAATAGAAAAACTTTTCGGTTATATAAGACTACTAGCTGCCGCCCCGCGGTTTCTCCCGCGTAGTTCCCGTTCCAGTGATCACTTAGGGGTATGAAAATAGATAGTTGCCAATCCTCGGACCTACTGAATATGCATATAAAATTTCATAAAAATCGGTCAAGCCGTTTCAGAGGACTATGGTTACTAACATTGTGACACGAGAATTTTATATATAAGATATTTCCTTGTACCACCATTTTGTATTTGACAGGTCAGGTAGCTTTGTGGCGATTAGCACCACACAACCATTGTGTGCATGAAAATATAGGTATATTTTGTTCTCTCCAGTTTAACTTTTTTTAAGTATTCTACAATTAAAGGTCTATAATTATCTTCTTGGGATCCTCAACTGTTGAAAAGCAAAAGTATGAAGATACAAGCATGACGACCGCCAACCGATTGGGAGCGAGGCAGACGGTCCTTGACCCTACCTACTCTACTTCAAATCACCGGTCACTGAACACGCTCAAACAATTGTTTAACTAGCTACTACCCCGCGGATTCGACTGTATTCCTAGAGAAATATAAAGTACCAATCACAAATTTTTATACCACAAAGGTGGCAAACAGGCATACTTACGGTCCGCCTGATGGGAAGCGGTTACCGTAGCCTATGGAGACTTGCAACACTAGGGGCGTTACTAATGTTGTATAACATCCTTTTGTGCCTGTTTCTTACTCGTTTCCGCAAATACTCCAGTATTTGGATAAAATTTAGAATACAGATAGTTTATAACCTGGATTGAATACGACGATTGGAAACGCGGAGAGCCACTAGTGTTTTTGTTATGTGTGAAAATACTTTCAATAGTTAAAACATCGATTCAGTTGTTTTTAAAATTAAATAAATTATTTAAAAATAGACTATGTATATGACTATTTGACAGCCCGGTTGGCTTTGTGGTTAGTGACCCTGACTTTCAAGCTGCGGGTCGTGGGTTCGATTCCCACCCAGGACAAACATTTGTATGCATGAATATGTCCTGTGTCTGGATGTTAATATCTATATAAGTATGTATTTAAAAGTAGTAAATGTAGTATACCAGCTATCTGGTTACCATAACACAAGCTTCATTTGAAGCTTACTTTGGAATCAGATTGGCCGTGTGTGAAAAATGTCCCAGGATATTTTAGTTACGTGTGACGAAATTTTGAGTTGCTAAATCGATTTCGTTGTTTTTTAAATTAAATGAATAATTATGGAAAATAGACTATAGGATCACAGAGGGGGCGCTAGAGATCTATTCGTGAGGGGCGTAGCGAGTCTAAAGACAAAGGGGGGGCGTTATGACAGTCAACTTCTATCAGATATGTATGTATATCTGTCAGGGAGTTTACCGTAGTATATCCATACTAATAATATAAATGTGAAAGTAACTTTGTCTGTCTGTCTGTCTGTCTGTTACGCTTTCATGTTAAAACTACTGAACAAATTCATATGAAATTTAGTACACCGATAACCTAAGTAAGGACATAGGCTACTTTTTATCCCAGTAAAATTTAAGATCTCTCGGGAACGCGGGTGAAACCGTGGGGAGCCACTATATATTATAATTGTTCTCACGTACTATATGTAGGTACTTTAATTAAATTCTCGTCTTGAATGGTTGCCAGAGCCCTTATTACGCAAGAAATGTTTGTAAACAGTGCAGTCGAGATGGTGAATTGTGGACTGAATGACAAAAGGTCTGAATGACTGGGTCATGGTATGGCCATAGATTAAAATGGCAAATCGTAGCCCTGCCTCTATCTATACTTCTATCCTACTAATATTAGAAAGAGGAAAAATTTGTTTGTTTGTAACGAATAGGCTCCGAAACTACCGTACCGATCATTAATAATACCGATTATACAAATTAACCGATAATTAAGTTTCATTAATAGAAAGCTACGTTATTCATAAATAACATAGGCTATATTTCATCCCCGTATTCCTACGGAAACGCGAACTACGCGGGTGAAACCGCGGGGCGGCAGCTAGTAATATTATAAATGCGAAAGTAACTCTGTCTGTCTCGCTTTCACGCTTAAACTACAGTACCGATTCAAATTAAATTTGGTGCACATAATAGTCTAGAGCCTAAGAAAGGACATAGACTTCTTTTTATCCCGGGAAAATGGCAGATCTCCCGGGTACGCGGGTGAAACCGCAGGGAGCCACTAGTAAGTTATAAATATTTAAACACTAGTTTCGATATATTTTATTTATCTTACATCTGGCGGTTATTCATCACAGTTTTAATGATCGAAAGAGAATGATAAACAAATAAATACTTAAATAAATAAATCTCATATTCAAGGTAACACACAAATTATATATTTATTTATTTTGTGAACATGCCTTATAATTATTTGATTTTATTATAATCTTGTCGACATGACTTGATTATGTTGAGATATGTTATCTTTTGATCTAATCTAATTGTTTGAATTTCGTAATCGAATTGGCATTTGACATTATGTGCACAGGTGCTGTATATTGCACAAGAAGTGTCTTGAGACTAACTAAATAATCATCATCAGCTCATATACGTCTCCACTGAAGAGCTCGAGGTTCCCCTAACAACGAGGAGGTAGGCCATACTCCACCACGCGCGCCTTGTGCGGCGGCGGACTTCACATGCCTTTAATTGTGACATCTCGGCAATGCCGGTTTCCTCACGATGTTTTCCTTCACCGAAGGAATAGTATAGGATATACCTAATGAAGTATACCTTCAAATCAGGTCAATATTGAATCGACAGGACCTACTCGTGATGTTAAAAATACTAGATATTCTCTTTCTATTTCAGATTGATAAATTTGAGAGTCCAATTTAAGTTTGATAGTCATTTACCCTATAGATGATCCTGTATCAAATAGCAGAGGAAACCTCACATAGTCACCATTCAATGAAAGCAATAAATTAAACTACATATAACGCAATGACAGAAGAAAAAAATACCTATAGATGACTGTACCTTAACTATTAAGTTGTCTCTGCCTATTTTTCTAAGATGAAAAGAGAAACGCATAGGTAAACATATTATTATATGCTTTTACTCGGTAAATAGTAACAAGAAGAATACATTTATTTAGGTGATAATTTTTAATGAACAGTAATAGATATCTATAAAGGTCGAAATAAGACGACGAAGACAGAACGTTTCCCCTAGTACAAAGAGTTATATTAAATTTTCCACGACATTTGTGAATCATATTTTATTATGATTACATACATATTAATTATTATCAGAATTAATTGGTATATTCACCTTTTTACAATTAGCATCAGGAAATATGCAATATCATACGGAGAATACCTAAATAAATAATATAAAAATTACATAAAATAATACTCATACAACGAATCCGCAATACGTGTTTATTAATTTCTAAAAATTACTTAAGTAAATAGTAAAATAGGTATATATTCGGGAACGAAAGATAAAAATTACCAATTATTAATTATAAAGTTGCAACTATATGCATATTCACATAAAAATAATAACCTACACAGTTTAATAAGACAAATTATTGAAAACATTAAAATCGCCCCGCGCGTCACCGCCTGTCAAAGCACAAGATAACACACATGATGAATGACTTTTCTCAGATTAGATTAGATGCAGATCCCTTGTCAGGGGAACCGAGCGTAACCGAGCCAACTAGTTCAAGCGGTCGCAATAGAAATTATGTAAACCGACCGCCAAAATTCGACCCAGTCTTTTGACACGTGTAAGCAAAATTTTTAGTGTCACCTTCGGTAAAAACACGACACGTGTACATTAACATCAGGTATTCAACCGGCAAATGGGCCTTGACAAGTATTACACGAATCTTAGGGGCTGCACAGACGCAGCCTCATGGATGATAGAGAAAGGAAGCCAAGGTAACAATTTCATTAGCCAAACTATTACCACAGCACATGTCATGTGCTGCTTACTTTAAAATCGGGGCAAAAAAGGCTGTCTGCCATCGACATTACTAAAATTGAATCCTTACTCAAATGTCACTTATGCATTCAGTCATATTTGGGTATAAAAACGATGCAGTTCAAATATGAGTTGCATCGCACGAGTTGATAGTCACCCCAAAAGTCATAGGATATTTTTGTTATCATGCTTTATCTAAGGGTAAATCCATACCATATGTTGGGTTTAGGGTATCATAAGATGTGTCTAATTACACATCAACTTTACAAATATTGGTTTTCGTCAGAGCTAAGAGAATCTCTTTGGTTCTATATAATTTGAGAAGGATAAGAATCCGAAATGATAAATAACTAAGTATACATATTCCTGCCATTAAATAATAGCAACAAGTAAAACAATGGCAAGAAAGCAATCTGTCTGCACTGCAGCCAATAAAATATACTACATAATTTATTATATAAGGATTCAAATGGCAAGAACTATATAACTGATATACAACCTTACTTTATAGTATTTACATAAAGTCATACAACATGCACATACATATTTGTCCTGTTTAGGATTCTAACCAACTTTCCAATCTATCCAAAACTAATCCAAACACATTAATTCTTTTTTTTTCTATTATCTAATAATTAATCTAGTTTTAAGTTGTATATATATATATTTAAACCTATGTAATTAATAAAATTTTACCTAAATAAATTACTATTACATAAAAATAAATCATTCAAATGAGTCTTCAATAGAACTTTAATTATCAGTCTTACTATGACAGCACTACTGTCTAGTCATCACGACGAGATCGTAAACTCATCACCATCACATCATCACTCATCACAATCACGCATTGCCAATTAAAAAAAATATAAAATTAAATCCAAAAAGATTGTCTGTGCCACCCCTTAATGCATAAAGAAAATATAACAAATATATTGTCAAGGTACGAAACCTACCTTAATGAACCATTAGTTCGAAATTATATTAGCGAATTTTAATTAAATTATTGTTATTAGGAGCCTTGGGGGTCGTGTCTTTCTGTATGTCACGGTTTACAGCTCACACATGTCGCACTAAATATTTGTTAAAACTTGTTTGTTTGTAAAGATTTATGAAAATTATTTAATAGCTATTTGAAATGTTATTTAAAATGGGTGGGCGATATCTGAAGGGGTCGAGACAGGGTGTGGCAAGTGATCTTAATGATCTTAATCGATGATAGCTCTATCTGAGGTCGTATGATCAGAAATATTTATTAATAAATAGTTTAATTTATGATCCTTTTCTTGTACGTTTATTTTTATATTATTATTTAGTTTTAATAATAGATAATTAAATAAAATAATGATGTGTGTACTTATATTGATAGTAGAAATAAATCTTGCTGTACCTATAATTAAAATAAGTAGATTGTACATAAAATAAGTTTGTAAAGATGATTGTCTTATTTTATACAATAACGGCTAAAGGGAGGGAGAGAACTTGGCACTTATGCAGTGATAAGCAATTATGTATTTTATTACTACTTAATAAGTCCTTTTATCATCTATCTGAATAAAAATAAATAGAGCATGCCCTGGTATTATTAATCCAGGTAAATATCCAAATCTTTAAGATACTATTTACCCTGGGGGAAATTTTAATATCTCCCGGAAACATGGCAGAAACTTGCTAACACTGGCGTCTGGCTTGCTCTATTCTAAAAGCGAAATTAAATCGTAAATTGAAAAAATAAACCGATAAACAGTTACAACATATAACAAAATAAGTTAATGAATAGTTATATATTTTCAATACCATCAGGAACTAATCAATAATGATTTGGAATAGATAACAAAGATTTTAGATTAAAAATTATAATATGCTTTTATTGTCATGGTTTTGAAACAATACATATCATAAATAATTAATTATATCTATTCTTATTTTATTTTTATGTAGATATTGGGCACTAGTTTCTGTCCGCGGTTTCACTCGCGTTTCTTGGAGCCTTTATTTTTCCCAAGAAAAAGAAACCCACATATCTAGAATATATTCTTATCTACTATTTTTTGATAGAGCGGTTGGCTTTGTGGTTAGTGACCCTGGCTCTCAAGCCGCCGGTCGTGGGCTCGAATCCCACCCTCATTTGTATGCATGAATATGTCTGTTTGACCTGTGTCTGGGTGTAAATATCTATATAAGTATGTATTTAAAACGTTGTAGGTATATGTAGTATGTCAGCTATCTGGTTACCATAACACAAGCTTCATTTGAAGCTTACTTTGGAATCAGATTGGCCGTGTGTGAAAAATGTCCTAGGATATTTATTTGTCCCAGGATGTTTATTTTATTCTTATGTAGTTATTAGGCACTAGTTTCTGGCCGCGGTTTCACTCGCATTCCTGGGGACCTTAATTTTCTTACGATAAAAAGTAGCCAGATATATAGAATATATTCTTATCTAGCTCTGTGCCATTTTATTCAGATCACATCAACCTTTCTCACGTAATAAAGTAACATACGTCCATCCTACTGAACTTTCGCATTACCGTACATCCCTACTAATAATATAAATGCGAAAGTAACTCTGTCTGTTACGCTTCCCCGCTAAAACCTCTCAATCGATCATGATGAAATTTGGCACACATTTAGTCTAAAGCCTAAGAAGGAACATAGGCTTTTATCCCGGGAAATCCGGGAAGATCCCCTGGGACCGCGGCTGAAACCGCGGGGAGCCACTAGTAATAAAATAAGGTGTATTTCCGCCATCGAGCATGTAACCAATAGAGTAGCAATAGTGAGCCATTTGTTTAGCAACGCATCAATGATTTGTCATGTATAACCGGTATAACTAACAAACCACGCTCGAACTAAAACAGTACCCGACCAATAAGAGACCTGTGTGTACGTCTAGTGCAACACTTGACCTTGAGTCGGCCAATCAGAACGCAGGGGCCGGCGCAGCGTTTTGGCGTATTTTGTTTTCTAACAAAACTGTTAACAGTTCTACTCTATTGGTTACATGCTCGATGATTTCCGCAAACAAACGCGGAATGAGTTATTTCGTTCGCTGTCATAGTTAAATACATGATAATCATAATTTAGTAGGTGGTTGTTAAACTTTATGACTAGAAATTAATACGCACTTCCTGACTAAATCAATCTATAGGCCGATTTTAGTCAACCTTCAAATAAGAAGAATTGTCGAAGTATAATGTAGGAAACTTTAAATTTTAATACGCATACATCCATTGAAAACTTGTATGCAGAAACAAGATAAGAACTGTTGAAATTATGCTAATTGTCAAGCCTAGATATACAAATCATTTTTTAAGAATTATTTTATCACAACCTACCATATTAGTTCCTTATTATGTAAATAGATAGGTACTTATATTTTTTTTATCAGTACAAATATTTTTGGAATAAAAATAATTGATTAGACTATAAAATAAACCGCAGCCAAATTAGCCAATTATATTAGGTAGTTAGGATATCCTAGGTGGATTTTCCTGGGAATAAATAATAGGTAAGTAATTGGCATAAAAATCCATTCTTTACAATTATTAAGCCACTCATAGCCCCCTTGCAACGACATTTTGTCCAATAACAACGTACTTCCTCATTACATCCATACAATTAGAGACCCTCCAACAAATCTGCACAATTACACTCTTGCGCAACCAACTGGTTATGTCTCTCTCTAACTCAATGTGGAGGACAGAGACAGACGGTCAATTGATACGCTTTCAAGTGGATCAAAAAGTGAAGTACCTAACAGTAATCCAACGGAAATTTCCACTGGTGATCCTGACAAAGATGAAACCTGATGGTAATAGGTCACTCCATCTATTTAAATGTCCTGAGATATTTTTAGTACATGGTTGTTCTGGTTTCAAAATATACAGAGCTAAATATGTGCTGTGGTAATCAGATTGGTAATTATTTAAGTTTAAGTATATATAGGTGTTACTTTATTATAGGTATATTTAAGTAGGTACATATTTATATCCGGCCACAGAATGAACAGACAATACGCGGGTAAGATTTCAAAATATTATGATTTTTTTCTTCTAGAAAGCCTTCTTCTTCTAGGCTGCCACCTTATCCGAATAATCAGTTGTTTTTGTATATATATATATATATATATAGAAGACCAGCCAGGCTTGGTTCTGCCCACCAGCGCCACCTACCGGCTCCAAATTGATGTATTATACATAAAACCTTCCCCATGAAATATACGAGTAATTTGGTGAAAACCGCATGAAAATCTGTTCATTAGTTTTTGTGTTCATCGCGTTCAAACAGAGGTTTTGTTTTAAATATATAAAGGTAAATAAAATAATAAAATTAATTTTAATTTTTTTATATTAAAAACTCCTTTTATATATACGTACCTACACTTTAGATGTTTTCTTTTTTATGGTGACAGCAACACATAAGAGACGCGGTAACCATGGCGACCGCATAAACACTCCGATCACCGTGTTGTTAACGAAATTTTTACACATTTTTATCAATTTTGCTTTTATTATAGATTAGTATTGGAAAATCATTTTTTGTGATAATATACCGAGTTAGTTGTAGTTAAAATGGACGCGGACGAAGATGAACCCTTCGGGGGAGCCATGAACATAGGATCTGAGACTACTGAAGCTGAGAAGGAATTTGAAAGGGTACCTATTACATTACTACTTACTGACATGTCGATCTGCTCGGAAAACCCTACTAATAAGTCTAATTTAATTTCAAACCATTCAGAAACCCATTGAAATACTTATAGACACAATTTTCCAAATCAGTCCAGCTATTTAGAAATAATGTGACGAATATAAGTATAGTAGAAGTAAATAGATTAATTTATCAGTATTTTTCTATATGTTTGATGTACTTACTGTATGTAAACATTGTCTCGCCCAGCTATTAAGCTTCAGTCAGCGCCCCAATTCTGTAGTAATAAAAACTAAGAACCACAAAGTAAAGCTAAACTCTGATTAAAAGTTAAAAAAAAAGTAAATTAAGTTATAAAAAAACTCACCGCGAACAAATCTCAATTCTGCTCAACGAAGCACCTTTTTAAATCTTTTGCATAATAAATTGTATACAAACATAAAAAATACAACTAACTATTCGACAAGGACTACACAAAATTCAAGATGATTTTCTTTATCAACCCGTTATATAGGTACCTAAGTTTGGACTAGTAAAGTCAAAATAAGTAAATACACCATTTAAAAAACGACTTTATTTCCGACAAAACAGCATTCAAAATTGTTTGAACCACACATCAGCCTTACCTGCCCTTCAAACTGAAAATCTAGCTAGACCATAGCGCCCGGCCTTGCTTGCAATTTGCATCGACACACGTTTAACTAACTTACCATATTTCTAAATATTCACTGATACTTTTATACCGATATACCTACGCAAATAATAAAATAAATTTGAATTATTATCTTATCATAAATCTGCTATGATCTTTTATTGTCATTGAAACTGGTATTTCTCTTTTGAATAAACATATTGAGGTCTTTACACTTAATTAAGGTCCCATTTCTCGGAGGTCTCAATATCTATTTAATGTTACTAGCTTCAGCACACAGCTTCGTTCGCATATAACAGATTTTTTTAAAGAGAATGTACTCCATAACTTTGTACATACATTCACACAAACTTTGCATTTATAATATTGCTTATAGTATCAAGTATCCAAATCTTCTTTACCTAGTTTTATATTAGTTGCATCCCGCCGCGCTGTCTGTAAGCTTAAGTCTTTTATACTACGCAATGGATGTTAATGCTGTTTGCGTAGTTTCATCAATAGAAAGGATTTTCGTGAATTTATGTAATAATTCGTTAAGATTTTATATAGGTAAATTGACTTATTTTGTTCCACTTATATTTTGTTTGAGGAAGTAGATAAATAGACAGGTACCTAAATATTAACATTAAGTACGTATTTAAATCCTAATACCTAATAGTCTATCAGCTGCCTATTTACTTTAGTTAAAGCTATAATAATAAAATTATTGTCCCAGGATATTTATTTATTTATTAATAAATATCCTGGGACATTTTTCACACACGGCCAACCTGATTGAAAAAATAGCTATATTTCTGAAAACATTTTAACAACTTTTACGCCGAGACTTCCCTGTAAGTAATCAGAGATACTTGTTTTGGGAATGGATTACAGAGATTTCACTTTATAATATTTGTTTATATATAAGAGAATAAATTAAAATTCTGTAAAACGCTCTGTCCAGTTTGTCTGTGTACAAGAATTACTTACCTCAAACTGTTTATTTATTTCTCGTTAGGTTCTAGAAGAGATGCGAGAGGCAGAAGGTCTAAAACTCTATTCTGATGTTTACACGAAACTCTACGACTCGTATTACAAGATGAAAGAAGAAAATACCACCTACGGTGAAGAAATACACACTTTAAAGGTATGTTGCATAAAACCTATTTTAGGATAATCATTTTAAATTAACGTAATTTCCTTTTAGTATCGAAAATCTTCAGATTGTAATAGATTTTTGCCATTTTAAAAAGGTATATTTATTATGACAGTTACATAAATTATTATTAAATATATATTATACTAGCTACCTCCGCGTAGTTCCAGTTCCCGTGGGAATACGGGGTTAAAATATAGCCTCCACAATAACGTAGCTTCAATTGGTGAAATAATTTTGAAAATCAATTCAGAAGATCCAGAGATTACAACTTACAACGTCACAAACTCACAAACGTTACCACTTTATAATATTAGTATAGAATATAAATCGTACCTACAATCTACATACACGAATAAAGAAACACATTTTTAATCTGATTTAAAAATGTTTTGTAATAACATTGTATGCGTATGCGCAGATAAAGTTGATGCGTTTCGACGGCACCGTAACAGACTTCATCGCAGAAATATCTGATGCCAACAAAACCATTGAGAAACAACGAGCTGACATTGGTAAGAAAAAACCTATTTAAATCTGTCGAGACAAATAAAACACTTGAAATGAGGGCGTGTTAGAATCTGTTAAGATAATAAAAGACTTAAATGAGGGCGCCACTTACAGAATGTATGAATGTTCTTAATAAACTGTGTGTAATAATTGTAGTTCCTAATTCTGCCGCAAAATGGCGATTTTTATTTTTTATATTTGGCCGCGCCCTCTTAATATTCTTCTCGGTTTGAGTCAAATAGGTAAATAAATTAAATCTATTTTAATCTCAAACCAACACATTTTACCCGCCTAGCACCTACACATTAATTTTAATATAACTTTTATTAATAGTCCTAGAAAGAAATTTATCAATGACTAGCTGCCTCCCCGCGGTTTTACCCGCGTAGTTTCCGTTCCCGTGGGAATACAGGGATAAAATATAGCCTATGTTACTCGGGGATAATGTAGCTTTCCAAAGGTGAAAGAATTTTTTAAATCGGTCCAGTAGTTTCGGAGCCTATTCATTACAAACAAACAAACAAATCTTTCCTCTTTATAATATTTGTATAGACTACGTTAACTACGAAACATACCATAATTTTCTTTTAATGTACAATTTCTGATCGATCCAAATGTATTTATTTCTTTTATGCTTTTCTTTTTACTTTTTGTAAATTGTAGTCTTTTTTTGTCCTTTTAATCTCTTCTTCTATTATCCCTATGTAGAGGAGGCACGTGCTCTGGCGGACGCCATGCATGCTCGCGAGCTGGCCAGCGTCGAGAGCTTGGAGACGATGAAGAAGACGGTCACCAGGCTGGAGAAGGAACTGGACGCGAGGAAACGAGCTGGTGATGATGATGCGTGAGTACCTACCCGTTTATTATCTACTAGCTTCTGCGGTTTCACTCGCTTTCCCGAGGGATCTTCAGTTTTCCCGAGATAAAAAGTAGCCCATATCCTGTCTCAGGCTCTAGACCAAATTTAATGTAAATCGGTTCAGTAGTTTTAGCGTGAAAGCGAGACAGATAGACAGAGTTATTTTCGCCTTTACAATATTGGTATGGTGGATATTCAAATTATGACTTAACTCAATCAAAATTTATGATACACTATTTTATAGTGATTGCTATATATATTTATGACTAGCTTCCGGCTCCTTAGGAATACCGGGATAAAATATAACCTACTAGTGGCTCTCCACACTTACACCTGCGTTCTCAGGTATCTTCAATTTTCCGATAAATAGTAGCCTATGTGTTATTCCAAAACATATTCTAAACTTGTGAAAAATTACATTGCGAAGTTGTGGCGTGAATTAATAACAAACATGCAACCATACATACATATATTCTCACAAACATTCAAATTTATAATATACTAGCTGCCTCCCCGCGGTTTTACCCGCGTAGTTCCCGTTCCCGTGGGCATACAGGGATAAAATATAGCCTATGTTACTCGGGGATAATGTAGCTTTCTAAAGGTGAAAGAATTTTTGAAATCGGTCCAGTAGTTTCGGAGCCTATTCATTACAAACAAACAAACAAACAAATCTTTCCTCTTTATAATATTAGTATAGACTAGCTGCCTCCGCGCGGTTTTACCCGCGTAGTTCCCGTTCCCGTGGGAATACAGGGATAAAATATAGCCTATGTTACTCGGGGATAATGTAGCTTTCCAAAGGTGAAAGAATTTTTGAAATCGGTCCAGTAGTTTCGAAGCCTATTCATTACAAACAAACAAACAAACAAACAAACAAACAAACAAACAAACAAACAAACAAACAAACAAACAAACAAACAAACAAACAAACAAATCTTTCCTCTTTATAATATTAGTATAATAGATATAGACTAGCTGCCTCCGCGCGGTTTTACCCGCGTAGTTCCCGTTCCCGTGGGAATACAGGGATAAAATATAGCCTATGTTACTCGGGGATAATGTAGCTTTCCAAAGGTGAAAGAATTTTTGAAATCGGTCCAGTAGTTTCGGAGCCTATTCATTACAAACAAACAAACAAACAAATCTTTCCTCTTTATAATATTAGTATAGAAGTAGGATGACAGTTACTAAAAAGTATTTTCAAAATCGTAATAGATCAAGAGATCACCCCCTCAAAATAATATATCAAAATAAACTATAATTAGCAGATAAATATATAAATCAAATTATGATTAACATAACATCAGTTAACTAACAATGAAATATGGTTCTCTAGTCGGAAATAAATGTCAAAAAAATTATATTCAATTCAAGAAATGAATAAGCTCGTTAAGTATGTTAATGAAAAGAATATTCTTTATATTTTTTATACACGGTCAAAGTGATTCTACACAAATCAGAACTTGTATAGTAGCCAGATTAGCGGAGTAAACGAAGCATTATGGGTCCGTTTTTTTTTACTGTGAACCGAATTGCATACAATTTTGGAATTAGGTTCATCTTACCCTTAACTTCAAAAGTGAAAATGATTTGAACTCCGCAACCACCCTGGGTGTGGTTGCCACCCCTTCTCGGGGGTGAATTTCTTTTTTTTCAAAATTGCTTCGGATATCAATAGAAGGCCTAATTTTAAGCAAAAATCATATATAAAGCTTTTCAAAAAATCCAATACTTTTCAAGTTATTGGCTATTGAAAATTTGCAATTTTTTCACGGTTTTCATCGGTTTTTTGCAAATATCTCCAAAAATATACGTTTATCGAAAATTTCATCAAGAACAAAGTTGTAGCAGGTAAAACAATGAACAATTTGGTATTTTATAAAGTATTCTACGTGCAATATTAAGCTAGATATTAAAGATCAAAGCCGTGTTTTATTTTATCTGAAATTTAATCGATGTGGTCAATGCCATCTAGTGGCGAGCAGATGCATTTTATGCATTCTAATACAAAAGGGTTTTGTAGCGCATAAAATAAGCTTTAAAATGAGCACTATTTAAAGTCTTTTGCACGTAAAATAAGTGAGCTGTATTGCAAATAAGGGGAGCATCTAATGTTTTTTCTTTTAAATCAATGGGTTTCATAAGTGCCATTTCCACCACAATTAAAATTAATCGTATTCCGCCTAGAATTAACTTTATTATGAAGAGTTTGATGGATAGTATCAGTTTGGCTGCTTCAGGACACGTATTTTTCAAAAAATTCATGATTATATAAAAAACAAACTTTCAAATATTTATAAAATTCCACCCTATTTTTCATAATATCTCAAAAAGGACGACAGATACGTATAAAAGTGTGGAAATAAAAAAATTGATAATTTTCTGACAAACAATTTCAATGTTTTGGTTTTTCTGTGAAACAAAAATTGACGGAGTTATGATTGTTTAAAGAGCGCGTGGCAGCGGAATCACAGCCTCTCTTAAGCCCTTTAACCCTTCACCGTTTCAGAAAAAGGTTTTTTACTATATATTGCAATAAAGGATGTTGTAGCTCTTTTAATTACCTTTACAATGGTGTTTTATAACTTGTGATAGCATGAAAATTGAAGGAGTTATGGTCCAAAAACTTAACATATTTTTATCTACTTAATAACTGAAAATTTCGGAGTGCGAATATTTGGAGCAATGTGAAAGTACGCAGTATAATAGAGACCCACAACTATTGTAATGTGTATATATGCTACTAGAAATGTATGAAATCAAGGAATTGAATACAAATCCTAGGAAATGTGTACAGTTCCGATACTATTTAGGAACTGTGTACAATATTGTTTGAAAAACTATTTAATGCATAGATATCCTAGGAAATGTATAAATTTCCTCGGAATTATATGGAATACCTGCTGGTCCACCGGCAATGTGTAAAATAACTATATTTGGGCGTAGTAATCAATGTTATGTTAGGACAGTAAGTCTTTGTCACCTTTTTTGTGTTCATTTCAGAACATTTAGACGTTCGAGGCTTAAGGGTGGCCCAAGGGCCACCCCCGCCGCACCCTAACCTATATTAATAATATATTATGGCGATAATACACAATAATATTATCGCCATAATATATTTATATGGTATATATTTATACCATACTATGACACATTTGCAAGGGTTGTAAGATTTTCAAGGGGTTGAAAATGATTTTAATATGAGGTAATTATGTAAGAAAATACTTTACAATTTCACCATTTGCTATTAGACATGTTTTCTAGCGATAAAATGGCTCAATGTAATTTTTTCCATTAAGGGGTGGTTTACACCCCTTAAAAATAATAGGCGGAGTTCAGATCATTTTCACTTTTAAAGTTAAGGGTAAGATGAGCCTAATTCCAAAAAATTCATGCAAATCGGTTCACAGTAAAAAAATTCGGAGGTAAGACCGTATTTTTCGCTTCATTTACTCCACTAGATAGCTGATACACTATATTAACAAAATTTTAAATATGTTCTTATAAATAAAGATACAAGTGGCTCCCTGCGGTTTCACCTGCGTTCCCGGTAGATCTTTATTTTCCCAGGATAAGAAAGTAGTCTATGTATTAATCCAGGTTATAAACTATCTGTGTTTCAAATTTCATTCAAATCCGTTAAGTAGTTTTTGCGTGAAAGAGGAACAAATATCAATACATCCATACATAGAAACGCAAAGGCTTTGAGTTATAAGCTATAGAGTAGGTACCTTTTATAATGACAGTTAATATAACTGAAAGCTTGTCTGAAAGCTGCTACGTCGTCACCGAGGAGCTCAAAGGGGTTTAGGCCATAGTCCAACACGCGGGCCTAATGCGGATTGGCGGACTTCACATGCCTTTAATTGTGACAACTCAGGTATGCAGATTTCCTCACGATGTTTTTCCTTCACTGAAAACCAGTGGTGTGGATCCGTACACAAGATTTTTTATACTCAGAATTACGGGCAGGGATTTAAACCTGCACGGGCATGAGTCGGTGCGTTCCCCACTGAGACGACGCTACTTAAAACACTTATTTGTTTGAATTCTCATCTATACTAATATTATAAAGGAGTAGAGTTTGTTTGTTTGTTTGTTTGTTTGTTTGTTTGGTTGAACGCGCTAATCTCAGGAACTACTGGTCCGATTTGAAAAATACTTTCGCCACTAGATAGTTCATTTATCGAGGAAGGCTATAGGCTATATATTATCACGCTATGACCAATAGGAGCGGAGCACCAATGAAGAATGTTTCAAAATCGGGAGATTTCTTTTCCAGTGGAGAGCTTCCACTGCGTACGCTGCGTAAACGGTTAAAGTTACGCTAAAATGATGTATGACAGAATTGTTCGCCTTCAAAAGTTCTAAAAAAAAGTCCGCGATAGCATATGTCTACCTATTAAGGTTGGCTCACTATAACCACTTTTATACTAACCAAATTTGTTCGAAAATAAAGCATTATTTGTGAAGGTGTTTTTATAAAGTTGATATTAATCCTTATCCAAATAAATACGTTATTCATCGCAAGTATTTAATTTAAAACAAAATTGCCATTTACAGCATTCGATTTCAATGAATATCTTAGGAGATATCGCAGATTCAAAATAACATCGCAGCAAAACAATCAAGTACTGCGCGCACCTTACGTGCCGGGCCGGCGTGCAGTCATCAGTTAGCTCTGCGAAACCCTCTTTCTACGTAAACGAAGTCGCGGGTTGAAAGTTAGCGTTTGCCCAAAGTAACTATTCCACGCGGACGAAGTCGCGGGCAAAAGCTATATAGGTATATAGCTCTAACTACTAATCGAACTAAATGATGATGATGATGATGTCATTCATGCCGGTTTCGGCTATAGCGATGCATTTCGACTTCCGTTTATTGTGGGCTTGGATGGTTTGCCCTTTGGTGTGCTTGAATGTGACTGACGTATCCCATTTTCGCTTTAAGTATTCGCGCGCACTGAGGAACGAAACGATCGAACTAAATACTAACTACTCAACAAAATTCTTCCTAGAGCAACAAAAAATACTACCAAATTTACATAATTATAAGGTTTATGTGTCTTGACTTTTGGTTTATTTTTGTGCACAATAACGAACGAGTTGTATAAATCACTGGTTGTAATTACATCCGCATATTACTTAAATGGTTGTTTTAATTCAACTCTTGCCTCTATACACACTGTATTATGAATAATTAATTTATTCACATTGAGAAAATTATATGTAACAACGTTAATTACGTACATACATAACATCTCTATTTGTCATTTATTACATTTATTTAAGTATTATAACATATATAAAAATCTCCATTTCCGTTGACACGTCGTAAGTTAATAAGGACATAACCGATTCAAATAAGGCTTTTACGAAAAAAATCAACATACTTATGCAAAAAAAGACGATAAAAAAGTAATGCACTAAAAAGATCGAAACAAAAATTAAGAATAGAAAATAATAAACAGAGTAGGTAAAGTCTACATCGGTTTAAGAGTTTTTAGTTTGGAGTCAGATTGGCAGTGTGTGAAAAATGTCCCACCTTCTACTTACCTAAGTAAAATCCTAAAATATAACGAAAACTATTTTTAAATTATTTTCGACGATAGAGGTGCAACATCAGCGGTGAAAGAGAAGGAAAAGTTCGAGAAAGAGAAGGCACGACTCCAGGGCGAGCTGGACGGCATCAAGTTGAGACTGAACAACGCACTGGCTTATCAGGAGGAGTTGGAGCAACGGAATACAGCCGCTGACGAGAATATTGCTAAGCTTTCGGAACAGCTTGAGGTAAGATTAACTTGATTTATCTTAATACTAGTGGCTGCCCGCGGTTTCACTCGCGTACCCGGGATATCGGGATATACCTAAATCGAAGAATCGAAAGCGAAACAGACAGACAGAGTAACTTTCAAATTTATAATATTAGTTAGGTTTAGTTAGAACCTTGGCCGATTAAAAAGACTATCAAACTTCAAACTATCTCTTAACGTATGACTTTGTCACTGTCTTTGACTTTTGTTGACTGATCTCCGAAACGATAGTTACTTCAGCAGATGGACCTTTGACCTTCTATGTCAAAAATGAATTAGTATCTAGTATACAATTTTGAAAAGTTATTAATTAAATTTGAATAATTTATTAAACAGGAAGCAGATAATAATACTGTCAGACAAAACCGTCTGGTGGACCACCTGCGGGGTGAAGTCGACATGTTGAAGAACGAGATGGAAACTAGAGGGATCGCTATTAGCAACCTTACTGACAAGGTAATAACGTTTAAATTACAAAAGAAATGTTTATAAATCTTGAAAACTGATTTACCGTTGCAGAAAACATATACAAGATGTCACTTTCAAAACTATGTAAAGTAAATCCGGACTACTTAGGCTACGCAGGCTTGCGTGGTGGATTATGGCCTATATGGCGTTAGGGTACTAACTACGAATATGCAGTCTAGAGTCAAATTGAGAAAGTATATGTATACAAGTTTAAATATTTATATATATAAATAGGTATATACGTACTTATGCAGGGACCATAATGCCCCCTGCCAGCTCAAATAGCCCACCTGTCTAGGGGGGGATCAGATCTGCTACAATTCATTACTTAGTTTGCAAGCTCAAAACATTTAAATGTATTAATTTATTCTTCCTTAACACAGGTCAGTTGGCTTTGTGGTTAGTGACCCTGACTCACAAGTCGGCGGTCGTGGGTTCGAATCCCACCCAGGACAAACATTTGTTTGCATGCATATGTCAGCAGCTATCTGGTTACCATATCACAGGCTCTGCTTAGTTTGGAATCAGATAAGCTGTGTGTGAAAAATGTCCCAGGATATTTATTTATTATTATTATTTTTACTTTGGTATCAGATTGGCCGTGTGTCAGAAATGTCCCAGGATATTTCTTATTTATTTTCATCACTTAAATATTTGTTCCACAGCTATCAAAGACGGAGAAGTCACTAGAGCGTCGCGATAGGCAGCTAAAGGATATGACGACGAAGCTGGACGCGTCGGTGCAGGAGCAGGAGGCGATGGCGCAGCGCGCGGCGCACCTGCGCGACCAGCACGAACACCTCACCGCAGAGTACGACAACAACAAGATGAAACTCACTAATACTACTAAGGAGTTGAAGGTATACGACCAGTTCAGACAGAGATATATATTTTAATAGCTGCCTCCGTGCGGTTCCACACGCGTTGTTCCCGTGCCTATGTTACTCCCTGGTAATGTAAAAAATTCGACGAAAAGCCGATTTATATACGTATTTATATTATATTAATACCTACTTAATAAGATTTTCTAACAATCACTCATGCAAATATATATAGGGTTTGTTTCATTTCAAACTAGCGGGTTAACCGTAATATATGTTTTTAAATTCCCAACATATTGGCCCAGTCATTCTTTCTAATCGAGTTCCAGTAGTGAACATAATAAATAAGTGAAAAAAGAGACTATATTATTCTGTAATGTAATTAAAAAAATTACATGTTCAAAGACCAGGATTTCTTCAGTTATATATAAGCCCGAACTATAAGGAACTAAAAATAAACAAAATATAATAAAATCAACTTGTCGATTCTATATGTGTGCTCTAACCGTAAAAGTCTTAAAGACGTTCTATTCTTTGCCTTCTACAACTGTATGCGAGAAATAAAAATACTTGTTTTTCGTTTGAACCGGTTATTGTGAAGATTACATGAATGAAAAAAAATAAAAATATCTTTAAAGTTCAGTTGTGACCTTGACATTAAACGAAAGAAAAAGTGGTACGTGACGAAATTATGGCTCGAAGTTTCGTGAACCTAATACTAGTTAGGTATACTCAGTCCACTAGTATTTACTTAAATGTCAAAGGAATATAGACCTTATTGCCTAAGGGTAAAGGATCAACTATCCAACTAGCCAATTTGGTCCTTCAGGACGAAGTGGAAATAAATAAATAAAAATCCTGGGATATTTTTCATACACGGCAAATCTGATTCCAACCTAAGCAGAGCTAACCAGATAGCTGACATACTACATACATATATTACTTTTAAATACATACTTATATAGATAATTAAATCCAGACACAGAACTAACAGACATATTCATGCATAGGTACAAATATTTTTCCTGGGTGAGATTCAAACCCACGACAGGCGGGTTGAAAGTCAGGGTCACTAACCACAAAGCCAACCAGCTGTCAATGTAGTAAAACTTTGTTGATAATTGTTTCAGAATATGATAGACGACGGTACCCGACTTAGAAACGACATATCCAAGTTGACGAAGCAGGCGATCCAGCAGACCAAGAAGTATCAACTGCTGGAGCAGAATAAGGCCAGTGTCGAGACTGAGCGGTGAGGGCAATTCTTATATATGAAGAAAATCTTTGACAACCAATATATGTCTTAGTATTATTCTTTAGTTTCCAATCCAGGTATCTTCAATGGACCCGGATGTTAAGACCCTATGTGTTATTTCAGAACTTTTTCACTCTGTGCTCTAAATTTCATCCAGACACTAACTGCCGTTCTGTCTTGATTAAGTACAACACAAACCTTAGCATTTATAATATTAGTAGCATTTGATGTATGCGTGTTGAAATTCTCTTGATTTCAAATGTCTTTTGTTTTTCAGGGAACGGCTTCGCCAGCAAGTGAGTGTTATGGAAAGAGAGATAATGCTCACGAAGAAACAAGCGGAGTTCGATAAGAGGGAGATAGAAAACCTAAATAGAGAAAAGGACATACTCAACAAAAGCATGCAGAAGATTCAAAGTGAGTCTAAGACTTTAGCGTTGTCTTTTATTCTCTCCTAGGACGAAAATGTACCGTTAAGATGTATTTATGCAAGTTAACTAGTAGGTAAGTTAAGTAGGTAGTAGTGATAAAAAGTAGACTAAGTGTTAATCCAAGTTATAAACTATATGTGTCCCAAGTTTCATCCAAATCCGTTCATTAGTGATTTCGTGAAAGAGTATCAAACATCTATCCATCCATCCATACTCACAAACTTTCGCATTTATAATATTAGTAGTACTACTAAATCTTAAATATATTTAACAAACCTAGACGCAATGGTTAATCTATAGGTTAAACAACCTGCACTAGGTAAATGTTAGCACATTCTTATTAAGTTCACTATTATTTTAGTTATTTTTTGGATTGAGTGACTTGCACACTAATGACAGGATAGGTTTAGATAAAACTTGGCACAAATATAGATAAGTTCTTGATGAATACATAGGATACCATAGGAATGTGGGAATAACCGCAGCCCGGAAGAATAGTCAGAATATATCTGAGCTAAGTGACATATTATCTATATTAATAAATATTAATGTTTCACCTACCAGTCTAAGTATTTAGTCATTTTACACAAGCAAGTGTTTGATCAATGATCATTTTATAGCTCCAATACTGCTAACTAACACATTTGTGGCAGAACTATGCGAGAATTTACTATGTCTTGTGTCTGGGTGTAATTATCTATATAAGTATAGTGGCTCCCCGCGGTTTTACCCGCGTTCCCGGGGATGTTAAATTTTCCCGGGATAAAAAGTAGCCTATGTCCTTTCTTAGGCTCTGGACTATGTGTGTACCAAATTTCATTAAAATCGGTTCAGTAGTTTTAGCGTGAAAGCGGGGCAGACAGACAGACAGAGTTACTTTCGCATATTAGTACCTATGGATGTAGTATATCAGCTATCTAGTTACCATAGCTCTGTTTAGTTTGGAATCAGATTGGCCGTGTGTGAAATATGTCACTTATTTATTTACTTTTAAGGTACAACAACAGCAAATGTATTAAGCATTACAAGTTCTAGGTACATAATATGTTAAAGTTTTGATACAATCCTGCAGTTATATGGCGAATTGGTTTTGTTCGATGCAATAATTGCACTGAACACAGTTTTGCTGACCCATCAATACAGCGTGGCCGCATTAGGTGTGCGGCCACTTCAGTGCGTACATATTCGGTCAGCGATGCGGTCGCATTCATAAGCATAGCCATCAATCCTAGCATATAGCAATTTACTTATAATAAACTTTATCAATGTGCCGTATGCCTTTTAACTCAGCAGTCCTAACACTAAGGGCGCGACCCCTACAGGTTTTGAGATTAGTAACCTTAACTATGAAAATGCCTGTCGTGGGTTCTAAGCCTAGAAAACTTCATTCATTAGACAAAAAAATGTTGATCTTAGTGTAAACGTTGCTTAGGGTCTGACCAATTAATCTCAGTTGAAGGAGCTTAGTTGTAACTTAGTGCTTAGGGCTTGAACTAAACAAAAGCATTTGCATAAGGAATATTTAGATTGAAATAAAGCGAAGGCGAAATACAATACAAACTCGTTTCTTTATTAATAACAAGTGCATACGTGCAAATATGTTAATGCACATATTATGCTAATACAACATTTTATATAAATTACCACATAATTGCCTAAGTGTTACACGGTATATGAATTTGATCAATCGGTTGAAACCAGAAGCATATTCAATATGTTTTTTTTTAAAAGACGGATCACTTTGTGCGTTGCACATTTTGAGTTATAATTTAAATTAACCTCTAGATCGTATCTGACAATGAATTTATACAATTAATACATAACATTATAACAAAAAACCTCAAATGTTAATCGTTTTTCAATGGTTCTATTGGAATATTTCACACTAGTGCCTCCCCGCGGTCTCACCCACGTTCCCAGGGGACCTACAATTTCCCCGGGATAAAAAGTAGCCTATGTGCTATTCCAGAACATATTCTAGCTCTGTGCCAAATTTCAAGCAGATCCCTTCAGCAGTTTCGGCGTGAAAGAGTAACAAACATGTACCCAGTCCACGAACATTCGCATTTATAATATTAAGTAGTAGGATTTCATTGTTCAATAACGTTTCGAAGACGGAACCGCGTATATTCCATATTTATAGATAGCAGATCATAATCTCATCGCTACTAACTTATTTAATTTTAAACAAAAAAACTATTAATAGTGTCAAACATAGTAATAAATATGTCACTAAAATACTTACATATTTAAATATACCGAATATTCGCGAATACTCTACATAACTATTATCTACTGGTTCTTGTTATTTATTGTTTAAAAATAAATTAAATCTTCAAGACATTACAATAAATGCAAATCTATACTAGATCTATACTAATATTATAAAGCGGTAGAGTTTGTTTGTTTGTTTGCTTGAACGTGCTAATCTCAGGAACTACTGATCCGGTTTGAAAAATTCTTTCAGCATTAGATAGTCCATTTATCGAGGAAGGCTATAGGCTATATATCATCACGCTACGACCAATAAGAGCGGAGCACCAATGAAGAATGTTTCAAAATCGGGAGATTTATTTTCCTTTTGCGTGCTTCCGCTGCGTACGTTGCGTAAACGGTTAAAGTTACGCTAAAATGATGTAGGTATTATAGAATTGTTCCCCTTCAAAAGTTCTATAAAAAAGTCCGCGATAGCATAATATGTCTATCTATTAAGGTTGGCTCACTGTTTTTATACTAACCAAATTTGTTCGTAAATTAAGCATTATTTGTGAAGGTGTTTTTATAAAGATGATATTAATCCTTATCCAAATAAATACGTTATTCACCACAAGTATTTAATTTAAAACAAAATTGCCATTTACATCATTTGATTTCAATTAATATCTTAGGAGATATCGCAAATTTAAAATAACATTGCAGCAAAATAATGATCAAGTAGGCTGTAGGTACTGCGTGCGCCTTTATGTGCCGGGCCGGCGCGTGCAGTCATCAGTTAGCTCTGCCGGACCATCCTTCTACGTAAACGAAGAGGGTTGAAAGTAAGGGTTAGTCCAAAGTACATATTCCACGCGGACAAAGTCGCGGGCAGTAACTAGTTACGTTATAAATAGATAATGCGATGCGTTAATGCGATTATAAATAGGAAAATTATAGAAGACATCATTACAGAATGTATTTTTTATTGTTATATTATATTGTAATTCAAATATATACACGACATAGAACATGAGACGAGAGATGTAGCTTGTTACATATTATTGAGATGCCCAATATAAACATGTCAATGCTTGGTAATTTTTTAAAAACCATCCCGGAAGACGTCTAGAAATAGTTGCACTCTGCACTTTGGCGATGTTATTTTTGGAATAAAATAAATGAATTTTTAAAAACTTTTGTTTTTTTGTATGTCAAGGTTGATAATTTGGCAGACGGTCTATATTTTGATAAATGAAATGCCCGGAATAATTAGTCCAGAGCAGTGATTAACCTGCAAATTTTATTTACAGATGAAGCCATGGAGAATTTACAGATGTTGAACCTCCAGGAACAGCGGAGGAAACAGCTGGAACATGAACTGGAGATGAATACAGCACAAATGAACAAACAGAGGCTTATGATACGACAGTTGGAGAAGGATAAAGATAGGTGAGGAGTATGATAAAAGTAGTGATTCTACAAACATTATTTGGTAATGAAATAATAAGGTCTCACGAAAATCTGTTGCAAACCATAATGTTATTATCATTTGTAGAATGTTGGAAGAGACAATTGCACTGAACGAGAAAATTGACGAAATAACTGGTAAGGTCCCGACAAATTTCTTAAAGATGCTATTCAAATATCTATTAAAAAATTGGAAGACATGACACAATTTATATAATGTTATAGAGGAAGTCCGTCTCCGCACTGCTGATATCCTTGACTTAAAAAAGGCTCTCCGCGAAGAGACGTTGAAGACGAGGAAACTCTCGGTAGCCCTGGACTCCACCAGGGCTGAGCGGAACATGCTGCATAAGAATTACACAGAGGCCCTAGATGAGATCCAGGATCTGAAACAGAAGCTAAAGGTTTGTTTAAACCTATAGAACACACTATCAAGAAAAAATTGTACTGTTATACCATAATGACTAGTCCAAAGTTTTGTTGAAGATGAGGTAACGTGCATGTTTGCTACAGGGATAAGCAATTGCCTTGTTTTAGAAGGGCATAAATGTAAACATTAATGAATGAATCTTTTATTAGTTTTTAAAAATTTTAAAGTGTCTTTTAAATTTTGAACACTTTTAAGAGATTTTAAATTCTCAAGAAACGTCAGTATCTTACAAAAATAAAATAATGTGCAAATATAGATATTGGTTTCTTAATACACCAGAGATTTTCTTACCAGCCAAAATTGTTCCCATTAACGAAAGTATTATATTGATTTCCAGATGTTAGCATACCAAATAGAGCAGCTAAAAGAAGACATCAGCGGTAAAGAGACAAACCTGAAGACTTGTGAAGGTGTCCTAGCCAAGTGCAATAAGAAAAACGAACAGCTCCGCACTGAAGTCCAAGGTGTGCTCGCCAAGTTGTCTGAGGCCAGGGCTGACATCACAGCGCTGAGGCAAGAAGAAGCAAGGCTTAATAGAATCGTACAGGTTTGTAGACTTTGCAATTAACTCAGTATATTTTGACCACAGAAGTTTAATGAAATTGCTAAGTCAATAAGGTTAATCTAAGCCATACATTTGATTAAATAAAAATGAAATGAATATTGTTTTTGTTTTAACAAGGCCTTTGCAAGCACTTATGAATAGTCAGACTCTAACGCTCGGTTCGGAAACTTTGATAAAATCTTTATGTAACCAAAATATGTATTTAGACATTTAATATTTAGAAATGTTAGGATAATATATAGGTAGATTAAGAGACTGTTTAAAAAATCGTATTCAGTAGGTAATTGCCTTTGATGTCAAAAATGAATCAAGAAAGACAGGGTATTTAATGTACATAATAATTATTATTAAAATAGGATATTTATTTAGGAGGGAGATACAGCTCGCGCTAAACTGATGAAGGACTTAGAAGGTCTCATGAACGAACGCGACGTGGTTGGGGCACAGCTTGTGAGAAGAAATGACGAGATATCTCTACTTTACGAGAAGATAAGGATACTTGAAGTAACGCTGCACAGAGGTTGGAAACTTGGAAAATAGTTTTTGAACAAAATAATAACGCGCAATTTAAATTGTTGAAAAAGTTGAAATTTGGTTGAGAAGGTTTTAATTTATCGATTGCGACTGCATGTTATATTGTATGTAGTTTTTTTTTTATATTTAATATGTTGAAAAGGGAAGTTAAGTTGTTATTTCAGTATTTTCAGTACTTATAGTCCTGTGTGTTTAGCCATAGTGTTTTAAATTGTAAGTACCTGCGTTTGTATAAACTAACTATAGGTACCTACTCAAAATTTCCTTTCCCAAGTGTATATTCAGTTAAGTTCGCCTCAATGGCATTTGTTTGAAAAAATTATACTCATGAGGGAGAAATAATCATGTATGTACCTTTTTATAGGAGAGCGGCAGTACGAACAAAGAATTGAAGACATCAGGTTGTTGCGGCTCGAGATCATACGGCTGCGTAAGGAGAAGAATCTACTCTCCAAAGGCATTGAGAATATGACCGACTTGAGGCTGGAGGTTGGTTTCTGGCCTGGTATTCTACTTATAATTACATGGTATTGCCACTTTCAGACAGCGTAATAAAGGGCAACATTGTATTAAGTAGGTCATAGCACAAAGCGCTCATTAGCACAGCGCTAATCTCAGGAACTTCTGGCCCGATTTGAAAAATTGTTTCAGTATTAGATAGATAGCACATATCAAGATGTGCTATAGGCAATTTTTTATCCCTGTATTCCGCGTAAGACCTAAGCGAGTATACAACTGATTATGAACATTGATAGAGCTTCATTAAATATGGAAAACACGCCTTCTTAATTTGAATCAGCAAGAAAGTTACCAAGTTTGTTGAGTTTTATAGTATTTTACAAAGGAAACGATATTTATTCCCCTTAATCCGTTCCCCGCAGGTGTTCAACCTGGAGCGCGAGCTGGGCCGCGAGCGGCTCCGCGTGCGCGCGCTGGAGGAGGCGCTCGAGACGCCGCTCAACGTGCACCGCTGGCGCAAGCTGCAGGGCACCGACCCCGAGAGTGTACGTCTCACGCAGAAGCTCAGGGTCACGCAGAAGTATGTTCTCATACCTATGCCTCTACCTACTTAGTTAAGTATAGGATATATAAAAAAGAAAACATTACAAAAGTCAAAATCCTTCAGATTTCTCTTGCGCTTTCTTTCAATGCCCCAATAAATGTAGGTCATCATAAATACTGACGTGTTCAAATATATTAGATTTTTTTGACAGACCGGTTGGCTTTGTGGTTAGTGACCCTGACTTTCAAGCCGACAGTCGTGGGTTCGAATCCCACCCTGGACAAACATTTTTATGCATGAATATGTCTGTTTGTTCTTTGTCTGGATGTAAATATCTATATAAGTATGTATTTAAAAGTAGTATAAGTAGTATATCAGCTATCTGGTTACCATATCACAAGCTCTGCTTAGTTTGGAATCAGATTGGCCGTGTGTGAAAAATGTCCCCGGATATTTATTTATTAGATGCGACAAATAAAATAATATAAATAGTGTACTTACTTATTAAAAGCTTACGTATATTATTCACACTATCTCACCATAGTAAATTGCAGGTAAGTACTTTCCAAAAGATTTAGAGCTTAAATCACCATGCACTATTTTATTATTATTAATTAGTCATAAAATATATATTTATTTATTACTATAATTACAACTGTAGAACACCAATTACAATAATTAAAAACAAGACAGATACAATATATAGTGCATAAAAGGTTACACAGATAGAAAAAGTTGAAAAACAATAATGATATTTATGCACTTGAACTAGATTTCCTTCGCCGAAAACGTGTGCTAATTGTAGGGACCGGACCAATCTTTACCTTGGCATTCGACATCACTTATTTAATCGTTCTAGTGCCCGATTATTATCATGAAACCTGTGATTATAAACAATCAAATCTAACTGTGATTTAACGGTGAACACAAAAGGAAGTGCCCTTCTAAAAACGATAAATAAACCCAATTTAATAAATCACCTTTTTGTTCTGCTAATTTGCGTGACAATGAGACGATGTGACCTCGGAAACACATCGCGACGGCAAAGCGTGAATCTTCATCCTACTAATATTTTAAATGTGACAGTTTGTGGGGATGTATAAATGTTTGTTACTCTTTCACAGTTGAAGGGATCTGGGTGAAATTTGGTACATTTGCTACTTTTTATTCTGGGCAAAATTAGCATCCCCCAGAAATGCGGGGAGTTGTACACTAGTCTATAATACAGCCCCTCTAACATTGTTGCGAAAAGAAAACGCTTGAAACGTAAATACTTGAATAGCGTTTGACACTCCGACAAGCCGGGAGCGGGAGCTGTCAGATTTCTGTATTTTTTTCCTAATTAAACATGATTTATCTAAATGGGTGCGATGTTTTAATAAATTGGAATACCAGATAATTACAGGCTATTATTGCATTTTATACTTTGATGCTGTCAATACTAATTCGAGTTTGTAAGAAATAATAACGGTTGCATGTCAGGATGTAACAACTGATGCTGTTTTAGTCTTTAGACGTCATCATAGATACCATTTAAATGGTTTAGCGGAAAAATGGTATGAACTTGTAACCTCGGAATTCTTTTTATAGATACTTTATTGGATTTTTTTATTTTATTATAGCAGGTAATTCTTACGAATTAACCGTGCTACTCTTTGGAGCTCTTTCATGCAAACACCATGATATTCCGGACATAAGCATTCAATCTTTTGGAAGCCAAAAAAAAAAAATGTTCATGCAGAATAACTATCGAAAACAGAACAAAAGAAGTCTCTTTATAGTTGTATAAACAAGCAGCCTACGTACTTTTATTTGTCATATTATCAAAAACGGTTTATATTTAAAATAGTTATATTCCTTTACAGAAAAGTACTAGCGCAAAGTGAAATGCTAGTACTGAAAGATCGCGAGCTGAAGGAGACACGAAACTTGTACAGCGCGGTCAAAGACATGCTCGCGTTGCAGCCCAGTCCGGAAATACAGGTAAATTTAAAGATTTACTTCTCTAGATAAACTTAAAATAAATATACAAGGATGTCTAGTAAAAAAAACCTGACACATTTAAACTGAAAATTTCCGTGTACTCTTTCAAATTGTTATATAATTTCGTGGTATTCTTTAGTGATATTTTTTTACGGAGGTTCTATGCCGTTGATGTAAATACAATTTTTATTTCATTTGAGCCTATAACTACCGTGACTATTGCGTATATAGCCTACATAAACCTACGTATACTCATTAAAAGTTAATTAATCATGATTTGACTGATGCATTTTAACTCATTTCCTAAACTATACATCAACATTACGAGTAGGTACGTAATTAATTAAAAATGTTAATAACTGTGTGCTACCGTGTTAGAAATATACTAAACTAGTGGCTCTACGCGGTTTCACCCGCGTACCCGGGAGATCTTAAACTTTTCCGGGATAAAAAGTTGCCTATATCCTTTCTCAGGCGCTAGACTAGTTGTGTACCAAAGTTAATTTAAATCGCGTCAGTGGTTTTAGCGTGAAAGCAAGACAAACAGAGTTACTTTCGCATTTATAATATTAGTTAGGATTTTTAATAAATGTGATTGACCAAAGAATATTCGATCATTCCTTTAAATATACATCAGCTTATTACGGTTTTTGCGTTATTACATGCACTCAATGTTAATATATTCCAAATGCCCATATATTCAGAAATGAAAATTAGTGAATCAATTATTGAATTTCTTTTCCAGCAAACTCTGAATAACACCCAACGTGCTCTCGCTCAGAGGACAACCAAATTAAAGTGCCTTATAGCTGGTAAGTTGAACACTATAAGTTATCAAATCCGATTCCGTCCTCGCCGGCGATGACCATCGCGACGTCCCACCCAGTCTCGTCTTGTTAGTGCGCCTCGTGCCGCAACAACCCAGTCCGTTCCCTAAAAAATCATGTAAAGTGAGTCCCCACTTAGCCCGGCGACGCCCTGAGCCGAGACACGGTCCCGCAGGGGACACCCTCAGCGCTGTCGCTTAAATTCTCCTCGGTTGAGAGCCCTCTGCGCTCACCGAAACAGTCCGCGTAAGGGTGTAAAAGCCATCTGAAGCTAACACCTTCTAGTCCATTAAAAAAAAACTAGTTATATATATATCTCACAAATCTGTCTAGCCATGTATCGTTTAACGATACTAATCTGTATGTAGTAAGTGAGTGGCTATAAGCGTCGTTGCGTCGTTTTATTTCTAAGTAGGTATTTAAATGTGCAGCAGCAGATATTACGTAAAAAGAACATGTTAAGTCACACGCAAAACTTGGATAGAATAAATAATGTTTAAATGTTATTTATGGAAGTATATTAGTGCTGTAATGAGAACTTTGTGTGATATTTATTTATTTTTGTCATACTCCGTGTGTTTGTTGACTCTAAATTCAATCTAGAAATTATTTCATTTGACCTAAGACATGTCCCTTGGCAAAAAATATAATCTTATAATATACTAGCAACCCGCCCCTTCGCTTCGCTTCGCACAGGTGCTTACACATTACATTAGAAACCTCCAAAATTGACAGTCCTTCTCTAACATATTATGCCATGTATTGTATATAAAACCCTTCCTCTTGAATCACTATATATAAAAAAAAACATCAAAATCCGTTGCGTAGTTTTAAAGATTTAACCATACATGGGCAGAGAAAGCGGTAGTGATAAAATATTTCCCCCCATAGAACTGAGCATGCGGGAGCGTCAAGTATCGGACCTCAGACTGGAGCTGAACCGTGCCAACGATGAGCTGCACTCGTTCAAGCAGAAATACTTTGAAATAAAGCGAGCGTTGGACGCCGATGAAGCGAGAAGGCTGCGAGTACCTTCTCCCGCTACACCTGGTTCAGCTAAATGAAGATACAGTTTATTTTGATTTAGAATATTGTGATATGCATTTTATAGATCTGGTGGACTGTGTCCTAGCAGTTGTGTGTAATGAGGGGATAGGGTTGTCATTGCCTATGAGCCTGAGTAGCCCGGAACTACTATACAGATTTGCATAAAATTTGGATTACATAAAGGATCCTTATATCACGGAAGATAATAAAGCTATAAATAGAAGTCATTTCTAAACAAACAATGTATTGTCGAGCAGCATAAGTTATTTGTTCCAGATTAAAATATCTAGTGAATAAACCAAGGTACGGTAGCAGGTTACTATATTGTACCACATAATTCAGCTAATATTGAAATATTTATTGAGAGAGATATATCCTTCTAAGGCTTTTTATGTACCATCTTCAGTCCCAAATAAATATTGTGGGATTATGAAGAAGTAGATAACGTATAGAAAAATAAATAATTATTCCTATTTGCCCAAAAAATACCCTTTTATATAGTTAAGATTTTTATAATTACATATCGCCGTCCATAGCGTATGATCGATTTTAAGTAATGTGCCAATTATATCAATAAATTACTGCGAAAATTGTTGTTTGTCAAAGCTTTTTGCTTGAAATAGTACAAATTGAAATTTAAATGCAGTAATTTTTGTAAGCTTTATACTGGTAGTGGTAGTAGTTACAATTTAGTAGAAAATAATGGGTAGTTTAATAATAATTTAATACGTTTTTTCATTGATCTCAGCAGCTTTTGAGCTAAGTGTTTTTGTTAAAAATTGTAGTGGTATATTATATATTGTTAAGTTATATGATGTTAGTTATGAAACTCTTTTGTTATTGGTTAAAATTATTATTACATTATTATGTGTTTTCTAAAAAGACTGAACAATTATTTGGGGTAAGTTTTGACAAATAAATAAAACACCAAAGTAATTAATCCGAAAACAATAGTTTTATTTAAGAACTTTTCACTTTCTCATAAAATATACACATTGTTTTTGTCATTAAACTAAACTGTAAGTAAATACTAATTTTAAATACCAATTCTCACGTTTTTTACCTCAAACAGGTGAATGTCCTGGCTATTGCGTTTCGGTCTAAACTTTTTAAACGTTACGGTGTTCTTTCATGTACAAATTCGTCACTTAAACTCTATTTAGAAAAAAAATTAAATGAAAGCATGATTTTGTACATTTCAAATAAAAAAAAAAAACGAAACACGACCTTCTGTTTTCTCGTTAATAAAGTGTGATGATAAAATTCTACAGTCCTTTTGTTGATACTTAAAAATTAACAGTTCTAATGCATGCGGGCGCGCTCGGACCGGAGGCGCGCGTACGCATGCGTACACCTGCGTACACTTGCGTACGCCTGCGTACACGTGCGGACACTTGCCCTTTACAAATGCGATCAAATGCTATAAAACCAGCTGGGACCATTGACCATGCATTGAACGTATCCTAATGTACATAGTATACTCCGGCAAATTGCTACAACCTCTCTTGTACATGCGAATGGATAATGCTATCGTGCTCGCTAATATAAAACTCCCATCAATTTGTCAGTTATCTATTGATGGACTAATTAATTTTATGACTATTATTATAGTAACAATCGCCCATAAATTAAGCTCAATTAAACGTACGATGCTAAGCGTGTCATTAAACAGTCTCTAGAAAAAAAACGTAATATACTGTGTTATCGATTACTGTGTTATCGAACAGCGATCGAATCTCCTTCAATGTCGGTTTAAAACTAAACAGTAACCATTACAATGTTATTCAAGCATCGGCACCAATGCATTGCGGTTATATACACGCCAGGCGATTTTGTGAGCTGTACGCGTGAAAATAAGGGTGACAAGTGTATAAACACGTGAGCACTATCCAAACGCTAGTCGTTTCAATACTCTGGCAGTCGACAGACGCTCGGGGCCGAGCCCGCACGCCCCACGCGACCCATGCTCCACACACACACCGCATCGGCCCTCGATTACACGCATTTTACAATATCAGTATTTATATATAGCTGTCCCAACTTACCGAATACAAACACAGAATCAACTATTCGCTCTTTTTTTTCTAATCACGCGGCGTTTGCATCGAGACGGCCGTACTAGTTTTATATTACATAATAACCCTTATATAAAAAAATAAAAATAAATCTCACACACACATAATTTTTCGGATTTGTCTGTATGTGTCGAATTGCACTACATACGTAAATAGAAGCTATTATTTAGCTCACAAAAATATATATATAAAAAAAAACTTGCATGTTTTTCACTCGCCGATAGTGACGCCACTCTCTGTACATACAAAAGTGTTTACAACCGTTACTTATATTTTTTTTTATAAAACATATATCATATAGATTTACAGTTGTTCTTCGTATCGATGTCATAAAGGTCCACACCATCACTTATCATTTTATTGTCAGACAAAACACGTGTTCGAATGATCGGAGGCTCCACAGTTCCGCGACTCGACTCGACTCGCCGTATCACTCGCGAGCGCCGTGATGCGACGCCTCGATGCAAACACCCCAATCATAATGATATCACTCGTTGGCTTACGACATAGGTACTTATGACATAATTGCGATGGAATCAATAAAACTATTGTTTGTTTTGTATGTTGTTTTGTTGTCGGTCGGCGTGACTACGGTACTGCAACGTAACGCAACGCAACGCGCCCGCCTAGTGCACGTCGGAGCTCTCCTTGTTCAGCTGGTGGTTGGCTGGGTCCGAGGTGTTGATTGGCTGTTGACAATACACATTGTTTTTATATATATATTCGACTAAACTAAGTGACTAAGACTAATGAGTATATACCATTGCTAACTTTACCATCTACTTGTGTGTACGTACATTTTTATAATTTTGATCAAAAAATCTAATTTATTTTAGCACAGTTTTATGTATGGTCAATTTGATTCTAAACTTACACACTTATTAATTAATAATATTAATATGTAAAATTATAAACATTTGAATTTAAAAATAGTATATATTTCTGAATGTTGTATTATATCACCTATATAGTTACCATAATATAAGCTTTGCTTAATTTAGAATCAGATTGGTAGTGTGTGACAAATGTCTAAGTATATAAAGATCGTGTCTTATATATCGTGTGTTGTGTCTCGTGACTCGAGTAAGGTTAGGTCAGATCAACGTTACTGTATCAACATATGACTTGGGTGCTTTCAACTAAATACCACTAGCAACTGTATAAGCGGTGAAAGGGACAAAGCGCAATGTACTTTTCGTGGAAGAGCTAGGACAGGTACTACTCCTGCATACCCCTACGACGCTACTCTACCCCTGGTCCCATCACTGCCGCTACAGCGTCTCCTCATGGAGCTCTGGTATTTATGGGTCGTGTCTCTCATCTTGTGTGTTGTCTGTCATGTCGTTTCGTGTGTCGTGTCCTGGCGTATCTCGTATGTCATGTCCTGTCGTGTCTCATCTATCCTCTCTTGTGTTATATGTCAGGGGTGGCCAACAAGTCGATCGCGAGACTAATTTTGGTCGTTCGCGAATCACTTTTTGTCGATCACTTACAAGTTCCATAATAATCATTTACTGCCTTACGTGTCTAGTAGGTCCGTTCTAGTATCTAGTTACGTTTCTACTAATCATAGAACTTGCAAGAATCATTGTTTGTATCGAAGCACATTACATAAACACCCTCACTACCTGAGAAATGGGTAGATCGCGACACAGTTTTAAAATGAAAAGTCGATCTCTTCTCCACAAAAGTTGGCCACCCCTGTTATATGTCATGTCTCTTCTCTCTCGTCTCGCGTGTCGTGTCTCTTGTCACGTGTGTTGTATCTCCCCCCCCCTCCCCTTCCCTCCCCTCTCCAATCTCCTCTCGTGTAGTGTAGTGTAGCGTAGTGTATACGTACCAGAGTGATGGGCGGCTGCGCGGGCGGCGGCGCGGGCGCGGGCTGCGGCGGCATGGCGGGCGGCTCGTGCACCGCGGTGGTGGAGTGCGCCGCTTGAGCTCCGCCGCCGCCGCCGCCGCCGCCTCCGCCGCCGCCGCCGCCGCCGTAGTAACCGCCGTTCATGCCTGCTAACATATACACATGTTAATATACATATATATATGACAAATGTCTTAACAAGTCCCAAAATAAATTATTTTAAACGATAAAATTTCGCATATTTTATTTCCTGTTAACGTATACATTTATGGCCCATTTAATAAAACGGTTTTCTATTTCGACGAATAACTTTTAAAATATTGGATTAACTAATAAAGTGCATTTGTCCATTTTTAATGATCACTTTATTCTCTACAACTTTTGTTTGAAACTTTTTTTTCTTTTGTCAATACTTTTGATGAAAAAAAGCTTTATTTTCTGGCCTAATAACTAAGCACTGTATTTTGTAACATCCAGTGAAGTTCATATTTCATTTGCAAACATCTTAAACAATTGTTTAAGAAATGGTGTACAAAGGCCAGGGATAATATATAAAACCATAAATTATAAGCGTTAAATGAATATATGTTTCAACAATGATAGAAAAAACATTGGATTTTTAATTTGTATTATATATTTTATTTCATTGACGTCTAACTACTTATCAGCCGGAGGGAGGTGTACGAGTGGGGTGTGTGTACTCACTCTCGCTGTATGTGCTCGGCGGCTGTGTCTGCGGCTGCGGCTGGGGCTGCGACTGCGGCAGCGGCAGCGGCAGCGGGAGCGGCAGCGGCTGCGGCGGCGGCTGCAGCGCGGGCGGCGCGCCGGCGAGGAAGTAGTCCTTGTTGACGCAGTTGCGCAGGCAGTCGGGGATGCGGCCCACGATGGCGCGCCGGATCTCGGACGCGGCCATCTCGCGCAGCTCCTGCGCCGACGCGTCCGAGTAGAAGGCGGCGTGGGGAGTGCACAGCACGTTGGGCGCCTCCTTGAGCGGCCCCTGGAACACGTTGAAGGGCTCGTTCTCGTGCACGTCGAGCGCGGCGGCGCGGATGCGGCCCTGCTTCAGCGCCGCCGCCAGGCCCTCGTCGTCCACCAGACCGCCGCGGGCCGTGTTCACCAGAAACGCGCCTGCAATACACACACAATATACATCATTCAAATAATATCCAGCGACATTTTTCACATAGGGTAATATTATTCTACTAATATTATAAATGCAAAAGTTAATGAGTATGGGTGTATAGATAAATGTTTGGTAGTCTTTCAAACAACAGTATTACATGTGGATGAAATTTAAATCACAATTTATAACCAGAATTATCACAAATGCTACTTTTTATTCCAGGAATGTGGGTGGAACTCTGAACTCTACCAATGAAAAATAAATATAGAACGTGAGATATGACATGCCGATTGGCTTGGTTGGTGGTTTAGCTTTGAACTTGTCTGATTATCATGTTTTATGCCAACTTGATGATCACTGTAGAGTATGTAAAAAGCAACCTGCCAACCTAAGAGCAGCAGTAACCACCAACCAAGGCTTATGTATTTACCACCTTCGACTTATTTATTTATTAACAGATATCTCCAGTTTTTAGAAAATATATAAACGGTAAATATATATACTGATGTTAACATACCTGGACGCATCTGTTTTATAGTGAACTCGTTAATGAGGTGGTGATTGTGCTCGTTTAAGCTGCAGTGCAATGATACACAATCACTCTGGAATAGGAGGTCCTGGAATGACAGAGAAAACATGCTTAATAAAAGAATCTTATATTTTAATTTAGGATTATATTATACATCTTTAGATTATGTTATATTCTAGAATGTACACAAGGTATGCATATCTAAGAAGAATTTGAGGGCAAATCTGCCCGCTTTACTAAAAATAGAATGGTAAAATAAATAAGTTTGAATATGTCTTTTTAAAAATCAATATTATAAAACAATTTTTAATGTAAAATCATTTATAAAGAATAGTCAGAAATGTGGATGTACATTTCCGATTGTTCTTAACTTTGCCGTGGACGGGAATAAAACCCACTACCCACCGCATGAGGATTACAGTATCTTATCACCATGCCATCGTGCCGTTTACAATGTTTACACAACAGCATAATGTTGACTTCATTGATAGTGCCTCGTAACGTAAACAAGAATACACTTCGTTGATTCTCACACCTGTTGCTTGTATTACAATATTCACTACATATAAATAAGTTTTTGTGGTGGTGGTAATCTCTGGATGAACCAATTTTAAATGTTATTTTATTTTACCAATAGAAAGCCACGGTATATGGATATTAAATATTTTATCCCCAATATATTTTTATACCGAGTTACGGTACAGAACCTGAAGTTTAGGATATAGGCCACCGCGCGGGGCTAGTGCCGAATAGTGGACTAGACATGCCTTTAATTGTGACAGGGGACGCATTCCTTCACCGAAAGTCAGTAGTGTGTAGTCAATAATCTTAAGAGGCATTGACCAGGGGTTTGCAGCTGCACCTAGGTTCTTTTTTTCTCCTGCGTTTGACTGTCAGTCCTAGCTTGGGATATGGGCGGTTGGTAGTCGTTTATTATGTTAATCTTATTATTTTATTTTAACTGTATTGCTACTATTTTAATTTAAATCTTTGAAATCTATGTTATATTTTATTAAGTCATTTACTATAGCTATTGAAAATTTGACAACGATTGTACTCAAGATTTATTTCCTGCACCTAGGCAGGCAGGCTATGAAGGGTATAGTAGAGCGTATGTCTGTTCGTTATGCGGCCGAGGCCCACGATGCTCCTAGGTAGGCAGGGTGTCGTACCTGGAGCGTGTAGACCCTGGTGAGTCCGAGCGACTTCTCGATGCCGTCGGGCAGGTAGGGGTCGTAGAAGATGACGTTGAAGCCGAACGCCTTGGCGCGCAACGCCACCGCCGAGCCGATGCGGCCGAGGCCCACGATGCCGAGCGTGTCGCCGCGGATGCGCGCGCAACCCGTCGCCGCCTCGCGGACCTGCTCCGGACCTGGAAATAACCACGACACGTTAAGAAACAATAATTCATTAATATCCTGATTTCAAACTAAGCAAAGCTGGTGATATGGTAACCAGGATAGTTTAAATCTATACTAATATTATTAATGCCAAAGTAACTCTGTCTGTCTGTATGCCGGTCTATCTCGCTTTCACACTAAAACTGAACCAATTTAAATGAAATTTGGTACACAGATAGTCCAGTGCCTGAGAAAAAACATAGGCTACTTTTTATCCCGGGAAAATTAATTTGTCAATAAAGTTATTAATTTGTTTTGAATGTTAGATTTTATTTTAAAAAATTCAATTTACACAAAATTTTAATAAAAAGCTCACGTTTTACGAAAAATTCATAATGGCATTTGATTGTTTTGCTAAATTGAAAAAATAACCACGAAACTTTGCACGTTTTCTTTGTTAAGTTATAAAACCATATAGTACGGCACGTGCAACCATGTCGGTCTACGATATATAATAATTTTCGTGGCATAACTATTAGTTTTACTAAGCTGACATGGGGAGGAGTTACATGACACGAGGCGATAAATATATATCCTGGGACATTTTTCACACACAGTCTCTGCTTCCAAACGAGCTTGTGATATGGTAACTGACTGCTGATATACCACACATACTACTTTTAAATAAAATTACATCCAGACACGGAACAAACAAACATATTCATGCATACTAATGTATGTCCTGGGTGGGATTCGAACCCACGGCCAGCGGCTTCACAGTCACTAACCACAAAGCCAATTGGCCTGTCAAATATAATCATTGGGTATACTGTACTATCGGGAACTCGTAGTTCTACTAATATTATAAATACGAAAGTGTATGAGAATTAATAGATGTTTGTTACTATTTCACGCCAAAACGTCTGAAAGGATCTGCTTGAAATTTGGCACAGAGGTAGAATATATTCTGGAATAACATATAGGTGACTTTTATGTCGGGAAAATTAAAAGTCCGCGGGGAATGCGGGTGAAACTGCGGGGAGTAGAGATGGGCGGTGGGAATAAACCCGAAAGGAATAAACCCGGGTTTATTCCCAAATGGGAAAGAACCGGGTGTTTACGTGGGAAGAAACCCAATGGACGGGTTTTTTCAATTGAAATGGTTTATACGATATATCTCTTAAACTATTCATTTGACTTAAAAAAATTGGTAACATTTTTTGTTGCAAATTAAATTCTCTACAACTTTGGTTCAGTAACTTTTTGTCGTAGAACTAGAAATGAAAAAGTTATAAGTGAAAATGTTCAGAAACTCGAGCAAACCGTTTCTTTTTGTGGAGCGATGTGTGGATGTCGAAAAGCAGTGCTGAAATGTTCTGCAGTGTGCTTTTATTGTTCTGGAGAGACTAAGAGCAACTCGGAATCCTACTACTATTATAAAGGCGAAAGTTTGTAAGTATGGATGTATGTATGGATGTTTGTTACTCTTTCACGCTCCAACGGCTGAAGGGATCTGCTTGAAATTTGGCACAGAGCTAGAATATGTTCTGGAATAACACATAGGCTACTTTTTATCCCGGGAACGCGGGTGAAACCGCGGGGAGCCACTAGTGAATAAATAAAAATGACTTTGACGATGAATCGCCGACATTAACACCCCTTCCTTCTCCAGTTCTCACACTGATGTTCAATTCAGAAAGCTGATCAGATGCTGAGCCGCAGCTTGGTCCATCGGAAAAACTGAGGACGGAGTTCAGAAACGAACTGTGGCAAATAAATGCTAGCATACCGTTCTGCATTTACCGTTCTTTGTCCCTCAAGAGGAATAGTAGCAACATGGCCAGTTTTGGAGACAAACATAGCCACCATTTTTTGCAACACTCCGTGAACGAACAATTTTTGTTGGCTTTACTCATTTTCGAACACTCGAGACTGGTTTTTGTTTCGGGTTCGTACGCGTATATCCAGGATTCGTCACCTGATGCGATGTTTTATATAGCATTTGAGGATCCTGCGTGTCTTTCGAAAGTTCTGACGCACCAAGTAACACGAGCCGCTTTTTGCTCTTTATAGAGCGAATGCAGTATCCATCGGGAAAACAAATATTTTACACCTAATTGTTCATGCAAGATTATTTGTATTTGACTCATCTCAATGTCTAGAGTTGCCTGAATTTCGTAGTATATCACATGTCGATCTTCTTCAATCAGCTTACGCTCAGCATCAACGTTTTCTTGGGTGACTGCAGTTTTTGGACGACCTTGACGAGGATCATCACTGAACTTGATACGTCCACGTTGAAATTCAGCAAACCAGCGATGAATTGTGGTTTTGGATGGGGCTTCATCACCAAATGTAGAAATCATCCGGTCAACACACTGTTCTTGTGTTAAACCACTTCGGAAGTCATAATAAATCATCGTTCTTGAATTTTCTCGAGTCCATTTTCTCAACGACTAAACAAGTTTGACAAAACCTTGTGACAAGACCGAGAATCGTTTTTTAAATAAATAAATGGTATTCGATTTGTAAAACCAAAGACTTTTCAATTTAAAAGATTTTAATATGACAGGAATGGTGGAAATATTCCATTCCCATACTTTTAGTGCAGCCCTCGTAGATATTGGCTCGTCATCATTGTCATTGTCATGATCTTTGTGTTTATAAAACAGGTTCCAATTGTATGAAATAAAAGGTATTTTTGCTGCCCTGTCTGTAGTCAATCTGTTTTTTTTTGCGACTATGTATATGGACGTGCGTGCTAAACAATCGTTCTGTGGCTGCTGAAGTACAGGGAGCAGTTAGAATCCGTACTGCAACCCTACTCAACAATTTGGAACTCCAGAGTCCTCTCGACCAAACTACTGGGTCCATTTCGGTGACATCCTTCCATATAAATATTCTACTCTATAAACCCTATTTAGCTCTATAATTGGATAAATCAACACCAACGACAATATTGTGCGATTGGTTAACGTCGTGTATACACTCCATCCACTTTGTGTTCTTCTTCTAATTCAATGCCTTGCTATCTTGGATCCAATAAATATGCAGCATAATGAATGGGTGTCAAACATTTATTTGTTCAGCTAATTACAGCATTTTTTATATCTTGTTTGTGATGCTCATTTAGAACGGATATGTCCGGAAATGCAAAATTAAATGTGGACTTAATATCTTTGAAGGCCATATAAACTTAATTTATAAGTATTCTACTGCCTTCGAGTTTGAAAATAGTATCTGTTATAGGTCCCAGTAGTTTAATACAATTTTCTACTATTAACAGTAGATCTGTTAATAGTAGAAAATTGTATTCTCCGAAATATTAGTTAAATGTAGTCGTTTAATGAGGTATATCGTTATTAGCAATGTCGTAAATATTTTTGATAAGGCGGTCATATAGCATTCAACCGGGACCTTTGTTCTAGGTTGATATAACCGGTATGATGTTCTAAGCGCAGTAAGTCGCAGTAAACGGTTTTGACGTATTTATTGATTTTTTTAAAGTAAACAAAGTTAGATTAGCTCTAACTAGTAGTAATAGTACTTAAATAGTACGTACTATTTGATATATACTACACATAACATATTTGTAACATCGCTAAATATGAAAAAACCCGAATACTTTCCCATTTGGGAATTTTCCTCGGGTTCTTCTCTCAATATTCCTATTTTGGGTTCTTTCCCGGGTAAAATCCCATCACTACTTGTCGCTCAAAGCGGATGAACACACAGAAACAGACAGATATGAAGAAGCGGGTTTTGACTTTACTGCATGCACGTGTTTTGTTTCTAAAAATTAGAAAATACCCAACTAAATTAGCTCAAACTAGTAGTAATAGTACTTAGATAGTACGTACTATTTGATATATACATGTATCTACACATTACCTATTTGTTACATTGCTAAAAATGAAAAAACCCGAATACTTTCCCATTTGGGAATCTTCCTCGGGTTCTTTCCCTCAATCTTCCCATTTTGGGTTCTTTCCCGGGAAGAATCCCATCACTAGCGGGGAGCCACTAGTATACTTATACTATCAAGCTATAACCACAAACGGTATCCGCATAGCTATTGGACACGTTAATCTTGTTAGTGTAGGTAGACAGTTGATATTTAATATTATGTAGTGAAACGTAAGGCAACCGCAAGCTGTGCCCAGACTGTTGCCGTAGGTCAGTTGCACCGTATTATCAACTTATATTAAATAAGCTGCAGACTGAAATAGTCATTTGATGACTTATTTATATCCTTATGTTGTATTAATTATGTACTATGAACGATTTCACTTAAATTTTCCTGGGAAAGTAGCCTATGTGTTAAATCCCGGTTATAAACTATCTGTGTACCAAATTTCAAGCAGATCCCATCAGTCGTTTTGGCGTGAAAGAGTAACATCCTTCCATGCATCCATTCATACTCACAAACTTTCGCCATTATAATATTACTAGCTGCCGCCCCGCGGTTTCACCCGCGTAGTTCCCGTTCCCGTGATCAAAGGAGTATTAAAAATAGATGTTGCCCGATTCTCAGACCTACCCAATATGCACACAAAATCTCATGAGAATCGGTGAAGCCGTATCGGAGGTTTAATCACAAACACCGCGACACCAGAATTTTATATATTAGATTGCGAAGATTATATACAAACATGCATACCTGTGAATTTTTTCCCTTCTCTGACCATGTTGGCGAGCCAGTACGTCCGCCGGTACAAATTCAATATGAGACACATGGTCGTGTCGGCTACCTCCTCCACGCCGTAACCCGGCACATTACATACAGCTATGCCTGAAATTAACAAAAAGAAAAACTGATTTACAATTGCTTTATAGATAACCTAGATTACTAGATTCTGCCGCGCGGTTTTACCCGTGTAGCTTTCGTTTTCGAAGGAATGCGGTGTTAAAATGTAGACAATGTAGTTTGGTACTCTGGTAATGAAGTTTTCCATTGGTGAGAATTATTCAGATAGTTTCAGTGGTCTCGGCCCTTATTGAATACAAACAAACAAAAAAAAATCCTTTGTAATTTTTGTATAGTGTTTATATGATCTGCTCAATTAGCGTGTATTAGAAAATACTGGAAAGTAACCTACTAAAACCGTAAAGTAGTATATGTAGTAATTTATCTAGTTGAAACACTAACATCTTTATCAGAAAAACTTTAGGATCAAATTAATACTGTGACAGAAAAAATGTCACAGTATATAAATTAATCTACGTTTTAATACCAGTGGGATAACAAAAGAGATATTTAAGCTTAAAATTTCATACAACATCGTTATCCTGTGACCTACACACGGTTATCATAACGATAAGAGCAACGTTCTGTACAAAGATAGGTTACTTACAATTGACAGAAACGTATGTACTAAATGTACTCAATGTAATCAAATTCCAAAGAAAATTGTTATCTTTATGATATCACGGTCAAGTATAGACAAGTACAGAAATAAGTTTATTCGTCGAATTTATCGATTAAACTGTGACTAGTAATTAAAGCCTGTTGTCACTAAGGAAACTCATAACTAAAGCTAAATATCCCGGGTCATTTTTCACACACGGCCAATCTGATTCCAAATTAAGCAGAGCTTGTGATGCGGTAACCAGACAGCTTATATAGGTACTGCATTTAAAATACACACTTATATTTACATTCAGGCACAGAACAAACAGACATAGTCATGCATAAAAATGTTTGTCCTGGGTGGGATTCGAAAACAAAAGTCTGTCCATCTGACCTTGTTTGGGTCTGTTGTGATTTTAAAATTCAGGGTATTTGAAGTGGTTATTATAAATAGGCTTAAGTATAACTTCTTCTATACTAATATTATAAAGCTGAAGAGTTTGTTAACTTGAACAAATACAAGGTCAGACGGCTTTTTCTAGACAAAACCACTTAAATGCTCATTATAAACATTTGGTATTCCCCTATTCCCATGTGCGTCACCGACCGTTTGCTTTAGTATTATGTCGTTTATAATAAATTATTCAGACATAAATTCTCTAAGGGTAAAATCAAAAGTCAGATTAGTCAAACCTACCAATTATAACTTTACATACCTACATCATATTTCTGATTATAATTATGTGTCAAATTCGTCGTAAGTATTTATTTTTATTTATGTTTGAATACATATGTTACAACCCAGTTCCAAATGATTACAAATTTATTATTTTTTGGTTGTTATTTGTGTTAGGTATTTATTTATATCAAAATCAATTAAAAATCTTATAAGGGACCCATAAATGAAAAATATACATAGAGAGCTGTTCAGAAGCATAAAAAAATAACCCTCTTTTATAACAAACTACACAAGTAAACACATAAACAACCATTACCATTACAACCATAGGAAACAAAAACAGTGACTCACCTAATTCACCGGCGGCTTTGACATCAATATTGTCGACGCCCGACCCGATGCGCACTATAATCCTCAACGCCTTGAACTTCTCCAGGTCCTCCTTGGTGAGTATGATGGTGTGCCACATGAGTGCGCCCACCGCCTCGTTCAGCACCTTCTCGTGTATCTCCGACGTGGACTGAGCGTCGCAAAACGCAACAGTCGCCACGTCCTTTAGTATTGGCATCTCGACGGTGCAGTCGCGGCCGTCTAACAACGCCACTAGGGGCCTGGAAATGATAACAGTGGTCGGTCAATATAGTGGAAACATATTCAAATAGGTCTTCAAGGAAGGTGACTTCTTAAAACTAGAATGTTAGCCCATTTTTGTTAAAATATATAAGAATGGTAATTATAGTTTGTAGATTTAATTAAACATTTGTATTTATTTAACGAGTGCTTATGCTTCGCGGTTTCACGCGAGTTCCTGGGAGAGCTACTATGAACTTGGTATTAAAAGGTAGCCTAAGTCTTTTCTCAAGCTCTAGTCTATAGCTGTACCTACAGAATGATTTTATCAAAATCGGTTCGGCAGTTTTATGGTGAGAGATATAACAGACATACAGAGTTAATTTAGCATCAATACTGTTAGTAGGGATCTACGAACTTCGAAGACATTTTTCACCATGTATTTAATATCAGCCAACAAAACGTGCGTCATTTGGCATACCTTAGCGACAGTTACCGGATATCAATTATTATCTGTATCATATCCCCTTATCAGACATATAGAATATATCGAATACCTACATCATTTACTAACAAAAAAACATTGCATCACACGTTCATTTACGCCGCTGTTATTCTATTCGCTGACTACGCGCGTAGTCTAAACAAAGCTGACTCACCAGCGCGGTGGTCCGTCTAAAATATAACAGACAACTAGTCGATTTATATTGATGTACATTGTACATTACATTAGCAGTCGACGACCGATGCTTTCTAAAACCTTGGCTGCTTACGCACTGTATCGCTGTTTGAATAAAAGATGATCTTACTGTTGTTTTATTAAGCGGTGGGATTTTTATTACAATAGTCTATAGACTGCATGCTCAAGATGTCAAAATTGAATGCATTTGAAGTCCGCCAATCCGCACTAACCGCGTGGTGGACTATGGGCTAAAACCCCTCGTTTTTAGGAGGGGCTCGTGCTCCTCGGTGGAGACGTAGGTATGTATAATATACTAATTAGGGAGACAAGAGGAAGAGGAGACGAGACGACTTCTTCTTCAAACAACTTATGTTGCTACTTCGCCTTGCTTTCAGTTAATTGTAATCTCTTATCATTATACCAGGTCACAAGATGGCGTTAGTAAGTGCTACTGATAAAGATTTGATAGCGAAGTGCATAGCGTTAATATCTCGTAAACAAAGAAAAACAATACGTTGATTATGCAACATTATTGCAATCACAAGTCTATGTTCATTAAGTATAATATAAAATAGTTAAATCGCAGTTTCATTCAGTATCGGTCGATCAATGTCGGAAAATGTTTTATATGCGACAAAGCAAAGCATTTATACAGTAATAGTATCTCTAAATAATAAGGGATTATTTATTTTTAGAAAGAGTGATACGTACATACATAAGTCCTAAATAAATCAGTCCTATTTTTAAAACTACAATTTACAAACAATAAAAAGTTGGCACGATATTTTCCCCACAAATCCACGAGTCCAACGTTATTTCTAAACTATCAAACAAGAATCTCAATAAATCTAATAAATGATTATACTGGTCTATCAATTTAACTGTTAATTTGCATATTCAATCTCATTTACATTACAAAACTGTAGCTTATAAATAAATTAAATACCTCCATGAATATTTAACTATTTGCACTGATTTTCATAGATTTGTAGCGAATAATGGAGAAGCAATATTATGCGTCTAATCTTCGTTTTATCATTATTCTTGCACATGATAATCGAGTTTGTTTAATACACTACCTAATATCCAGATTGAATTAACATACGTTCGAAATGACCCGGGGCCTATGTAAACTCCTAATCATATAATAACTCTGTTATAACTACTATACAATAAAGCCCATTTAGAAGACAACGCACACAAATTGATGAACAAATTAACAAACTAAATACTGGAAACTTTGGATTTTGGGCCACAAGTCGTACAAGTTAGCTAAGCACGGATCATCGGGGGGTCAAAGGGGGGACGGGCACATCCCCCCTCCCCCCACACCCTGGAATAATTAAAGCACACCAGTACGATTAAACTAATAATTTAAACTTTCGTCATAGCGAAGTGGAATTATTATTATTGCCGGCGAAAGTTTCGGGCGGTGAAACGAGAAAGTAATTCCAAGCGGGGGACTGGAGTTTTCAGAAATTTCAACAAACTTTTCCGGGGCCAGACGAAAACAGATTTGGTGGCAAACAAAGAGGCCGGGGTGGGTCGGGGGTGTGGGGGAGGGGACACAACCCCTTCGGGCAAGTTTTGATGGAAACCAAATAGGATTAGTGCGAGAAAAGAATAAGTGGAGTGAACCCAATGGCGGACGTTGCTTTGTTAACTTGCCGCCTGCCGCTCGCTGGACTACTTGCAGTCGAGTCGCGCGACTGTCGTCGACCAACTTTGGCCAGAGTTGGATCTTTCAATAAACTGTTTGAGTTAGCAATTGTGATTTTGTACTCTGTATAAATTAGATGATGGTTTTATATTTTGTAATTGAAAATCAGAAGTAATTTCTCTGAGTGATTATAGACGGATCCTCGTTTCGACTTATATTGAAAAGTGTTTTGTAAAATAGCAAGCCAAACAAATAAATTCTTAATAGATAAGAGTCATAAAAAATAAGTAGGTATATCTCCTTCTTCGTGACAAACACGTGTCACGAAGAACCTTTAGGAATTTGCTGCGCCTTGCTTTATCTACATATTATTTGTGAAGTCGGTTGTAAGTAACCCTCTGAACTTTTCTTTTACAAAGGATTCCAACCTTGACATTGGCTATCAGGGGCACATATAATATATTGGAATTCTAAATGTAATAATAATAAAGTGTATTACCTCGACTGCAGGGGTCCATTTGCGATTGGACCCCGCATGCTATCCATACGCGCTCTCTTTGGCAGCATCTTGCGTTTGTCCATTTAAAGCGGCAGAGCCGCTTTAACCACCGCTCCGCAGCGCGTCACCTGAAACAAAACATAAAATCACATTTAATTATTATGAAATAAAATCTATTAAATATGCAGGGTCTCATACATAAAATGTTATGACAAATTTATAAGTTTCATTAAGTTATATTGTCGTCGAAGCCGGCGTTTATAAATCTATTTGATAGTACAGAATCTACAGTGAAATTATTCATCTATACTTTATCCATCGTATAGGAGTATAGTTTAGATACTTGTATTATACTGTTTTGGTTAGAAGAGGGACCGGTAAAGTGACAGGCATATGGGATAGGATGAGCATTTTATTGGCAATGCCCCTAAAAGTCGGCTTACTTAAGAACCTAAGTTATGTTAACATAAAGTAATTACTTAAGTTGATGTGTGAAAATAGTAAAATTATTATTTTTGTTTGTACGTTGTTATTTTTTTACGAGCAATTGAGAAATTTTGATATCGCTACGTTAATGGTTTATTAAATAAGGTATAATTTGTGCCCACGCAGAGACATGAAGTCGCCTATAATTGACTCGTGCAAGCTTACATGTGGCTTGGCCACAATTAAATGCTTACTTAATGAAATTTAGGACAATGAAATTCAAATTTAATTAACTTGTTTTAAGACTGAGCTGAAAATTATTAGCGCCTAAAAACATTTTTATAAAATATAGGAAATCTTTGCTATGGAATCTAAAAACGAAGATATTCTATTGACATAGTCCTTATCCTATTCTTGATTAAAAAATATCTAAAAAATCATAACAATCAGTTAGTAAGTTGAGTTATAATCACATGAATGAAAAACTATGAGTATCCTAATTTTAGACTATTATGAGGTATGAATGTATCGTCATCAGATACTCACAATTGTAATGTCAAGAGTGTCGGTGTTCGCATAGCGCCGACGTCTACGTCTGTCTTGCGTCGCATCGCATAAATTTTACCTAGGGCAAAAACACATCTTGAGTTTTTACTTATAACAACTTCAACATAATGGGGACCTTGTATAGTTTTTGTTTGTATTTGTTATAGAGACGGGGTAATGCGTAATACTTTATGAATAATAACTAACAAATAACGATCTTGAAGTACTTAGTGAAAAAGAAGATGTAATTAATAACTATGTATCAGGTATTATATATTTCATATTTATCTCTAGATTCAGATTTCGATATGGTTTTCATTAGTGTAGCTGTCTTTCCAAGACCATTTTGCAAAGATTTTTTTTCATTTACGGTAAATTACAGAGTATCCTTATTACCGGGAAATCAGTAATTTATTTTACTAACTAAAACACCTAAGAAGTTACGAATGCTTTCTCAACGTGCTGTGAACGCAAGAATGAGACAGTACATATATAAAACTACTGATTTAGATAACCCTCATTTGTGTATACAAGTGTTAATATTAGTGGCGTCTCTTGAACTTTACAATATATTCACCAATGTTGACAGACTTGTTGGCTTAACGCCAGGCATTGTTGTGAAGAATAAACTTCCAGGGGGAAAGAAGAAAAGAAAATGGTAGGACAGTAGGGCGATGTTTAGAACTAACGTATTTTGGCTATGTACCTACATATACTTTAATAACAGTGATCAAACAGTAAGTATATGAGTGGAAAGTGATCTCAATAAGAAGATTAAAAAAAAATCAAAAACAACCTAGACGCTACTCGATGGTTCAAATATTTTCATAACCAGTGGCTAATAGCCGCCAAGCGGTCTACGTAAGCTTTTTTGAGATTTACTGATATCTGCACGATATACATTAAAAATGATATTTTTGTATCAGTCAGAATTCGATTCGAGGAGAGCGGTTTGGTAAGTGATAAATTGTTTCTCTATATGGAAAATCAAGATAGTATTCATACGAGTCAATATTCTGTGACTTCTTCTAACGTTGTAACTTTAGGAAGTTTAAAAATCTCGACTGGCTTATCAACAAACCGATTGACCATATAAGCACGTGTATGATTTAATCGAGCATCGTATGAAACGAGAAAACCGTATCGAGTGAGGTAACACGTGTAAAATCCTATGCACAGTGTAACCTTCGGCTTTGCAGTGATTACGTGAACGGCTCGGCTCACGTAACGTGACTAATGCGATACTAAAACTCTACTGGAACTCTGCTGTTACGTTACCGAGGTAAATACTAATACTAAATACATACCGATAGTGTCGTTAAAATGTAGGTACTCTTCGGATGAGTAAAAAGTTGTGCCCATTAAATAATATTTATTACTTATCTAATTGTGTAGTATGTATGAAATCAAACAATAACACGTCGCCGTCTCTACGTGCCCTAGTATAAGGAAAACATATTTTTATTTTTTTAAATGTATTCTTAGTTTTAAGGTATATATGCTATGGGCCTTGTAGCATGAAATAAAGATTTATTATTATTATTACTATAATAACAAAATCTTCATAACGTCAACATAACCGTTTGTTCGTATGTCCTACATACTGTTCTATTAATGTGGGGTTTAGAACTTAAGAGACACCTTCAAAAACTGTTTTCTTTATGACATTTGGCATTATGCTCCTCGGGGCATTTATACGAGCGGTATAATGAATAAAGACCCGTATGTAATGTGAATATTTTAGACTTGTTTCGGGGCAACTTAATTGTCTTTTTAGCAAATCCATTCAATATTAATAATTTTACATAGTTCAGTACATCAACAATGTTCGCGGTCTAACGTAGGATTCAATGCTGTCTGGCGTAAGAAAATAGCCTCTTTGATAAGAAGACTAACGAGAGCAGCAACAGTAGGTATTTTAAATATGATAGCAAATAAGGTAGATTCAAGATTGTCCTCTGACTCCCACAGAAGACGAAATCAAATATTACTTTTATGTTTTAGATTTATGTATCGCTCTAACATAGTTTAAGATCTTACTAACACTATTTACGGGTTGCCTTAATAAATTATATTTTTATATGTATTATATAACGACGCCCGTAGTTACACAATTTCATACGTATGTTTACGATAAAAATAAATACGTACTTAACAATGTTATACGCATTCAACTGGCAAGTTGTAAATTTACACGCCACTGTGGAGTTCCGATAAGAATGAGACGTATATCGTTAAAATGTTTCACGTCATGGCATATGGATCATTCAAGAGGTATTTGCCATAGTGTTTGACAAAGGAACTAGATAGCATAGTATAACTCAGCAGGTAATAATCATAACAGACAAACAATTATAAAAATAAAACCTATGTGATCTAAAATCTAAAATTGTTTATTATGTTCTAGCTGACCCGCGCTTCTTCAACGTCACATCATTCCCGGTTTTGCAACATTATTAATTAATAATTAATGCTCTGCTCCTATTGGTCGTAGGGTGATGTTATATAGCCTATAGTCTTTCTCGATAAACTAGCTATACAACACTCAAATATTGTTTGTTTTCAATTCAAACAGTACTTTTGAGTTTAGTGCGTTCAAACAAACTCTTCTCGGATGAAATTTAGAACACGGGTTAACACATAGGCTACTTTTTATCTCGAGAAACTTGAAGCGACCCGGGAACGCGGATGAAACCGCAGGGAGCCACTATTTGTATAATAATCCGTTATTATGTATACTTATATTGTTTTTACCGTATTTTTTGAGGTAGGTAGGTAGGTGGGGAAATATATAAATATATCCACAATAGCTTCCCAGCTAGGGTTGCCAGGCGTCCGGATAAAGCCGGACATAGTTAGGCTTTTTGATTGCGTGTCCGGCCAAAATAAACGGTGTCCGGCCTGTCCGGCTTTTGTTAGGCTTTTTACATCTCGCAAACTGAGTCTCAAAGCAGGTTTCGGCAAACAAAAAATATGAATAATTATTTTATAGTGCAATTCAAAGAAAAAAAGTATTTTTTGATGTAAGTATTGGTTAACTTAAAGAGAAGCAGATTTTTTTTGTTAAAACAGTCCTATTTGTTATTTCCTTTGTATAGTAAGTAGCCTTTCATTAGTAGGTACACTAGACACAAAAAGTTAGGGATATAAATAAAATTCGAAATTTTTGGGCGATTTTCAACGAGCTGTAACTCCGAGGAAAATAATCGTATCGCAAAAAGTAGAAAACCAAATTGTAGCTTCAAGTGTCTAGTTTTTGGATATGGTCATGAATTTTTTGTATCATTTTTGGACCTTTGACAAAAACAATAAAAAAATCATTTTTGAAGCCCATAGACCGTTTTTTAGATGACAAAAAATTTCCACTTTTTTTCCTTGGAAGTTTCCATAGAATTCCTCCAGATCCAAACATAATACAAAAAATTCAAGACCATATCCAAAAACTGGACACTTGAAGCTACAATTTGGTATTCAATTTTTTTGCTGTACGATTATTTTCCTCGGAGTTACAGCTCGTTGAAAATCACCCAAAATATTATATTTTCCTAACTTTTTGTATCTAGTGTATTATTAATTTATCAATACTGTGGACAAAATCGTCAATTATATAGGGTGTCCGGCCTTTCTACCCAAATGTCCGGCTAAACTGGCTGGTCTGTCCGGCTATTAGGTTTGGCGACCAGGCAACCCTATTCCCAGCTCAGTTCTCTTCAACGCCCCATTCTGAATCGCCCCGATGTTCGATATGGCCCACTTTACATAAGTACAATATTCAAGGTCGATGGTAATGCTGATCCAACATTGAAAAGGGTTGCTCTCAAGAGAAAAATCTTAAGATTTCCATATTTCGACTTCCATTATAAGGTTCATGGACAAAATCGTTCTCTCATAAGTTTGTTCTATGTGTATATATTCTAAGCACATATACCCACTGTTTACATTATGTGGTTTTTATAATGAAAGTTAGTATTGTCGAGATGAATATGAGATAGTTTTTTAATTCATAAATATAAAGTATAGTACTTAAATCTCAACAATCCCTCAATACGGAAACACTTTAAGGTACGAAAATCTATCGATACTGTTTACAGTTAATAATAACGGTAATAACAATAAAACTCACATACCTAAAAAAAAAAACAATAAAAGCTTGCCATCTTAAAAAAAACATTATAAACGCACCTACAATAAAACGTAGAGAACGGCAAAGTGCAGTAAAACGAGTTAAAAAGAACAACACCAAAGTTGTAACGAATTGTATTCTCTGGAACTAAGTAGCAAGTACGGGAACAATGTAAAGTAGCTTAGCGTTGGACTATAAAGATGGAAGTTATGAGCGGATCGCGTCCCTACCGAAATTGTAACTACACCGTTAACTATTTATGTGCGATGATAGGTTTTATATCAGGGCAAGATTGCTATTTCATTGTTGCCAGTCGACAATAATTGGACGTTTTTATTTATTTTATATCAACTTGGGACACATTTTTACAAAAAAACAAACTCTGCTTAGTTTCGCATCAGATTAGCCGGAAGAAATAATGTCTTAGGATATTTATTTTATATATTTACTCCATACTATATATACAAAGGAGGAATAGTAGTTACGCACTAAGTTAACTAGCAGAGATCTATATTAATTTATTTTCGAAAATCACGATTAAAATATATGTGCTTTATTTACATTTGATTCGTAATCCATAAATCTATATCATTATGTAAGTCCATTGCATTAAAATGTTAAGTTCTTCAGTACCTACCTACCTACTATTAACATTACAAATATTTTTGAATCACTTATTAATTATTTTGCATAATCCAATAAACGCTACTTCGACGTTTGTTTTCTCGAAGAATTTCAGAAATGTTATAATTAAGTAAAAAGGTGAAGCTGAGTGGGCTTATACTGAAGTGAGCTGATATTGATTACGAGTACTTAGACGAGCTTTACCTTTAAATAACCGTTCGGATTATTTTCAAAGAATAATAACACCTTGTTTCTAAGGCTTTAAGATCCTAACGCAATTTTTTTGGTCATAACTTAAGCTTGTAACTGACGTCTCAATTTCTGGCATCATTTTAACTACTCAGGACACTAAAGGGACCTAAACTAAACGATTTGTAGTAGTACGTGAAAAATAGAGACGTCAGCATATATAATTAGGGTTCAATATATGGAACTGTGTACTCACCAGCGCTGCTCTTGTGACGTAGTCAGTCCGCGATCACCGGTCCATCGGCACACCGGCATTGACTTGACGTCGGCGTCGGCGCCACTTCGGACGCACGCACGCACACACACACACCCACTGTCACACACAACACGGGACAACGTCACGCACACAACACTAACACTGGTCACTAATCCACGGGGGGCACTGATAATGGCGGCACCGCCGTCCGTTCACTGATCACTGATATTCACAGACACCTGAAACAAGAGATAGGTTTTTGTTAGAAAATGACACAATTGGCGATCAAATAGTAATCTTAAATCGGTGACCTAAGTACCAAATTGCTAGAACAAAAGGAAATACACAACATTGCCTGCATACCCGTTTCAGCACTCAAAGCAATCTTCTCCGTTTACTATTTAATTAAACTGGCGAGTAGTTTTGCAAAGTACATTCCATGAGATTCCTAGAGGAAGAAACAGATTTATATGCTGTATGTATTAATGTTGATCTCTATACAATTATAACTAGACAATGTAGGCATTATACATTTTAACGGAAATACTTAAATTTATAGCACAGACTATACCGCGGTGGTCTAGCGGCTAGAGCTCCGTTTTAACGTCGCAGTAATAACGTCTCAGCAAGATCGACGTAATATTTTACGGTCCATAAAGTGCAGAACGGCAACACTGTAGGTTTTATCGGTTCGAGCATTATACTACGGCCGTTCAGAGAATGCGTTCCTGACACGACGCGATTGAACTGACGACGTAACTTTGTAATGGCGTTGCAGTTACGATAAAAATATTTTTGCTGGTTGTTTACCGTTTTAACATATGATGAGCATTAAAACAACATTATTATAGCGATAATCAATGAATGTTATAATTTTATGCCAAACTGAGTGTCAAATAACTTGGTAAACAATATTTTTCTAAATCTATACTGCGCTATTACAAGGTTATATAATAATAATAATAATATAATAATAATCCTTTATTTCAGGCAACTAGGCCCATATTATAAATACCTTAAATCTAAGTATACATATGTTTATATTAAAATTACAACTAATTAGTTAGGCAGGCACGTAGAGACGGCGACGTGCTCGCCAGCGAGGTTCGTATTGTTCCGCGAAAACGCCGAAATACGACACCCTTCGGCCAAAAGTCCTCCTTCGTGAAGGTCTCGAGATGTTGAGTCGGAACCCGCACCACAAACGAAGTAAAATTTACGCTGTGACGCGATTCCAGCTTCGTGACCCTCAAGTTGAATTTAGCTTTCTTTTCTATGTACTCCACAACCTCCTCAGCCTTTGTGGAATACAACAATCGGGATACATACAGCAGCGTCGTCGCGATAGCGGGACGCAACAGATGGTTCGGTCCTGTCGGGGCAGTACCGCACTGGTTGCGACAAGTAGGTTTCTTGCGTTTCCGCTCTACTTTAACGAAGCCGTCCTTGTCAGCTCGTCCTCTGCAGTACGCCTTCGGTGCCGGGTTCGACTGGGTCGTCGGCACCTGCTCGGGTTGAGGCCGCGGTTCTTGAGCGGGCTTGGCGACAGCTGCTGCGTAAGCACGTTGTGGTGTTGACTTACGCACGCTGAGAGTCGGCGACACGATCACAGGTGACGTGGGGCAGGCGGGGCGGGGGGCGCGAGGCAGTGCATTGCACCCGACAGCCGCCGGTGACGAGTCAAGTTTCGCTGACTCGAAACTTGACGATGATGCATTGAATGCACCTCGACGCGTATTTACGTTGGACGCCTCGTGTGACCTACATTCTAAAATATTGTGACGTAAGTCCACTACCTCAGAACGCAGTTCACAGATGGTACTCTGTGAAGCTTCCAACTTCAGCTGCATCTCAGCCAGGCTCGCCTTCATGGATGTAATATCCTTTAAAAGCCTGGTGACGTCTACGTGGTCGAATGTGACGGGGGGCAATCGCTGTAGATCCTTCGCCACAAAGGTCGGCACGTCATCTGGGTCAACCTCCTTCAGCAGGTTGATAATATCCTGCAAGCTTCTTGCGCCTTTTTCATCCAGCCTACGCAATGGCATTCGGTCAGCCCTGCCGACCGACTCGTACAGCAGCTTCTTGCCAATCTGGATCTCGTCCTCCCTGAAGCTCGAGGTACAGATCTGCATCATGCTGATTTCGTCCATGACATCCATCTTATTTTGGATGAATGCCAGGAGCTCGTTAACCATATGTGTTTCTGACAACATGGCGACGATCGCAGTTTCGGCAGCGGAATGTTCCGCGCCAATCGCGAATTAGTTGTAATATGAGGCGCGACCGTTTCCAAGCGCTCACACAATGCGACTCCAACCGCGTTATGTCAGCGCTTTATATTTGTAGTGCTGTGCTAATAATAACAAGCAAAAATAGTATCGTAATCTGTTCTTATGCAATTATACTTTATAAAATAATACGTTTTGTTTTTCTTTTTAAGAATTTGAAAATAATGGACTATAAGATAACTTTTATGAAATATAAAAATAAAACTACGACCAAACCGAACGCCGAATACATGTAGGCGAAGATGATTATGAACACACCACCTCCTCAAGCGAACCAGAGTCTGATTAATATTCTGTACGCACATTCAATTCAATGTACTTTATTGCATAGAAATACAGATTGTAACTTTGTAACAAATAATAAATAAAACAATTTTATTATATTAATATTACCTTTTTTTGGTTTCTACTTAAATAACTAAAATATAAATTTTAAATGATTCCGCCAATTTAAAACGAAAATAATCTTAAAAATAATGCGGCGTTCATTTTGGAGGAACAGTAACGAACTCAGTGTTATGTTGTGCCCATCACTAGTCGTGACTAACTGATAGGTGTCAGGAACGCATTCTCTGAACGGCCGAACTATACCTGCATTGTTTCTGTACAAACTTGAGACCGTCACTGCGTGGAGGTAAACTTCACCACGTTAAAATGAGTTAATTAATAGCTAATGTCGTAGTTGTGGAATATTGTTTTTTTTGTACGGTATTTTTCACTTGTACGTACATACTTAAATGTTTATTTAACGGCAGAGAGATTTACCGTTTACGTCAACATAAAGCATGTATCGGAAATCGTAGGTACTGAATCATACTTATATTGGTGAAGATGGGTGGATAGATGTCTGTTACTATTTCACACCAAATCTCCTGAAGGATATAATTTGGCACATAGTTAAAGTATGTTCCGGAACAGGACATAGGCCACTTTTTGAAGAGGATGTAGGTGAAAATGCTAGTTACATATATAAATTACCATAATTAATATAGCGTTCAAAATTAGCGACGCAATTTTTTTTTTTTATTTTTTTTTCTTTATTTATTATGGATCACCAACAAATGAAACACATAACTAAAACTAAAAAAGATGCAACAGATAACATGCCTCGTGCTCACTTAATTAAAGGTTATCACAGCTAACACCAACAGCTTCTACCGCTATTTTAAATAAAACAAAAAAAATATTAAATTAAATAAAAAGTTAAATTTAAGTAGGTACTTATACAAAACAAAGAAACAAAATTAAAATTATAAAAACAAACACCAACCCTCTACAATAAAACCGTCAAATAGATCATCAACAACTCTAGATAGATAGTTTGCAATAACTTTTCTTATACAAAAAATTGTATCTGTTGAGAGATGAGGTACACAACTCGGTCGAACAATGGTGCACACAAACCGAGGCACGGGCCACGGGAGAAACTTTTAATTGAAAGGGCCATTGATCGCTTCCGGCCCGCGAGCCGCGACTCTACAAGGGTTGCCGCTTGCCGACTGTGAGAATATTGAAGCGTTTATTTTATGGACAATAGAAATGAAAGGGTATTGTTTGTAAATGCACTTTTGATTAATTACTCGTGTTGGTGTGCTTAAATTATGATTTTAATGATGTAATAAAGCTATTATTAATTATCGTATGTTTAAAACAGTGTTCTTATTGTTATTAACGTCAAAACTCTAATATATTATTTATTTATCATTAATAATAATAGAAGAATTTGAGAAAGGTCTCTCACTTATCATTTGTACTGTAATACAAAATATTTTGTATAAAATAAATAAATGAAAATATGTTGTTATCACTTGACAGCCCTCACGACGACATGTCTAGTTTCACGGCACTTTAACAATTAAAAAGTTACAACGCGACAGCCCTATCAACACGGCGCGTTCCATTAAATACGATTCAACGGATAGTTGTAAAACTTAACTGTAAAAACATTTCGTACAATTACAAGATAAGCGGCGATAAAGATATTGAGTTGTCTGTCCGTCGGTTGATAGCCGAGTGATTAATGGCTGCCGGGCTGTTGTCTCACCAATTTTCATACAACGAATCAGGTTAAGTGGCTCTACGTCGATGCAACGATAACAATTCATGTACTGTAGTTTGTGAAAGCATTTGTGACTTCATTTCAGTTCAAGTGAAGCGAGGCGGTGAACGTTGGCTAGACGGGCTAGGTATATTCCAACACATGGAATGCTAAATAAAGTGCAATATAACCCTTGGCCACAAACGCATTCCCGACATTGGCCAACATAAGACATTTACTAAACTGCACGTAACGTAGGTAACCCATTTTCCGAGCCATTGGCATTCCTATTTAACCCGCCGCCGCCGTCCGGAAAACGCCGCCATAAAGAACCCTACTACACTATCAACCTGGGATTCCAACATTTCCAACCCCTCTCGTACAAAACCGGCCGGCGGAGATAGATGTGTGCAATACACGGGCGCTATCACTTTAATTAACGTTCAGGATAGGTTTTCTTATCGCCAGTTGCCGGCGGATCGTTTGAAACCAATAACTTGTTATTACGCCCACGGGTCATTGAACTATCGATTGACTAGGTTCTTGGGAGTTTGTGCCGAGAGGGATACTGTCTCTTTCATTTGCCCTATTGTTATGTTGCCTTTACAATGGCAGTCGGCGCTTTGGTATTCAATGGGGGAATTAGCGGCTCTTATTTGCTGCAGTAAAGATTTAACTTCGTTGGATTTATGTATTCCTAGAGGGTTCGCTTTCGAGCTTTGCTTTGATGATAACGAATTTATTTACGAACTAAATTATATTATGTACGACTAAGTACAATAAAGATTCCTGATAAATCGTTGTCTAAAAAAACTGATTACCGACTGAAGAAATAATTAATTACGTACAATCACAGAAAAATAATCAATTTAAACACCACAGTTTCACACTGAGTTACAACACATTATTGTGTCCAAAAGAACTCTCTCTCAATTACGAAAAGCACTGAGATAGCAACGATATTAGTCATCGTCTCACAGCGATATTTTAAAGCAAATCCAATAGTGTGTTGATAACCTTAATATCATAGATATATACTCTAACAAGACATCGCGAGTATGTACCTACTTCGCGTGTCAAAAAGTACCAATAAATGTTTGCTTTCTACGCCGTCATTTAATCCGCGATCGACTATTGCCTTCATACGTCGGAGAAATGTGGGGTCTTAATACAAATTGAGGTACTTACGTTATCTAGTTATATTATAGGTCTGTGCTTACTATCATGCATCAATGGGCCCCCCTTTCACCGTGTATAGGGCTTTGTTTGACCGCATTGCGTTGTGAGTTGGCCATCCGATGATAAGTGATAGCATCGGACAACTTGACTTCGTGAATGTTCGCATTCATTCGGACATTTGAAAACAGAAAATGACTGCTGTTTGTGAATGCTATTTGACATTAAACCATTATGGTTACTGAGGCACACATGTACTGTTTTAATACAAGGGACTTGGAAATTTCATATCTACTATTCCCAGTGATGACGTCCCCATAGAATAAGTATAGACTTAGTTAAGATTATAAATAATAGATATGTATATATACAAAAAGTAACGTTGCTGAGTTCCTTGCAGTGCCCTTTTAGGGCCTAAACATAACTTTGAATTGTGAATTGTTGAGGTCACGCACCTCTACCCTTGAATGAATTATCTGGCAATTGATTGTTGAAAAGAGGTATTCCACGTAGCCCACCTAAACGATGCCCACCCAGAGGAAGCCCACCTAAAGTATTCCACGATGCCCACCCGTAGGTGGGCTTCAAATAAAAATTAAAAATAATTAATTTTCTATTCCACGAAGCCCACCTAAGAATATCACTCGCATAGTGTGGGGACAAGAAATAAAAACGTCATTGGAAAAAAATATTTATTATTTAAAAGACTAACTTAAATTTCTATAATCGTTCAGTTTCATTATGTGAGACAATATTTGTCATTTTTGTAATCTTAGGTACTATTTAAAATCACCAATTGTTTCAAAATTATGCAATAAAAACATGGACAAGTATCAAAAACATTGCAAATATAGCTTTCCATAGAGATCCATGTTGATGTTTTCTTGAAACTTTTTTATGTTACAGTACAGTATTTTTAACCACAGAGCCAACCGGGCTGTCAAACTATATTTACAATGTTTTTGATATTTGTCCAAGTATTTATTGTAATTATGAAACAATCTATGATTTTTTATGTTACAGTAGAGTATTTTTATTATTCACTAAACAGGTAGCTATATGAAAATTTCGACATAGATCTCTATGGAAAACTATATTTGCAATGTTTTTGATACTTGTCCATGTTTTTATTGCATAATTTTGAAACAATTGGTGATTTTAAATAGTACCTAAGATTACAAAAATGACAAATATTGTCTCACATAATGAAACTGAACGATTATAGAAATTTAAGTTAGTCTTTTAAATAATATGGATGTAAATATCTATATAAGTATGTATTTAAAAGTAGTAAAATGTAGTATATCAGCTGTCTGGTTACCATATCATAAGCTCTGCTTAGTTTGGAATCAGATTGGCCGTGTGTGAAAGATGTCCCAGGATATTTATTTATTTATAATAAAAAAAAAAATCTATCGACATTTTTATTTCTTGTCCCCACACTATGCGAGTGATATTCTTAGGTGGGCTTCGTGGAATAGAAAATTAATTATTTTTAATTTTTATTTGAAGCCCACCTACGGGTGGGCATCGTGGAATACTTTAGGTGGGCTTCCACTGGGTGGGCTTCGTTTAGGTGGGCTACGTGGAATACCTCGTTGAAAACTAAACTTAGTATATCGCCTTATAGATTTGTTTTTGCTTTGGTTCCCGTCCAAAGTACAACCACATTTCCTTATGTACCAATTTCCCTGCCATATAATAATATCCAAGGTCGCCTGTACAACGCCACCCTTCGCGTGACTCAACCAACTTCGTCATGTTGATTCACAAGTTATTTCCCTAATTCGGTTGATTTGTGTATAAACTACATTAATTTTGACTTTTAATTTCGACACTTAGTCGTAATTAGAAGTAGTTACACTCTCGTATGTGCATGTCGTTTTATCGCAATTGCATTACAGTAATGGCTTTGTGGTTAGTGTCCCTGACATTCTAGCCGCCAGTCGTGGGTTCGAACCCCACCCATCTGGTTGTGAATGTATACATAAGTATGTATTTAAAAGTACATAGTTGCGTGAAAGAGTAACAAATACCCATACAAACTTTCGCATTTATATCTTTGAGTAGGAGTAGCATAAATAAATACACCTACCGATAAAGGCCACACAACACTTCACAGTCTCATAAGCAATAATGGAACAGACGATCAAGCGGCAGTCCCTCAGCGCATCCCAGAACAACTGTGCTTAATTATATATGTCTAAGCTTCGTCGTACTTTGAGTCTGACGACACAGCATAGGGACGTAACGCAAACAAGGTAACTTACAACCACAAGATAATCTTTGAGTGACAACCGATCCTTGAACGGTATCGATTGCACTTGCCGTCTCTGGGGGAACAGTGTGCAGTCAACGTTAAATTAACTCGAGATGTTACATGTAAAATACAACGTTAATTCTATCGTATTAGGTATTATATTACAATAACCTAATCATACGAGTACCTACATATTTTGGCGTGTTATTCGAAAACCATAAAAAATATGTAACGCAAGTCGCGAGAAAACAAAAGCTTTTTACGCGATTAAAATTTTCTCCCGAAACAGCACAAAGCTATTTGCATATAAATTTCGATTCCAATTTCGCTTCGCCTACATACTTTTTCATCCGTTTCGATGTAACTGAAAATCAAACAAAGATCAAAGAAGCTGATTTGTTTATATAAAAATATATTTCATTCAGAGTTACATCCGAAACTATTTTGTTAATAAAACTAACATACCTATACATGTTTCCTTCTTGGGACACATCCCGACCTGTCGTATATGCTTAAAAATACATTTAAAGAAATATCATCATAAAGACCATGACGTGCTATATTATAACTTTAAACTCTCAAAAATCAAATAATTTGTTAACTTTATTTTAATGCACCCAATACCTATCGCCAATCCCTACATCCCTACTCACATTATCAAGGCGAAAGTAACTCTGCCTGTTATGCTTTCACGACTATGCCAACAAACCGACTTTAATAAAATTTGGTTAGATTAGAAAAAATGGCTACCTCTTATCGTCGAAGGTCTCGTTTAATATATTTCACGATCCACAGGTTCGTCTGATGCGATGACGTTAGATCAATTTGAATATTCATTGAACGCGCAATCCAATCCAAGTTCGATAGAGTGTCGATGCCTCCGTTGCCGAGCTGGTGGTCCAAGATACTGGCAAACTTGTGCCAAACTTGTTACAGGCAATTTTGACTAGTTTGCCAATCTGCAGCGTAACATTCTGAACGTTAACGAGATGAGCATCGATTTATAACTGAATAACTTTGAGAGTTACTAATGTATGTAATGATATTTAATTACCATTAGGAAATATCATTTTTAGACAAGCTTCCGCTCCGCAGTTTTGCCCGCGTTCTCTGTGATATTTCATTTTCCACGAATAATCAGTAGCCTATGTGCTATTCCAGAATATATTCAAACTCAGTGCCAAACGTCATTCACATCCCTTCAGCAGTTATTGAAACATTCGCATTTATAATACTAAGTGAGATATTTATTACCATGATAAAAAAATACAAAAATATACCACCAATTCAAACAGATCTATTTCCATCCAGCCGTATGCCCTTGATCCGTGTAATCTATCAGCGAGCACAGCAACACCGCACTCGTAAACTTTCCGCTATCCAAATAACAAAGTATAAGTAGCGTTGTTTACGCACTTGTTTGCTCACAGTGCGTTCGAAGGTCTCAAACTTGGGGTGTTTGGGGTGTTCCGTCCAAAAGTCGACACCCCGGGCGATAACATTATTTTCCCCTTTACATCCACTATTCGCCCCCAGTTGAGAGGTAGTTCGATAGTTACACAGACACCGACCAACTTAACAAGGCCGCTGGATGCGGCTGTTCAAATATTTGAGGCAATTACAGTTTTGTCCTGGTAACTGATGAAATGAGACATTTTTAATTTCTAATCGAATATTATGCTTTCCGATACATATTTCTCATATGCGGACGAAAAAATAATTTAGGGAATTTAACAGTGCGGTAAATAAACCTACATAATTTCTTATTTTAGTAAATAAGAAATGGTAGTCTTATGATAGTCCATCCAAAATTTGTTTTCTAAAATTAAATGTAGTTTATGTAAGACTAGTTTTAACTTCAACAACAAAGATGCATTTACATAAGATAAGAAACAACAGTTTTATTCCAGCAATACTTTATATCTGCAAGATTTAGTTAGCCGAGGACGGGGCGGACAAACTTGCAAACTGCGCAGACTGGCATGGTAGGGTAGGTAGGGGACGCGGGGAGCTAGAGGGGGATGGAGAACAAACTCGCCGGAGCAAACTTTCTCCTCGAGGCCAACGGGTAACTTCGAGTAACTTGTGACGTGTCATAATCTTGCTACTACTTCTACGGCGATCATTTCAATGCACTTAGTGCGTATTTGTATAATAGTTCAAGCTGACCCGCGCAACATTGTCAGCGATGCAACTCTCCTATTGGTCGTAGCGAGATGTTATATACACAATAGCCTTCCTCGATAAATGTGCTGTCCAACACTAAAAAAATATTTCAATTCAAACCTAAAGATCCTATAATTAGCGTTTGTAAACAAACGAAATCTTATGTAATATTAGTATCTTGGAAGATAAAGGAGATATACTACCAGCTATTACTTTACCAAAATCCTCAAATATGTAAGCATTATATAAGGAATGTTATTCTAAGTATCAAGTTTCTAGGTCGTTAATTCTCTCAGCCAATTACTGAACTATTTTACAGCATGCCTTCCGACAATAAATTGGGCAGGCGTGGTGGGTGGACAGTTAGTCAAATAGTGGTCACTTATAAAGCTGACCATAACAGAATACTTTTCTTAATGAGCAGTCATAAATAATGCGTAGAGCAAACATATGGATCGATTAGGCAAACCAGGTTACCAAGAAATAACGTTTAATCGTTTGCTGTCATTGCAAACACAGCCACAATAAGTTGATTGGGTCTCCGTAATTACTGTATGTCACAAGCTAGCAAATAGGAATGAGCTAACTAAGCAAATAGCTTCCCAACCGATAATATTAAAGCGAGATATTCCAAGTGAGACAGATAAACCAAGGACAAACACGTTATGCTTGATTGGATACCAGGCAGGTCCTTGAGACTTCCAATTTAGTACGGCTCAGTGATTTTTTCGGCACAATCCAATCTGATATAAAATAAAATAGAATCTTCCGATGAAAGTATTACACGTGTAGGTAAGTAACACATATCTATCCTTATAAACACTTTAATGTTATTTAAGATCGAAACATTTTGCCCGAAAAATATTTGATTATAGTCTAACTCATGTGTAATTTTGACAAAAGGATATAAAAATATGCTTTGATATGTGGAAACAATTTGGTGGAATATCAAGTTTTAGTTACCAGTTAGATACCACTAAAGTAAATAGTAATAGAAAGCAGTCTAACTCTCCCGCAACCAAAATTCGGCATAATTCGTACAAATTAGACAACAATCCTCGTTTAAAGGCATTAAGAGGAGAGAGAGCCTCGCAAAGTTATAATGAAATTCACGAGCAATAAAACTTTCCTTTTGACTAACCCCTAGATATACATTCGAGTTGCAGGGCTGTCTATCGCACGAAAAATTGATATAAACTACAGATATCTGTAAAGTTATCACATTACAGGTATCTTTGAGCTTAAATTGAAAATGATTGTTTGTAGGTATACAATTTTCGAAGGCAACTTAAAAAGAAATGGTATGTAAGTAGATATATTTTTAAAGTTTCCAGTGTCATCCCTATAATTGCGTCAAGTTATGAAACGGGAGCGGGCGCGGGCGAGTCGCGCGGCCAGACGAGTGCCAAACTTAGACAAAGAGCGACTAACTTCCATTAAATCTTTTGCAACAAAGTTTCCCGTCCCCGCTGACTCCTCTCCTACCGGCTTATCTATCCATACCTAAACTAATGTGTACTATGCCTAATTTTATCTATTTTGTTGGCAAGTTTCTGATAAGATAAATTCCAGTGAATACGTGATCTGGTTTTCAATACGTCCACGGCAAGGCCTCAGTCTGGTGTATCCGTTCCATATCTTAACTTCAATTACCGATGTATCTTACTACACTTGGTTACAAATTCGTGTAATAGGCACTGGCATTTATTATCAGCTATAGATAATGTAAATAATATTGCCGTTCAGATACGGTTGCGATCTTTACGTATGACTGGTGCAAAATTAGTAGAATATCAATAAAATATTCTGGGTGGGGTAGATTGCGCAATATAGGTTATCGTCCTACAACAATAACCACTTTACCGCTATCGCACTGTAGCGAAATTAATGTAGCGAAATGTGTTCATAAATGTATTTACACGCACTTGATAAAACAACACACGTTAAGTAATACAGTTGAAATAAACATTTTCTCGCCAACATTGTTCCATTGCCCTCGAACACAGTTTACATTAGTCTATTAAAATCCTTCAGTTTCATAAAGTCATTCAAAAACGACAAAATAATATTTTCGTATAGAAACTATCCAAATTATATTTTGTTGCCTAAACTAACTCGATAGCAGGAACAATCGTTTCTGAATCCCCCCAATTTGACAAAACCGTAAAATACGCAGTGCAATTCGCATTTTGTGCACCGGTTAAAATAATTGCTCGTTACGTGCTTACCTACGTTGGCACTACCGCAAGCCTATCAGACCCACTCGCCGACTGCGGCCATAAATCGCAGGGGCCCCTTTCTACCGTTCCGTGGGAATTCCGCAAAATACCGACTTAATGGATACTTACCGAGTCGGCTAAGGCAAATCACACATCAAAGGCGAATGGGACAAGGCGACGTGTGCGCTGCGCCGTAGGGACATTCGAATTTTATATGTAAATCACAAACGTGCAAAGTGCGTTCATGATTGAATAACATTCCGTTAAATGCAGATTCAATTGCATACAGTGTGCAATTCAAATGCTACTTCGCTGTGTGGTCTGCCGTCGGACACACAAGACTCCATTAAACTTCAGCTTATGTAAATTCGAATAGTTGTAAAACGAACACAACTTCATAAATATCTTATCACAAATTAAATTAATTAATACTAGAGAGGCAAGATTGTGATTGAATAATTCATAGGAACATTTCAATGTGTCGTTCAAAAATCATGGAACAAGTTAAAAAAGCATTTCTAATGTTTTTATACGATTGAGAATAAAATCATCGTAACATGAGGCGGCTTTTAGACACCGTATTACCATTCAAATATGCACAGTAACTCTTAATACGCAAAGCAAGAATGACATCATATGTTCATATATTATTTGCATTTCTTCGTATCGCATTGCGTTCACATGACTCAGTTCAAATAGTGAGACACCGGGGAGCAAATATAACGAGCCACACAGGATTTTCATGAAAAATTCTGCAAACGTAGAGTTACAAAAACTACAAATACAAAAAGCTACAAAAATTGGAACCAATACAAACTTTTTTATTGTCTGAAATCGAAGCTCGCGAGAATGAGGGAATATACTAGTAATAGAGAAATATTTAAGCATGAATACACTTAGATTTTTCATTATCTCTAGTGTGTTGTTAAGATATACAGTATAATCTAAAATTAATAAATAAAAATAAATAGATAATAGTTACATAGGATTCGATTTTAAATACATAATGAGACAACAATATACAATGTTACATCCTTCATACCTTACGAAGCTACGTAATGTAACGAGTTTACAATATGGGCCGCACAAGCTCAGCTAACTAGTTCAGTTAGTTAAAGCAGTTTGCGCCGTGTTTTTGACGGATTAGTTGTACTTACGCCAAAGTTCCTAGTTAACAGAGTCGGCTGACTTCGAAACCAATATATGGTTCACATATTAACTTGCTTATATATTATGATCTGACGATGAAGATGATTTTGTAATATTTTATTAGGTATATAAAAACAGTAGGTTTAGTATATTACTATTTAAAAATATCCTCTTCGACCATTTTTGTATGAAACATTTTGCTAGTATATTTAGAGCTTATTTCAAAAACAGATATGGAACATAGATATTTTGGTAAAGTGTATAAAAGTATGTATCGTGAAAGTAAGTCTCGAGTTTAAAGTGATCTTTCTTATGATACTCTTTAATTGAGGTACATTTCTAATTATTTCCTGTCAGAAGTACAGTACAGATTAATCAAACATGCAATTACAGTGACGGAACGTAATATGACTTTATAAGCGTGACAAAACCCCATGTGGGCTATATAATTAATAGTTCAAATATTTAATTATTCTCTGAATGTTGCATGCATTGTTCCACTGTGTTACGGCAGACGGTCTAGAAAAACTATGCAAATATAATGGTAATACTAAATTACATCTATAATGTAGAAGAGTTTGTTTGTTTGAACGCGCTAGTCTAGGAACTGATGGACCGATTTGAAAAATAATTTCAGCGTTATATAGCCTATTTATCGAGGAAGGCTATATACCATCACGGTTCGATGAAAAAGAGCGACAATGTTGCCAAAACGGGCAAGTGACGTTAACGAAGTTGCGCGGGTCAACTACATAGTAACATAAATAAATATATGTTTGTACTTATAAAAGCTTTTCTTGTAATGAAATTCGATACGACGAATTTGTTCACTTTTTACTTAGTAAATAATAAGGAAATTCGTATCAAGATATTCAAATCCAACGACAGGTTTTATTGGATTTATCACATATTTTAGTCTCGCCAATAGACTCGTTTTATTATTTAAAAGTTTATCGGACGATGGAAGTTAATTTCAGAACGGAGACGGCAACTATACCGGACATATCCGGTTTTAGATATTGTTCTGTGAATATCTGAAATGTCGATATTAGTCAAGCGCAATGCCGATTCGATTCAAATTGTATCAAAATGAATATTTGGAGTAGGTACGTACGCCCATTTATGTGCATTGCGGATGCAAGCTATAAATTTAGTCGACTATGAATGAGATTCAATTCAATTTTCAAAACAATTAATCGATATATGTTCTAGATTCTCTGTTACCAATCGAAAAGCACATACGAGTAAGTTATTCCCATCCCTATACCCCAACAAAAGAACACATAAAGCTACTTCAATAGAGCCGCCCCGCACCGGCCATCAACATAATCCGTTTACGATTAAACAACAGAAAAATAAAGCTCGGCACACACCGTCCGTTATGGATGTCGGCATAACGTCTGGGCCGCGATTATCATAACGCAACAACAAGGTACAACTCCCGACTCCGACTACGGACTTGTACAACAACGGTGAGGGATAAGTTGTGAATAACAAACAAGAAGCGCGGGCCACCTCGCGAGGGGTTCGCTGGTAACACAACAACACTGTAAATGGTAAACAACTAACTAAAACACAACACATGTTTGACTTATTCGCATGCTAGTTGTGTTGGGATGGTGCTCCGTTTATTAGGGTACGGGGTTTAATCTTGCTAACTATTTTCTTTTAACGGATTTAGCTAATGTAGGTATACCAATTTTTTTTAATTATTCTTTTGGTAATCAAGACTCCATGGTGGAATTTCGGTCGCTACATAATATGCCAACATAAATCAGCCTGTCGTAAACGGATAAAGTTATTACAAATAGACAATCATTAACAGCTTGCCATAACAAAAAACGGTTACGTCGCATTTCAAAACCTGTATAGTTAAACAAAGTTGTATGTTTGACTTTGAAATGGATTGTTCTAATCTTTACACTTGTTGTAACATATATAAATAAATTAGTTAGATACTTACTTACCAAAGGGGAAAGCCCAGTGTCCATAGTGTCTTGGGCCCAGGACGGACAGCAAAAATGAGTATAATAGTTTAGTGTTCCGAAATCATAACTATATTACATGTCTAAAAAATATATTTAAAAGGCCACCATTGTTTTAGAAACAGTAGAAATTAATAAAAACATTTTGAGGTTATTTTACGTGTTTTACGTATTGTACAGGTATTGGAGCAAAAAAAAGGTCTTTTGCATTAAATATTGTCTATATCATCAAACATGAACAATATATTATCTAAAAATGGTACAGGAGGTAGTATATTTGGTTCAAATGTAGCCCAACCAATATACCAAAGTACTGTCATGTCATTATATGTGCGCAACAATCTACCGTGCGTTTTCCTACTATACCATTGCAACAATCTTGTCTAATATTATCCCTGCTATTTAAATTATTATTTATTAAAATATAAACAAAATATACTTTGCAGCATACATTATATTATACAAAAACAAATCGAAATCAAAACAAACGTGAAATAAGAACTAGTAAGAAATGCCAACTATCAACAAAATGACAGTGATTTGTCGAGTAAATGTCAAGCCAGTGTTTTCATACACAAAAAACAAATTAAACATATAATCGATCGAATCAATTTATCGATTGTTTCTTAATTTCCTTATTTTTAATAGATAAAATATATTAGATTTATTACAAAACAATATTTTCTACAGTTCCTCGCGGGTAGCCACAGCGGACGCGCGTGTTTTGCTCCGCTAGACCTGTTATCGTGTTTTTATTTACGCGTCAAGTAATCAAGTGTCACTAAACTATTGGAACACCAAAAACGGGGTAACTCCTGGGAACAGGAGACCCTTTATTTTAAGATGTATTCTACCCTAACGTCCCGTAATCCCCCAATGTCTCAACTACCTACACAGTCACAACCAATACCGAACACTTCAAGTTACGCTAATGTAACGTCATCAACATGTTTTCCCAAGAAAGATCAAGCTATCATACTGGACTCAATCGATGGAATAACACTCAGGGAGTACCTTGTTGCTTTATCAACTATTATACCCGCGACTTCTATTAGATTTATATCTCGTATATCGAACGCACGTATATGTATATATTTGGACTCCAAAAAAACAGCTGATACCCTTATTGAAGAAAAGAAAAAGATTAATATTCTACAAAATGTTCTTGAAATAAAACCGTTAATTACGAGAAACAAAAGAATAGTTTTATCTAACGTTTGCCCCGTCATTCCAAACCACATCATAGAACAAAAATTTGAAGAATTTAAAATAAAGATAATGTCCCCTATAACATTCATGAAAATCGGTGTGACTGAACCAGGATTTTCTCATGTATTAAGTTTCAGAAGACTGCTATATATTAGCCCGGATGATGAGTCACGTCTCCCAGAATCATTCCAATTAACCTTTGAAGGCACGAATTATTGGATTTATATATCGACAGATGCCCTAAAATGTTTTTCCTGTAACACATTGGGACATTTAGCTAAAAATTGCCCACAAAATTTATCAAACTCCCAAATGTTTTCGCAAGAAGTAGCTGATGAAATAAATAAAACATTTAATAGAAACGATGATCTTACACAAAATTCCATACGTAGTTCACAGATGGCAATTCAAACAGCTGAAGAAATAAATATCGTTAATAGAAATGTTGACCATACACCAGATTCAGTACTCCCTACTCAGATAGATAACCAAACAACTGAAGAAATAAATAAAATATTTGATAGAAACGATGATCTTACACCAAACTTCGAACATATTCCAAAGAAGATACAAGAATTTACTGAACCATCACAAATAATCCTTAAAGGAACAAAACGAATCCATTCTCCAACTGTCAGCGACTCTTCAAAAATCAATATGCACGCAACAAAACCACATACAAAAGAAGATGATTCCGATATAATGGAATTTGAGTCTGATGAAACTGGCAGCAATGTTTCACTCGAAGATACGGAAGTTACAACAAAAACGAAGAAGAAACTAAAGAAAACTGACCCTAGAACCGAAGAAGATGTCTGGAAAGATATTGCGTATAGTATGGTAGAATTAAACAACGATTCAGCATTCCCCATTAATTTAGATCAATTTATTAGTCTATTAGATAATGCTAAAGGCAAACAAAATATAAAAGAATTAGTTTTTTCATATACAGACAATGTCAAAGATTTGATTAAAATGTGCAACAAGATACACTGTAAGATGAATAAGAGTTTAAAAAATAGATGTTCACGCTTATCGAGAAAACTCCACGAAATATTGAATCCTTCCCCGATAGGTTAAGATAAATAAACATTCTTCCTTTTTTTTTTTTACTTTAAGTAAGTAATCACATATATATATATATTTTTTTTTCTAATACCTTTATGGACTTTCTACAATGGAATGTTAACGGTTACTTTAAAAGAATAGAAAATATTAAACTATTAATAAATCGGTTAAGTCCAGCTTGCATTTGCTTACAGGAAACTAACTTCACTTCTGATTATTGTGCTCGTATGATAGGGTACGAACGTTTCTATAAAAATCGATCACAGAGTAATAGAGCTAGTGGTGGAGTAGCAATATTTATCAAAACACACACCTTTCCTGAAGAAGTACATATGAACACACCGATAGAAGCAATAGCAATAAAAATTAAATTTCCTTATGCTATTACCATATGCAATGTTTATCTTCCTAATAGTAATCCACTTAACATAAATGATTTAAATTACTTAATTGGTCAACTTCCAAAGCCCTTCATACTTTTGGGTGATTTCAACAGTCATCATTTTTATTGGGGTTCCGAAAAATGTGATACTAGGGGTAAAATTATAGCTGAATGGCTTGATGAACATAATGATATATTATTACTAAACAATGGCCAACCCACACATTTTAATAGCAACACTGGTTATACAAGCAATATAGATCTAACTTTGGCTTCACAATATATAAGATCATATTTTGAATGGAATGCCTTAGATGAATTGTATGACAGTGATCATTTTCCAATTTTAATTAAATCCCATATTTCACATGATATTCAAACAAATATTAAACTACCTAAAAAATGGAAATTTGATAAAGCTGATTGGTTAACGTTTAGAGAAGAGGTTGATCAAAATATTTCTGCTTTGACAGATTTGAATGCTGTGGCTCATTATTCAATCAATGATATTGTTGATAAATTCACGGAAGTAATTATTGAAGCAGCTAACAAATCAATACCTAAAACATCTGGTTCCTTTAGGAAGAATAGTTTACCTTGGTGGAACGATGAGTGTAAAACCGCAATAAGGGAAGTTAAAAAAGCGCTTAAACTATTTAAAAAATATGCCAGACATGATCCTATTTCGATATATAAAATTGAATATAAGAAAAAGAGAGCACACTATAGAAGACTTCTCAAAGAAAGTAGAAAAAGGTATTGGGAAAATTGGGTATCATCTATCAATAACAAAACTCTTATTGGGGACATGTGGAAAAAGATACAAAAACTCAAACATCGTAACATCCTCAGCAATATTGTACTTGAAAATCCTGATGGAACATTAACATCGGACCCAAATAAAACTTCTCGTCTGTTAGCTAAAGCTTTTGCAACCAATTCTAGTTCCAATAATTATGATGAACACTTTATTAATTACAAAAATAATGAAGAAAACAATTCCAATTTTGATATTTATGATAATTCTGATCCAATTAATAAGGAAATATGCATGCATGAATTGGTGTTAGTGTTGTCTCAGATAAATAACTCTAGTCCAGGACCAGACAATATATCCAATATTATAATCAAACACTTACCCGTCAGTGCATTCAAATATTTACTTAAAGTATTCAATTATATATGGCAAAAACAGGTATTTCCAGATAGCTGGAGAGAAGCTTTAGTGGTTCCAATATTAAAGCCGGAAAAAATTCCAAGTCTGAAAACTAGTTATAGACCCATATCCCTGACGTGTAATCTTTGTAAAATTCTTGAAAAAATTATAAGTAAAAGAATTAGATGGTATATAGAAACAATTAAACATTTATCACCATTTCAATATGGATTTCGTCAATTTAGATCAACAACAGACCATTTAATGAACATTGAAAGTGAAGTACTTGACAGTTTTGCTAATGATAATTATTCAGTTATAGTAGCTTTAGATATAGAAAAAGCTTATGAAATGGTTTGGAAACATAGAGTTTTAAAGTTATTGCAAGACATCAACATTAAAGGAAACGTCTTAGCATTTGTAAGAAATTTCCTTTCAAGAAGATCAATTAAAGTAAGAATTAATGATATAGTATCTGATTCTGTACCTATAGAAAATGGGCTCCCTCAAGGCTCGGTACTTAGTGTAATACTATTTCTAATAGCTATTAATGATGTTTTATCTTACATCGAAAAACCTGTCAAAGGTTTTTTATTTGCTGATGATCTTACTTTAACTTGTAGTGGTAGGACATTAAAACCTACGCTAAAATTACTTCAAAATACTCTAAATAATCTTCAAGATTGGTCCAAGAAATCTGGCTTTAAATTTTCTAAAACTAAAACCGAATTTATGATATTGTCTAAAAATAAAAACAAAACTGGTAACTTACATTTAACTTTAAATGAACAACGTATAAAAGAGGTAAATAATTTAAAAATTTTAGGACTAACATTTGATAAAAAAATGACTTGGATTACACATATAAATAAACTGAAATCAGAATGCTATAAAAGGATAAATATAATAAAAGTTTTATCATCAACAATATGGGGATCTGATAGAAAATGTTTAATTAATACATATCGTGCTATGATTAGACAAAAACTAGATTACGGCTCTTCTTTATATGATTCAGCAAAAAGCCGTACTTTGAAATCCCTGGAAAGCATTCAAAATACTGCTCTTCGACTTAGTATTGGTGCGTTTAAAACAAGCCCTATCAAAAGCATCTTAGCTGAAGCTGGAGAAATACCTTTAGAATTGAGAAGAAAAGAACTTGTAATTAAATACTCCATAAATATTCTATCCCAACCCGAAAATCCAACATATAATTACTACATTAAAACAACATCTACTGATGCTGAATATGAATTTCAACCTAATTTACCGCAACCTCTACGAATCAGAACATCCAAGTATTTAAAAGAATTAAAATTAGATATTCCACCCATTTTTACAAAAAAATTACTTACCAGTGGTCCATGGGAAAAACTTGAATTCCCCATTAACTTAGAACTTGCCAAAAATTTAAAAGATGATACACCTCAATATATATATAAAAACCTATATCACGAAATTAATAATAAATATAAAGATTGTAAGATTTTCTATACCGATGGGTCAGTTATGAATGAAAAATCAGGATGTTCAGTAGTTACTGGTAAAAATTTCCATCGATATAGACTTTGGAATTCCAATTCAATTTTTAGTTGTGAATCAATAGCGATACTTAAAGCATTAGAATTAATACATTATGAAACTAGTCTAGTGAAATATATTATTTATACTGACTCCAAATCATGCCTTACAGCGTTACAGAATGAAAAAAATACTAACCCACTAATTATAGATATTAAACAAAAAATGATAAATCTTCTAAAAGATAATTATAATTTTGAAATTATATGGATTCCAAGTCATCAAGGTATAGTTGGCAACGAAAAGGCTGATAGTGAAGCTAAGAATGCGACCAATGAAACTAATATCTGTAACACAATTAAATCAACTCCAGCTGAAACACAAAAATACTTAAAACATAAAATTAAAATTCTTTGGGATCATTATTGGAAAACAGAAAATACAAGTAAACTATTTGACGTAAGAAATTCAATTTTTGATAAACCTCCTATTTCATTCAACTGCAGAAAGGATCAAGTAGTAATTACCAGACTACGTATCGGACACACAAATATGACACACATTCACCTAATAACGAAATCCGATAAAAACAAATGCAAGTGCGGACTGGACTTGACTGTCTTACATCTTCTAGTTGAATGTACAGCATACAGTAATGAGAAATTAATTTGTAATGTACCTAACAGTTTAAAAGATTGTTTAAATCAAGATGGATATACCCAAACGCTGAAATTTTTGAAAATGATTAATGTGTATGATTCGATATAAATGTAATTGTTTATTGTGGTCGCTAATGACCTTTGATGTTAAAAAGCGACTTTAAATAAATAAATTAAAAAAAAAAAAAAATATTTTCTATTAATTAATTTAGCCACCACATTGTGTAAATAAAGTCTGACTCGTGTATTCATTTGAATATTGTATTTTATCAAATCGATACTAATCGAATCGAGAAGAAAATAATTTAACTTAAAACGTTGTTTTAACACTCTGGCAACATTTTACGACCTAACTTTTCGATCTTTCTAATAAAAATACTTTTAAGAAACGAAATATAATTTAATGAAGTGGCGGCCTTTTAAATGAATGCAAAATTCATATTTTAATTCAACGAAATTTGTAAACAAAATCATTTCTTTGTATAGTACTGTCCACGGTGGGCCCAAAATGGGCTTTCCTCTTTGTCGAGAAAAACTTGTTTAAACTTTAGTGTTACCATCAATCGCTAGGCTAGGCAAGCGCGTTTGTCGTGTAAGTGGGACAGGGCGAGTCGAGCCGAGTGGAGTGGCGAGCGAGCGGCAACTTCGATCGTGGGGGACGCGCACAGGTCGTTCACCCCGCCCGCGCCGCCCGACCGGAGTCGGACCCAACTAGGGTGACCATTTCGTAATTAAAAAAATCTAAACAAAATGTCGTACCTATCTATATTGAACTGCCAAAAAAAATTATTCACGTAACGCACGTTCTACTGAAGCTGTTAAAAGCAAAAAATACATGAAAACTGTCCGGTTATATACGGTAGGAAGGTTACCCTAGATTTGGCCGACCACCGCGTTCGGTTTGCGTTTCGAGCGCGGTTCATTACTTTCCTATCTTAGCCGGTCGTTTGAACACCGCTCCGTGTACATTGATAGATCGATAACGTGATAGTCATCGTCATATCGACGCGGTAGATGTAGATACAGTCGGATCCACTGCAATTATACTTAGCGATTTACGTAAGCGGGAAAACCGTTAGAATGCCGTTTCAATGTTGATTTTACACAAAAGATTAGGTTTAGCTAGAGAGGTAAGGCATTAAGAATTAGAATTTACCTGTACCTATCGAAGTTGTTACTGCACAAGTGAAATCAAGATCGTTCGAGTCTGACAATTCGCAATACCTTGTAAAAAGCCAATTTGAATGAATAAATATATTTCCTTTCATTACAATAGCATTAACCGGTAATTTTTTATGTTTTCCTTTTATTTGCTTTTTCTTAGAAAACATTGTATTTTTGGGGTGCGTTGTATTGTACTACCGCAACGAATCTAAGTTCTGCTTAGATAAAATGCGTCATCACAGTGAGCAATTGCGTATATTAACGTAAAAACACATTACGCTTTAACATAAAATTTGATATGGTGTATGACTCTGTTATATATAGAACATTAGTTATATTAATGTTACATATTCCATATGCTAAAATAACACTTATATTCATCGACATTCGGTTGAAAATTCAGATCAACTATACCACTAGTCTAGATGCTATAAATACGACCTAAACGAATAATATACACAAAAAAAGTCAGATTCGAATTCATAAGTGCGTCCCGATTTAAGTTGAAAGAAAATCGGGGTCGTTGCCCTATAAAACTGTAAATTGGGTCAACCAGCATGGGTAAGGTTGCAGACAGACTGGTCGACATTGTGACCCCGTTTCCGGGAAACTTTCCCGTTTCCATTCCAAGAACTGATGCACGTGGATGAAGCATAATATTAACTCTATTTTAATTGACTGCCGTCTACCTAGTATGAATGGATGCGTAAAATGAGTATTTTATATACCTAATACATACTACCTGTTGCCGCCACGTGTTTATTGGTAGTTCGTACACATATCACATACGGTTGGGCGCCATTTTTGTTTTAGAAACTCTAGTCAGCCATGCTTATTGCATCTTAGCTTTAATCGTAATGGAAATAACGAACGACAAACAAGCAAACGACATTTCTATAATTTTTTATTTAAAAAAAATACTCAGGATTTGTCTTTTTAAGATATACGGTCTCTGGCCTGGCATGGATGGAGGAACTTAAATATTTACTATTTCTACTCACTTATTGTAAGGAAATGATATGTACACAATAAGTGGTTGAGGTGGCCATTCATAAACATATGCCCTATGTAAACAGTAACGTAAATACAGAATATACGTTACGAAACAAACTACACTGGGTCAAAAATCTCTTTCACAAAAAAAAAAAATAAAAAAAAAACACCTACGATACATCAACTAAAATAAGCTCAAGATAAATTCAATCGATTAATTATGACAAGCTTTTAAATTTCTTAAAATGTTCACATTACCTTCGCCTGCGCCCACCGCTAATGTAAGCAAGCACGAGATAATTATCATCAGCGACAGATTTTACGCAACAACAAGTGAGTCACTGTGAACACCGGTCTATCGAGCACGTTTTACGTTTTGCCCAGAGCAGTCGGGTAGGGGGCATTCTCCTAGTTTGGAAAGCTCTCTCTCGTTGGTCGTGTAACTTTTTATTCTGCGGTCGCAAGCGGAACGAGTCAAACAAAACGACCGGCGGCGATACCTCCCCGTCCGCGATTCACAAAGGCGGTAGCAATGTACCGATAGATCTATCCATTGTATGAAATTGACCGAATTTCTTTCTTCTCGCGATAAGGAAACGCTTCTAGTTTTCGTAACAGAACTCACCCAATCACTTTGTGAATCTAATTAACGATTGCTTATTACAAGGTTTCGAGCGAAACGCGAGCGTGAATGACTTTTATCCGATATCTCATTGTGAAACATTTGTCTAGCTAGACTATAATCAGGCCAACGACCTGCCTCTTTTTGTCATACAAGAACGAGACCATTTAGTAACAAAAACTGCACAGCAAAAACGGTTTCAAATCGTTTGCAATAAAATAACACGATTATGAGGCCTGTAGAATTTAGATAATCTCTTCTGAAGTTATAAATAAAATTAAGTGCTTTTTATACTAGATCAGCGCCGGGATTTTGACCGTGTTCGAGCATCTCTCTAATTTTAACATACTTTATATCATATCATATTTGAGTGCCAAGTTTTCCTCCATAATTTCACCAACCATTTAGCGTTGGTTGATGCAGTAACATTAAACTTTAATTTCATAGCCATAAAGGCCACAATAACACAGAACCAAAAGCCAGCATTATGGCATACCATTATGCTTTGCTTTTAGCACTAATAGAGAATATTAGCTGCATAACAGCCGTTCTAATGACACGCCTGTGAAAACCTTTTGTCTTTATGTCTGTTTGTTCGTTTCACACGATGCTATTGATAGCGACACGCGACAAATGTAACTGCATGCGCTTTAATTGCTAATGACGTGGCCCTAATGGCAATAGCCATAACAATCAAAATCGCATGAGAATTTCGCGAGCTATTATTTAGGTGGAATTGTTATTTTTTTATTATTATTAAAAGGGGAGTTCTGTTACACGAACGGCTTTTGACACGAATGCTCGCTCAGCTTATTGCGGGCGTAAACAGTTACGGCCCTATGTGACTATGGGTTGATGCAAGTCCGGTTTTAGTCGGTTTACACACGTACGTATGCAATTTAGCAATCACAATTACCTATTAACTGGGAATCGAACGACGGATTCAAATGTGTTTGATGTCGTCGGATCATTTCAGTATTGTTTGGCAGAATTTAATTTTAGAACTACCTTTATAATAATTAGGTAACTACCTACCCGTAATCTTTAAAGCTATGCAAAAAATTACTCCACTTTGCAGTACAGTATTTAAAACATGGAATTTAAATTTGGAACGTTGTAAATGTTGTAATTCGTCAGGCGTGGAAAACGGCTTTGCGATTTTTAAGCTGTAGATCCCGCCAGCTCGAGTATGCTTACTGCCTTAAAGCGGTTCACTCGCAGCCAGTATCAGCATTCCTTTCTGGCGCGGTGTAAGCGGAAGCGGTTGGTCGGGCTGTCTTTCAATATTATTATTGCTTGGAAACTCGCTTCGTCCACATTCGCAGTACTGTGCCAATAGGGTTGTCGCGGGCATGATACAAAGGACCCGTTCGACCGGCTCAACAGGATTCATATCAATTTGTATGATCATTATCATATTATACAATTTTATTTTAAATCGCATTTAGTGCTTAAGGGCGTTTTGCATATTATGTAAATGAAGAATCCCAAGACACGAATTTATTTTGACATCATACACGACACTTTACTAACAACGTAAATAATAAAATGAACGTTTAAAAAAACTTCACACAAAGTATGTATATCTTTTGCGGATTCTGTCAACCCTAAGCACTATGAATAGCGCAACGATTTGCTGCGCCAGTGAAATATATGCTATAGAATGTTACGAGTCTCACGTCGCCTATATGTGCACTTTTATTTGCTAATAAAATATGCATTGAAATGTACTGATTGATGATACGTATAGAAAAGCATGTTTGGAATGAAACGTCGGCGAATTTTATTGTACGGTTTATTGTGGACATTGGCTGAGGGAAGTTTGCAGGAACATTTTAGATTTAAATTAAACAAATGTCAGTATGAATTTAAACAATTTTAGCGATAAGACCGCCCCTTGTGCATTTAGTTAAGTTTTACTGTTACTTTATTGTCTTTTGGTGTACAATAAAGTGTTATCTATCTATCAATTGAAAAAAGGGCCCATAATTACAAAATTATTAGTTAAACATCTATTGCAACTACAAGATAATCTGAACCAATAATCACCGAGACATCAAAAGATAACTCACTCACAAACTGTCATATTGGACTTGCAAATTCAAATTGTAATCACGATCAACCATCAAGCTTAGACGTTATCAGAAATACAAACAGCATAACTACGCAACTATCACAAGGGTCTAAGTCCGCGTCCTCAATTCCAGCACACAACCACATATAAACATACATGTATGAGACACACATACAGTCATAACTCATCCGGGGAGACTCGGTGCTAAAATGACACGCGACACACACACAAACACATCGATAAATAAATCACTGGCGGGTTAAATGGCGTAAATTATACATAAATATACACGGTACAGACAAATCCTGTTATGTCATGTCGCGTTATGAATATTATGAGGCTGCAAGCGAAATCGTGTTGGTAAATATCAACATGATACGGTCTGAATGATAAAGGTAAAGATAGCTCTTATCCTATTAATCTCAACTAATATTATAAATGCGAAAGTAACTTTGTCTGTCTGTTTCGCTTCCACGCTAAAACTACAGAACCAATTTAAGTTCAATTTGGTACACAGATAGTCTAGAGCCTGAGAAAGGAGATAGGCTTCTTTTTATCCCGGGAAAATTGAAGATCTCCCGGGTACGCAGATGCAACCGCGGGGAGCCACTAGTATCAATATATGTTACTCTTTTACGCAACAACAGCTGAAGGGATCTGGATAAAATTTCGCACTGAGTTAAGATATGTTCATTTTAATATCAAACTTTTTGCAACTGCGGACAAAAGCTAGTTTGAAAGAAGCTTTAATAACATCTTACATAGAAAACTAATCGAATTTTACTAAGGAATTCGACACTTGTGACGGTAAGCCAATAGTTAAATATCCCAGATAGCTGTGTGAATCTTGTAGTTGGGAGCAAAGATCGCATTGGGCCAATAGTCGACTCCGCCGGAGCGGGGGCAACGGAGTGCAGCTGAGGTCACGCACAGGTCATGCCACAGTATAGTTATGTATGCTGCACTCAGCGGTTTCAAGACATTACATTGGAACTATGGTATTTGCCTGTATCTCTTTGAGTGTACGGGCAGAGATAGTATCTGCTAGATAGATAAAAGGTGAGGCATACCAGTTTAGTACACTATCTACTATAAACCAAAATTAACTTTAAAAATAATGATAATGAATAGAAAGTATATTTTCGCTTACTGTGGTATACATGAAAAGGCCACAGACTAAGTGTCCAGACGGGTTTTTCATAAGGACCAACCCAAAAGAAAGAAATAAATATGTCCTAGCACATAGGAATTGTTATTTTATTGTAATCTTGCGTAGACCTTTCATCGAGCAAAGTTTTTGCAACCAATAATTTCAAATACATTTTTAGTTTTCTAAACCACAAAGTTTTGGTACGTCTTCAAGCGTTTGTTTTATCCGTGCAGTTATAGAGTTCACTGAAACTTTATTAAAGAGAGATTCTCTTATCCGCAAAAGATAGATGAGATAACATATAACTTTTTCCTGCTATTATCAAGCAAGGTGATTCAATGATGTAAACTAGACATCAAGTTTTTAGTATCAATATGTTCACCGAAGCAATTAAGGCGAGATAAAAATCTTAATGAAATAGATTAAGAATAAGTATTTCTTGTCTCAAAGTTGTCAAGTAAGTATTTCATCAGAGTTCGAAGGACCTTCTGATAGACTCTCGTGTGAGAAAATAGATCTAGAGAAGGGGCAGATAGTTTTTATTCGATAACGCAGCATATACCAAAAAGAATTAAATTAATATCGTAATATTGACAAGCAATCAGTAATATATTGATCTGCATATTCAAATAGAATTTATTTTCACTTACATTTATGGGCGGGCCGGCGTCAATTGGATGGACGCTGTCCAATCAACCGTGCTTACAATGAAATAAAAAAAATGTGCATCACAAAAATATTCTATATTCCATTCCCAGGAGATTTTCTGTGTTAATGTTGCTAGTCAAATTATACCTAATTAATCACACAACCTGAACCTAATAAAGATTTATGTACGGTTCACATAAATATTCATTTTTGTGTCCATAGATACATCGATATAGCCTTCAATATAACTTTCATAAAGACAATACGTACATATATATACCGACATCAATTTTGTACAAAACAAGTGTTACAATGGGCCAAGAAGCTGTTGCTAGGCGCGTCTCGGCCCCGCGCCCAGTCATTCGAGAAAGCAAATGAAAGCGGATCGCTTTCCCGCCTGCGTTTGCGCACAGTTGCTTGCGACATGCTCGTTACGGCCACTGCCACACCGCCATATTAGACTTGATGTACAAGTATTATTATTATTAATGACGAATTCACGTAAACGGTTAATAAAACCCTATTATTCAATACGAAGGATTTTTTTAAGTTAGTCCCATATGTATGTAATCTCGAAAATAATTAGATTTAATACATATACATAAATTTATACTAGTTTACATATATGTAAATAATAGAGCAGCCATAGAATACTCAAACATTATATTATAAAGTAACTAAATTGTTCAAACAACAACAATTTTAAAGTCACGACCGGACTAAGTATTTGTCCCCATATTTATGGACTTTCATTTTAACTATCGATAACAAAACAGCGGGAACTTATGGCGAGCAATTTTATCGTTGTTATCGGTATAATTTATGATCACTGAATTCCGGACAATAAGGACGTTGAACGACGCGCGATGCCAAATATTCATGAGGCGCGAGATTAAATTCATGAATTGAAGGCTCATTCTGTTTCTTATATCAATGGTCGTACGCGCGCGATTTAAATAAGCGGTTTGATTTTACAACTTTTTTATTTCCATCCCCAATCCCACGCGCGATATATTGCCAGATCAATTGCTGTGATTGCAGACTATTCACTGGCTTTATTTTTTTACCATTTGTGAACGACCAGCCAATGTCGATGTCTGTAACGTAGTTAGCCTTTACAGTGCGCAAAATATCATCTTTCAATCGAAGCATGGAATTATTTTTGCTTACTAGTAATATGTTCTTTGGAACAAACAACAGAAATTCGGTCAACAAACCCGCAAGTTCCAAACATACGCTCAGATATTCAGCTCACAAATGATAGAATTTCAAATATTCCATTCTACAGAACGTTGTACGTAAGCTGGCTGGGTCATATTCAGCATAAACTCTTCCACTATTCAGAGGTAAACATTCGGGTTTGAATATCTCCTTGTAGTGAATGTTTTACATATTCTAATACGTTAGTAGGTAAATTTAAACTGTCGAAATTGTCCGGATTATATAAATAATACACACCGAATACTGATTTGGTATTAATAGGATTATCTTAAAACGACCATTCGTAACGAAGCGACGGGCGATAGTTATTAAAACAAAGCAGGTATGAATTTTGCTGTAAGAAAGAAAAATAGGTCAAGCCAATTAGCGGACGGGAGCGGTAAATTCAGAAAACCCAGCTGACCTTTAATTAAATTGGCTCCGCCTTCGAGGTTACCGTTACGTAAAATTTATTTATTTGGTTAAAAGATGGAAAGAAAAAATCTACATTATATTTATTTTATGATAATAATTTATGATGATCCAAGTCCAACATCGTTCGTTCAACTTGATTGCGTCAGCGGCGTGAGTGTGAAGCAAAAAAGGTCAGAAGATAAAATTTTGTAACTAGATCGAGCCACCGCGTGCGTTATCTGACAATTTGTGAGTAAACATTTTAGATACTCATAACTACGCTTCTTAAATTAATTGATGACATAATTAGGTGTTATTGAGGAAAACCACATACGTGAGCCCTGAGTTTACAAAAAAATGTTCGTTGGAAAATACGCTGCATCACACGATTCACACGTCATCAGATTCAAATCGAGTATGTAGTTGTGATTTTAATCCTTGTATATTTCAGTTGACAAATAACATTTGCCTAAAGATGTGTCAACATATCACGTGAGGAGCTAATGTATGACGACAACCAAACACTTAAAGCGAGTTAATAAGCTGAAAAAGATCTCAAGTACCGCTCTTGAGATATGATTATAAAGTACCTACCTACTGGCATTTTAAATAATCGAAACATTATTCAGTGGCTAAAAGATACAATCAATAAGTGTAGAGTAAATTTATAAGGCGCAGCGTTATTAATTTTCAAGTATCCGTTTAGATTTAATAACGATGGCGGACGCTCCGGTTCGAATTGGAGGCTTCCGGCGACTGGGACCACAATAAACTCGGACCGCGGGCCCACTTGCCGGATCGATTTAATTTAAATATTTTTCTTCCGGCGACTGGGACCACAATATACTGGACCCGCGGTTCCAGTTTGATTTGATTATTTTTCATCCGGCGACTGGGACCACCCAAAATTTAATGAAAAAAACACACGTTGTTTAAGCCAAAAACGTACCGTCAAACGAAAAAATGATTATTAAGTATTAAAAGAAAAAAAATAGTTTTTGATTAAAATATATAATTTATTTATAAAACATTAAAAACACCCTTCGATTAGGTACTATTTAAAACTGACGTAGGTTATAAAAAATATATATTATAACATAAATTATGCTAAAATAATCAACAATTAACAATATGTAAATAATTATATATTTATCACGTAATCAGCCTTAACGATATTTAAAAATATTAAAAAAATATATGTATAAGACTATAAATCATTTTAAAACACATAAATAATTTTAATAACAAGCGACCCACCCTGTCCTCGCCTAGGTGTAGTTACTCTACATGTCTATCTAATCTGTTTATTACAATCCCGTCAAAATGTGTTTGTTTTTTACTAGTGTTATCGTAATATTTCAAGCAATTTACAAAAAACTTTGTCAAATTAGGTATATCTTAAACCTTCCTTACGAATCACTGCTATCTATTCGTGAAAACTCCATGAAAATCGGTTTGTAGTTTTTGAGTTTATCGCTAAAAGACAGACAGACGCGGCGGAGGAATATGTAGAGAATCAACGCTATACAATTATACAAGCTATACAACAATCACAGTAAAAAATTACTATTAGTCAAAAATAACCGTCAAACCTTTACATAATTAGTCTTAAAAATTTTGGTTATCACCTATGTTAAATAAAATATATTATAATAATCATAATCAACGAAATTTTTTTTTAAAATAGAACAGAAAAAAACACATAAATTTTAATAAAAAATAATCAACGTACTACATAAATTATGTATTATTATTTCACCCATGTTTAGAATGAAGTGTTTCTTAGTTCATCGTAATCTCTCCAAACAATGGCCAATACTAATCTGTCGATTTAATAAGTCACTAACGGCGTTATTATTTTTTTTCATCTTTTCTATAGTTGAATGCTTCCTCTTTGATATTTGGATGCCATTAGGATTTTTTAATGCCTCAGAATAATATTTGACATCTTTTTGGATTCCTTCGAGCAATTGGGCAATGTTTGGATTTGGTTTAATATACTTTCTAATGTGACTGTTCCATTGTTCGACAGCATTATTTGTTTTATGTGGCTCCCCATAAGTGGTAAAAGTTCCTGCGAGCATCGAATTGTCAAGCCATGTTCGAACAAAGTAGTCATTAAACTTTGTGACTTCTGCACTAATAGGTGACTCTTCCATGAGATACAACCAGCCATCATCGACCATATCTGGTGGGAGATGAGAAAGAGCCGAACAAAGCTGAACGTGTTCTCTTCCTGGTTGACTTTTGTTGACGCCCAGTTCCTTCGCTTTACGCCATAAAGTTTGTTTGAAGTGAAAATAACAACCCACTATTTTCACACCAGGAAAAATAATTCTTACCGCTTTTATTGCTGAAACTTCGAAGTCCATGGTCATTACAGCTGGTTCCCATTCGGGTATCTGGCTTTTTATGATTTCAAAAAGCAGCTTGTACGTAGATGTTTTCTTATCAGGTAGAAGTGTATAAGCTACTGGCACAATATTTACGTAGTCTTCAGTACTTCCAATATCTGCATGTATGGTATGTAATTGATAAAACGGCTTTATACAGATTTTAAATGTGCCGTCTATAAAAAATCGCTTGCACTTTTTAAAATATTGTTTCGTTTCTTCTCCTGCAAATACTATTAAGCGCTTTTTTTCTCCTCTATAGTCAGCAAGCAATAATCTTTGGTACTTTTTTGGTACTTCAACGTCGGCAGCTTTGTGAAACGTAACTTTTTTTGCTCCAATAGAATTGTTTCTTTTTTTGTAGAGTCGCTTTTCTGTATTATGAAAATGTGGTAATTTAGACACAAGATGTAATCCCTTGTCTTTTAGAATTTCAATATGTTTTTCAAACACATGCGCAACAGGGATGTTGATATCTTTTTGAACATCTTTTAAACAAATTTGCATTTGGCGTTTCACTTCACCTTTTGCCAAATCATTAGGTTCATGACAATGAGCAGATTCATTCAAAATTATCACATCGTCTGGTTTTTAGCGTCGCATTGCATTCACTTTTCCTAGCACATCGCCACAGTTTTGAGCCATCTTTGTTAGTTCTTTTAAGGGTATATTCATATCCAGCTCTACACAAAAGTTTACCACCCCTTTGTGTAACATCAAAATAAAGCGTTTGCAGACCGTGAGATGTTGAAGGGCTTTCTTTATCCATTTCGATAGTTCTAAAATCAAAAATATTTTTATGTTAACAATTTACATTTAATAAAAATATTTATTGGCTGCTCTTGTTGCCCTGACGTTTGAGTTAATAATAGGGTTAATAAATAAGTCAAAACTTGGCTTACGTACCTGAAGATTAGATACACCAAGACACTTCACTAATTATTTTATATTTTGCAACAAACATTCAGCACAGTGTTTAATAACCATCTTATGTGAACTGTCAACTAAAACAAACCAAAACTTGGACTTCTTACAGTGATATGCTTCTTGACAGTGATTGGTCGAACGAGGAACAATATCCCGTTTTGCAACAAAAGGGCTGCGTAATCTTGGAGATCGACAGGCAAAACGGCTAGTCCGTTAGAAGTTAGAAAGGGATAGCAATATACAATCCTATCCCTCTATACTTACCTGCACGGTTGAATTACGCGAAAATGGGCTAGTTTAATCTATTACTAAGCGCATGGAATTAATTCATGTCTAGAATAAGTAAATGATATGTTTAAATCAAATATTTTTATACTTTAATTCCTTATTTTAAACATGTTTTTGCTTGACTGTACTGATTTGACTTAAACAATAGATTGTACTATTAAATTTGGGTGGTCCCAGTCGCCGGATGAAAAATAATCAAATTAAACTGGAACCGCGGGTCCAGTATATTGTGGTCCCAGTCGCCGGAAGAAAAATATTTAAATTAAATCGATCCGGCAAGTGGGCCCGCGGTCCGAGTTTATTGTGGTCCCAGTCGCCGGAAGCCTCTCGAATTGCATTAGGAGGCCCTGAACTTTAGAACAAACACCGTCCGACTCGAGTAAATAGTTCAGTGTGTTGCCACTAACACAGACTCGAAGTTGGTAACCCAGCCAGCGGAACCTATTACATGTTACTGCATCAATATTCATTCACATTTTCCTTGAAAAAAGAACCGGCAAGGCGCGCAGGAAAACATCAACAAGCCGCGTTAAACTTCCTCTTGTGAATTCTTGCCGACGTCCGTCCGCCGTGAGCGAACAATTTAAATAATGAGCCACCGTATAATAACATTAATGTTACTGATAACGGATCCAGCTTGTTACGAATAAGGCTATTAGCGTAGGTACCATGTATTGTAACCAAGCTGTTAATTAATGTAACGTATGTTATTTATAGGAAACTCGAGGGAGCAAATTTAATAACCTACGTACTTTGGGGACGAATTATTTTTACGCTTTACAATTTCATAATATTTTTCAATTAACAATATAGGTCGAGTAACCGAAACATTAAAACCCGATTAGACAACATAATGACTATATAAATACGTACTATAGATATAGTAAGTATTTTATAAAGACTAGGTACTTAAGCATTCATAAAATATTCTGCATCGAGCTGAAATATTATATCAACTTGCAGTTACAAGTTGAAAAATCACACAGACGTCCCCGCATAGCGGTACCGCTACGAGGTAGTAAATCGAAAATTCTTTATATACATTTGAAATGTACAGTTGGAAAAACAATAGACTCGTTAGCACTGCTAGGCTGGCAGTTGATATATAGCATGGCGTATAACATTTAGCAGAATAGTAAAGGTACCGCTGCGCTGTGAGAGAATGCTCATTTGCATGAACACATCGCTCCGAGACGCGGTCGTTCACTGAGAGTCATTGGCTACAGCCACAGAATATAAAATATTATACACACTTTGGTTCACTAGTTTATACTAATGAACTTGACGGCTGAGACATTTAATTTAAATTGTGCATGCAATATATGTAGGGGCCTTATGTTAGTGATAAAAAAAGTATCCACGAAAAAGTTTTAAATGTAATCTATTAAATATTTTGCACAGTTAAAAAGTTTAAGCGTATTTGGTACGTAAGTTATTTATGATAAAACTTTTTTTACCCCAGAACCCACCTCGGAATTACAACCTGAGGCTAGAGCTTTAATAAAAGATACACTTTCGAGAAAGTCACTGCTTTTCCCGACACAAAGCTAAGCTTTAAAGTTTAAATAGCGTTTGTAACACGACAGGTATGTTGTTAAGTACGTTCCATGTTAGCAACTTGGCGATATTTTATTCAGAGTCAAAGTACTGTTTTCCTTTTGTGCTGTGCAACCGCTAGTTATACTGTGCTAAGTTCGTCGGTTCGGTTCGTTTGTCAATCGGCGTGGCCTCATTTCGACACGTGTGTGTGTGTGTGCTTGTCCGTGTCAAGAGATTTGTTGCAAACCATTTACAAACGAACAACGGGAAAATCGTTAAACATAAAAGGTTATTTGTCCATGCGACTCTGATTCTTATTGTCATGGCCGTATCTTCTGTAAGAACAAAGTGGAGAGATAATGCCTGTGAATGTTTCATTAATGACGGTCTGTTGTTACGTGGGCATGTACTGTCGTGTAATTAATCATGTCGCTGATAATATAAACCAAATAATAAGAGGTATTCCACGTAGCCCACCTAAACGAAGCCCACCCAGGGGAAGCCCACCTAAAGTATTCCACGATGCCCACCCGTAGGTGGGCTTCAAATAAAATTAAAAAAATAATTAATTTTCTATTCCACGAAGCCCACCTAAGAATATCACTCGCATAGTGTGGGGACAAGAAATAAAAATGTCGTTAGAAAAAAATATTTATTATTTAAAAGACTAACTTAAATTTCTATAATCGTTCAGTTTCATTATGTGAGACATTATTTGTCATTTTTTGTAATCTTAGGTACAAGGTTTAAAATCACAGATTGTTTCATAATTATCATTCCAAAAAAAATAATTTCTATTTTCCTTTTTTGTGCTCTTAATAAAATCACCGATTGTTTCAAAATTAAAAAAAATGGACAAGTATCAAAAACATTGTAAATATAGTTTGACAGCCCGGTTGGCTTTGTGATTAGTGACCCTGACTTTCAAGCCGCGAGTCGTGGGTTCGAATCCCACCCAGGACAAACATTTGTATGCATGAATATGTCTGTTTGTTCTGTGTCTGGATGTAAATATCTATATAAGTATGTATTAAAAAGTATTATATGTAGGATATTAGCTATCTGGTTACCATAACACAAGTTTCATTTGAAGCTTACTTCGGAATCAGATTGGCCGTGTGAAAAACATCCCAGGATATTTATTTATTTATTATAGTTTTACATAGAGATCCATGTTGATGTTTTCTTTAAACTTTTTTATGTTACAGTAGAGTATTTTTATTATTCACCAAACAGTTAGCTATAAGAAAACTTCAACATAGATCTCTATGGAAAGCTATATTTGCAATGTTTTTGATACTTGTAATTTTTTTTTAATTTTGAAACAATCGGTGATTTTATTAAGAGCACAAAAAAGGAAAATAATAGAAAAAATATTTTTTGGAATGATAATTATGAAACAATGTGATTTTTAATAGTACCTAAGATTACAAAATGACAAATATTGTCTCACATAATGAAACTGAACGATTATAGAAATTTAAGTTAGTCTTTTAAATAATAAATATTTTTTTCTAACGACATTTTTATTTCTTGTCCCCACACTATGCGAGTGATATTCTTAGGTGGGCTTCGTGGAATAGAAAATTAATTATTTTTTTAATTTTATTTGAAGCCCACCTACGGGTGGGCATCGTGGAATACTTTAGGTGGGCTTCCCCTGGGTGGGCTTCGTTTAGGTGGGCTACGTGGAATACCTCAATAATAACATTAGGAATATAATATGTAGGTACCTATAGCACAGTTGAGAAGTTTTTTTAACTGACTTAGGTACTATTAACTAGCAGCCCGTGTAGTTCCCGATTCTGTAGGTATACGAAGATAAAATATAGCTTTTGTTACTCCCTGATAATGTAGCTTTCCATTGGTGGCAAGAACTATTCAGATAGACCAATAGTTTTTAAGTTTATTCGTTACTAGCTGCCTCCCCGCGGTTTTACCCGCGTAGTTCCCGTTCCCGTGGGAATACAGGGATAAAATATAGCCTATGTTACTCGGGGATAATGTAGCTTTCCAAAGGTGAAAGAGTTTTTGAAATCGGTCCAGTAGTTTCGGAGCCTATTCATTACAAACAAACAAACAAACAAACAAACAAATCTTTCCTCTTTATAATATTAGTATAGATATAGACATACAAAAACACGAGTTAGCATTTTTCTATTGTGCTAAATAAACAAAAGTTTTGACGTGCTGAATATGAAAATGATTATATGAAGTAAGAAGCACGTATATCGATATCAGATGATGATCGAGTGATCACTATAATCGATTGAGAATATCGCTGTCTGACGCATACGATAATGTTATTTAGATCGTTTCTGATCTTATGTAATTATCATTTAGGTATTAATCGTATATGGGAGTTCCCATGTATCATCATTGATATATTAATTGATAATTTATGACAAGCTACTGCGCCGCGGTTTCACATGACCAATCTGTTTCCAAACTTGTGCTATTGCAATCAAATATATGATATACTAAATTAAAAATTGGTTGCCTGTAAAGTCGGTATACGGGCGAAAGTTTTACGTGACAACGACTTTGAGTGGTAAACTAATTTTAATGTGAATATTCATTCGTATAGTAGGAAGAAGGATGAAATAATAGTAAAAATTTAAAACATAACGTCACGTAACGTGAGCGGAGCGTAACGCAGTTTCTTGAAGTGTCACCCGGCAAACCAATTTATAAGACGTTGTCACGTCAAAAATATATTAAGTCAGATCAAAACGGCACATGCTCATATTACGATTATAATCCTATTAATATTCTAAATGCGAAAGTTTGTGAGTATGGATGTTTGTTACTCTTTCACGCAAAAACTACTGAACGGAATTGAAATTAAATTTAGAATACAGATAGTTTATAACCTGGATTAACACATAGGCTACTCCTTCTACCGGGAAAATTGAACGCAGGTAAAACCGCGGGGAGCCACTATATATAATAGCGGGCTTATTATGGTAAATGCAAATCAATTCCCAAAACAACCGGGGGGTTCATTCTGCTAAAATATTAGCATAATCCAAGCATCGCATGACACATACTACAGTGATTATAATAACGCCATATGGATGCTGATAAGCAATAATGTGTCAACCCAAAAAAAAGTCGAAAACAAAGTTTTTGATATATTTTTATAACGCGTCGCGTATTTAACATTCTACAAAAGTGTTTCAAGTCATCTAAAACATCAAAAATGTCACTGTTAGTCAATGTTCGATTCTGAATGTTGCTTTTACTGAGAAGTGAAGATCGCAAGTGAAACCGCGGGGAGCCACTAGTATTATATAAAAGCGTAAAAATAAAATAGGACAATATCTTACTGGAACTATAATATTATACAAGCTCAATAAACCTGCGCTAGTTAACATTATCATGCGCCATATTAAATTATAATTAAGCAGTTAGCTATCCATAAGAGTAGACTATAAAAATTTAGTGGTACATGAATCTAAATATACCCATACTCAGCCTAATAGATATATATAGGATAATCTTCTGATAGATACAATACCATACTGTTCCGGAGTAAAGTCCAGCAAAGCTAATACTTTATGGTTTCCTGCCTCTCCCCATTCCTGTTGTCCTACACCAAAATATTATTAGGGACTGACTATTATTCCTATAAACATAAACTCTATTCAAAATTACCATGTATTATTGTAGTACAGGCCCGTATTGAAACGAACTATCTATAGTATACTAGTGCCTCTCCGCATTCTCGGGAGATCTTCAATGTTCCCGGGATAGAAATTAGCCTTTAATCCAGAACATATTCTAACTCTGTGTCAAACTTCATTCAAATCCTCTCTGTAGTTTTTGTGTGGAAGAGAAACAAACTTTTTTACATCCACTTTCGCGATAATATTAGTAGGATTATAGAGGGATATTATCTAAGATATAAATTGATCAGTTTTATTTATTTATTTTATTTATTTATTGGTTATTAGGAAGATTTACAGCTAATAGCTATAATATAAGAAACTAAATGTATAAAAATTATGCTAACAACAAATCTCCACCGATGTTTATCTATACAATACTTTGCATTGCCTTAAAATTAATTGAACTACTTTAGAGATACAAGAAAAAAACAAGAACATAATTTAACCAAATTAACCAACCTTAATTAACCGAATTTAATTGCTACGCTCAGGAGGGTCAGCAAAATAGGAGTTAGCCAATATGTGCTTAACTCTTGATGGCTTTGTACAAAATAAATCTAAATCTAATTCTATCGATAATTTGTTAAATTCTTTGACACTACGTATAATAAATGTATTCTGTCTAAAGTTGGTATGAGCAGATGGTACATGCAGTATCGGACGTTGCCTTAATCCTAACTGGTCGGTCCGTATGTTGATGCTAATAAATCTGGACTATCCACTATTCCATGAACTATATTCATCAAATAACAAATGTCACTTATATTACGCCGCATTGATAATGGAAGAAAGTGATATCGCTTGCACCGATGACTATAATTCGACGATATTTGCTGTGCTTTATAGTCTAAAAATCGTAAAAATCTTTTTTGGATTAATTCGATTCTGGACTTGTAAGTAAAATATTGGGGATTCCAAACCTGAGACGCATATTCTAAGTGACTACGTACAAAGGCACAGTAAAGTATCTTAATGGGCTTCAAACTTTTAAACTCAGCAGAAACACGCATGATAAATCCCAAGGCCTTACATGATTTGCTTATGATATGATCAATATGTTTGTCATACAGAAGTTTGCTATCCTGTATAATACCCAGGTCTTTGATACTATTAACTCGTAAAAGGCTGTGGCCTAGCAAATTGTAATCAGAGATAATGGGCTGTCTTTTTCTGGTATATGTTACAACGAAGCATTTCGAGACATTGAGTTCCAACTTGTTACAAAAGCATAATATGTTTCGAATCTTAAAAGATCCTCCTGGATTTCCCTGATATCAGATTGATTTTGAATTAATTTGAGGATTTTCATATCATCCGCAAACAACAGAACTTTAGAATTAATAAAACACTTCGTTATATCTAATATAAAAATTGTGAAAAGTAAGGGACCCAGGATAGATCCTTGAGGAACACCAGATGGAACAACCGACCAATGAGATGTACAACCCAACAGCACTACAGCTTGAGTGCGATTGTCAATATAGGATACAAACCAACGATATAGATCACCGTGTATGCCTGCACCAAGTAATTTACTCAGAAGTATATCATGATCTATCCGATCAAAGCATTTGCTATAATCCGTATATATGGCATCTATTTGAAATCCAGTGTCCATTCCATTAGCAATTATTTCATTAGCTAACAGCAGATTCGATGTAGTCGAACGTTTCCTCATAAACCCGTGCTGCTCATCTACAAAAGTACATTTTAGCGCTGTATAAACTTCAGTATGCACTAGTCGTTCCAGAACCTTTGCAAACAAACAAAGCTTTGAAATAGGACGGTAGTTCTCAATGTCAGATTTGTTACCTTTTTTAAATACGGGTGTAATGTATGCGGTTTTCCATTTCGACGGAACTATTCCCTCCTTAAGAGAGCGATTAAACAATATAGTAAGGGGAACAGTCAAGCTTTCAGCACATTTAACTATGAAAATGGGTGGTATTTGATCAGGTCCACCAGACTTACACAGATCGAGACTTTTAAGGCACTTCATAACTAAATCTGATTGTATATTAATGGAGGAAATATAAGATGTGCTTATTTCTGAATTCGGAACTGATGCAAATGTATCTGATCTATTAGAATTTGAATTAGATTGACGGAAGGTAGAATAAAAATAGGAAGCAAATAAGCCACATATGTCCTCTTTACTATCCGCAGTTATATCCTTGTATTGCATAACATTAGGAAAAGCGCTAGATTTGTTTTTAGTTTTGACATATGACCAGAAAGATTTTGGGTTATCAATAATCGACTGTTCAATACTGTTAATATAAGATTGAAAACAGCTTCTCTCTAAGATTTTAGCCCGAGCTCGTAGAAAAGAAAATGTTTGATAATCTGACGAGTTCCCATAAATTTTAAACTTTTTATGAAATTTTGCCTTTTCTTTCAATACCTTTTTCAATGCAGAATTGTACCATAATGGGTAGTGGTTAGATTTCACCGTTTTACAACGTATGTATTTATCTCGTAATTCATATATTTTATTGTAGAAAAGATCAACAGCTAAATCAATTGGTTTAGTCATGAGGCAGTCATTCCAGTCAACATCATTCAGACCCGAATTAATTGATGTATAGTCACCCCTATTAAAAAGAAAACTGGTTCTGATTTCATCTACTAAGTTATGGGTTTCAATTGATTCAGCTTGAATACATAATGATTTATGGTGAATATCCTCCGGTACAAGAGGATCATTATAGGCCTGGATACTTAGTGGTACATTGGAGTATATAAGGTCTAATAATCGTTGGTTACAATTAAATTCTCCATTAAACTGTTTTAGATCAAAAGTATTAATTACATCAAAAAAGTTGCGAAGATTGTCAGAAATACTTGTATGGCAAAGTTCACCACTACTTGACCGTACCCAATTTACGTCATTACCGAAGTTAAAATCACCAAGTACTAGAAATTTATCAGTTGGGTTGATGAGCAGTAAATTATTTAACTTTTCTGTGAAATTCGCCAGTTGTGTCTTATATGAATTACCACCCCCCTCCCTACACAAATAAACTGTACATATATGCATGTTAAAAGATATTTTAGGTTTTTTATATTTGAAGGAAATAGTAACCCAAAGGTCTTCTGCGGAACTTCGCCATTCCGGTCTTTCAATAACCGTGAAGTCACGCCTAACCGCTAACAAAACCCCTCCCCCTAAAGATTGACCTGTCCTGTCATAATCGCGATCCCGCCTCCATACCACGTATCTGCCGTCAAATAACTCACTACTTGATATACCTTCAAGTAACCATGTCTCAGTTATGGATATAACGTCAAAATCACTTAAATTTACATTTCTATAGAAATCATGACATTTAGTACGTAAGCCACGAGTATTTTGATAGTAAAACTTAAGAGCAGCCATTTCTGTAATAAGCTATATCAATGTAAAATAGTATATTTGTTGAATATAACTGATCTGTATTAAACACATAATAAATAAAAAGTAAGCAATCAATACTCAATGCATAGTTGAACCGCATAACTATCAAATAAATACTCCCTGTCGGGTATAGGCAAATTCTTAAATAACACAAATAAAAGCACACTAATGAGCACGCGTCGTCATCATAAGCATCAATTAACAAAAGCACAAAAGGTTGAGTTCGACCCAAAGATAATACCTGCCACGACCAACTTCTCGTAAACAACATTCGTCCACGATTTAAGACAGACCTTATTTCTAGCAATTTAAAGTTGAAATTAAAATATTTAGTTGTGAATGGATTACGGAAAGAATTGTATAAATTTTTACCTGCCTGAGTGTAGCAACATAGGTTTAGTTGGAAAGCAATGTACACACAGAACCAATACGTGGTTCCCAAACTATACAAAGTAAAGTTATTTAAATTTAATCTTAACAATAATACATTTCCGCAACTTAGTAAAATTACAGAATCTTCGAGATATCTTTTTCGGTTTTGATATAAATTATAGGGGAGGTATCGTCCTTTCGGGCATGAATTTTTGCGTGCTTCACCCATATGTAACGAAAATCCCGTTCACCAGCCGCTTTCTTGGCCTTTGTTAGAAGGTCCTTATTCAGGGGGGTCTCAGCTTTATTCCAAGGAATTCATAGGTATACGTATACCCACTTAACTGTACCTACCGCAAACACCTGAACATTCCACCGACACGAGAATAGCAAACAAAAAGTTCACAACTATACGAACAATACTAATACATAACCGGTCGGTCGCACTCGCACCTAAGCGCGTAAATCACGCGGCCGAGACTGAAACATCACTTTGCTAGTTTTTAATTGATTCGCACAGTTATTACACAGTTTTCCAACTAGCAAAAGTTTCATAACCATTGCCCCCGCGCTGTCTGCTTGTTTCATTTGTTACAGATGAAAACAAATTATTGTTGTTTCGTTACTACGCTTACAATGTTTTTGTTTGGTTTATTTTCAGGTTATTTTTGGAGGCAGTCAAAATGCGTTGGCTTGGCGAACTTTAAATAGACATGAGCAAGAGATGTTTACTACATTTAGTTCGATTGATGACGGATATAGAAACTGGTATATTGGAAAACGAGGACTATCTACACTAATGAACCACTTTCCGAATCGTGATGATTTAAAAATATGTCAAACATTTCCAATTCAAAGGCATAAAGACAAAATTACTGCAGCAACAAGCGTCTATTTCCACTGTGAGTATAGGTAAATGGGTAGCAGTGTGAAGACTAGCATTTTCCTGTTTATCATCTCCCTCGTATAAAAGGGCCCTTCGGTAACACAACACCGCACGAATCGGGGCGTAAGGGCGCGATGTATACGACCCTACATATTGCCATCTATACCTACCTACCCACTAACTTATAAATATATGGAACGTAGAGCGAGCTCCAATAAAAACCGAGTCTCGCATTAACGTTTACTCAAAAGGAAAGTGTGGTTTATTATTATTTATTGAGCCGTTAACGTTTCAAGTTATGCGGTTAGTTATGTAAATAGCTGTGCGGTAAAACGGCTACATTATACGAGCTAAACATCCTCCAGCCTTTAGGTAAGTCATATATATCATGTAATTAATAACTGACTAGTGTGCATAAGTGTAAAATTCAATATGGTTCAGAATTAAATTAGATCTAGCCTATATGAAGCCCTGCATGTGCAAAATCGTACGGTGGATTAATGGTATTAGTCTAGTCTTGAGAAGGATATCGAAATTGGATTGGGAAACTAATATGCTTTGAGTGAAATCACCTATGAAACAATAATGTTGGATTTTGAAGGGCCATTTTAGGATAACTACTGGCATATAATAGCTATAAACTTGATTAAGCTGTACAACTTTGAACCTAAAGCCAAAATCGTATGCGACAAGCACACAGTCAAGATAATTGATCGTGGGGTCAATGGCCGCGAACACAGCGTGTCGTTATGGCCGTAATAAATTGTATACCGAGAACATTCTCCGAAGATGTCCACAGGGTATCCAAAGCTTAAGCGCCACGAGTCACGGATTAACGTGAGTGTAAAATAAATAATAAATCAACGTTTAAGAAATATTCCGTATCGATACCAAATCTCAACACTGTTGTTATTAATTACCTTGTGATGTCGTGTAATTTATTAACAATATAGATATTTAATATCCTATTAGAATAAATAATGTTGAGACAAAGTATGCTTCTTACATCCTACACGGTAATTAGAAAGTTACAAAAACTTTATAGTAATTTATGAAACGAAAACATTCAAAAAGGCCTCTCCAAGGACTTATGAATAGTCCTAAGGTCCTAACTCTCGGTTCCGAAGGCCGCCTAAATCAAGCAGTTTTATAATTGGCAACGCCCTTCTATCCTTTCATCGCCCCTAAAACCCCCAACGGATCGTGTCCCATTGAACTATGATAGCTCTAGTTAGAGAATAATAAACCTAATCCACCCACTCGTGACTTGTTATTCACCCTATCGCAATAATACCGTTGTGAAGCCCGAGTGACAAACGCGGCCCGATAAGATAGGGATTAAATTCCTTTGGAGACAACCCGTGCAAGTGTCGAATCGATAGCCAATAAAACGATACTACTCGCATGTGGCAAGTAGCCGTGGTGGCTCACTTGGGAACGCACCGACTCACGATCATGAGGGTGCCGGTTCCAATCCCTGGCCCGTACCTCTGAGTTTATAAAAACTTACGTAGGTACGGATTCACACCACTGGCTTTCGGTGAAGGAAAACATCGTGAGGAAACCTGCATGCCTGAGATGTCACAATTAAAAAGGCGTGTGAAGTCCGCCAATCCGCACTAGGCCCGCGTGGTGGACTATGGCCTAAACCCCCTCGATGTTAGGGGAGACTCGAGCTCCTCGGTGGACACGTATATGAGCTGTTGATGTTGACTCGGATGTGCGTGACGCGAACATTATGACATATCGGGTCGTTCGCTATCAGGGGGAGCATACTACATAAAGAGTCGAATTCCTTCGGCCTTGCTCAGCGTTATCGGTTTGCGCATACCAACCGGCGGCGTGCCGGGCTCGCATCGGTCCGCTTCTCGCTAAAGATGCTATGTGTTGAGGGTGTAAGGTTTTATGTACACTGGCTTGTTTGTGGGGTCAACTTAAATGGTCAATGTTTTATAAAAATATACGATTAGTTTAGCATTTCTTTTTTGTACTTGTATCATATAGGTATTATAAAAAAAGACATGATTTTGAAAAAAATGCATGTCGGAGGTATTTATTAGGAGCATTACTATGACGATTTTTTATTTCTAATGCAGACGTAGATAAATTGAAAGAACTCTGAAAATTAAAATCTACCAGTCATTCAGCATAATATGAATCAGTCTACCTAGCTTAGACCCAGACTCACCGAAAAGAACGCTCTAAAATCTGCAGCAAGTCTCATATAAAAAAAACACAACCTTCCCCCCGTAACCTTGATAAACACCCCCCTTAAAAATGAACACAAACATTCACCTACTAACCACAATGAGCGTATGGCAGTAGAAACCCCATGGCCCGTGTGTTAGTAGTAGTATTTGTGTGGCGTGGTGTAGTGTGAGCTCTGCCTAACGACGCTAGTTATTATCGAGTCGGCGAGCGTAGCCGGAGCGGAGATCACGTAGGGGACCGGTGGTCGTGAGAGCCGCCTCCGCCTCCGCCCGCCCGAGCCTGCGAGTCTGTGTTCAATTACCGTCAGGGTTGCCAACAACTCCGTACCATACTATTATTATAATACTTTAACCTACTAAATAAATAAATATTGTTGTATCTTTCGGCCAATATGATTCCAAACCATCGCTGTTTTAGTATATCTTAAATATTGTCATAGATATACTAGCTCTTTCGGCTACATTACTCTACCATAGGTGTGTGCTATATAAATTATACCCACGTAAAACAATGTATGGCAGATATCTTTTATTATGTTTTTGTCAAATATACAATATTTCAATAAATTGTGATATTAATTACGGTCAGCTATAATGTCTAGTCAACCGCCAAACATAAAATGTATTGGAGAACCCTAAAACCGCTCACTTAAATTCCTCATCTAATTGGCATTACATTGTTTCAGTAATCGCTGACATATAAAGATGCAGTATGAATCAGAAGCTGTAGATGCCGGCTTAATGGCACAAAAAAACTAGCAACTGCGTCTCGATATAATAAAACGTGTGGTAACCCTAACAATGCCGCCATTCGGGCCTCTGCAAAAGATCGTGATCGTAAAAATGTGCAAGCTAACGGAAAAATTGTAAAATATGTCCGTTGGTGGCGGTATCTATAGATATCCGAACACCGGCCGGCGTATATGCGGTGTGAATCAGCATTTCTATAGAACCCTATCAGTCAGCAGCAATAATAGCTTTATTATATTGCTATATCAAGTGAGTTTGATTCTGAACACATGCTGAATATTTATTTAATATAGGTAAATAAAACTAGTACCTATATTAATTACTTCGATCTTCAATAAACTTAATTACAGCTTATTTCAATGTGTGCGTAATCGTACTTCGATTGAAAATCGACGCGTCGAGAGACAAAATAACTTGTTCGAGGAGCAGCGTCATTTTAGCATTAACAAATATTCAATTCAAGTAATGTAATTAAGTCTGAATTAATTACAATAAATCAAGAGCCATCTGTATTGCTAATGAGTGTTGACTCACTTTTGATCAAACAAGTCACGTTCTAGCCTAGTCCAAAGAGTACTTTTTTATCTTTTCACCTCGGACTGTACGCGACAATATTTGCTTCAGTTTTTTTATGCTGTTAATTAGCGCTTCGATAAAAAGATTTCAAATCCGACATTTAAAGAGCAACAAGAGCTCTATAATACGTAATTGTCGATAAAATAATTTTTACTCAGTCATGTGGGGATATGTACGCGTTGGCGTGTAATACATATCGCTATTCATACACATTCGCGAAACCGGGCGCCCATTCAACCGTCACAAAACGAAACCGAATGCCATTTCATCTCAAGATGCGCCGCTGCTCGCCGCAGATCTCAGGGGGCATCGTGGGTGGGGGGCGCGGAGAGGGGGGCAGGGGGAGTCAAGCCGCCCGGCAACTGCGCCATAACTCGCCGCGCACGTACAACCAGACAATCGCAATTATTATTAACAGATATACGTTTAATGATCGTATGTGGCCCGCTCATGCCGCCCGATGTAGTCCGCCTGGCGCACGCGACTCTCGCGTTTACGTCACTGCGGCGTTCGTGTTATAATCGCTCGCCAGTGTAGCGGTGTATGTATCGTTTCGGGGTGTGAATTAGCGGGAAGACGGCGCCGGGGGAGGGGGAGGGCGAGGGTCGTGTGGCAAGTCGAGGGCCGTGCAGGCGTTCTTGCGGAGTGAGTTAGCAGACTCGATGATTTGTGATGCGGTTAGCGTTCATCTAGCGGACTGTCGAGCCACAGGGCATAACTCATCGGAACAAAGACAGATCGGTATGTTACGCGATATGAAAGCCATGTGTCACTCGGTGGACACGAGGCGTTCGTTCGTTCGTTTGCTTTGCGCGCACGTCGTCGTCGCCTCGCCTCGCCCGCACGCGCGTCGAACGTGCACGACCCATGTTATTTCCACGAAACATCCGAAAATATTATACCTGACTTGTCGATTTGTCCAGCGAACGCAAACTTAGCAAACCTGACTGGGGATATAATGATAGTAACATCATTAATAGTATTAAAACGTTTATCACAAGTAACGTATTAGCACGCTGTTAACGCAATTCACGGTATAGTTGGCAAGACGAATTCTTAATTATAAAAACCATCGGCAAAAACTTGCAGTCTCGAAGACTAGAACGAATTGCAGCTTCGGATAGAGTTGGCGGGAGATATTTTTTTAGGTATACCTACATGGTTATTTTACGTCGGTACGAGCGATTGAAAATTGATAGGTCGATGACGTCATTGATAAGGAGTCGTTAAAATGTTAAGTTTATCGATATACAATACGATGATGACGCACGCATTTTTTATGACAGGTGGGCGAACGAAATGCCTACCTACATCTCTCTCTCTTATATTTTATGCGTCAAACTAGGACAACATTCAACGAAGGAACATGAAGTATCGTAGCTCATTTTGGACATGGATCTTACTAAGTGGTACTTAGTAATTACAGAAGAAAGAAACCTAGTAATTCTGGTTACAAATTATTTTAACGATCTTATTGTATGACAAGAGCATATAAACGAAGACACTGAATACATTAAAACTTAACAATGTAAAGGCAAACAAGATAACGCGAAACTTACTTTATATTATAGTCCAAGGTGTTATTTCGCAGTCCACAACCTGTAACAAACAGAACAATAATTATATTACTGATGTACTATATTGTTATATCTTTTAGTATAACATAAACAGCGACTGTATAAATTTGATAAATTGAAAAGATACACAGTAATTACGAAGATATGTGGTGTCATGACTGCAAACCAGCCCTTTGGGACCCAGGCACCATTAACATGGCATAATGTAATACATTATCTGATAATTTACAATTGCGTTATATATTAAAATAGGATTACGATATTCACCTAATTTAATATTTCGAACAATACAACATTCTATGCAAGTCTAGAAGTTGTAAAACTTAACTGTCAGTCAACTGTATTTAGAGGATTAATTCACGGAATGCCAAAAAGCAGAGCGGTAAGAGATCCCGGTAGCATTGAACATTAAACTTTTAAACACTGTTCGAAACAGTGGGCGCCGCTCGGCGGGGGCGACAGACGGAGCTCGGTACGAATGGAATGGACAATGCGCATAAAAAATCAATAAAGCCGGGCACGGCCTTCGCGGAGGTCGAGTGACGATCACCGGGCAGGCCTCTCGCCACATCCTTACTAATAAAATACTTTATGCCAATATTTGTTACGCTTTCACGCTTTAATCAAATCAAACATGTGTAATTGGTATCTCTCTATTAGGTATAATATTGCTAAGATATATTTGTCTCAATTAACCAGGTTGAAAGTATTACATTTAGAAGGTTAGACAAACATTTCTCGATTTCCAATAAAGAGCTTCATATCATATCACATTATTACATGATCGACAATGTCAATAAAACCTGCAAAGCGACAAAATTTATCATCACTACGAATGACGCGTTATCATTATCAACCGTAAACACTGATAACAGCGCATAAATCATATCCCCAAAGGCAATAACTTGGCCATAGTTCAAAGAGTTAACGCCGTATAATTCTGTGCCAAGTGCAATATTTTTAGAACTGGAGTGACAGAGCAGTTTTGCGAGGGGCAGTCACTAAATTTGTCTCGGGCGAAAGTGTGTTGAGAATAAATAAGAACTATTAATTTATTGCTAGTTGGATGAGGTGAAAGTTTTGCGTCAAATAGTTGGCAATGTTTTGTTGTAACGTTAGCCATCTCTACTAATAATGTAAACGGGCTAAAGGCCGGGGGAAAGAGACATTTGTTTAGTCATAATGAACGGTAATGTCGTGCTAGTTATTAACAAAGACAGCATTGAACTCTGTTCTGTCAGTGGCAATTATTTGGGTCAGAACTTAATTATGTACTTTGTCTTTTGCGAGATCCCTTCCCATAGAATACTTTAAACCATAAGAATTTCATACTGCAATCTATTTATATCTAGTTCATCCGCGCGGTTTTACTCACGTAGTTTCCGTTCTTGTGGGTATACTGGTGTATAATATAGCCTAGGTTACTCCCTGATAATGTAGCTTTCCAATGGTGAAAGATTTTTGAAATCGGCACAGTAGAGTTTATTCATTACACTAAAAACACAAAATTCTCTCTCATTATAATTGAGTGTAGATAGAGCGTTAGGTATATTTGCGAAAAGTTATGCCATATCAATTTACGATCTTGCGACTTTATAAACTACTAGCTGCCTCCCCGCGGTTTTACCCGCGTAGTTCCCGTTCTTGTGGGAATACTGGTATATAATATAGCCTAGGTTACTCCCTGATAATGTAGCTTTCCAATTCTGAAAGATTTTTAAAATCGGAACTATAGTATTTAAGTTTATTCATTACAAACATACACAAAAACACAAAATTTTCTCTCATTATAATCGAGTATAGAGTGTTAGGTATATTTGCGAAAAGTTATGCCATATCAATTTACGATCTTGCGACTTTATAAACTACATACAATCCGGTAAGCAATCTAATGATTTACACAACGTGCACTCAGTTCAGATACGATCAAACTTTCTCACGGCTCGTCTTCTAACTACAAGTGGTAAAAGCACTAGATTCTCTACGGCGAAATGTCACAAGGCCATAGGTAACTACGCCTAGTGTTTGAGAGACATTTCCCTGGTGCAGTGAGAGCAACATAAACTACTTTAATTAAGAGAACCGAGTGACTGCAGTAAATAATGTAATACGGATAAATATTATATTCTCGAGGGCTATAAATAAAATGTATACAAAAAATAAATGTGTCAACAAATCTTTTTTGGGCCTTCCATATCATTTTTGCTCGTGATTCACAAAAACACCTCTCATATTTTCATCATTGGGAAATAAATAAGAAAATAATATACAACCAAATACTTTCTGATTGAGAGACAACGTTAAGTCTTATCTAGTAGCTACTGCTAAGAGTATATCATTCTGTATATAATTTGAGCACTAACAAAGGATTTTTGGAATTACATCCTCTAATGGAGAAAATGGTAGACAAGAAAACGGCAACAATTTAGTTAGGTTAACATTATTATCTGGGCGGTCGACCGTCCTCAAAGATAAAAGCATCGCAAGTTCGAGTGGCAGGTTGTTATAGAAACGAAATTCGAGCCCTTCGTGACCATATAACGTTGACAAAGCCACTAAAACTACAAAGCGATTAAGAAATAACAAAAAAGAAATTGCGGTCGAGTTAACTTTTTCCGACACGACAACGAATTTGGAGGACGCATAATTATTTGCTCACATTTTGACGGCAAACGATACGCATTCTCTCTCTTGGCTTGAAACACGTTCAACTATACGCATTTGTTGGACTGTGGCTTTTGAGTCGAGCCTACTTGTAAACCGGTCTGGTGACTCCACAAATACAAGTCTAGAAACTAACTATAGCACGCACATATATGTGGATAGGAGCGAGTGCGTTCCTGCGAGATTAAAGAAAGTTGCAGTGGCGTAGGTCGAGATGAGTGTTGAGCGTTATACAACGCAAGACGACAAGAAATGAATAAACCGGAATTGTTGCGAATTCGCTTAGACATCGTATTATTGCGTATCAGAGTAATCTTACTAATTTTATAAATGCAAACGATTGGATGGACGGATGTCTGATATATAAAACTGAAGGGACCTGAATAAATTTATATGTTATGAACAACGTAAGGGGACTTCTACACCTCGAGCGGAAGTTAATGCATATAAATTAAGTTACACAAATTTTTGATACAGGGAAAAAGCAATAGCTGCAATATCAGTAACTAAAATAGAATTCAAAGAATAATAACTATATAATAATTTCAGGAATACTTTATCCTCTATTACTACATACAGCGTTTATCAGCCTATATAGCTATTTACCCCGTTAATAAATAGGGTAATTGTTTCCTCTGATTTCCTCTCATATGCCGAGACATATTAGCTACTATATTAGTCATGGTCGTAGATCGTCAAACCAACTTAATGCTTAGCATTAAGATTAAAATGTATATTAATCTTATGTATTAAAGTCTATAAAAACAGGATATTTCGTAACATTTCTAAATAGAGGTAACCTTTGTAACGACATGTCATAAAATCGTGCATGTAACTATATAAGTATATGTAATGAGCATGCCCAACATACATATGTAATAAAGTTACCGTGTGAGCCGTTTGTGATAAAACCGATCTGCCGCTTTCGAATATTCATAAATAGTCAATAATATGACATCACAACTTAAATATTTATGCCCGATGATTATATTAAAGACACGTCCGCTTAGCTTGGCTAATTGAAACGAGAATCACGTTTCGTAATATCATTATTTTCACACAGTGCAAGCGTTATTTTCCTCTTACCTCCGCTGTTTAGTGTCACCAAGTGTTATTTTATATTCAGAGAATTTCAACGCAAAATGCCATCGTAGTGGAATTGTTAGGGAGTATTGTGAAAGTTATATCTAAGTAAACCAATAAAATAAAACTAAAATTGGATGTTTTGTTTGTTTTTATTGAAACTACTGGACTGATCTGAATAATTCACCAATGTAAAGCTACATTATCAGGGCGTAAAATAGGCTATATTATGTACCCGTATTCCATTGGTCCCAGGAACTACGCGGGTGAACCCGCACGGTGGAAGCTAGTTTACAATATAGCGCAACGGGAAACTGGGTTACTATGCAAATAATGAATAAAAGGTATATTTTTAAACAGCACCGAAATACGTTATTGATAATAAGCATGCATTGATAATAGTAATGACCGCTAGATGTTGATATGGTATCATAAATATTAATAATCATCATTAACTGGCAATATTATGTTATAAAATAAAATATATAAATATCGTGGTAGCCGAGTAAACGAAGCATTATGGGTCCGTTTTTTTTTACTGTGAACCGAATTGCATACAATTTTGGAATTAGGTTCATCTTACCCTTAACTTCAAAAGTGAAAATGATTTGAACTCCGCAACCACCCTGGGTGTGGTTGCCACCCCTTCTCGGGGGTGAATTTCTTTTTTTTCAAAATTGCTTCGGATATCAATAGAAGGCCTAATTTTAAGCAAAAATCACATATAAAGCTTTTCAAAAAATCCAATACTTTTCAAGTTATTGGCTATTGAAAATTTGCAATTTTTTCACGGTTTTCATCGGTTTTTTGCAAATATCTCCAAAAATATACGTTTATCGAAAATTTCATCAAGAACAAAGTTGTAGCAGGTAAAACAATGAACAATTTGGTATTTTATAAAGTATTCTACGTGCAATATTAAGCTAGATATTAAAGATCAAAGCCGTGTTTTATTTTATCTGAAATTTAATCGATGTGGTCAATGCCATCTAGTGGCGAGCAGATGCATTTTATGCATTCTAATACAAAAAGGTTTTGTAGCGCATAAAATAAGCTTTAAAATGAGCACTATTTAAAGTCTTTTGCACGTAAAATAAGTGAGCTGTATTGCAAATAAGGGGAGCATCTAATGTTTTTTCTTTTAAATCAATGGGTTTCATAAGTGCCATATCCACCACAATTAAAATTAATCGTATTCCGCCTAGAATTAACTTTATTATGAAGAGTTTGATGGATAGTATCAGTTTGGCTGCTTCAGGACACGTATTTTTCAAAAAATTCATGATTATATAAAAAACAAACTTTCAAATATTTATAAAATTCCACCCTATTTTTCATAATATCTCAAAAAGGACGACAGATACGTATAAAGGTGTGGAAATAAAAAAATTGATAATTTTCTGACAAACAATTTGGATGTTTTGGTTTTTCTGTGAAACAAAAATTGACGGAGTTATGATTGTTTAAAGAGCGCGTGGCAGCGGAATCACAGCCTCTCCTAAGCCCTTTAACCCTTCACCGTTTCAGAAAAAGGTTTTTTACTATATATTGCAATAAAGGATGTTGTAGCTCTTTTAATTACCTTTACAATGGTGTTTTATAACTTGTGATAGCATGAAAATTGAAGGAGTTATGGTCCAAAAACTTAACATATTTTTATCTACTTAGTAACTGAAAATTTCGGCGTGCGAATATTTGGAGCCATGTGAAAGTACGCAGTATAATAGAGACCCACAACTATTGTAATGTGTTTATATGCTACTAGAAATGTATGAAATCAAGGAATTGAATACAAATCCTAGGAAATGTGTACAGTTCCGATACTATTTAGGAACTGTGTACAATATTGTTTGAAAAACTATTTAATGCATAGATATCCTAGGAAATGTATAAATTTCCTCGGAATTATATGGAATACCTGCTGGTCCACCGGCAATGTGTAAAAAAACTATATTTGGGCGTAGTAATCAATGTTATGTTAGGACAGTAAGTCTTTGTCACCTTTTTTGTGTTCATTTCAGAACATTTAGACGTTCGAGGCTTAAGGGTGGCCCAAGGGCCACCCTCGCCGCACCCTAACCTATATTAATAATATATTATGGCGATAATACACAAATATTATCGCCATAATATATTTATATGGTATATATTTATACCATACTATGACACATTTGCAAGGGTTGTAAGATTTTCAAGGGGTTGAAAATGATTTTAATATGAGGTAATTATGTAAGAAAATACTTTACAATTTCACCATTTGCTATTAGACATGTTTTCTAGCGATAAAATGGCTCAATGTAATTTTTTCCATTAAGGGGTGGTTTACACCCCTTAAAAATAATAGGCGGAGTTCAGATCATTTTCACTTTTAAAGTTAAGGGTAAGATGAGCCTAATTCCAAAAAATTCATGCAAATCGGTTCACAGTAAAAAAATTCGGAGGTAAGACCGTATTTTTCGCTTCGTTTACTCCACTAGGAGGATTGTAACCGGTTTCCTTCACGATACGAAGCACCTTGCGTGTGGGATTGGACACTGCGTTTATTGGCCGTGGAATAAATGTCAAAATGGTTAGGATTATAATATTTTTTATCAATTATACATTATCAACATGAGGACAATAGGACATTTATTTAGGCACATTTTTCATACATGGTCAAGTTGATACTTAACTATGCAGAGCTAAGATAACAAGAGAGATATACCCGTTTTAAATACGTGCCTACTTAGGTAGGTATACAGACACAGAACAAACAGACATGTCATGATTTATATCAGGAAATCAAATTTTTGAGAAACCCTAATCCTAGATCACTCACAAATAACGTAGCTTCTATTGGTAAAGTAATTTATTAGTCTCTAGTTATTAATTCTCTTTATAATAGATATTAGTAGGTACAGATATGTGTGCCCTTTGATTAATTTGTTAGACAAAGACTTTTCAATAGTCCAAAAACGGGACCTACATAGGTATATAGTAACAGCAAAGTAAACTAATAGAACATCAAAGACAATGGTGCCGCATTAATTGCGTCACACATGCGGTGTCGCGTCGGTGTCGGTGCAAACGCGAATGGATAATAAAACAAATTTAGCTCGGCCGCGTGCAATAAGCTATAGTTGGGTGGATGCTGGACGCGGCGCTATCACAAAGAGCAGTTTCATAAATTGCCGGAGATACTGCGGTGACCATGTTCGAGAAAAAAATATCGAATGTTTTGGCATTCTAAGTTGGCTACACCAAAAATAGGTCGTTAAATAGGTGCTTTAGATGTGATTCTATTCGTTTTATTTACTACCCAGGTGTTTATGAAATCACTACTTTTATAGCTTCATGTTAGACCATAATTGAACCACAAAAGCGATTAAATGTGACAACCAAAATTCTCGTTTTGCCCATATTCGTATAAATAATATTCGGTACTGTTTGTCTGTTTTTGTATGTAATTTTACTAAATCCATAATAAAATAACTTGTCGCCAACATAAATAAATGCAATATTCCAATTACTATTTCTACGCATGGTAACCCTACATAGTTGGGTTCGGTTTTTATTCAGCACCAAACGATGTCCGCGGTGGATTTATGTCGGCGCGGGCGCTCGTCTCGTTGGATCCACGCGCATCGATCACGGCGCCCGGACGGCCGGACGCCCCTGGCAGCCCCATGGGGGCAACGTGAATTGCATCCAACCTCGATTTGGGACAAACTATAAAAATACACTTTATAAAACCCGTTACGGCACGGACAAACATGCAGTCCCGACGTTATATATGGCGCGCATTAAACTGAACAAACGCCGCTTGTTGTGAGTGCTAAAATTTTTGGAAAACACGAACCCGCTGGTATAAATCCGAAATAACATTAAACTAATATCCCAATTCCTAAGTAGGTACATATATACAATGATGTAACAAAATGTACTTAATAGGTATTCCGCCGCCGCATTGAAATTAACATTCTGCATACATAGTAACTTTCACATGGCCAAACTTTGAATCCGAGTGCCGCTTCAAACGACACAACTTGAGCGTGCAAATCAAAAGTTTAATCAAAGAAACTTTCTAACTTGGGGGACTTAAACAGCGATTTGACATCGCAAACAAGGCTGGCCAGCTCGTTAGCAATGTACATAGTGCTAGTTATAACAGCTCCCCCCTAAGCTTGGAAAAATATACTCAGCCAAATAATAGTAGCACCCTCCCTCATACCGGATAACGTAAAAGCGTCACAAGGTCACTGAACGGCCGTACGCCCTACAAAACCCCTGGGGACAGTAATTCACTCCGTATACCGACCGGCATTGAGCCGAGCACACTGTTAACAGAAATCGCGCCATTGTTTACGATACAAGTGAAGTTTACCCGGCAAACATACCTGATAGAACTGTACGGTACGGTCGAGTCGAGTAGAGTCAAACAATCCAGCGAGTGCAATCCGGCAGCCAGGCACAAGCACACACAACACAAAGGGGACGTCTCCTTGTCCGTCAACAATACGAGTAGTCACAATGATGGCGTCGGACGCGACGAGACGCGACCGCGAGAATCGAACACGACGACGGTGTCTGGTCGCGCGGAGCGTTTATCTGTCGGTGACAGCGAGCGCCGTCGCCTCGAATAACAATAATGAGGCGGCTAATTATTATTATTACCGCTCGGCGGACGCACTCGCTCGCTGTACGTAGGTAGGTGGCGTAATCGCTGAATTCCATATAATCGTGGCGCGCACACGTACATACACACAGACACACATACAAACGGCCGTCCCCGGCGCGCCACGTGTGGTGACGTCGCGTTCAGCGGCGCGGCGCGGCGCGGTGGCGGGGCAGCTAGGCGCAGGTAAGCGTGTATGCCGAACGCGTTGGCGGGTATGCGCCCATATCGATCTCGTGATAAATTCGATACGGTGAGCGGTGAATGCACCGCGCGCCGGCTGGCTGCGGTGGTCGCCTTTCACGAGACGGCGAAAACGCAACTTACGATAAGTGCACGTTCTGGCTTGTGAGCCTCGGCAGGCAGTGTTGGTGCGAAACGTGTCGACCGGGACACAATTGGTCGTTGTAGTATCGGACGCGAGCGCAATGCCACGCGGACAGCAGGAACATTCTCGAACGCCGAGATAACACGTGTATTTATTAACGGCGCGAATTGCGCAACAATCATGTGTATGTATGTACATATACTGATAAAGCGGTACGCTTCACTCCGTTTTGCTAGTACGCGAGGTGCCGACACAAAGTCGGCAAGTCGCATGTCGCAGGGCTGTAGCATTTCACGGGCACATAATCCAATATAGCGCTAACCACGCCACTTCTAATCACCTTAATTGGAGAAGGCCACGGACTCCAATTACCATTCTAACTGCTTTTCAACAATTATTGCAATCACGAGAGTAATACAGTGATACGATAGTATAAACTGCCTAAAATTCTAGAACGGGGTGTTTACATAGAGCAGCCAGCCGAAGCGAGTATAATTCACAAACAGACGCGACCGGAAATTTGTCACTAGTTCTAGTTACAGAAGCGAGAATTGAACGTCTTGACTAAATTGGCTCGTCTGAAGACGTCGAGAGCAGCTGTCATCTAGTACGGAACGTGGATAGGCGAAGCATTAAACTGTAACGTGAGAAAACAACGTGATTTAGAGTCGCAACGTACGTACACTACATATAACATTGTGCCTTCTAAAGCAGGAAAATACGAGTTCAACGTTTGGAACACGCAGTTAAATTAACAAATTCTACAATAAAGTACCTACTTGCGGGTTAGAACAAACAAAATATACGTGTAGGTTTTTATGCAATTTGTGCGGCGACTGTAACCAGCCCGGAAATCGAAGTGGTTGTCCGAAAATGACAAAGCGTCTGCTCGTATCAAACCGAGCACAAAAAACGTCAGCGTCAATAGACCGAGCCGTCTGTCGTAGCGATGTGCCGAGTACGGTTTGACTCGAGTCAGACTCGATTCCTGCTTTGGACTCGTCTACTCGAATACCAATTTATTTTGATTCGAGTACGCCAGACTCGATTCCGGTACTCGAGTCAGGAAGAATCGATTCGTAAGTACGAATCAAGTTAGCAAGTGCTAACTCGATTCTATTTATGCGAGTTCAATTGACTCGAGTCTAGTTTACGAGTTTTGTTACGCTCAATGTTTTTAATTATCTTTCATTAAAAAGTAATTTAATCAACATTTACCGGACTTTAAAACACAAACGAATAACTGAAAAGTAATAACTTTGATACCTGATAAATAATAACTTAGATACATAAATATATAAAATCATGAAGCGTCTTCATAATCGGATATGAGCAATATTTCTTTTGAGGTCGATGCCAACCGCAACATTAGGAAAAAAGGAATCGGTAATGAGGATTGATTCGAGTCTAGCCGGAATTCAAATGCCGGAATTCTGACTCGAGTCCGGCTGGACTCGAGTCAGAATTCGAATACCAAACATAGAATTCGAGTAGAGGGAATCGAGTCATGATTCGAATACCGTATAAACTGACTCGAGTCGACTCGATCCACCAAAACAGCGACTCGGCACATCACTAGTCTGTCGAACGGCCGCACTAGCTGCAAAACAAAAAGTGAATAATAGTGGCAGCATCTCCACGTCTCGTCGTCGCGCACAATCGCGCTATTTCGAGATACGTTTTCCTCTTAGCAATAATACCTACAAACACTAATAATAATATAGACTGAACGTTCGTCCTGTACAAACAACTACACGATTATTATTGTCGAGCAAAAACGACTCTCGGTACAAACGAGCGCGCTCTCAATCGAGATAAATACGCGTGTACAAAATCTGCGGAGCGAACACGTGGCGAGCATCTCTGAGGCGCACAAGGTGAACGACTCCATGTTATATTAATGTTGGGGGCATCGCAAACAAAAACCGCCAGCGAAATATGGAAACGGACACAAAAGGCGAGAGTGTAACGCAAATTAGAGCTGCATTAGCAACAACTCCAAGTAACATTAAAGGAGTTTCTGTTATTACCGCACGCGACAATGCGAGCGACTCGATGGACGAAGTTAGCGAAGTTGGGAAAGCGCGGAAGATTACATAATACACTCGACTCGGAGTTAACGCCAACTTGTGTTTCATGCACACACATGCACACAGTTTGATGTACGTACTTTCCGGGAGCAATTCGCTCGAGTGTGCACTAAAATATAGTTCAAAGTAAGTTGGACCAGGCGGAACTCGACGCTTGCAGCATCTGGGGAGTCGCCATCGACGTTAACTTGAATCAAAGTATTAATCCGAAAACTTATGCTGCCTTCATAAATATTCAGCTATCTGAAATGAATCCTCGAGATAAGGTGGCCATTTTTTTCCAATATTTACAGTTGGATATGCAAAGTAAATTATGTATCTGTTGGCCGTAGGTGACTAAAAGATCTACAAATTCCCAGACATTTTTATCAGCCATCTATATGAACGAAACTTAATTAAGATTTTTTGCCAACTACATTAGTTTTGATCATTAAAATAATATATAAAATATTTATACAAAAATTATATCTACTGCATTGTCTGCATTCGATAAGTACATTGAAAACCTAAACATACCTACGTTTTTAATGCACATAATAATTCATTTTCTAATAGATAAATACTTTAATTGAAAGAATCCGTATATTTCCGATGTGAGTAAGCGTAGAGCGCAGTGATAGAACTAATGCATTAATATATTAGTGTTATCGGAAAAATTGTTCACAATCGAAAATTCAATCGCTCAAATTAGATTTCTATAGGAAAAATACGAGGAATTTAAGCTGTTCGTATTACTTTACATTGAATAATAGCTAAATTTGGATCTGGGTCTTTGAAACTCTATGGAATAGTCCAATATTAATTCCAATACATTCTAGTTATCATTAACTTTATACCATTTAAAATAGTGATTCTATTTAATAGATGGCAAAAAATATGCTACAGAAAAAAAAATCTGTCCTTTAGTCATTGTACATGACGATTTGAAAAATAGTGGAAAAAAGCCTTCTCCTTTTTGAGATCGGCTAATAAAGCTTTAAACTGAATGTTCATACCTACAATTAATATTTCCTAATAGCTAATTAACTTAGATACTATAAGACGCCATTAATTTTCCAATTCTGTTTGTAGCACGAATTTGATTTCACGCTGTAATGTCCATCAATTACGAAGATTAAGCGATTGGGCCGCTCACTACCGACGCCTACATCGGACCAACTTTCCTTATGATATCTCAATAAAATTGTAATCTTATGACTCACTCTCGTTTCGTTTGTCGACCGGTACTACAAATTGATTCGTTTCTCACCTGAAACAGAAAGAAATATACTATTAGGCAAAATTGATAAATATGGGCTCCCTTCCACCCATACACATTATTTTTTATATAGAATACAAGATAAATACTCGGGTATGTTTACATAAAAACATATTATTTGTTTTGAGCGGGATTCGAATTAAATACGGCACTAATGCCGACTTTGATCGGGCACCCCGTCATGTTTCAGCTAATTTACAAAAAATCTTAATAAATTATGTGCAAACCTTCCACTTGAATCACTATATCTACTGATGCAAACCACATTATCATCCGTTGAGTACTTAAAAAGATCCAACCGGGAAGCGACTTTATTTATACCATGTAAAGATATATCCTGGTGAATCAACATTATTCTGTGGGAAAGTTGACGACAATGTTACGCCCCTGAATAAGTGGTACAAGTTTGTAACAAGATTGTAAATTAAGTCAATTAAAAGATGCGTATGATGGATAATCAACGGTCCCAGAGCGGACGGTAATTGGTTACGAGATATAATCTGCATGGTAGCGTATTTACCAGAACCGCCTGTTCCGTGAGACTCCGAAATCAACGAAATAATACTAATACTTAAACATGAAGGCTTATCCGTCAATTGATTAGTTAATGTAACCCCGGTATTATAAATATGCTTGAGGAAACTGATATCAAAATATGTAGTTCACAAATGTTTCAGTCGGCACTGAAAATGTTACAAACCATTTAGGGCAATAGGCGTAAAGAGAATTTCGTAATATGTTACAGACTACGGTCCCTGATTTCGTGGAAAGTAAGCTTAGTATTACAAACGTTTTCCTTCAATGTAACTAAGTATAGGAAATAGAACGTGTTTATGAAAGTTTGTACTTTACTGGATACAAATATGTATGTCTCATTGATTCACTAGTTATTTTTCTCTTACATACTAATATAGATACTTGACACGTTTATACATAAGATGATGTACCTTCTTGGTAACAGTCAAAGGAATAGGTTCTCAAAAGTCAGCTCACATCTCCCGGCGGGGTAAGGGGCGAGGGGCGAGTGGGGCTCCCGAGGCAGGGGTGGCACCGGGCGAGTTACGGAGGCGAGGGTGGCCCAAGGTCACCGCCCTTGTCTACGTAACCTAACTACGACCTAGCTGTGTCGCCGGGCCGTTGGTTGCTTTAACGATTAATATTGAATGATACGCGACGGCTTCTCATATTAAATGTATCGTTATGAATGTTTGATTTGTTATTACGATTCGGTTTTATGGTTTATGTATATAAACTTGTGAAAGATTAAATGATGTTAACACAAAACTTTAAGAGATGTTCTTACACTGCTAAATTGTTGTAACAAAACTTGTTTACATTGCAAAAAAAAAACCTGTTTTATGTTGAAGTTCCGTGGTTTATTAGGTAGCTATGATCCGAATTCGGTGTTCTCACAAATCTTAATGTCAGAGCTGTTTAACATACAACCTTAATTTTGAGGCGAGCATTAAACGGATGTGCGTCAACCAGTTTTTTTTTTGTTTTGACATTTTAAAATAATTCAATCTCAATATGACAGATTATGTCCTCAGGCATACTTAATAGGTAAATTGGCGTCTCATATCTGAGAATGGCACTCGGATCACAGTCGTTGATCGAATGAATAGCTATTCAATGCATAAGTACCTAGGATCCGGCGCAGTAAAATACAAATGATAACCCTGGGAAAAAATACTGGCACACAGATGAAAATCGAATATATTTCGTTCCAAAGGCGGAAAAAATTCAATCACTTTTTAGTTGATTGAAATGCAGAATATTTCAAAATTGGAATGTAAAAACCGAATACGTTTCAGTACGTTCACAACCAGACCAAATCTCGACATGTGGCGGCTCTATCGATTCGCAAAGTGCGGTGCGGTGACCCTGTACTCTGCCACCTACATATAGCTGGCACACTGTATGTAGGTAACTATAACTTCGCAGATTCGCAATAACTTATGCGTTCAGCGATACAATCATGCTATTAGTTGCACATGTGATTACTAGTGTTTGTGACTCATTTATTTGTCAGTCTAATATTGCATCACGGATTTATTTTGATCCTTGAACACGGTTTTGGAAAGCTTATTCCGATGCTCGTCACCTAGGAATGTACCTATAACAATTCTGACTATTCCTATTTCAAGACTCTTCACGGAGCATTTTTTTATACTTTATGTGTCAAGATAAAATGTTTCGAAGTAATGCTTCACAGCCTAGTCGTTATTACGCAAACTCGCTACCAAATTGTTCGGAAAACCATATTCTAGACACGAAAATATAGACTCTGTACATAATATATGAACAGGTGTTTCAGAAACAACAATGGTAATTTTGTTACCAAGGTAACTGACTATGTACAGTTGATTATTACAGAACAATTCGCTTATCTTATATTGTGTGAGTTAACACAATGTGTACGTAGATTTAATTATGTATACGTAGGTATTTAACTTAGCATTAACTTCAACGACAAGTAGGTATTGCAGTTTTATATAAAGCTAAAACTAATAGGAGGAAAAAACTGGGAAAGACCATATTAATGTGTTTAAAAGTATAATTTATACATTACCTACATTAATGGTATTAATTATTGGCAATTGGTGCGAATATAACTTGAAATATAAGTTAAGGAATGTTATCAAACATAAAGGTCCAGACGCAAAATTTCTCAGAAAATTTGGTATTGAATTGTTCTTGTGTAAAAAAAGTGGTTAAATTCCCGTGAAGTGGATGCAAAACCCGTTTGGCGGGAGCCAGGTGGTCGCGCTTATAAATTTATTACCATCCGTGACTCTTGTAGAGTCAATTACCTACGGGAAAACTAGAAATAACGGCGTACCAACTCATTTAATTAAATATAATTTACACGGTATTGAATGAATTAAAATATTATAATTGTATTCAATACTTATACGGCTTTGGCATTATTATGATTGATTGAGTGGAGGAACGAGGTTACGTTAAAGCATCTATTTACGGTTAATTATTTTAAAGTAGCCTTTAGTATCGACCTTAATCCATTAATATTATAAATGCGAAAGTTTATGAGTATGCATGGATGTTTATTTATTACTCTTTCAAGCAAAAACTACTGAGCGGATTTGGAAGAAATTTGGAACACAGATGGTTTATAACCAGTATTAGCACATAGGCTACTTTTATCCCGGGAACATGGAAGATCCTCGGGAACGCGGTTTAAACCGCGGAGGGCCAGTAGTGTTCCATAATATCATCCACACTTAAGTACCATCTTGTTAGCAATAAAATGAAAAATAAAACCGGCGATTCAGTACCAACGACTTATCTTTCGTGTTCGCAGATAAATAAATAGCATACAGTGCATTTAGAATTAATTAAACCTTTAATTGGAAACGAAAAAACTAAATGGAGTTAATTAATTATTCATTTACTTAGAGTGAGATTGAACATTCCCACAGGTCGGCAACACTGGCTCGATTATAAATGTGTATCATCAAAAACGGAATCACTAATTAACGTACCGACAACGTCTGGGAGCTATTTACACACACAGAGTCAAGTATATTTTTTGCTTAGTCTAGTGAACTGGATCGGTCAAGTCAGCTCCTTTTTACAGTCGCTGTGAAGCACGATCCTTCACATAAAAGAAACGCCGCATTTGCAAGAATTCCGCTGACATAACGGCATACGACGACCAAGTTACACACCGCCTTTGTGGAAATATGCTTTTAATTTCGAGCACGTTATTTATATTTTATCGTCAATAATAAATCAGGAAACATATACGAGTATGCCGCAACGTGCTGAACAAGTACGGATAAAAACAAAACGCGATGATTTACAATACGGGTGGACAGGTATAATTTTGATGCATTTCAAAATCTGTGTGAACCCGAACCGGTCGCAATCATTCATTCGGTTTGTGGCACTTGTAACCAATTAAAACTGGTTCAACCGCTCCCACCGCATGTGATACACTATCAAATGACGATAAATGGGGTAATTTGAGAAAATAAACTCGATCTATTAAATTACCTAACACCTGTTTCCTACTAAGGCCGCCAGGAAATTAAATTTGGTATTATACGGCGCGGCGCGGCGGTGACGCTTTTGTGCCGTAGTAATTAGTTTTTGCCGTTTAAAACGTTTTTTTCGACGGCAACCTTGAGTCGTAATCGTCAATAAGTCTGTTGGTCATAATGTTACAATATTTGGAGTATTAAACTACACATTAATAAAAACTGATAGTTTATTAACATTTAGGTATATCAATTTCTATATTCTTCATATTTTTATATGACACTCAAGAATAAAACTGTTTTGCAATTGGATCATTTTGCAAAACAATGCCTTTAGAAATGGATTGGTATCGTTTAGTCTACGTCAGCCGGAGGCAGGGCAGGGCGCCGCCGTCCATCGCCCCTATAGGATAACACGAAGCAACCTAGACAGATACGTAAGCAGAATCCGGAGAAAGCTGTTATTTACGTAGCTCGACTGTAAATGTACTTAGCTAAGCTAACCGATAAAACAGATGTGTGAAAACAAGATATTGTGCAAACAAAAGATTCGATAGAGAAGCTATGTAATAAAATGGCATTATAATTAAAAGAAGCCAACCGGATATGGAATTTAAAACATTCACGCTATAAGTACTTTAGCGATAGGCGAGCAACTTTGATGAACGAGTAATAAACATTTAAGATGAACCATTAACATCTGTTATCAATGCGCGCTACCAAGTTTATTTTTCTCTTAGTTACATATTCCATTTGCACAAGATAACCCGGTGACATCAATTGCTGGTATATTCTAGTCTGAAGATTTTATCAGTACGAATGTAGAAGCATTAATACTGTAAACATAATTATGACTGCGTAAAATGAATGCGCAACACATTCATCATACGCGAGCCATTTAAGCGAGCTGTGTTGCTGACAGCAGATCAAAAACAAAAAGTATCTATGAATAAAACAAGTAATATGACTTTAATTAACAAAAATATGTATAAATAATAAAGTCAAAATACCAGTTAAGACAAAGTTGATTTGAAGTTTTTAGACTATCAAAAAAATCGTGTATTCTGTCTAATGTTTAATGATCCATTATAATGACTATACCATTAAACAACAAAATCATAACAAGTCCTGAACTACAAGAGTAGCAAGTGTTGACGAAATATAAAAAATGCAGGTGGCAACAGAATCAGCGGTAAAACGTAAAAGAAACAAACATGTGTGGTAGGTACACGATAAAAATAAAATTTTCAAACAGTTCCAACGGCTCCCTGACGCGTCGTGGCAACTTCGTGCGGACTAAGTAATTGCCTTTTACAGTTTGTCGCGAGCAAACTTCCCAGCTGACTCATCCAACGTCTTTCAAATGATACATTAAGGACAGTTTATTTTTTCATTCAGTGTTTATGGAACTTTTCACGTTGTTAAATAATTGTCGGTTCAATGACGTCGTTACAGTCTAAACCAATTTTGTAGTGTCTTTTGGCACGCTACTTTCTCTACAGTGGCAAATTTGAATATCATAGGATTTTATGTTCTGATAACAGCGAAACCACACAAAATAATACGGTTGAACGGCAGTAGTTGGTAAAATAAAAACGAAATCATAGATTGTTCACTGATGGAATCTCATCAACAAGCGACCGCATAAATTTGTTTAGCCTTTTGAAGCGATTCGCGCACTTGTACAGGCCTAGCTCGCCGCGGCCAAGTCGCCGGTAGACTCGCGTCCTGTTGCTGACACACCATTCTGTGCAAAAACAACTTGCCTCCACAATACTACAATAGGTGGCTGAGCTGAGCTGTTTCCTCCTCCCTCTAAAGCACCACTCCCCACCGCCCCCTTAGAGCTCCGACGCTGCTTGCATGACTCAGCACCGAGCTGTAGATCAAATTCGACATCGCGCTACTTCAGTGGCTTGTTTTTAGCTGTAAATGTTCTTTTTTCGTCTATAAAGCGTTGGATAATGGCAATATTTTGCAAGATAAAGGTGAGGCACGATTGAGAATAAATTATAGAAGCGTAGCCGGGGAAAGTTATTTTATTGTTTTAATAAAACTTTGGAAAAAGAATCGGCGGAATGTCGAGAGTGGAAAAGTTTCTTGTGGTTTCAAGATGTATTTGAAAAGTTTGGTTAGTTGGATTTTGATTATAAGTTATAGTGGCTCCCCGCGGTTTCACCCGCGTTCCCGGGATAAAAAGTAGCCTATGTGTTATTCCAGAACATATTCTAGCTCTGTGCCAAATTTCAAGCAGATCCCTTCAGCCGTTGGAGCGTGAAAGAGTAACAAACATCCATACATACATACAAACTTTCGCATTTATAATATTAGTAGGATAGACAGCTTACAAAAGAAAACTAGGTTAGATACTTAAACATTATGTATTAAGTCAGCCAACCCAGCTTTTTTGGCACACACTAGTCTTGAGCATCATATTCAGGGGATATCGCGTTTACGTAAGCTATTTACATAATAAAACACATCCACAGACCGTTTAGCTACCGAAAAAAGGCATGGTCCATATTGTTTCTAAAAAATTTCCATGACAAAGAACACGAAAGGTGAATAACACCGCCACGGAACGGAAACGCAGCCGCTCGCCCGGTTTCCGATACAAACGGAATCCAATTAGCCATCCCATCTCGTCGGCTTTCATTAACCGTCCGAATAACCGGGCGCCATGGGCGGCGGGTGGAAAAAATACACCTAGCCGGGCAAACGGACTCCGCGAAAATGGCTTACACAAGACGCCATTAAATACATTTTAATGATCACAGGCGCGGTATAAACCGAGTGTTTAATTACGTTAAGTATGCGATAAAACACGCATAAAGCTGCCCTGAAAATGGTTGTATCCAACTGTGTGAATGTGGCCGATGCCGACGAGTACGTCGTTGAATCTCAAGTGCCGCGCTGTTTATGGCAATTTGTTCTATATTTTTTGTTACAAATAACGTTTTTTCACTGTTAAGTTCATTGCTTGGCTGTTTAACTATGCAACTCAGAAACTGGGGTAATTTCGGAATACAAAATAAACACACAAAACGTGTATTCCTGGAATAGGTTAGTTTGCGATTTGCATATTTGTTACCGCAGACCTTATTATTTATGTACGAGTAAAAGGAGACAGTATATAGGAATTTCTGGCCATATAATATATATATGAGACATGAAATTGAGACATAAATTCCGGCCGGAGACCAGCTCGCAATAAACAATGCTACGATCGCACTAAAATGGTTATGTATCATTGGATACAGGGTATATTATGTATGTATAGGTAAACATAAACAGTATCGTTCACGAACGTGCCGCGGACACGAGATGTTTTTCCGAGTTCCGACAACGTTCGCTGATGTGTGAAAAAACGGAATGTGTTCATAATATATCACGAAATACTCGAAGACACAACTAAGCTTTTAAAATAAACATTTCCACTTGGATCAACGCGTAAACTCAGTACCTTTATATTGTGATAATAAAATAAAACTTTCACAAATACCTCTCTATAATGCTGACAATAGCTCTATGTAACAGAGGCACGCAATTGATTTAGGAACCAGCAGTCGTTTGTGCGGAAAGTAGTCATTGTTACATAGATCAATGCCGAGCAAAAACCAACTAACTACGTTGTTTCGATACGCAACATGTATTTTTAGATAACCTTAAGAATTGCGCTATTCAACGCCCCCGCGACCCGCGGAGCAATGATTGCAACGCGCTCAAAATATTATCACTATTTATTTTAGAACTGAATAAGCACTTTTAGAGATTCTGTTAATCAATATAGCTCCTAGATTTTATCAGTTCTAGACGTATCAGATAATATACAGGTTTTAGACGGCCCAATAATCGATATAATTATTAGATTTTTATGCAATTTTTAAAGATCATCGTGCACTATTTCTTGCTTTGAGTATAATTTTTTTTTTTTTTCAATCAAACATCGTGTATGCGAAGATAAATTATGCACATATAATCACCACTATACTCAACTTACTTTCGTAGAATGGAGAACACGTTGTGATTATATCTTATGAATTTAAATTAAAATATTCTCGTCTTTATTTACCGCGTCGTAGTAGCTTGTGTTGTGTCGTGGTTTTATCTTTTCTTTGGACCGTATTCGGATTGTAAGATATGCAAATATGTATTTAAATTCAAAACTTATAAGGTTGGTAGTTAGTCAGAACACCATTAGATATAATATACAATACATATATATTTAACAATATATTTAATTATTGAAGAAACTAAATAGGAGGTTGTTATATTTATCAATGTTTTAATAATGGTTTTACAAGTTTCTATGGTGGTATTCAGTTCACCACCCACAACTGAAAACGTATACCCAATTAACTTTCAAAACGTAAAGGTATATTTAATCACTGATATACCAATAGCTTCATTAAATAACATAACAAGCCGGGAGCCGGCTTTGTGATATTCATCCACATCAAAGCACTCAAATGACAAGTCATTAAAGTATGCCTCAACAAAATGGAAGGAAAAACGACAACTCATTTGAGAAAGTAATCAAACTTGGCGAAACTTTTCGATATTTCATTTATTTGCGACATCAATTTATACTCGTATCTTCTATTACTACACTAATAATAAAATCCGTCGAAGACTTTACTTTTGAAATTGTAATACTGGCTTAACGTTAAAATTAGAATTTAATCGTTCTTCGAAGAACATGTAGAGGTTTGGTATCAACTCCTATATTTATACCTAGTGATAATATGGAATAAAATATTTGATACCTATGTTTATTGTACGATCATAATGATTTACTTAGTCTTGAGAAAACTGGAACGATACATGTCAACAATTATTCTCAGAATCAGTTGTCTAATATCATACCTAATAAATAAGATGCTACGCCGCAAGGTAGTAGTTACATAAGAGGCCTCCTATGATATACGAGTGTCAAGGGGACTTAGAACAAACTCATATCTTAAATCTTATTGAACTGCGTCTGTGAGACACCCCGGTACCCTCTCGAGACGATAGACACGTCCCTCCTCGGACGACCTCACCCTCCTTTGTGTCAAAATAACATTAGCCATTGTTCGACTTCGCTTTGTCGGCACTATGTGAGAATTAAATGTATATTGCCATTGTCACAGTCACATACGACTTTATAGAATTATAGATGACTTGGCTTTCATGTATTTCAAAATACCGCACGTACATTCATACACGTTTTATTGATGGTATTATCCCAACAATAAGTCTTTTGTTATCACGTACCTATTTGATAAGTGTGAGCTTGTTTGAGTACCCAACTTACTGTATAACATTTCGCTCGGTGGAACATTAAGTTTTTTAATATCTCTTTGTTTCCACAACTTTTCGCAAGTTTATTGTTCTGGTGAGTTCTTATGGCGAGTTTTTGCGGCACGGCCAAATAGGTCGTTTATATTTGCATATTACATCTTGGATGAAATAATCAATAACGTTAAACTTTATGGCATTAGACAGAATCGATTACGTGGGGTGGCATCAAACGATTATTTAAAGCGGGAAAACTACACGATATGACTCAGTATTCATTAACTATTCAAAGCAATTATGCTGTATGTCGCCGACGACGTTAAAAATAGAGGCGATCTATTTACCTTGTGCTGTCCTTAGCGATTTACCTATCCATGTGGGTATACTACAGATCGGTTACGTAGGTACAGAGTAATTAAAGCTTTAGGTACTACAGCAGTATTGGATAAATAAATATACTGGGACATTTTTCACACACGGCCAATCTGTATCTAAAATTACATAGAATTATATCTAGACACAGTACCTACAAACAGACGTTTGTGCATACAAATATTTGGCTAAAATCAATGTGACATAATTATGACAATAATACACAAAGTGGGGTCGTAATTACAATTTTAATAGGTCGGTCAGCAAATGGATGAAAGGAGAGGGGGGGGAGGGGATTCACCTCGCCCACTCGACTGCCGGAGGGGGTTAAACAATGGCAATAGCTGAGCTATACGTAGCCTAAATTATATCGTTTTGTAATATTGAACTAGTTATCTGGATTTGTTCTCATTCTAAACAAGAGATTCTTCACCTATTCAGTAAGTTTTATAAAAAATAGGCTAAGGAACTCTAAACTTTATATTACATCCAATCACTCATCCCGATCAAGACTTACTCTCTTATGACATACATGAGAAATAGTAGCTAATCAAGAACTTTTTATAAAAAATACTTCTATCGAACCAATTTCTTAGGTTTGACATATGCTCAAAAGAAATGGACAAATCATCAATACATCAATAGGTATACGAGTTGTGTAGAAGACTTGCTTATAAAACATAGAGTGTAAATCGTCAGGTGTCTCACAATATTAAATAGCTTAATGACAAAACGTGTTCAGAATATTTTTACATAGCACCCGTATGTCGGCATTATAAAATGCTGCTTCACATGTAACTTACGTAATTAATAAGTATAATTTGTATTCAAAGTGGCGATATAATAAAAAGCTAGGTAGGTATTATGTCATGGAAATATACGTTTCTAGTTCAAGGCGTGTAACATGTTATAGTTATTATATGTGTGATTGAAACGTATGTTAAAAAATATGATTTATTCATTGATTCATACACTCAAGTAGAGCAGTATTCTGGGCCATGTGGGCAAAACCGCTAGTAATGCTGCATTAACAAATAGGTACTCGGCGGTATATTTGCAATTATTTCGAAGAATTTAATTGTATGTAATAAATTATTATTTTAATGAAAAATATCGCAATTGATGTTAGTAATTGGGATTGAAATCACGAACAGTAGCGGGAGTTTTACTCAATGTTAAAGTTTGCGACATCCTAACTAATAATAATAATGTGAAAGTAACTCTGTCTGCCTCACTTTCACGCTAAACCGATTACTGACTGACAACTGAACCGATTTAAATTAAATTTGGTACACGGATACCTAGTCTAGAGCCTTAGGCTACTTTTCATCCCGGGAAAATGTAAGATCTCTCGGGTACGCGCGTGAAACCGGGGGTAGCCACTAGTATTATATAAAAGTAATCAACATTTATTTGAGCGAGCTTGTCGCCTCGTTTCCAGGGTGACAAAGCCCTTCTCAAAGGCTTTCTGAACCCGAACCTTGAAGTACTTAGGTACCTGTTAGGTATGTTCGTGAAAGAAATAACAAAAACACATTTCCATTTATTTATCATGTCATTTATTTAGAACCAGTATTTATTAAATAATGAAATAGTACAGTACCTACTTTGTTCCATAAAAAATAATATTTATAGGTCAGTATGTATATAGAAAAGTGCAATGTACAAAAACGCAAATGAAAAGTAATTGTACACTTGGATAATCTAAACACGATCACGTCTAATCACGTTTTTCCTATGGAAAACCCCAATGTCACCGGTTGACGACCAATTTGCAATTTGAGTGATCCATCCATAGTCGGCGCCTAAAAAACACCTCAACACGCCACCACTACTACGGTGACACAAAGCTACTTGATAATTATGCGCATACATTATTTACCGACGTTTTCAGTCGCCACTTTTAGCTATTATTAATGTTATTTTTATGTTAAGTTGTCTGTTGTCTTTCCTGCGGCTTAGGTGTGCGGTCAGCTACACCTGGGACTATTAATGCTGAGATAATAATAATAATACGCTCTAGGCTGCCTCCACTCGAGAATTGACCAAATGTGAAAAATACTACGCCATTAAATCTTTCGTTAGGATTATGTAAATGTTTGCCTTGCCGAGTGTGATGTGAGATACGACAAAACCGACCTGTAATAAAGCAATATGTCCACTATTATGCTCACATAACTCACAATTGATTTATGACAGAAACCGGTATATCACGCCATAACAAATTCAGCCCCTCAAATCACGCCACGTCACTTCCTCTGACCGCATTTTAATATAAAAAGGAACGGAACAGGAAAGACGGCCGCGTATGCAAACAAGCTTTCTTTATGAGATAGAAACGCCAAAACAAGTTGTTCAGATAAAAGATACTCTCAACTGAGCGGGCTATAACGAGTGTGCCAAGTAAAATAAAAGCGCGGCGACCGATTGTGGGCGAACATTTAACGAAACGCAATCGATTGCCGATCAACAACCGAAGCCGGCCGGTCTTTATATACCTATATAATGTATGTCTGTGTGTGTGTGTGTGTCGTTCACACGTGTGCTACCCAGTCCGGTATTAACGGATGTGGTCTGCACACACCGTCCCACTATTTACCGAGAAGTATCCAACCGAGCTTCATGGGTGTCATTTAAAACTATTTATATGAAACTGTAGTACGGTTGCAGGAAGAATGCAACGGTCCAAAGGTTTCGGGTTAAAAAAACGTGTGACGATACGATGGGCATTAAAATATCAGATTGTTTAGTAGTTCCATACATGTATGTATGTCGTTCACGGTAAAAAGCAAACAAAGGGACGCGGGGCAATTTAATGCGAGTTCCGTTTTTGTAACACTGTATACTATGAATAATAGTAATCGGTGGGAACTCTTTAGTCGTAGGTAATGTCGCCATTTGATCGGTATGGTAATCAATGTGAAGTCACTCAATTTAATAAAATCAAATATAAATCATTATTTACGAATGAAGCGATCTCGTTTTTTTTTCAGATTATGTGAGAATTATCATACACCAATTAAGTATGTATAAGTTTTTTTTTAATCCAACATCAGTTTGTTTAATAATACTATTATATACGTGAGCGTCAACCCTCAAGCTTCGAATGTCGAGTTGTGAACTGAGAACTACAATCGGCTAGATAATCGTATATATACTAGGTAGGTATATCTCGACATCGCATAAGATAGGTCGACGCGACCGATGCGCCGAGCTACGTCCTTTAGTCTTTGTTTACGTAGCAAACAGCATTATATATGTTGCTATGCGCTATATGTAATAGGGTTGCCATCCGTCCGGGTTTCCTCGGATTTGTCCTAGTTTTGAGAGCGCCCTTCATTTATAGTCCGTTGAGAGCAAAAAAAATTTACTTACATTTACTATAAATTTTGATATTGAGTCTAGTGACTTGACTTTATAAAGTTGACTAGAGATGACAGCTAAAAAAGTGCTCATGATAGCAAAACATAAAAATGCATTTTTAAAAAAAGCCTGTGTGAGAACTGGTAACAGAAAACAGGTTCTCGACTCTAATATCCGGGGTTTTTAAGCGTCTTGTCCTGGTTTCCAAATTTTAGAAATGGTAACCCTATATATTTAGCAATATAGACGCTAGCGCGCCAACAATTCAACGGCATAATTCATATTAACCAACTGTGGCCGGTCTAAAAATAAATATGCCAAGCTAGGTGCTATCGAATTTGATAAAGGTATATGATATATCTATACTAATATTATAAAAAGGAAAGATTTGTTTGTTTGTAACGAATAGGCTCCGAACCGATCTGCACAATTCTTTCGCTAATAGAAAGCTACGTTTTTCATACATAACATAGGCTATATTTCAGGAAATACGCGGGTAAAACCGCGCGACGGCGGCTAGTGTTTTATATGGATAGTAGTGATCTTAGGTAATGAAATTTTCTTCTAGATACATGATTGAATATGTATTTTGGAAGACATGCTTAGTGTTGTCTGGCACGGTTGAGTGTATATTTATTTATAACCTATCGAGATAGTTAATGTTGTGTTTGAAATGTATGAAAAGTGTAAGCAAAGATTTTTATAAATTTTAGACTTTTAAATTACCTATTCAATCAATAAAAGTTGGATTGGTGTTAAATCATGACATTCTAAATGCAGTCTACTGATATAAGACATACTACCTATATCACTATGGGAAATTGTTATAATATGTTTCTCCATAACTGAGCATGATAAATCCTAATACATATCATGAAATTAAATAAAAGTAATGTTTTTTTTTCTAGATCCCAAAAAGAAAACTTTGTTTATATCCATGACTGGCAGTTAACATTACAACCCAAACAAAATACAAGAAAATTGTATGAACCAACTTTTTAATTCTTCACGAAACATGATTGAATAAAGTCTTACATTTTACCAGCGCTTTTAGAAAAAAAGTTTGTAAAACAAATTAACAAAAGTTTAAAAGAAATTGAACAAGAAGACTTTGGAAAACAAATGCAAAAGCTGAATAGGTAAGTAATGAAAGGTGAAAACTTTGAAATGAAATCCATTCAAAGTTTTTACCCAATTCAAAGTTAGTTGAGTGAAAATTCTGTATTAATTTAACTTCTACAATTGTTAAGGGGTCATGAACAATTATACATTAAATGTTAGTAATAATTGTTTAAAGAGCTTCAATCATATTTGGTTACAGATCACAACCAACCTAGTATAAAATTAAGTTGTTGTATGTGTGTCTAGTTCTTTAGAACTATGCAACAGATTTTAGTATGGAATCTTTGGAGATTTTTATATGACACATTTTTTTACAGAAAATAGAAAATAATCGATACCTTAAATGATTCACATTCAAAATACCATATTAGGTATTATTATATAATGCAATCAAAAATATGGTTTCTATAAAATCAAGGTTCCGTTAAAAAGGAAAAATGTTCATACCAAATATAGTTATTTTTATGAACAAGTGTTGAATTGTTATATTAATATATGATTTAATGTCACAGTAGTATTGTAGTAGATATCCTCACAACTTTCAGTTACTAATATGTTTGAAAAATAAATTATCAAATTAATCCGCTAACTCACTTTCTAACTTGTAAGATAGTGTATCTATACATAATAATTTATGCATATTCATTTTTCAATTAAAATTTAAATTATTCATAAATTTATGACATACAAGATTATTAGAATAATTGTTAATATATCAAACATTTATTAATGGCAATGGAGCAATGGAAAAAAATTTTGGCACTTTCACCAACTAAATTCATTTAAACTACAAATTTTAAAGGACTTACAAAAAGTTGCTTACCAAGGTATCAACTCTTCATTAATTACCACACCACTATTCCATCCTAACTATTCACCAATTCAATTGTTTTATGATTGGTCACTTCCAATTAGCACAGTTGTAACTCTCACAAGTTCACAAGTGGGTGACCCGTTTTTCCCACAAAGTTTTAAAAATCTAATTCCTAAACAATACGTATCGTGGAGTCACCAGTTTTCCCACGAATTCTTTAGGACAATTCCGTGGAGTTTTCTAGAAACCCAATTCACTAGCAATTTGCTTCTTGCGCGACTAAGAGGTGACGCGTCGGCGTCACCGCGAGAATAATGTCGTCGGCCGCCCGCAGCCCGCCACACCAAGCAATCGCCGCCGCGCCGCGCCGCTATAACCGCACCGATGACGCTACCACAATCTCACATAATACACTTTTACAATACTTTTGAACTTAACTTAAATTTAATACAATACATGTAAGTCATGTAAACCATCTCGTTATTAGTAAATATAGAGAAACTCACCGTAAATAAGCCGAATCCAACAACAAAGAGTCACCAGCCACGCGCTCCAATTATAGGACACTCACAAAACACGCAAGCACAAGATATATTGGCAAAATTATATCACAAAAATGTCAATTTAGTCCACAGTGAGGTTATAAAGTCTAATTGAACAAAGTTTTATAGTTTTTCGTGGGTATAATCGATGAACTGAGAAAGTAAACCTTGAAGCACCGCCAGCGACATACAAAATGGCGGATTTGCGTAACGAAAGTGACGCGCTGACGCGCCGCAAACGCAACGCATGGTCCAACACCTTCTAGTCTATGGAATTTCGTAAGGATGTGAATATTTAGTTTTATAGTCGATTATGTGACTATTCATATTGATATGTAGTCAAAAGTAATATAGAGGTAGACCAAAGAAAAGATGGATGGACTGTGTGAAAGATGACATGAGTAAGAAAGGAGTGAGTGCTGAGATGACGACTGACAGAGGAGAATGGAAGAAGAAGACATGTTGTGCCGACCCCACGTAAGGTGGGAGAAGGGCAAGACGATGATGATGATGATGTAGTCAAAAGTAATATAGGTATGTATATGCAATCCAGTAGTTACCACCAACTTTAGGAAGGTCCGATTTCTTATGTTTTAATAAAAAGCTGGGTTTAGTGGAGTCGAGTTGACAGTAAATTTGGCTGTTATAATTTTAAATTTATAACTAATTGTTCGATTTGAACTGATTCTGAAAAATCTAAAATGGAGATACATCGTCTGCATTTATGAGGTCATCGAGAATCAAACCAATTAATATCCACAACATTTAGCCTCACATACCATACGCGACGTAATAAAAGTACATGACAGGTTTTAGTTTCGCTACAAAATTGATACCTAAACCTTAAACTATACTCGATTCGATTCTGTAAACTGACAGTACCAATTATATTATAATCGGATAAAATATCGATATAATCTGAATGAATATGACTCCTATTGAACAGATGTGCTTAATTCGAATCGACTAAGATAGAACTTATTAGCTTATAAGGTTAAGTAACCGGGTTTTTCTTTTATTCAAAATCTGTAGTGTATTTTTAGCCCATTATCAACGCTTTATAACAGTTCAAATAAAACTACACAACCATAGAATATTCATCACCTACTTGTGAGTAGTGTTTTCCGTACATCTTTATTTAAATTCCGAACGTACCCTGACAAAAAAACCGCGGTATAATTTAAAAAATATTTCATCTTGCTCTAACTTCATGAAATCAGAAAGAGAAAAGATAACATTGCTTGAGCAATAAATACATTGCCAAGCTGGTTAAAATATTTTTTTATTTTTAATCCTTGTTCTTCTAGCTATCTCAATTTGTGAACGTGACTAATGTGACTATCGTAATTCGTAATCGTAAAAGGTTTGTTATTCTACAAAAAAAATTCGTCGTTTACTGGGCAATCTCTTTTGCAGCGTTGCCAAAAGGTTACTTTAGTAACCTCACAGGTGATTTTTGAGTTCGTTAGGTTACTTGGAGGTTACACCACAGAAAAGGTTACAAAAGGTTACTTTTAGATGATTAAATGTTTGAAGTCTACAATGGCACCAAATTGAGAGACGCCTAAAAAAAAAAAAAAACGACGTCAATATTTTTCCTATACAAAAGGTTACTAAAGGTTTCTTTTTGAGACAGTTCAGGTCACTTTTGAAATACCTCGCTGGCAACACTGCTCTTTTGTAATAATTAACAATACACATTCAAAACAATACTGATAATTTAATTAATATTACATTAGGTATGTTAGTGGTCACAATAATTGTTTAAATAGTACATTTCCGTTCTCTTGATGTGTACCTATATACATTTTGCTATGTTTCGTCTGCCATTGATCAATCAGCTGAGTTTTGTTTTCATTTTATAGGGTTTTCTGAAATCATATTTGAGGCGCCCAACCGATTGTGCATCTACGTATAATACGCAAATTACTTTAGTGAGAAGTAATAGTGTCGACGTAGAAAATGAACGAATTAAAATCATTGGAGCACGCTACATTGAAGGTATGTTGGCCATGTTTGATTATTGTAAGTAAATTTTATTGTTCTGACTGAGTATCTATAATTTTATTTCTGTTCGGTGGAATGAGGAGTGAATTCTGAACTTTGTACTTAAAACATTCCTTTTTCGTAGTTCTCTAACACTAGTATTTAAAATGGAGAGTCATTCCTGATACCTGGAAGTACGCATAGAATTGCGTCGCATTTTATGCTCATCTATGTAAATTGTTAGAGATTATGGAAATTAATTTACCTTTTAACTATCAATATGGAGAATTTGGTTTCTTTGTTTAATTTTCTTCAACAGTGAATCTAAGGTTTAATATAAAGTCAGATGGACTGGACCTTGATAAAACTACCAAACAGCTTTCAAAATATTTCAGTACGAATTAAATGAAAAAATACATTTAATTTCCCATTACTTTAGGTACCATATGAAGTGTTTAACAAGCGGTACCGCAATGCTCAGCGTATCTTGGACATGGAGGCCCGGCAGGTGTCTGGAGCTGCCGGGGAACTAGAAACTGCTACCAAGAAACAAGTCACTACGGGGGAGATTGATTCACTGCTAGGTGGCATGGTATGATCAATATGATGCTTATGAAACTGTTAGATATACTTTGTTTAAAAGAGATCTATACTAATATTATGATTGCAAAAGTAACTCTGTCTCGCGACAAAACTACAGAACTGATTTAAATGAAATTTCGTACACAGATAGTCTAGATCCTGAGAAAGGATAAAAGGCTACTTTTTATCCCAAGAAAATGAAAATCCCCAGGAATGCGGGTGAAACCTTGGGGAGCCACTAGTAATTAATATGATCAAAAATGAAGACAATGACTTGAAAATAATTATGTGAAAAGACTTCATACATGTTTAGATTTCTTGGACATAGTGCATAAGTATCCTACGACACACCTAATGCTACTTGAAATCATGACCTAAATGTCCTAACAGGTGGAGAAACTGACAACAATGAAACGCAAAGCCTCCGAAGCCATCACAGAGGAAGTCCAAGCAGCGTATGTGTGCAAGAAACGTCTAGAACATTTGAAGGAGCAAGCTAGCGCTCTGGCCGAGCCCAACACAGCACAAGTAAGGGTACCGTATCTATGGATGTTTTGTTTTTATTTTATCCCGTATCTTATTTGCTTTGTTATTTGTTTGGACAAGTTAAATGTCAATCATTTATTTCGCTTGCTTTAACCTACCCCTGTTAAAAGTATTGTATTTTTTTGTGGTATTAATATTTTTTTAATGTTACTTTTTGTTTTCATTCCGTGCATAATGTCATGTCTATATGGTTCTTAATCCCGGGATTTCGGGATTATCTACAGTTAATCCCGGGATCCCGGGATTGTATTGGTAATAGAAAGTGGTAACAAAAATACAATTAAACATATCAACTCTTTATCTTAAATCATTAATTAAATCTTCAAAAACAATACCATATTATACTTTCTTCTGATAAAATAAACATATGGTGATTAGTTTATATTTTGTTAGAGTACTGAGTTAGTAAATATGTTCTGAATCAGTTTGCAATAGCTATCTAAAACCTTTTACATATTAAATGTAACCCAAAGAGACATTTAATAAGTGTGATATTAAAAAAAACACCTGTTTACCTAGTCATTCCATCATTTTATTTATTTATTTATTATCAACAGCAGTTGCTACACTATTACATATAAGTAATTAATAATGATAGTTGTAAATGATCACAACATAGATTATTTAGTTTGGATCTGTTCAAATCTTGTTCTACTAGAACATTAAATTTAAATGCAAGCTATTTAACTATTCCTAATGTGTTTTCAAATATATTTCTATTGGAGCTTTGATAATAATAAATACTTTAATTTATTTCAAGAATAATTTTTACATAAAATATATAATAATACTGTGGTAAAACAAGAATTAACACATAGTCTAAGCCAACAGGCATTTTGAGAGACATTTTTGCATACCAGCTACATTCTTATCATCTCTAAATTAATGATGATTTTTGTATATGTAAATTAACCTTTTAAAATATATTTATTCAACAGACAACTCTAAATCAGTGGCGTAAGGTGCGTCTGGACAGAATGTTGGTGGACTATTTCCTCAGGAATGGATACTATGATTCTGCTAACAAGCTGGCCGATTCTAGGGGCTTGAGGGAGCTTACCAATGTTGGTAAGTAACTTACATTTACTACATTTTGCTCCTGGACATGGGAATAATCTATTTATTAATTGAACACTTTTCACTAGTGAAATAGTTAGTAGTAGTTTTTAATTGTACTTAAAAATATCATTTGATTTTTTGTTGTTTTCACCTTATTTATAGTTTGTTTCTTATTTTATATTAAGACTAGTGCATTCAAACAAACAACTTTTTACTGAGGTCATAATTTGCCGCCCTTTTTTTTCCAATTTTGCCACCCTTTCAATAGTCGAGTTTATTGTAAGGCTCGGCTCGAGCTCCTCCATGGGACGTATATGAGCTGATGATGGATGTATAATATTCAAATTGACTCATAAATGAATGTAATATGGTATAGACATATACTCGTCGGCGGCGGAGGTGGAGGCGGAGCTCCGCCGGCGGCGCTCGGGCCGCTGCCTCCAGTGGTGCGCCGACAACAAGTCCAAGCTGCGCAAGCTCAACTCCACCATGGAGTTCAAGATACGTATACAGGTGAGACACGATTAGATGTTACCATCCCGGAAGAATTTTCTCAATCCCGGGATCCCGGGATTGTCTACAGTTAATCCCGGGAACCCGGGATTGTATTGGTAATAGATAGTGGTAACAAAAATACAGTTAAACATGAAAAACGACTCTTTATTTTAAATCGTTAATTAAATCTACAAAAACAAAATGAAATGATACTTTCTTCCGATAAAATAAACATGAAACTGGGCCATCTGTAAATAATTTATGAAATAGTTTCATAATTGCCTAGTTTGTTTTTATGTTTAAAGAGACTTTCTTTGGATAGTGACATTGTTAAATCCTAAACCTATACAAATCCCGGGATTCATTAAATTTAATCCCGAAATTTTCGAATCCTCTACCCATGAGGAACTACTGCACCTTTTATACCAAACATGTATAACCTGCACCAGCTAGTATAATTTTATAATAGTTATTTGTTATACAAGAGTGCAAAGTTGCTTTTTAACCGCGTGTTCAATTTTGATGACCGAGCAAGCGAAGGATTCTAAAATTGAATCACGAGCGCAGCGAGTGATTCAAAATTAGAATCCTGAGCGTTAGCGAGGGAATCAAAAGAGCACGAGGTGAAAAATCTTTGCATTGCAAAATCTTTGTCTTGCAACACGTAACTTTTCATTCCACCTCAGCGAGGAAATGACTAAATGCAAAAAAAAAAAAAGTTGTATGATATATTCGGCACCATAGAGGTAGCAGCAAATAGGTTTAATGTTTTTTTTTAATTCACAAACTTAGTGCACACGATGTTCCAAATTCAATTTACTTTATCCTCTAGAGAATAAAAACGGCTTTTCCACTCAGATATTGAAGATTAAAAATACTCTTTCCGAGATGGTGGGATGAAAATATAATTTTATTTATTACTCAAAAAATAATATAATATAACAATATTCTTCAGGAATTCATAGAGCTGGTTCGCGAGGACAGGCGCCTGGAGGCGGTCCGGTACGCGAAGAAACACTTCTCATCATATGAGGAGGGACAGCTCCAGGATATCCAGCACTGCATGGGCATGCTGGCCTTTCCCAAGGATACTGGTAATTATATAAATTTGTCTCTGCTAATAAAATAAGAGAAGTAGATTATATTTAATAGCTGATATCATTCTGTAGGGAAAAACATTTTTTTTATCTGTATAACCATGGAATTATCTTGGATATTGATTTATTCAATACTAGTGGCATTTTCACACGCGTACCCGGAAGATCTTTAATTTTACCGGGATAAAAACTTCCATGTCCTTTATCAGGCTCTAGACTATTTGAGTACCAAATTTAATTTAAATTGGTTCAGGAGTTTTTCTATGAAATACTTACAAATACACATCCATACTCACAAATTTTCGCATTTATATTAGAAGGATTTTTACCACATCAAAAACGTCACGAGACCTCCCTACATCCATTCAACCCCACCTGTTCGAAATACCACATCAAAAACGTAGTCACGAGACCTATAACAACCCTACTTGTACCTCCAGAGGTAGAACCATACCGAGCTCTACTCTCCCCATGCCGCTGGTCATCCCTCGTGGCGCAGTTCCGCTGGGAGCACGCGCGCCTTCTCCACCCAGCTCGGGCTGCAGCCCTGCCGGTAGCCCTGCAGCTCGGGCTCCAAGCCCTGAACACTCCTCAGTGCTACAACGAGGCCACCAGGGTGCCCGCTTGCCCCGCCTGCCAAGCTCCTCTCAACCAGCTGGCTCGGAGACTGCCCCACGCCCACTGCTCGCACTCGCGCCTCGTGTGCCGCCTCTCGGGGAATACTCTCAATGAACACAACCATCCGATGGTGCTGCCCAACGGACAAGTCTACGGGGAGAAGGTAATAGCATATACAGTGCAATAGTCACTTGTAATAATATTGATTAAAAACGTTAGGAAGGACATAAATGGGTCATTGTCAAATTTCATGCAGGTAAACTAGTAACAGAATGGTTTTCCTTACAAAGTTACTTTCTAAAAAACAATTAAAAATAAAATGAAGTCGTTATTTTATTAATGAGAGTTTACTAATGTGAAGCATTTTGTATTTAACATAAATATAGTAAAATTTATGAGAGATTGTGCTATTAATTACTAATAAAAGAAAAACATCGCTAAGGGACTAGTTTACCTGCGCGAAATTTCACAATGATCCAAATACCGTTTTTCCTGTGAGCCACAGGACAGGGTATTTATTTAAATCGACATAAGTCGAGGAAGAAAAACATGTGAATAATAAATTTATTTGCAATTATAAAAGTATCAATGTAACATTGCATTACAAACATGGCTTATTTTGTAGTGCTTATGCAAATGGTATAATATTTTAGAAATTCCATTTAAAAACAAAAATTCAAGCATAATTTTAGTCAATCTGGCACAGCACTGTAGACTTTTCTATTTATTATACCATTTAAAAATACTCTTATTAAAGCACTATAAAGACTCATATTCATACATTTTAAACTAATATTAATGTTTGAATTACACTAAATTGTTAACTTTATATCACTTACAGGCTCTCAAAGAGATGATGAAGGAACACGGCTCCATCATCTGCCCAAAAACGAAGGAGGTGTTCTGCATGAAACGCGTCGAGAAAGTATACGTTATGTGAACAATAAAATTAGCATATACTTATGTATATACGCCTTTGATATAGTACATAAGGTCATATAAAAAACCCCTCAATATCATCGTCCAGTAAATATTTTAAAAGTAATAATACATCTATGGATTTTTTTTTATTTCCAAGATTTAAAATTGATTGCATTTATAAAACTTTCCTAAATTATATTGATTTGATGAAGGGGTTTATTTCTAAAGTATTTCATATTTTCATTGGCAGACCAATATGAATCTCTTATTAATATTTAAATTGCTTTTATGTGCCACAATATTTTACCTACGTAAACAAGGCTGTAATACTTAGTGCATGTATGCTTGGATTTACGGACGGAGTTATTTACGCCCGATGTCAACAATCAATCCTGATCCATTTTTTGCTATCTAAGATTGATATATCAATCCATTTTCTGGGTGAAGCTTTAAAATCAATCTATCTATCTATCGATCTACGATCGATCGAATCTGTTCGAAAGTGATAGTTTTTGCTTGCCAATAAGCTATCCGTACATTTTGACAACTCGTTGGTTTTAATTACGGATTGGAGATAGATTATTAACATCGGGCGTTACTCTATTTCTCTTTTAGTTAATAAATTATATAAAGTGTAAAGACGCTATATACTCAAATGAGGTCCTTACTTTGTCACTTGCTTTATAATCGCAAACGATATAGTACTCCTACTACTTTAAAAAAAAGTTACTGGAAGTTACTAAATATTTACATTTGTTTTTTTTTCTTTCTTTTTTATTCTAGGTATTTTGTAAGGAGTGTTGCCATTCTAACCAATTTAAAAATTACACATAGCTTTTTTGTAGACTTTACAATGATTAGAACAATTATTTGATGCTTTGATTAAAGCATCATACTTTACCGAGAACTGTGAATTTTTAAGTTGGTAATGTTTCCAAGTTAAAGGATTGTATTATAGATATAAATAATCTCACTGTATCATAACCATAACTTGTTACTTTGGGAAATAAATATAAATCACAATTTGTTTGTTTACTTACAAATCTTACAATGTACCAATTTTTTTATATCGCGTAATACCTAGTTAACTAATGATAGTAAATTTGCATCAATTAATCTATAAGCTTCGAATGAATGTTGTTCATTGCATAGACATTTATCAACTTCTGTAAATTATCCTCATGAAGTACTAGTGGCTCCCTGCGGTTTCACCTGCGTACCTGGGAGGTCTTCCATTTTCCCGGGATAAAAAGTAGCCTGTCTTCTCAAGTCAGGGTTTGAAAAATTATTTGAATGGGAAATACGGGAATAGAAAAAAAATTGTGCTATCAACTTTTTATTTATTTTAACATTTTTCTTACAGTAATATTGTTAGACACGACTTAAAATACTCATAAATGGCATTATTTATCACATTTTAATGGCTATCATACTTAGTTAACAATATATACGGTTATTCTGAAGGTGTTAAGACGTACAAGTAATTGATAATAAACACTTGATACGAAAACAATATATGGATTATATACAAAAAAAAATAGGGAGCATTTGTTAGCCTGGACTTCATGATGTTTTTTGACCGATACTATAAAGTTCCCACTATGTATACTTACATTGTTTATAAACGTAAAAAGGTAAATTATAAATGATAGACATGATTAGTATATAATAGTCCAGCAAAACAGCTGTGTGATATGCTTAAAATAATTATACTTTAACATAAACAATATGGCTAACCTAACTAAGTAAAATCATTGTCTTGTGCCAATCAGTTTGATAAATTACCATTTTTCAATACATAAAAATCATTGTTTTTTTCCTTCAGATATACTGTTCATTATTTTTTCATTAAACAAACATTTTTTTTTCATAATTACATGATCATTTCAAAATAACAATAACAAAAAAATAAAGATTTAATGTCAACTAAAGATGCTATCACATTTTCTAGTGGAGTTTTGTACTAATCACTAAATGCTTTACTTACAAACATTGGTATAGATTTTCTTAACTCTCGATTTAGATAAAATTCTCTGGTAAAAAGTGTGAAGATAAAAGTTTCACATAAATTTGTCTATTATTAAATAAACCAAGTCTGTAAGTAAATCGGTGAGCTACATCAAAACTACGTATATATTTACAACATTTACATAACTAACTTCGAATTCTCTTACCAATTAATTTAAAATTTTGTGATTGTAAATTGTGAATTTTTAAATTTTTTAGCATTTTATTTTACTATTGAATATACAAAATAAATGTTGACTTAATTGCAAAATGGTGCATCTATCTAGTGGAGATCGATGTATAATTATATTATTAATTCATTATAACAATAATCAAATACCTGAAAATATAAGTCACAGAATGACATTCTTCTGCGGCATGTACAAAACAAAAGTCTTACATTAAAAATAATCAAATATATTGCTTTGGAGTTACAGAGTTTAATTTGACAATATAAATGGATGCTAATAAGCAATAATGTGTCAACCCACAAAAAGTCGAAAACAAAGATTTTAATAATATATTTTTATAATGCATTACGTATTTAACATTTTTCAAAAGTGTTTCAAGTCATCTAAAACATAAAAGTACATAAAAATGGATTTATATCACACAAAAAGTCGTAAATCACATATACATTTTATCTTAAGACTTCATTTTCTCAAAACCAAGTTAATGTGGGTTAACACATTATTGCTTATCAGCATCCAAATATGAAAATAATTTGACACATTTTCAGTACTTACTATTTCTCCAAAAACTAGCAAAATTACTTGTGATTCTGAAGTTTAAAGGTCGACTTAGTACAAGTACTAAACGGTTTTCAAATATTGTACGTAAATGGGCACTGGGCACTTAAATATAACAAAAAAATATATTTTACTCAACATAATATAAAGGAGTATTATATCAAACATTAACTCAAGCATCTTACGCTATATATCTACATTTAACCCTTAACGCAGTCTACAATGGATTCAAAATCAGTACTAATACTTTTTCACTGTCCTATAGAGGACATTTAAAACTTATATATAAAAATAGTTATTTGAAGACAGACTGATTTATAGAAATTTCTATTTACATAGCGTGGATAGAAATTAGGCCTTATTTAAGACTCTAACGGGAGAAAAAAATCTTCTACCGAGGAGAAATATAAATGACCAAACAAACTAAGACTAGGTTATTCCCTTTCTTTGCACCATAGCTAAGTAACTATTTACTATATTACTGCTCAGTGGTTTTACACATGACTCTTATGTCATTGATTGAGGAGTGATGTTCTGTGGGTGGGTATACGTAATCCAGCCCACGTTATATATGTTATAGGTTCTCCCTGTCTTATATATCTACAATCGGGGTCAGAAAACGTTTACCATCTTAAGGTTTATAATTGTCTCCACACGTTTTTGTCACAAAGGTGATATGACTTATTTTCGGACAAGGTAACCTATGGAAACTTGTTACAAGCAATTATTTTCAAACTAAATACCTATTTTGAATAAATGTCAAAATCTGAAAATGGTATGAAGATTTTAAATTAGGAAATTATGTTTGAATTCATACTTTATTACTTTAAAAATGTAATCACTATTGTATTAAATCTAAGTTGGTTTTTGAAAAGAGTAATTACTGAGTTTGTTGCCGGCTCTTCTCATTAAAAAACAACTATCAGAACCGATTATTAATAGTGACTATTCTTATGTGTTTTATTGAGGCCTATTTGAATAAAAAAGATTTTGATTTTTAATAAAGTCATTGTGATAAAGAATGTATGTAATATGAAATCTGGTAAACATTTTAAGACCGCGACCGTATATACAGCGGTGTGTATGCATAGTCTATCCGACGTAGTGCTTCATTTCGGCATAAGAATATATCATAGTTTCTCCCTGTCCTATATATGTATATACATCTAATTTATCCCACGTAATGTTTCATGGCAGCCATAACGCCTATACCGGAGGCGAGTGCAGCCAGGTGGCGGAGCGAGGGCAGCGCAGCTCGCTCGCGGAGTAAGTCTGGCAACACCGTCACAAGGGCGATATGGAGGAAAGCACCCGCTGTAAACGGTACTATCCATGATGCACGGGCCTCTGCAAATAATAATCATGATCATCATCATCAGCTCATATACGTCTCCACCGAGGAGCTTGAAGGGGTTTAGGTCTAGGCCACCACGCTGGCCTAGTGCGGTGGACTTCACATGCCTTCAATTGTGACTCGGGCATGCAGGTTTCCTCACGATGTTTTCCTTCACCAAAAGATATAAATCAACCGATGTGTAGACATATAAATATGTATTTAAATAGAGTATTTATAGTATATCAGTAATCTGATTACCATATCACAAGATCTGCTTAGTTTGAAGTTAAATTGGCTGTAGTAAATTGTCCCAGGATATTTATTTATTGCCTTTCAATTAATAATGTTAAAATAAATAATACATGAACTCACCAACAGAATTGCTGGCTCCACTAAATATGACTGATGTTAGTGCACCGATCAAACCAGCTGATGCAGTGGCCTGGAACATAAATTTAATTAATTATATTTTCTGTTACAAGTACACATAGTTATTAATATGAATTTTAATTAGGTATCAATCAACAAACAATTTTTAGCCTACAAATAAATATTATTTTTAAACTACTTAAAAAAAGGAGGAGGTTCTCAATTCGACTGGTATTTGTTTTTTTTATGTACTTTACTGTAGGTAGAGTATGGATTCTACAGAGAACTAAAAAGTGATTAATTGGATTTTTCACCTACAATCTCGGGAATATTGTGGAAAAAAAGGAAACTAAGTAAGCTTTCCTTGGATTTCAATATCCTCATTTGGACTATTACGAATATTTTGGAAACAGCTTTTCTCGAGTTTTAATTTTATTATAGGTATTAGATTATTAAAAATATGCTTACAAATTGTGCTTTGGCCGCTTCCCATCTCGAGAACCCGCTCTTCAGTAATATCGCAAAATCTCCCACTTCATGAGGTATTTCATGCACTGAAAGAAAGAAAATATAGATTCATTAGTTTTGTGAGTTGTGTACAAAATTTTAGAAATGATTTTACAGGAATTAATGTTGCTAGTCAAAGCTGTGGTGGCTCAGTTGGGAACGCACCGACTTATGATCATGAGGGTGTAGGTTCAAATCCCTGGCCCGTACCTCTGAGTTTATAAAAACTTACGTACGGATTCACACCACTGGCTTTTGGTGGTGGAAAACATCGCGAGGAAACCTGCATGCCCGAGATGTCACAATTAAAGGCATGTGAAGTCCGTCACCGCACTAGGCCCGCGTGGTGGACTATGGCCTACGCCCCCTCCATGTTAGGGGAGGCTCGTGCTCCTCGGTGGAGATGTATATCGTCCCTTAGCTTACAACACCGTTCAAGTCGAAAATTGGCAGTTTCTACATTTTAATGCCGTTGGATAGAGCTGCTCATTGCGCGTCGAATTATGGCTCACATGATATAGATTTCAATCAATTAGAGGCAATAATTCAAAAAGTAGTGTCAGCGCGCAAGGCGGTTGGCCTTCCATACTAATATTATAAATGGGAAAGTAACGTCTGTCTGTTACGCTTTCACGCTAAAACCACTGAACCGATTTTAATGAAATTTGGTACACAGATAATCCAGAGCCTGAGAAAGGACATAGGCTACTTCTTATCCCGGGAAAATTGAAGACACAAGTATAAAATAAACAGTTTTTTTCGTCTCCTGAAAAGTTGGTAAAAATGACTTATGCGGTGTTGTAAGCTAAGGGACGATATGAGCTGATGATGCTGATGATGCTGAGGTATATACTGACTGAGTATCGCGAAGGTGGTGAGAACTCCGTCGCGGAAGCCCACGAGGAAGGAGCCGCCCACGGCCAGCCCGTGCGCGAAGTTGTCGATCGAGTTCGCCATCAGGTTCAGGTATCCAGCCACCTGCAAATAACAACCATTATACTATATTTTATATATACTATGTTGGGGCGTTCGAAAACAAGATGGAGTGACGATATCCGCCTAACGCTTCGACCATACTGGACCAGAGTTGCAGATAAAGTCCTAAATGCCCATAAATTTATTGGGAATTCTTCCAGGTCAAACATAACATATATCTTTGACAGCCCGGTTGGCTTTGTGGTTAGTGACCCCGACTTTCTAAGCCGCGGGTCGTGGGTTCGATTCCCACCCAGGACAAACATTCGTATACATGAATATGTCTGTTTGTCCTGTGTCTGGATGTAAATATCTATATAAGTATGTATTTAAAAGTAGTATATGTAGTATATCAGCTATCTGGTTACCATATCACAAGCTCTGCTTAGTTTGGAATCAGATTGGCCGTGTGTGAAAACTGTTCCAGGATATTTATTTATTTATTTATTTATTGGTTATTAGGAAGATTTACAGCTAATAGCTATAATATAAGAAACTTAATGTATAAAAATTATGCTAACAACAAATCTCCACCGATGTTTATCTATACATATTTATTATTTATTTTCATAACATCCTCATCATGAGAACTCTGTCTTGCTTTCACACTAAAATTAGCCGCAGCGCCGCGACTGGCCCGTCCCCCCGCGCGCTCACTCTGACTGCATTTGGGTCTCCCTTCCGCTATCCACTCGTACGAGCGGTGATCTCCATTCAACGCTTGCCAACAGAATGGGCTCGCACTATCTAAATATTTGCTGTGTATACTTACCTCACGGACCAGGTTATAACGAAGCACTGAGTTCGTTTATTGATATAACTGGCGATTTGATCGCTGATCGACCCCATGATTTATTCTTAATAACAGGTGACTTTAATATCTCGGGAGGTGAGTGGTTTACATCGTTAACCGGTCAGTTGCAAGTCAGGCCTAGTGCGAATTTTGCTGTACAAACAATTAGCGACTTTTTATCTTTCACAGGTATTAAACAATTTAATTTAGTTAAAAACTCAATTAACCGCATTCTTGATTTAGTTTTATGTTCCTCTGACCTTCATGTTACTGCCTGTGACTTTCCACTGGTAAATGAAGACGAATATCACAAGTCACTATTAATTGACTTAAAATTTAACTGTATGCCCCCCCTGAGGCCTGTATCAAACTTAATTTATAATTTTCACCTGGCTGATTTTCAAAAAATTAATTTCGAATTAATTAAGGTTGATTGGGATGTATTTTTCATTAATTTAAATGTAGAGGACAGTGTGAGTAAATTTTATAATCTTCTGAATGAATTAATTAGATTATACGTTCCTCGTCGTAAGTCGTGCTCTTCTAGCAAATTTCCGGACTGGTTTAGTAGACCCCTTATAAAAGTATTGAATGAAAAACGTAAATACCATTCTGTTTGGAAGCGTTATAGGAACCCGCTTGATTATGAAAGTTTCAAAATCTTACGTAAAAGAGCTGAAAAAATGGAGATGGAATGTTATAATAGGTTTATATCTTTTTCTGAACAAAAAATCAAATCAAATCCTAACTACTTCTGGTCTTATATTAAATCAATCTTTTCAAAAAATAGATTACCAGAAACAATGCATTATAAGAGTGACATATCTTCTTCTGGTAAGCAAATATGTGATCTATTTAACTTACATTTCCACTCTGTTTTTGAGGAGTCTACTCTTAGCTCGCTTGATATTGAAAATTTAGTACCTACAAACAATTCTCCCATTGATATTAACTCCATTGACATTAACGAAGGCATTGTTTATAAATACTTAAATTCTCTGAATGTTCACAAAGGAGCTGGACCTGATGGAATACACCCCCTATTTATACAAAAATGTGCCTCATCATTGACCCCGCCTATAACAATGCTTTTCAATAAGTCTATAAAAGAAGGTTGTTTTCCTTTAATTTGGAAGCAAGCTTGGATCACTCCAATACCAAAAGGTCCAATCAGTAAGAATATTGAGGAGTATCGACCTATCTCGAAGCTCTGTCAGTTTGGTAAAATACATGAAAAAATTGTTACTGAACACCTTTTTAATGTAGTGCGACACCATATTGTGCCAGAACAGCACGGCTTTTACAAGGGTCGCTCGGTTGATAGTAATTTGTTATTATTTACAAGCGATATACTTAATGCAATGGACGATGGGTTCAGCGTGGATGCCGTGTATACAGATTTTGCCAAAGCGTTTGACAAAATTTGCCATAAAACGTTACTAATTAAGCTTTGGCAATTCGGTATACATGGTGATCTCTTTCGCTGGATTAAATCCTATGTCGAAAACAGAAATCAATGCGTGGTTCTCTCTGGTTTTATTTCACAGAGCAAGCTTGTCAGTTCTGGGGTACCGCAAGGGTCCCACTTGGGTCCTTTATTATTTACGCTATATTTAAATGATATAAAAAAGTCTTTCTCATACTCCAATGTGTTGCTCTATGCAGATGACACTAAAATTTATAGAATTATCCGTGATAGCAATGATTGTCAATTATTACAGAATTACCTTATTAATTTTGAAAAATATTGCAATGAAAATAAATTATTTTTAAACCTCAATAAATGTCACGTTATAAGCTTTTCTAAAAAACGAAATACTATAAATTATGATTACATATTGGGTTCTAAACATCTGCACAGAGTAACCCAAATTCGTGACCTTGGGGTTATTATGGACTCAGAGCTGACATTTGTACCTCACATTGATAGCATTTTAGAAAAATCGTACAAACAACTGGGTTTTATACTACGTGCCGGTAAGCCCTTTAAAAACTCATTAACATATAAAATTTTGTACAATAGTTTTGTTCTCAGTAGACTTGAGTTCGCATGTGCAGTTTGGAAGCCTACTTATAAACTACATATCAACCGTATCGAAAGGGTCCAAAAGAAAATTTTAAAAACTCTCGACTTTAGAACTGGCCATGTATACTCTAATTATGAGGACTCACTAAAGCACTACAGGGTCAAATCTTTGGAATTGCGACGTGACTGTGTAGATTCTGTATTTCTTTATAAAATTATTCATAATGAGTTAGATGCCCCTACCCTTTTAAATAATATCTGTTTCAAGGTGCCCCGTAGACTTGAGCGTGATTGCCGTAGGAAGGACTTATTTCATATTGCACATAGTAAAACTATTTATTGTGGGAATATGTTTATAAGCCGTGCCTGTAAACTTTACAATACTAATGAGAGATTGGCTGATATAGATATATTTTATAGCACTATAGGTTCAATAAAAAATAAGTTTACTGTATAAATAAATAAACATAAGTATATTGTAATTATATTATAACTAACCTATTAAATTAAGGAAACTGTAGGTTTATTTGTAAAAAAACAAATTTTATGTAATATTAATGTATAACCGTTTGTTTCTTAAATAAATAAAAAAAAAAAAAAAAAAAAAAAAATTAAAATTACTGAACCGATTACATGAAATTTGGTACCCAGATAATCTAGAGCCTGAGAAAGAACATAAGCTACTTTTTATGCCGGAAAAATGGAAGATCTCCCAGGTACGCGGGTGAAACCGCTGGGAGCCACTAGTCTATACTAATATTATAAAGAGGAAAGATTTGTTTGTTTGTTTGTAATGAATAGGCTCCGAAACTACTGGACCGATTTCAAAAATTCTTTCATCTTTGGAAAGCTACATTATCCCCGAGTAACATACGCTATATTTTATCCCTGTATTCCCACGGGAACGGGAACTACGCGGGTAAAACCGCGCGGAGGCAGCTAGTATACTATATATATACTTACGTCTTTCTTAGTGGGTTTCTCCTTGGTTGCCTTGAGTGCTTTCTCCCTGGCTTCCCGCAGTAAGCAACGCCCCATCCAACGCCCCCCAGAGCGGCACTTCGCCCCCACGCCCCCTTCAGCCCCTTCGCCCCCTTCCGACCCCGAGCTGCCGTCCCCCTCTGACCCCGAAGCCCCTTTAGCACCGCCGTTGGAACAGCATGACCCCTCACCTGAGGAAAAAATTATATTAATAATGTTTTTGTGAAAGTATGGATGGATTGTGTGAAAGCTGATATGTGTAAGACGGGAGTGATGAGTGAAAGGCTGACAGAGAGGAATGGAAGAAAAACACATGTTGTGCCGACCCTGCTTCGGCGGGATAAGAGCAGGAAGAAGATGAAGAAGTTTTAGTGAAAGTATGGAAGGATTGTGAAGTTTTAAATAAGGGATCTAAGGGAGAAATGGATCTATTTAGGCGGGGAGCATAGGCGGAATATGGACAAAGTAGAAGAAAAGTCATTCTTTATTGTTTACTTTAGACTACAGTAATATTATAAAGAGGGATATTTGTTTTTTTTTTGTTTATATGTAATAGACTTCAAAGCCGACCGGAACCGGTAGACCGATCGGAACAGTCTTTCGCCAAAGGAAAGCCACGTTATTGTGGACAGTGACGGATTAAGACTTCTTGATGCCCTAAGCAATCCACGCCCATGGGGCCCCTATCCTTATGTCAACTAGAATCGATCTTTAAACCATTTTTGTTGCGGTTTTTGGTGACGCGAGAGTGAGACGTGATGCCCTATGGATGTTTTTTTTTGTACTTCTTCTGGTGCCCCCCCAGACGTGATGCCCTTGGGAATTGCTTAATTTCTTTAAGGGTTAATCCGTCATTGAATGTGGAGTGTCATAGGCTATATTCTATCCCCGTATTCCCAGGGGAACGGGAACTACGCGGTAATCACCTGTAGTATTATTATTGAAGACACACGAATCGTATAGTTCCTTGGCGGTGATCCCATTGCCACAGATGCCTTCTCCCTTCTTCCCTCTATGTTTCAACTCGTCCTTTATCAGCTTCCCAAGTTCTTCAATCTCTAATTGCTTCATGTGACTTGTTCCGTTACTCATATGCGTTTCGTTGTCCGTTTCCAGGTCTTCTTTATCCTGAAACATCATAAAAATATTAAATACTAGGCCTGCATGCTGGACTATGTCCCAAATACCCTCGTTGTTAGAGGAGAAAAGGGATCCTGTAGTGGAGCTGATGATGATAAATAATACATACTATTATTTACATAATTATTTTATAGAACAATGATTTAAATTAAGTGCGCTAATCAGCACTAGGCCTGCGTGGTGGACTATGGCCTAAACACACTCATTGTTAGGGGAAAAGAGGGCTCTTTGAGTGGAGTTTATAGTGATACCTATTAATTTCTACACAACTAGGTATTATAAAGAGGAAATATTTGTTTGTTTTGTGATGCTCATCCTCACACTCTGGAACCGAATTGGTCTCGAACCCTGCGCTTCTAGAGGAGTTTCCTACCACGAACACTCAGATTGTGGAATGAGCTCCCCGCCATGGTATTCCCAATGGAGTACTGTATGGGGTTCTTCAAGAAGAGAGTGACGCCCCTGGTGTTGCAAGCGTCCATAGACTACGGCAATCGCTTTGCCACCTTTGTCGTATAAAAGAAAACGTTATATGCTTACGTATAGAGATGGCGCCCGTAATGCTATGTTACTCAGCTTCACCAGGGGCGTCACTCACGCGTTGCCGACCCTATAAAATTTTCTTCTTGAAGAATTTACCTTGTCATCATCATCTTCGTTAGTGGCGAACAGTTTCTCCACGACAATGAAGAGCAGCATGCCCACCAGGCACCAGAGGCCGCTCTTCATCGACACCGGCTGGCCAGCTGTCGACAAGGTATACGGATAATGATTAACTTATCCTGATTAAATGGATGCTGATAAGCAATAATGTGTTAACCCTCATAAACTTGATTTTGAGAAAATGACGTTTAAAGATTATGTATATGTGATTTACGACTTTTGATGTGATATAAAACCATTTTTTATGTACTTTTATGTTTTAGATGAATTAAAACACTTTTGTAGAATGTAAAATACGCTATGCATTATAAAACTATACTAAAATTTTTGTTTTCGACCTTTTGTGGGTTGACACATTATTATAAGAAAGAAAAATCGCTTTATCCCCATTTTTGGTTGGCTTTGTGGTTAGTGACCCTGACTTTCAAACCGCCGCTCGTGGGTTTGAATCATTTTTAAATACATAACTAAAATAGATATTGACATCCAGACACAACTAAGAGACATATTCACGAACACAAATGTTTGTCTTGAGTGGGAATCAAACATCGACCAGCATTTTGAAAGTCACCAATTATCCCAGTAATGCCTAGCGTGTCCACATATGGACACAAAAATATGTCATAGGGTCATTAAGAACCCTTAATTGAACAATATTCCGAGTCCAAAGTAAAGAGAAACAAAAAATAATAATTCGGGCATTCCTGAGATAATTATTCCGAACATACGACCTTCATTCGAAGTTCGTTGTACCTATAGCTTCATATATTTGTCTCGAGCAAATAAACAGTCATTGCATGCAAACTGATACCTACGTAACAAAGGAAAAAATGCGGTTTACATCATAATTGATTTGACAGTATACCTACTGCTCATCATGAGCACGAGTAACCACAATGGCCAATAATATCAATTGTTTACAATTTGTAGAGGTCCGTAGTCTGGGTGAACCATTCTGAAGGAACAATCTATGTAAATTATTTTTTAGTAGGTAGGTACTTTTAAGAGTATACGGGAATGTCTCGGTTATCCTTAAATCCCAGTTTTTAATATACTCTGAAGTTCTGAACATATTTAATATTAAATTATATATTAATAGTGGCTCCCCGCGGTTTCCCACGTTTCCGGGGATCGTCAATTTTCCCGGAATAAAAAGCAGCCTTTCCCCATTCTCAGACTCTAACTAGAGCTAGGCTGAACCAAATTTCGTGTAAATCGGTTCAGTAGTTTTAGTAACGTAGCATGTGTGTAGCGTGAAAGCGAGACAGAGTTACTTTCGCATTTATAACATTAGGATAATTAACATGTATAGCATAAAATAGACCAGCGTTTCCGATTAGTCGGGTCGCAACCCGGTACCAGGCCATCAAAATAAAATACAGGGTCGCAAAATTTGGCTTGGTTGCAACTTGGACTCAAAAGTAAGGCTTAAGTCACGAAGGGGCACTACGAATATTACCGGGTCATGGCAGAACAATGTTTGGGAAACACTACTTAGTGAGACTACTATTATCCAGGGAAATTGAAGATCTCGGGAACGTGAGAGAAGAGACGATAACTAACTACTGATTTCATATAACCGTGTTAATGAATAGGTACAAGTATTTTAAAAACTGTGTGCCCAATTTTTTTCTATACTACGGAACCATTATCATGTTTATATACTTACTAACACTTTATTTATCATTTAATTACCGCATTTCATATCGAGAACTCGGAACCTAAAACCTCAACAGTGATTCACGAGCAATAATTCAACGCAGTGGATAAACAACTTTAGAACAATGGTTACAGGGTGTATATTACACATGAACGAGAACGGCTTGTGTGCGAACGTCTGCGACACAAAACCTCAACAGCATAAATATAATAGTATCGCGGTTTGTTTGTTTAATGCTCAACATATATTAATAAAAATGGATCGTGATTTCTGCAACAGAAATTATATGACACAAAGTATATTTTTAAACTAAACTAAAACCTAATGTATATTGTTTAAAGTACCGGGATTCCCCTAAAACAGAATTCATCTGTACTTTCTGCCCTTTTCTGAATGTAATAAATTCTAAACTTCATACAAGATTATAAATGCGAAAGTTTGTTACTATGGCTGTATTTTTGTTACTCTTTCACGGAAGAACTACGGGACGGATTTGGATGAAATTAGGAGCACAGATAGTTTATAAACTGGATTACATATGGGCTACTTTTCCCAGAAAATTTGAGACAATACGATGAACATTAAAATAAATTTATTAAATAATGTGCGGAAATGCAATATTTTTTTTACACATTACTGTTATTTTAGATTTATTTTGTCCCTCAGTGTAGAGGTGTGTTTCTCACATATTCACAACAAGGAAATAAATAAGAACATACTAATGTTTGACTCTTTGAGGTCAGCTTGATTATAATGTATTGTAATTCAAGGATTAAATGCCATTGTTCGCATTTGGAATGTTTCTTATATATATTAGGCAGAAGGTTGATTTTAGAACTTATTTGATGAAACTCTAACGTATAAACGGCCTTGGTTTTTACGCATTATCGGGTCTATTCGCACACTAAATATTGCTGTTTCGTAAATTTATCATACCAAAATGTTACTGAAACATATTATAGACTAGTGGCTCCCCGCGGCTTCGCCCGCGTTCCCGGGGATCTTCAATTTTCCCGGGATAAAAGTAGCCTATGTCCTTTCTCAGGCTCTGGATTATCTGTGTACCAAGTTTCATTTAAATCGGTTCAGTAGTTTTAGCGTGAAAGTGTAACAGACAGACAGACAGACAGAGTTACTTTCGCATTTATAATATTAGTATAGTATATATATAGGATTGGATGTCAGGGCAAGTCCGAATCATCTGTTGATCAGTACAAGAAAAGCAAAGAATTCAACATAGCATAGAATTGGCTTCCTTGTATGGTACCATGGCATTCAAGCCTTAAACAAGAATTAATTTTATGTCTGGATGTATAAATATCTAAACTAATCTTATAATGAGTAAATTAAATTTCTTGTTTGTTTTTTATGAATAGGCGCTGAAACCGATGTGAACATTCATTTTTTGAACCGTATTTTTTTAGTGTCATAGGCTATATTTTATTCCTGTATTCCTTCGCGGGTGAAACCGCGGGGCGGAAGCTAGTGCTATATAAGTATATATCTAATATAGTATATGTAGTATAGCTATCTGGTTACCACAAAACTCTGCTTAGTTTGGAATCAGATTGGCCGTGTGTGAAAAATGAACCAGTATATTTATACAGGTATGTATGTATTTAAAAGTAGCTATCTAAACTATTTACAATTCATTAGAATGTTACCGTTTTATTATGTATGCACGGTAATCGATACATTGTATAGGTATTTGAATTATCGATATTGACCTTGGGCTTTATTCGAACCTTGAACACGAACTAAAATGATAATACGGGAATTATAGGTCAAGGACACTATGGCTTTGATAACTTCTGTACCATCGACGTAGGTATCTGTACAGAGGTAGGTACCTGTGCCCAAATATTATCCCCACTTAATTCAGTGCCCCTTTAGGGTCTAAATTGGATAGCTATTAGCTTTGCTTTTTTTTGATTTTGCTCCTTACTCCTTATTATAAAAAGCTAGTGCTTCGTGTGCGAGAATGGACAATCGAATTGGATGCAAAAATGTACTTCAGTCTTATTTAAAGTTAACGTTTGAATATAGAGGATTTTTTTAAGTAGGTATTACCCAAATAAATTTTATCCTAGGTTGGATGCGTATTTAAAAAAAATGCTGTACATCAAAAACGAGATCGCTTACATCATTACCTTTTTTAATGCGGTCAATTACAACAAAACCTTAAATCACTTTAGGAATGAATTTAGGAAGAGAATTTTGTCACTTCCCAAATACATGAAAAGCCTAACAAATAGGCATTTTTTCTAACAGACAATGAGGTTAGGTAACAATGCGATTTCCTACTGTGTGTAATCAAACCAGTGTAAGTCATTGCCAACAACGTTTACGATGTCACGAACGTTTTCCTCATAGATACTATCGTCGTCTAGTATTTACTTAGCATAATTTGATTATAATTCGTCTAGCGTATCTTAATATTAATAAATAAAAATGTTATATCTGTTTGTAATGTGTTGTAAATGGATATGAAAGTATGTATGGAACTATGGAGTAACCTTCTATCTTTAGTTTTTCCTTCTATTTGTTGAGGGAAGATTTTATTAGGCTCCGACAATGCTGGAACGATCTGAATAATTCTTTCACCGATGGAAAGCTACACTATCAGGATGTAACAAATTTTATAGCAGTAGTTCTAAGGGCACCCGTGCGGCGAAAACATGTCTATCTATATAAATGTCTAGCTAAGCTTAAGTCGAGAATGGTTAGATGTTTTTTGGTCTATGTGCGTAATGATTTAGTTAATAAATTAGATTACTCTTTTAGAAATTCCTTAAAATGTGAAAGAGCGAAGCAAAAATGATGAGTACTTAAGTTAATATATATAAACTACTAGTGGCTCCCCGCGGATTCACCAGCGTAGCCGAGTTGTAATGATGATGTGAAGTGTTGTAATGTTAAAAATAATAAACAAAGAGCATATTGCACATACCTATCATTTGATAGGTACTAAACCAAACTAGGCATTTTTTAAAATAAATAATGACATCCACATCTAGGTATATAGTCATTACTTTTTATCGTCTATATATGTAATATTATTATTTATTTATTATAGGAAATGTTTATCATCTCGGTTGACCGCGGGGTAAGCCACTGAAATAAGAGTAATGTTAGTCACAACATTCTTGATAACCGTTTTCCTTATTGCATTTCGATTATGTATTTTAATACTCTTTATATAGAGGTTATGTTTGTTTATAAAGTTGAGGTTTTGTGTTGTTCATTGATTCATAACTATATTAATGTGTTACTTTACTCTGTTAGCGCTTTATTTGTATGTATTTTTCATATTTCATTTTATAAAAGTGGGGATTTTACCCGCATTTGTTAAGGATTTCATGTTATTCCCAGCATTATATGTGTCCTCTTTTTGTTTAGGTACCTACGTACATATGTTCATACGATTGAATCATTGCATTTTGTGTACAAATAGAATTTAAAATAATTAATGCAAACGCTAATGGTGGAAAAGAGTAGGTACCTACAATAGTAAAAATTAGGTTTTTTGCGAATTAAACTTGTGTTTTATATAATACAAGATTATTAAACGTTTTTACCCCGGATACAAACGCTAGGTCGTCACCGCGTGAGTGCCGCCTCTGGTGTTGCAAGCGTCCATAGGCTACGGTAACCGCTTTCCATCAGGTGGGACCCTATTCCTGTTTGCTACCCTTGTGGTATAAAAAAAGGTACCTACACATATTTCTTATTAACACCTGCATCTGATAACTAATATATGGACGAAACAATTTTGTTTGCAAGAAATCATAACTTTAAAGAGTTTACGACAAATAAACCAAGTTATTTAACCTTAAATACATCCCTTCCCTTCCTTGTCCCTCTTATAGAAATAGAAAGAGATATGACAAATTTACGTTCAGTATTGGCAAAGACCTCCAACATAGTTACCCCTAAATACTTCCCTTCCTTATTCCTCTTATGAAAAAAGAAAGAGATATGACAAACTTACGTTCAGTATTGGCGAAGTCATTCTCCCACGCTTCTGGTAGTATGTGAAGGAACACATCCCCTAGGAGACCACCCACGGCGAAGCTCAGAAGAACCTTCAGGGTTGCTGCTCCAGCTGTAAGAGGACATAAAAATTTGAAGTTTTACACTTAGATACTTGCTGGTTGGCTTCATGGTTAAATTTCTATCCAGTGCATAAATTTGTCAGCATGAGCATGTTTGATCTGTATGTTCTGTGTGAGATAAAAGTTCCAGGATATTTATTTATTTACGGCTATTATATGTGATTATTTTAAGCACAGTTGCAAGCTCCAAGAAACTTAAGAAATATAATGAAGAGTCTTCAACACATATTATAGAAAATATTTCGAAAGTAACATTTATTAATATCGTTTATAGTAGTTTAATATGTTGCATATATTTAGACAATATATAATAGGTATTACATATCATTACCGCCTCATAATTGTAAATTAAACCAAACAAAGAACAAAAATATTGTTATTGACAAGAAACGTATACCTATGAGTTTAAAAAATATATTTCTTTACTAGGAAATTGGGGTAGGAATGTATATACAACAAGAATATAATCATGTTTACAAATTAACCTTACGATGTATGAATCGTTAAGTCATGGTCATTGTCGACCAGTGGCAGTGCATCATCTGATAACTATATTGTTGCCTTAAGGTCATATAAATAAAGTTGACATTCCAATCTATACTAATATTATAAATGCGAAAGTAACTCTGTTTCGCTTTCACGCTAAAACTACTAAAACGATTTAAATTTGGTACACAGATAGTATAGAGCCTTAGAAAGGACATAGGCTACTTTTTATCCCGGAAAAATGGAAGGTCCACGGGTACGCGGGGGAAACCGCGCGGAGCCACTAGTGTAGGTAATATAAATAAACAGTTGCACATGATGCACCGAGAAATACGGTAAATATATATATTTCTTTGTTTTCTCTTCAAGGTTTAATCATTAAGATTGTTAATGCCAAAGTTCGGATGGATGGATGGATGTTTGGTGACGCCAAATATCTTTTTCTTACTAATATTATAAATGCTAAAGTAACCTTGTCTGTTACACTTAGGCTTAAATCGCCGAACAGATTTTTACAAAATGTGGTACAGGTTAGACTAGAGCATAGGTTAAGGATATAGGCTACTTATTATCCCGAAAAAGATGAAATTCATCCGGGCACGCGCGTGACACCGCGAGGATTACAAGTAGGAATATAAAACAAGTATCAATCGATGTAAACATCGGTAAGTAGGTCATATTCCAATGAAGTCATGTTTGTGTTGGCAGACGAAAGCTTTGATAGCCATCTGGGAATATGATAATTTAACACGCGCTAGTTTGTAGATAACTACGCTACATTGACTTTAATATATCCATACTTAATATTATAAAGCTAGATTGTTTGTTTGAAGGCGCTAATCTTAGACAGGAGCTACTGGAGCGAATTGAAATTATTTCAGTGTTGGATAGCTCATTTATCGAGTAAGCCTATACTCTATAGAGTCTATAGTATAGACTATACCTATAACATCGCCCGTCGACTCGACCCGTCGAATGAAAGATGTGACGCAGAAGTCGGGGACAGCTGTTACGGTGAAAGAATATAGCCTATATTCTTCACGGATTATGTATTATTCTAATGAAAAGAATATTCAGATCGGTTGTAATTTCTGACCCTACTACAAAGAAACAAACAAAAAATCAAACCATTCCTCTTTATAATATTAGCGTAGATACAATATACTGATAAATTATCTGACGTATAAGAAACCCAACTAGTTACAACAGATGGAAAAACACTCAAGTAAGAGTGATCGCCTCTGAAGATACAATGGAGGTGAAATATTTCGACAGTGTCTCCTCTGTAGCTCAGACGGATATTAGCCGATACTATAATCAGTTAAGATAGTGTAGCTTCACGTGAATATCACAATAACTGTACGATTGTGACATTGTACAAGCAACCGTGTCAATATCATGGTTTATCTTATCTAGATTAGTATCAATGTAAACAGAGGTCAAGTTAGGATGATAGATCGGATAGAATACGACTTTAATCTTTTAAAAGTTGAGTAAGCAACAGACGGACTGGCAGATTTTAGTGTTATTCTGGTGTAGCAGAAAACGCTATTGGTCGCATCTTCACTACGTACTATAAAATAAAGTCGCTGTCCGCTGTCTGTCCCTATGTCTTCTTAAATCTTTAAAATTACGCAACGAATTTTGATGCGGTTTTTTTTAATAGATACAGTGATTTGAGAGGAAGGTTTGTATATACAATACATGCATAATATGTTAAAGAAGCACTGTAAATTTTGGAGGATTCTAATGTGATGCACAAGCATTGCACCCGTGCGAAGCTGGGGCGGGTCTCTGGTCCCTTATAAATAAATTAATGAATTGGCTAAGCTATACCTAGCAATAGTCTTACTAATATGACAAACATGAAAGAATGGATCAATGGCACTGTGATAATCAAGTGATGTTTCGAGTAACACATATTAAGGATACATTTCCCGGAAAGTTAAAGATTGTGATATAGACGCAAATAAAAACGGGGATATAAGCTAGTATTTTAGGATAGGATTTTGGGGTTAAATATAATGACCACCATAAAATGCTTTGATAGCCTTAGTTCTTTTACCAAAAATATATACTTGACACCAGAAATATAAAGTCTAAAATTACAATACTATACTAGCTATTTTATTCACGACTGCACTTCAAGTTGCGTTCCTGTTTTTATTTTTATTTAGAGTTTTGTCATCACTACTTTAGTTGGCGATAATAAACACATGGATATAATAAACAAAGTAATTACATACATATAAACCTCAACCGGAGCAGCTGTTTACCTTACAGCATTACTAAGTAGATTAAATTGTTTACGTACAGAAGGCTATGAGAGATGAGGTCAACTATACAAGCTATATGGTTACGATAGTAATTTCAATCACATCACTAGTGAAATAAAATACACGTGTTATTTAATATAATCGATAACAGCGATAATTCCGATTATGTTTAATTGCTTGTTATGATAACATCGATTGCTCTTTATCGGATTTTTATTTATAATCGTATCTCATATGTAAATATTGTATTTCTTATCGGTAATAAATCAGTTTCTATGATACATATTTTTTTATAGTTGATTTGAATTTGAGCGTCAATATGATTTTCTTGATTTAGGTAGTATATCTGTTTTTTCGTATGTCTCCAAATTTATATATAAAAAAACGTTTGTATGTAACGTTTGTATATATTTTGTTTGTTTGTTTGCATGTTTATGCTTTAACTTTGCCAATTTACTACGCGAGTACAAAGTACTATTCAGCTAAAAAAAAATATCAAAGTCAAAGACACTGGCGACGAGATAAAAAAAAGAATAAAAAAAAACACAAAGAGCAAAATGTGTAACAATCGGTCATCTGTCAGTGTTACATCACTAGTTATCGGTCAATTCCTACAGCAAAGTCAGAGGGTTCATATAACTCTGGGTGCTTATCAGTCGTGATGTGGCTCACGTATTGATGATTACAGAACGGCGGGTTGATAACTGGGATGTCCAGGGACATACTACTTTACACTGTGTTCTAGTGTTATTCACTTCACGTTAAACAATTGTAAAGAATAATATACTCTATTGCTGAGTGATAAGGTTCAACGATATCATATTTTAATCTGACCATCTTTTGTTAAAGCTACAAGTTTATATTATGTACTAGCTGCCTCCCCGCGGTTTTACCCGCGTAGTTCCCGTTCCCGTGGGAATACAGGGATAAAATATAGCCTATGTTACTCGGGGATAATGTAGCTTTCCAAAGGTGAAAGAATTTTTGAAATCGGTCCAGTAGTTTCGGAGCCTATTCATTACAAACAAACAAACAAACAAATCTTTCCTCTTTATAATATTAGTATAGATGTAGCTTCCGCCATACGGTTTCATTCGCGTTGTTTACATTTCCAAAGAAATGTGCCTAAAAAATAAAGCCTATGTTACTCCCTGATAATGTAGCTTTCCATTGGAGTAATAATTATTCAGATCGGTCCAATAGGTACGGAGCCCATTCCATATAAACAAACTAGTGGACCAGGCAGACTTCGTTCTGCCCACCAGCGCCACCTACCGGGTCCAAGTATATGTAAGCTATCCTATCTCTTAAGTTGGATCGAACTGCACATGGTGTACGAATTTTATTATAATCGGTTAAGTGGTTTAGGAGTCCATTGAGGACAAACATTGTGACACGAGATTTATATATATTAAGATAAACAATCAAATCTTATAACCAAATTAAGACTGTCTGCCTATTTTTTAAGCCTCGGACAATGTAATTCAAACAATTGTATCTAAGAATCAAATCGGTCGGTGGGTTTTATCTCATGACCACTGGCTCCCCGCGATTTCACCCGTGTTCGGAGATCTTTAATATTCCCGGGATAAAAAGTAGCATTTGTATTGCTCCAGAACATATTCTAACTGTGTGCCAAATTTCATAGCGATCCCTTCAGCCTTTCTGGCATGAAAGACCAACAAACATACATTCTTACGTGCTTTCGCATTTAGGCATAATATTACTAGGATTTTTGTATCAGTGCAGTAGCAGGCGTCAAATCAATATAACAAGTTGACTGTGTTATAATAATGATAATAAGAATAAAATAATAATTATACAAGTACTTATTGAAGATAACGTTTATATCGAGTGAGTGACTACTTCAATATTATTGCTGTCACGAACATTAAAAGATAATTTTCTGTACACCACGAAAGGAAGTGGTTAAACATACTTAAATACAAACTTATGCATTTATATTATTAATTAGGATTAGCATATTTTTAATAGGTACCTATATACTTTATTATATAAAGAAAATGTAGACCTAACATGTAATTTACCTACAACAACAGAATATGCGATTGTTAAGTATATAGGTATTATATAAATTAATAGTCATTTTTATTATAATAAAAAATCTGGTAATCGTGTTTAAATTTTTTTTGAGACTACTTCAATTTCTATCTTTAAAATACAAGTATTACTTAGTTAAAACTTAAATAAACTAAACATTTTAAACACAGACTTAAGGTCATACCTACTTCTTCTTCTTCCTGCCCTTATCCCGGCTAAGCAGGGTTGGCACATCATGTGTTTTTCCTCCATTCCTCTCTATCAGCCGTCATTTCAGTCATCACTCCCTTCTTGCACATATCATATGACTTTAGGTCATACATGTTGTGAAATTTCACTTTCGTTCATGTTCATAAGTCAAAGTTTTATATTTATTTTTATATAGTAATCACCCAGATCTGATGACGTTGTCTCTAGGGAGTGGCTCAATGAAGAAAAATAAGATTCGATTGCATTACTCGAATGATTAGATAGCTATGCGACAGACAACACATTGTATCAATTGGGGACTATTAACTACATGATATGAGACTAAGACTATATTAATGACTAGCTGCCTCCGCGCGGTTTTACCCGCGTAGTTCCCGTTCCCGTGGGAATACAGGGATAAAATATAGCCTATGTTACTCAGTGATAATGTAGCTTTCTAATGAAAAAAGAATTATTAAAATCAGTCCAGTACTTTTTGAGTTTATTCGTTACATACAAAAATACAAATCTTTCCTCTTTATAATATTAGTGTAGACAATGTAGATGACGAAGCTTAGGTATAGCGCTCATTCTAGCAGGACTAACATTAAAACTTGTTTTGAAAAGAGTATCTAATTGCTAAGTTTATTGCCGGTTCTCCTTAGCCAAAGCAACCTTCCGAACCGAGCAATAGAATCAACGCTTCATAAGGGCCAGTAAAGAGCTATTTCAATGAATAAATATATTTCATTTCATGCGTAGTTGTATATCTGCCAAAGCGGACACATGTCCGTGTTTCATAGTTGTTTTGATATACATAACTTCCTTGTTTTAGCACAACATTGTAGCATGGGAATTGGCAGACAGTTTACCTAAATAGACGACAACAAAGCATTTAACGTTACCGCGTGAAAGGCGCTAACCATCGAGCATGTAACCAATAGAGTAGAACTGTTAACAGTTTTGTTAGAAAACAAAATACGCCAAAACGCTGCGCCGGCCCCTGTGTTCTGATTGGCCGACTCAAGGTCAAGTGTTGCACTAGACGTACACACAGGTCTCTTATTGGTCGGGTACTGTTTTAGTTCGAGCGTGGTTTGTTAGTTATACCGGTTATACGTGACAAATCATTGATGCGTTGCTAAACAAATGGCTCACTATTGCTACTCTATTGGTTACATGCTCGATGGCGCTAACCAACATCCTACTTATATTTAAAATGCGAATGGATGTATGTTTGTCATTTTCACATAACAACAACATATGAATTGGTGATGCTTAAAACACGGATACTTAATCCTGGGAAAATTTTAAACACTCTGATGAAAGGGCGGGGCGGTAGAGTTTTGAATTGAAAATGTCCTGTATTATATTTTATATCTTGGGCTATTTTTTAAACATGGTGAATCTGATTTCAAAATTCTACGATTTTTTGGATCTTTAGCCAATATACCTCACTTTCCAATCCCTTTGGTGTTTAATACCTATTTAGGCTGTAATAGGTACCAAAATGCGTGACATTTTACCTATAAAAGAGCCTTAAAGAACTCACGCGATCACGATAAATATCGTGCATATAAATCATATATCTAGCTAACCTTTTCTGATATTGGATGTATTATATTTATCGTACGTATAGTACTTTGTTTTTCTATAGAATGTATGTAGATGTAATCGGAACATTTATATTTTAGTTCCGACGAAGGCAATGCTGGGAATTTTTAACCTTTGTTTATAGATGAAGAGCATAGTTTGAATAGGTTTCGTTGTCGTATTTCTATAGGACTTTAGTTCAATTAATGTCTATATAAAACATCAAAAAACTATGTGCATACCAACATAATGTATGGTAACAAACAAGGACATAGCCATCCAAATAAAGATACGACCAAAAAGGAGGTTCTTTATAAGAAAAAAAAAATTGGTTGCCTGTAAAGTCGGTATACGGGCGAAAGTTTTACGTGACAACGACTTTGAGTGGTAAAATAATTTTAATGTGAATATTCATTCGTATAGTAGGAAGAAGGATGAAATAATAGTAACAATTTAAAACATAACGTCACGTTACGTGAGCGGAGCGTAACGCAGTTTCTTGAAGTGTCACCCGGCAAACCAATTTATAAGACGTTGTCACGTCAAAACATAACGTCACGTTACGTGAGCGGAGCGTAACGCAGTTTCTTGAAGTGTCACCCGGCAAACCAATTTATAAGACGTTGTCACGTCAAAAGACAAGTGTTTAAATCTATTCCCAGAAACTCGCCAGCTATGCGATGTTATCAAAACCTGGCATAGTCTGTGGACTCTGTGGTCCTGCATTTTATTCTGTGGCGTTCTCAATGTCAGAAGAGGACAATACTTAAAAAAAATATACTTAGAAGACGACCATGGATTAGACGAAATATTCGTTTAGCTAGGGCGCATCAATATGGCAAAAAGGAAAATAAAACTTTGGTATCTGCCAGTATGTCTGTTTGTAAATACAATTAAATATCCTTAGACATTCTTGACATTCGGATGATTTGATTCCTAACATTCTATCTTCATTTTCTAAAATAAAAGTAGCCTTAGTAACTTCTTATAACATCAGCTATCAGTCTGTGGAAGTCCCGTTAAAATAGCTCTAACCGTTCCAGAGACTAGCCGGAACAAAAAGACGGAGAAAAATAAACTAAATTGATTTTTATATTCCACATGCTTTGACTAAAGAGCTGCTAATTAGGAATTAAAAACTTCAATTTCTATTTATATGTATGTATAGATACAGACACAACAGGACTTGTTTAACTATAATTTACAAGGGATGGACTGTTATGACATTTTCTATAAGCGATGTAAGACACTCATGCAGGGTACAAAAAATCACGGTATTTTGTACCTCCGTAAAATTTTATATCCTATACAAAAGCTAAAAATATAAACCAATCTATTTATAAAATGGGGATGCTTACAGCCTTATCGAATGGATCCAGCTGGGCGACAAATAGATTGAAGTACTCAGCTGTGAAATTGCTACTTTGTACCTACCTACTTGTGTTTTATATAAGAACGTACGTCTAAATCTATTCTTGTATCTATAATGTTGCTAAGTACTCATTTCTATTTATCAATATTATCACTACATATTGCCCGCCGTCTCTGCACGTCTGTTCGTGATAAACTCAAAAACTACGAAACGGATGAAGAAATGATAGGTGTATAATTTGTATATTTCAACAAATTTTATGTTGCTAAGTACTCATTTCTATTTATCAATATTATCACTCACTACATATTGCGCGACGCCGACTCTCTTTGTCTGTTCGTGATAAACTCAAATACCTACTAAGAAACGGATGAAGAACGGACGTTTATAATTTTTTAATATATCGTTTAAATTAGTAGAAACATAACGATACTTGTAAAGATGTAAAAAAAACATCCAAAAAGATTTACTGGTATATTTACGCGTAGAGACAGAAAGACACCTAGGTGGACTAGTGAGAGTAAAATTACAAATCTTCAAATGGCTCTAAAAATAACAATATAATACCTACATGTAGTGAGATAAGATCACTATGATAAAGCATGTCTACAAAATAAAATCAGTGTAAAATGCAATCTTATTTTTCCATCTATCATGATGAAAAATCAGTCAAGTGTCACAGCATTGGTAAAGAACAGTTGAGCACTGTGTCACAACTGTGTTGACAGATCAAATCACTTACGACATTTATAGTTCAGTAAAATGGTTAAATGGAAAAAACCTCTCCTCAGAAATTCTCTTCTAATTACAATCTGTATTCCAGCAACTAAAGTCTTTGGAATACTTTCCTTCGAACCTGTGTTTCTGAAACTATAGTGGTTTTAGATAGGATACAAGTTATAGACGAAAATCCATTTGAATCCCGGAGTTTATTCAATTTAACTTACAGAAAATAAGAACATATTAAATTTAAGAATGTTTTAAATAAATAAATATTTAATGGGATACAAAATAGAGATTATAATTATTATATGGAACCTCCCTTGGGACTCTTTATATTATTATGTCCAGTTTTTATTCATAAAAAATAACAACTTTTAAACATCTCTTATCTTCATGATAAATGCATACACAGTCAGATATATCCATATCCATGTTATTATAACCAACTGATTCTATGTAATTCAAATTATAGATAAGAAATAGTATTTGAACTAAAATATGGACAAGTATTGAAATGGACCTAGTTTTGTGGCATCAATTTATATTTAGTTTAATTTAATTTATAATACTATTAACCTAAATTTCATTTGATATGGTTAATTATTGAAATAGGTCTCTAGGTCTATCTGGCTATTCTCTAAATTTTTATTGACTTCCAAAAAAAAAGGTTCAAATATTTTTTTTTTATGTTTTTTTTCCTTTATAACATTTCCATAAGGTGATAATGGTTTTATGTTTGTTTAGTTTATATATACATTTTTTCTAAGTCCTCTATATATTTTAATGTGAGTCTATCTGATGATGTTATTTAGAAGAATCTACTAATAAAATATGTTCCGGACAATTTTTTATCCCGGGAAAATTATGGGATCCACTGGGAACATAGGTAAAACATTATGCTAGACTATATAGCTGAAAAACACAATTAATAAACTTTTTACATACAAGTGATATGTAAAAGTATGTAGCTTAGAAAAATGTGTAACAGTTTAGATACCTTTTTCTTTCCTTTTTTTTTATTATTTCTGTGAAATTATCTGTGTAATCACTATTATTTTTAACCATTGGAATTAAATAAAAATTATACCTATACAAGTAATTAATTTACGGAACTTTGTAAAACAGATTAAATAAAGCATTAGTTTCTTATTGGATAAGGATTGTTACTAACTGATAGACAATAATATAATTTAATTTGGTGGGTGTTTTTTCTGATCATTACTTTTTTTTTGGGAATTCAGACCATAAGGAAATAAGGAGGCAGAAAGTAAGACAATTTATACAGTTAACTAGTTGATATCATACACAATGGTTCACATGCTGTGGAGTGGAAACATTCAATGTCAATAACCTTAGGAACCGAGTTTAATTGTATGGTAGGTACATCATTTTGAATATACTTTATAAACATTTAATATAGCTATGTATGATTAAATATTTAAGTATTTTATTTATGGTATAGGTAGGTCTATAATTGATTTTTTTGATTGTATATTTGTTTTATTTAGGTTAGATAAATAAATAAACACCCTGGGACAATTTTCACACACTGCCAATCTGATTCCAAACTAGGCAGAGCTAGTGATATGGTAACCAGATAGCTGATATGCTAATTTAAATACATAGTTGTATACAAAAGTACATCCAGACAGAACAAACAGACATATTCATGCATACATTTAAATGATCTATAAAGAAATGGTTGGTTGTTTAAACCTGCTATAAGAATGACATTTTTATTGTACAGAGTAGCACATGTGCTGTTTGGCAATATAATATGATTGATGACTTGTAAGTCTAAAAATAGTTGACACAAAGAACAAGAATTTAGTAAATAAAAAATTACTTACGGCCATCATTGAAAGCCGCAGTAGAATCTATGGGGATGATGAGGAGCGGTAGGATCCCGCTCAGCCCCACCAGGAGGGAAGCCACTGACGCGAAGAACCATGGATGTTCATCCAACTGATCCGAAAACGAATACAAATAATCCAGCGATGAATATAAAGCCTCCATGTTTTCCCGCGTTTATTAAGTTCTTTTTTTTTTAATAAAACAGCACACTTATTCTAGCGTACAGCCAATATTTTACTTTATAGCGCGTATTGCGTTGCGTGTTTCACCCGACACATTTCTAGCACACTTGACGTTTGAGGACAGAACCGCTGTCTACTAAAACACGCGACAAACTAAACTAACTCGACTCTAATTCAGGCAGGCACAATGAGTGAGGGAGATCTTTGCATTATTTCAAGATAAAGAAAAATGCCGTTCAGTCGGACGGACGTTGGCGGACTGATCTTCACTGAGATTCGAGTTCACCAAACTACCGCAGTTTACACCGTCAATAATATGAATTGGCGGACTCTTGTATTGCTTAATAAATCATTATCACAAAAAGCAGTAAACATTCTAAGAAATCGAAAACTAGACGATACCGTCTTGTTCATATCAACCAAGAAAGAAACAAAACAATGAACGAAATGATTGATTGAATGACGAACATAGACCGTTCCACAGACTTGTTATATCATTTACATTTATGTTACACTAGTGTTGCCAAGGTTTGCATTCTGCTGTTAGTCGAAAGTATCGATAGACTTATTACATTATGTACTTTAGTAGTAAATGATACAGTGCGTTACAAGTTTTATCGGTGATAATAAAATTATCAGGTATAATTTCATCACACAGCTACTAAATCACTACTTCTGATACCTTAACCCGTCTACAACAGGACTGATTAAACAAAACGTTTTATTTAATACAAAGAAATTAAAAACTAAACATAAATAATTTTGAGATAATAATAAATACACTTAGTAATATATAAAGGCTCTATATTAGATCAAAGATGCATTAGCAAAGCAATCCATAAATCGAGTTACATGCATCGCTACTTGGCAACTGTATGTACCGCAGTAAAAAAAATGAATGAATGAATTGAATCAGTGATTGACAGTGACATAGCAACTAAGCAAGTGTCAAAAACCAGCTGAAAAATACCACTGACGTATGAATAATAAAATACCAACTTATATGTTGCTAGGCTACTGATAAAACACTTCCATTTAAAAAGGAACTAGTCCCTAACTTGTGTCAGTTATCATGTATTTAAAAATTATTTAGAGATGAAAAAAAAAAAAAATTATATTGTATAATTTTAAATAGAAATTCCACAATAACCTTGCGATGAATATCATTGATGTCATTGCATTATTATTCCAAAACGCCTGCTATTACTATAACAGCAATGTTGTCGATCGGTCAATAAAAATAGTTCATATAAATACAATTATTACATAGGCACCTCAGTCAGACTAATATTCCATGTGTCTCTTATTCGATACCTATTAAAACACCGTTAAAGACAAACTAAGAATGCATATTCATATATATGCATATATAAAATATTTAATTGATTTGCCTTTGAGTGAAAAAAGCTATATGTATGGAATGGATTCGGCTTTATTGTAGGGTGTGAGCGTCACCCATAAGGATGTATAACATGGAATATAAATATAGAAATGATTTTACATTAATATGATTCGAATTATCTTAAAGTAATAAGAAACATTGACGATTTGTAAGAATATCCTCTGTCAAAGCTTGTCAGTTGCCATTTTTTACACTCGTCAAATGTTATCATTTTGGCGATCTGCTGAAACTGAAGACTCACAGATACGCCATGGTTACACCAGTGGTAATTGTATATCTGTTTCCGGTATAGAACGGGAAACATTGAGACGACACATAGAGGTGGTTAGAGCATGATGCTAGACAGACAAGTACATCTATCTGTAACTCGACGTGGCACGAATGCAATACGAATCTTCTTGGCAACCGAACGCACAGCGCCCAGTTGAAGCAAAATGTCGTACTTATTTTGGCCTGCCAATTTAAATATCTGACAGCATATAGGTACATCTGCTACAATATAACTTTACAGAGCGAACTCAGATCACATTTGTATTCGTAACACATTAAACACGGACAGACAGCCGACATGACGGATATCTGGTGGAGTTAACTCGTTCGGTGTAAATGCGACTTCGCGCCATTCGTTTCAGTGAGTGTTTCGGAGGTAATCGCAGGCGCATCGTTGAGTGATTCGCGAAGGTTTTTAAATACGAATGTGTTAGTGACCTGATTGGTGACAGCTGATTAATTAATTAAGCCAATATGGATTCCTGGGGGATTTTGAACGTGGACTCGGCGGCTATTGCGATAACTAGAGATGACATGCAAGCTAGTTTTCGGAGGAAACAGGTTGTGGTAAGTAAATAAATGTGAAAAGTATGAAATAAAAATATAATATCACAAATAAAAAATTCAAAATGAATTGCATTTTAAAAATAATGCATATAGTGACAATTTTATCACATTATTATTATTTTACGTACTGTAATTATTTAATGTTTAGGTTAACCAAAGTTTGGATCACTATTTCAACGAGTCATTGATGATTATATTAATTTACTAGTCATTAGCTTCTTCTGGGACTTTAAACTGTTACTGAATTTAGTTCATTCGACTTTCCTAATTATTTCTTATACATGGTTCCAGTCCATGAATTTTTTTACTTTGATATAGACGAGCATTGACACTTTATAAATAGTTTCATTCGTTTATTTTTTTTCAACTGGAGATATCAATGACGTCATAGTACAAAAATGCGTGCGTACATTACACAATTTCATCGTCAATTTCCCATATTATTTTAGAAATATGACAGTGTGATAGAGAACACATGTTATTCGGAGAAAACAAATTTGAAGTCATGCCTTCTCTACATGACGGCTTTATGATGAAAGTTTGTTTATTTAAAAAATAACATCTCTCCCAATTTTTTACCATTGTTTGCTAGTAACTCTAAATTGTGTTTACATAGTTATTACTTTTGCATTGTTAAGCAAAATGTGACTCTAGAGATCTTTAAACATGTGAATTAGTCAATAGGTTTATGAAGGGTCGGCAACGCCCCGTGATGCCTCTGGTGTTGCAGGTGTCCATAGGCTGCGGTGACCGCTTTCCATCAGGTGGGCCGCATGCCTGTTTGCCACCGTCGTGGTATAAAAAAAAAACTATTGCAATTGGTGATAGTTATTTGTATTCCTGTTCAAGTTATGATGTATGAAGTTGTTTTTATGGTGTACGAAGAAGAAAATTAATTTATTAGTTCAATATTATTCCATAATAGGTATTTATCCATAATTACGTGCTGCGAAAAACTAGTAACTAAACGTTCATATCTTGTAGGATGTTTACTAAAAACATAATTAAATGTCTTTATTTTCCATTCGCTACATCCAAATATTCTTCAACAAGTAATTCAAGGACATTGTAACATAAAAAAAAACTTTTTAAAGAATGTTTATAAAAATTATCACTAACTGTAGCTACTATACCTGAATTATTGGTCTACGATACACATGAACATTAGGAATAACAATAAATAAGAAACTGCCAAGTGAGTCATCGGTCCAGGAAATACCTCTTTTCGTTGCCAAACTATGTCGCTCAAGTCCCAGACGATACGTAGGTTAAATGAAGAAAACATCAGATTAATACATCTCAATTCAATAGCGACATTATTATGATTATTATTATTAACTACTTGTCGACTACTAATAGTTACCTAATACTAGTAATATATTCCGTAATAAAAATCATATTTCAATAATTTCGATACTTTTCAACTTTCTTAGTAATAAAATCGATATGTTCTCTTTTGCAAAAGTCTAAAGCTTTGATTAACAATATAACAACTTATCAAAGGTCTAGACGAAATAAGGACTACATACAATTATGTGGACCATCAATATACTAATCAAAAAACTGGTTAATTATGTAATTTTCTATTCAATCATCGTAGTCATGAATCGTTAACTTATTATTATAAGACTAAAATTAATCTATCAATCTATATATATTTATTTAAGTATGTTTTTATGTACTTATAAAGTACTATAGTACCAATTTTGCTGATATAAGTAGCTGAGATTAGGATCAGATTGGGCGACTGTGAAAAAATTCCCACGATGTTTATTTAGATAGTAATAACTTGCAGTAAATATGAAAAAAATAAAACATTTTTTTAATTTCAAATAGCCTGAAAACTATAGGTATACAAAGCGCACGTCTTTCGTTAACTCTTAATGTCAGTTGTCTGATAATTAGTTAGGCGTTCTAGCGAAATCTATTTTGCAGAGTTGGCAGTAGATGCCATACCACCAATATGATTGATGACAGCTTTTTCATTTGGGCGTATTAATATCAAGTTACGAGGACTATGTGCATGTAGATACCTGCTGTTTAAATTATCTATTAAGTGTGGACCTGAGGGTCAATTCCGCTAAATCACAACGCTAGACCTCCAATTTCATTTCGATAACGGTTCGTTTCCAATCCGCATTCTGTTGTAACCAAAAAAGCTATTCTACTATTTACATGCACACATTTCGATTGTAACGAAAACGTTCCATTATCGTTTCGATATTGGAGCGATACCTCACGCAGCAGTGTGGCCTCATAAAAATGATATAAGTTACAAAATTATTTACAATATTTATTTAGGCATATTAATAATAATAGTTATGTCATAAAAGCTTAAGGCACGTTGTTTTAGTATTTATCAATATTTAACTCATTTAAAAGAACTACGAACTGCGTCTAGAAATATATTGTTACGCACCGCTGCCTTCAACCCTAAAATATTATCATATTTAGTCTGTGGATGATGGATGGAGCGGCACTGGCTTGGCACTACTGGATTTTGCTATATTAAATAAATTTAAAAAAATATATAAAGTTTGAAGATTCAATTTTTTTTGTTTTTGAATTGTTACATGAAGAATGAAAAATATCTGTAATGCACTTAAATTTGAATTTGAGTTTTACAATATTTTACCACACTCAACAAGTAGGCACTCGAATTATTAGCAAACTTTTCATATGGCAATGTTTTATTCATGTCAATCTTAATTTGTCAAAACAAGATAGCCAATAGCCATCTGTCTGCGATATAAATAAAGAAGAAGAGTGTCCGTTTCAAATTTTTTGTTTATTTGAAATATCTATACTAATATTTTAAAGAGGAAAGATTTGTTTGTTTGTTTGTTTGTTTGTTTGTAATGAATAGACTCTGAAACTACTGGACCGATTTCAAAAATTCTTTCACCTTTGGAAAGCTACATTATCCCCGAGTAACATAGGCTATATTTTATCCCTATATTCCCACGGGAACCGGAACTATGCGGGTAAAACCGCGCGGAGGCAGCTAGTGTTACATAAAATTACAGTTACATTGTAAATATTGATATAAGTATGTATTTAAAAGTATTATAGAAGCTTAATTTGGAATCAGATTGGCCGTGTGTGATAAATGTCCCAGGATATATATTTTTTATTATTATTATTGATCCATGTTTGGAAATAAAATATTAAGTATTTTGGTATATAGTATTTCCTATAGTATTTTAATAATTTGGGTTTGGTAGTATTCAAATGACTATCTTAACTTAGTCTCCACATCAATACCATCGGATCGTAAATTCATGGGCATATGAGGTCTAAGCTCATGAATTAATAATCTGGCATTATGTTTACTCAACCGATAGGTTTTAACAAACTCGCGGTCTGTTAAATCGAAGGCGTAATTACTTTGTCTTGTCACAAGATTTCTACTTTTCACTCTTCCGAGATCCACCTCGTTGGCGAGTTCTACAAAATCCATGTAAGACATCATTTTGACGAAACGAACGAGAAAAAGTTACTTCAAACCTACTTTTGTTCAAACGTTGCATTTGACACATGAACGCACGATGTTCGCTTGCGTTTCGTTTACAATCTGTCAAAATCTTTAGTGGAATATGACTTAACGTTCGTCGGTCGTTCGACCAATTTAGCAGAATGGGACTTTTGAAGTTTCGAACGAACGCCAAGCGTTACCAGATTGGAAACGAATTATAATCTTTGGTGCATTAGTGGAATACGAAAACGCGTAAAAATCATCGTTCGCTTGCGGTTCGTTTGCGATATGGCTATAATTTTTTAGCGGAATTGCCCCTCTGCAAAGTGTCAGGGATTAGAGTTATGCGGAAATCAATCTTGTCGAGTGAGAAGACGAAAATATCGACAGCGAGACATTACATGCAACAAAACCAATAAGACTGATTCAAATGCAGCAGTTATAAGTTATTTTTTTTGTTTTTAATGACAATATCAGACGATTAAATTAGTAAATAGTTGATTCGCGCAACATCATTAGCGTCACTTGCCCGTTTTTGTAACATTTTTTATGAATACTCGGCACCTATTCATCGTAGCGTAAATGGTATATATAGTATCTATATAGCCTTTCTCGATAAAAAGGCTATCTAATACTGATATTTTGATAGTAATATTTTTTCTAATCGGACCAGTAGTTTCAGAAATTTACATGTTAAGACAAACAAACTCTTTAGCTTTATATATTTGCATAGATATAAACATCCGCCTTATTTAATTTCTCATTTAGTTATAATCAATGTTAAACTGAAGCAGATACGTGATGTTTCCTTTGAAGTACAACGTAAGTGCATCATTAATTTTAAATCGCTAAAGTACGCTCTTAAACTCATCAGATAAATGAGAACGTAAATACTTTGATAATAACAATAAATTTTACGTGCAAAAGATATTGGTACGATGGAAATTATTTATTATAACTGTGAATTCAACTCGTTTATCATTACCTTTATTGAGACGAGGACGTCTGTACATAAGACAAAGGGAGTGCCAAATGTATAATTAGCTGTGAAATTTTTCATTGAATGAGACCTTTATCATTAAAAAAACAATGACATTAACGTGGGGGTATTTTGTTGTTTGTTCCATTTACAGTAGCATCGTTTTGACCGTCGTAATAATGAATTTACGTTGTTATTATAAAATTACCTATATAATATTCTCTCCAAGTATAAAATCTCGTTTAAAAGGCCCTAAAATTAAGTGCAATGATAAATACATGTTATATAAGTATTTTGTCCGTAGGAGTTCATTGATTTAATTAAACAATACATGATATCAAAACAAAACATTCAAATTTCCCGCTATCTCTGATAAATATTCAATAGATTCTTAAAATATTTCCTCACGCGCACCACGCCGTCCTCCACTCCCGGATGATTCCAAATTTAACTACAGCGTTCCATTTCTTTAACGCCCGCGGCGTATGGAGAAAACATAAAGAGTGAAATTCAGTTGAAAATCCCGTTTTGTGTGGTTTTTTGTGCCTTATTTGTGTAAAAAGGTGTTTAAAACATGGATATTCCAACTGATGTGTGGGGCCAACTGGCACTAGAAGCCAGTCAGGTCTATTTGACTGAAGGAGGTCAAGTTAGAAGCCCTTTCGCAAACACGGTAATAAGTGAAAAGCATTTTGTTATGTAAACCTTTAAACGTTGTTATTGGTTCGAGCGTCTGTTTATTGGCAATGCAACATAATTTAATGACCTGTCATATCAAGAGAGTTATACCTAATAATGGGTCTTCCATCTATCTAGATTGAATAGTGATATAAGAGAAATATGAAACGCATGTATGAGTAGATTCGTCGATAAAAAAATAACTATATTTTCACTATTTATTTGTTTCAGACAATAGAAAAGTTGCCTGACAAAGTACTTTTGAATATATTTGCGTATTTATCACACCGTGAAATATGTCGAATGGCGACGGTTTGCAAAAGATGGAGATTAGTTGCCTACGATACACGTCTCTGGGCCCATGTCAGTTTAAGGCCCGAAATATCTGGTTTACATGTTGGTAAGATCTTTTTTTATAATTAATTAATGTTCAGAAATAAAAGACTTAGGTAATCTTAAACTGCTCCTAGGTGGAAAGTTAAGACACATTTGAATAACAAAAAATATACCTATATTATCTGTCTTGTCACGACTTTCAATACTTGCTGACTATATTTTTTATCAATTAAACTATATTGCCACAATTTAAGGCAATTTAGAAAGAACTGGCAACATTGAATGTGTCAAATATTTTGTTTTAAGTTATCGGTCAATAGATGTCACTACGTTCCTAAATGACTCATTCAAACTTCCGGTATATATTTTTAAATTTCAGGTTCACTTGAATCGCTTTTAGCGCTAATTTCCGTTCGATTCGCCGCTTCACTACGTTACATCGAGCTGCCGATTGAATTAATTACTCACACAGTGTTGCACGAATTAGCGGCGAAATGTCCTAATTTAACGCACATGCTCCTTGATTTCAGTACTGGTAAGTAAAACATGATTATAGACCAAAATAAATTAAAAATATAGTTATAAACTCTCTTAATAAAATTTAATGTAAATAATTTATAGAAATGTCCCATTCTTTATTTTTATCTAGCTAGGGTCAGGTATCCGATTTTTTTTGCTGTCTATATTTTTTTAAATAAATCCGAAACTATTTGTTCTATTTTGAAAAGCCGTGGTGGCTCATTTGGGAACGCACCGACTCACGATCATGAGGGTGCCGGTTCAAATCCCTGGCCCGTAAACTCAGAGGTGAGTTTATAAAAAAACTTACGCACGGATTCACACCACTGGTTTTCGGTGAAGGAAAACATCGTGAGAAAACCTGCATGCCTGAGATGTCACAATTAAAGGCATGTGAAGTCCGCCGCCGCACTAGGCCCGCGTGGTGGACTATGGCCTAAACCCCCTCGATGTTAGGGGAGGCTCGAGCTCCTCGGTGGAGACGTATATGAGCTGTTGATGATATAAATTGTTATGTTATCATTGTATAATTTTATCATTTCAGCTATGCAACTCCACGATTTTTCGGAAATGCAAGCGTTTCCAACTAAGCTGAAGTACTTATGCATATGTCTCTCTGAAGTCATCTTCATGGAGGGGTTCATGAGGAAGATCTACAACTTCATCAACGGATTGGAGATACTGCATCTTATTGGTAAGTTATGAGAGCAGAGGTCGTAATTTGGATGGGTGGATGCGAAGCTACACATATAAGATTTTTTGACAATAGGTAACTATTGTTTTATATTTTTGACAGTCGGTTGGCTTTGTGGTTAGTGACCCTGACTTTCAAGCCGCCGGTCGTGGGTTCGAATCCCACTCAAGACAAACATTTGTATACATGAATATGTCTGTTTGTTTATATAGTTAAGTATGTATGTAAAAGTAGTACATTAATACCTTAATCTGCAAACCTAATAACTGCACTTTTTTTTTGATACCAGATGATTCTAAATGTCATCTAGATTCTGCCGGTATTTTGGCCGGTATCGATATGTAAGAAGTATATCAACTATTGATGTAATGTAACCAATACAAGCTCTGCATATTTCGGAATCAGATTGGCCGTGTGTGAAAATGTCCCAGGATTTTATTTATATATTAGTATAGATTTATCTTAGCCCTTGGGGTATAAATGGTTAATAACTTTCAGGTACATACGAGAAGGTGGAAGAAGAAGAGGAGGAGATCTATGAGGTGATAAACGTACATAAGTTGAAGTCGGCGACGCCCAATTTGCGCGTGATCAACCTTTATGGCATAAACTTCGTGGACGACTCGCACATTGATGCGTTCAGTTCCAACTGTATTCAGGTAAATATTATGCAAAATAGTTTACTAGTTGACCCGCGAAGCTTTTTAGCCCATTTTTGCAACATTTTTGATTGATGCTCCGTGCCAAAATGGGCTGTTTAACACTGAAATATTTTTTCAAATCGGAAGGAGTAGTTCCTGAGTTTATTGCGACCTTCAAGCCGCCGGTATGAAATGAAATATATTTATTATAGCTGCCTCCCCGCGTAGTTCCCGTTCCCGTGGGAATACAGGGATAAAATATAGCCTATGTTACTCGGGGATAATGTAGCTTTCCAAAGGTGAAAGAATTTTTGAAATCGGTCCAGTAGTTTCGGAGCCTATTCGTTACAAACAAACAAACAAACAAATCTTTCCTCTTTATAATATTAGTATAGATTTCAAATGGGCACAGGCATTTATGAAACGTCGACTCTAATACTATCTTGGTCGGAAAAGAAAAGTTAGGTCCTGAATCACGCCAATAATAGTGCAGGGATTTGGATGAAATTTGTCACAACAATAAAATATATTCAGGAATAGCAAATAGTTTACATTCTTTTCGTAAAAAAAATTAAAGGGAAGCTAATATAAAAAAATCTGTCGAATTAAGAACCTCCTCCTTTTTTGAAGTCATTTAAAAATGAGGGTGAATAAATATGTATTAACAGTTGGAGTGTCTGGCGGTGAACTTCTGCAACAAGGTGACCGGCTCCACGATGAAGACGCTGTTCCAGCGCTCCAGGAGGCTCACGTGTCTACTTATGAACGGATGCAGTATGTAGCATTTTCTTCTGTATCAACATTATCATTATAATCATAATTTTCATACAGCATTCCACGACAGGTCACAAAAAAATTTTTGGATTCAGATCTGGAAATCCGTTAAATTATTTTAACATACCTACAACAACCGGAACCGAAATGAAATTTGCAGAATAAAATTGCTGTTTTAATGCATTGCTAGTAGGTATAACATAAATAAAAGTATGGAACTAATAAGTACGAACAATTTGTTAATGAAGAATAAAGGTGATAAAATAAATGTCTTTATTATTTTTAAAGGGTAGCGAGAGATTGCGATTAAACACATTTATTTTTAACTTCTTTGCCCGGTAAAAATTAACATCCCCTAGGAGTCACTAGTAATTCATATATGATATAAATACGGGTATTTAATGCAATTACTATCCCATCAGGTCTCCAATCGGAACACGTGATGCAAGTGGAATGGGAGAAGTCTTCCATCCAAGAGTTGGACGTGACGGCGACAGACCTGTCTTCAGAGTGCCTCATAGACATGCTGACGAGGATCCCCAACCTGCGGTTCTTGAGCGCAGGCCAGATCAATGGATTCAACGATTCAGTGCTCAAAGCTTGGATGGAAGCTGGTACTGCCAGGTTAGTTGATGTGTTCAAAATAAAAAGATTTTTTATTCAAAATAATTTACAAGTACTTGTAGACTCTTAATGTTCGATTCTGAAAGTTGCTCCTCTTTCTTTTGATGAAAATGTAGCTAGAAGCACAATCTGCTGTTTGTCATTAGTACTCTACTACATAAGTTCTTGTTACAGACATACTTATATAAAGATATAGCCTTTGTCAGGTTTAGCTTAGCTTTTGTTTAGATAGAAATATTAAAATTTTAGGTTCTTTTGATTGTCCTTTATTTTGGTTTACCGTCATTTTCGATTCATATATTTTTTATTTTATTTAGTGTAAAATCTAATTGTGATGTAATAAATAAATATCAGCCACATTTCGTATAATTGTGGACAAAATGGGTCCGGTAATAATCGATATTATTACCTAACACACAAAATGTAACCTATTTCAAAAATCCGTCGATGCTTCCCTATACAGTAACAACCCAGATCTATTATTTTTTTGTTTCTATTTTGGTTGTAGCTTGTGTTATGTATCTAAATAGATAATTAAAATCCTTGGACATTTCTCACACACGACCAATCTGATTCCAAAAGAAGCAGAGCTTGTGCTATCGTAATCAGATAGCTGATATACTTTGTACGGTTTCCCGTAATCTTGAATTGATAGTCTTGATATGTTTTGCTATAATGCTTTATTGATAATTAATTAAATGATATTAATGATGGTGAGAACACGCGGTATGATTGCTGTCCGATCGTGAACTGATGATTGCGTTATAAATTCAAAGCTAGCGAGTAAAGTGCTGATGTGGTGAAAATGTATAGTGCTCGAACTGTACATGCTGCGAGCCACTAAAAGATGAGAATGAGATGCTCAATGATAATATGAATTAAATCTACTAACAAGGTGATAAAACAATATTGCTTAAAGTAAAATGATAACATGATTCATGATTGATTAAAATATAAAACTATTTCGAAGTGTGTTGTTCAGAACACGCGCACTTGTCACTTGTTGCTAGTCACACTCATTCACTGCACTATCACTCACAAACTCGACATGAAATGTGCAGCGACTGCTGCTGTTGGGTCCGGCTCCGTGGGGGTGTGTAGCCGCGCGGAGCTGCGCGCCCTCAGCCGGCGCCACGCGTACAGGGCGCCCAGGGTGCCGACGACTCCCACCAGGACATAGATCACGACGTAGTGATGCACGTCGTGGTATGAACATTGATTAGTTAACTCTGCTTCGGTTTCATCTAGTACGCCGAATAAGGCATGTGTAACGTTTCTTGTTCCATTGATAAGGCCGCGTTTGTGTCGCGTGCCGGCCGTCAATTGCTGACCGAGTAGAATGTTATTATAATGCTCGAGTTCGACCAGAGAATGTCGTAGTTGCACTAATATGATATTGCAATGTGACATCTGATTTGATTTTACACATATGTTTTGCAGGTGATCCATATATTTGTTAAGTAATTTTGGCGTATTCTCTGGTATTTTTATATTATTTTGATCCTGATTGTTAGCTATGCTTGTTTGTTTGTTGTTCGGTGACCGGAAGTAATGATAACTTGGTAATTGGTCTCTTGATCATTCCGTTTTTTGTTTTCACGGTCACCACACGGACATAACCGTCCTTTCCAGGATGAAGTTCGGTAATTCGACCGAGGGCCCATTTACCCGGAGGTAGGTTAGCGTCATGGATAATAACGATGTCATTTACTTGTAGATTTGGTTGTGGCATATGCCACTTGCTGCGTGATGATAATTGACAAAGATATTCAGCTCGCCACCGTTTCCAAATATCATCAAAAATTTTCTGTGTCATTTGCCATCTAGTCCGTTGATCTTGTTCTGTTTCAATTATGGTAAGTATAGGACCACTTGCTAAGAAATGAGATGGTGTGAGGTAATTTGTATCATCGGGATCCTCACTCAAAGCACACAAAGGTCTTGAATTTAAACAGGCTTCAAGCTGAGATAAAAGTGTTGCGAATTCTTCATATGTTAATTTTTGCTCTCCGATAACCCTTTTGATATGATACTTTAAACTCTTGACGGCGGCTTCCCATAAGCCTCCCGCACTAGGCCAGGATGGCGCATTGAAATGCCATTGTATTTGCATTTCTGTTATTGATGTGAAAAAGTTGCTGTCTAAAGTCTTTTTCAAATTCATACTCTCTTGATTGAGAGTTCTGCTTGCCCCGACGAAGTTGGTGCCGTTATCGCTATATACGTGACCCGGAGCACCTCGCCTTGCTGACATCCGTCGTAGGGCTGCTAAAAATGATGATGAGCTCAGATCCGAGACTAACTCGAGATGCACTGCCTTCGTAACCATGCACACGAAGACGGCAATATAGCCCTTTGTTGTCTTGATACCACGCCCCTTGTTCGCCTTGACGTCAACGTATCCCGTGTAGTCAACGCCTGTATGATAAAATGGTCGTGTAGGGTTGGTACGCGCCGCAGGTAAATCACCCATGATTTGGTTTTGCTTGATAGGGTTGTGTCGTCTGCAGATTATACAACCTCGCAGTCGTTTTTTGACCGCTCTGTTACCTCCAATGATCCAAACTTGCTGTCTCAGCCACGCCAGAGTTAATCGAGCACCGCCGTGGAAAGTCATTTTATGAGCACGGTCTATCAGTAGATTTGTGAGATGACCACTATGAGGTATAATAAGTGGATGTTTCATATTATGACTTATGTAGGCATTGTTTATCCTACCGCCGACTCTCATTAATCTTTCTTGATCTATATACGGGTTAAGGCATATTAATTTGCTTTTAGAGTTCGCCTTACCCTTACTCTGCAGGTTACTGATGTCATCTGCAAAGTTATGTTGTTGAATTTGCTTGATTATAATGTGATTTGCTTTTCTAATTTCATTTATTGTAAGAAATGGTGGTTTGTATGAATCATGTGACAATGCACGCGATATCCAAGCGAGTACTCGTGTTGCTTGAGTTAAGTCACTATACTTGTTAAGTACATTGTTGATGACGTCATCCTCGCATTGTTTGGTTGTGATAGTTATTTGAACTGTTTTCTTAATTTCTTCATGAGTTGTGTATGATATTTTATCTTTTTCTTTGTTTAAGTTGAATGTTGGTAACCATTCCGGTCCCTTCCACCTTAAAAATAGTGAAAATAAATCTTGTTGTAAATTAGGTCCGCTAAACATTAAGTCATTTAGACTATAGCCGGACGTGGATTTTGATGACGCGTTAAAAACAACGCGCAATGCGGTTGTCGTGGAATCCGTTCGAATTACACAGTGGTGAGGTAAGTAGTAATTCAGCGATGTATTCGGTTTACATTCCCGCATGTGGCCTAATTCAATATATTCATTGATAAATGTTTTGTAATCTGTTGCTACGTTGATATTTTTGCTAAATTTTCTTTCTAATTGATGAAATTGTGCCACAGCCTTTTGCTTAGATTCACCCAACCTTTCTTTGATTTCGGGTTTTAATGGTAGCTTGACAACATAACGACCGTTTGCTAATCGTTTTGTTTCATTTTGGAATTTCTGTATAATTTGATGATTCTGATCATATGATGCCGCTGTACTTGCGTCATTATTCACATCAGTCGGCGCCGACTTGTAGGCATCGTGTAACAATGTATTATGATCCCCTTGGCAATTGCGACATATTTTTTCAGAAATACATATTTTTCCTTTATGATCGTAAAGGCAGTTTTTGCATAGGTTAAATTTATTTACTATGTTGCGTTTCATATCCGGCATGTATTCCAAAAATGTTTTACAGTGGAATAACCTATGACTGTCCTTGCATAGCGGGCAATTCTTTGGTTCTTGATAGGTTTTTGCAGCAAAATTATTGGCATATGACCTATCTTTTCCGTTCTGATGATAGTTATTGTTAAAATTTGGTTTATTATATTGCTGTTTCTTGAAGGTTGGCACATCTGATGTTTTTTGATAATCTTGCTTACGTCTTGATGATTCATTAAAATAGGGAATATCCATTTTTGGTGTACTGTTTTCTCTGTGGACGACAGACCACATTTTAATGTTAATAGTCTTCTTTAATTCATTAAACTGTTTTTCATGTTCAATAAAAGTATTTTCATATTGCTCATTTTCCTCATCGATTTCTGAATTAATCTCCCAATGCAAGAGACGGATCGCTGACCATCTTGCTTGTAGTGATTTAAGAGCGTCTTCAAATTCCCATTTGTCGGAAATTGATTCTACGTTGATGAATGATACTGTTCTTTTAAAAGCCTTGAAATTCGCTGACTGCTTGCGCAGCATTTTGTCAAGCTTGCTGTTAATTCCTTGATCAACCATTTTAGTTTGAAGCTCTTACTACTTATAGATATTGATTGATACAATTGATATATGTTGTACTTAGCTGATCTGCTGACTGCTATCCTCCACGGGTTAACCTTCTGACACAACACAGGCACTTCACTATGCACTGATATTTCACGAAGGTCCCGCCTATCCGGCTCGAAGGACCAAAAAGATGTACGGTTTCCCGTAATCTTGAATTGATAGTCTTGATATGTTTTGCTATAATGCTTTATTGATAATTAATTAAATGATATTAATGATGGTGAGAACACGCGGTATGATTGCTGTCCGATCGTGAACTGATGATTGCGTTATAAATTCAAAGCTAGCGAGTAAAGTGCTGATGTGGTGAAAATGTATAGTGCTCGAACTGTACATACTTCATTTACTACTCTAAAATATATTTAAATAGATACTATACTTTTGGACCAGTGTTTCTTATTTTGTATGTCTCATTTGTGACACACTCAGATTATGGCTATTCGACGTTAATCTAACATCACAGAACAAACAAATGTTTGTTCTTGGCCCACGACCGGCTTGAAAGCCAGGGTCAGTAACAATGCCAACTAATCCTATTGAGAAATAACCAATTGAAGAGATCATGGTCCAGCATCCCCATATTGTTAGATGAGCAATTGAAGATCCCAGGGTCTACCTGCACAGGAACCTGGTGGGTCTGAACGTGGACTCGTCGGACAACCTGTCGGACGAGGCGCTGCACCGGTTCCTGTCGCGGCACGGCGCGCAGCTGTGGGGGCTGGCGCTGGCCGGCATGCCGCACATCACCGACCAGCTGTGGCAGAGCGTGCTGCAGCTGCTCACCAATGCCAAGTGAGTTGGGTCTACCTGCACAGGAACCTGGTGGGTCTGAACGTGGACTCGTCGGACAACCTGTCGGACGAGGCGCTGCACCGGTTCCTGTCGCGGCACGGCGCGCAGCTGTGGGGGCTGGCGCTGGCCGGCATGCCGCACATCACCGACCAGCTGTGGCAGAGCGTGCTGCAGCTGCTCACCAATGCCAAGTGAGTTGGGTCTACCTGCACAGGAACCTGGTGGGTCTGAACGTGGACTCGTCGGACAACCTGTCGGACGAGGCGCTGCACCGGTTCCTGTCGCGGCACGGCGCGCAGCTGTGGGGGCTGGCGCTGGCCGGCATGCCGCACATCACCGACCAGCTGTGGCAGAGCGTGCTGCAGCTGCTCACCAATGCCAAGTGAGTTGGGTCTACCTGCACAGGAACCTGGTGGGTCTGAACGTGGACTCGTCGGACAACCTGTCGGACGAGGCGCTGCACCGGTTCCTGTCGCGGCACGGCGCGCAGCTGTGGGGGCTGGCGCTGGCCGGCATGCCGCACATCACCGACCAGCTGTGGCAGAGCGTGCTGCAGCTGCTCACCAATGCCAAGTGAGTTGGGTCTACCTGCACAGGAACCTGGTGGGTCTGAACGTGGACTCGTCGGACAACCTGTCGGACGAGGCGCTGCACCGGTTCCTGTCGCGGCACGGCGCGCAGCTGTGGGGGCTGGCGCTGGCCGGCATGCCGCACATCACCGACCAGCTGTGGCAGAGCGTGCTGCAGCTGCTCACCAATGCCAAGTGAGTTGGGTCTACCTGCACAGGAACCTGGTGGGTCTGAACGTGGACTCGTCGGACAACCTGTCGGACGAGGCGCTGCACCGGTTCCTGTCGCGGCACGGCGCGCAGCTGTGGGGGCTGGCGCTGGCCGGCATGCCGCACATCACCGACCAGCTGTGGCAGAGCGTGCTGCAGCTGCTCACCAATGCCAAGTGAGTTGGGTCTACCTGCACAGGAACCTGGTGGGTCTGAACGTGGACTCGTCGGACAACCTGTCGGACGAGGCGCTGCACCGGTTCCTGTCGCGGCACGGCGCGCAGCTGTGGGGGCTGGCGCTGGCCGGCATGCCGCACATCACCGACCAGCTGTGGCAGAGCGTGCTGCAGCTGCTCACCAATGCCAAGTGAGTTGGGTCTACCTGCACAGGAACCTGGTGGGTCTGAACGTGGACTCGTCGGACAACCTGTCGGACGAGGCGCTGCACCGGTTCCTGTCGCGGCACGGCGCGCAGCTGTGGGGGCTGGCGCTGGCCGGCATGCCGCACATCACCGACCAGCTGTGGCAGAGCGTGCTGCAGCTGCTCACCAATGCCAAGTGAGTTGGGTCTACCTGCACAGGAACCTGGTGGGTCTGAACGTGGACTCGTCGGACAACCTGTCGGACGAGGCGCTGCACCGGTTCCTGTCGCGGCACGGCGCGCAGCTGTGGGGGCTGGCGCTGGCCGGCATGCCGCACATCACCGACCAGCTGTGGCAGAGCGTGCTGCAGCTGCTCACCAATGCCAAGTGAGTTGGGTCTACCTGCACAGGAACCTGGTGGGTCTGAACGTGGACTCGTCGGACAACCTGTCGGACGAGGCGCTGCACCGGTTCCTGTCGCGGCACGGCGCGCAGCTGTGGGGGCTGGCGCTGGCCGGCATGCCGCACATCACCGACCAGCTGTGGCAGAGCGTGCTGCAGCTGCTCACCAATGCCAAGTGAGTTGGGTCTACCTGCACAGGAACCTGGTGGGTCTGAACGTGGACTCGTCGGACAACCTGTCGGACGAGGCGCTGCACCGGTTCCTGTCGCGGCACGGCGCGCAGCTGTGGGGGCTGGCGCTGGCCGGCATGCCGCACATCACCGACCAGCTGTGGCAGAGCGTGCTGCAGCTGCTCACCAATGCCAAGTCTTTATTACCAACATCTAACCATCAGCTCATGCGTCTCCACCGCGCACGAAGCTCGCGGAGGGTTTAGGCCACAGCCGGCACCTATGCCAAGTCAATATTACCATCGTCGCGTCTCCACCACAGCTAGATCTCCTTTAATCACGAAGGGTTTTAGGCCATAGTAAACATCAGCTCATGCCTCTCTACCGATCACGAACCTCCCCTAACAATGAAGGGGTTTAGGCCATAGTCCACCACGCAGGCCAGGCAATTGTCACACCTCGGGCATGCAGGTTCTCTCACGATGTTTACCGTGTGGTGAATCCATATGTAATTTTAAAATAGAGAGTACGGTCACTATACATTTCTTTAAAAGAGGAGGTTCCCAAATATTATTTGTGTTAGTTTCAGAAGATAGATATATTATGCACAAAGTTCCTCACAATTATTTGTCCCAACGAGATTACAATCATATACAATGATAGAGCTCATTCTAAAACGTTGTGACCTCAACTATTTTTTATGTTTGAGTATAATAATAATAAAAAAATCTCTTCCAGAATCCTTATAATGGGCACTCAGGAACGTCTCGGCGTCAATATCCACGTTGATCAGGTGAAAACTTTATTTTATATATAAACCTGGCAACTTTAATATTTTTATTTGCATTAGCAACACAGCTAGCTTGGTAATCTTTTTTCAGCTAATGGACGGCATAGCGAACAACTGTCCTAATCTTGAGCGTTTGGAGCTGCGCTGGGATCCAGAGAACCTTCGATTCAGCGACAAGAGTCAGAAGGCAATCGATATTCTACGAGTCAAGTGCCTAAAGTTAAAATGTTTGGTTTTAAGGTGAGATAAATACACAATATATCAAAACACTGTTCTAGACTTTCACACCGTTGTAATATTTACCAAATATTTTTATAAATCTGTATGAAAAATATTCTGGGACGTTAAAATGCATACCCAAATAGATGTTTATATCCAGACACTTAAATAAATAGGATACATACTACGAGAAAATATATCTTAATAAAATTAACAACTGTGTTAGGGGTTTGACAATAATAACTATGAAGTTGATGAGGAAAATAATAATAGTTTTGACAAGAATGTGGGAATTGATAATTATATTATAATTGTTTAATAATGTGTTTGGTAATAGTAATAATGTAGGAGTTGATGGTATTAATAATGATATTATTATTGTTAAATAATGTGTTTGTTAATAGTAATAATGTGAGAGTTAATATTAATAATGACATTATTATTGTTCCAGTGACGGGAGGTACTACGAGATAGTGAAGGCAAACTTCGAGCGAGCAGACAGAACAACTGTTGTACGAACATCCACAAATTGCAGAGTTTCTAACTATTACTTACTGTCAAATTACAAAGATTTGATATTCAATTAAGTTTGTAAATAAAGCGCCTGAATAAAACACATCTGGACATTGCGGCGAAGTTTATGTTAGGCGTTATGATGCTGTCATCTATACTTTTAATATTATAAATGCAAAAGTAACTCTGTCTGTCTGTCTCGCTTTCACGCTGAAATTTGGCTCACAGATAGTCTAGAGCCTGAGGACATAGCCTATTTTTTATCCCGGAAAATTCGAAGATACCCGGAAACGCGGGTAAAACCGCGGGAAGCCACTAGTATAAATTAAATATCCTGGGACATTTTACACACGGCCAATCTGATACCAAACAAAGCAGAGATTGTACTGTTGTAACCAGATAGCTGATAAAAACTACTAACGCTACTCTTAAATACTTTAAGAACACATTTTGTCCTGGATGGGAATCGAATACACGACCGTCATTCGGCCACGACTGTTGAAAAGTCAGCTAACCACAAAGCCATTCGAGTAGTAAAGATAATACCTACTTCCATTTACTTTTGTGAGATGATAAATAGATTTTACATGAAAATTTATCGATTGTTACAGCGTTAATGTCACATCTATTTCTTTTATTGGATGTTTTTAAATTATCTTAAAATATGTTTAAGTAAATTATTGAAACTATAAGATCATTGATATTTATTATGCTGATTTTGTACATTTTTACATGTCGTGTTTCGTTGGACTACCATTGTTGTATTGTAAGAATAAATTATTTAGAAAATTATCCTTTTTTTGACTTAGTAACAAAAAATTGTTTTTTGAAATGATACAACCGTATTACTACTAAAATTATAGTTTATTTACAGTTTATTATGAGAAAAATTACTATTTTTATAATTTTCTTCATTAAGTTACCACCGAAATATTAAAAGCTATTTCTAAATACCTTATCTATTTACAAATAGCTTTGTATACAAAATTATGTTTTCTAAACATTCATAATTATTTTTTAAATTTTTTGTTAGCTCGAGTAACTTGCAAATTTTTTTAAATTCAAAAACGTGTACATTATACAAAACGTTACGAGGCGCCGACAAAATTAAGCATCAGAAAAAACCACTAAGCTTAGACTAAATGACGTTACACTGCATGAAAAACAAAACCATTCATCACAAGACAAAATTTAAATCACAAAAATCACAGGTATATATCGAACTGATTTTATAAGTATTATAAAAAAAAACAACACAATAACTTACTATACAAATCGAAAAGTTACCACTCTGATAAGTCGGTTGCTAAAAAATAATGTTTTTAACGTTAGTGGTAGTCGTCGTCGAGCAGTCATCTCACGCCCTCGGCCATTATGAGGTCGGCCTCCTCCTCTAGGACTACATTTTGGTTGTTGCTATTCTCCTCGTTACCGTCGTCCTTATTGTCTATCCTATACAATATGTCGTGACACAGTGGACACCTGTCCTGTACATAGAGCCACTTGCGCAAGCACACGCCGTGGAAATAGTGGTTACACCGTGTGATCTTCGCCGAGTGCATCTCCTGGTAGCAGATGGCACACACGTCGTCTAGTGTGTCGAGCTGAGCGGCGGACGCCTCTCTCAGCGAGTTAATTTTGTTGACGGCCGTGCGACGCTTCATGAACACCGACCAGCCGGCGCGCGCCTCGCACCATATGTTGAAGTACGCGTGTATACACATCATGACGGCCCTTATCGCGCCGCCGGACTCGAACAATAGAATCCAAGCTCCGTTGAAGAATAGGAAAATGCCGAAGCAGAACTCTATGGTGTTACCGAACGCGCGGATGTAGTAGACGTAATCGTCCAACTGCTCCCAGAAAGTGCTCCGGTACGCGTCTATCAGGAATAATGAGTATATCATCAGACTCACTACTACTTTCACGATGACTTCTATGCTGAAGGCGCTGACGGCCAGCAGCCACGTCGATATAGTGTGTTGCGACCACAAATAAATTAGCAATGATATTGGAAATAATATTAAGAAAGCGCAGACCGCTAGAGCCCGCACGTGTCTATGCGTGCTCGGGTTGTGAGACGCGCTCAGTGACATGAGCATAGGATTAACTATGTTGTGCAAAAAATGCAAGAGAGCTGTGAATAGTAAACAAAAGTTTCTGCATAAGCGTATGAACCTTTTCTCGGGGTTCAGAGATGTCAATCCTGTTTGCAGCGCGAGTATGTAGAATAGGATAGCCGATACCGTGCCGATGCTTTTGTCCTCTTCATCGTCAGTCAAGAGAATCCACTGGAAGAAGTTGCCTATGTAGTGGCAGAAGTATGAGATCACTGACGTCATGCCGAGCACTGCGGTGATCGTTTCGCACCCTGTTACCAGCAGGGACTTCGTCATCGAGGCGAGCGACTGCACCGCTAGTAGGGTGGACACTTTGAATCCTTCCTCAAGATCTTCATCGTAGTTGTCCATAAGTAATAACACCGCGTGTTCGACGACTCGTGTCAGCCAAAACACTCTCAGAACGCAGGGCACATTTAACCGCATCCATTCGGTTTCGACTAGAGCTGACAGTCCATAATTGCTGACGAACAGCCTCCCGTGTTGGTAACCTGCGTATATAACCTGAATCACGTTATACGCTGACGACCACAGCACGTATTTCACAAGAAACAGGGGCAGCAACGCTGAGAATACCGGAGAGTGGTGCAGAAGATTCTGCGGGACCGGCAACATCGCCAAAAACGATGGAGCCATGAAGCTGAGGGGCAACAGCTTTTGCAAGGTTACTTGCCGTGGCCCTAAGTGGACATTCCTGAAGACTATCGCCAATGTGAACTGTATGGCAAAGTTTTGTATGACCAGTATTCCTGGTCCGTCGAGATCAAAGAGGTTTTTCAGGTTCAAATTGAGTATATCTTCGAGTATGCTCGTGGAATGGTGTGGCGAAGTGGCGACTAGCGTGAGGGTCTGGATCTGCTTGATGGCAGACACGTTGGTCCAGTAGGAGACGAACACGATGCCTACTGAGGTGAGGTAGAGGTACACGATGATGAGATGTTTCGTGTACAACACGAATATGCAGAGTGCTGACATGCATCCTGGAAAGAAGAGAAAACTATCTTTATAGTGCTGCTTTCGCAGAAACCACACGTAGAATAAATATCCGGGGACGTTTTTGACGGCCAATCTCATTCCAAATTAAGAAGAACTTGTGCTATGATATCCATAAAGATATTTGCATCCAAACATAAATGTTACGGATTACAGATCCAAACGGCCAGTCGATATCTGAGTTAATTCTCTCAATATGAACTTGACAAAGCGAATCAATGTGGAACTACGTTTTTAAAAACGTATCGTGAAATAATGCCTCTTTTAAAATATGTACATATTGTTAATACTGAATGTGCTACTGTCTCATATTAAGTGACTTTGGCCAAAGGTCGGCATAGTGGTTTGCAAATTATTGCCTTCCGACGCGCACTCATTAATTAAATTAGTTACTCGTGGTCGTTGGAAAGTAATCAACTATCGATCAGCGGTATGTATGCTACATATTATACGTAGCTTAGAAAATACACTGACATTGAACAAGGCCATGTTATCCTTGAGTATCAGAGCTGAACTAATAAAGGTAAAAACATAATAATTGCAATCATAACGCTAATGAGGATAAGACCCAACAATTAGGTTAAACTAATGTCTCCTACGTCTTAGTATTAATTTTTAATTTAGTTTTAAATTAAAACCCACAACAAAAAGTTTACTAATCTATTTTTGTCCGTATTTTGGTCGTGATATGTATCTAAATAAAAAAATCACCTAAGATTAAGGAATGATTAAGGTTCATGCTGCAGATCAAGTTACAAGTACGGGACACAGGACTACGTTTTTGGTTCAACATACTCGTAAGTAAAATGTTCATAAACTATTTTTACTAAATCTGAACGTAATCGCAGTCACAAGATGTCGTAATAAAATAATAATAAAAGTCAAGGTTATAAAAAATGTTTAATACATGGTTAATTATGTCAACTTTTAGCCTTTGGTGCAAGGTAACGATATCGTCGAATCGTTTTGGGTGATTTTTCTTTGTCATGCATTAGAAGTAAATAGGAAATTTATAAGAGGTTATAATTTTTTATAATAGGGTTAATATTATAAGAGGAAAGATTTGAACTGTTTGTTTGCATTGCATAGGCTCCGAAACTACTTGGCCGATTTGAAAAATTATTTCACTGTTCGGAAGCTACACTATCTCCACTGAACATAGGCTATATTTTATCCCCGTATTTCCACGGGAACGGGAACTACGCGGGTGGAACCGCGCGGAGGCAGCTAGTTACTCATAACTTTAGTTATAATATGCGGTGCCTAAATAAGCAATTCGACAAAATAAAGCCGGTCATATAAACAAATAGGTATATAAATGTCACTAACCTTTCAATAACATTTGCGGTTAAGCATTCAAACTTGTTAACAATATTTGAACATGAATAAAATACTAAATAAAATGCACGTAAGCTAGACCATATATAAAGCGGTTAAAATCGTATTTTTGTATGTGTGTGTGTGTATGTTTGTAACGAATAAACTCAAAAACTTATACCTACAAGCCGGTTTCAAAAATTCTTTAAACATTATAGTTTTCTCTTATTTTATTGGACAGGTCAGGTCTGCGGACCTCGCCCTTTACTTATACAGATGGTCACTTGTTGACATTAAAATAATGTCATGCCACTTGTTTTTGCTATTTAATTGGCTTCCTTCTTAAATAGTGATGTCTGCCGAAAACATCGATGTAATCTTAAATGCTGCTTCTGGGTGGAGACGAAATAAAAACGGTAAACAATCATGTATATAGGACGACATAGGTATATGGAGAGGAAAGTAAAATAAATAGACACCAAATCTAGTACTCCAGCAAAACTTGGCACAATGAAAATGATGGTATATGTTTTCGATCACACAATTAATTCTTTAGTTCTGGGAAAATCAAAGATCTTCGGGAAGGCGAGTGAAACCGTAGGACGGGAACTAGTCAATAATATACAAGTCATTGCCTCTAACAGATTTTAACGCCGCGAGAGGAAGCAACAGTTATCTAAACAGGACGTGCAAATAAGCCATTAATTAGGTCCTCGGTTCAAATCCGACGTAACCATATAGGTACAGGTAGGGTTGCCATCTCTAAAATTTGGAAATCAGGACAAGACGCGTGATAACCCCTTTTCGGATTTTAGAGTCCTGAACTCGGACATGTTAACAAGTTTTTAAGATCCTAACTAATATTAAAAATGCGAAATTAACTAAATAAAATTAATAACTGTGTTGGGGGTTTGACAATAATAATTATGTAGTTGATGAGCATAATAATATAATAATTATGTTATTGGTAATAGTGATAATGTGGGAGTTGATGATATTTAATCTATACTAATATTATAAATGCGAATGTAACTGTCGGTCTTGCTTTCACGCCAAAACTACTGAACCGATTTAAATGAAAATGGAACATAGATAGCCTCGACGCTGAGAAAGGATATACTACTTTTTATCCCGAGAAAAAGGTAGAGCTTTTGGGTACGCGGGTGCAACCGCGGGGAGCCAATTGGGGAACGGTGAAGTGTGCATCAGTCGCGGGCTGCCCAAGACTTAAATTTAACCCGGATTACAAATGTTATAGAACAGTTAATGTTACTATCATAGTGTAAGTCTTGTTACTAACCCATATGGACAAATGTATGATTTAAAATAATAAATAAATGACCCCCTCCCCCCGGATGCCCTCCAACTAGGACTAATCCGGGGAAACCCGGACGGATGGCAGGACGGACAGCTGTTTCACAATGTTTCAGCATGAATATAATGTACTGATTAGATCTGATTGTATGGTCTCGTCTGACTCACGTAAGTGACAAACATTTTATATCGGCACAAGTTTTTTATTAGAATGTACAAAGTCCTAGTTTTAGAAGTTATAGTAGATGTATTTTCTATCTATACTTACTAGTTAATGTTTGTACGTTTATAAATACTTTTGAAGACATGTCATCGCTTGAAATCTACTCTATTCAAGTGTTTCATGGGAACCCCCGGTAACTCGAAGAAAAATGCAATACGGTAGCTAGCCGTATCTTTATATATATTTAAATTCTCGTGCCACAATGTTAGTTAGCAATTACCATACTCCTCTGAAACGGCTTGACTGATTTTTATGAAATTTTATATACATTTTCAGTAGGTCTGAGAATCGGCTACTATCTATTTTTGATACCCGATCACGGGAACGGGAACTACGCGGGTTAAACCGCGGGGCGGCAGCTGGTATGTTTATAAATTGCCACAATTTTAACCGACTTGAAAGAAAAGAAGGAGGTGGGAGAGAAAGCAAGACCAATGCTCCGAACTGAGCGTTAGAGTCTGACTATTCATAAGTGCTAGTAAAGGGCTATTTGAACAAAAATATATTTCATACTAAAACTTCTGATTATAAACAAATAAGATACAATCGCGGTGTCTACTTTAACACATGGTCTGTGGTCGCAATGAACGACAAAATAAAACGGGTTCCATGAATGAACTTCGCGCCGACCTTAGTTTTTATGTGAACTCCGCAAACGTTCTCGCCTCGGATACTTACCGTTATATGATGCTTGCTTATAAATAAATACTTCTATATTAAGGCATTTGATTTGTCGAATAAGCTATTTTAAGTAATGAATCAGCTTTTTTATAGTTCTGTTTTATTAATCCATAACATCATATAATTAGATTAATTAGGTCAATCCTAGCTTATATTATAAATGCGAAAATTACTCTGTCTGTCTCCCTTTCACGAACCGATTTAAATGAAATTTGGTACACAGATAGTCTAGAGCCTGTGAAAGGACATAGGCTACTTTTTGTCCCGGGAAAATGACAATGAAATTGACAGCCCGGTTGGCTTTGTGGTTAGTGACCCTGACTCTCAAGCCGCGGGTCGTGGGTTCGAATCCCACCCAGGACAAACATTTGTATGCATGAATATGTCTGTTTGTTCTGTGTCTGGTTGTAAATATCTATAATATGTATGTATTTAAAAGTAGTATATGTAGTATATCAGCTATCTGGTTACCATAACACAAGCTTCATTTGAAGCTTACTTTGGAATCAGATTGGCCGTGTGTGAAAATGTCCCAGGATAAAAAAAAAAAAAAATATGGATGATCTCCCGGGTACGCGGGTGAAACCGCGGGGAGAGTAATATTATATTATGTATTTGTGTGTTTTATGTATTTTTCTGTATTTATTTTAATGGGAACTGGGAACTTTTATTTCCTTTTAAAAGAGGTTGGTTTTGTGTTTGATGTTGAATATAGGTAAGTGGTGTCCTATATTATATTGACGTGTCATTGATAACTTCAAAGCGATTTTTACTTAGAAAGGGTAGGTACATATTCTTAATGTAGCATCGTTTAATGCGTACAAACAACAATATATTTAATGATCATATTATATATTATTACTATCAAACGCTGACATTTCTTTCTACATAGATAAATGCTAAAATGTTAAGCTCAAATCTCTAGAACATCTGAATCAATCTGGCTATGTTCACGGGATAAAAAATACCTTATGTGTTAATCCAAGATATAAGCTGTGTTTTAAATTTCACCCAAATCCGATCAGAAGTTTTCGCCGGAAAGAGGTACAAACTTTTGCGTTTATATATACATATTACTAGCTGCCGCCCCTCGGTTTCACCCGCGTAGTTCCCGTTCCCGTGATCACAGGGGTATCAAAAATAGATGTTAGCCGATTCTCAGACCTACCGAATATGCATATAAAATTTCATAAAAATCGGTCAAGCCGTTTCGGAGGAGTATGGCAACGAAAACTGTGACACGAGAATTTTATATATTAGATTAGTAGAATTTAATTGTGGTATCTTAATTTAGATATCACTTAAGGTAATTATAATTAAGATCGGCGGTTTCAAGGAGAACCCCGCGCAGACATTATGGGTAACCTTGTAGACAAACATTGGTTTTTGAAACTGTTTATTCGTGACCCCGATACGGAGAACGAGTTCGACTGGCCGGAGCGCGGGCGGCGCAGGCGCACATGTAACGAACTAGACTTTACCGCCATTTCTTTTGGCAATTGACAAAAATGTGCATTTTATTGAATTTCTTCACATAGGATGTGAATAACTTTCCTCCCGAGCATTTAATAAATGTGAAAATATCAGAGGAAGTAAACAACATATTTCTTTATGTAACAACGTAACATATATATATATATACCACTCTGTAACTACCACTTAAAACCCCAAGCTGATTAAAATATTAAACTATGAAATATTCGTCCAATATTGGTATTTAAATATAATAATAAGAGGGCGTTGGCCCCATGAGGGTAGATAGTCATTTTCTTAGCAACTTTTTTAACAAATGCATAAAGCATTGTAAAAAACACAGTTTTTAAAAATGGTACAAACAAGAATCGTAGAAATCGGTTCACTAAGAGATATCTTAGTATATGTACCTATATAAAAACATTTTTTTTTTTTTTTTATACTACAAGGTTGGCAAACAGGCATACGGTCCCACCTGATGGGAAGCGGTTACCGTAACCTATGGACGCTTGCAACACCAGAGGCGTCACTCACGCGTTGCCGACCCTATAAAAAAGGGAGCAACTGTATAGGCAGTGAAAGGGACATCCCTGGTCCCCCCACTGCCGCTACAGCGTCTCCTCATGGAGCTCTGGCTACCTTACTTACCGCAGGAACACAACACTACATGTAGTGTTATTTGGCTGCGGGGTCATTCCATGACAAACGCTACTGAGGGTAAAAAAAATAAATTGATCTTTTTTAATTTAATCTGATGAATTTAGAAAGAAAACATTCCAAATTGTAATATGCGGCAAAAAAACCCAGAAAAAAACACGTATTTTTATGTTAATTAGTCTTCAAAGTCTGCAATGAAGTGAACTGGCTTAATGGCTCTTATGCCTTTGATTACTGGAAATTCAAAAACAAAAGAACTGTCCATATGACAACCGTTTCGCCACCTTGGGATTTGAGATTATTATTCGTATTATTGGTGGAATACTTTACAGTCCCGGAAAAATTGATAATTATCAAGTAAAAAGTGTGTTTTCTTGATACATTGGCACTGTAACACCCGAAACGAAAAATCAGGTAATTGTTTTATTATTATAACTTACAGATTGATTACTTTAATAATATTTTGTAAAAGTAAGGTTATTATGGTAATGATTTAAATTACTAACTAAAAATTTAACTACAGACTAATTTGATGGCTTTTTTTAATGATTAAAAACTGTAACACCCGAAACGTTTCGAGGTGTTACAACTTTTTTATACATCATATTTCCTTGTATCTTCAATGCCTGGTTTGTGTGTGGATGAGGTGATTCTTTAGAAAGATCAACATGCCATCGACGACAAAAAATAGAATAGCGAAAATGTGGGAAAGACGAAAACTGATGAACCAAGCTGTTCGACGGGTATTATTTATACAGAACATCCATAATAATATTATAAATGCGAAAGTAACTCTGTCTGTTACGCTTTGACGCTAAAACTACTGAACCGATTTAAATGAAATTTGGTACACAGATAATCCAGAGCTTGAGAAAGGACATAGACTAGAAAATTGAAGATCCCCCAGGAACGCAGGCGAACCCGCGGGGAGCCACGAGTAACATATGAAAATAAGTTAAAAAGTGCTTTAAAATTAATTTCAAAGAAACAGTTATAAAAGAATTATTTTAGTTTACTTAATTTTATTTGTTTTAAAGAAGCTCATAATTAGTGTTAGAGAAGAATTTATTATAGTTATGTTTGTTTGTCAATAGATTTTTTTTAAAGAAACTGCTAATTTATTTTAAAGGAGAGTTCATTATATTCATGTTAATTTGTTCCCTACTTATTTTATAGTACCTAAAGTAATAAAACACCGATTTTGTTTATATAATGTGTTAAATTTTTGTACTCGTAACGCCCGAAACAAAACCATGGTAACGCCCGAAACAAAGTAAAAATTTATAAAAAAATAGTAGAACCTTATTTGTGACTGTAATTATGTGGTAGCTGGATAGTAAATATTATACTTTTGGAGCCCTGTGATTTTTAGAAAAGGTTACCTAAGAAAATTCGCTGAATTTCATATAAATGTAACAGTGGTCAGGTGATAGAGGCAAAATCGTGAAACGCCCGAAACGCACACTTTTCGACTTATAAAATTGTTAATTCTTATGCTAAACTCTACAAATTTTATAATTAAGATAAAACAAGTAAAAACGCTGAGAATAAGACATTTTAATCGCTAAGATATCATTTCAAAGTACATTAAAATGCAGACTTTCGTTGTACAAACGTAACGCCCGAAACGATGGAATGACCCTGCGGTCTTCTGTAAGGTGCCTCCACCTTACAGAAGACCGCTACTACCCCTATATATACCCCTATAACTTTAGGCATTTAATAGACAATTATATTTATTTGACATTGAACTATTTATTTTGTAATAAATTGATTCAAGTCCCCATATTTATCCTATACCTAAGATTGAATAAACCAAGAGGAATTTAATAAAATAGGTATTAGTCATGGGGAAACCTGCTTTTGCCATTTATAGGTATTCTATTAATCAAATATTTGTAATAATAATATTTACTCACAATGAAAATATGTCAGGACACAAGACATAATTTTTTTGTCAAATAAGCATGAATTTATAATTGAAATAAAATATGTTATCTGTTAATGTTTTGATTTATTGTTTTGTTATCCTAAATTATAAGCTGTAACACTGACAAATAGACAAAATAAATACAGTTTTATTAAGGTATTTGATATAATTATTACATATAATGTGATAACCAAATCATGACTTGACAAAATTTATGAATCTTATTCCCGTATAGTTTTTCTTGATGTTTGGATGGTTGGTCACATGGCTCTTAGAATTTAAATACATATAACATTATCTAATATCTATTATTTTTTTAATGGTAACAACAATTTTTTTATAATCTTTTCAATAATTTGTAAATGGTTTTGGTTTCAAGTTCAAAAAGGTAATTACATAAATCAAACAGCACTGTCATACACAAATACAGGTAAATACCACGTTTAGAATTGATATTAAAAAATTTATAAGGTTAGTCAGGTTATTGACCTCAGTTTTAAAAATGACTTGGGTCACCTTTAGTAAGAACATTGTAAAAAAAATATGCATATTATCTATTGTACTAATTGTGTTATTGTAAAATATGAAATAAAATGTGCTGAGTAAGAAGTGGCTTTAGTTTCAGAAAATGTTTTAAATAACCTACTTAAATCTCTTTCTATATGTTTGTATCAAAGTTTCTTCCGCAATTATAATAAACTAGCTGCCTCCGCGCGGTTTTACCCGCGTAGTTCCCATTCCCGTGGGAATACAGGGATAAAATATTGCCTATGTTACTCGGGGATAATGTAGCTTTCCAAAGGTGAAAGAATTTTTGAAATCGGTCCAGTAGTTTCGGAGCCTTTTCTTTACAAACAAACAAATCTTTCCTCTTTATTATATTAGTATAGACTAGATTGAATAAAACTGAACTATATTTAAAATATGTGGTGATGATGTTACATCAAAGTATTTCTATTTAAATCACAACCTAATAAAAATTCAAGGTTTTATATAAACATGTACAATGTGTTATATTATGCGGCAGAAGTTAGAGCACAATTAAATAAACCTACATAATTTAACATTACATTACAATGTTTTTTTATTGGTGTGTACTTCCATATGGAAGTGTATTTATTTTTCTATTATCTTTGATTTTAGGGAAATTATATTCTGGCATAGTTGACCCGCACAAAGTTGTAAGCGTCAATTGTCCATTTTTGATAGATGCTCCACTCCTATTCAGTGTAGTGTGATAATATATAGCCTTCCTCCATAAATGGGCTGTCTAACACTGAAATAATTTTACAAATCAGACGAGTAGTTCCCGAGATTAACTCATTCAAGCAAACAAACTCTTCTGCTTTATGTATGAGTATAGATGGAAGTGTATTTACTATTTTATTATCTTTAGTTTTAGGGAAATTATATTGACTTAAGTTATTGGTCTTGTAAAACAGATGTGGTTGAGCATCAGAAATTGTGCAGCAAAAATATGATAATTGTTGTTTTAAACCTGTTATTCATAAGTGTCACAAGGATGACTTCATTTTTTGGATGTAGTAGACTTTTTGTATGAATTATCTTAATCAATTATTGATAACTTTATAACCTCCTTTAATTTTAGTGTTAGTGTAATTGTCTACAGAGGCAAATGTTTATTTTGCTAATGTTCTATGCTATTAAGGAAACCAGGTTGTAATTATATGTTATAGACAAAATAAGGCTATGCTGCAATCTAATGATCAACAAAACATATTTTCAAATAAAATTAACAAAAATAAAACTCAGTTTGATAAGCCTACATTAAAAAACAAATACCTACATTATGAAACTAGGCACAACAAACCACTGTCGAAACTGAACATTGGGAAACGAAATGAAAGGCTAGGTTACTCCAGCTGGTTGAATATCGCAATACTTTAGTGTAAAAAAAATACACGTACCTAAACAGCATACTAGGAACTTGAGCAGCGTGAAGAAGAACGCGTTGTAGAAGTTAGCATCGTAGTAAATTGCCTCCGCGTCAGAAATATCGACGTGGTCTACTGTCAAGTTGCTCAGCACCGCCACCTCCTCGGTGCCCGACACCGGCAGCCCCAAGCTGATCTTGAGGAACTCATCCACCACAAACAGCGGCGGCACCCTCAATAATACCTCGACGAGAGCCAGGGCTTTCGACCTCAACGACATTATTCATTTATGCAAACCGTCGTACACGATAACACTAATAATTTTACTGCCCCAGCAGGAACCATGGGCGATTTATTAACTTTCACTGAGTTGTTTTGTGTTATACTGTATTTTTTTAATATAAATCTATTTGATATCACGTAACAATAATACGAAAATATGACTGAAATTTTTGCGACAATAAAAATTTGACATTTACAAATTCAGATGTTGCCAGACTTGCCAGACATAAATTATTATCTTAAGTGTTGCTGTGTCATAAGTCCACAGATAGACAGTTAAATAAATGTTGCAAACACATTAAATCAGTAAAATGAATTATCTAATATTTTCCTAGCGAATGTAGTATATTTTGACTCTTATTTTTCTATGGAAATACCTATCAACGAATAAAATAATTTTGAACCGAACCATCATAAAGTTTGATGTAAATTCCTCAACGAATAACATTTATTCGAAAACGTTTTGTATTGGTGGAGACTTCTACTAAATAGGTGCTTTACTGTCTTCATATTATTGTCTCATTATGACAGCCCGGTTGGCTTTGTGGTTAGTGACCCTGACTTTCAAGCCGCGGGCGTGGGTTCGAATCCCAGCCAAGACAAACGTTTGTATGCAAGAATATGTCTGTTTCTTCTGTGTCTGGATGTTAATATCTATATAAGTATGTATTTAAAACTTAGTATATGTAGCATATCAGCTATCTGGTTAGGTACCATAACACAAGCTCACTTTGAAGCTTACTTTGGAATCAGATTGGCCGCGTGTGAAAAATGTCCAAGGATATTTATATTTATATACGTGATAAATATTTTACTATCTTCATCTATTATCTAAAGGTTTACGTACAAAATTATTATTGCACTATAATAATATAATTTGTCTATAATAAAAGCTCACAAATCTAGAGATTCCTAAAGCTCAATCAATGTAAAGCTACTGTTAGCACTATTGCCTTTCTTGTCATTTCATATGGCGATATAAGTGACAGATATAGGTACTTTAGAGATTAACATTTGTAAGTCTTCAAGTAATTTAGGGTGGTTTATTAATAGGATAATTAATCTCGGCTCAGAGATGTGTGTAATGTATTAAGACTATATTTAACCAGTTGAATGAGCTTTCGTGTATCTTTTTCGTTTGCTATGTTGATTGATTTCCGAAAAACGGACCTCTTTCTAACATTAAAAGCGTTACTAATGTTTTTGCTGTTTTTACTATATGTACGTTACTTTTTTTATATGCATCCTAAATAATGACATGTAACATAAGGGAATCATAAATATCCCGGTGTAAAAAGCCTATCAATCCAATCATGTGCTATTCTAGAACATAAACGCCAGTTAGCTTTGTGGTTCGGTTAGTGACCGTGACTTTCACGCCGCAGGTCGTGGGTTCGAATGCCAACGAGGACAAACATTTGTATCTATGAACATGTCTGTTTATTCTGTATCTGGATCAAAAATATCTATATAAGTATGTAAATTTAATTTTAGTGTAGGTATATAAATATTCAATTATTCATATAAGTATTTACAATTTTATACATAACTAGCTGCACCTGCGCGGTTTTACCCGCGTAGTTCCCGTTCCCGTGGGAATACAGGGATAAAATATAGCCTATATTACTCGGGGATAATGTAGCTTTCCAAAGGTGAAAGAATTTTTTAAATCGGTCCAGTAGTTTCGGAGCCTATTCATTACAAACAAACAAACAAACAAACAAATCTTTCCTCATTATAATATTAAGTATAGAAGTGCCTACCTAAACAATACGTATTACCTAACCTTCCTCTGGAATCACTCTATCAATTGTTGAAATAGATACGCATTAAAATCCGCTGTGTGGTTTAGAAGATTTATTTATTTATTTAAAAACACAAATTACAAGATGGAAGGATACAGGCGGTATGTAAAGATATTAAGAGCATAAATAATTTCTAGATTACAGAAAACTATTCCTCCCCCAGTATTCTTCAGAAAAATCTTATTCATGTTCTATAAAAATATCTTCAATAAATACCTAAATATACCTTATGTATAATATATAGGTACATATAGAATAGCCAAGTATAGTTTCAAGTAGGAACAACTGTTGTAAGCAACGATTTAATTCCTACAACTAACACAAAGCTAACTCGCAAACTTTGAAAAAGCTCGCCCGCCATGTTTGAATCGATCTGAACTTTTGCGGCTTCAGACTATGGCTTCAGCGGTTCAGAGGCAAATTAAAAACACCCTATACCGTTATTGTGGCCGCCATTGTTGGAAAGCTTGGGGGAAAGCTCGTTTCACTATCTAACTTTCGTTTGTGAGTGCTGTAGTAGTATTTTCCTTTTTTTTTACAAAGCTTCTGTTTTCTTTAAAAAGAGGTATCTACAGTGAAGAAATATTAACGTATCCTTTATACTTAAGTTTTGAATGATAATATAGGTAAATGCATTGTTAGTTAGCCAATTTTAATTTAATTGTGTATCAGTTATAGTTGTTTTTATTTGAATGAAAAATCTAACAGGACACACATGCTAAACATCATAATAAGTAAGTGGTATTAATTAAAGCAAAGGGAAATAATGGCTTTCTTAAAACACGTATGTTTTATATAAAGTTTTTTAACATACTTACGAAAAAAGTATATAATGAAATATAATAAAGGCAACAAATACACAAAATAAATATTCCAATCTACAGTGGCACGTAGAGCCTCCTCTTTTTTTAAGGTCGGTTATTAGTACCTATTTATCCTTATTATTGTCATCAGTTCATATAGGTATCCACCGAGAAGCACGTGCCTCCCCTACCAACGATTGGGTTTTAGGACTTTTAGGCCATAGTCCACCACGCGGGTCTAGTGCGAGTTGGCGGACTTCACATGCCTTTAATCGTGACATCTCGGGTATACATTAGTCACACTCCTTCTAATATTATAAAGGCAAAAGTTTGGGAGTGTGTTTGTTTGTTACTTCTTCGCGTCTAAACGGCTGGAGCGATTTTAATATAATTTGATATGGTAACTCCATATCTAGCTGACACTCTGGATTAACACATAGGATACGTCTTTTTATCCCGGGAAAATTTAAGATCCCCCGGAAACGCGGAGCACAAGCTAGTACTTATATAAAACGTTCATTGTAACGAAAACGTGACCACAGAAAGAACACAATAAAATTATATTTCACATTGAACGTGAAGAACAAAATTCTGAAGCAATACTTGTTTCTCCAGCTTTGTGTATTACTTTAAGAAACCGTACGAACTCTTTAGAAAATAAACTTTTCAGTGTAATGTACGAGGTTGGCTGTTGACATTTGCAAACTTTACAATAACGCGTAGGTTTGAAATATAAATTAATTTACCCATTTATTTAATGTACAAAATAATATTTTATTGAAATAAAAAGGATGTTGCATGACTTTTTTCTGCGAAGTACCTACTAGTTTTATTGATCGAGAGGTTTTCCATTTTTTAAGATAGATAACCTAACTCGCGTTCGTCTAGTACCTACCTAAATAATCCTATCATTTAGTAGGTACCCATTTTAGCACATAATTAACCTGTCCGTGTATATAATGTATCAGTCAGGTTAGCCTTTCGTATGTTCTGGTTTGGTATGTTGGGGTTGGTGATAGAAGGGTGTAAATGTTGTTATTGTATAGTCGCCAAAGAATTGTGTTGAACTCTGAGATACCTACATATTTGAAAAGTATTTTACCTGTTATTAAATATTAGTACTAAATAAAACTATGTATCTATCTATTATTTTTATTAGATCTTTTATTTATTAAAGTTCCTCATAAAACATGTTATTGTATCTGGATCATTCATAGTTGTAGTACCCGTATTAATAAAATTGCACTCTCATGCACTTCTACTGAGAATTTTAAACAAGGGAGATAATCCATAACCCATCGATAAACACTACATTACAGATAAATCCTATAATTTTCACGCATCTAAAACACTAGTCCGACATTAGTATGTTAAAATTACAATGATTACAGCTAAATAATAACCGGAGCAGAGCTTGGCGGGAAGGAGAAAAAAAACATGGCGGTAATCTGTCAAGGCACGCGCGCGCCACGCGGCCCGCCCCACACAAACGATTAAAACTAAATCAATCGTAAGTATCTGCTAAGATAAAGTTGTGAATCCGCAATAAAGTATTGTATTACATACATTATCTTTTATTTACGTTTCCGATTGAGGCATATCGTTTTACAGTGGTTGATTGCTAAAATGTTATTATTGTCTATGGACCGGCTGGGCTATGGGAATCGAGATGAATTGTTGTTTTTAATAATTAGTTTAAGTTTGGGATGTGTGGGGTTTGAATTTGCTTAGTGTATTTTGTAGGCATTAGCAGAACTATCGACCCATTTAAAGACCTAAGCCTCAGAATATAGGGCGTGGGTCATACATAAGTATTTATTAATAAATCGAACCTGTTTAATACCTATGTTTCCCAAACTACGACGAAGTCAAAAAGAAAGGTTATGCCGTTAACAGTATGTAAGTTCGTATTTACGTATATTAATGGAATAATGTTAGTCAAATAGTCTAAGCCCTCTGCGCTCACCGAAAAAGTCCGCGTAACGGTGTAAAAGCCATCTGAGGCTGTCACATGCTAGTCCATTTAAAAAAAAAATTGGTTGCCTGTAAAGTCGGTATACGGGCGAAAGTTTTACGTGACAACGACTTTGAGTGGTAAAATAATTTTAATGTGAATATTCATTCGTATAGTAGGAAGAAGGATGAAATAATAGTAACAATTTAAAACATAACGTCACGTAACGTGAGCGGAGCGTAACGCAGTTTCTTGAAGTGTCACCCGGCAAACCAATTTATAAGACGTTGTCACGTCAAAAAAAAAAAGTCAAATAGTCAACCTATTTGTAACATTTCCTCATATAAAACCATAATCTCCATAGAAATAAAACCCTCTTTCTGGAACACTTAGTTAAAAACAAACCAGCCGGTACGAAATTGTTATAAAAAGTATCTATTAATTTCCATATTCAATTCGTACACCCCAAAAATAAACCCATAGACTTACGACAGAGCAAACATAAAAAAAAACATTACCTGTCAAAAGATCACACAGTATGATTGAATAGAGATATGCGCGAGAGCACACGCTACACTTGTTGAGCCTGAGGGCAAATACAGGTGTGACGTCATTGTTGGTGTGTTGAACGGTTGAGCGAGTGTTAGTTTTGAGATTAATCTGTTGGGGTGAAAAGAGCTTTTTAGCTGGTTATTGTGGTCAGAGCTTTTTACAGTAGAGCTTTAGGTCTAGATATCGTGTGACAGTACATCTTTTCCTATTTCCGCCATGAAATACACTCACCATATCATTTTAAAGTACATTCTAGGTACTACTAAACCTATGTATTTGTATACTACTAAGTATATATAAATGGGAAAGTTTGGATGGATAAATGTTTGTAAATCCATCAAGACAGACGGCTGAAAGGATCTGAATGAAAATGAGTAATAAGATAAATGGTAATGAGATAGCTGACAAGCTGATATACTGAATATAATAATTTTAAATACACACGTATCTATACAAATATATAAAGCTGAAGAGTTTGTTTGTTTCAACGCGCTTATTTTAAAGAATTATTTCAGTGTTAAATACCCTATATATCGGGGAAGGCTATATATCATCACACTACGACGAATAGGAGTGGAGCATCAATCAAAAATGTTGCAAAAACGGGCAAGTAACGCTAACGAAGTTGCACAGACACAGAACAAATAGGAATCGCATTTCTTCAAGAAGTAATACGTTGTTTTAATGTCGTTGAGTAAAAGGGCTGAGTTTAAGTACTTACACATAGACAAACCGTGCACAAAGTCAATGTGACGTTATGTCAGAGGGCGCTCATCCTCGGGATCCGGTTACCGGACAGAGCGGACACCCGGACACCCGACACTTCCGTTTCCGAACGATCGACTTTCCGACAGGTGAGTACGCCGGATCGATCGCATTTTGAATTTTGTTTTCGAATCGAATTATTTTATATTGATAGGACGATGGCGCGATGATAAGGTAGCGATGCCATGGTTTTGAGTTTGAAGCTAGTTTGAGCTTTCGTTGATGAAGAACTTCGTGAGGAAACTGCATTGAAGTATGGTAGGTATGTAGTACCCAGGTAAGTGATAACCACCCTTAAGTAAAAAATGTTCCACCAAACAAATTTCGGTCTATTCCGGCTGCACTTCTTGGTTTGTTTGTATGTTTTACCACCATTGACCACATTATTATATAGGTAGGTACTATGGTAGGATTGTGATCATAAATTTACATGAATGTTTTACTCTGATCCCTATTGAGAGATCGATGAGATAGCTGATTTATTAGACACACAAGCCTTAATGGCTAATAAAAATAAACATAAAATATATTTTACATCCAAACAACAAAACAGACACATCCTTAACTAATGGTTATAGTTGTAATGAGTCAGAATACGTCGCCATCTAGTATATTCAAAGACATTTACTCAGTTCTTTCAGTCGGAAGACAACGATGAAACACACATCCCACATATAACAATTGTAGAAAGAATTTTAAATCCTTTTGCACCTGTAGCGGACTGAAACATATCAGGCTTTTAGGTGTAGCTGAATGTTCCAGCATCGTGTGGGGTAAGGACCACCAACGCTCAGGCATCACTGCTCAATGAGCCGAGTCAACCCGACTGGCCACGAGGCATCCCGAGCGCCCATCATGGCCGAAGTTCGCACGGTGTCACTTTCTACGTATGAAAACGTTTCGCACACTGAATTTATTTAGCTAGTTTTTGTGTATCTGCGTCCGGTGTTATGAGGCTTCGCGAATTATGAGCAATCTTGCGTTTTGCGACTAGTTATAGGCTGCGGTATATTATTTGTCACACTGCACGCGTTTGTTTGGACACGAATGTTTTATAGGGTGGGACTCGAATCCTAAGCCCGTAGCGTAGTTGCCATAGTATCTTAGCAAACGCACCAATAGTAGGTATCTATTTATTCCTATTTATGTGTTACCCTATTTAAAAAAATCCTATTGATTTCAAAATTTGTGTTAAAGCCCAGATGCAGACAAAGTTTTAAACTATATTCAAATCAATAGTTCGATAATTTGCTTAATTGATAAAATATTGATCTATTAGGTATATTGATGTCGAGTGCAACACGTAACTTTTCATTCCACCTCAGCGAGGAAATGACTAAATCAAAAAAAAAAAACGTTTACAATCACAAGATAGGTACACTTTTATAACAAAATAATACTAAGGTATAATTAAGAAAATTTTAAAGTAACGTTGCTACAGTTATTGAAATTGAGTGTAATATTTTTGTTTGGTACTGTAATATTGGTGTTAGTCACTTGTGTACTGTTTTTCGGTAAACTATCTGTCATCCTACTAATATTATAAAGGCGAAAGTTTGTAAGTATGGATGTATGGATGTTTGTTACTCTTTCACGTAAAAACTACTGAATGGATTTGAATGAAATTTGGAATAAAGATAGCTTATAACCTGGATTAACATATAGGCTACTTTTTATCCCGGGAAAATGGAAGACCTCCCGGGTACGCGGGTGAAACCGCGGGGAGCCACTAGTACTTAATAGTTGTACCGATTCATCGGATTCCCTTGGCGTGAATGTTGGAGAGAGAGGGAGATGGTTAGGTGTTTCATAACGGCTTATTTTTGATGTAGAAGGGCCAGTCCAAAGATCCGATTGAGGCTCTTTCAGTGTAATGGCTCCTACGATGCCTTCACATATTTTAGACTTATTTTGGATGGAATCCTCTATGTATCCCTCTACAACTGCATTGGACTTCCAGCCTCCGTGGCGCTTAAGGGACAGGAGATCAGCTCCGGAATCAGCCAAAAGTGTGGCTGAAGTTCGTCGGAAACAATGACCCGTGTACAACAGGGGTTCTGGAAGTTCAAGAAATGTTGCTATTTCTCGTGGGATACTGCCAATTTTATTAGTACCCATAGGCTGTCTAACACACTTTCCATTGCGATACTGTAGAAAAAATCGATTAATTGGAGTGTTAGGCGGGCGCAAGGCTTGATATTTCTCAACAATCGTTACGTATTCCTTGCGAATGACGAAGTTGCGGTCTCTTTTTGTCTTTGTATTAGGTAAATTAATTAATAGTAAGTCATCTGAATGTTTCTCAATGTTTTTGACATTAAGTTGTGTTAGTTCATTAGTTCGACATGCTCCGTTTATTCCAATAATAAGAACAACCTGTAACGTAAAGAGTATTGTAGTAGATAAATGAATAAAATTGATATGAACGCATAATTATGCCTATCAACATCTACTAAGTATACTATTTAATTGAGATTAATATACTTAAGTAGATACTGAATGTGCAACTGACTTACTTTTGCCGCCAAATATACGGAATCGGGTGCTTCGTTAAGAAACTTTTCAATATCAGATACTGTGAAAACCTTCGATTTTTTTGGTTGATGACCAGATGAGGCTCTTTTTAAAAATGCCACTAATTTAGGATAGGTATCGATATGTTTGTCTTTTTTCATCTTTATTGTTGCTTTTAGCATCGAATACGTACTCCATAGAGTGCTTGCTTTCTTGTTCTCGGATAATTCTATAAAATATGCCAGCAAAACGTTTTCTGAGAAAGTTTTGGCTCCTTTTGCTAGTCGCCACGTGTTGAAGATATCGTACTGTTTTAAATACTTCTCGCGTGATTGTTGAGGGAGAAAGCTCATTTGCGCATTATTAACAGTTTCAGTCAATTCTGTTGGCGTCAAGCAAACTTCCTCGTCGCTAGAATCACTCATTTTAGTTTTTTCACTTGTTTTCAAGTTTCTTGTTTTTAATATAAGGTTTAACAATGACGTGAAAAAATGCCGCGTAAAGAACCGCGTACAAAGCAAATTGAAAAAAGAACACCAAGAAGGTGCCGAGTCTGAGTTTTTAACAAATTAAAAAAAAGTTGTATGATATATTCGGCACCATAGAGGTAGCAGTAAATAGGTTTAATGTTTTTTTTTAATTCACAAACTTAGTGCACACGATGTTCCAAATTTAATTTACTTTATCCTCTAGAGAATAAAAACGGCTTTTCCACTCAGATATTGAAGATTAAAAATACTCTTTCCGAGATGGTGGGATGAAAAAGATTTTATTAAACGGCTTCTTTAGAAGTTGATTCAAATTGAAATAACGAAGGTATTTTTTTTATTTTTTTCCCATCAAACCTAGCTCCCATTCATGTTCCCAGCCCAGTCGGTCACACAGCCTGCTGGCGGTTCCCGGATGCTCTCGCCTCGCCGCACAGCTACCTGGGTGGCCAACAGTTACCTTCACGGTAATCGGTATTGATATTAGTATCATGTTCATTCCATACGGATCGATTGGGCCAAAAGGGTTTTGTGATCGCTTAATGATATGATTACTCATAATATTTTGATGTGCTGCTAGGGTAGATGGAAAATAAATTAAATGCTTTATGTATAAATGGAATGCCTTGATGTTAATGTGTCATTACGGCTGAAGTTGAACCTACCTGGTTTCACAAGATAGGGAATAATTGGGAAAGTTTTTAGATAGGTATATTGACGAATTCATAAAACTGAAAGTGCTTTCGACAGGAGGAGGTCCAATGGGTTCAATTAGATAGGTACGTATCTACTATTTTGAGGTTATAGTAAACTTATACATAAAACAACTTTCAGAACTGACCACTAATAATGACTATTCATAAGTGCTTTAGATTTGATTTGATTTTGATTTGATTAGATTTTGTAGTCAGAAAAGCTTTTTTTACAAACATTTTTGTATGTGTAGGTTTGTATGATATACACCAGACCAGCCAGAAAACGAACAGACGGACATAATGTAATGCAAGTTCTTTTCGTTGGTCCTTCGAGCTAGACCGGAAATTTTTCAACAATGATCATAATAGAAGACTATTAAAAGCAATGAACTACACACTACATAGCTAGAACAAATATACATATATATGTACTTACATATTACTTAGGTACTCAAGTTTGAGTATGTAGGACTCCATATGGGCTGAACACTAAAATTTATGTGTCAACAATGTATAGAACGTTGCAAACCGTTTACAATTAATTAACTCATTAGTTATCTAAATAGTATCGCATCGCATTAAACGTTTCTCACCACAAAAACAAAAGCTTCCGCGCTGCCCGCCATGTTAACCCGATACTCGATGACAGCCACTTTCCCGCGCACAATATGTCATGTTTTTTTTTTTCAGACGAGGGGTTGGATACAAACAGCCAATTACGACAGGGGCGGGAGTGCACTCACCACACATGGAAGATAGCCATTTAGTCACCATCAACACCCTGTATGGGTTCGTCCTGTCCTAAAATGAATAATTAATATTTTTATTTTATTAAACAGCGTGCCGGTGTTGCCATGGCGCATGCCTCGACCGATACGTTTAATTTAATTAGTGAACCAAGGAGGTTTTGTGTTAAACAGTGATTTGTGATGTGTTTTCATTTTTTTATTGTTTCAAGTGCATTTTACGGATATTTTATTTGGATTTGCCTTTAATAAAGGTTAGTGCGATGGCTTTTGTTGGTAATAGTTTATTTGCGATGTGATAAACAATTGAGATTAGTAATTTAATTAAAATGACAGAACAGAAGAAAATGTTTGTCGTATTTTGTTCCTTTGTTGTAACTTTGGTGTTTTTACTCTATTGTTAATAGTTCAGTTGTAATCTATAAGACTGGTATTTACCAAGTTATTATAGGGCTTGCACAATGTTAGATGTTTCATATTTACGCCATCTTCTCGAAACTCTTTTTGGTTTGTAGGTAGGTAGATACCTACCTATCATGTTTCTAATTTTGACTATTGATTACCTAGATTTAAGTTCACGTATTCTGCAGATAGGTAGGTACTTTGTCCTTATGAGGTACCTACATTATAAAGATTAAGATTCCAATAACGCATAAATATTGAGAATATTCTTATCCTCATTCATCTCCATATTATTATTTCATAGATTAAGTAAATGAATAAAAAAATAAGGTCTGTTACGTAGGTACCTAACTACCCACTTACATAAATACCTACTTTTTGTCATAAACCATCCACCACATGGATAATAGAATTCAAATGACCTGCCCGACGGGTCGTGGATTCGATTCCGGGACAAATATTTCTGTTTGTGCACACATAGAGTCTATTTTTCTGTCTTTTAAGTAGTTTAATTTTAAAGTAGGTAAGGTGTAGTAAGTATCAGCAATCTATTTATTCATCATATTAAGGTTGGTTATTGGGGTGTATTTGTTCGTTATATTCATAATTGATTCCAAAATACAAATTTATACAAAGTTTAATTACATAGAGTAATAAATGTACTAAAATCATCTTAACTACTTACCTAATATAATAAATGCGAAGGGAGTTCCTTTGATTTATGTTACACTTCCACACCTTAACCAAAAGCCGATTTTTTCATAAACTGAAGAAGATACATTATTGCAGTACCTACGTTACATTGATTTTATGTTTTTAAATGCTTTATTTTATCCCCGTATTCGGGAACGTATATGGGAACGGAAACTACGCGACTGAAATCGCGGGGCGAAACGAGTACAAAATAAAATAATAACAAACAAATGATAGAGTGTAAATAAATTTATTAATTCAACTAGGCCTTCACAGGCACTTATGAAACGTCGACTCTAATGCTCGGTTCGGAAGGTTGCTTTTACTGAGAAGAGCCGGCAATAAACTCAGCAGATATTATGGTATGGATGGATTGTGTGAAAGGTGATATGTGTAAGAAAGGAGTGATGACTGTAATGACCGCTGACAGAGAGGAGTGGAAGAAAAACACATGTTGTGCCGACCCTGCTTAAGCGGGATAAGGGCAGGAAGAAGAAGAATGAACTTGAGCTTTCGATGAAGAACCATCAATAGGTACAAACTTTCGCATTTACAATATTAGGTATATAAGTCGATCAATCGATGATAGAATTGGATTTCATCTACTTTCATCCCTTTGGCTGTTGTGGTGTGAAAGAGTAACAAACATCCGAACAAACTTTCGAATTTCTAATATAAATAAAAAATAATAATAGGATGGATGATAGAATTTGTGTAGGTATTACGACAACTAAACTTACAACAGTTTAGCATTACTAAGTAATTAACATAGAAATAGTGTAAAAAAAATAATCAAATGTTGCATTGTAATTTGGTCAACAAAAGTACTTCTTTTATCACATCGTACCTATCTCTGTATATTTTCAACCATCAGTCATCGATACTTAATAAAATATACTTCAAATTTTAACACAATATTTCTTTATCTCACGCCAACAACTACAACACTGTATAATACAGACAAAAAAAAATCAAAATCGACTTTTATATATTTATTGATATGATAAATGACCAAAAATTTGCCGCAGGTACGACGAAATCAAACGTATTTGTAATACCTATGATACCTATCAAAAATGTCCAACCAATGGCGCAAGGATACCGCAGTAACTTGACATACCATGAGATAACGGTTTTCCGTTAATTCGGAAAAAAATACTATATAGACCTTTGTAATACCTCTATGATAGAGACTTAGTGCAATGTTGTTCTGGGGGTGCGTTATAAAAACACCTCAGAATACGGTATCTGTAGTAATTTAACTGATAGCTCTTAGTTTTTGGCAATGTAAAAGAAAACAAGGTACTTTTCATTACAACCTGTCTGTTATATACCTACTCATTAATTTGAAATTTCGATGCAGGTATATTAAAGATCAAAAGATCATCTACGTCCCTACTGGGTTACCTATTGGCTAACCGACCTATATTTCGATTAATAGGACTACTAGTTAGAAATATATACTGAAGAATACAATACCTATTACTACAATGGAACTTAATAACACATTAAAACATTGCACTTTTTTCATACTTAATCTAGAATCTTTTATAGTTCAAATACAAATTATTGATTAAAATAAACACTAGTGAATCTACATAACATACCATCTACATTTCAGCCATGCCAGCGAGAAACTACAAGCGGAGAAAACATTAGGCCAGCATCCCGTATCCAGCATCCAGCATCCTAATATGTCTAACGCCGCCCATGCGCACTAAGATGCGCGCACTCGGTGGGCGGGGCTATGGACTGCTATGTACCCAACAATCCGCACTTCGGCCTGGTCGATTATGGCCACGGCCTCTGCTGCGACCCCCTCCAGCCGTGCAATTGTCTCGAGAATCAGTTGCGCGAGTTCCCGACGGATTGTTGTCAGGTAAACCCACCGATGTGATAGTGCTTTCCTTGAGTGACCAAAAGTTGAACTGTTTAAACCAGTGCTTCAAAAATTATGTTGTACTTAGGCCCAGTGAAGTTGTAGGTACGAGAAGAGTCAATAGGCAAGAGTCAATAATAAAATATGCTATAGTTTTAAAATTGGGTCATTTCAAAGTGTGAACAGAATCCAAAATTAGTACCTACCTTCGACCACTTATACTATCAAATGGATCACCTATCTGACCTTATTAATATAGGGAAAAATAAACCATGGCTTTCGAAAAAATAAAATAAGTATAAGTCAATCTATCTAATCAGTCTGTATGATCCTATTTTTGCAGTCCTATTTAGTAAGGTAGTAAAATTACAGCTATAAGAATACAAAAAGCTGAGCATAGAACCTTCTTCTTCACATAGGAGTTATAAAACAAAGTTGCTTTTCGCCGTCTGTACGCTTAGAACTTTTAACCCGATTTGAACTCTTCGTTAACCTTTTCCTTAACCTCTTTCGTTTAACGTTATCTTCAATAGACAGACTGATTCAAAAAGGTTTCCATTAAGATTTTATACTGAAATCAACAACTCAACTCTCCAAACAGCAGCAAGAGCAAGACAACTGTTGCCCCGAGAATGGAACGGAAGAGCTGAACGCCTTGACGGACCCCATCGGGCCTTGCGACGTCCTCGGAGAAGACGTGAACGAGGGGTGGCCGGTCGAAGACATGGGCTCCTTCTCGCTGCCACCGCTGGAGCTGGACCCGATGCCCGCCCTGTTCCCCTTCTCACCATGCCCTGGGTATAAGTGAGTGTTTGCTAAATGCTGTAAGCTGTTTGGACTTTGCTAGTTATAGGCTAGAGGTAGTGCCGGATTTATATTTTTTATGAGTGTAAGCCACTTTATTTCTGCCGCCCATGTAGTTACATATCCTCTGAAATCAAGTGACCGTCCTCTGAAATTTGCCGCCCCTAGGCCGCGGCCTATATGGCCTAGGCATAAATCCAGGACTGGCTGGCTAGAGGTATTTTAATGTCTATTTCTTTGTTTGATGCTGTAGGTTAGTAATTAAAGTGTGAACATAATCAGAGGCTGTAATAAATATTTCAATGTAGCTACGGGTTTTCTGTAGGAAAGTATAAAAAATATTATTATCTGTCTCAAAAACTAACATTTAAACGATATTTTTTTGTTACATACTTACTAGGTATTTTTGTAATTACATTAATTATTTAATTTAGTTGCTGTTGATTTCATTGGATATTATTGCATTAATAAAAATGATATAAAACGCTCTTACAATGAAAATAATAATTCCAGATATTTGCGTCAGTCGGTACCGCCGCAACGCCGACGGCTGATTTATAATCTTACCATTTACTATTGCTTAGATATTTATCATAACTAAGTATCGAAATTTGTCCTGTCATGCTAAATTCCTATCAGCTTTCGTATAAGTATATGGTCAAAAAAAGAAAATAAATGAAAGACGCTCAATATTTCTGAATGCCTTTTAATAATTTTATCATCGTTAGGTGTAAAAAGCATGATGTATTATATAATAGAAAAACCATTGCATTAGTAAAATGCTAAATTAAAAAAAATGAAAGTATACATAATATATTAAAATGTTTCGTAGACGTGTGCTACACAGTGCTACGGTTAACTACTGCTACGCAATTGTGCTACGTCTATTTCGTAGGCGAACCGCTACGGCTTTTACTAGCCCCTACGGATTTAATCTTCACGTTTTTTCAACAATGTTCTAACCTATAGGTATATTCAGGATTTTAACAGATAGTAAAGAACGCTTCATATTATAGGAATAATTGTTAAGTTTATTTCCAGCTCTTCTCAGGAAAAACTACCGTCCGAACCAAGAATGTGTTTGTAATGGTATTTAAGTAAAAAATAACATTATTGATCTATATCATAGATTTATTTTATTCGGAAAACGGAATTGATTGAATATCGTTGTTTTAACAAACCATAGCAAGATAAACTTTGTTTGAAATTGACAATTTATTAAGTAAATGCAATACTAGCAGATCCCCGCGATTTCAATTAATTGAAAAAAAAATGGAATAAGTAATAACCGTTGGGTAGTCAGTAGGTACCTACATAAAATATTTTTTTTATCTTACATCCAGATTATGACTTTATAAAGTGTAGACAATATATCAAAATAAATTATGTATTTATTTTTATTTAAAACAGATATTTTAGTTTTTTAGAAAACAATTTGATTTGTACTTGAACTTGAACACGTCATTACTGGGAAGTTATTTTTTCTAAACCTAAAATTTTCTATTTTTTTTATTTAAAATAGTTTTACACATATATTCAATTTAACAACACAGCAAAATCGGTTACAAAATATCTAAAGGACGACGGTCGATAATGGATGTACTGAGACTAATGCCTGACGTCCACTGACAAAGAGAAGCGATAAGATATGAAAGCTATATTTTATAAGCTTTACAATGTGGCTTTTAAGCTTTTTATACTAGGTTATTATACACTTATTTAATGTCTGGGATAAATAATTGGTAGAAGTTTTTAAAAATAATACGTTATTTATTTAACGCCTACTATTTAAAGTTTTCATTTACACCTGTGTTTTATCTAGTAAAGTAGCTTTTTATCATATGGGTACCTACATAGAAGGTAGATATAATATACCTACCTATATAATCTCACAATATTACGTCGTATTATAAATATTTCACTTTAAGTTAATGACATCTTTCAGTGACTTGATTTTCAATAATATGTTTAACTATGAAATAAAATGTCTACCGATTTATATTTTATAGTATTGTTAACGCTACAGTTAGCGTTCATTGGACGCTCAGTTTTACACGTTCCGTTATTTTAGCAGAACAAACACATCCGAATGCCGAGAGCGAGGGGGAGGGGAAGCAGCGGACGTCCTGCTCTCTCTCAAACACGCCGTCGTCCATGGAGACTGCGCCTCAGAGTCCGTTCACCCACAGGTATAACCATCTCTTTCACTCCTACCCACTCCTTATTACATCAAACAGTGATAGCTATATGATTAAAGTTCCTAGAGTCCCGTGCGTGCAAGGGGTGGAAAATTGTAAAGAAAATCCTATGTACGCCCCAAATCGCTGTAAAATTATTCCAATTAATAATATAGGGTTGGTATAGGGTTTTAATCTCGGGAATAGTAAGGCTTCGTTACTTCAACGGATTATATTCTAAGAGGGATGAAAGATGTGGATGATATTAGTTTCAGAATATGGGTTATTAAAAAGTAAAAAAATAGTTTTAGAGTGAACCTTACCTATTCTGACTTGACTGCAGTATCTTTGAAATCTGCGGAATAAGTTAGTGTTTAACCGATGTTTTCTTATACGAATAATACCCATCTAATCTTTCTTAAACATAACTAAAGAAAGAAGAAAAGAAAATTTATTGCTCGAGGATATATTTGTTTGATATTTACATTTTCACCATATACGATCTGCCATTTAAAAAAAAGTAATCAATTAAGTGATGCGACTGTCAAACTCCATTCAATAATCGACTAATTAATAAAATAAAGTGCATCTCACAGATGATGGTCAACAGTGGAAGCGGGTACCCATACTACGAGCACTATGGGGGCGCTCCACTCTTCCCGACTATGAGTGTGAATGTCTCCATGAATATGACTATGCATGGCTGCCCTCCGGATCAGTTGTGCTCGCAGGTTTGTGGTGGACTTGTTTTTTTTTACGACCAGCGGCACGTGTCGGAGTATTTATGAATTCGCTGGTTTTGTGGTTGAGTTGGTTAGTTTTGTAAGTACCTTGGTATGATATTATATAAATGAAATAACTGTAAATTAGGTAGTTACTAATTAAGTATTTGAGTGCCCATTAAATTTGGTAAAAAAAATTGGTTTTCGAACATAAATGTTTTAGAATATAATCAGCGTAGGTGTATTTTTATATATAACAAAATCGATGTATTTTATTTATTTACTTTTTACTAATTAGTTGTATTTGTTTACTTTAGTAATATATATGTTATATGGCATAATTTTATTATTGCCAGGTGCAATGGAACCAGAACGCATCATCACCGGTAAACGTCGTGTACCCTCAAACCCAGAACGCCATCAGCCCAACGTCCTACCCATCTGCCACTTATTCCTTCACTGCTGACTTCAGAGCACCAACTCAGTCTGATCCTCTCATAACAGCCACCTCCACCTTTAAACCGATTATACCGAACAATCAAAAACCGAATTCAAACTACATCTTTCAACAAAAGCCAAATTTCTCCAGTCAGAAAACGATAGGTCAGGTTAAGAGGTCACCTTCGAAGTTGTATATGCAAGAGGCTCAGAAAGAGCAGAATATGGGTGGAGGGTATAGTATCCTGAATCACCAGGGGCAGATGCATCCCCAGGAGTATGGATATTCGCCTTGCGTTGCGTCTGGAAAAGTTCAAGTGAGTTTCATTTGTTTTTTTATCGCACTTTAGAGAAATTTGGCGTAAAGGGCTTTTACTTACATCGTCCCCTTCACTTCCGATAGCTGAAGGAACTTATAAGCTTTCAATTCCATAGCAACAATAGAACCCTTGATTTTGAGATTTTCGTTTATTTCGTGTACGCATAATGTTTATAACTTCACGCGTTATATTTTATAGAAAAAGCTTTAAAATCTATTATGTTTATAATAGAAAAAATATGTTATTATGTTAGCATTATGATAGATCGTACCATACATTTTTAAACGGACTTAGCTTCAAATTGCTTTTACACGTACCTATACGAAAACAAATAACACTGTAGGAGCATAAACATATGGTGGTGGTTTATTTAAATCTATATAAACTTAAATAAAATAAAAACTTTATTATTCTTAACCTATCACTTGAGAACGTCTAGACCGATTTGAAGTCCAAAACTTATTTTAAATCAGGATGAACTAAAAGCCCTTTTCAGATCTAAGTGGTGGCTAAATAAAAAAAAAAAAACAAAATGAATTCCCCATTCACAGGTGGGAGCTCTAAGCGGCTGTTCAGAAGACGACGAACAGAAGCCTAATTTGTGCCGGATCTGCGGGAAAACTTACGCTCGACCCAGCACATTGAAGACACACCTTCGGACCCATTCCGGTGAGAGACCGTACAGATGTGGGGACTGCAACAAGAGCTTCTCACAAGCTGCCAACCTGACAGCTCATGTACGCACCCACACTGGACAAAAGCCTTTTAGGTTAGTATCATAAATTTTTACAAGCCGGCTGGACCCTGACTTTCAAGCGGCCAGTTTTGATGTTTTTAAAATATGAGTATAAATATCTGACTAGTAGTTCCAATTTTAGACAGGAAAAAGAAGGAAGTGCTAACAAATTTATTTGATGTTTGATCACAGGTGTCCAATTTGCGATCGCCGTTTTAGCCAAAGTTCCAGTGTGACGACACACATGAGGACACATTCCGGAGAACGACCTTACCAGTATGTTTTTCGATCCTAATCCCAAGTTAATACCTATTATAAATGCGAAAGTAACGTATCTGACTGTCTCGCTTTCAAGCTACAACTACAGAACCGAGGTAATCTCCCGGGTACGCAGGTGAAACCGCAGAGAACCATTAGTTTGATATAATGTATTAATCGAAAAAAAATAACACAATAGTTTAATAAAAGAATTATGCTTTGAGCCCATTCTTCTTATTATATACCTATATACCGATAATCGCAGAACTTTAAAATAGTCAACTGAATCAGATTTTATTTTTAAGCTTGTTAGTATTCTTTACAGATGCCGATCTTGTAAGAAGGCGTTCTCCGATAGTTCAACATTGACGAAGCATCTCCGCATACATTCAGGCGAAAAGCCGTACCAGTGTAAATTGTGTTTACTCAGGTAAGCAATTCAATGAAAAACAAATGTGTAGGACTTTGTAGGACTGATTTCAATATTAATAACAATACACTTCAAACCTGCGCCCTTAGCTATATTCAAAATACATAAATCTTTTAGATATCGACTTTAGTAATAGTATTATTTATTCTTCCACAGGTTCTCTCAGTCAGGTAACCTGAACCGCCACATGAGGGTGCACGGCAACATGTCAGGCGGCATGCTCGGCTGACACTTACAGACCTGCGGCTTGGCCGTCCCCTCACGCCGACTGTATCTGGACTTTGACAGCCGATAGGGCAATTGTAGCCGGGAAGTGAAACTCGTAACAGTCTGGTCACACTTAATATAGCATTATTTTATAATTAAAAAACAATAAGTACTGCTGTAAGAGGTGAGATTAGGCCGTCTGCGATTAGGTATTCCACAAAACACATGTATAAGTGTGGAGAAAACTTTGACCCACTGGAGTCCTATCGTAACGCCAGATTTAAAACAGTAGAGAATGGTAACAAAGTACGATTAAATAACTCTACTGTTAAGATAGATAGTGGTAAAGCTCCTATATCATTGGGAAATTGGGGATATATTATTCAATGCTTCACCTCCAACGAGTCAATTTGCATTACGTGTTTATTATTCTACTGTCGCGTATTTTATTAAAATACGCGTTTGCTGTCTTGATACGCGTACGGCACTTAATTCTGGATTAGGATATATAAAATAGTACTTGAAGCTTCAATTGTACAATTTAACGAACAGGTTATACGACCACGTCGTGTTTAGGGCTACTTAAAATTGCCACGCTTTTAATTAAAATATCTCGATTAATATTTTTCAATAACAAATGACGGTTTCGTATAATAATGCCATTTGAAAGATATCGCTCGAGATATTGCGAACGCTTCTACGCCAATGTTATAAATAGAAATAATTGTAAATATTTGTAGGTATTAAATATGTAAATATGCACTTACATTTAAGACTAAAATTGTATTTCTACCAGTATTGCGTTGATCTAGTCACTTGGATAATCTTTTGTAACATAAGTTTTTAGGGTAAGAATGAAATAATGAACTCAAGTATAACCATTAAGAACAATAATGTGACAGTATATTCGTTGATGTAAATTTAATGTTGATTTTGCAATGTTTGAAACATGTACGTTACCTATAGTTTGGCACAGAAAAAAAAGTTCTGCAGTTTTAATGAGTTCAATTGTTTATACTTTTAACATAGCATAGCACATCAAAATAAATTAGAGAAATTGTAAAACAAAGTGATAATATCCTAATAAAAATAAATAAAGACACATTATCTCTTTTACATTTATTGGTCATCCCACCCTATATTTCCTTACTACGTAAAGTGACGTGCAATAAGGTTTAGCTATACTCGACAAAAAGATTTAATTTTCTGCTGTTGAAGTCGATTAATATGGCAATACATTGCCCATAAGTCGATTCTTTTAACAATGGTTCCCGTCTCTAAACTATCAATTTTCTAGTTTGGTTGGTTTTGACACATCATGAATTCATGGTTTCACCTCAATTTTACATCGGAATTTCTTATTAGATAGAGCATTTTACGTGTAAAGTGGTGCTTAGTTCAATCAATTTATTAATACAGTTACCGCTAACTGTGACTGGCTCACGGCATCTCGCGTATATTTTGTTATTTTGGTACGCGACGAAAGTTGTTGCTCTACAATTCTTTTTGATTACAGTAAATCGTTAATTTGCGTGTAAATATGACTGAAAGTTCACCGGACGAACCGAATTCGCATCGAAAGAACTTTATATGTGGAGTTGTTGAAGGTAACGTATGCTTTTACAACAGTAGGAATGCAAATATAGGCAATATGGCGTATAGGCATCCTATACTTATATTTTTGCTATCTAAGTATGTAACGGAGTGAATGACCTAAGCTGAACTATTACAGGCTTCTACGGTCGACCATGGACTACCGAACAAAGGAAAGATCTGTTTCAAAAGTAAGTTATATTGCCTAAAAATACCTAACCTACTACTAGATAGAAAAAAAAACATTTCTAGTTTTTGGATGTCAGACTAGAGACAGTAGAAAGTAATGATGTTATTGGGAGTGGTTCTTCACAATAGTTGATAATCAAATGGTTATACAGTCATACATTCCAACTATATAATAAAATAGATACTATACTTTTGGGTCAGTTATTTTGTTCCTAAATTGTATAGGTACCTCATTTGTGACACACTCAGATTATGGCTATTCTACATTAACAATCTAATGTTATTACCATTATAAATATTAAGAGACTAACTGTAGACTTTCTGGTCAAAAAACATCTGATATCACTCAAAAAGGCATAGTAAACATAACCTACCTTAACTTAATTGTCATTTTAACTAATATATTGACTTTTATATATATAATAGGCTGAAGAAATGGGGTATGGATATGTATGTCTACGCTCCAAAAGACGACTACAAGCACCGGGCATACTGGCGGGAACTCTACACAGTAGAAGAGGCGGAACACCTCACATCCCTGATAACGGCAGCTAAAGACCAGGGGATAATATTCTGCTATGCATTATCACCTGGCCTGGACATCACATACAGCAGCCAGAAAGAGATAACAACATTGAAGAGAAAGTTGGAACAGGTGATTGACAATTTGATTTGCTTGTCAGATGGTTAGATAACATCCCTAACTGCAAATTACTAGTTTTGGGTTTTTATTCCCATACATTAGTATGAATAAATATGTTTTGTTTGGTTGTAAATAGCGATATATCTAAATAGTTATTTCAGCTTTGTATGCAATCAGATCCAAATCAAACCGATTGGATCTGATTAGATTGGATTAATAATCAAAACATATATACCTAATATATATATGTTATATAACATATATATGTTATGAAAATGTAGGAAAAGTTGTCAAAAACCTTGTATTCTATATCAACATACTATTCTTATTATTGTATTTGATAACTTTTTTTACCTATACTACTATGCAAGAAAATAGTAAACAATACGATGGTTACAGGTGTCCCAATTTGGTTGTACCTGCTTCGCACTGCTGTTTGATGACATTGAGCCTGAGATGACTGAGTCTGACAAACAGATATTCCAGAGCTTCGCTCATGCTCAAGTAAGTATCTCTATTTCAATCTGTGACCTTAGAAACTTAATAATTTTAGAAAACACTTTTGTAAAATAATAATACATAGTCTCAAAAACAGTGTTAACTGGTGTACTAGCATGTCTTCCAACCTTCATATGTACAAGAGTTTCTGTTTAATTAATTTTTTCTTAAACATACCAGCTTTTACTAAGTAAATTATATTACATTATTTACAGTGTCACTATCACTACATAAAACAAAAAGTCCCATGCTGCAACTGTCTATAAGGGACTTTTGCAATAATCTCAAAAATAGCTTATCGGATTTTCATGTTGAATATTTCACTAATAGACAGAGTAATCTATGAGGAAACTTTAAGTCTGTATATTGTTAAGATATCCTGTAAATTTGTTAAATAGTTAATTAGTTGAATATTTAATTGGTGTTTTGTAGCATCCTTTTGAATCTAAGGCTTGTTTAACTAGAAATAAAAATGCGTTTGTATTTCCCCAGGTGTCAGTAACAAATGAGATCCACCAGCATCTCGGCTGTCCCCGTTTCCTCCTCTGCCCCACGCAGTACTGCTCGACTAGGGCTGTGCCAACGGTCAACAGTTCTGAGTACTTGAACACATTGGGAACTAAGTTGTCGCAGCAGATTGATATTATGTGGACGGGTAAGAGAAAATTGTTTGCTGGTAATCTTTGGCTTTCATTAAGCTTAGAAATTTGTTTGTAGTAACCTTCACTCCTATAAGTATATGGGGATAAAATATAGCCTATGTTACTCCTTGATAATGTAGATTAAGAATTAGTCAGATACTACTACCTACTCATATAATAAGTGCGAAAGTTTGTGAGTATAGATGTATATTTGTAACTCTTTCAAGTCAAAACGGTTGAAGGGATGGCGATGAAATTTGACACAGAGTTAGAATATATTCTGGAATAACACAAAGGCAACATTTTATCCCGGTAAAATGTAAGATGCTCCAGTAGCGCGGGTGAAACCGGCAGTCACTAGTTAGTATTTGTAGCGTCATTAAAGCTATGCCATTGATACTTAAGTTCAACTTAATAAAGGGTTAATGAACTCTACGCCATACACACATATGTTGACAACACGTCTAGTTTTCCATTCACATGTAATGACATGACATGAATTATAAAGAAGAAAACTTTGGTTGTAAAAAATAGGCTCAAAAACTACTGGACCGTTTTGAAAAATTCTTTCACCATTCGAAAGCTACATTATCCACGAGTAACATAGGCTATATTTTATCCCTGTATTCGCACGGGAACGGAAACTACGCGGGTAAAACTGCGCGGAGGCAGCTAGTTAAGAATAAAATTAGGTAAAAAAGGACATTAAGTCAAAATAAATATTATCACACATTTATATTCTTCTCTAAAACCTAACTAACAAATAATGTTTTCTTTCCAGGTCCAAAAGTGATATCGAAAATACTAACAACAGAATGCATAGAGGAAATAACTCAAGTGCTGCGCCGCCCACCGGTCATCTGGGACAACCTGCACGCCAACGACTATGATCAGAAGAGGATCTTCCTTGGTAACTACCCTCTTATTCTCAGCAAAAGCTACCTTCCTAACCGAGTATTAGACTCGATGCTTCAAAAGGCCTGTGAAGGCGTATTTGAATTAATATATATATTTCATTTCACTGTGTGAAATTAAAAACAGATCTAATTTACATAAATTTACCTTGTTATGCACTTTGCTGTTACATACGTCGCAAGCCATAAATTAAAGTATATTAAACAAGCGACCCGCCCCAGCTTCGCACGGCTTATACATCACATTAGAAATCTCCAAAATTGACAGTGTTTCTCTAACATATGCATGTATTGTATATAAAATCCTTCCTCTTGAATCACTCTAAAAAATTGCATCAAAATCCGTTGCGTAGTTTTAAAGATTTAAGCATACATACGAATATAGGGACAGAGAAAGTGACTTTGTTTTATACTATACTAGTGGCTCCCCGCGGTTCACCCGCGTTCCCGAGGGTCCTTCAATTTTCCCGGGATAAAAAGTATCCTATGTCCGTATCCTGGTTTTAACCTACCTCCCCACTAATTTTCAGCCAAATCGGCCGTTCTTCTATACTAATATTATAAAGAGGAAAGATTTGTTTGTTTGTTTGTAACGAATAGGCTCCGAAACTACTGGACCGATTTCAAAAATTCTTTCACCTTTGGAAAGCTACATTATCCCCGAGTAACATAGGCTATATTTTATCCCTGTATTCCTACGGGAACGGGAACTACGCGGGTAAAACCGCGCGGAGGCAGCTAGTATGTTATAAATAGTGTAACTAACACAACTTTTTTTTATTTATATAGATAGTGATAACTGTATGTATAATGTTCATTCCAGGGCCGTACTGCGGAAGGTCACCAGAACTGATACCCCTACTGCGCGGTGTCCTCACTAATCCCAACTGCGAGTACAACGCCAACATGATCCCGATCCGGACCCTGGCGCACTGGGCCAGCTGCACCTTGGATGCTCCTGCGCAATGTAACTCTACTTTTATACTTTGTCTGGATGTAATTATCTATATAAATACTAGCTGCCGCCCCGCGGTTTCACCCGCGTAGTTCCCGTTCTCGTTCCCGTGATCGCTTAGGGGTATGAAAAATAGATGTTAGCCGATTCTCAGACCTACTGAATATGCATATAAAATTTCATAAAAATCGGTCAAGCCGTTTCGGAGGAGTTTAATCACAGACACCGCGACACGAGAATTTTATATATAAGATGTATTTAAAAGTAGTATATCAGCTATCTGGTTACCATAACACTAGGTCTGCTTAGTTTGGAATCAGATTGCCCGTGTGTGAAAAATGATCAGGATATTTATTTATTTATACTAGTGGCTCCCTGCGATTTCACCCATCTTCCATTTTCCCGGGATAAAAAGTCATGTCCTTTCTCAAGCTCTAGACCATCTGTGTACCAAATTAAGTTTACCTCTTTATAAAGTGATTTTTTTCTGTTTCAATTAATACACATGATTTAAAGTAAGTTTTACAACACTGACAACTTAGCCCAATGTTGCCATAGAGGCAAATAAAATGGAGAAAAGATACAGAGGGAGAAAATATAATGATATAGATGATAATATGTGTATGTAAATTGTTGTTTTTTCTAGTGGAAGCAGTGTCGTGGGATATCAAGTTAGAGCGAGAGAGCGAATCCGGTGTGTGTGATGATGAAGCACCTCTCACTCTTGGGAAGCATGTCTACCATCATCGGCAAGCTCTTAGGTAATTAAGAAACTTAAGGCCTTCATATGCAATCAAATATTTTTATTGATGATTTTATGAATGGCCCTTGACCCTAATGCTCGGCTTAAAGCTTTCATATGCAATGAAATATGTTTATTTATGATTTTATTAATGGTTGATTCTAACACTCGGTTTGGATGGTTGTTTTTGCTGAGATTAGCTGTCAATATTTTCTAAACATAGACAAAAAGTTATCGTAAATTCATCCATTAATCCCTTGTTGCCTATTTTTTATTGGTCCCTCTATAAAATCTATATGTAATATTTCTACATTTTAGCAAAATTATGTATTGTCATTTTATCTCAATCATTTGAATTTTCGACTATCTATTACGAACGAGAAAACACCTTTTTAAAATAATTTAACTACAATATATTTCCTATTACATTAGCACAATGCCCAACTACAATATCAAAACTATATAGAAGATTAATATAAATATATACCTTTACAGACACGCCATAACCGAATGGTTGCCAGAGTTCTCCATACCGAAGACAGCTCAAGGTCCCGTCATTAAACCACAGCCACCAGTCACAAGTATTACAAATATTGATTATTATTATTTTAATGGTTTAATATATTTTAAGTGATCTGTATCAAGGTGATTATCTCGATATATAGACATATAAATCATGAATTTGTTTGTGTGAGTTTAAAAATAATGATACTATTAAATACATGCATATATCAACCTATCCGCAGAACAAAGTTCTATGTGACTTTGAACCCAAACAACTTTTATTGTATGTTTATGTCTACAATTAGGTACCTATATTTTAATAAACGGATAGTAATGTAGTATCAATTCCCTAAACCGATTAAAAAAAAGTTACGGTAAAAATCGTAAAATATGTTGCTGTTGCTGTGCCTTATTAATAAATAAATAAATAAATAAATATGTGCAAATCAAACTTTAAATCACTCTTCTCTAAAGTAGGGACTTGGCAGATAGAACTTTGTTCTACGGATAGGTCGAATATAGATATTTACATCCAGATACAAATATTGAAAATGGTATTTAATAAAAGGTCTAACAAGTTTCACTGCAGTCTCACTAAGGTAAGGTAAGACGAATAGCAGGGCTTTCACTAAAACTATGTTATTTGTGAAAGAGTATAACTATTAGTCACCATGTACATAACACCATATTAGTTTTATTGATATTATTGTGTAATTTTCGTTTTTCAGATTTAATTTTTTAAGCATTATTTTATATCATTTAAAAAAACCTTCTACCACTATAATCATACCCATAATATTACAGAAAGGGACACTACTCTTTCCATGCAATTCTTAACTCCCGTCCCTTTCTACCATGTTTTTTTTAAAATTATATAATACTAGTGGCTCCCCGCAGTTTTACCCGCGTACCCTCGAGATCTTCCATTTTGCCGGGATAAAAAGTAGCCTATATCCTTTCTCAGTCTCTAGACTATATGTGTACCAAATTTCATATAAATCAGATCATTAGTTTAAGCGTTAAAGCGATACAGATAGAGTTACTTTCTATATAATATTAGTATAGATTTTCGCCCTCCACGAATAGGCCAGGCAAAACAATAAAAACATGAAACTGACACAAACAATAAGTCTTTCTGCCCGCAGTGCCACAGGTGCCAATAGTGCCCATACTGCCTTCCGTGAACACCTGCATGTCCCTGGTGACTGCCACAAGCAACACTTCGACGACCAGCACAGCTGACATGACACCAGCGATACCCACTGTGAACACAAGTCAGCTTCAAGCTCTGGCTGAAGTATGCTCAGCAACTCCTGATCGTCCGATACTGTCTACTGGGGTGAGTTGATACCTGGTGATGGAGTTATGTGGATAAATAATTTGGTAGCTCTAGTAGCTCTAACTATACAAATACTAGCTGTCTAGCGCTTAACCCGCGTAGTTCCCGTTCCCGTGATCACAGGGTATCAAAAATAGATAGTAGTCGATTCACAGACCTAATGAATATGCATATAAAATTTCATAAAATCGGTCAAGCCGTTTCGGAGGCATATGGTACCTAACATTGTGACACGAAAAGATGTAGTTGAATAATGATTTGGATTTTTACTTTGTCCATGGTTAGATTTGATAAAGTCATAATTTTCTAAATTTATTAATCTAGTGGGATTAAAATCATGTAAAGCAGTAAATACTGACTATATTAAATATATTTACAAAAGACGCTGAAATCTTGTCTGTGAAGCCCGGATCATTTTGTTAATTTCACTATCTACAAAAGCATCTTGTCGTTTATCATAAATCCAAGAATGATTCCAATACATAGTCAATTTATTCTCATTTTAAACCTAACATTCTTTCCAGGTATCACAAATAGAGAACTTCAATCCAGTATCAAATCCAGTGATGAACTCCTTAGTGTCACCAACAAAGGTGATCCTCAATGAAGCTATCCAGAACCCCATCATACCGATGGCCAGCTCCAACATTTCCTTACCATCAGAGATACCGGTGTCCACCTTACCCGTACCGATACTTGGTATCAAGTCTCTAGAAGAAAAACCAGATCAGAATATGGACAAAGTGATAGATACAAATGAAACTTCCAATGATAGTGTTCTAGAAAGTGGTTTTGAAGAGTTGAAGAAGGAAGAAGAAGGAGATAATATCATTGTGGATGAATTGGAAGCCGTTGGAGAGGGACAGCAGAATGGTGATATGAGTATTGGTGGTAAGTCATGTTTTTATGTAGAATCTTGTATGTCAATTAAGTAAAGGGATTTGAGATTGAGAAGGTAATGTTTACCATAATATTGCATTATAAAGCAGTTTATAAATTACTTAAGTACACATACATTTGGATACAAGCAATTAAGGCAACGCTTAGCTGTCTCCATGTTAAATTAATTATTGAGGTTAATGGAGTAAATAAAACATACCTACTATAAATGGTAACTTAATAAAACCTTTAATAAAACTTGCGATTATTAGTTTTATATATTTTATACAAACTCTTATAAAAATGCAATGTTATGTGCAAGTATAACTTATAATGATAATAATGAAGAAAATTACTCATATTATTCTACAGATACTCCGCAAACGCTAAGTCCTAGCCGCCCGTCCATACCGGAAGTGGGAATGGAGGCCTTGGACGTGGACCCTCCATCTAACACCGCGACCGACTCTGATATCGTCATGAATGATGGCATGAGCGAGGTATGTTCCTGATTTACATACATACATGATTTCCTACATTTATACTTAAAAAAAACAATTTTTATCACTTAAGCCAGCAAAGCTGAGAATTAAGCGATTAAGAATAAAAATACCAAATTTAAATAGTCTGACAACATTTGAGACAGCTTTAACACTTGTTTGATAGATAATGTAAACATCTCGAATTGATGGCTAATTCCTAAGTCCTAGACACAGAATAAACAGTTTTGATAATTTACGACCTGTGAAAATTAGACCTTACTGCCATCCTATTTTCTAAGAATGCTCAGGATCATCGACTAATGATGATGTTTGTTACAGAACGGTTCAATGCAGGTGGAACCGAGCAACAGTCCAATCAGTACAGACATGATGGTAGAACCTACGGAAACCATAGAGCCAGCAGACGAGTGAGTTTCTTGTTCATTCTTATGGCATAAAAACGTTAATATGTTGAAAGGTTGGCACTTTGATTGTCAACATCATTATCAGATGTTAAAATATTATATTAACGAAATTAAAATCTACATATACATTTTTTTGTAAATATAATAGGCTCCGAGACTACTAGGCCGTTTTGAATAGTTCTTTACCAACTATCAGGGAGTGATATTAGTTATATTTTATCCCTGTATTCCTACGGGAACGGGGACTATGCAGGTGAAACCGCTGGTAAAAAGCTAGTGTAACCTATATTGTGGAGCGTAGTTCTCGATAAAGGCTCGTCAACACCTGATCTTGCTGATAGATTTCCAATCTATACCCCCTGCAATTTACTGCTTGTTTCAATAAAGTACCCCTTGTACAGGCCTGTCGAAAACCCAGTATTGCCTGAAGAACCAAACGCATTAGTGTGCGACGACTTAATGCTCCTCTGCGACTTGTTCTACTTGCCGTTCGAGCACGGCGCTCGCGGCTTGCGGCTGTTACACGACTTCAACTGGCTAACTACACACGCAGCCAGCCTTCTACCTAGGGGAAACAAACCTGAGGTATTTCATTAACTTTATATAAGATAAATAATAGTTATTATAATATAGGTGTTTATAGACAAGTAGTATGAAAATCTACACTTCGTACCCATTACATGTATAAGGAATGTTAATAGTCTAAGAATACTCCCTTGTGGGACACCTTACTGAATAAAATGGTTTAATAGATATGTGATTCTAGTATTTTATGTTATTCTGATTTTGTGTGTGATCTGTTGTTTTCCTGTTAGTTATCATTGAAATATATATGTACATGCATTTTACAGAGAAGAATAATATGGTCAAAATAGTCAAAAGCCTTTCTTATGTCAGTGAAAAACGCAATGGCCGGAAATTTAATATGCGTGCTATTTACTTCTTTTTAAATAAGATTCTGTTTTTCAATGGCTTAGTGTCTTTTGGTATCGACAGCGCACGTTTCTGGTATTCATTTAAAAATCTACAAATCAATGCTCGCTATACGACGACGAAACCTGTAACCGCTCTTATAGCTAGACCACATTTAACTGCTGCTTTGTGTATCTGTGATAGCTATGAAGTGGCTGAGTAGGTAACACACCGACTCAACATGAGGCTCAAATCCTATGTATGCCCCCTACATTTTGAGTTTTAGAAGGGATCCTTCATGAAATTCACACCACTGATTTTCATGAAGGAAAACATCGGGATTAAATGAAATGTCATAATTAAAGCCATGTTCGTTTCGGCCTCCATTGTGGACTATCCCCAAAACCCTTTCGTTGAGGGGCTAGTGGTCTTACAATGTTAATGTTATATAGACGAGCGAGTGGCGGCGTCGTCGCGCTCGGTTCTCGTGGTGGGCGGCGCGCGTGCGGCGCGCGGCGCGGCGGCTCGGCGCGGCGCGGAACCGCGAGCTGCACGCCGAGCTGCATCCCTACCTGTGGGATCTGTGCGCTGTGCTGGCGCTGCTCGACGCCTTCCTGCGGTGGCTTGGTGAGTTTGTACTTGCAGCTGTACTTGTAGCTACATCTCCAACTGGGCTTGTAGTTGCAGCCCTACCTGTGCGCCGTGCTGGCGCTGCTCGATGCCTTCCTGCGGTGGCTCGGTGAGTTTGTACTTGCAGCTGCATCCCTACCTGTGGGATCTGTGCGCTGTGCTAGCGCTGCTCGATGCCTTCCTGCGGTGGCTCGGTGAGTTTGTACTTGTAGCTGCATCCCTACCTGTGGGATCTGTGCGCTGTGTTGGCGCTGCTCGATGCCTTCCTGCGGTGGCTCGGTGAGTTTGTACTTGTAGCTGCACGCCGAGCTGCATCCCTACTTGTGGGACTTGTGCGCTGTGCTGGCGCTGCTCGACGCCTTCCTGCGGTGGCTCGGTGAGTTTGTTGCATGAGACTGTACTTGCAGCTACGGCTGTGTCTGAAGTCTTAGCTGTACCTGGGACTGTATATAGAGGCGGACCTGCAACTGTGCTTGTAACTGCACCTGCAACTGTATCTGCAGCTGGACCTGTGACTATATTTGGAGCGGCTATACTTTTAGATGGATCTGCAACTGTGTCTGTGCTTGTAGCTGGACTTGCAACTGTGCTTGTAGCTGCGTCGTATGTCTATACTTGCAGCTCCATCAGCATCTTCATCTATACTTGTAGCTGGACCTGCAACTGTACTTGTAGCTACGTCTGGGTCAGTATTTTTGCTACGTCTGTGACTGTACTTGTAGCTGCACTTGCAAATGTGCTTGTAGTACGTCAACACTTGTACTCGCAGCTGCGTTTGTGTCTGTACTTGTAGCTGGACCTGCAACTCTACTTGTAGCTGCGTCTGTTCTTGCAGCGGCTCCTGCATCTATGCTTGCTACTGCGCTTGCGTCTGTACTTAGAGCTATATCATCATCAACGTTTGCGCTAGAGTTACACGATTGGAATGCTAATAATAATTCGACTAAACCGTTATGTATGTCAGTAATTAATTATTCAACCAGACTCGTAAATTAAAATTTGTTTGTATAGTAAGTACTATATAAAATTTGTCGTTTTAAATCTTAAAATAATGCAGTTAAATTAATATTAAATAATTTTTTTCAGAACTAGGAAAATTTCCGCCCAACATAGCGTCTATTACACAAGGAAGTTATACATGTAAGTTCTATTGTTTTATTATTTTATGTACCTTCTTCTAAATTTCTAGTCCATATTCCTAAAGATCTGATGTTATCCCTTAATATTAAATATATACCTAATTATTACTAGATAATCTTGATGTAAAAAAAAACAAGTTTATTCTATCAATATCTAATCATTTTTTTAGGGTTCTCAAAAGGATGGCGAGAGGCCTTCGAGAGTGGGGCCCAGGAACCGTGGGTGTTCCGCGGAGGTCTAACCGCGGACCTGCGGCGGCTGATACCCGTCGAGTGCGCAACAGACGCGCTGAGGCCCCAACAGCCGCCAGACACGCTGCCCATCACTATACGACCTTATACACCTGCTGATTTACTTGCTGTGAGTGTTACTTTAGTTTTATATAGGTACTACTATCACAGGCACTTATTTATTGTTAGTACCTTCACGAGATACCCCTTACAGACTTGAATTACTGTATGATTACTATAATTTAATTCTTTAGCCCCGCGGTTTCATCCGTAGTTCCTTAGTGAAAGATCATCCTAAAATCTATTGGGAATACATAGGATTTTCAAGGCTAGAGTGAACAGGATTCTTCTGGGCAATCATGCTCCATCTTAGGGTTTGTCAACGTCTTGTATAGACGGATCAGAGACCAGATGTAAGCCCATCATGAATGAAAAAAATCAAGCTTTTAACATTTTGGTTTACAGGTATGTGCGATATGTCATAAGACGTGTCGAGACGGCTCCGACTGTAGCGATCTGTTTCCCAGCGATCTTCAGACATTACCTGCTGATAGGTAAGTCATTGGCTAGTTTAAAATATATCAATGTATCTTTACAGAATTCTAGTGGCTCCCCGTGGTTTCATCCACGTTCCCGGGATAAAAAGTATCCTATGTCCCTCTCCTGAACTATAAATAGTGTAACTAACGCGGCTTTTTTTATATAGAATTGCTTTTTGTGGCATTTTTAGTTCATTTACATTTTAACGCCATCTAGTGGCACTTGAGAACATGAAATTGATAACAAAGATGGCGTCGTAACGACCATTTTAAATAGTGACGATTTTATTCTTATTTTGCTCAGGTTAGTAATGCCATTCCTGGCGTTAGTTCCTGAACTGTGCATGGTGATAGATGATGATGAAGAGGGGCCCAGAGAAGAGGGCGCGGCAGCCGACCTCAATGGTGATAGGGTCAATGGTAAGATATATTTTGCATAAAATTGTGATTTTTTTAATATCCAGCAACTACTTAAAAGTTTACATGCTTAATACTTACATTAAAATATAATAAATTCAGACCCAATAATAGGATTTCACAACATGTATAGAGCAGAAAAATAAACATTTAAACAAGAAGGAAACATTTATATAAGTACTAGTGGCTCCCCGCGATTTCACCCGCGTACCCGGGAGATCTTCCATTTTCCCGGGATAAAAAGTAGCTTATGTCCTTTCTCAGGCTCTAGACTACCTGTGTACCAAATTTCATTTAAATCAGTCGTTTTAGGGTGAAAGCGAGTCAGACAGTGCTACTTTCATATTTATGATACTAGGGCTTACAGAGACACTGGTTTTTTACGAATATATGAAAATGTTTTTAGGTATGAAATCAGAAATAGTTGGGTACGCATGCGCCGCGTTGAACAGCAAAGAACTGTATAAGAGACAAGAGATCGCGTGGATACCGGAGATGTGCCAGAAGTATCCTGAAGAATTGGCCGAGAGGGAAGACCTTAGCCCGGCTGCCAAGGTAAGCAGTTCCTAAACCTTGTACTGGACTTTAAATTGCACCACGATGAGTAAATTTCTTTCGTCATTAAATAGATTTTTGAAAAGTTTGTTATTAATATAGTATTTATCATTGGATATTTCATGCTGATTTTTCACCGTACGTTGGTGACCATTTTTACGTGATTTACACTGATACCTAAAAGCATTTACACTGATTTCAAGAAGGCTTTCGATCGATTTGATCACGTTATTATGCCCCGTAAATTAGGAATGCTTAGGAGTCTTGGGGACTTATTACTGTCGCTGGAGTCGTATCTCAAAAATAGATGGCAGGTTGTAATAATTGGTGGATTCTGATCGAATTTTACTACGGTCACATATGGAGTTCCTCAAGGGTCTCATTTGGGTATTCTTCTCTACAATGTTTACATGTGCGACTTATTTACGTGGTTTAAGTAGAAAGGTGTTGCAGTGTGTTTTTGTTAGAATAATACAAAACTACCCACCTCATAAAAATATTTAAACGATATGTTTAGTTTTAGTTAAGTTTTTGATACTTTATCATTTTATTGTTAATTAGGCTTCGCACAGGTGCAATGCTTATACATCACATTAGAAACCGCCAAAATTTACAGTGTTTTTCTAACATTTTATGCATGTTTTGTATATAAAAACCTTCATCTTGAATCAGTCTATCTAGAAACCGAATCAAAATCCGTTGCGTAGTTTTAAAGATTTAACCATTCATAGGGACAGAGAAAGCGACGTTGTTTTATACTATGTAGTGATTTAGTACCATCGAGCATGTAACCAATAGAGTAGAACTGTTAACAGTTTTGTTAGAAAAAAAAATACGCCAAAACGCTGCGCCGGCCCCTGTGTTCTGATTGGCCGACTCGAGGTCAAGTGTTGCACTAGACGCACACACAGGTCTCTTATTGGTCGCGTACTGTTTTAGTTCGAGCGTGGCTTGCTAAACAAATGGCTCACTATTGCTACTCTATTGGTTACATGCTCGATGTTTAGTACGCTCGATTTGACTAGTATTTTTGACGCTCGATATTTTGACAGGAGTGCATAAAGCACTTCCACCAGTTCAAATGGTCGGAGCGTGCGCCGGCCCACGTGACTCGCGCCCACCCAGCCCTGCTCACGTGCTGCGTGCTGCCCGCGTGTCGCGACCCGCTCGCGCCGGCGCGCCTGCTCGCTGCGTTACTTGCTGCTCTTAGAGCACACGGTGAGGATATACACATACACAAACATAGTACACACATATGGTGAGGACATACACACACAGACACAGCCCAGTACACTACATAAAACATAGTACTCGCTGCTCTTAGAGCCCACGGTGAGGACGTACACACACTACAATACACAGCACACACTACTCGCTGCTCTCAGAGCACACGGTGAAGACATACACACAGTACAGTACACAGCACACACTACTCGCTGCTCTTATAGCACACGGTGAAGACATACACACAGTACAGTACACAGCACACAGTACAGTACACAGCACACACTACATTACACAGCACACACTACAGTACACAGCACACACTACTCGCTGCTCTCAGAGCACACGGTGAAGACATACACACAGTACAGTACACAGCACACACTACTCGCTGCTCTTATAGCACACGGTGAAGACATACACACAGTACAGTACACAGCACACAGTACAGTACACAGCACACACTACAGTACACAGCACACACTACAGTACACAGCACACACTACTCGCTGCTCTTAGAGCACACGGTGAGGACATACACACACAGTACACCACACTACATAGCACATTATGCGCCACCTAATATAAAATAAATGCCACCATATCTAGATCGGCCCAGTTCAACGATTTCCCCACGACATATACATCGCATTATGCAATACGCCGTACGGTCGCGATCTAAAAATGTTTATCAGTTTTCAAATTACATTCTTTATTACACTGTGTGCAGTAAAGCCCAAAATACAATAAAAAAAAATTTATAACATTTTTATAGTTTCAAAAAACGTAATTATGCATGAGTAATTTTATGTTATAATCACAGATATACTTTACTAGTATATTACGAGTGAAACCGGGGAGAACTTCATTTTCCCGTGATATAAAGAAGCCCATGTATTCCAAATTTTATCTGATTCCGTTCTGTAGTTTTTGCGTGAAAGAATAACAAACACACTAACAAACTTTCGTCTTTATAATATTAGTGTGATAATTCCCCCCACACAGGTGCGAGCGGCGTGCACGCATGCATAAACGCAACGGATCACTATCTGCACGGTTTCTACAGTAAGTTGGGTTTTGTTGAGTTGCATCGGAGCGGGGGGCGGGTGTTTTTAGCTCGAGGGTTCTAGCGGCGGCTGGTGTTCGTTCCGCCGCGTCCTCTACGCCCCCCTCGCCCCCCACGCCCCCTCCGGCCCTGGCGTCCCCCTCGTCACTCACGCCCCTCTCGCCCCCCTCGGAATAATGCCTCCAAGCATACTAGACAATAGGTCCCCTATAATACGTCGCTTCTTCACAAAAATGACGTGATATCTCATAAAAATGTTTTTTATTTAATTATCGATATTTAAAACCGCGATAACGCTATAAAATTGTTTTCCGATAATAAAATTATAATTTTTTTAAGAATTTATCAACGCTTAAATGTTTAAAATTGTTCGCCTGTAAGGTTGTAGTTTAAAAAATGTCACGTTGTTCTAGTAAAGAAGCGACATGTGTTTTAGTTTTATTTTATGGTATACACAATATTATGTGATTTTGAGGATGTGTTTTCATCATCGAGCACGTAACCAATAGAGTAGAACTGTGAACAGTTTTGTTAGAAAACAAAATACGCCAAAACGCTGCGCCGGCCCCTGTGTACTGATTGGCCGACTCAAGGTCAAGTGTTGCACTAGACGTACACACAGGTCTCTTATTGGTTGGGTACTGTTTTAGTTCGAGCGTGGCTTGTTAGTTATACGTGACAAAGCATTGATGCGTTGCGAAACAAATGGCTCACTATTGCTACTCTATTGGTTACATGCTCGATGGTTTTCATAGAAGCTGAGGTTAGTGGAGTGTTTTTTGGTGAGGTCAGTGTCAAATGTCAGTCAGTCAGTGTCTTATTCATAAGTTATTTAAAGGTCTATTAATTTCTTTATTTTTCACCCACAACAAGTTACAAATAATATAAATCTTACAAAAGCATAAAAATTTTACAAAAGCAATTAAATTGCGGGAGCCTGCTGCCTAAACTAGGCATAGCCTGTATTTCAGATATTCTACTGAAATAATTATTTTATTATTTATTTTTCATTGAAATTCATGGTTATAAAAATGATATATGAGTAAATCTGTGAGAAATAAAGTTCAATGTGTTAATTACCTATTTCTAGATTAAAATTCTCATTCCACTAACTTCGGCTTCAATGGAAATTAAACCTTAAGCCAATTGTTTAAAGCCGCTTTTATCACAACAATTAACAATAGACAAAACTGTAGATTACTTTTTAATGTACAGAATTAAACTTAATTGTTTTTTTACTCTTATTTTAATAGAAAATTGAAAATGAATAAAAATAAGATTGTTAAGTAAGAACAACGTTGTAAATAAGCTAAATAGTTACTTGATAGTAAATATTTCCATTAGTACAGATTTTTTTATTAACAGGATATTGAGTATTAGTTCTGGTTATTAAAAATTGAGACAATTTTCAAATTCCACACATTTTTATATTTTTCCTTTGGTGGTCTGCAAATTACTGCAAATAATTACATCTTCCAATAGTATTAAGATTTACACACATATGCATACAAGCATAAAATCTGGAATCAATAGAGCACTTGTTTAAGCTAGTTCTCTATGTGTTTTCTTCCACACTTATCATATTGGTGGTCTCTGTCATGCACTTGGAAATAAAAGAGATAGCATATCTATGTATGAGATTCACAATATATACTTACAAGGTAAGGACTTATTAAAATCTGTCACCAAAATCCTACACAGCGGTTATTTACCGAAGTAAAAGAAAAACGTAAAAAAGTTAAAAAAATTGTCAATATTCGATCTGAAATCAAAAATAACATGTAATTATGTTTATATATTTATTTATCCAATAGAATAAGCAATGTATGCATATAATTAGTAATTGTTAATTAAGATATACATAGTTATATGTATCTAGTATTGTATATTTATAAAAATTATGCTTAGTAATAAATACATTTAAAATCATCATAAAGCAAAGCAAACTCAAATTACAATGTAATAAATGTGCAAAAATATTTTCGACCATATTTCTTAGTACGGAATGCACATATTTCTTTGTATGATGTACGTATTCCGATAACAAAGTAATTTGAGCCTTATAGCATCTGTTTAAATCATCACATCGTTCATACATAACGCGTGTTTCAAAGCCTTCATTCGCACGAGTTTTTTAACGTACGGTAAAAAAGCGTGCACAAAAAATGCCTTTCCAAGTACCATAATATGCTCTATTTCCAACGTCCAAAGTTGAAAATGCAACGCTCGATATAAAAGCGTCGCGTTTTAATAACGCTGTCGTGTGAACATATGCATGGGAATGCATTTATATAATAAATATCATGGGACATTTTTCACACACGGCCAATCTGATGCCAATGTAAGCTTCAAATGAAGCGTGTTATGGTAACCAGATAGCTGATATACTACATATTATAATACTTTTTTAAATACATACATTTTATAGATATTTTCATTCAGACACAGGACAAACAGACATATTCATGCATACAAATGTTTGTCCTGTGTGGGAATCGAGAGTCAGGGTCACTAACCACAAAGCCAACCGGGCTGTATTTGTTGTATTTGAACGTTTTTTAACCGTCCAGTAAAAAAACTCGTGCGAATGAAGGCTAAGGGGTTGTTAAGGACGGAAATGCCTAGTCAAGCGTTTTGGTAAAGACTGAATGTAATTGAATGCTGTGTGGAACAAGATCGATTGTGATACTGTATCATTTAGGTAGGAGGTGTAGTTTGTGACGTCATTATTGTAGAAGAAATTGTTTGGCTGTTTTCACACACACCTTTGATGGTACTATGAAGAATAATTTGGTGCGTAGACATTACTTGTCTCTCTTTTAACTTTAGGTTTTTTGTTTTGTTTTCGCGACAGGAAAGGTGGATATGTCGGTTATATTGGCAGAGAACGATGTTTTATTACAATACTAATGGCTCCCCGCCGTTTCACCCGCGTTCCCGGGGATTTTCAATTTTCCCGGGATGAAAAGTATCCTATGTCCGTCTCCTGGTTCTAAGCTATACCGATTTAGCCTTTCTTGAGTTATAAATAGTGTAACTAACACGACTTTTATATATAAAGATTATAAAGTCCCTTGTATTCCTCTATATTTGATATACATTGAAAAGTAAATTACATAAGATAATTCTAAAATTTACCTCATTTCATTCAAACATGATAACTCAAGTCGAGGTGTGTGTGAAATGTGTATGAATAGGTATGTGTTATGAGGAGTGTAGGTAATAGACAATTAAAATACCGTTGGCTAGATTCGTTTTTATCGATTTTTTATAGTATGATTATTACTTATTCTAAGTAGTCCCAAGTATTGTAAAAATTATCTGTCACTTTTTGCTGACATTAAAGCCAGTTTCGGCGTTATTAGAAATTTATACATTGTTATACTTTTAATAAGTCGTAAAATATTAAAAGTATAGCATTTTATGTTATAACGATTGGCTATAAATTTTCGCAGATGTTAAAAAGGTAAGATGGATAACGAAAATTCAAAAATATTTATTTATTCAAATGTGTTGGATAAATGTGTCAGCAAGAAAATACAGCTGGATATAAAATAATAATAACAATCCCTAAATTACTATAAATAGTTAAGACAGTATCATATCTTTATTTAAATCACTTATCGTCCCTTAGCTTACAACACCGCATAAGTAATTTTTACCAACTTTTCAGGAGACGAAAAAAACTGTTTATTTTTTTAAGGCCAACCGACTTGCGCGCTGACACTACTTTTGAATTAAAGCCTCTTATTGACTGAAATCTATATCATGTGAGCTATGGTTCGACGCGCAATGAGCAGCTCTATCCAACAGCATTAAAATGTAGAAACTGCCAATTTTCGACTTGAGCGGTGTTGTAAGCTAAGGGACGTTGTTATGTCAGTTAAGTAAATTATTTTATTAGCAATGTATGTTTCATTTTACTCCATCATTAATTTTATATAAACACAAAACTGCCATTCTATATATTCTATGTATACATTAGTATAATATGCATAAACTAGTCGCGGCATACGGTCACTTCTGCATATACTTACGTATATTTACGTTTTATGACTCAAATTTTCTGAATGTAATCAGATTTTTATTTTGCACATTCTCGTGTCAAATTTTAAATACATGTAATGTTTATATAGGAGTGTATTTTTGTTGTTAGGCAGCTTTAATTATTATAGGTATTAAAACTCTTGTTTGAGAAAAGTATGAATAAATGTATAATTTGTATAATGAAAGTGTTATTACTACAATACATTTAATTATGAACAGTCAGATTTTCATGTGTAATTATTTTTTCTATGCTCTCGCTCAACAATATGTACATTTATTTTTACAAGCTTTTATTTAATAATGTCAAATAATCACATAATTTTATATTTTAATCATATTGTTTTAAGATGTATCCTATTAGTTATTGCACAACATTGCATTTAAATTTAGTTATTCGGCTTCGTTAAATTTAGTTATTAAGTTTCCATTATAAAAATGTTTTTATGCATCAGTATTCAATCTTTAATTTTTGTGCAGAAAATTATTAGTTCCATTCAATTAATTCTACGTTTTTCTTTTCGAAGATAGCTCTAACTCAGTAAAGTCGAATATCATGATAACTAATTGCTTAAGTTGTGATGGAAAAATAATGTGAGCAAACCAAAGCACAGTGGTAGGGTAAATTTGTAACCGAATACTTGGTAAAATCTGCCTAGAAAATATAGCAGTTGCTAGTTTCCTTTTATGCTTTTTTCATCTTCTTCCACATTCTACCACATTAACATCGCATTAAAATAAAAAGGAGATGTATTCCTTTAAATGTACCCAACTAACATTCACATGCTTTTATATTACTTGAAATAAGTTTAAAAAAGTATATACATGTATTGATAGGTAACATAAACGAGGTTATTAATTTTTTATGTAATAAACATTTTATTATGGTGCCTGCCGTCGTGACGATAAACAAAATAAAACAACTTCCGAAATCGTATTCTGTGTTTTATTGATGAAAATAATTTATTTTTACTACATACCTACTTATATGATTCAAAAATATTTTAGTATATAGATTTTGAATTGTCAGCAATTTCTGACACTAACCATAGAAGATGGAATTGCTTTAAGAATTGTATGTGCTATGGAAATTTCAGGAATATATTGTGTTTCATATTGGTGGAATAAAATATGTTAATTTCCTCGTATTAATCATTTGCAACAGACGCTACATTCGCCGAGGAAAGCTCCATCAATTTCTGTTTGATTTCAGATATCTGTAAAAAAACAAATACGTTAGTCAAAAATAAACCAATGACATAATTTTCTAGTAATAATATATACCTTTTGTATCTCATTCAGAAGAACTTTCTGCTCAGTTCTTGGCGTCAATCCGTCTTTGTTTAGATCGATCGCTTCCAAATTTTCGAAGAGTTGTTTTATTTTCAATGCTAAATGGACGTCATTATTGCTTTTTCTGGGCACAGAGGGCTTACATTTCCTTAGTAAGTTCCTCTTGTATTTGTCGGGGAGGTCTTTCTCGATGTCCTCCCTTGTGAGGAGGGTCATGTATTCTGGACTAGTGTCGTACGGATACTTATTAAGTCTGTACGACCCGTCGACAGTGTGCTGCCTGTATTTGTATGTTTTACGCCAGTTTCTCAATAGTTCTGCGTTTCTAGAATTAAATTTTTGATCATTTATCTTCATATTTGCATATGTAATATCTTGTTATTATATTAAAGCTGTTGTGAATAAGTTAATTGTGATTTCAAGTGAGCAAAGATAATGTTTATGCTAGAAAAAGTGATTTGAGATAATTCAATGGTTCATTAAAAAATGTATAGACAAAAATTCGTTAAACACACTTTCTCTCTTGAAGAATCTTGTCTCTCGTTGCTAGCAAGTCTTTGTGCTTCTTTATAGCTCGTTCCCTTAAATAGCTCTGCTTTATTTTATGATTTTGCGTCTCCAGGCTGTCCGCTCTTAGAGCTTTAAGGTATTTTGCGCTTTGGCAATATGTCGCTAAGGTCTTATGTCGACTTTTAGCCAATTTAGGACACTTGCCTTTGACTTTAGTATAATATTCCTCGTCAGAATCCCCCAATTCTTTCTCATTGAATTGCACAGAGAGTGTCTTAGCTTTCATCTTTTTTGCATCTATAACGGAATTGTAGCTTACTTCATGGAAAGTATTTTCGTTGAAGTTTCCATTGTTACTTACGCCGTCTTCGGATACGTCGGATTGCGAATGAGCGAAAATTGTGAGAATGTATTTTTCGTGTAGATAATCGATTATTTTCGAGATGCCAGCATGTATGACTTCTCTCGGCGGGTACATTAGAGGATTTCCACTTAATTGCAGTACTTTCAGACTGACTACCGATCCTAATTCGTTGGGTAGCGATGTTATCTTATTATTTTGAAGTAATAAATGAGTAAGACATTGGTGGTTCTGTATTGTTTTGGGGATATCTGTGAGGCGGTTTTCTCGTAAGTCGAGCCACATGAGATTCGGGAGTGATGGAAAGAAGTCGTCTGGTAGGGTGGTTAGTTTATTATTTTGTAGATAGATCACCTGTAATAAATTGTCGTCAGTAAGTGAATAAATATTATAAATACTCAGATATGTGCTTTTATTTAAATGAACTAGTAAATTGTATGGGTTTTAATAATATAATGTAGATAATAGATATATAATTTGTTTATGAATTTTGACCCAGCTGCTGAACATTCACATAATCAGACTTTTGGAAAGTCTACATATATTAATAGCTATGTAATTGATATAGGTAAGTATTATAAAGCGGCAACCGAATAGGTTTGAATAGAGGAAAGGGACATGATGAATAATACCTGCACTGCGGCACAGGGGAAACTGCGACGCGAAAAAACCTACAAGCTACAACGCAAAAACGTTTGGAGTACAAACGTCATAGGCATTTTCAATACTTAAGTTTTCTTCATAATTTCATAGATATCAATAACATTAAAAGTAATGATCATAATATTATTATAGGTATATACACCCATATAGATAAATTATACCTATCTTCTAATATATAAAATTCTCGTGTCGCGGTGTTTGTGATTAAACTCCTCCGATACGGCTTTACCGATTCTCATGAAATTTTGTGTGCATATTGGGTAGGTCTGAGAATCGGCTACTATCTATTTTTGATACCCCTGTGATCACGGAAACGGTAACTACGCGGATGAAACCGCGGGGCGGCAGCTAGTTACATATAGAATAGGTGACATTGTTATGATTGAAACTCACAGACAATTGCCGCTTATTAATTTCCGGAACAGCCACAAGCCCTTGAGACGACAAATCACATGTGGTCTCCTCATTGAGCTCCCCCTCGTAAATATTTAACGGTGATGACAAATCAGACGCTTCAGACATGGTAAATACGAAAATAAGTCGCAGTCGCAACAAAAACAATTGATCAATAAAATTGCCTAGCAAAATGTGTTGTTTATATTTTTAAATACGGCGCGTAATGTGAATTGGTATCTACCATAGACAAGGTTGTTGTGGTTATAGAATCAATAATAAGAAACAGACTAAATAGTTTTAGAAAGTAAATTTCTTGAGCATTCAATTAACTTGAATAATGTACTAGGTATAATATTTTATTTCTTGATTGATGATCTCGCACATATTTTTTTGTTCGTTGTTTTGTATTTTCTTTATTAAAGTAGGATAGCAACACTAGGGTCTAGGGAAGCGATTCACAAGTCGATTATTTCTCTTGAAATCAACTAAAACTGCTGAATAATTAAAATTAATTGAAAATGACTTGTAGGTTTATTGACTCCATAGACCTTATAAAGTTATAATTGATAAATAGAATAAGTTGTATACAAAATATTACGCTACGTTACCAAAAAAGGATGGTATCGAAAACAGTTTCGATAAACATTTATTTAGTTACTAAGTATGTCATGTCACGGGCAAACATTTAATTTACATTGATTCAGTACATCTAATTTCATTCACTTGTTCATTAAATTAAACTAAGTGTATCGATATTTTCACTCGACTAAAATGATATATGCAATGTGCATAATCAACTCATCCCACACCACAACACAACACGCATGGCGAATACGTCACTATCTCAGTTGCAAGATGGCGAACGTTCGGGATAGTGACACATCTTTGTGGCTCCACAATAAACTCGGTACTTCGAACGATTCGTGGACAAGTGGTTCAATTTGCACACAATTAAATGCCGAAGTGCTGAAAAATATCAAGGATTGTTTTCCAGACTTGCAAACACAAGTGAAACTAAAATTATTGCTAAGTTTCTTTCATATCCCGCGCAGAAATGTTGAGGAGGTAACTTTTCTCTTTGATGTTCTATGAATTTGCGTAACTGTATTGTGTTGTTTATCTCTTTCACCCGTCGCATGTTGCAATGAGTTAAAAAGAGATGCAAGTATAATGTATGCAATAGTTTTATTTGTTGTGATATAGTGAATTTACATGTTTCAAAATTCCCCTGAATCTGTAAAATACCATGTTTTCTCTGTTATTGTACCTATTGTTATATAGACCTTGATGTATTTCCTAACTTCTATCGGATTGATTCAAATACAATTACATGCGACGGTTTCTATTTTCCCTCCTTTAACGTTTATTTATGCTGAATAATGAATTATTTTACAATTTGCCCATATTATTTACTATCGTTACACGCAGAAGTGTAATGTTTGCTCACAAATAGTTTGTATATGTGTTTGGCAACAAATAATTCGTATAACCTATAAACGAGCAATTTTTCAATTACTGAAAAGGTGTTCAAGGACTTATCCAAGCCAAGCATATACTGCGTATTGGCGGGATAACGACGTATCGACCAATAAAATCAATTTCACATTAATAAAATACATGCTTATCACTGAATACCTCAGAGAAATCATTTTGACTGTATTCAAAATCTGATTAGTGTCAAATCAGAACCAATTACCTACTGTACTATCTATAGTAATACTGATCATACTCACAAAATATTGACATTTATTAGTTATATATGTTGTATCAAACTCTTAACTATATAAATTTAATTTTATTAATTATTTAATTACTGGATATATTTTGGTAAGATCTCATTTAGTAAGAATGACTAAAACACATAGATTTGAAACATAATAATGCTTTATGGATACAGTTTACATTTCAAAATCAATATAATTGAATTTATTTGACCCAAATGAGATATAACTGCATTGGCACAAATTATACTATTTAAGTCTATATAGCTATAATGAAACGTTCTGTATGTTTGTTTTCATTAACAAAACCCAGCAATAACAAGGCCATCAGTACAGCTCTCATTTTCCTCATTTCTATTATATTTTATAAATAAATGTTTCTGATAAAGGTATGAAAGATTGGATATACAGTAGTAAATAACTCGGTGTGTATATTTTTTTCAAATCAAATCAAAATAGTTTTATTCAAATAGGCATTTACAAGCACTTACGAACAGTCACTTGGTTCTGAATGCTTTTACTAGAAGAACCTTTTACTTTAGCCGGCAATGAATTGATCTCATAAAGATGGCATTGTCTTTATTTTCCACTGAAGCCTCTAAACTTAAATAAGTTGATTAAAGTATACCGTTTTAGACTGCTTCAAATAAACCTTAATTATAATAATACAAGCTTCAGCCTAGCAGTTTCACTAGTATTCCCCAGAATATATTTCTTTCCCAGAACAAAAGTACACCTATTTATATTTGCTATTTCAGAATGTATACTAACTCTGTGACAAATCTCATTGCAATCCCTCAAGCTTTTCTGGTGTGAGAGTAAAAAACATACATCCTATAATAATAGGCTTTGTGGCAATAAGAGTTAAATTCAATATAAACATAGCATGTATATATACTAGCTTTAACTAACATTTATATTTTAAAATTTCCAGTGGAAAAATGAACTGGAAGAGATTATTGAAGTTGCAGCCGTGGACTCTGATCTATGGGTGGCCATGCTTGCCGAGGTCCTCAAGACTTTCCCCTCAGCGGGCACCCTTAATACAGAGATAGCAGAGTTTGACGAGACCCGACCGATCTTCAGTGATATGATCGGGGAGCTGCGCAGGGCGTTGGGGAAACACTCGGATCTAGGACTGTTACCGCTTGAGTGCCTTTATTTAAATAAGAATGCCTTGGTTTCTGTGGTAAGTTTGAAATGTCAAATCTATTGTATTAATAAGTGAAATATGATTGATTATGTTCATAGCAATATTTCTATCCAAATAAAGAGGCTTTTATGCATACTAATAATTAGTATGTAATCATATAATTAATTTTAAGTATCTTCATACTTATGTCCTGCATAACCGAAATTTATAATAATCTAAATAATCTTTTTACAAACTATTTAATGTAAGAATAAACTTGAAAATGACTGAAACAATTTCAAAAACTCATTGCCATTAAAAAGCTAAATTATCTAGGAGTAACATAAGCTATATTTCATCTCCGTATACCCACGTTAACGAGAACTAGGCTAACTAGTTATTTAAATATGTAGTATATCAGCTATCTGGTTACCATATCACAAGCTCTGCTTAGTTTGGAATCTGATTGGCCGTGTGTGAAAAATGTCCCATACAATAATTATACAGAAATGCTCATAAAATATGTATATTCATTAACAGGTAGGTCAACAGCCAAATCCAGTGAAACATTTCACATTAAAACGTAAGCCTAAGTCTGTAGCGTTGCGCAGTGAACTGTTAGCTAAAGCGACAGAGGTACAAGCTAATCAGAAGAAGGCGCAGGCGCCGACTGTGCCGGTTCGCAGTCGAGGCATGCCGAGGAAGATGACTGATACAAGTAAGACTATTATGCTTCTACGCTGATATTATTGAATAAGATGTGGTGAGTTACACCCCTGGTGTTGCAAGTGTCGACGGGCTAGGTTACCGCTTCCCATCAGGTGGGATCGTATGCCTGTGCGAGAAGAATTTAAAGCACTAAACTAAACCTCATTTCATAGATTCTACTTTGGGTAAATGCTCAGTTATGACGGAATTTTCACATTTTAAGTGCAATTTGCGACTAAACTGAATAAATGGTTTAAAATTTTGTTTCCATTTATTTTCGACTTTTACCCGACTGCCGAAGAAGAGTTATATTTTTTGCGCATATCTTGTATTAAAATTTTTCTATTATCTCATATCTTGTAAACTTTTATTACAGTAATTTATTATTAACTAGCTGACCCGGCAGACTTCGTACTGCCCCAATCTATACTTCAATACTAATATCATAAATCGGTAGAGTTTCTTTGTTTGCTTGAACGCGCTAATCTAAGAAACTACTTTCCCGGCATTTATTCCATTTTTCTCACCTTTTAAACCTTCCCTGGACCCACACGAACATTTCAAAACCAAGGAAAGATAAATCAGTTCAACCGTTCTCGACTTTTTGTGAGACTAACGAACAGCAATTCATTTTTATATATATAGATTCATTCTGTCATTTGTTATTTTATTACTGTCTAGTTTTAGATCTAATAATATCCATTATTCTTCCACATCCAGCTCCCCTAAAAGGTCTACCGTCCCGTTGGGCTGGTCGCAGTCCTGCCCTGGCCACTGGGGCTGGGGCCGGGGTGGGGGCCGGCGCGGGGGTCGGCGCGGGGGCCGGCCGGGCTGCCACGCGCCCCGCCCCGGCCAGGGCTGGGATCAAGCTGCTAGACATCACGGAACAACCTGCCACTCATGCTCAGATCAAGAAGAGAAGGAAGCTGGGTATGACTCGTTATTGTATTTTTTTTTGTATTATAGATAGATATAGGTAGGTTTATAGATAGATATTTATACAGACTATGAATTTACATTTATTTAATTTTAGGGTTTTACTAGATAATTAATATGTTTCTTTAAAATAGTGGTGGAGCAAAAGGAGTGATAGAAAATTATATATACCCGGTTCTCATTACTATAACAATACTTATAACATTAAGTTACTTTACTATGTTTTTGTATTCAAAAATATATGAATCAAATTATGTGAAAAAAAATTACAACAATTGTATGACAGAATATATATATAAAAATTGCAGAGCAGATGGCTTGGTGTATCTTGAGTTACGCCCTGCATGAAGGTCTGGATTCATTCTTGGACCAAACATTTTTAATATGTATTATATCCTATCTGGATATTAGTCATGGAGCATTAGGGTTAAAGTTTCATAAGTGCCTGTGAAGGCCCATTTGAATTAATAAATAATATACACTACTTATCTAATATCCATTCCCATACCAACATCTGCTCAAGTAACTACTAAGAATGTTCTAATATAATTTTGTGTTATAACTAGAAATGGAAGCCGGCGAGAAGAAGGCGCCTCCCGCCGCGCCCGCGTCCCCCCCGCCGCCGGACTACGCCAAGGGACTCAACAACTACACCCTGCCCAAGGTGGAAGATCAGCCTGCTGGTAACTACACTATTTTATCACCTCAGAGCTACTGTGGAGTCAAAACTGCTAAATATTAATCTATACTTATAATAAATCTGTAGAGAGGTCAATTCTGTACATGAAATATATTTTCAAAATAACTATCAGGGGGTGATTAGTGATCGATACTGATGCCAAAAATGCAATCAGTAAAATTTTTGTCTGTCTGTCTGTCTGTCTGTCTGTATGTTCCTTATAGAAACAAAAACTACTGGACGGATTTTAACGAAACTTGGTGCAATTATTCTTCATACTCCTGGGCAGGTTATAGGATACTTTTCATCACGCTACAATCAATAGGAGCAGAGTATTGAAGGGAAATTTTGGGAAAACGGGAGAAGTTGCTCCATTTTTTAAGCTTCCGTCGCGTGTGCAGCCTTAATGGTTAAAGTTACATAGAAATTATGTATGACGGAAATATTCTACATAAAATTTTCTAAAAAATATCCCGGGACAGCATATGTCTATCTTTTATAGTTGACTCAGAATAACACGTGTAACTCCTGATAGCTTAGCAGTTGGGAGCATTCTGATTATATTTGTTTACTCTTACGTTTATAATACTCTCACTCATCCCGTATTTAAAAAAGTTAACATTATTACCTATTTAATAAAAAAAGAACCATAGAAATCGGTATAGAAACACCAAAATTATAGATGAAATAAGCCATCGCGTCGTCACACGTGAATACTAAATCATGCTATAAGGATTATTTTTAAACGACTTAAAAAAAAGGAGGAGGTTCGAGGAACGAAGTCGCGGGTTAAAGTTAGAGTTAGCCCAAAGAAACTAGTCCACGCGAACGAAGTCGCTGGCAGAAGCTAGTAAATAATGAATAGCTATTCGCTGATAGTCATATTTCGTCCATAGAACAAAGTTACATGTGACTTTGAACCCAAATCACTTTTATTGTATGCTTATGTCTACAATTAGGTATCTATATTTAATAAACGAATAGTAATATTCTAGTGCGTTGGTAAAAGTATCAATTCTCTAAACCGATTAAGAAAAAAATTGAGTAAAAATGATATCATGCTGTATTTTTAATTATAAAATGTTCTTGTTGCCATACCCTACCAGGGTCCTTGTAATTAATAATTGTTACAGTTATTATTTACATTGCGCAATATATTATTAAATAAATAATATATGTGCAAATTTAACTTCAAATCACACAGGGATGTGAAAGATGTAACATAGTTCTACGGATAGCTCTATATATATTTATTTTTATGTTTATTACAGTGAGTACGACGGAGACCCCGGCGTCCCTGGCGACCCCGACCCCGACCCCGGCCCGCGCCGACCCCCCGACCCCCGCGCCGACCCCCGCCCCGGCCCCCGCCCCCGCGGCGGATAGGCCTCCGCCCCTCACAAGCCCTATACTCATACAACAGGTATGTTATAAATCACTATTAATGACAGTTATTTTATCACCAAGCATTAGTTACTGGGATATCCTGCTTAAGTATAATTTATTAGTACCAAACGCACAGACAGTACAGCTTGGCAAAAAAGTCGTGAAATTAATGGTGGCGCCACTATCGTGCATGTTGCAACCCCATATAGTACGACAAAAACGGTTTTGATACTCGGTTGACATTTAAAATGAATATTAAGGGGTTAATGAAAAAAAGAAAATCTCTGAAACGCTTGTTCGGCTAGTGCCTAGAACGACAACATTTGTAGTTATTTATTTTAAAAAATTAATAAAAAAATATAATCATAATCAAAAATTTTAATCAGAATCAAAAATGTTTTCCGCTAAGTATTTCACGCCCAAAAAGTCTTCATCCATGCCTTGGTGTGTGCTTTCACCAAAACTCTGCTGGCTATCATCAGATGTGTCACTACTGTTGCTTTCATCTTGTAGGTTTATGATATTTTTTTCAATATCACTATAAAGAGTTTGCCCCCTTCGAAGATAACCTTCTTCTATTTTCATGACATGTTGACATGATTTTTTCTAGTCGTGAACTGTACGCTTGTTCAGCCACCACCTAGAATAAAACATAAAATAAAAAACAAAACAATTGCGATTACTTATCATTATAAATTTAAAGCACTTTTGTTTCTTTGTCCTTCTATTGCAATTCGCCTTATAGTACTGATAGATTTACCTAAAAATATTTTAAGTAGTTATTTTTGTTCAGTGATTTATGCAATATTGACAAAAAGTATCAAAATTATACGAACGCGCTGCATTCCGAATGTGTTTTGTAAACATAACCTCAAATTCATGAATGTACATTTCAATAATTGTATGTAAGGTTTATACTAGACTAGTGGCTCCCCGCGGTTTCACCCGCGTACCCGGGAGGTCTTCCATTTTCCCGGGATAAAAAGTAGCCTATATGTTAATCCAGGTTATAAGCTATCTTTATTCCAAATTTCATTCAAATCCATTCAGTAGTTTTTACGTGAAAGAGTAACAAACATCCATACATCCATACTTACAAACTTTCGCCTTTATAATATTAGTAGGATAGGATATAGCACCTTGAAATGCACATGCTACATCTGATTACATTAATAAAATATAATTTTACCTGTCATTTCAGCGGTTCTTTTATACATATCGTTGAAATCGAATAAAATTTGTCTGGCCTCGAGTTCCGCCAAACATCTCACGTATACTTTATAAATTATCGCTCTTGCTGCTGGGAATAACAGATCTGTTCATTATGAACACAATGGGTCACCAGTATCACCACAATAACGCAAATAAATAATAACAAACACGAAAAACAGTATCCTATTACAATAAATGACAGAATATGTACCTTACTCGACAAGACAGAGCGAGTGTTACCAATGATCAAATATTTTAGTTCCGTTTCAGGACTTTTTTGCCAAACTGTATGTGTGGTCATTGAGAACCAATGTTAGAAATTTAAATTTTATTTTGAAAAAACTGATGAATTTACTGCAGACATTTCACACCAAAAATAACTATCTTAAACAAGTGTCAGTTTGTCTATTATTGGATGTGAAAGAATTTAAATAAAAATACTATTAATTTAGGAGTAAAAAATATTCTCTTGATCTGTCAAACGACTTGTATTATGTGCCAGTATAAGTCTTATATGTCCGACAATCCGCACTAGGCCCTCATGGTGGACTATGACCTAAACCCTTCTTAAATGACTTCAAAAAGAAGGAGGTTCTCAATTCGATTGGTATTTTTTTTTTTTTGTTATGTGATGCTAGAGCTCCTCGGTGGAGCTTCCTCCTTTCATACATCTTTTATGATATCAAAAGACTTTTACACGCAAATTTTTAGTACAGAACAAAATTTTTAAACCATATAAAGTGACATAACCATACATAAATTAATAATTTAATCATATCAACAGGGTACAGGTGCAAAACCAATAGTAATAGGCAACCAACCGAAGCTGGTGCTCGCTGGACAGGCCGGTGGGAAGCCTTTACTGCTCTCCGCACAGAACTTGCTCAACACCTCCGCTGTGATCCTGCAGCCGAGCGGGAAGGCTGTACTGTTGCAGAACATCAAGCCTGTAAGCTATCTATATATAAAAACCCATATATAATTGACAGCCCGGTTGGCTTTGTGGTTAGTGACCCTGACTTTCAAGCCGCGGGTCGTGGGCTCGAATCCCACCCAGGACAAACATTTGTATGCCTTTGAATATGTCTGTTTGTCCTGTGTCTGGATGTAAATATCTATATAAGTATGTATTTAAAAGTAGTATATGTAGTATATCAGCTATCTGGTTACTATAACACAAGCTCACTTTGATGCTTAATTTGGACTCAGATTGGCTGTGTGTGTGAAAAATGTCCCAGGATATTTATTATTTATTAATTGGATGCCGATAAACAATAATGTGTCAACCCACAAAAAAATTAATTCAAAGGTTTTATATATTTTTACAATGCATCACGTATTTAACATTCTACAAAAGTGTTTCAAGCCATCTAAAACATAAAAGTACATAAAAAATGGATTTTTATCATAAAACAAGTTGTGAATCACATGCATAATATGATCTTTAGACGCCATTTTCTCAAAACTAAGTTTATGAGGGTTAACACATTGCTTATCAGCATCCAATTATAAAAAGAATCCTTATTAATATTATAAATGCGAAAGTACCTTTGTCTGTCCACTGATTTAAATAAAATTTGGTACACAGCCTAGAGCCTGAGAAAGGAAATAGGCTACTTTTTATCCCGGGGAAAATGGAAGATCCCCCGGGAACGCGGGGAGGCACTAGTCAATAAATATGTTGAATGTAATGTGCAGGTGACGCAGGTGGTGCAGCAAGCCGCTCCGCGCAACGCGGTGCCCGTCCCGCCGCTACACCACCAGGTACAACAGCCGGTAAGTCGAGATAAAAAATCAAAATCAAAAATATTTTTATTCAAATAGGCCAATATGCAAAGCACTTATGAATAGTCAGACTCTAACGCTCGGTTCGGAAGGTTGGTTTTGCTGAGAAGAGCCGGCAATAAACAAAGATATATATCTAATACTAGCTGACCCGGCAGACTTCGTACTGCCTCAATCTATACTTCAATACTAATATCATAAAGCGGTAGAGTTTCTTTGTTTGCTCGAACGCGCTAATCTCAGAAACTACTTTCCCGGCAATTATTCCATTTTTCTCACCTTTTAAACCTTCCCTGGACCCACACGAACATTTCAAAACCAAGGAATGATACTCAGTTCAACCGTTCTCGACTTTTTGTGAGACTAACGAACAGCAATTCATTTTTATATATATAGACTAGCTGCCTCCCCGCGGTTTTACCCGCGTAGTTCCCGTTCCCGTGGGAACACAGGGATAAAATATAGCCTATGTTACTCGGGGATAATGTAGCTTTCCAAAGGTGAAATAATTTTTGAAATCGGTCCCGTAGTTTCGGAGCCTATTCATTCATCATTATCATCATCAACAGCTCATATACGTCTCCACCGAGGAGCTCGAGCCTCCCCTAACAACGAGGGGGTTTAGGCCATAGTCCACCACGCGGGCCTAGTGCGGATTGGCGGACTTCACATGCCTTTAATTGTAACATCTCGGGCATGCAGGTTTCCTCACGATGTTTTCCTTCACCGAATTAAGCCAGTGGTGTGAATCCGTACGTAAGTTTTTAAACTCAGAGGTACGGGCCAGGGGTTTGAACCCGCACCCTCATGAAACATTCATTACAAACAAACAAATCTTTCCTCTTTATAATATTAGTATAGATGTATATTATATGGAAGCTGATAAGCAATAATGTGTTCACCCTCATAAACTTGGTTCTGAGAAAATGGCGTCTAAAAATGATAATTTCTATGTTATATACGACTATATTACAACCTTTAGTTGTTTGATGACTGAATATATATTGGTAAGGTTTTTAGTAGTAAATTATTAAATTATTGTAAACGTTAATAATAATATTAAACTATTATTATTTCATTTTCGATGTGGACGTTTTGACTAATGAAATGACAATAACACCAATATTAATATCTTAATTCTCATTCTGAAATGTTAAGAACTTAAAAAATATTTTTTATGAATATATTAGTATGTATTAATAAAGGTTCCATAAATTATTTGGATGATTAATTTAGGGTTCCAAGTATATTATATATATGTTATTCCGCAGGTGCAGCTGAGCCCCGCGATGCCCACGCCGCCGGCGACGCCGACGCACCAACATCCGCTTCTACCCAGGAGGGGACTTTCTCTCACGGTACATATGACATTCTTATGTATTACTACTAGTTTTAAGTAAAAAAAAAACCAAATATATTGATTAATATGATAGATAGTTAATATTTATTTGTTCAAATAGACAATACTTATGAAACGTCGATAAATATTTTTGTCATATAGTAGATAGATAGAGAACACTTTAACACTTTATTGTACAAAAGACAAAATACAGATATAAAAATAACAGTAAAGGTTCAGTTAAGCTGTCTTTCAGTAAGTGGCGGTCTTATCGCTAAAGGAATTTCTTCCACATAACCATTGGATGGAATTGATTTTGGATCACTATAAGTAAAGTAGTATATAATAATAAGACGATGGTGCAGCAAATAGATAATACTAAAAATGATTAGTAAATGTTATTACAGTAACTAATGGCTAATAGGCCTACTGCTAAATGTATAAAAAAGCATATCTAATATATAAAATTCTAGCGTCGCGGTGTTTGTGGTAAAACTCCTCCGAAACGGCTTGACCGATTCTCATGAAATTTTGTATCCATATTCGGTAGGTCTGAGAATCGGACAAAATCTATTTTTCATCCCCTTAAATGTTAAGGGTAATCCACCCCAAAATAATTTTTTTTTTCAATTTTTGAAAAAAATTTTTTTTTAAATTTTTTTATGATACAGCATTAGTAAATACATATAACCCTGAATTTTCAACCCTTTACAGATAACCCCTATTTCACCATCGCGATTTTTATTTTATCTTCCGCCTTCACCGGTCGATAACCAATGAACGATCAATCGATCAGTTATAAAAAAATAATTAAATATTATTTAGTTCAATAAAAATAAAAAGATATTTTGAAAATACATATCTTAATATACCTACATATATTAAGTCACTGTTTTTTACCAATACACAGATGGAAGGATTTATTAACTATTAATATTTTAATTTCTTTGAAGACAACTATAATAAATATTGTTTTTCATTCAATAAATATTTATTTGGGAATACCTATATAATATGAACTATTATTTTTATTGAACTAAAAAAAAGTTTCCTACAAATAATATACATGGCAAAACAACGTCTGCATATGTATAATCAGATTATTCATTGTAGGCAGAGAAATGAAGTTTCCAGTGTTGCAGTTTTTTAGTCCCAAATAAATAGTGTTGTGGTAGATTCAAATTTTTACAACTAAAAGTCGGCTAAGGACAAAGGAAACTCGACTAGAGTTTCCTTTTTTTTTATTCAATGTCAAATTGCCTTTATATAAATAAAAATATGTATTTTATGGTAATAAAACAGAAGACATACACGGTAGGTAATTAAATATTACATAAAATACTCTTATGTTTATTATTTGTTTTGGGCTATTGGAAGAACTATAGTCACCACTTGTCACGCTATGGACCTCATTTTGTTTTGGAAGTGACTATTTGTACGGGTACTGGACAAATAAATTATATTTATTCGTACATTTTTTTTTTTTTTTAATTAGGCATGAATTGGATGATTAGCCTATGTTAGGTTAATTAAATTAATAACATTTATTCGATTTTATTTATTTAATTTTGGTTTCAATTAAATTCAAATTTAGTTTAATCAATTTTCGACTAGATTTATGTATCGGATACTGAAAGAACAAAACTGCCGAACATCACTATTGTAGCGGGTCACCCTTTTTTGTATCAGTGACAGTTGCACTTGTCACTTCTCTGACTCGAATTATTAATCCGACTATAGAACATACATTGTCCGTTTTGTCTGACTGACTAAACGCGATGAACACAAAAACTACTAAACAGATTTCCATCCGGTTTTCACCAAGTTAAGGAGTATTTCATGGGGAAGGTTTTTATGTATTCAATTTGGAGCCGGTAGGTGGCGCTGGAGGGCAGAACGAAGTCTGCCGGGTCCGCTAGTATATTAATAAAAATCTTGTACATTTCCAGCGCGAGCAAATGCTCGAAGCACAGGATATGTTCAGGAACGCGAACCGAGTTACACGCCCCGAGAAGGCGCTCATCCTCGGCTTCATGGCCGGCTCCAGGGGTAAGCACTTTACAATTATAGTAATATATAGCTGCCTCCGTGCGGTTTTACCCGCGTAGTTCCCATTCCCGTGAGAATAAGAGTATAATAAAATATAGCCTATATTACTCAGTGATAATGTAGCTTTCTAATGAATTTTTTTTTATTAAAAAAAAAAAAAAAAAAAAACATACCGGCCGAATTGAGAACCTCCTCCTTCTTTTTGGGAAGTCGGTTAAAAATGGTCCAGTACTTTTTGAGTTTATTCGTTACATACAAAAATACAAATCTTTCCTCTTTATAATATTAGTGTAGATGATATACTAGTTACTGGACTGTTTAGTTCTCGTTTCTGTAGGAATACGGGGATAAAATATAGCCTATGTTACTGGTAGTAATGTAGCTTTCCGTTGGTGGAAGGTTTATTCAGATTGGTCCAGTAGTTTCCGAGCTTACTCAATACAAAGACACAAATCTTTCCTCTTTATATATTAGTCTAGATTGTGTACATCTATATAACATGTGTTTTATAGTATATGATAAATTTATTAAGCAAAAATAAGTCTAAATTTTCCCAGCTCTTAATAGTGTATATAATTAAGATATTACCAAAGTTGAACATAAGGTATATTTTATTCCTATTCCGCAACGGGAACTACGCGGGTGAAACCGCGCTTAGGCAGCTAGTGTGATAATATACCAAATCATTTCCACTTATTTATAAACCCCAATTTCCATCCACAGATAACCCGTGTCCGAACCTAGGCAACATAGTAACGATCAAACTATCGGAGAACATTGAAAACGTCTTACAATCAGACGACACCTACCTCACAATGTTATCAGAGATGCATTTCCAAATGAACTACAATAATGGTCAATGGACAAGGCTCAAGAAGTATAGACACATAGACGGTATGGTACCACAGAAGATACCGCCAGGATCGACAGTTATTTCTGCAAATAACCAACAACCGGTCGTTTCAATTGCCAATCAGAGCGTGAGTTAAATTTAGGATAGTCTAAGAGTGAAGATGGTCATGTTTGTGCTAAAAGGAATAGTGGTCACAACGAAGTTTTCCCTGTTTCGGTGAGTTTTCATTTTTGGTCTAATAAATTTGAATTTGTTAGAGATATAGTGTTGTTGGTTACCGTTCTTGTGGCCTAAGTGTTTGGTTGTTGCCTTATTTTTAAACGACTTCTTACTATTACAGCGTTATTAACGACCATTTTTTTTCTTCGTAAAATAACGCCAATATTTTAGCGATATTTTTATAATAAAACTTAACATGACACCGTTCATTATGTTATTTTATAGACATTTTAATAGTTACACTTTTATGTACAGAAAATTATTGTATATTATTTTTGTTTGAACTTCATAAAGCTCAAAATTGATTGCATCAGCATAGACAGTTGAAAGTAGATCTATGAATGGTTTATGTTATCGCAAACGATACTGAGCTTTATTGAGGTCACAAACGGTGACAATATAGTAAATATATCCATAATGTATCATTTCACTATCGCCATTTTAAAATTTTGTGAAATCGTAGCGTTTGAACAACATTTTACGTTATTGGGGTAACCCTTTTTGACTAAAGGATTGTTTGATTGATACATTATTTTGTTTCTTTTTGGCTCATTAATCTTGTATATATAAAAGAAAGTCGTGTTAGTTACACTATTTATAACTCAAGAACGGCTGAACCGACTTGGGTGAAAGTTAATGGGGAGGTGGGCTTTGAGCCAGGAGACGGACACAGGATACTTTTTATCCCGGGAAAATTGAAGATCCCCCGGGAACGCGGGTGAAACCGCGGGGAGCCACTAGTTTAATATATATGTGCTGTCAAATCGGACTTTTTAGAAATTGGAAACATGACAAAAAAACATATTGTTTGCTCCTCAATAGTATTATTCCCTCGTCAAAATAATTTGAAGCTAAGATTTCACATAATTATAAAAATGGTAGTTAGTCTTATGGTAAAATCCCCATTGTTTTTTATAAATAACTAAACGGTTGTCTATGTTTCTGTCTTTCTATTATTTTTATATATATAAGTTTTCAATATGTGATCTCATGTTGGATTGGCTAACGAAAAGTATTAATCACTTTTCATTAAATATTTTCTAGTGCCAAATTGGGTTTTAAAAATTAATTGTAGACAATATACCATTAACTACGTTTTAGGAAGCTGAAATATGGAGAAATTTACCGATATTTTTTTATGTGCTTATTATTTGGAAATAATGTTTAATTTTTACAACAATTCAATATTAACATCAGATTAATTCTAATTGGATATTTTAAGGTAATATTTTCAAAATCTATGCTTAAATTTTTTCAGTTCATAGTTCGAGTATTTTCCAATTCATACCTTGAGTAATAAGTTTGGATATTATATTCATAGCATTCATACTTATTATGAAAACTTATTAAATTTACAACACAAAAGTTGCTTTATTCTTACTATTTTCTTTCCATACTTTAAGTTGTAGCTTCTTTTCTATCTACATTAATAGTAAAATTGAGGAAATAAATGAAAATAAAAAATGGTAGATTTTGAGAATATTACACATGAAATTATTCAACCAACTAAATTAAGTTATCTCTAAAGAGCTTTCAATTACCTAAGCTTAAAGCTTTGTGTATGTATCAATACATATTTGGCAGATAAAATACCAATTGATTTTTAGTAATGTGGACATGGCGTGATATGTTACAAAGGGATGCATGTTATGTGAGTAAAAGAGACGAATATACGGTAAAGAGAAAGGGTAAATGTTTAGTTTACGAGTAATAGAGATGGAAAATTACGCAATTTGGCAAAATTGACATTTCTCATAAAAAACGTGTTCACCGAAATTGATACTATGGCATGATTAGATATTAAACCTTGCGTTATGTGAAATCAAACGGAAATGTGTATATTTTACATTAGAATTAACTTACATAATATATGACCAATAGGTAAGTATATAAACAATTATTAGGTACTCCACGTGAAGCACAATGTTCCTTTATACCAATATTGAGAAGTTTTGATACAATTTTGTTGCATAAACGAACATACAATATCATACTTTTTGTGAATATATATATACAATACATACCCTAGATATAATGCCGCAGATAAATATTGTTTTAGTAAATAATATATTTGATAAATCGTGCTTTGTATAAACAAATATTGACGCTTCGGCTAATCTGCTATTGGATTACAGACCTTAATAAAGATGGTTTAAGGTCAATGTCGAATGAGCTTGTAAATCTGCTTATTAATCAAGAGACATGTAAGATATGCAAAGCTGTATAACCAAGCGTTTTTAACAAAGTTTTAATATATTAAAAAGTCACACCGCAGATAAAAATGTAGATTAAATTTGTAAACACAAGTAGATTTGACTTCTAAATCATTATATTACTAGAGTATTTGACTGTACAACAAATTAGCAAGTTACTGTTTAACATATTATATTCCTCCCGCGTAGTTCTCGTTCCCGTGGGAATACGGGAATAAAATATAGCCTATGTTCACCGGAGATAGTGTAGCTTGCCAACAATGAAAGAATTTTTCAAATCGGTCAAGTAGTTTTGGAGCCTATTCAATGCAAACAAACAAACAATTAAACCTTTCCTCTTTATAATATTAGTAGATCACAACTTCCTAGCCCGCCTAAGCAGGGTACAACATGTGTTTTTCTTCCATTCCTCTCTGTCAGCCGTCATTTCAGTCGTCACTCCCCTCTTACACATTTCAGCTTTCACACAATCCATCCATGCTTTCTTCGATCTTCCTCTACTGGCTGAGAGCCCTCTGCGCTCACCGAAACAGTCCGCGTAACGGTATAAAAGCCATCTGAGGCTAACACCTTCTAGTCCATTAAAGAAAAAACGTTTGGCAAAAAATTAGTACCTACCCAAAAATCCGCCATGTTGCGGCAAAATTCGGAACTAAATATCATAAGTGGCGCCCTCATAAATTTTTTTTGTTTCTTTTGCCGGCCTTTATTGAAAATTGATCGTAATTTATAGTGTATCTATTCGTCAATTATATACGGATTAAGTTATTATTAAATCTAACCAAATTGAAATGTAAATCTATAAATTATTTGGTCACAAGTAACGTTTAAAACAGGTCGATTGTATAGATTTGTTTCAGTACAGTCAAATACTTTATTTATTACATTTTATATTATACAGCGAGTGAATTGTAATATTGTGTGAAATTGGAACGTAACATTTCGATAAGCATCGTGCCTTTGTACATAATAAGCCTTAGTGATTTTCCGCTAGATATTCTAAATAGACGCTGATAAATATAATCGTATTATAATATATTAATATTACCTCAGTACATGTTAGAATGTTTTCGTTCTGGTGTAAATAGACAATAAAGTTCGTTAAAACTCGCAAAAGTGTTCATTAAAAAATAACGAAAATGAAGCCTTAGTTACCTGGATATTAAGGTATATCTGCTTTGAATATCCATAAAAACAAGCAATAACATAACGAGAAATCGTTAAAAAGGGGCGAAAAATCCGTACAGTAGTTTACCATAAATTAATATTAAATTTAAATTTGTTAATATACATTTTTTTTTGTAACAATTGTGTTTATAAAAAAGTTTTAAATGTATAAATGTATGTGAACAATTAATAGGTAAATTGTAATATATTTTAGTGAATAACATGCCTTACGTGCCGCTTTGTATCCGTATAGTGAAACGGCATCCACAATTAAATTAAATTATATCGATTTATTGTTGCGTTCCAATTTTACTCGATATTATGTTTGGTGTGATTCTGAGTTAATTTGAGGAACATACAAAATAGCTTACATTTTATAATTTATAAAAAAATGAGGCATGAAAACCCTTGCTGTGTCTAACTTACCATTATAAGACTGCATTTTGTGTCAGTCATAAAGTGGTTATAGGCATTTCGTTTTAAAAAGGGTATTTGATCTGTAAATGGATTATTGTTCGGCCTTTCGGCTTGCAAGCAACCCAGTTTCAAATCTGTGAACGGTTTTGTTAATAGTACTTACATCTGCAGATAATACTAAGAGTAAGCCCTAATTCGCACGAGAGTTTTTTCAACGGACGGAAAAAACGCTTTCGTGTAAACATTTACTTAGGAATGCATTTGTTGTATTTGAACGTTTTTTTAACGTCCGGTAAAAAAAACTCTCGTCCCAATGAGGGCTAAAGATGTTGAGATAGCAAAAGCCCGTAAGGTATCATCTCTATGGGAAATTTTGGCTATTCTAGTGTCGTATTTACATCTAGAGATTTAAAGTAGATTCATCGTACATAGTGCTTTGTATGACACACTATTATCTTTTTGGCACTAGCTATATAAAATACCTTTAATATCTCAACATCTTTATCAACAGCGTATCCCTACTAATATCATAAATGCGAAGGTCTGTCTGTGTGTCTGTCACGCCTAATCCACTGAAGAGATTTTCGTGAAAGGTACAGATATATATTGCTTGGGAAACGAGTAGGGCTACCTATTAACGCGTTCGAAACCGCAGGGCGGACGCTAGTATTTTGTTTCGTATGTTTCTAAGTTGAACTGAAAATGCAGGAGCTAATATTAACCAGCATTGGAAAACAGTAATCTATATTTATTTGTAAATATCTAAAATATGGGTCATAAATTCATCAAAAGCTTTTCCTTCAGAGAAAATTTATCACAATTTTGTTTTAAGTGTGTTTTGAATGTATTTTAGTTTCTTCTCGTGAATTGCTCCCATAATAAGAATGCGACATTATTTTACTTTGTTTCTACGGATCTCCCCGACCATACATTTTAAAGAAGTATCTAAAGTAGAAAAATTGAAGTTTATATTTTCTATAACATTCTAAGATGCTTGTGTTATTATTAGTTATTTTAAGTATTGTTTGTATAGTAGGTGTGTGTGAGATTTTATATTATGTATAATGAGTCCAAAAATTATGTTGCATTTGGATGAAGTAATTTTAAGTTTTTTTTTCTTCTATTTTTTTTTTAGTTAGAAGCAAGTGTGTCTGAATGATGCGATAACAGTGTTGTCTATTTTAGTGTTCGCTATAGTTCTAAGTTTGTTGTACGAAAATGTTTTTTTCTATAGATATTTAATATTCACACATGTATATAGTAGATAGTACAAAAATATTAAATGAAAAAAGTTTAAAAATTACATTGTCTTTTATTTATTTACGCCATTCAACTTAATGTCATTTCAGATTCGCCATTTATGTGTTTTCTGTAGGAGTCTACTAATGGTAGACATCGGTATATCACTGAAAATAAAATAATTAATAGTAGGTAATTATTAAAATTTTCATAACCATAACCGACAAATAAGCTTCGCTTTCTAATCGAAGTAAGTGTTTTAATAATAAATACCATGATCCGATTAAAGATTTTAGGTAGATTAGGTATACATAGTACCTACTACTAGGGTTGACTAAATGTCGATAAATTGACTATCGATATTTTTTTAATAAACAACAATACTATCGATATCGATAGTTTATTCTTTGCGAGCAATAATACCTACTGTCGATAGTTATAGCACCTATTAGATACCGCCTCGTTTTGACCTCGTCTTGCGATTAGTTAGGTACGATTAGGTAATCATCGATAGTAGTCAGCCGATCAGCAACAGTCCACAGATGTACAAGTAGAGGTATACTTACCAAATAAGAACGCCACGTCAGGCAAAAAACTGACTAAGCTCCATCCGATGCCGTCGAGTTTGACTCGAAGCAAGAACTCGGCAATGGACATCACAAAACCTAACACAACAAAACTTATTGTGTACCACACGTATAACTGTACCAGGGTTGCGTTCTCCTGGAAATAAATATTTAACATAAGTTATTTACCTAATTAAAAAAAAGAGTAAAAATATCCTTAGACAATTTTCACACATGGTCAATTTGATAACTGACTGAGTAGAGCTTTTATTTTACTATGGTAACAATGTGACATGACATTTTTACTAGGTACGGTACGTAGTATGGTACATTTATATACATTCTTATCCTACTAATATTATAAAGGCGAAAGTTTGTAAGTATGGATGTATGGATGTTTGTTACTCTTTCACGTAAAAACTACTGAATGGATTTGAATGAAATTTGGAATAAAGATAGCTTATAACCTGGATTAACATATAGGCTACTTTTTATCCCGGGAAAATGGAAGACCTCCCGGGTACGCGGGTGAAACCGCGGGGAGCCACTAGTATTTTTATAAAAAAGACAGAATGAAGGTATCTAAATGTTCGTGCACAAAAATGTTTGTCCTAGGTCCTAGGTAGGATCGAACCCCCACTCAAACTAAACAACACGAGCGGGTCAGTTTAAAAAAAAAATTGTTACAGCTAAGTACTTGAAAACGTTTAACTGCCGAAATTACGATGAAGTTTTCCGCTCAAATATCGATAAAACTTGGCCAAATTAGTGTAATTTTTGGAAAAAAAACTCACCACCATTGAAGCCAGTAATAACAACAGATTGGCCATTTGGAAAAGTGTGATCAGGACTTGTCTCATCGACTCTACATACTCCTCCAGCGCGGAGCACAGCGGGGCTTCGTTCGGCGACTTGTCTGCGAAGCATGCCATCTGGAGGGTAGTTGGAAAATATATATAAATAGAGTTACCAGTAGAAAAAATGCGATTGGTTGTCGGATATTTGTTATTTGTGTCAGACACGGCTAAAAAAAGAAAAAGGTCACTGATATTATAAATAATAGATTTTCTCAATAGCCTATTAGGTATGTATGTTGTCCTAACTAGCCATTAACCTGATGCTTGTGAGAGATGTCTCTTCGTAATGAGTTAAACTTCTATCTATACTAATATTATAAATGCGAAAGTAACTCTGTCTGTCTCGCTAAAACACTAAAACTACTGAACAGATATAAATGAAATTTGGTACAAATATAGTCTAGAGCCTGAGAAAGGAAATAAGCTACTATTTATCCCGGGAAAATGGAAGAAGTGAAACCGCAGGGAGGCACAAGTATTATATATTTTAGAGATCTCTCCCCATCCCTTCTATGTTAGGGGAGGCTCGAGCTCCTTTGTGAAGACGTACCTACTTATATGAGCTGATGATGATAATGAAGAGACCTCTCCCTGCAGGTATTATCGATACGTACTTATATTATAAAGAGGTAGGTAGGTACCTAATGTTTGTGAGGTTGAAATTTTATTAAGAAAGAAAGAAAGAGAACATTAGTATAGTTTTAATATAATTTATAACATACCTACCAAACTTATGATAGATATCAATACAATCGTACTCCTCGGCGGCAGGCAGCAGCACGAGCCGTCTCCGCATGGTAACAACACGTTGTCCATTATTATATTTTAATAATAAATATTATTTTACTTATTTTTCCATACGTATAACAGTCAATTTGTTTGATTTTTAAGAAGAAAATTGACCTGTCATTATAGCAATGTCAATTAAAAGCGGAAATAAAAAAAATCAAGAAATTAATAAATATCTATGAAATTATTAGAAAATATTTAACGTTTAAAACCTAGTTATTGTATTTTTTTTTTCGATGAAAAGCTTGAAAACTATGTACAAATATTGAACAATATAATAATTTTGCATTGAAAACAAGGAAGTTTTGAAAGCTTAAAAGAGGTTTAGGTTAAATTATTTTTTATATTGTTTATGATTTATCAGACACTATGTTCTGTCATATTGTTCGTAAGAAAATTTGTTTTCAGATACGAAGGAAACATGTTGCGAATTCTATATGTGATTATTTTAACAATGTTTATTTTAAGTAATATAAATGCTACAGACATCATTCCAGAGGAAAGAGGTAATATAATTAAAGTTTTCTTATTAATTTGCTTTTATTTTCTATTTCTTAACTTGGAGCTTGATATCTTATGCTCATCACGGACCAAAGCGAAGTCATGGAAATTTTATGTATTATTTTACATTAATTTACTATTTCAATCGTTTAATTATTATGTAGATAAACATACATAAGTAGATAACTATCTTTTTGAACAATATCCGAATTCAACCATATCCATTATTAAAATACATTGAAATAAATGTTTAGTTTATGTAAGTTTTTTATTATATATCAGATACATTTTCTAATGACAGCTCCAATTAATATGATAGCTCTATTTTTATCATAACAAACAAATAGGTTGTAACATTCCTTCCGGGCGGAAAAATATTACATTATTTCTATGAGGCGATGCGGTGGGCGTATCGTGCGCTTGCTTCGCCTCAACACCGGTGTGTTTTGGTGCGTTGGCAGTGAGGCGGATGCCGCTTCAACAGTCGGTTGACTGAGCGGCGTGGAGCTGGCATGCGGTGCCAGCTCATGTGATGATTGTGATTGTGACGTTGCCAAACCAGAAGTTGTAGATGTTGCCATCTCAGTCTCTCGCGCGATTGGTGACAGAGCCACATTTACCTGTGGCCGGATGTGGTCGGCGTGTCTGCGTTTCAGGACTCCTTCTGGAGTTGTCACCACATATGAGTACCGGTGTTTCCGCTCCTCTATTACAGCCGGCTTCCATTTATTTTCTAATTTAGTACGGATGTACACACCTTCCCCCTTCTTGAATGTTGGTGTGTTTTGCTCCGATTCGATATTTGCTTGGATGTTTTTGTGTTGTAACGTCCTTCTCATATTTGGTTTAACATTATCCAACAAGCAGTTTAACTGTCTCCCGAACATCATTTGTGCCGGTGACTTTCCTGTGGTGGAATGAGGTGTGTTACGATACGAAAAAAGAAAATTTTGAAGTCTTCGCTTTGGATTAGCTCTATCAGCTTCACTTGCAGCCATTCTCGTTTTAAAAGTTCGCACCAGTCGTTCCGCCAGTCCATTGGTTCTTGGATGGTAAGGTGAAGACGTCATGTGCACTATCCCTTGTGACTTGCAATATGCTCGAAAGTCTTTGGAAATGAACTGAGGTCCATTGTCAGATACTATGATTTGAGGTACCCCAAAAGTAGTAAAGATACCATTTAACTTCTTGCACAATGTGTTGGTGGTTATCTTTGTCATAGGTTTAACTTCAATCCATTTTGACAGAGCGTCAGCCAGTACTAACCAATACTTACCCTCAAAGGGCCCTGCAAAGTCAACATGAACTCTTTCCCATACCTTTTCTGGGATCGACCAAGAGTATACTGGAAGTTCTGGGTTATTGGGTCGATTTTCTTGGCATTTCTGGCATTGCTTTACAAAATTGTCAATGTCTTCTTCGAGTGTTGGCCACCATACATAGAAGCGTGCTAGAGCTCTCATTGCAGATGTTCCAGGATGGCCAATATGTAAATAGCGTAGAACTGTCAGTTTTAAATTGTTCGGTATAACCACTCTACCTTGCCACATGATTATCTTGTTCTCTATCGATAATTCGCTACGTTTTCTAAGAAACGGTTTCAGCTCAGGCTGTGCGCAGTCACACCAGTCCGTTTTAATTAATTGAAGGACTTGCTTCAATGTGGTGTCTCTCTTTGTCTCCTCCTTGATCCTCTCTTCACTTAAAGACAAATCGTCTAATTTACCATGCTGTATTAACTCAGTAATCCTACATATCGATACCTCATGGTCATTCGGCTGTTCCACGTCATTTGGCATTCTCGAGAGGTAATCCGCGATAATGTTGTGTTCACCTTTTCGATAAATTATATCATAATTATAGTTTCCAATCACGAGTGCCCATCTTACCAGTCTATTATTTGCAATTTTCGGGAGGTTTCGTTGAGGACCCAATATATGGATTAGTGGCTTGTGGTCAGTAACTAGTGTGAACTTAGTGCCTCTGAGATATTGATCAAATTTTTGAATGCCGTAGAATATTGCCAATGCTTCACGGTCTATAACAGAGTATTTGCTCTCAGCCGGTTTCATTTTTCTAGAGCCAAAAGCAATAGGCTGTTCGATGTCTTTATCCTTGTGATATAATACTGCGCCTACTCCCTTCTCCGAAGCATCACAAGAGAGGAAAAGAGGTCGATTTTCTTCAAATGCTACCAGTGGTTTAGATATAGCAATCAATTTCTTGGTCTTTATGAAGATTTTGTTCTCATAATCCGTCCATTGCCATTTCCGGCGACCACCTGTTAGTTCATGTAAGTCGGCGCATACACTGTGTAAGTGTGGGATAAATCGCTCATAGAAATTGACGAGTCCTAAGAACGCCCTCAATTCTTTAGTATTTGTAGGCGGTGGTGCCTTCGAGATTGCTTCTATTTTAGACTTTGTTGGTTGCACTCCGTTTTTGTCGATAATATGTCCTAAGTACTCGATTTCAGGTTGTAAGAAAGAGCATTTTTTGAGATTCACTTTTAGTCCGGCTTGTTTCAATCTGTTGAACACTTTTGAGAGAGTCTGTATATGCTCTTTGTCATTTTTCCCTGTAATGGCAATATCATCAAAAAATACTGCAACGTTTGGTATGCCATCAAGTAGTTTGTCAAGAAAATGCTGGAAAATTGAAGGTGCTGTTGCAATACCAAAGGGCATTCTGTTGTAGACAAAGTATCCTTTGTGGGTTGATATTGTTAGGTACTTTTTCGATTCCGGGGCTATTTCAAATTGAAGATAAGCATCCTTTAGATCGATTTTTGAATATTTATCTCCGTGAGCCAGCTGTTGTCTTAACTGGTCAAATAGGGGTACAGGATGAGTATGCTTAATAAGTACCGGATTTATGGTTGTTCTGTAGTCGCCGCAAATGCGTACTTGGCCATTTGGTTTTAACACATTGACTGTCGGTGTAGCCCATTCTATCGGTGACTTGTTAGGGTCAATTTCCGTTATTATACCCTCACGGAGAAGCCGTTCTAGTTTTACTTCTATGTTTTTGCGCATGCTGAACTTAATGGGTCGTGCCGGTATATGTTTTGCTTCACTGCCAGGTTTGATGTGGACATTGACTTGGTAATCCTTAACCTTCCCTAATTTGTTATCAAATAGGTCAGTCTGGTTAGATAGCACGAATTCCAGTGACGTATCTGTGGGTCGCTTGATGGAATAGACAGCTTTTGGAAATGTCATGTCGTACATTTCGCTCCATTGTAATCCGAAAAGCATAGGCTTTGCCTCGTCCATAACTACAACAGGTAAATATTTTTCGACACTGTCTACTTCCACTGTTACATCCGTTAAACCTTTCGGTTTGAGCTTGAAATTGCAATAAGCTTGGAGTTTTGGTCCTTTTGTTAACGCTGGAGCTCCAATCTTTTTCCACATTTTCGTGGAAATTATAGAGTAGATTGAGCCTGGATCCCAATCCATAGTACATCTTACCCCATTAATGGTCACGTAAATTTTCTTACAACGGGATGTCTTTTTACTTATACTGTGGATAGGGTTGTACTCGCTATCACTCTCTTCCGTTGAGGAGTTTGAGTAAGAAAACGACGATGTCTCTGATGTGTCTGCTCGATTGTTAACCCTCTGTGTTCTGGTGTGTTTACCATTCTTGGTTCTATGTTGAAAGCGTTTCAGTTTAGGTTTTAAATATGCTCTACCTGATTTGATGCATACGCTCTCGTAGTGTCCTGTGCTGCCACACGCCTTACACTGATGGTCCTTAGCTGCGCAGTCGCCGAAATCATGTTTATCATGCTTTCCGCATCGTCGGCATTGACCAGGTTGCAACTTTCTGACTGTTTCATTGTTTAAAGTTGTATCAGTGCGTTTTCCTTGTCTCTTTTGTCGTATCCTGTTAATATTTTTATTATATATCAGATACATTTTCTAATGACAGCTCCAATTAATATGACAGCTCTATTTTTATCATAACAAACAAATAGGTTGTAACAATTATGACTAAAATAAGCCATGATAGTTATCATTCCAGTGTATCCGCAAGACTTCGAAGACAAAGCAGATACAGCCATAGAAGAATCCATAGTTAACTTCGAAACGATTGCAAATAGCGATGAGAAACCTCATCGAGAAGGTATACCCAAAGAAGATACCGAAAACCGTTACTATGAAATGGCTATTAACCTCGGCGACATTTTAGAGCTAATGAAAAATCCAAATAACGTCTACTTATTCTTAAAAGCAAGAGGGATTGATAGAGTCATAGCTTCAACTATCATGGTGCCTTCTGAAGACCTGAGACATAAACTCCTTATTATTTTAAAGATCCTTTTCGATGTGGCACCTACAACAACTAATTCCCTCATACCGATAAATATTGTTGATAGATTATTAGATATATTCGAAAATGATAGTAATTTAGCTTTAAAAGCTCGCACTATAGATGTATTTTACTTATGGTTACCAGAAAACCCAAAAGTGCAAGCGCGTATCATGAAACTGAAAGGTCTAGTCCCATTTTACGAACAACTAACAAAACTAGACGTTAAAGTTATCAATACATTACTGGAGCTATTCAATAAAATTCTCAATGAGCATCTGAAAATACGAAATGATAATAAAGAGCAGAATACAGCTGATTCAGACTTCATTTTGTATCAAAGGATTGGGTTACTAGAGCGGGTGTCTACGCCGGCCGTCTGTGAAGGCTTACTAAACATTTTTGAAGCAGCATGGTCGTATAATATTGATGATGTAATTATGGGCACTGTTTTTAAACTGATTAAGAATGTAAAACCATTTTGTGCGAAAAACTACAAAGGGAAAAATAAGGCTATAGAATTGTTCAATGTACTGTTAAAGTACGTAAAAGATCCGACGAAACAGGAGACGTTTATTGAGAAAGGCTTTAATGTAACTGATATCCAATTAATGTTGGAGGACATCGTTGATAAAATAAAGTTTTCGGCGGCGAGAGATGAATTTTAAGGTGCGTTCTATTTTAAAATAAACGTAAGTTTTTAATTTTGTTGTTTTTAAGTCTCAACGTTTCTTTTATCTCGCAGTAAGTAGACAAGGATTTAGGCAAACATATTTTTATATAGCTCGTAAATAAAGCACATTTAATTTAAACAATTTCCACCATTATGCAAATAGGCATATTTTTTTTTCACCCGATCCCCTACGTGTGGTCTGTTATCGACCGCAAATAATTTCGTTGCGCTTTTGTTGAGGGTCGATCGCTGCTAGGGCTCCATGCGCTCAATGCCCCATTGTGCTAGAAGTATCTGTTGCGACTGTTAGCCGGTGATTTATTGAGCAATCTCATGTTGATAGGTAGGATTTTAATTTATTAATGGGTGTCTATGGTCGCGGCGGCAGAGGGTAATTGTCTATTCTCCAACGCTACTAATAAATCTTAGTTCTTTTTTTGGTAGCACTTAATGCAATAAAGTATTCAAAAGAGGTTAATGAAGCCGTTTCATTTAAAGATTCACAAAATGAGCATAAGGAGAGATCATATAATTTCTACTAGCAACAACACATACCTAGGCAGGTAGGTATATAAAACCCAAATAACATTGTCAAGTTTTTTGGTCTCTTGCATGTGAGATGTTCTTTCGTATACTTTAAGCCATTGTAGTTCCACAGGTAATTATGGTCCATGTTTGGTAATAGAGATACGTTTAACATTAAAAACCACAATTTATTCAATAAACACAATGCACACAGCGTGCAACAGCACTGAGATAACGATCATTACGCGATGACAAATCACGCGCCATGGGTGGGCCGCCATGTTGGTTTTGTTGCGTTTTCCCGCGCTTCCTTCCGACCGGGAAGTCGTAATAATGACTTTTATTGATATGTCGTAGTTCTAATGTATTTAAAAGTTGTTCACATAACCAAAATAATATTTATTTCGTTACAGAAGTAATTATAATGTAATGTAAGTAATTATAATTATGTTTTAATATTAAGTTTTGGCAGTGCTCCCATATTAGGTCACCTGTGTCGTACGTGGGCGACACTTATACTAGACAATTATCGATTATAACATGCAAATAGTTAGATACCTACTTATTATATACGACAGTATGTAAGTTACAATTTTACGGAATATTAAAAGATAAGGAATATTAAGGTATAAGTACTTACTTATTCTGGATATTTCGAGATGTAGGTACTTCAAGTCCCGGGAAAGGTTGAGATACCCAGGAAAGAAACTTCAAAGCTGGTGTTATGTTTTAATCAAAACTTTCCAAGTTACCACAACACTGAGCATTAAAAAAAATATAAAATAAATATCCTGGGATATTTTACGCACAAAGATACTTTGTACGTTTACCTTTTAAACTTGCGTGGGAGCACCGCCAAGGTGTTTGTACTAAATGCCAACAATCGAGTTTTACCGATTAAACAAATACAAAAATCGAATCAAATCGATCATGTTTTACTCATAAAAAGCGCGCATTCACCAACCGTCAAATGTCAACGAGTACAGAACGACAACCTGCCGGAACGAATTTGCGCAAAAGTCAAGTGAAGTGCTTTGCGTTGCGTGAGAATAAAATTGTAACTTTTTTTTTGCATTTTTGAAGTCATGAATGGGTATTGTGCTGTAATGACCACGGTAAATAATCCTATTTGTATTGTTAACGCTGTCTTATGGTGTTTTTGGACTTGTGAGGGTGACCATACACTTTTATTTGAGAGAGGCATATTCTAATTCCTACTTTATAACCTAAATTTTTTTTCGCTATTAAATAAAAGAATGAACAACCTAATAATTTACAAATTATTTTTTACTTACCGATCAATAAGGTATATATATTAAGAGTACTAAACAACTCCTATACCTACCACTAAATATAACAAAATGCTATAGATAAGACATTATTAATTTTTTTCTAAAGCTTGCATAAAGAATGTATCTAGGCTCCCTACGTTTGAAAACTTTGTCCTAAAATTATGAGTTAATATGGTCATCGTATTTCAAAAGCAAGTAGCCAGGTAGTGCAATAAAAAGCGCTCAGTGCGGAGGCGTGACACCTGACTGAAGTTCCCATGGGACGGACAAAACCCATTGTAATTGCTACTGTAGTGTCGATGCTAATTTATTGGCATTTTACTGTTAACCCAAGTGGCTATCGGTGTGCTACCTACGCTTTATTATCTGATATTTAGTCTCAGGACATTAATTATGCAGACAATTTAATTCCAAATTAAACGTCTAGCTATTATTAGCAGCATTAGATAGTCGATAAATATACTTTTGACTACAAACTACTGAAAATATTGTCATTTTCATGCAGTCATCTTTGTTTGGAATTGAAGCAACGACCACCGGTCTAACCAACTCTGACGTTCATAAAGAAGAAGGGATATTTCTATGGATATTGGATTTATTTAATTAATTATACTCTAAAACATGTCATATCTGTAACATAAAATTTACAATAGGTACTAGGTACTAGATACCTATTCAGATATCCATAAAATAAGGTTGGTAGCAGTCTCCTCTTTTATCAATGAAAAGTCCCGATGTATCGATCGAAAAAAATATTCATTCATTCGCAAACAATAAATGTTTACACTGTCCGGTCATTAATATTGTGTGAAAAAAAATTCTCGGCCCGCGAAGCAGCGCTGCCACCTGCAAGGAAAAAAACTATAAGTATTTTTTGTCCGCGACTCGGAATGTTTTAAGCTTAGATATGGCCAATAAATTATCCATTCAGCGAATTTGTTAGAATTGTAGGCGGGTTATAGTATGAATAACGTTTGATTCCCATATTTGTCTAAGGCATTAAAGTCCTCGGTTAAAAACGTCAGGTCACACCTACGATGGGTTATGTTGACCGATTTTTTAAGGTGTTAGTTTTTTTGACGTGGGAACGAGCTTGGCGAAAAATTCTAATGTTGTTGTATTTTTTTAATAATAATAATTTATTTATTTCAAAGAACATGGTACAGTAGGATCGGCTTATAATTTTGCATATTCGACCAGTGCTGGTGTAGAAATATTTAACAGGGATATTTATTTTAATACAGATTTATCAAATTATCAAAATGTAGATATTATTATGTAATTAAATTTTAAAATCGAAATATTCTTGCAATGAATAATAACACATGTTAATTAACCAATTGAAGAGTATTTATATATGTTTCAGTTAAGGAGTGTTGCCATTTTATAATAAAAAATATAGGTAATAATAATTTTGAATATGCAACTACCACTTTCGCAAATAAGGGCATGATAAACGACCTCACGCTGCGCGCAATGACAACAACCTATTCAGCCAATTAAAATTGCACTGCCCATAGACAATTTTTGTATGTTTCTTAAAATGTTGCCACATACTGTGATGGAAGCGGACTTCCGACTACACAATGACTTCCTAATTTATTTGGGGCACGTTTGGACGTGGGAATGTTACTAATTTGTTTGTAATAACGTCTTCTACGATGACAAGAAGGTGAATAGCATTGGTTATTTGTAGATTTATACTTAAGATCTGTAACTAGCGGCCCGTCCAGGCTTTACATGGTTAGTAGAGCATCATTGTCATATTTCGACAAATTAACTCAAAACTATAGGTACCTATAGACCTACCTTCCTCCTGAATCACTTTGTCTATACTTGAAGACCGCACAACAGTTCCTTGGGTAGTCTAAAAGTTCTAAACGCACAGACGACGGGAAGTAAAGATAATAATAGAGTCAGTAATGAAAGACAAATAGTTGCATAATTGAAATGTCCGGTCTAGTTCACCATAATTAATTGCTACAATTGTGATAATTGCCTCACACATGCTAGTTATCCTCTCCATTCATTTGTCTATTCTCTTTCGCGGTTAACGTTAATAGTTGCCATAATAATTGTGTTAAAGTGCAAATATTTATTTATTTATTTATTTATTCATAAGGTAAACGAAACAGGTTACAGTTAATTGACAAAGCTTAAGACTAGTACATACATTTATATTTTAAACTAGACTATAACCCTAAACACGTTCACACAGCATGCACAAATTATAGAACGTGTATTTGAGGTAAAAGATTAATTTAACAGAAATAATAATATAAAACACAAAAAACAAAAATCAAAGTTTAAACACAATCAAATTAGAAAAGAAAAACAAATAAAATAGCTTAAGGTATAATTCCAGAGAATACTACTTAAGGACACTATGGATAAGCCTCTTAAATGTAAGGTGTTTACGCTCAAAAATGTCAAGCCCATCGTTGTCACTGGCTAATTCATTATAAGCTCTACACATTCTAACAATGGGATTATAAAAGGATGTATTATTTTTGTAAATTTTTAAGGTGAACAATTTAGAATTACGGCAACGATAATTTGAGTTGAAGTTAATCATTGAGAGCAAAACAGGAGAATCAATGGTTGAGTGTATAATTTTATGTAAGTAAATCATATCGTATTGCTGACGTCGGATGCGCAATGATGTAACGTTGAACTTCGCAAGCCGGTCGCTATAGTTTGAAAGAGCTCTGCCGATCCCATCACGTTGAGATAAAACTTTTAGACATTTATTTTGTATTCGCTCGATACTATTCTCATGGACAACGTAATAAGGAGACCAAATCAGACACCCATATTCCAATACTGTTCTGACGATACTGTTAAAAAGATACAAAAGACTCTGGGGCCTCTTAAAATCCTTAGTGAAACGGATTATAAAGCCCAGAAGCTTGTTTCCCTTATTTATGATTTGTTCATAGTGATTCCTAAATGACAGTTGCTCATCAAATATGATGCCAAGATCCCTAATTGAGGATTTACGATCAAGAATTTGGCCTGAGAGTTCATAATTGTAGATAATCTTTTGTCTTTTCTTAGAAAACGAAATAACCAAACACTTAGAAATATTCAAAGACATACAATTACGAGCACACCAGTCAGACACAACAAGAAGATCCTTCTGCAGCGAGTGGCAATCATTAATATCAGTAATGGTATTAAAGATTTTCATATCATCTGCATACAGAAGACATGGACAAGTAAGGCCCCCTATTAAGTCATTTATGAATAAAATGAACAGCAATGGTCCCAGATGGGAACCTTGTGGAACTCCAGATGAGACATGAGTAGGAGATGATAAGAAGCCCCTTAGTGCCACAATTTGGGAGCGATTTTGAAGATATGATCTCACCCAACGCAGTAAGCAGCCATGAATTCCATACCAAGATATCTTCTTACATAGCAAATTATGATTAATCTTATCAAAAGCCTTAGAAAAGTCGGTATAAATTGAATCTACTTGACCTCTACCAGCGAAAGCACCACACAAGTAGTTTTTGTACTCTAATAAATTGCTAATTGTTGATCTGTTTTTGATGAAGCCATGTTGTCTTTCGGAGAGGCACGGCTTGATGTGATTATAGATGTGAATATAAACCAAGGATTCGAAAAGCTTTGCAAAACAGGAGAGTATACTAATAGGTCTATAATTTATACATTTAGATTTATCACCATTTTTGTGTATCGGAATTATAAGTGCGGATTTCCATTTCTTGGGGAATGTTCCGTTTCGCAAAGATTTGTTAAAAACTATCCATAGAGGCAAGCAAAGCTGTTTGTAGCAACTCTTGACAAAAAAAGATGGAATCCCGTCTGGTCCAGCTCCCTTACGACTATCTAATTGTTTAATTTTTAAAGCTATATCATCTTCGCTGATGTCAATTGTAGATAGAGAGTTTGACGAATATACTGGGCCTTCCAATGAACTAGACAAATCCTGTCGATTTTCAAACACAGATGCAAAATACTGTGAAAAAAGTTCACAAACTCCAACACCCTCTGATGATGTGCTGTCTCCATAGACCATTGTTCGAGGTATAGTACACTGACTTTTCTTACTATTTACGAAACGCCAGAACGCTTTGACATTGCCACCAATAGATTCCTCCGTCATACTAACGAACCTGTTGTAACATCCACTGATGAGGTTTTTGCAGCGTGTTCGTAATAATGAAAATGTATCATAGTCACGAGGGTTACGATATTTCTTCCATGATCTATGATATTTGTTTTTTTCTTGCAAACATTTTATTAAACTATTATCAAACCAACTAGGATAGTCAGAAGAATTGCATTTAGTCATAGGGGTGTGGGTTTTTATGATTAAAAACAAAATATCATAAAATTTATCTACAGCCTCATCCACTTCAAGTGGTGAGAGTAAGTCTAGCCAATTAACTTTATTTAGATCAGTTCTGACATTATCATAATTACATTTAAAGAAGTTATAACGTTTTGTTTTGTGGCATTTTAATGGCATGTCATATTTGAAATTGATAATATTGATCGCGAGTGGCGGATGATGTAGATCTAATCGGCACAAAGGTTCAGCATTGTAAACATTTACAGCAAAGTTACCGCAAACAAAAACTAAGTCTAAAAGTCTGTTATTGGCGTTATGAATACTATTATATTGACTCATGTTACATAATGCAACAGTTTCCATCAGTAGCTCAGCTTTGCGATCAACTGGATTATTAGGGATAAGAATATCTTGAGTCGTCGGAGAGGACCATGACAAATGCGGTGTGTTAAAGTCGCCTAGAAATAAGAAATTACTGTTTTCACCTGCGTTAAGAATATTGTTTTGGAAATTAGAATAAAATATTGATAAATCGTTGATTGTTAAATCTGGAGGTAAATAGCATAAGCAAATATTAAATACAGATGAATAGTTGTCTATATCTAGGATGCTTATCCATAAGTCCTCATAACTGCTGTCCCAACCTGCCTGACGAATAACATTTAGGTTTTTCTTAGTCGCGATAAGTATGCCACCACCATCATTCTTGTGACTGTAGTTCGTATCACAGCGATCCCTACGAAAAATATTATATCGACTATCCAAAAGTTCTCCATCAAATACACTATCATTGAAGTTAGTCTCCGTCAAGCAGATTATGTCATAATCAGCATTTAAAACGTTTAGATTCAAATCCCTTAGTTTAGATCGAATCCTATTTACATTTTGATAAAAAATGGTTAACATTACTGATTATAAAAATAAAAGATACAATATATATATAGCAATATTATAAAGTGATGAAAACAAATATGAAATAAGAAAAGTAATGTATATATTATTAAGCTAGTTATATTTTAATTTTGTAATTTATTTAGAGTTTCCAGGTTTCTAACTAAAATTGCACTGCTGTTTTCGTCCTTACGAATGTATATCTTGCCAAATCTCACCCAGACAAACTTATACTTTTTCTCCTTTATAAATGCCCTTGCTGATGCATGCAATTGTTTGCATTCGTGCGAAAGATGTTCTGTTACATAAATGCTTCTATTTTCACCAGTCATTCCAGCGTGAGAGGTATTTAGCTTTTCCTTTGGGTGCGACTTGTTAAAGCGGTGCACTGCAGATAATACGTTGTCCCTAAGACGTGACGTGGTGAGGCTGACAAGTATATTACGAGGACGATCCGATGTATTATTTATTTTGGAAACGCGGCGACACGCTTTGATGTTGTCTTCGATGATTGGTACGTTGACTGATTTGCAGATGTTATGAAAAATTGTCAAAAGATTTTCATTCCGGTTCTCAGGAACGGCCTGCACTTCCAAATTATGATCACGGGAAATCTTTTCCAAAGTATTAAGTCTAGTGTTCAAGTTGCCAATGTCCACGTGAAGACGTGAATTTTGCAATTCCAAATCTGTAATTTTTCTGTCCCTTTCCTTTATCTCATTCAACAGATCTTTCTGCTCGGCAACAATGAAATCGGTTGTTTCGGAAAATTCCTCTTTGAGTGTTTTGATTGCTGAATTTACTTCAAGGGTAACCATAGATTTGACATCTTCTATTAAGGCAGCACGCAGATTTTTCATTAAGTCAGAAGCAGGTGACAACTTCAAATCAAATAACTGACTTATCTGTTCAATGGTCAAGTTCTCAGAATGTTTAATAGTAGACGTACTTTGTGATGGGAAGTCCTCGCTTGCATTCTCGAAAGACATATTCATCGAGTCATCTGTTATTTTGACATGACTCGACCGAATCGGAGTGTTGTCATTAACCCTACGTCTTGTGATATTCATACATGAAGGACATCTCATAGACTCAAGTCTTATATCATTGAGGCATTTGTCCTCGGAAGAAATATTTAAACACGGATAACAAAATGTGTTATGACATGTTCTGCATTTCAAACATCCATTTTTTTTAACTTGTTTGAGACAACCATAGCATTTATCACTCATTCTTGTGACTACCACGGGTGTGGCGCGCGAAGTATGAATAGAATGACGATAGACTATAACCACAAAACGAAAACTTGTAATCGCGTACTTGGATTTGAACCGGGTGCGCCGGGGTGTAATTCGCCGCCGAGACCTCTAGGCTACGAGTCGTCTTATAGCAAGTGCTGAATAGTCATGTAACAATCCGCAATGTACCTAATACATTCGATACGTCACACGGCAGTTGACAAACAAGTAATTTAAGTTCACCCGCAATTATTGTTTGTTTTGCACAAAATGTCTTTAACACAATGGAGCACTGTTTTTGCGTACTTGTCTTCACATTTATCACTTAGATTGTAAGTTATTATTGAGTAATAGTTTCGTCAAAGCAATTAGCAAGCACTTAACTACATTAGTCACTGCTTATAAGTTGATAACATTTGAAAAAACCTTGACTTTTCAATTTTATAACGGGAGCTCAACCAAAACACGTCCGTACACTTAAATTTTTTTTTTTTTTTTTTTTATAGTATTTGTTTTTTTATAGATTTATAGTATTTTTAAATAGTGATTGAAAAGGTGTCTTTCGTTGAATATTTCGCAGAATTTTCGTGTTAATTATTGCAGTAAGTACCTAATTCATAAATAAAGTAAATAGGTATGTTTTATTTATTATATCGGTACTTAAGCCAGTTATAAACACATACCTAGCATAAAAAAAATGTAACGAAGCCACTAAATTAATAATAAAGTAGGTAGTTTGGCACTCTTTGTAACTAATATTACTTTTTATTGCTTCTCCATACTAACATTCGTATCGTATTTTCATATCGTACATTCACATATTACACGATAAATAATTTAACAAAATAATACATAGGTTTTAGACTCTTATTGCTAACTTTGTCAAGGAAGTCGTTCCTTGATTAAAGGAATCATAACTTTCAATTTAACAAGGTTTATCAAAATATAAGCACGTAAAACATTACTTCACAAAGACTACCTACCTATAAGTTACCTAATAATCAATAATCAATTACCGTTTCTCGAAATTCTTTTCTCAGCCCAAGTGTGTCTCTAACAATGTCTCTCAAGTCAAAATATTTAGCAAATAACAAATTGTTCCTTTTCAAGCATAGACAAGGACCGGATGTCCGCACTCGACTCATAGGTATCTCACTTGCGTAACTATTCGATTCTTTTGCCAATAGAAATCGATATGAATGAATGATATATCGATTTTATTACTTTTTTTTTCGGAGGCGATCCACGGTTATATTTTTTGCTCAATTTTATTTTAAGTCATCTTTTATGATTGCAAAAATTACCCGTAAATCGTTAAGAATTAAAGCAAAATTTTAAATACATACTAGTGGCTCCCCGCGGTTTCACCCGCGTACCCGGGAGGTCTTCCATTTTCCCGGGATAAAAAGTAGCCTATATGTTAATCCAGGTTATAAGCTATCTTTATTCCAAATTTCATTCAAATCCATTCAGTAGTTTTTACGTGAAAGAGTAACAAACATCCATACATCCATACATCCATACTTACAAACTTTCGCCTTTATAATATTAGTAGGATTATCTTGGTTATCCCATAGGTACCTAAATAAAATTCAATTCAAATTAATTTACAGACACTGAAACAATGTCTTGGAGTTTCTAATTGAAATTGGTGTTTATAATAATGAAGTGGATCGATAAATATGATATTATAAACAATAGTTAACATAAATAAATGTCAATCTATAATTAATAATCCTAACTAATATTATAATGGAATAGGAATAACGCGGGTGAAACCGCAGGCGGACGTTAGTATTTGATAGTTTCCATTGAAGCTTGAAGACTGCGGCCTATTTACATTGCCAAGCGACTAAAACGCAAGACGGGTCATAGAAATAGTAAGTAAGTGATGATGATGATTGATGATTGAGCACTACACCCAGCCAGTGCAACGACTGACCCATGTCCTATACAACCATTCGGGCAACAGCCCCCATACACAGTCTTGTTTGGTAACTGAACAGAGACACTGGTACCCGAATAGTTATATAAGAGTAGCCATGGATATACCAGGGAGCGCGTGGTTAATAGGAAGGACACGCTCTGGGATGGGAAATGAAGACCAGCAAGCCGCAGCCGGCTGGCCAGAATCGACCGACTGTTCAGCCTCTAGTCAATATAGGAGAATAGGATGGGTATTGTCTAAAGGAATGAGCGTTAATGCACGATGAGATGGCGTTTGGAGTGTTTTTTCTTCCTGAGTGCTCTTCCGAACTTCCATGTTGCGCTTGCATTACCGGTTGTGTTTCAGCGAATGTCGTTCCTCCAATAGTAAGTTTCTTGCTTGGTTGACTGTTGCCCGTCTTGTATCCATGAGTCGCGAACTCATTGCTCCTTTTCGGCTTAATTGTCGTAATGTGTCCATAAATCCTGTGCTCGGTGCTTGTCCGTACAATACGTACGTTAGTTGACGTTGTTTATTCGTGTATTTCATATTGTTTTGTTCCGTTTTGATTTATTGTTTCCATGTATCCAGCTACCATACTTGTATTGCTCGACTTAGATTGATTGTTGTTGTTTTATCACTTACCCCCTCCATGTACCACTAACTCGTTGTTCCAATTTGGTTGGTTTTGTCATGTGTCCATTTACGCGTAGGCTGGCATTCCTAAGCCTGCGTAGTAATACATCCGTTGGTATTTGAGTCTCTTAGTGATAGTTTTTCCGTCTACTTAAATATCTGTCGCTTTTCTGTTGAAGTTGCGGTCCAAGCATTTGAAATACTATCAGTCACTCGTAACGTTTGCTTTAGTTAGTACCACCGCTTTTAGGCCGTAGCTCATTGCAGGTTTAAAAGCCATCTTGTATAATAGCTGTGCTGTGCCGCTTGCCATTCCATCTGATTATTTAGACTTTTGTAGCTAAAAAACCTTAGATTCTAGTAGGTTTGTGAATGTGTGGCATTGTTTCTTGTTAGATTCTTCTTTAATCTTGATGGATTGATTTCATCCTATAATTGTTCGTGGTCAGATGTATTCATTATATGTTTTCCTTAATTAAATAATTCAAATTATGGGCTTGCCATGGTAAATTTCTAGTTAAGAAGATTTTGTTTCGGATATCCAGGATTTTTACAACTTTGCCGTCCGAAAGATGTATCTATGCGTGTATGTTATGCATGCATATAACTATGTATAGGTTGGCGCTCTTGTTAGTATTGATGGCTTCGAGTCTGTGGTACTTACGATGCACGATGATCGCTAATTCCCGACACTTGTTACCTCCGCCCGTGAGGGACCATTTGTAATGTTTTGACTCGTATGTTATCTAGTCCTCATTCCCATTTCTTGTCCTCCGATGTGTAATTCACTTCCTTTAATTCTGTGTCAATAGTATGTTTCACTGTCGGACTACAAGCGCCGCGTAGATTCCATTTGAAGATTCTTATTTTTCCCATCAGCGTGTGTTGTTCCAATATTGTCTCTCCTCGTAGTACGCTGGCAGGTGACACAACGTGGTGGCTGGTGTTAAACCATTATAAAAACGAGACAGTCGTAATGTGTGTTTCTGAAGAGCTAATTCAATGAAGAATGTTAGCTTGACAGCCCGCTTGGGTTTGTGGTTAGTGACCCCGTCTTTCAAGGCGCGGGTCGTGGGTTCGAATTCCACCCAGGACAAACATTTCTATGCATGAATATGTCTGTTTGTCATGTGTCTGGATGTAAATATCTATAATATGTATGTAGGTATTTAAAAGTATTATATAGCTTTATTGTATTGTATTTTATAGAGACCCGTCATACCTAGTAACATTCTTCTTTTTTCTACCGTTTCAGTTCAGTTGGTAGTGCCTGGCCATGTTGCTTGCTGTGATGTTGACATAATAAAAGTGTGCTGCTGCTATCAAGGCCCTTTCGCTTTCAGAAAATCGTTCGTATCGATTTTCATATCGTAGTCGATTGCAGAGGGCACCAGGTTGCATGTCGAATTAACTGATTGTGCTGGTGTTCTTCAATATACTTGTCAAGGTCCCGTCTTATTGCGTGGTGGTCGGATGTCACGTAGAACTTTCCGTCTGTTTTCATTACTATGATATCCATAATGTTTGCTTTGCCCCGTTGTAGTTAGCTGTTAGGAAAAGCTTATATTTATAGATTATTAGACGCTATTATACCTAGCTTACATCTAGTGTAAGGTAGCTTGCGCCAACCGGTGTCCGCTATGCACAATCCGCTATGTTACGATTGTCTTTAGCGGGTATGTCGTCGCTGTGGATAGAATAAAGACCACTCTTTATCTATTGCAATTTGTGAATTGCAACAGATGTGACTGCTAAAGAATGTTTTTTCTTTAAAATACCGCCCTAACGCTTGGATGTTTATCACTATGTTATGATGGCAGTAACAAAAGGCTTACCTAAAGACGAGATTGCACTTTGTCGGGATTTCTATTGTTTACCAACGGCAATTAGGAAAGGGGCTGGTCGGGCGTTTTGAAAGCGTTGCACGTGTCGATTTTTGAGAATTTTGCCGGAGATATTTAAATTACTATACGACTGTTTTCCTTTATTTAATGAATAGGCGTATACATATGCAAGGTTTTTAAGTAAATGGGCCTGGTTATTTATTTAAATAAGAAGTTAATAGCCTGAGAACTCAAAGGGGCTTGCAAGGGCTTTGGTGTAGTAAAATAGTTTTTGTAACACCAAGCCGTAAAGGAAATGCAATAATCGTAGCGGGTTAGCCTATACAACCGTAATTGGCGATTTAGATTACCCATAGGTCTTCTTTTTTATTTATCGTTTAAAACACACAGATACTGAGGGAAATAGCTCCAAAAACCCTCTCGGGTCTATACAAGAGAGCTATTAGTATTATAAAAGTCTAATAATAGAATGAATAAAATAGAAGCGTCGTAGGTACAATTATTGGCTATACAATTAAGAATAATTGGAGTCAGGCAAATACATGACCTACTAACAGCTTAAATAATTATGATGTAGGAAGTAATGTTTAAGCTTTGGCTTATTGTTTTTTGTAATGTTTTAGCGTAAGTCCGTCGGTAGGTTTATTAATTAACCGAGGAAAAAGCTCTTGAAAATTGCTGTAGAAATGATAATCGCTGTAAATTGGTTTGAAGTGAATTGTTGTTGAATTTATCCGGATCTCATGTAGTGTTGCTTGATGCCTATTGAGGGTAGGTAATGGAATGATCTCACCGGGATAATTTCATCAGCTACGTAAGCTGGGTTGCTGGATTAAGCGCCAGACTGCTAGGGCCTAGATCTGGGCTACTCGCGGTACTATACACGATACACTATAACACCATCGACAAGTTACGGCACTGATACACAAGTTACTGAACAAAAGCGACAGGGAAGCGCGTTATTGCTTTGGCTCGGGATGCGCGCGCGGTCCCTTAGCCAGAATGCGGCGTGCGCGCGACCGCTGCCAGAAACGAACTCCACTTATATCATATTTTAGTATTATATAAGATATGACGTAGATTAATTATTATTAAATCTCCTAAATACAATAAACATCATATTTTTAACCCATAAAAAGTTACTAAATGCCTTTACTCTCGTAGCACTTCCGTAGCAACTAATATTAATGCGAAAGTAACTCTGCCTGTCTCGTTTTCACGCTAAAACTACTGAACCGATTTAAATGAATTTTGGTACATAGATAGGGAGCCACTACTTCATATATTTATTTTTTAAATGTAAAGAAATATTTGTGTCCATTGTTAGTAATACATAATTAGGTAGGTACGTAGGTAGATATTTATACTTATTTTAAATACAGTCGAGTTCCTCTAGTTCAAACCATGGAAGTTTGGTAATCAATCTGTCGTAGAAATCAAGTAGGCTTAAAATCGTTTCAGAACCATGACGTTTACTTTACTAAGATAATTTGAAAGTGTTTGCTCTAATTATACGGTACTAGCGACCTGCCCTGGCTTTGCACGGGTGCAATGCTTATACAATACATTAGAAACCTCCAAAATTGTCAGTGTTTCTCTAACATATTATGCATGTATTGTATATAAAAACCTTTCTTTGGAATCACTGTATCTATAAAAAAATCGCATCAAAATACGTTGCGTAGTTTTAAAGATTTAAGTTTATACATAGGGATAAAGGGACAGAGAAAGCGGCTTCGTTATATACTATGTAGTGACGGTAATAGCTACTAGAACCTTGCCACATACCATCCTAGTTCACCATCAAAGCATGTACTGTGGTAACCAGATACCCTATTTTTAAAATAAACTTACTTATATCGATATATTCTTATTATCGAACGAATAAGCCTCGCCATCCAGCGAGGTAATGTAGCCAGCATCCTGGGCACTCTACCACAGGGCAGCGATTTAGATAATATATTTTATTTATAATTTTAATTTAGTATGTATATATTTTACATATAAGTTTTGTACATATTTATACCCCTTATATATTAATACATTTGTTACTGTATAAATTTAGTAATAATAGTTATAATTTCTTATTATATCCAGACACAGAACAAACCGACAATATATTCATGCATACTAATGTTTGTCCTGGGTTGGATTCGACCCACGACCGGCGGCTTTAAAGTCAGTGTAACTAACCAGCCAATTACCTCCTATTAGTTTTCATTCGGGTATATTATAAATAAAATATAACAATCGTACAATTAAAAAAATATACTTTTATTTTAATATACTTAGGAGCTATATTTACATATATTTCGTATCAACTTTACTTACAAACTAAATATATTTATCTATTAGTTTGGCACAATATTCTATCGGAATAACAATTATAAAAGTTTTTCTATTTGTCTTTATTTTATACACTGAAATATTTAATTAAAATGAGCAATTGACATCATATTATAGTATAAAATCAGTGAGCTTCATTCTTAATTCGTCATTCACTTAGTACTCCGCAGTAAAAAAGCCTTTTCCTCTTCTTAAACTGTCAGTACCCATAAAGATATGGAAACCCACCGACGTGTGGTACAGCCGATAGGGGTACAAAAACCGGCATCATCCTCTCAGCTTGCAAATAATGCGTTTTAGTATGTTTCTTCAGGTGATCGCGTCTGCCGAACTTCTTTCCACAAGTCGCACAAGGATATGGTCGCACACCGGAATGTATTCTTTTATGTCTTGTTAACTCCTCATTTCTCGTGAAGGTTTTACCACAGTTTTTCTCGTCGCATTTGAAAGGACGTTCCCCAGTATGTATTCTTATATGACCTTTCAGTTGACCGTTATTTGAAAATCCAACATGACAGTGCGGGCATTTATATTTCTTCGGACGCTGTTTTCGCGCGTTTAGTAATTTAGCTTCGTTTTCTTGGTGGAGTATTCTTGCGTATTCCAGCTCCATTGCGTAGCCTTGTGCTAGGGATTCTAGGAGTAAAGGATCTGTTGGTGGGACTCCTAATGCTTGTGCTAAGTCGGCTGTGGGTAGGTACTCCGGCATATATGCAGGGTACATTGGATGAGGTAAGTTTTGTGGTAGCGCGCTCGGTTTATAGTCTTCCAACTTCAAATCGTTTTTCTTTTCTTCTTTCTCCGGTTCTTGAAGTAGGCGGTCGCAACACATAGACAAATTAGCTACTGGTGAACTTGTTTCCGCTATATTGTCTATGGTGAAAGGTTTTTTATCATCGTCATTATCGAGTGTGGTTGTAGATACCGTTGCGTCTTGATGGAGATTCGTTTCAGCTTTTTTATAACTGCCCCGAATTTTCCTTAGACGGTTTTCCCTTTTCTCTTCTAGTTTTCTTTTCTTTATCTCCGAAGTGTTTATGTTAGTTTTATCACAGGTTGTTGTTGTTTGTTCAACTTTTTTGGTATCACTCACATCCCAAGGCCTGAAAAGCCTAGAATAAGTCTGCTCTACGGAAAACATTTTCGCAATCACTAGGGGTGTAGTCACACGCGATCAAAGTCATAGACTGGGACCCTTTTTCATTTCAACAACTTTTATATACATTCGTTTAACAATAAATTTAATAAAAGCGTCCAAAAGTAGAGGGATAACCGCTGCCATTCAATGGACGAAAGAGACGAAATATTTTTCAATTGTTGCACACTTTATCTTGGGGAACGATTTTTAGTCTATAGTATAATAATATTGATGCCATTTTGAACGTTGTGCTCGGATTCATACAGAAGGGTTTGGAGGGATAATTTTTGGTGGTTACGTCTTTTTTTCTCGGGATAGTTGTCATAGTGTCTGAGATAGGGGTGTGTATTGTTATTTATGTTGATTTTTGTGCGTGGTCCGGGGGCGGGCCAGGGGGCAGAGCATTCCGCTCGAGTGGCCGCGACTCTCGCAGCTGCAAACTTGTTTGTTTTAATGATATCTGCAATTGTTGCGGCCCTAGAACGATTTATGCTTACATACGAACGCATGTGGCTATGTATGTGGTTGTATTGTTAATGTTAAGTGTTTATGGGAGACTTAACAATTTTATTTCCCCAGCGTGTGTTTGGGAAATGTTATAATTAATTTGTTGTGATGTTGAAATAGTTTTCTGAGAACTAATAAATTGCATTTTTATTAATAAATGCTATAAAAATAGAAATGATCTATATACAATAATATAAAAAAAACTCGTATTTACCTAATAAATATCAATAAGTTCTATGAAGGCGCGAGCTTAGCCTGAGCTATTTAACAAAAATTGCCATAATTTCTGGTACCTACGACATTAAAACATTTTCCGCAATATCAAAACCGCCTATTTAGTTGTATATATCACCGTAAGTCCGTTTTCTAGTTCTTCTGTAAACCAGTGAGTGATGTTGTCTGTTAGAAGGGAAAAGGCTAAGCCCTCATTCGCACGAGTGTTTTTTTAACGTACGTTAAAAAGCGTTCAAATACAACAAATGCATTCCCATGTATACGTTTACACGAGAGCGTTTTTAAAACCACCACATACCTAATTACCACGCTACGCTACGCTATTATTACGCCTACGAATTTAGTTACAACAAGAAGTTTTGATATGCTTTTAAAAAGTGCGCACAATAAAAGTATAGGTTCCTAAAAATTTATATTTCAATTTCCTGGATTTCCTAAAAAATTCTGTCACCGCAACTCGGCCACAAAATTGATGGCACGGATCAATCTAAACAAATCAAGTTGCTCTATTCATATACAATAGTCTTGATTGCGTAAGCTTTTGATCTATTTTTGGACGATTATCCGAACGCATTTTGGAATTGTCGCGATCTGTCAAAAAATCGAGCGAAATGATGGATCGGATTGAAGCTCGCGGCCGCGATGTATTCATGTTTTATTTGTGTAAGACGCTTGTTATGCAAAAAATATAATAACGATTCGTTTTTGTAACTTTTTGGATCGCGTTGGGAGTCGTGAGAAACATTTAGAACATGTTTAGTATTGCAAATATTTGCCTTTCGTTCTAATCGACTTCTACAAAAAGTATTTCAAATTATATGTACGACGATGATTAAAATAATTTGTTTAATAAACTCGAAAGATGAAAATAAAGAGGTGTTTATTAGAGTCCAATAAATTTACTTTATAAAGGCTATAACTACAAAAAAAAATTAGAATCATAGCGGATTTTGAACTCTAAATTTTTAACAAATAATTATTTTTCCTTCATTTGATATTGAGTGATCACTCCAAATCCCGTGTTTCTTACACAAGATGTATCGCATTATAACGGATCTAATACGTCAAGTTCATGACAAGTTTTCTGTTGGTTTTCTTTCATAATTCACGTGTTATTTATAAGTTTTGTTACGTCGCGCCTTTAATGTCGCGGGCTCGATTGATCGATATGCCGTTATGCAGTTAAAATGCAGTTTGGATTACAAGAAATTGGGTATAATTGTTGGAGGCTCAAAAAATAGTTTTATGACACGCTTTTGTAGGTAACCGAACTGAAAAAAACTTACGACTGCTTAAAAAAACCTATATTTATTTAATTTGATGAAGGAATCAAGGGCGTCGCCAGCCGATGGCGCAGGGGGGGGGGGGGGGGGGGGCAAGTTGACTTTACCTACAACAATTCATACTTTTCTCATTCTCTATGAATCGACATTCGTAGTTGCTGTGACTTTTTATTGCTGCGTACTTCTATATGAGAGAAACGCTACCCATGAACCTGCATTAGCGAGAAACTCTGGTTAGTGAGAAACCTCTATGAGCGAGAATGAGATTGTGCTCCCTTGAACTCTTGCTTGGATAAGCGAGAATTCAGGAGTTCAGGTTTGACCACTTATAATAACATGATCTTGCACATAATAACATCATATACCTACTAACCTATGGTGCTAGTTATCATTGCTTTTAATTTGATTGTCCAGAATATATAAATGATGATATAGGTACCTACCTACTTTAAACTCTAATATTTGTTCATTTATTTTACTTCAGCGCAACATTTTAATGTCCCAGTATGATAATTGACTCAATCGTTTCATACTTATATATGTACCTACTAGCTGCTTCCGCGCGGTTTTATCCGCGTAGTTCACGTTCCCGTGGGAATACAGGGATAAAATATAGCCGTGTTACTCGTGGATAATGTAGCTTTCAAATAGTAAAAACGGTCTAGTAGTTTTTGAGCCTATTTATTAAAACTAAACAAACAAAGTTTTCCTCTTTATAATATTAATGTAGATGTTTATCTAGACAATAAAATATAACACCGAGATCAATGTTAAAATAATACTTAGCCATACCAAATCCATTTCAAGAGCTATTTATATAATTAGGTAATAAGTACTGTACCCGCGTAGTTTCCGTTCCCGTAGGAATTCAGAAATAAAATATAGCATTTGACAAACGTACACAAACGGACACTCACAAATAATGTTTCTATGATTTATCCAGATCGGTTTAGTAGTTTAGCCTACTCGTAACAAATAAACAAAATATCAAATCTTGTCTCTATCTACACTAATAATATAAAAAAGATTTGTATTTTTGTATGTAACGAATAAACTTAAAAGTACTGGACCGATTTTAATAATTCTTTTTTCATTAGAAAGCTACATTATCACTGAGTAACATAGGCTATATTTTATCCCTGTATTCCCACGGGAACGGGAACTACGCGGGTAAAACCGCGCGGAGGCAGCTAGTAATATTATATTTTAAGATGGTATAAATTTATTGTGTTTCCTATATAATGCTAATGATTTGAGTTCAACTTAAACAGTCTGTTCTTTTCCTTAATATAATTTTTTGAAAGGTATTTGGTCATGCAACGCCAATAGCATTTCGTTTCAGCAAATTCCTCATAGATAAAATTTTTTTCCTACATAATTTTATAAATATATATCAAACCGCACAATCGTAGACACTCCATTGACGGACATCAGAAATTCATTTATGACAATACTAAATACTGGCTTTGCCTTAATTTCTTTATGAAATTCGTATAAATCTTTTTGGATAATAGGTCGGGTTTTTCTGAGTATCGTTTAGATGAATGTATGAGCACCGTGACAACTTTATACGTATCTCGAAACGTATTTTTGTTACTATTATGAACCGGTCAATTACTACGGTTGTCATAAAATAGTGCAAGTTTTGTGAATGGATGTAGGAAGACGTGGGTGTAGTTGGGGTGTTCATTTTTTGGTTATAAGCCTTTATATTTATACTAGGTTCTGCTTAGGTTGGCTGTACCAAGTTTTAATTTGGTAAAGAGATTGCGGTTTACAATTATAGATAGAATAGCTTAAGAGGACGATTTAAGTTTACAATAGTTTATTATTATTAGAAATTGACTCTTGTAACCACTTACCGGTAAGTAAAAAAAGTAAAGTAACTATTAAAATAAAGAGAATCAAAGAAATATTTCTGTTTCCTATAGTAGATTTTACTTTCAAATTCTCTTTACCGATCATTTAGAATTATTATATCTCAAACATTTCCACGTTAACATCAGTACCTACCTATACGTATTATTTTCAAGTAAATAAACGATACAAGCTCTATAAAACATATTATATGTCCCAATATATTAAACATCCTGTAAATATACAATCCGCGATGCCCCTGTGTGGTCTGTGAACTAACAACACAACTATGGCGAAATATCGTAAGTGGTAACAAGAAACAAAATCAACCATAAATCTATTTTGTACGACTTACATTGTCCTCTACGACATAGACAGCGTCCATTCATAGACTAAACTAGACGATGTGACGCCACAATCATTGTTTAGTAAAACATAGAGACGAGATATTTTATTTTGCAGTTTAGTTGATCCATTCTAATTTAATTCATGCTGAGTTTTTGATGAGATTGGAAGAAATTGTCAGTGTGGTTAGAATTATTGTGGTTTTATACCTACATGAATATGAAAGTGAATATATGGGTACTAAATAATGTTGGTAATTTTATTTCTGCCTACAGCGAAGATAACGGGTGAGAAGATTTTTATCTTCACTGTGTCTTTAGATACGTTGTGTTTTAATTAATACACAAATTTATATAAAACAAAATAGTTAAAAATATCAGTTATCATATAAAGAATCCTTTCTTTATAAAACATTTATTAAACTCACAAATTTTGCACATTGTTTTCCCTCGAAAGCCGTACAAATCATAAGTAGGCAATTCTTATAAATTACTATTTTAAACAACACATTATTACCAAATAAAACAATTTAATGGCAAACTATTTCAATCTTAAATTCAATAAAGAAATGACCCCAAAAGTAAACCGCAGACCACTAGTCATCAAGCGGTGACAGTACCCTAATGGTGACACGGGGGTCGTATAGGGAGGAGCTTCAGACCCCAACACACCACCGATGAGGGGGACATGCCCGTTTTTGGGGTTATACTTAACTGTTGATTTTATTATTATTACTAGTGACTCCCCGCGGTTTCATCCGTATGCCCAAGAGATCATAAATTTTCCTGGGATAAAAAGTAGCGTTAATATGTCCAAATCCGTTGAGTAGTTTTTGCGTAAAAGACTAATAAACATACATCTAAACATCCATATATCCTCTCAAAAACTTTCACATTTACCTATAATATTAGTAGGATTGATTGGCACCGTTAAAGTTTCGATGACTCTATTCTAAATTTTTACATGGATTTTTACTATTTATTATAGCTAGTATTAGCTAAGAAAACGTTGTTTTGGCATATTTAAAGAGATATTCAAATTTTGAGTTCGGGGTAAGAGGGAGAAAAATACCTAATTAAACCTATCTGGTAGGTGTAAGAACAGATAATTCATACAATTCGGTCAAGCCCTTTTCAGATTTCCATACACAAAGAAACACACACATTGACTCGAGATTTTTTTGTTGGCATTGGATACGTTTATATGACTTTATTTCAATATTATTCGTAGCACCCAAAATCAAAAAACATAGATTTTAAGATTGTTTAGGCATCGTTTTATATCAATCCCTCTATTCTTATATTTTAAGGCTAATGAAATGAAAAGAAAATAAATTGAAAAATGTTTTTTTATTTTAATAGGCCTTCACAAACACGCATGCATTAATAGTCAGACTCTAAAGATAGGTTTGTTTATTGTATTAAACGCGCAAAATTTTGAATGTTTAATGATTATTATTTAAATGGTTATATTATTTCTGTATGCATATTTTTATTATTATGTTTTATTCAATATCAAACACGTAAAAGTTTTTCTAACGTACAAGAAAATAACTCAATTTGACGATTTAATGCGAGTAAAACCACGCGAGATTTATAACTTTATACCTGATTACAAGAAAGCTAAGAAGAGTAACCGATTCATCACAATTAGACGCCATATTTGTTATATTTATTATTTAATATTCACGCCTTTTAGTAAAGGGTTACAGTTGGCTGTAAAACATGATTGATCGATCACTTTTTTAATACATTCATACAGTTAACTTTATTATTGATTGCTGGTTGTTTTGATAAATAAAATAAATATCCTGGGACATTTCTCACACACGCCCAATCTGATCCCAAACTAAGTAGAGCTTGTAAAGTACTTATAAATACCAGATAGTTGATATACTACTTTAAATACATACTTATATAGATAATTACATCCAGAAACAGAACAAACAGACATATTCATGCATACAAAAGTTTGTCCTGGTCCTGGGTCACTAACCACCAAGCCAACCGGTCTGTGATGATAAGCTACTCTGACTTCACGCTGTTCTGAGGTTCAATTCCCATTTACTTAGAACAAACATATGTGTGCCTGAACATGACCGACTGTTCTGTCTGGGTGTCAATATGTAAGTATGTATGTACCTATAAAGCAAGTAGTATGTAGTATTATGCTGGGCTTAGCTATCTGGTTACCGTAGTACATGCTCTATTTAGTTTGGAATCAGATTGGCCGTGAAAAGAGAACGTCTAAGGAAATTTATTAATTACTAATAGCTCCCTGCAGTTTCAACAGCGTTCCCGGGGATCTCAAATTTTCTCGGAATAAAAAGTAGCCTATGCATTATTCCAGAATATATTCTAACTCTGTGCCAAATTTCATCGCGATCCCATTAGCGTTCTGGCGTGAAAGGGTAACAAATACTTATACGTATATTTTCATAAACATTCGCATTTAAAATATTAATAAGTAAGGTATATGTTGCAGTAGAGGATATATGTTAAGTTCCTTGTTAACTCTGTTATACAGTCCAGCATTCAAAAAGTAATATTGCCTTCGCACAACTTCAAGGTTCGTAGATTCGGACATGCAGACTCTGTCAGATCTACGCTTCTTTGTAATAAGGCTAGGTTCATAAGTAGGATTAGTAGAATGGCAAGCGGATTGCATTTACATTGTTAGCTGTTTACTTTATTGGAAAACCAATATGTTAGGTTCGGTAACGCCTTGTATGTAAAGCTAACGATCTTGATACTTGAAAACCTTACTTATCTAAGTATTATTTAAACGATAATAATATTATGTCTGTCTATCTGTCTCGTTTTCACGCTTAAACTACTGAACCTAGAGCCTGAGCCTATGGCCTGAGTGCGTTTACCTATGTTACTGCCTGAAGGAAATATAGCTATGTTACTCCCTGATAATTTAGCTTTGAAGTGAAATAATATCGTTAGGTATAAATTAATCTTTCCTCTTTATGAAATTAGTATAGATATATGAATAAATACAATTATTCATCGGTAAATTTATACCTATATAATGGAAAGACATTATTTGTTATTGTAACATTTATTATTAATTTAACTTATTTAACATTTATTATTAGTTATTGTTTCATTTTATAATTATTTATTTCTTAAGTTTGTATTGTTTGTAATTTTGCTGTGTTGACGGTTTCCTTCTTTTTATTCAATAACTACTTTAAGATATGTCTGTATAATGTGATTCTTTTTGGCTGTAAGCTGTGAATCTTGTAAATTAAATAAATAAATAAATAAATAAATAAATAAATAAATAAATAAATAAATAAATAAATAAATAAATAAATAAATAAATAAATAAATAAATAAATAAATAAATAAATAAATAAATAAATAAATAAATAAATAAATAAATAAATAAATAAATAAATAAATAAATAAATAAATAAATAAATAAATAAATAAATAAATAAATAAGTAACCGTATAACTTAGCAATCTTAGCATTGACCGGTTAGCTCGGCTGTCAACCCTGACTTTCACGCCGCGGGCGGGTCGTGTGTCGGATTGCAACCCAGATAGCCGGCGATTGCTCTCTTCAAAACCTAGTTAGATCTAATTCAATGAACATATTATGCATTTTGATATATGTGTGTATAGCGTTGCCAGGCGTCCGGATAAAGCTGGATATAGGTAGGCTTTTTGATTGCGTGTCCGGGCAAATTAAACGGTGTCTAGCATGTCCGGCTTTTGTTAGGCTTTTTACATCTTGCAAGCTGAGCTCTTAAAGCAGGTTTCGGCAAAACAAAAATATGAATAATTTATTTTTATAAGTTCAAAGAAAATAAGTTTTTGTTTTATTTTATTGGTTAACTTAAAGAGAAGAAGTTTTGTTTTAATTGTTAAATTTAAGAGAAGAATTATCGTCTTATTTCATTGTTCCGTGAAGGCAAACATCGTGAGGAAAACTGCATGCCTGAGATGTCACAATTAAAGGCATGTGAAGTCCGCCAATCCACACTAGGCCCGCGTGGAGGACTATGGCCTGAACCCTCTATGCAAAAGTATCAAGTCATCTCAAGAGTATACTTTCGCTCTATATCACTCAATCGTCTCTTCAGTTTGGTTTCCTTTCAAGTGCGCCGCATGGGCGGGGCGGCCGTCAGCGGCGGCTTTGATCCCGCTGTCTGTTTGTTTGTTTGTCGGCGAGCGAGTTAGTTTCGCACCTTGGCGTGTCTTGCACACAGACGTACATACAGATGTCACTCTACGTTTATATTGCGAGGATTCAGTCAAGCGTGGACGAGTATAAAAGTTAGATGTAGAAGTGTCAGCCAAACCCTTTTAGAATCATCCACTTATGTGACGAAAGTGTCCTTAGTGTCAATTGTAGCGTTTTTTCCTTAGATTAATGGCATAGACTGATTAGGTAACTACCGAATGCAATTTATTGTAAAAGTCAAATTAAACATTCTACTACTAAATACTAAGATTATAAATGCAAAAATTTGTAAGAATGTATGGATGTATGTTTTACGCCAGAATGGCTGAAGGCATCGCGATGAAACAGCGTTAGAATATGTTCTGGAATGATATTCATAGGCTGGTTTTTATCCTGGGAAAATTTAAGATACCTGGGAACGCAGGCGAGACGATAGGGAGCCACTTGATTTACAATACACAAGCTTTTTGGGTAATTTATTAGGTAATAATAATTAGAAATCAGATTATTCTAATGTTTTGTGGTGCTTAGGTAACTTACTTATCTATACAGCTATTACATTAAAATTTTTTTTCGTTCTTTGGAACTAATAACTTTTCGTTTCAAAATATGAGGGTAGCCTATATGATATTTTTGAATAATCTCACAACCCTTAGACGTTTCCCTACTCATTCTTAATAACTCTGAGACTTACACTTTTATATTGATATCTATACTGATATTATAATCTATACCAAGTATATTAAGTATATAATATACATTAAAAACTGAAGAGTTTGATTGTTTGCTGCATGTTGCATAGCATAACCCATTTATCGAGCCTTGAGGCTATATAACATCGCGCTACGCCCAATAGGCAAAGTAGCAATGAAATAATGTTGCAAATACCGACGAAATTGCTCGGGTCAGCACAAAGAAAAAAACATTAATTCAGTGGTTGAGAAACCTACTTTAAACCATCACCACCTCCACACTTTAACTTTCGTACACAATAACCAAACAAAAATTCGCCACATCAAACTATAACCGACAAGTGTTAATCTAATTTACTTTCAAGTCATAAAAAAGCTACTATTATGACGGTAGTTTCAACACATTCATAAGAAGCTGTGGGCGGGGCGCGGTGACTTTGTACCGAGGTGCGGCGTCCATCAAAGATATGTCGGTGACTTTACAAACGAATATTGCAAAATGGTTGTATTTTTTGAAGTTGTATAAAAATCGGCACTTCACCAAAGTATTGTTCATGCTATTGGGCAGGTTGACTTGAGATGTGTGTTTCGACACCAGCTATTTATACTACGCTAACTCGAAATTTGGCAAAAACGTTTTTTTATGCCAAGCTTCTTAGAATTAGGTTTTTTATATGTAAAAAAAAAAATTGTGAAGAAATATACAAAAATAACGAAGTTACAAATTTTATAAAACGCTAAGTGGACGTACTTTTTGAAATCACTCGATTTAAAACACGCCAACTAGTCTTAGCGGAGTGTCCACGGGGAGGGGGCGCATAGATTATATTATGTATTACAAAGTATTTAAATATATATTATAGTAATACGCTACGTATTTCTTAAATTTAAGCGCTTTTATAAAAGTCCGTCTATACTACGCAAACACTAGTTAGCGTAGTTTAGAACGATCAGGTTTACTTGTTCATTTGTAGAATGCGCTACTTAGCGACTTTTACTAGCTAAATACTTATGTCAAAATACAATTATATTTATTCGTTTTCGACGGTAATTTCACCGTTCATATTTTTAATGTATCAGCATGTTTTTATGATAATAAAAAACATTATTTTAATACAAAATTTTACCCTTTTTTGTAGAATCGTAGCCAAATAAATTACCAGCTGAAGTTAATAATCCTGAGTTCGGGATTTTTATGAGCACGTTATGTCTAATGAGATAATTTTAAAATAATAATTATTATATCTAGTTCAGTCAATTATGAAAATTATGTGCAGACCTACAAGATACAAACTTAAACGACTTGGGGGCTCTTTATACTCCACTTAATATTTATTTACCAAAGGTATTGACTTCGGTCCAAAAGCCTTCTCCGTTGACATTAAGTCCAACAAGCATCGACATTTTGTTTTCCGTCGTATCTGATGATCCTTCTGACAGCACAGCTAATATAGTTCCTTATCTTCAAACGGTGTAGCCGACTTCTTACCAAAAAACCGAAAATACAACAATCCCACATCAAATCGGTATGTCTGACCAAGAAAGTCTTTCAGGTTTGCACATGAATGACAGCCCCAGTAGTAATACAGATTTAGTAACGGCAATATCCACCCCCAGTAATTTTAAAACTTTCGCCTGTTTTCAATGATAGTCTCTATTCTGCGGTGTCAAACTAGTAAATGCCATCGTCCTAAAAAGGCTGATGTCGGTCTCTAATATCTTAAGCTCGACGATGAGTATATAAGCCCCCGCTTATATACTATGATTACCGAATGGCTAAAAAGGCTGCTTGTTTGCTATGCTGCCAGTTGCTTAAACAATATATTTGACAAATTAACATTTTAGGGAGTTCACAAAGTCAACCCATAATCAGATAACTGCGTGAGGGATAAAACAGTAACCATATCGTTTACTATATTATGAAGCTACATATTATCCGCTCATTTCTTTCAAATGAAGATAGAGAAGATGAAGAAGCAACCATTTTATGGATGAAAGACATATGGCTTTAATAGAAAAGACTGCAAGAGGCAGAGAAGTGTATTCTCCAGTTGAATGGTATACACCAGTGCGATGGGAATGGAACTCCTTTATTTTGATTCTTGAAACAATATTAGCTTAATTTTTATTGATGAAAAAATTATCTAGAACAAAGTTAATTAAAATAGTTTATATTGGTAACTACGGCTTGTTGGAAAATAAGTATCGTTTATCTTTTGATTGTATTTTAAAAATACTAGATTATCCCACTTTTAGAGCTTATTCCCGAAAAAGACACGAAACTTGGTTAAATCAATCCAGCAAAATACAAAAACCTTAAATATTATTGTGATAACAATATTATTCCGGAAATGTATTATCGTTATTGTTATCTATTTTATTTAAGGCCTGGGTCTATGGGTATCCCACTGCAGGGCAAATGCCTCCCATCTCGCTTTCCACATAAATATTATTATTTTAATAACTGAACATAATGAGGAGAGTTGATTTTCTTTTAAGAATAACAATATTAAGTACTTTATTGATTTAAATAATTATAAGGTACAAAATCGAACTGTGATTGATCTGATCTTCAATTAATCATAAGTAAGCACTTAATTGATATTTAAATAACTGTTGATTACTTACTAGTTTTATACGTTATTAGTTTAAATTATGTATCAAAATTACAAAATATAATATTATCTGCTCTATTCTATCTAGAATCTATAAAAAATAATATAATTTTTAGCTCCACGGAAAGATAAATGAGGCGTTAACTTGTGGCACAGGTCGATGTATAGTACGCTATGTATAATTTGGCGGCTTTTAACACGATATCCGCCAGAGACGTATAAACGGGTTAACAAAAAGCTAACTTTAATAACTAGTTATTTAGCCAGTGAATTTGTAATAATATATTTTACGGATATATATATAACCCTAAGGTTACAAATAATGCATGATTTATTTAAAAATTATCATCGCAACACAATAAAAATAACACATCTTTATCACTATGACATCCCGTAATACACAACGCTAACGTAAGATAGACGTGTGTAACTTGTAAAATTAATTTGAAGAATTACGTCTATATTCGGCTAACTAGCGCTAAATCGAAAAATATTAATAATTATGGAAAAATAAATATGAGATATTATAATGAAAAAAATAACCATGAAGGGTTCCAAATTTCAAATAAATATCTTAATTAATGTAAAAGTTATCACGTTTTTTCCTTTATAAGCCTCTCCTGTAAAGTACACATTTCGGACTTAGCGTAGTATAAATAGCTGGTGTCGGTTTGTATTGTTAAGGTAAAGAGATACCTCGTGAAAAGGATAAGTGCTGATTTTTTTATATGTAAAATTTACAACTCATTTATAAAGCTTAATGTTTTTATGAAATATATCTGGTCGTCGATAATAATGTAGATTTATGTCAGTTTTTTTTTGTAATTGAACTATATTTAATTTTGATTGAATAATAGGTTTACCCCTGTTTACCCATTACATATTATATTAACATACAAGTTTAGCCAATTTAACAATAACCTTAGATTAAGCTTTAGAATATGGCCCTATTTATTTTTCTCGACTCATACAATTTGGTCACTTTCAAGGCTAGAGTGAATAGGCATTTGGGCATTTCTGGGCAAGCGTGTAACACCTTAGGCTTCGACGTCACTCATGTTAGAGTGTGCCTGAAGCCAAACGTAAGCTCATTTGATAAAAAAAAAAGATTCGAAATGAAATTACTAATAATAATAATCAGTATATAAAATACAAAACGTAGGTACCTATTCTGTGTCAATTCAAGACACTCTTGTACGTGAAAGAGTAACATACATCCACGCACAAACTTTCGTAATGTTTATTATTCAACCTTCCGAAGCAAGCGTTCGACTTTTCCAGACAGGACTGATATTTGAAAAATTTTAACAAAATTATTTTTCATTTCAAAAAGTTTTCATTCCGATAACGGCGAAATCACAGGACAGTATCAAAGCAAGCACTTTAAAGTTCTGCAACCCATGTTCAGTGAAGGGGTCCCCTCATGCGGTCAGCCCCACGCACCCATGGTTTCCACATGACTACACCACACCCGTGGATACAAATCATTTATTTATCTATTCACTGTGCTATGTATTTTATTGTTATTTTCTGACAGTTTGGTTTTGGTTTTACCTACTAGCGTGCAGATGGTAGTTTTTGTCATAAATTTAATTGGTTTCTGGTTATTTTTTCTTGTCCTTGGATTAGGTAATCTATAGATAGATAGATAACTCTTTATTGTACACCAGAAGACAAAACAAAATAAACAATAACTGTAGAACTTAAGTAAATGCACAAGTGGCGGTCTTATCGCTAAAAACGATTTCTTCCTTTATTATACTAAGTATACTAATATTTTGTTTGCTTTAATACGCTAATCTCAGAAACTACTGGACCGATTAGAAAAAATATTTCATTGTTAGATAGCCCAGTTATCGAGAAAGGCTATAGGCTATATATTATCACGCTACAATGAATAGAAGCGGAGCATCAATCAAAAGTGTTGCAAAAATGGACAAGTGACGCTAACCAAGTTGCGTGGTTCAACTAATAATCTTAATAAATTGCAAGTGTCATTTACGTATTACAAACCATGTTCCACCCTTCATTTTTGTAGGACCATCCCGGGATAAAAAGTAGCCTATGTCCTTTCCCAAGGTCTAGTCTCCACTTTTCATCAAAATCGGTTTGATGATTTTGGCGTCAAAGCCTAACAAACAGTAACAGAGTTTCATTCGCATTTATTCCTAATATTTGTAGAGACATCCATGAAGTTATTCAGTCTCATTTAGCTGTAATATCGCGCCTTACCAACCGAAATACATCGCCCAAATGGACTACTGCTTCACGGGGGAGATATGTGGCAGTACTCTACCCACGAGCTCTGCATTAGTAGCTTTGTTTTTATGAAGAAAGCGAAATAAATACTTATACATTTTATTGCTTTTACATAAATCTTGTTACGTAAATTATATATTGTTCTTCTTACATAAATCATATTAAAGAAAACATCGGTTTCAAGGGAAATAAAAATGATTGTTCAAAATTTTGGCTAAGAGGTAACTCGCAAATTAATATACTTTTTTTATTAAAAACAAATGATACATAAAAGCTACTGATCCTTATGTTTAAGCAATAAGGTCTATTTTAAGCCTTGTTTATAGAGCATAGGTAAACTATGTAAAAAAACAGCTAGTATTTATTACATAAGGCCGTTAAACGATCATAGGCGACTGTCACATGTGGCCACACCACAATGGGATATGAGATATTACCTTTTCAACGCACAGCTGCCACTTGAGATCAATGAAAAAGGTATAATAATATAAAACACTTTGACACGGGCCATAAGATCCGGCTGGAACGGAATTTTGCTCTAAGTTTTGGCCTTAAATAAATTAATAAATATTCTGGGACATTTTTCACACAATCTGATTCCAAACCAAGCAGAACAATTAAATTGATCTTTGTATATTGTAGAAGGAAACTGTTAAAGTCATACTTTAAGTGATAATACGAATGAACGAAGTATGTAGTTATAGTATTAAGTAATAAGCTATTTTAATTTTTCTATTTTCACTTTGAGTTTTTAAGTAGGTATCAAATACATACTCGAAACATTTTCAACGCATTTCTTATTATTATTCGATTTTGTAAAGGCAAATATTGCAAACCTTCATAGTTTTTATACTTATTGATTTATCATTGTAAGTTCAATTTACTTTTACCAAAACAAATATTGAAAAAAATGCTGACTAAAAGAATGGATCTTTTACATAGAACCCGATATTTATTTAAATAATATTAGTATCTACTTTCAAGCACACTTAACACCTGTTCTAATCCTAAATCAAACGAAAGTGACAACCTCCAGTGACAACTGACAAACTCTTGTTAATACAAAACAATAACAAACAATAATATAATCGGATTACAAACAAAAACCCGTAAACATTATTGTTTGGGACACTCGAATCCCATAAGCCGACATAATGCATAACCTAACCTAATTTAGCGAGAGCAGGACAAAAAATATCCTTTCATACATCGACAAACTTATAAATACATTCACTCTGACTCTTACTCCTACGAGATAAAGTTGATTTTAGTTTTTAAACTAAAGTTGTAATGCAAAAATGACGTCTGTCATTGATGGTTTTGTATTTGACGCACAAAAGCTAATATGCTCATGATCTTTTCAACAATGTTATCCTATACTAAGTACTTGGTTTAGCAAACATATTAGAACACCCCATCAGTTACAATAGACTTTATTGTCAAAGAAATAGGGTTGATTTTAATTAGTACTTCAAATGAGGTGGTGTGATATAACTTTGTAGGGCGGTGCGTAATTGAAATTTTGACTTTGTTAAATCGTGTGACGGGGCGATGTTGCGTGACGAATCTCTGGACGTTTTAATTGAGAACTCAGCTTGAGATCCCGGAGAGAGTTGTAAAGGATACCGTTGCATTGACACGTGTATAAATTTATTTTTGATGAAATGACATGAATGTTTCATTGCTATAAATATTTACTTTGCCTAAACTATGATTATATTTGACAATTTGAGATATCTATTTATTTTAAGTATTAAACTTGAAATTATTGTATGTTAGATACTTCTTACTACCTAATAAGAAATGCTACTTACTATTTCGATGGATGGATGTATGTTACTCACGACAGAACAGCTGTTTGGAGCTGGTCGAAATTTTGCACAGAGAATCTATCTCTCTGAAAAAAGAAAATCATCGTGAAAGAGACTGGGAACCTCGGATTCTATTTTTCTACTTTAAACATTTTTTTTATAACCTTCTATATTTTTATAGGCAACACCGTATTGAATAACACATAGGTAATAATGGTGGTGACGATTTAACCGCGTCATTGTATCGCACATCTGTTCCGCCACACCCATGCCGTTAACTTTTGAAATGTTTATGTCGGCACTCGGCACCCCACTACAAAGTCAATGCGTACAGACAATTACTGTAACTACAGACGCGGTGTGAACATATCATGAGAAATTAAATGTTTTATGTATGAAAATAATTTGGTAAAACATATTATTACAGATTCCACAAATAACATCTTTTGAATTATCTAAAAAATCCCACATATATTGATTAACAAATCCACAATATGTAACCGATTTTTAATCTATACTAGTATAAAAAAGCTGAAAAGTTTGTTTGCTTGCTTGAATGCGCTAAAATCAAAAACTACTAGTCCGATTTAAAAAAATATTTAAGTGTAAGATAGCCCATAATATTTTATTCCTGTATTCCTAAGGGTAAGGGAACTACGCGGGTGAAATTGCAAGGCGGAAGCTAGTAATCATATATAATGAATGTATGGAGTCATATTTTCAAGCTAAATTCTTGATTTTTTTCCACAAAAGTCGAGTCAAAGTAAAAGGATTCGAACCTACAACGTTCGTGATATCACTACCAATGAGCTAATATACTTTGTTGACGTTCAGCGCCATCTGTTGGAAATTGTTCGAAACATATTAAAATGGTTTAAATAGAAGACTAATAAAAAAGTTTCCTCCTACCCTCCGCTAGATGTCACTACATTTTAAAAACGTTATTACATTTCCTCATCCTCATTTTCTATTTGAAAATATTATAATTATAATAGTTTAAGACGGACACGTGATGCGTCGAGAACAAGATCATCCGGTTAAAATCGCCCTAAATATTGACATAGGAAAACAACCCCGAGGACGCCCAAAAGCTACTTGGTGGAGAAACCTAGAAAAAACATCTTACCTTATTTCAGCTGATATACAAGACAGAGCCGGGTGGCGCAAGCATATTCGGAGGGCCGACCCCAAATGAACTGGGAAGAGGCACGGAGAAAGAAGAAGACTACGGAAGTTTTATAATAATTTTTTTTACCAATGCTTACTTATGTAATTCTTTGAAATAAATTAATCATTATGATACACAATTTAATAAAACAACAATTTTAATAATTACTTATTTGAGTGCGAATAAAATTTTTGCAGAAAGCATTGGGAGAAAAAAAAAATGGTCACGTACTTTTACAATATATTCTAGATAAACACATAAGACACTAATTAGAGAAAAACTTTACTAAAGTCTAACAGACATATTTTTCTAATAATTCTTATAAGCATAGGACTTTTAGAATTAAGTTTCCTAGCTTCTATTTAAGAGAATATTTCGTAGCACTTTCTGTAGAGGTCTACAGTGCTACGGAATATCGTAGACCATACTCTTATGTTAGGTTTAACCACATAATAAAGGTCTGGTTTGGATTGCCAAATCTAAAAATTCGTTAGCACTACCGTGTCCAATCCGAGAATCAAACCTTGGACAAGCAGGTCTTAAGTCCATATTCCATTAGCATCGGCATTACTATTTATTGCTACGGTACTACGAAATCTCTACGAGTGATCTACAAAAGTGCTACGGTGTTTTTTTTTTAATAGGATCCCTCCAAAAAAAAATTTTACGAATTATTTGTTATTAGATGAGATACTCTCTAATATAATTATACCAGTGTCCAATATTTTTTTTATAAATAAAAATCGAAGTACTTAAATTTTGATGAAAAAATCCCCTTTATGGTTACCTACCTTTATTAATTATCCTATTTTAAATACAACAAAAATCACTAACTTAAAAATCGATATATTTGATATTTAATGATATTTTAAACCCATTAAAACATAATTTATCCTCAAAGAGTAATCGAAAAAGGACCTTTAAAACACAATTAGCATATAAAATGGGTGAATACGTTAAATCAACTCGCGACAAATGAATGAAAATAGACGCCATCGTGTCTATGCTTCCGTCAATGCTGAAACAACGCTTACATAATACTAGTTTATTGCAAACTTATATTATCCCAAATTAAACCTTACTTCTTTGACATACGACGTAACCAACCGCAAAAAGTTTTGGCATGAAAATCTCAAAGCTAGGTAAGTTAAATTGAACGTTACATCGATGGTTATAGGGTTAAAATTAGATTGGATGGGGTGTAAAAGTTGTGTGGAAAACCGCGCAGTCGCCTGAAGGACCCGGCAGTGATCCGAGTGGCGCCACTGAGCACGCTCGTGTCCACATCGAAGCAACACAGAAATCAGTCAATTCATAAACCCAAATTCAAACCAGTCAATTTCCACCTTCCATTATAATAATACAAAAAATCCTATAAAAAAATCAATCTAAAAGTGTTTTATAAATAGGCTAAAAAGACATGTGCGTTTATGAGTGACGTCAGCCAGGGGCGCCAAACCTATCTGTGGCGTAAGTTACGTAACAGTTCCGGGTAAAATCGATATCCTGGGCGTATAAATAGCGACCTTAGGTTGGGAACAGCTGGCCGGCAGCCAGCCACCATGCAGCCGCCGCCATCGGTACGTATTATATTATTAATTTCGATAATATATTTACATCACATACAAAAATAGTAACATTATTAAAGTAATTAAACAGGTAGGTATATTTTAAATAGTAATGAATTGAAATATATTTAATAATTCAAATAGGCCTTCACAGACACTTATGAAACGTTGACTCTAATGCTCGGAAGGTTGCTTTTGATGAGAAGAGCCGGCAAGAAACACAGCAATTACTCTTTTCAAAACAAGTTTTAACAATGTTTTTAATTATTGTTCATATTCTTCAATAGATTATATTTGTTAAATACATTTAAGATGATAAATAACTCATTATTGTTAACTTTACCTATTAATAATAAAAACAGTTAAAAATATTAATTTTGTCTCCGTTAGTTATTTAGAGAAAAAGTTGTCACTATAAATAGCAAATCCATTTTCTTATTCTGGTTAAGGGACGTATCAAATTTTTGCGGAATTCCCAATTTAGCTTTTTAAGTATCTTTCGCGAACTAAATTAATGATTTATATATAGTACTAGCCGCGCGGTTTTACCCGCATAGTTCCCGTTCCCGTAAGAATACTGAATAAGGGGATGAAATATAGCCTTATGCTACGTAATTTATGAAGATTATTTATGAATAACGCAGCTTTCTATTAATGAAAGAATTGTGCAGATCGGTTCGGTAGTTTCGGAACCTATTCGTTACAAACAAACAAATCTTTTCTCTTTATAATATGAGAATAGATATAACGGGGTGATTCGCGCTTGGACTATTATTATCAATATAAAATTCTATATATAAAGTCTTCTCGTGACCACGATCAATGCAACTTGATCGTTATCTCTAGGTTATAATATAGAGTAAATGATAAATAGATATTTTGTTACGGTAAAAAAATACATAAATACTTTACATAATTTTATTCTATATAAGTTATTAAAATGTATAAGGCCTAATAGTTGCGTCAATAAAGCATTTTACCCGGAAGTCCAAGAACAGCTCCGATTTCAATGTTTTTTTTTTGTTAGCTTTGTTTTTTTATATTATTGAAAATCAGAAACCTTTTGGAGCGGGGAAAAAATATATTGTTTAAACAATACCTGCTATATTTATATGAGAAATTCAGTTTGGTCTCATTTTTTTTGCAAAAATTCTACATGTAGGTATTAATTTTCAGTCGCGTCTGTGAGACCATTAAATTTCCCTTGCTCATTTCCCGAACTCTAACCTACATCTATACCAAATTTCAATTAAATATTTTCTGTGGACTTAACGTAAAAATTACTAATATCCTAAATAAATATCCTGGGACATTTTTCACACACGGCCAATCTGATTCCAAAGTAAGCTTCAAATGAAACTTGTGTTATGGTAACCAGATAGCTGATATACCACAAATTATACTTTTTAAATACATACATATTATAGATATTTACATCCAGACAATTACAACCAAACAGACATATTCATGCATACAAATGTTTGTCCTGAGTGAGATTCGAACCCACGACCCGCGTTGGTCACTTACCACAAAGCCGGTTGGCTTTGTGATCCAAAGGCGTAGAATTTCCTAGCAAATCCATCGACCCAGTTTAACACAGAGGTTAAAAACTCTGAACTTAAAGTCAAGTGACAGCCTAGTAATCGGATATTATTGTCAATTCAAACATTAGTACGTAATACCACGTGAATTGTAGGTTTTCGTAATCCGTAACTATTTACTAACATGTTAAAAAACGTATGGTGACAAAATACTACCCTCGTCAAAGTCGGTGTCGTTAGAGACTTGTCATTCAAGTTAGACCTTTAATACTTATTGTATAGAGTAAGTTTTACAATGGTAGGATGGATTTATTGACGGCTCGGGACTTTACAGCATTCATGTATAGTCACTAGTATATAGAATTTTTTATAGTATTCCCAGGCGATCTTTTTCCCGGGATAAAAAACAGTTTATTTATTTATTAGACACACATTTATTATATTTCATCATCATCATTTTCCTCGCCTTGTCCTATGTAGGGTCGGATTTGTGCGTCATGTCCCTCCATTTCATTCGATCACCAGTCAAATCCATTTATTAGACACAATATACATACAATCATGTAAGCAAAAACATCTTAAACATAAAATAAACACATTGATGAGTATACTAATAATAAGTACAGCTTATTGTTTTGTTATTATTTATGGTTTTGTAAGTATTTATATCTATGTGTATGTGTCTTATTTCTATTTTGTTAATTAAGTTTGTTCTGTTAATGTTGTGTGAATCCAAAATAAATATTTTTCTTTCTTTCTTTCTTTCTTTTCTTAGTTTATTCCAGAAAATATTCTAACTCCAATATACCCCTAACGCCAAATTTCATCTCGATCTCTTCAGTGATTCTGGCGTGAAAGAGTAACAAACATTTATCCATACTCATAAACTCTCGCTATACTAGGTATTAGTAGGAATATAAGTGGTTATTTCATGTTTTTTTATATTTATGATTAACTAGTGGCTCCCCGCAGCTTCGCCCGCGTTTCCGGAGGATGTTCAATTTTACCGGGATAAAAAGTAGCCTATGTCCTTTCTCAGGCTCTAGATTATCTGTGTACCAAATTTAATTTTAATCGGTTCTGTAGTTTTATCAAGAAAGCGTAACAGACAGACAGAGTTACTTTCGCATTTATAATATTAGTATGGATTGTGTCCATTTACAAAAAAAACATAGATTCGGAACCTAGGACTAGGACTATTAATCAATAATACATCGTAGCCAAAAAGTCTAGACAGCGTGTCTACTGTTCACTGTATATGGACCAAGGATTTAAAGCATTGTATCTAAATTATGAATATTTTAATAATATCTTACTAGCGGACCCGGCAGACTTCGTTCTGCCCAGCAGCGCTACCGGGTCCAAATTGATGTATTATACATAAAAACCTTCCCCATGAAATAATCCGTAATTTGGTGAAAACCGCATGAAAATCTATTCAATAGTTTTTGTGTTCATCGCGTTTAGACAGACAGACAGAGGCGGCGGGGACTCTGTTTTAATATATATAGATAAGTAAAGGCAATTAAAGGCTCGCCTGCTGCCATATCATATAATTATTACGGCGTACTCACGTGCCCCCAGTGTGCACGCAGTTTCGCCGTGAAGATAGGCTACATAAGCCATCTTCGGGTGCATCAGCGCCAGTCTGACTAGGAGTCGAAGTGGTCGCCATGGCCGAAATCGGTCGGACCAATCATCATCATCATAGATAAGTAGGGATATAAGAACTATTTGCAATCATATACAGCTTAGTATTAAGTATGAATGATTCATTTATATGCAAGATGAGATACTTGAGCGGTTGTGAGTGTAGAACGTAATGCGAGCGGCTCTCGACTAACCTAGTTCCGTTCAGTCGCTCGTGTAAAAACGTATTGGTAACATGTATTTTTTAATTAAATTCAACTTTGATGTAGTTTAATGGTAATAGTGGGTAAACTAAAACTAATTTATTAATTTTGTAGTTGAAATATCATCATTATAATTACCGTTTTTATATTTCTAGTATTTAATTAACTATGTTATATAGTATATATATAGTAGATAACCCGCGCAAATTCTTTAACGTCCTTTCCTGTTTTTGCAATATTTTTCATTGATGCTCCTCTCCTATTGGTCGTACTTAGCATGATATAGAAATGAAATATTTTATCTAGTATGCAGTAAACACCAAAATTTACCTAATGTTCAATATATTAACAATTTTTATTGTGGCAAGGAATTTAATTTTTTTCCTGGACTAAAAACTTTCATACTTATATGCTATTCCACAACACTATTTCTTCCAAATCCCTTCATCCTACAACTTAATCATAAGATACAAACATCTAACCTAAAACCTAGTAGAGAAGGTGTTAAAATTTTAAAATTTCATTGAAGCTCTTTTCCTCTGATGTTTTATATTTATAAGCCACGATAATAACCATTTACAAAGCGGACTGTCAGCTGGCTTGTTAGCTTTATAGCATAAAGAAATATAAGCAAGACACTTACCCTAGTTTTATTCGGATCTAACTTACATCACGCCTGGCGCCTCGGAGACTAGGGCCTTATGACGTCATTCCTACGCTTTTGTATGAACGCCAGAAGAACCGCCAATCCAGATAAATAATGATCTTTCTTTATTAATAAACTAGCTGCCTCCGCGCGGTTTTACCCGCGTAGTTACCCGAATACAGGGATAAAATATAGCCTATGTTACTCCGTGATAATGTAGCTTTCCAATGAAAAAAGAATTATTAAAATCGGTCCAGTACTTTTTGAGTTTATTCGTTACATACAAAAATACAAATCTTTCCTCTTTATAATATTAGTGTTGATATCCTTGTTTAAAAGTAGTATATCAGCTATCTGGTTACCATAACACAAGCTCACTTTGAAGCTTACTTTGGAATCAGATTGGCCGTGTGTGAAAAATGTCCCAGGATATTCATTAAACAACTTGCCATTTAAATTACAACTTTAACTGTTACAACATAGAGTTAATTCTAGAATGAATACTGTGTAATTGAATATTATCGTGCTCCGTAGCACAGCACGGTAGTGTCTCGTAGCGCTACGCCGTAGCTGAAGCGTGTATCGTAGCGATGCTACGACAATAGATCCGATCGTCTAGTCCAGTTAAGTCTTGTATCGGGTTTTGTAGTCTATAGGTATATACCTATAATATATATATATAGATATCTATCTATCATATTTATATATAATATATCTCATGTCTATATCTATACAGGTATGCGATATATTTTCTATAGCTTTAATACATAGGAAACTTAATTAAAGGATTATTATTAATAATTTTATATAATCAAGTTCATTATAAACCGTTTAAAATATGGATTTAAAATTTAAAAAAAAACATGGAATTAATAAATTTAGGTTTCTATATTATTTGACCATAATATAACTAAAACATTCCTTTAATTTTTAAACAATATTAATAAATCCCACAAAAATAACAGAAAATACGTAATTTAAATAATTAAATTTACTCACTAGCCAACTTAAACATGAACAAACACAAAACTTAATCGTATTAGACTCGTGTGTCGGGATATAGTGGTACTATGAGCGGTCCTGAGGGACCCGTGAACTGATTACTGGACCTCTGTTAGGGATACTGCTTTGGTTCAAGTAATTTACTATTAAAAAGGTCTGGATAGCTCATGGAATAACAACCTTGTTACTTTTGGAATAGAATACAAATTTGAATAGGAAAATGTTATTAGAATTAAGTATTTATGAAAAGGTTTTGGAAGATCGTTTTTGATGATAACATATTTATTTATTTCAGAATAAGTTCTACCAATATAGCTTGCTTTTTTATTAGCTTCTGTCCGCGGCTTTACTTGCATTAAATGGGTAGAGATCGCTTTTGCGATAAGGCCGCCTATTTTGTATTTACTGTTTGTTTCATTTAATTAATTATTTTTGTTTTGTTCCTTGTATGTGATGTGCAATAAATAATATTTGTATTGTATTGTACTTTTCGGTATAAATAAACTTTCATTGGACTCCCAAAAATTTTTGAACATAGCATCAAGGGTTTAAGATTATATTGAAGATAAAAGATTCTAGAATAGCTAACTTAAATAATACATATCCTTCATCAAGTTTATTAAATATAATGATTTTATAATATCTAATTTATCGATTAAGGTATATAAGTTATGAGTATAATTGCCTGAAATAAATATATAATTATTATATTTACGACGTAGGAATATAAAAGCAACCGTATTCACTTTTGCTTTTATAATATTAAATAGAAAAGTCTAGTCGCTAATCGCTGCCTCGCGATACCGTGCCAAGAAGGCTGGCAACACTGCCAAATTGAATAATTTTATAAACTTAAGAAATATATAAAAATTAAAAAAATCATTAAGAAAACTGAGAAATTAATAAAGAAAAATAAAGTTTTTTGGAATAATAACAATAAATTGAGGAAAGAGCGTAGATACTTAATAGATGAAGTTAATATGTCCCACTTAGAGTTGAAAAAAAACAAAATTAGTTATGAATCAGTTTCATATCAATTACAGTCAGAAATTATTAGTCTGAAAGATATGTTATGTTCAATAAAAAATAAATATGACACTTCACAAAAGGAGATGAATGAGTACATTCTAGCTATGAATGAACTGGTTGAGGTTTCCAAATATAATAATGAAAGGTTCCAATCATTATCTAACCACCAATGTGATTGTTTTAAAAGCCCCTCAGACTGTTCTCAAGCAGACTGTACCCTCTCATCATCCCTTAATCAGCCACAAGTGATGTGTGCTGATCCAGAAAACACTTCCTGTAGTAAAAATAATAATAATTCTTATACACAAAATATTGTAATGTTTAGTGATGAAATGGGAAAAGATATGGGTGTGCAACTTAGCCACTGTTTAGGACAGCCTATAATCAACACTTGCATGCCCGGTGCATCTTATTCCCAGATTTTAGACAAAATTACTAATAGTTCATTTTCAGAAAATACCACTTTGGTTATATTAATTGGTAGAAAGGGAAATGTAAGCAAGCATGCCCTGACTAAATACTTCACTTCAATGACCTTATTAAATGTCAGACACATTGTAATGTTTGCATTTCCCTTTATAAAAAGTGTGCCACAGATGGAAAATTTGACTAGGCATAATTTTAATACAATTATTCATACCTTGACATGTCGTCATAATGATAAATTCCATTTCATTGATACCAATAGTTTATTTGGTAATAAATATGTTTTGATTAAGGATAATTTTTATCTTTACAATAATTTTAAGAGACAATTAGCAGAATCGCTATCATATTATTTTAAAAACCTAGCCAAATGTTTGGCTAATCAAACGGCTCCTATTGAGCAAAATAATATTAGTATTAATTGTTTACAGTCCTTGGAAGTTTTTCCAAGTAGTCTACCATCATTGAAAGGTATTTCAAATTCTTTAAATTAAGTTATGAGACAACAGAGGCATTCTCTGGCAATAATGGAAAAAATAATATTAGTTTAGAATCCTGCCCAGAAAATAAACACAATTTATTACCTCATAAGTTGAACAAGTATTCTATTTTATGTAAAAAACATGTTAACCTGGTACATCAAAATATTCAAGGAATGCTGGGCAAGGAATTAGAACTGGAGCTATTCATGAACTGTAATAATATTGATATTTTATGTATTACTGAACATTGGCTTAAGGACCATCAGTTCATATTTAGCTTCAATAACCACCAGGTAGCAAGTTCGTTCAGTAGACAACAGTTTATACATGGTGGCTCGTTAATACTTATCAGAAATAATTTGAAGTATAAAGTCCGTAAAGATATTGTGAGCCTGTCCATTGAGCGTTCTTTTGAAATAGCTTGTATAGAGCTTGAGCAGTTCATTGTTATGTGCGTATACAGACCCCCCTCCGCGAGTTATGATTTGTTTGAAAAATGTATGGAAGAAGCAATATTAAAATTAAATAAAGTTAATAAATATATAATTATTTGTGGAGATTTTAATGTCAATATTTTAGATGATAATGTCATGAGTCATAGAATCAAATCACTATTCCTGTGCTTTAATCTTGTAAATCTTTTTTTTGAGCCAACTAGGATAACATCTACTTCAGCAACCTGTATTGATAATATATTTACAAACATGCAGCCAGTCACTAAGTCCATCATTAGTCAATTGAGTTCTGATCATTGTGGTCAGAGTGCATCATTCAATATAACTGGGAAAATGGTAAAAAAAAAAGATATTAAGTGTGTACCTATGAGTGAATATCGCCTTAAAAAATTTAGAGACAATGTAGAGAAAAAAGTATTGAACTTGCCTTTTAAAGATAATGTAAATGACCACTATCATGCGATTTTAGACTTTACCAAAAACGAATATAATTCTGTATTTAAATCTAAAACTATTAAACAGAAAGCTGATAGGTCATTCAGTGATTGGGCGACGGTAGGAGTTCATACGAGTAGGCGTAGATTGTATGAACTTTATAGTGAAAAGCAATTTAACCATAGTCCTGATTTTTTAAATTATGTCAAAAAATACTCAAAATTATTTAAACGTGTTTGTGTACTAGCTAAGCAAAAGTTCATTAGTAATAAAATTATAAATAGTACTGACAAAGTTAAAACGACCTGGAAAATAATTAATGCAGAAACCGGCAAAACCAAATCGTGCGACCAGGAGTTTCGACTTATGATAAATAATAATATCATTACATCTGATACAGAAGTAGCTGCCGCGTTCGAGTCATTCTTTACTGATATTCCAGTTCTTACTACAAAAACACTTAACTCGTCTCCTACCCTCGCTGAATCTTTACTAAAGGAAAATGTAACTAAATGTACTGTTAACTTTAAATTTTCTTGTGTTACCCCTATTGATATAATTAAGGCATTTAAATTAATTAATATGAAAAAAACAGTTGATCTATGGGAACTTTCAGTTAAACTTATACATTATATAATTGATTGTATTGCACCGCATTTAGCATCTATCTTTAACAAATGCATCAATAGTGGTATATTTCCTGACTTAATGAAGTATAGTAAAGTAATTCCTCTTTTTAAAGCTGGTAGTACATCAGACCCTTCAAATTTTAGACCTATATCTGTACTACCAACACTAAGTAAAATCTTTGAAAAACTCATACTAAATCAATTAATGGGACATTTTAATAGTAATAATCTTTTTCATAATAAACAGTTCGGATTTACAAAGGGTCGCTCAACAACCGATGCCGGCGTTGAGCTTATTCAACATATCTTTGCAGCCTGGGAGGATTCAAAAGACATAATAGGGGTTTTTTGCGATTTATCTAAAGCATTTGACTGTGTCCAACATGAACTGTTAATCAGGAAGTTAAGCCACTACGGTATAAGAAATCAAGCACTCAGTCTTATAAATTCATACCTTAGTAATAGAATTCAGAGAGTAAATATAAATGGAAAGGTGTCCCCTGGATCAACTGTTGCTATGGGCGTCCCACAAGGCTCAATCTTAGGTCCTTTCCTTTTCTTAATATATATAAATGACCTACCCTACCTTGTTGAGAAAAAAAATGAGGTTGTATTGTTCGCTGATGATACTTCACTTCTTTACAAAGTGAAACGACATGAATTAAATTATGACGAGGTGAACAATGCTCTCTCGGATGTGGTAAATTGGTTTACTGTAAATAATCTGCTTCTAAATGAGAAGAAAACCAAATGTATCAAATTTAGTCTACCAAATGTTCGTCAAGTAGACACATGTATTAAAATTAAGAATGAAAATATAGACTTTGTAGAAACCACAGTATTTCTAGGTATCACTTTAGATGTAAAGCTTCAGTGGGGCCCTCATATTTCTCGGTTGGCGAACAGACTTGCTTCTGCAGCATATGCAGTAAAGAAAATACGTGCACTTACTGACGTAGATACCACGAGATTAGTTTATTTTAGTTATTTTCATAGTATAATGTCTTATGGCATTCTCCTTTGGGGCAGTGGTGCCGACATTAACACTATTTTTGTTCTGCAGAAGAAGGCTGTTCGTGCTATATACAATATGAGTCCTAGGGACTCTCTACGAGATGAATTCAAAAATATTAATATTTTGACTGTACCTTCACAATACATCTATGAAAATTTGTTGTATGTACGTAAAAATTTACATGTTTTTCCGAAAAATAGCGACACTCATAGTATCAACACCAGAAATAAGCACAAACTCGCTATACCTGTAACTAGACTTACTAAAGTCAAAAATTCATTTAAGGGGCAATGTATACGTTTCTTCAATAAACTACCTAAAGATATTCAGGATTTACCAATTTATAAATTTAAGCAGGTAGTGAAGAAAACTTTATATCAAAAGGGCTTTTATAGTGTATCAGATTACTTGTTAGAAAAAGACCCTTGGCAGTGAAATGCTCGCTACAGGCTATTTCACACATTTTGTAAAAATCACTATTGTATTAGATCTAAGCTGGTTTTTTTTTAAAAGAGTAATTACTGAGTTTATTGCCGGCTCTTCTCAGTAAAAAACAACTTTCAGAACCGAGCATTAATAGTGACTATTCATAAGTGCTTTATTGAGGCCTATTTGAATAAAAAATATTTGATTTTGATTTTGATTTTGAATAGGGATGTCATATCATTGCGTAAATTGCCAGTCACAGCACTAAATTAAAATTACGATACTGTGGAATAGATTAAATAATTATCTACTTTATTGTTTGTATTGAAAAGTATTGAAGAAAAATCCATTAATAAATTAGATTTAAACGAAGCTCATGAGTAAAATATGATTTCTAGTGGTACCACAGATGAAAAAAGATGTCTAAAAATAGATCCAAGAAAAACAACAAATTTTAGTCCAACTCTATCGCTCGGTTTGGAAGGTTGGCTTTGCTGAGAAGAGCCGGCAATAAACTCAGCAATTTCTCCTTCCTATATATTCTATATAAAAAACAAAGCCCCCACCGCCTCTGTCTGTCTGAACGCGATGAACACAAAAACTACTGAATAGATTTTCATGCGGTTTTCACCAAATTACGGAGTATTTCATGGGGAAGGTTTTTATGTGTAATACATCAATTTGGAGCCGGTAGGTGGCGCTGGTGGGCAGAACGAAGTCTACCGGGTCCGCTAGTAATATATATATGTGTATATAATTATTATAGAAGCCTACACAAACACGACCCATGCCTAAATACCCTTTGAATTAACTCAACCTACTTGAAGGTTATTTTAAACGTCCTTCACTGTTGGAAACCAATTAGAAGCCCTCTAATTGAAGGTCAATAATATATTATATTACAATTAAGTTAAAGTTCAAAATTGATTGAGTTTGTTATAAAAAGAGGAAATTTAATAAATATTTCAAGTGCAGTGACAACGTTATACGTCCCAAGTATTGATCGCCACAAAGCATCTATGTGTGTGTACAACACGACCATTTCAAGTTGAACCGTGAAACTATTGGCATCTCCCTTTTATTGGTTATGTTGTTCGTTGTAAAGGGAGACGGGGGATGTCTTGTGTTCATCCGATATAAAGCCTGTTGACGTGTGTCATTGTGACGTAAGGTTTTGTCAATGTGTGCGGCGGAAAATGCATTAATGTGTATTTTATTGTGTGTGTGTGATATAGGGTTGTCACTTTGTCGTTTGTGTAGGGTTACTACTTCATTGAGTGTTTGTTAGCTCATTCGTAAAGGTTAGGGATTTATAATCTTATAAGTATTTATTTTTCTCGTACAAGTTCATACAGAATAGAAAGTCTGTTAAAAACTAAGAAATCAGTTTTAGTTATTGGAAAGTTTGAGTATAAACTAGAAGACGTTCAATAAGAACTAGACAAAGGTTAATAAAAATAATGAATACAATATAGAGCTATTAATTTATAATATCTTAAAATATTTACATATTTGATAAATTACGTTATATTTATAATCGTACTCATATTACATATAAGTTTGAATAGATGGATAGATGTTTAATGATATGGAATGGTGGGGAAATCGAAAATCCCCCGGGAACGCGGGTGAAACCGCGGGCGGAAGCTAGTGTCTATTTCTAAACATAGACGTCAAATCATGAAAAAGCATGAATAATAAAGCTCATATTTTATATCAAACAACATCATAAATAATTTAATAGAGGGACAAATTATAGGCTACATTAAGGATTTAACTATAGGTTAGAGCGGAACAAATGATATGTCTGTCTCGCTTCAAATGTTGGTTATGATTCATAATCATGACTTGTGATCAGATTTACTGTGGCTCCCCGCGGGTTTACCCGGGAGATCTTCCATTTTCCCGGGATAAAAAGTAGCCTATGTCCTTTCTCAGGCTCTAGACTATCTGTATATCAAATTTAATTTAAATCGATTATGTATTTTTAGCGTGAAAGCGAGACCTACAGACAGAAAGAGTAACTTTCGCATTTATAATATTAATATAGATAAAATACGTAAAAAATATGGGATTAATTTGTTATTCTATTCGATAAGTTTTCATAATCCTTTTATAATGAATAATGATCTTAATTCCATTAAGGATAAAGATTAAGAGTTATTTAAAAAATATATATTTAAAGAGGCAAAATAATTGTTTATTAGCTTCTGCCCACGGATTAATTCGAGTTTTCGAAACGAAATTTCAACAATTTATTTTTCTCATTTGAACTACATTTAAAGATCAAAAATAACCAAATCGCTCTAGTTCTCGAGGTTTGAACTTACCAAAACATTTAAATATTTATTTTATTCATATAGATAAATGATCTAAAACAAGTCTAAAGCTTCCGTTAATAATAAAGTATCTTTAAGTAAAAAAATCTTTATTAATCCAGCAAAATCCAATCGGAAAACTCTAAAAGAAATATACAAACTCCCAAACATCAAGAGAGTATTTTGACATATACATATATATAAAATGACGTACAAAAATGTTAAGTTGATCGTCAAACATTCCGTGAGAGGCGAAAAAAAGGCCTGTATATTTGTACACTGGCGTATTCGGCGGGTTTCTGTAGAGGTACACTTGAGGACACTGTAATGGGGACATACGTTTTTAATCATTTATCAACAATGTTTATTTACGATGAGATGGAGTTTGTTTTCTAACGGGTACTTAGATAGTTTTTTATAAGTTTGTAAAAGTGTTGTAAATATGACAACTGACTATTACAATAAAATAAACCTACGTAATAAATATTAATTTGGTTTTTGTTATAAAAAATATGCAGAAATATAGCAATAATTATTGAGATAAAGTGACATATAATCCGTACCTTTTTACCTTTTGAACATTACATTTGGAGGTTTTACAAAAGTATTTATTTATTTATTCTTTATTGTACACCACAAGTTACATAAAAATATGCAAAAACATAATAATAAAGCAATAAAATTGTTAAAAAATAGTTTACCTTCCTGGCAACGTTAAAACCAACAATGCATGTTAAATGTTCATAAGGAATTGGGTCGCTTTAGATAATGGAATTTCATGAAACGATTCGTATTTTATCATTCTTTATAGAGTTGTTATTAGAAAGGTTGTATTGTTATGAAATGCAATAGGAAAACCAAAACACTGCCTTAGATTTCAGCGATTTTTATAACTATTGCTTATTTTTAAAATTTGTGTTAGAGTTTATTAATAAAATATACATAAATAACACTAGGTTTCATAGCTCACTTTTCCTTTTTAATAGGTATTTCATTATTTTTTCTATTGCAGTGAAATTATTAATTAACTAACCCAGTATTGTTTCTAAAAATCAATTAAGATAGATATTTAAATAAATATATAAAGGTTAATTAAAATATTATAGTCATCTCGATATATAACTAATCAACACTTTAAACTATTCAAAAATCCAATTTAAACGTTCATAAATATAAAAATCCATGTTCCCACAATCTTGTCCATAAGTGTATACCGCACGATTGGTCCCAAATCCCGATCTATCCCCGAGGACTCTCAACGAGACAGATACCTACTCGTATATGTGGAGATAACAAACTCTTGACTCGATTCAGTACACAGACTTATAAATCTAATTGAATAAATATATCCTATATATATAGCCTGGGACATTTTTCACACACGGCCAATCTGATTCCAAAGTAAGCTTCAAAATGAGGTTGTGTTATGCTTACCAAATACCTGATATACTACTTTTAAATGCATTCGTATATAGAGATTTTTACATCCAGACACAGAACAGACATATTCATGCATACAAATGTTTGTCTGAAAGTCAAGGTCACTAACCACAAAGCCAACCGGGCTGTCAAATAAAAATATAATTTGTGGTTAGTGACACTGACTTTCAAGGTGCCGGTCATGGGTTCGAATCCCACTCAGGACTAACATGAATATGTCTGTTCTGTGTCTGGATGTAAATATCAATATAATTATTTGATTAAATGTAGTAACCATATCAGCTATCACAAGGTCTGTTTAGTTTCGAATCAGATTGGCCATGTGTTAAAAATGTCCCAGGATATTTATATTTATTTATAGGTCTATGGTTCAGTAGGTACATGACGTCAAGTGTGGTATCCCTTACGTTTGCCCGTTCATGGTCTTCGTTCCAATTTACTCGATCCCTTTTTTGCGGTCGCGATTTAAGTATGTTTGCTTCACTTCGGTTCGGGACTGAAGCGAAGACGAAACGATTAGATACAATGTCTATACTAATCTACACTAATATTATAAAGAGGAAAGATTTGTATTTTTGAATGTAACGAATAAACTCAAAAAGTACTGGACCGATTTTAATAATTCTTTTTTCATTAGAAAGCTACATTATCACTGAGTAACATAGGCTATATTTTATCCCTGTATTCCCACGGGAACGGGAACTACGCGGGTAAAACCGCGCGGAGGCAGCTAGTATTATATAATGAGAAAAGATTTGTTTTTTGTTTGTTCCGCTTGTTGGCACCGAAACTACTAGACCAATCTGAATAATTATTTTACCAATAGAAAGCTACGTTACTTGAAAAGTATTAAATCGGAAAATATTTACTATAAATATTTCAAGGGTTTCTAATAAAAGTGAAATCTTAAGTAACTACTTAATCATAACAAAGCAAAACTTTATTCTATAAAAAACAAATCGCTTTATACCTAAATAAGATTTTCAAAACAAACTCAGATACAAAACAAACACACAGACGTATTCTCGAACTCCATACATTTATTATATATCATATTATATTAGATCACAAATAGCTCTACTATTGCTACATGTCACACAGCTTGTCCATTCAAAGTTAGCTTAATAGATTTAAGCTTTAAGCTCTACCCGGCTTAACTACATATGATACATCTACGTATGGTTTAATACTGAGGTTGTAAAAGCTTTTGCGAGGCACACTGACCCCAAAAAGGTCGCACAATCAAAGCAAGTAGGTACCTTTCTACCTACTAGTTGACCCGCGCAACTTCGTCAACGATACTTTGCCCGTTTTTGCAACATTTTTCATTGATGCTCCGCTCTTTTTGAGCGTAGCGTGATGTTATATAGCCTATAGCCTTCCTTGATAAATGGCCTATTTATTTATAGAATATTTTTTCAATTCAACCCATTAAGTCCTGTGATTTTCCTGAGGATTTCATTTTGGAACCGCAAACTTTTCTTAAGAGAATTTCTACAAATATAATACAAGTTATAACATATGAACATAGTAAAAGCTATATTCCCTAGCACAGATACTGAACATACATTACATATTACATATATTTACTATATTATGTTCGTTAAAAGCTCATATTTCTGAAAGCATTTACGTAAAAGCGTTCTCGGTGTCGTGTGACGAGGGAAGCCATTAATAATGTGAATCTAGCGAGGCGACATCTTGCGGCAACGATTTACTAAAACTAAAATAGTGACCCCAATTCTGTGATGGTTCAAACTAGACTTAAATATATGGGCCGGTTGTTTATAAAGCTAAAAAGAGTTAAAATAAGCTTAATACACACCGCTAATCGTACTAATACACTAGACACAAAAAGTTAGGGATATCAAAAAAATATTGAAATTTTTGGGTGATTTTCAACGAGTTGTAACTTCGCGAAAAATAATCGTACAGCAAAAAAAAGAAAACCAAATTGTAGCTACAAGTGTCTAGTTTTTAGATATGATCATGAATTTTTTGTATTATGTTTGAATCTGGAGAAATACAAAGAAAAGTACCGAGGAAAAAAAATTACAAATTTTCTGTCGTCTAAAAAAGGGCCTATGGGCTTCAAAAATGACTTTTTTATTGTTTTTGTTAAATGTTCTGTCAGAAAATTTAATGCCCTTTATTTTGTTGTAGTTAAGAACCCTGTACAATGATTTATCACGAAATTATTGTCAATCAACCGAAAAAAGAAGTTTTTAACTTTGTCAATCAATAACTCTGAGAATAATGATCGTAAAGAAAATCTAAGAAAGGTTTAGAAAAGTACACAATATTCTCTATAAGAAAACGTGAACGGCTTTTGTCGAAAACATTTTCATTCACTCAAAAACTTTGACTGAAAAAACAAAGAAATTTTGCATAATTAAGGATATTTAGATAACTTAGTATAACTTGGGATAAAATGGATGAATGAAGGATATCGTTGGTAATTTTTTAACCTTAAAGTATCCCGGAAAATCCCTGAAAAATTCAAAGCGCTGCGATTCTTCTTTCTTAGTGACCCGAGGCTTTAAATTTATTGTTTTTGCTAAAATCACGATTATAAATGATGGTTGCATTTTAATCATTTTTTCAAAGAAAACATTATTTTTTTCTCAACAACCTTTATTGCTTTGATGTAAAAGATCGGTTGAATTCAAAAAATTTTGGATAGAAAAAAAAACTTTTTTTTTTATTTTCTTTTTTTTTTCTTGACTTTGTGTGTGTGTGTATGTTTGTCTGTCCGTCTGTCTGTGTGTCCATCTGTAGCTATTGAAGGGTCTGCACGTATACAGGTCACAATTCAGTACCGCGTATTGCCTCTGTTTTGGGTCACTGCTCCTAAGCGCTCTCGCATGATGACAGATCATCGAATGTTTTTTTTTTCTATTCGACATTTTGAAAAAAAAGTCGATCATTTTCATCAAAGCAATAAAGATTATTGAGAAAAAAAAATGTTTTCATTGAAAAAATGATTGAAATCGAACCATCGTTCATAATGGTGTTTTTAGCGAAAACAATAAATTTAGAGCCTCGGGACACTAAGTAAGAAGCATTGCAGCGCTTTGAGTTTTTCAGGGATTTTTCGGGACACTTTAAGGTTAAAAAATTACCGACGATATCCTTCATTCATCCATTTAATCCAAAGTTATAGCAAGTTATCTAAATATCCTTAATTATGCAAAATTTCGCCTTTTTTTCAGTCAAAGTTTTTGAGTGAATGAAAATGTTTTCGACAAAAGCCGTTCACGTTTTCTTATAAAGAATATTGTGTACTTTTCAAAACCTTTCTTAGATTTTCTTTACGATCAATATCCTCAGAGTTATTGATAGTCAAAGTTAAAAACTTCTTTTTTCGGTTGATTGACAATAACTCCGTGGTAAATCATTGTACAGGCTTCTTAATTACAACAAATTAAAGGGCATTAAATATCCTAAAAGAGGATGTGACAAAAACCATAAAAAAATCATTTTTAAAGCCCATAGGCCCTTTTTTAAACGACAGAAAATTTGTATTTTTTTTTCCTCTGTACTTTTCTTTGTATTTCTCCAGATCCAAACATAATACAAAAAATTCATGGTCATATCTAAAAACTAGACACTTGTAGCTACAATTTGGTTTTCTTTTTTTTGCTGTACGATTATTTTCTGCGAAGTTACAACTCGTTGAAAATCACCCAAAAATTTCAATATTTTTTTGATATCCCTAACTTTTTGTGTCTAGTGTATTATAAATGTGAAAGTTTATAAATATAGATGGATGGATGGACGGGTGGATGTTTGTTACTCTTTCACGCTATAACGGCCGAAGGGATCGCACTTGCTACTGTTTATCCCGGGAAAATTGTAGATCCCCGGGAACGCGGGGGAAACTGCCGGGAGGCTCCAGTGCAGACAGAATCTAGATGAGTACAGATGTTACTAAATTATATTATCTAATCCTTCAAGTACCTATTTCTCTTTACAAATTGATGGATATTATGGAAAGGCGAAATACATTCTGAAACTAACGTAGCAATTAAAGTAATGGTAAGATCAAAGCGCTGCGTCGACTATTAATTTATTTTTCCTTTCATGGTAAAACATTGAAGGAAAATAACGTAAATAATAAACCACGAACACGCTCTTGGCCTATTTATATACGAAATTAATCAATACACATCTATAAAATACACATAATTTGCCACTCAATATAACATCTTATTTTATTAGGGTTACATTTTATGTTAAAACTCGTAAACTCACAATTTTATCGTGAAAATCTTTACGAAATAAGATGGGGGATAAGGGGCTATTTGAGAATGATTGCTAAGAAAGGAGGCTTTATTGTGGCACAATAATTTGTTTCCTATGTCGTTGAAGTGTCGATATAAAAAAAATCACGTAGGTAGACAAATACTGTCACATATTTTGACGAAAAGTGAAACTTTTTAGTATTACTAAATTGTTTAATAAAATATGTAAGACTTTTCAACATAGCTAGGTTTTACTAAAACTAGAGGGTGCAATGTAGTTAAGTTGTAGTGTTCGAACCTCTGCAGCCATTTCCAAGCTGAATAGAGAAGTTCGTTCGATGTCCTACGTTCGAATATAATTATTATAAGATAGATGAGGTAACTATAATATAATTAAGTAAAAACTCGAACAGCTATAAAAAATTTACACCACAAAGGTGGCAAACAGGCATACGGCCCTACCTAATGGCGCGTGGTTACCGTAGACTATGGACGCTTCCACCACGGGCGTCACTCACGCGTTGCCGACCCTGTAAAAATCTCTCTTAACCATAACTCCTCAATCCCTTTCCAGAGTATGAGAAGACCACGCCGGCACAGATGGCTGACTGTATCAGTGTTCTTCATAGCCTACTCCATCTTTCAAGCAGTCAGCTCACCAGCCACCAGCCCTGAGGAAGTTAAAGAGGAACTGAACAAAAATGAACAAACAGTTTTGGCCACCATGAAATCTGCAACAACTGAAGAAGAAGGTGTTAAAGGTTAGAAGCATTCTTTATAATAAACTCTATCCCATAGATAATATTTTTTATGGTCCAAGCAGATGGTGTATTTGATAGTGGATTATGGAACAAGCGCCAATGACTAATCTGTTGTTGATCTTAAGACATATTCTCAACTAGTGGCTCCCCGCGGTTTCACCCGCGTTCCCGGGATAAAAAGTAGCCTATGTGTTATTCCAGAACATATTCTAGCTCTGTGCCAAATTTCAAGCAGATCCCTTCAGCCGTTAGAGCGTGAAAGAGTAACAAACATCCATACATACAAACTTTCGCATTTATAATATTAGTAGGATATTGCGTTTACACTTGCTCTACTTCTTTTAAAACATATTTGATAGAATGGGTAACATTTACCGACAAGGCGTTTTCTCAAAACAGGATCTTTGGTTAACTATACATTAAAAATGGTACTGGTCATGCACACAGCATTTTCTAAACATCGTTAGACAACATAATTATTAATATCATGTATTGAAAACAAGCAATATTAAAGTAAATTCGTGACGTAAGAATTTAAAAAACATCGTACTCTAAAATTACTGTTAACATGAATTTTGTTGATAAATTTTCAGAAATCGTAACACCGTTAGTTGAGAATGGTCTTGGAAAAGAAACAAGTGAAGAAGAAGCCAAGGAAGATTCAGAAGAAGGAGACAAAAAGAAGTTAAAGGCAGCTTTGGAGGACAACGAAGAGGAAGAAGATGACAAAAAGACCCTCAAAGATGCTGGATACAAAGATGTAAGTGTAACTCAGATGTTAATCCAAGTAGATACTTGATAACGAAACTTTAAGAAGGTACCTACTTTAATCGAAATTATCACCAGGTACTTTAATAGAAATTATCTTATTACCTTCCGTTATCTAATTAAAAGCACAATTAGGTATAATTAAAATACTCAAATATTTATTTATACTAATGGCTTCGTCATATTAACAGGTTTTGCCCACGTAATCAAAACGTCTCATTACAATTTAAAATATAAATATAACGAAACAAAATGCCAAGCAATACTGTGAAAGAAAGGACCTTTAATTATAAGAAGCGGAAATCTTTTCTAAGAAAATAATATGCGATACCTTTTATCCGTTTTCGCAAGATTACTAAATACAATCCTCCAGACGACGTACAAGGCCGCTCGCGATCACCCCCAAAGATTATTTCCGCAGCGGGAAATCTAATCTTATTCTGTCTTATTTAAAATTCCCTAAATCTAACTTACAATCGGTTCCCTGAGGCGAAAGATAAATAATTCTCACAGATTTTGCCAAAATAATTGTCTACCCTCGGCCTGTAACTTTGTTTTGTGAATACTTTAGGGAGTTTCAAATCCGTGTCTTGCTTTTAATTTCGAGATTTAGATACTTTAATAATTTCATGCTTTAATTAGGGATCGATTTTTAAATATTCTACAGCTTCCAAGTTTGTTGAATATCGGTTGATGGTTTCATTAAGGTCTAAATTTTAATTTAGAGGAACTGATTGATTGTTTACCTATTATTCAGGATGAAGAAATGATAAAGCTTCGCGAGGCGGAGAAGAATGCAATGAAGAAGTCGGCGATACCCACCGTCCATCCGCTGCGGGAGAACTGTACACCACCAGCTATTGAGCAGGTAATAGCTTTAACTATTATATACCTACTAGTGGCTCCCCGCGTTCCCGGAGGATCTTCAATTATCCCGGGATAAAGTAGCCCATGTGTCAATCCAAGTTATATAAAACACCCATCCACATTTACAAACTTTCGCATTTATATTAGTAGGATGACAAGCCGGTTGGCTTTGTGGTTAGTGACCCTGACTTCCAAGTCACCGGTCGTGGCTTCAAATGCCACCCAGGACAAACATTTGTATGCATGAATGCTGTTTGTTCTGTGTCTGGATGTAAATATTTTTAGAAGTATAATTTTAAAAGTAGTATATGTAGTATATCAGCTATTTGGTTATCATATCACAAGCTCTGCTTAGTTTGTAATCAGATTGGCCGTGTTTGAATGTCCCAGAGTATTTATTAGTTTCAAGTAATGTGAAGGTGAACTGATTGCCTTCTTCTATCTTCCTTCTACAGTGAGAAGAATACTTATAATAAAAATTGGGAGTATATCTTTAATCTCTATTCCAGTTCCCCAAGCCCTTGATGGGTCAGAACGCTCGGAAGCACGGTGGCCTGATCCTCCACATCCTAGTCGCCGTGTTCACCTTCATCGGCCTCGCGATAGTCTGCGACGAGTACTTCGTGTCCAGCCTCGACAGGATCTGTGAAGGTTGGTCTACCTTGCTGATGGTTTTGCACCAGCAAATTTACAGTTGATCATCATTCTATGTGGATAAGTTTTTCTATTTATTATTGAGAGAATCAGGGCGCAGTGCGTCTTTAAAGCAGTTATACGACCAACCAATCACCTAGGCTCTAGGTTCTATTTAAGATTTATTTAAAAATATGAAAAGATTTCCATTGACAGTCATTTATGACGACTTTTATTGATGTTTTAGAAACCTTAACTCCAGAATGTACTAGACCAAATAGTATAGAATATTTCTTTGCAACCTAGTTATCTATTAAAAAACTAGTGTCCAGCAAGTTTTCTCAAATAATCAATTATGGTACATGTATTGAATCAATACTATTGATGTAGTATATATTTTTTTCAATGGACTAGATGGTGCTTATCATCAGATGCTTTTACACCCTTACACGAACTGTTTCGGTGTGCGCAGAGGGCGCTTAACCGAAAATATAGTACATTTACATACACGTTGTGTTTGTAGTAGAACTGTATTCTTTGTTCTACGTGTCATCTTCTCTTATAGAATTGAAGCTGGCTCCCGACGTGGCCGGCGCTACGTTCATGGCGGCGGGTAGCTCGGCTCCAGAACTAGCCACGGTGGTCATCGGAGTCTTCTGCGCTCAAGATGATATTGGTAAGCAAATTGTTTTTATTCGTTTCGGACATACAGCCGGATTTGTGGGGTGATGTTTTATACCTTTGCTTTATACAATAATCATATGTAACAACGATTTTTCTGATTCGTTACTATGTTTATTCCAATCTGTTTTACATACATCTGAAAGTGGAATTTCTATACAATATAAAGAATTCCTTTCGAAGATAACTTACCTTTTGATGTATAGAACATTTCTGCAAGAACTGAATACTATCCGATATTCCTTATCTTGCATCCGATATGCGATCCTTAATTCGCATTTATAATTCTAAAGTCGCACCAAATATCGCAATATTAATAATAAATATATATAATCTTTAACAAGATCCAAAACTTAAAGAAACACACCCACTTATTATTTTTTATTTACATCTATTGAGTAAGTCGCCTTAGCAAAGCCTCGTAGTCTTAACGTTTTCCAACTGCCTCTCTCGCAGGTGTGTCAGGCGTGATCGGTTCGGCGGTGTTCAACATAATGTTCGTGATCTCCGTGTGTGCGCTGTGCGCCGGCACAGTGTCACATCTCAATTGGTGGCCGTTGTGCCGCGACTGTTTCTTCTACGCCCTCTCCATACTTGTCATGCTGTGTACTATCTGCAACGGATATGTGTCTTGGTATGTATACTAGCTTTCTGCCCGGTGTTACTTCTGGATAAAAAAGAACCTATCCAGTAATAAGTTATCGATGTCACATTTCATTCGGTACTGTTCAACCGTTTTTATGTGATTGAACTTAGTAGATAACTAATACATACATTTACATCCTTGCCTTAGGTACAACTAGTTTATTGAGTTTCTGCGCGAAAGTTTATGAGAATGTATGGATGTATGTTTGTTACTCTTTCACGCCAGAACGGCTTTTGGCACGCAGAAATTTGGTACAAAGTTTGAATATATAATAATAGGCAACTTTATCCCGGGAAAATTAAAGATCCGCGGTTAGCTACTAGTCTTATATTAATTCACACGCCGATCAATATTTACGAGTAGGTTATCTCGTGACCATAATCTGACCAATCATCTATCAGTTGGTAGACTCCTAATCAAGTCATAGGGACCTAACACTCTATTAGCATCCCACCAACATTCAAATTGGTTACTAAGCTGTATCATCCAGGCCCGAAGCACTGCTGATGTTGATAATGTACGGCGTGTACTGCGTGGCGCTGCGGTTCAACACGGCGCTGGAGCGGTGGGCGAGCTCGCTGCCGCTGCCCTTCAAGCTGCCCACGCGCGAGGAGCAGGCTGCCCTCGTCACATACAGGTACATAGTAACATAGCTACTGTTGATGTTGATAATAAACGTTTATATTAGGAATAGTAAAGATTAGATATAAGATAGAATAAGATCAACTACTCTGTCGCATTAGGCTGGCCTGTTTATCTAATGCTGCTTCTATTATTTCGGTAGTCCTATAACCTAACTAGATGTCACCAGTCAAAAAGCAGTAAAAAATTACCGTTTTTGCATCAAAAGCATGTTTTGAACGTCTAATATAAAAGCACTATGATTAATTGATTAAATTTCTATTCGTAAAGTCCTATACAGTGCTAGTATTTACCCCTATTTTATGGTGACATATATATGCAGTCTTGTATCGTATTTAATGAAAATTTGTGTTCCATCAGGAGTGCCGGCGCCCAGCCAGCGCCTCCCAATAACGAGGAGTACACACAGATGGATGGACAGACCAAGGAGACCCCCCTACAGGATGCACGTGAGTACCTACTATTGTTATTATAACCATTTCTTAATAGTAGAGTAAAAAAGTCAAAATATTTTGTAGCGTTCAAAATTAAACATTAAGTACTTCATGAATTGGTTTGTCTTAGTGTCGTGGTTTAAAACACAATTCCTCTATATAATATCTCGTGTCATTTGAAAATGGATGAGGAAATAAAATGGTAGCTATTGCAATAAGTTTTTGTAAACGGGACAAATTAAAGAATCAATACAATTTAATAAAACTTTTTTATACCACAAAGGTAGCAAACAGGCATACGGTGTCACCTGATGGCGCGCGGTTACCGTAGCCTATGGACGCGCGCAACACCAGGGGGTCACTCACGCGTTGCTGACCTAAAAATGTCTTCACCTCCTTTAGTTATTGAAAAGTTGTCTATGTATATTGCAGCATACAACCCGGACGGTGCTTATGACAACGCGGCATACAACGCCGAGTCCGCTGCTGCGCCCGCGCCGGCCTGGGACCCCAACCAAGAATGGGACCCCAACCAGGCTTGGGGGGAACAGGTACTTCTTATATATAAAATTCTCGTGTCACAATGTTAGTTACCATACTCTTCCAAAAATGTAATTTTCCTACGCTATCGACCGTTATAGCTTTCGGACGTCAATGAAAAAGTAACACAGTTGGTCTTCATACAATTTGATGTAGGTACATACGTTATGTATAATATACAGTTTATGTAGTCTGTTATCAATTCATACGTTTAACCTTTAAAGGTAATGAGAAACAAAATGATGCTGACACTTTAGCATTTAGCGCAAGATAATTTTATGGCGTACACATTACTGTCGCAGGACAATATAATATAGGACATTTTAACGTAAAGTCTAATAAGTACCTATAGTATAAATAGTAGTAAGATATAACATGAAATCGAAAATGATTTTCTTCAAATCAAGCTTCACAAGCACTTATGAATAAATCAGACTCTACTATACTATTTTTACATGCTTAAGTTACTGGCTAAAAATAATAATATCGTATAAAACCTTCAGAGCCAGGCCCCAAGCTGGGGAGCGCCGCAGCAGACTTCAGCGCCGCGCCAGCCTCCACCAGCACCAGCACAGACCCAGATCCAAGGAGACCAGACTCAACAGGCACAGCAACCACCACAGGTAATATATTTATATCTGTCTATATATATAGGTAAATATATATCTTGCTACATGTATTTAATTACATGGAAATATTAAATATTTGAAATTTTTGGATAATAATCAAAAGCAGACTATTATTTTTCCATTTAATCGACGAAAATCACAGCATTACTTGAGCTCAACCACCAATCCCTTCTAGATTAGAAGCTAGATTATCCATTGTCATGTTTCGTCTGAAAGTATTTCTTTTTTTATAATTAGTCCCTAGTAAAATTATAAATGCGAAAGTAACTCTGTTTATTACGCTTTATGTACACTGAATATATACAGTCTATACAGATATAGACTAGAGCTTAGGAAAGGACATAGGCTGCCTGTATCCCGGGAAAATCATGCGGGTGGAACCGCTAGTCAGTGTATATCATACAGGTATTACCTCTATGGTGTATATCTATTCTGTGTAGTCGGATTTCTTCATAAGTTCATCATCTCATTGTTCTGTCTGCAGCCGCCAGCACAGCCGGCCTACTATAAAGCGAAAGAATACAACCCAGAGACTGCTATAGATCCCCTCATCAAACCAATTGGAGCCAGTAAGTTTATAATATTAATATTATTTTCTGTTTTTTATACAACAAGCTGAGAAGATAAAAACAATTTCATATCCCGATATTTGTCAATCACGCCAGATTGGTGGAAGAAATCTGGATGAAATTTGGCGCAGTTAGAGTTTATTTCCATATTTTACATAGGCTACTTTTCCGTCCGTATTTTTTTACACGTAGGTATACTTTACCTGGCCAGCTTTGCGTTAATGACCCTGACTTTCAAGCCGCTGGTCGTGGGTTCATATCCCACCCACAAACATTTGTATGCATGGTTATGACTGTTTGTTCTTTGTCTGGATGTAATTATCTTTATTGTATTTTAAAGTACCTAGTATATCAACTATCTGCCTGCTTAACATGCGCAAGTCGACATATCTCATAGACGAGATGACAAATTTTGTCGGTCTCGATTCGTTTGTCACTTTTCCTAACATGCGCACCGCGCTCGAGAAGATATCTCGTCGTGACTTCGCCTTGTCGACGCGAGATAACCGATGTTGACATTTCATGAAAACATACCATAGTCTAGTTAGTAACGCCGGTTTCATTCGGTCAATATTGGTGGAAATTGCGCGAACGCTGCCATATTTGTGAACGCGACCTTAAAATTGTCTTAAACTCGTGTAATATGTAGGTACAAAATATGCAGTTTGGGTCTGACCAATAAATTTATTATGATAAATATAAATGTAAGTAAAATGAACAGGTTCATTGATGCTTAGTTACCAGTTGGACATTCAGCGTATGAGCATCCTTCCTTCTATTTTTGTACTGGGATCTTTGTGGCCCCAGAAGGAGGGAATTTTTTTTTTGGGAATTTCACATAGTAACAGAAGTTTAAGTGGTAAATAGGTAGGTAGATACATGCTTTTAAGAAGGCAGGTAAACCACAGCCGTTTCGTGGCTCTAAATCTTCTTGGAGCTTATCTATAATGTAAATAGCCATAGGCTTTGTAATTCGCCAGAGAGACGGGAACTCGTTATCCCTTAGGTCGAATGGGTTGCAGACGTCGCGAATCACCTTCCTCTGTATTTTTCTTGCTTCCCTTTCCTCATACACAGTTAATAGATAATTATAGTACGGCACCGCCATTATACTTAAATCGTTTCATAAATTTCATAAATCACAGAACACCATTACCCCTTTTTCAGATTTTTCGCAGTTATTCGCGGTTTCTCGTCTACGAAAACCATCGACGAGAAACTTGTCATAGGAAAATGTCAAAATTCGACTAAATAAAGCGCGCATGTTACAGCCTGACGACAAAAACAGGTTTGACAGAACGAAATGAGTTCTTTATCAGAATGACACGAGATATAAGTGGCGCATGTTAGCTCCCATCGACAAACAGACATATGCCGTCTCAGCACGAGATAATGCGTCGACAAAATTTTGTCGACTTGCGCATGTTAGGCCTGCTGGTTACCATATTACAAATTGGCCGTGTGTGAAAAATGTCCCAGGATATTTATTATTATTATACTAAAGCATTTATGTTATGTCATACAGACAAGTTGCAGCTAGCATGTTGGTACGTGGCGTTCCCGGTGCACTGGTCGTGTCGCCACACGATGCCCGACTGCCGCGGCCGCTGGTACCCGATCACCTTCATCATCTCTATGCTTTGGATCTCCTTCTACTCCTACTTTATGGTCTGGATGATCACTATTATTGGTTAGTTATTTGTTGATTCATACGTTAAATAGTCAAAAGACTATCCGTGTTTTGACTGGCAAGGGGAATAGGGATGGTAATTTTTTAATGGGTTAGAAGGTTAGGTAAGCGTCTAATGGCTTTTTAATAAGAGCAAAGGATTTTTTAGGAGGTTACAAGGTTTAACAGCTACGGTTTTTGTAATGAGAACAAAAGTCTCCCAATCGAATAAATTATGTGGCCATAAAGTTACATAGTATATAGTTCGTACATGCTTGATTTACTTAGTTATTAATTTATGGCAATTTTTTTTTTTTAATTACCCTATCTCCAAATTTGATAGTCAGAACATTGTATACTAAATATTCTGTCTGACAAGAAAAGTCATTACACTTTTCAAAGTTTAGAATGTGCTTCTACAAAATTATAATTATTTCATATTTTGCTCATTATTAAGCGACGCGACACGACACTGGCATTATAGCATAACCATAGAGACAAAGGTCTACCTACACCATAGCTAATATAATATCCAGGTTACACCCTCGGCATCCCGGACACGGTGATGGGCCTGACGTTCGTGGCGGCCGGGGTGTCAGTTCCGGACGCTCTATCATCTCTCGCCGTCATCAAGGAAGGGTTAGTTATTGTTATACCTTATTTATTATTCTTGGGAAATTATACTTTTCAAATGATACTTGTAAACGTATGTTTCAAAATATCAGTCTGTTTGATTTATTTGTTGAGTTGTTTAAGCGTAATTTACACTATCTATACTTCTATACTATATATTTGCGAAAGTAACTCTGTCTGTCTGTCTCGCTTTTCACGCTAAAACTACAGAACCGATTGAAATGAAATTTAGTACACAGATAGTCTAGCTAGAGCCTGAGAAAGGACATAGGCTACTTTTTATCCCGGGAAAATGGAAGATCTCCCGGGAACGGTGGGACTAGTTAATTTAAATATAAGTGATATTATTTAAAATCGAGTATCTAATGTCTAGTTTTATATAAAACACGCTGACAAATTAATATCTTATTTATAAAATTCTCGTGTCGCGGTGTTTGTGTTTAAACTCCTCCGATACGGCTTGACCGATTCTCATGAAATTTTGTGTGCATATTGGGTAGGTCTGAAAATCGGCTACTATCTATTTTTGATACCCCTGTGATCACGGGAACGGGAACTACGCGGGTGATACAGTAGAATTAAATAGTTTCAGCTGCATTCCGACCTCATTTCCTGAGGGTAGTAATATTTGCCTATCTTCTTTTATGCTTAATATTATATCATCAAATCTAGAATGACATAATCAGTAAGAAAACATGTATGTATTTTCAGGTATGGTGATATGGCAGTATCAAACGCGGTGGGCTCCAACGTTTTCGACATCCTCGTGTGTCTCGGCTTACCCTGGTTCATCCAGACCGCCATCATCCAGCCGGGAAGCCATGTCAATGTCATCAGCAAGGGTGAGATAGACAATATAAAATGTTGTTTTCTTTCTATTAAGATTCTTATAAGAACCTGTGGGGGGAAATTCTTCAGACGTTTTCTTTAAATAACCTTTTGCTTATTTTGGTATGGCATAAAGGTGATCAATAGCTAAATATTACCTAAAAAAAGGACAAATTTCAAAATCTTTGTCCAATTCGCTTTAAATAATCCTTTTGTCTTTCCTTATTTAAAGAAATCTTAAGTACAAAATATTTTAATTGCGGTGGTTATTTGGACTATGGTAAGATTCCCTGCCTTGTGTTATACGTCACATAACAAAGTGTGAGTTTCCAGATAAAGCATGAATTTAAAATGACTCTCAAAACTAACAAAGCCTTAGTCAGATTATAAAAATATTTGAATAAATAACCTAATCTAGCCGAGTTTCTGAGTTGAGGAGCGACTTCCAAACCAGTAGTAGCTTTAGCAGCTTCGACTTTCATAAGTGCCTTTTTAGGACCTAAACTAAATAAATGGCTTTGAATTTTAAATTAGTTTACCTTCTAATATGTAAACCAGGTTTTCTCAAAGACATATTTCACAGATAATAACAGTTTCCTATTAATCACCAGGTCTAATTTACTCGACCCTATCGCTGTTCTCCACCGTGATCTTCCTGGTGGTGGCGACCCACGCGAACGGCTGGAAGCTCGACCGTAAGTACGGAGCAGTTCTGATGGTCTGGTATATCCTCTTCATCACCCTCGCGTCACTCTATGAGCTCAATGTCTTTGGATACTTTAATCACCCTGACTGTATCTCTACTTATTAATTTATCGTTGATGTTATTTTTTTATCGACAAAAGAGGTTTTTTTTAATGTTGCATAAACTTTTTGGTGGTTAGTTTGGATTTAGTTTTGCGAACGAATGATATTTAAATAGGGTTTATTCGCATTATTATCATGTGTATGGGATACGAATTAAGAAATATATGTTCTGTGGATATCCGAAGATTGATGTGTGTTTGGTTAATACGTTATTCTGGTTGTATGTTGCTTGTGAATGTTTCTGTTTCTCCGCTAATATAATCTTGTTATGAAAATATCTATAATTATATTAATTGTACCTACATTCTATGTGCTAGATTTCTTTCATTAACAGCTCAGAACGATTGATTTGTGAAGAATTAAGTTAAACTGTCATTTTTTTTGGCATATATTTTAACGTCAACGAAAAAGTACTTCTAAACTCGTTTTTTAAACATTTCCTGTTAATAAACAATCTGTGTAAATTGTAACGTAATTTATTCAAGTTTTGTATGTTTATTTTAACTTATTTCACAGTTCAATTCGGCCTGGCTTTTATCTTATTTGTGTCGTAATAATAATACATGTATTTAAGTAACTTAGTTAATATTGTTCTACAATATGCCATCGTCTTATGATTAAAAATGCATCGATGTTAGCCTCAATTATATTATTCAAATTATAAACTATTTAACTTTTCTTCGAGATTGTAAAAATATAATGATATTTTAAGTAGTTTTTGTTACAAAAATAACTGGGGACGTTTTCTTTTAAAAATATTTCAAAACATTTTTTTTTCTTCAAATAGGCCTCTACAAGCACTTAAAATATTTCATTAGGTACCTACATGCAATAGTTAATTTCACAATTCATAATAAATATAGTAATGCTAGACTTGTGCCCTCATTATAGTATATCTATCGATTTTTATTGTTAAACTATAAAATATAACTGTTAAAATTGAGCCGGAAGATTAAAAAAAATCAAAATTATTTTTGTCGATGCCGAGATAACTACCTTTTCATTTTTACTGTAAATAGTTTTTTGTTCTGGTAAAAAAATGTTTTGCTTCAACCGGCCTATCATTTGAAGTATTTATCACTAATATCTATAATTGCTAATTAGCTAAAAATGCTACGCACAAAACGCTACATTACTTAGTTTATTATTTTATAAATAACATTATCTGTATTGCCACATTAGCTTTTAAAAAAAGTATAAAAATAACTAAAGTATTTTGCACTGAACTAGAATTGGGTCGATGTGTTTAAATATCTTATGAATATTGTCATAGTTTTAGTGCAAAAGGTTATATCACGATTAGACGCAGTCATTTTATTTTCGTTTTTATTATGTGATATTAATGAAATAAGATAGATTTACGGTATATCAAAATATTATGTTATTTTGTATTGAAGTTATGGATCGTCCATTAAACTACGCTTTATGATTTTTGAAGCTTTGAATGCCTAGCTTAAATGTATAAATAAAGGATACATAGATAAATAGAGGTATATAGGGGATCATAGAAAAAAAAATACCGTTGTCCTATGGACGATCCATAGCCCTTTGAGTTAAGGTCTTATTACAATTACATCGATATTATGACGAATTCATAACAATAGTCGAAATTACGGTAATATAAATAGAAATTTTGCTACTGAAATCTTTAATTAGTGGTTTTGGATGTGTAGATATATTTTAAAACATTCTGTAACTAAATGTGAATGGTTTTTGTGTATGTCTGTATTTTGTACTTCTTTCGCCACAATCTTCCTTTTAAACGGTAAAAACATGATTTTAATTTTATCCGGGGAAATAATCGATTCCTAGGGGAATAGTTATTTAGGTATTACAAGTCTTGGTTGCTTGTCTGTGTCACGGATGTAAGGAAACATAAATTAAATTAATATCTTTTATGGACACATAAGCTTATATATAGTATTTTTGTCACCCTTTGTGGTAGATATACAATTTTATTTACTTACTTATATATGCTAAACGGTAAAGTAAAAAAAAAATAGGTAGCCTAATGGTTTACCTAACGTAGGTATTAAATAAATCCTTGAGAAGTACCAAAGCGAAATAAAGTAAAGTGTACCAAATTACAGTAACATGTTTTATCCCGTTCTTCCATATAGGTACATCTCCTTTTCTATGACTGAAAAAACTCCAATCTGAAATGTTTTCCATTAGCAATCTACCTCACCAATTTCCATCTAATGGTTTTCCCTTATGATTTCATGATCTCAATCTCATTCCGATTCTGTGATCTATTTAGCTAATTAATATAGTATTCTACTTATTAATAGCGTGTGCCTATTTGTTAAAGAACCCTGCAAAGATACCAAAATGAAAATAGGCACGTTTAAACATAGTTTTAGATTGTTGCTAGGCATTTTGCGCATAGAATTAAGCGGTAAAACTTATAAATCACAAAAAATTATGTCATTAGATTTAAGGAACACGATCGATATAAAAAAAGTAAATAAATGACAGTTGTTTTCGATAATTATCGAGTGGACACTTACTAGTGCCCCGAACAACCAGACAAAACACGTAGCACCCTATTTGTAATGATTCCTATTATGGACAGACGTCTTTATAATTATATAGCATAATAAAATTGCTGTTCGTAGGAACTTCCATGTTTTGTATGCTTCGTCGACCAATATCTGGTGTGTTATATTTTTGTCATCACTTAGTGTCAATTAAATGTTATGTGTGTTTTATTATATCCGTATTTGAATATTCAATTGTATAAAATGTTATAAAAATGTAAGTATATACCTACTAAGCTGAGGGATGAAAATGCATTTGAATAAAAATCGGTTGAAACAAAACTAATCAAAAAATAATTTCATAAAAATACTTGCTAAAATAAATAAATATATTTAAAAGAATGTTCATATAATACTTGGCAGGTATTTTGCACACATCAAACTTTTCCAAAAAAATCCATTTTAGCAAATTATGAATGAATGTAATTTAAATAAACTGTGTATGTATGCATGCATGGTTACCTAATGCGTAGCATGAATCATCAATTATTAATGTCAATTTGATATTAGGACTCTATTTTATAGACGTTAAGGTATAAATTGTAAACCAACTACCTATATATTATGTCTGATGTAGCTTAATGGATATTGCTTTGCTTGTCTTATTTTAATTTAAGATTGTTTAAAGTTTTGGTCCCTAAATTCCGACCGGAAATATAAGCGCCATGTTGCGGAAAAATTTGGAACTAATATATTTTTTGACTTTGATAGCTGTCAATGACCCAAAATGGCGCCCTTGCTCTGATTAGGTTTTTTAAACGCCTTTCTCATTACTTATCGATTATTTTATCGAATATGAAATCGAGATAGTGTAAATGCACACACCATTGTATCGATATTCAGAAAAGTAACGACTTAATTACTTACCACTTCCATAATATGTATAAAAGCATTTTATTTTTTCAATACATGTTTTTTACCTTACCTAAAGGTCACTTGACGACCCTATTTATTTGTGTAAATGTATAGATAAATAATAAAATACCCAATAGGTACGATGTTGTAAATAGTAGTGGACCATTTTAATTGTTAGTATATTAAATTACTCATCATATTTTAGCTTAGCTAATAGTTATAGGTACATAAATGTTGCTATATTTATTCATATCAAAATTGTTTGTTAGTTAGTTGCTTGTACAGTACCCCTGGTTAATGCTCTCACACTAAACCTCATACCTTTTTGTACTAAACAAAACTAATTTCGAATTCTTTTGGACAGTCAGTTTACTATTAATTTTATGAGTCACCATTTCGATCGTCACTATGGTCACCATGACCCAAGTCAGCAGGAAGATATTTACCGTAATTACCATATGGGTTATCGCCTCAAGAGCCTAAAAGCCTAAACCCCTAGCTATCCATTAGTTGGGTTAGTGTAACTTATGTAAAAAAATTCGTCTGAACAGACATTTATGCTTACCCTAGATATTATAACGTTATTTTTATGTAATGTTAGAAACTTTCTTATTCTTGTTAACTTAGTCTTACTAAAAGCGGTACATTGGTAAACGTATATAAATAGAAATATATTTACGTGTGCATATATTTTGTTAGAAGTTCGGCTCGATTTCCAATGTCAATGAATAACCTTGGCTAGTCATTTGTACCTTGTAATTAATAAATTATAATTATATTAGGTAAGTATGTAGATCTTAACCTTCGTCTGTTAATCCTTTCAAATATTTAATTCGTTCATTGAACTTTAAAATTTGTACTCGCGAATAAGATTCAAAATAATAACGGTAATTAATGTACCAACAAAATTGCTTTGAAAATGTTTATTGGAAATGGTCTGCCAAAATAATGGAAATGATTAACTGAAATGCAATAAATAAAGTTATTTGGTATATTTAATTTAATTTGAATGAGTGTAACCTTAACCAATGGAATTTCAAGTGTGTGCGATGTGCTGCCAGCAAAAGCAATTACTACCATATAGTGGATTAACTCTACTTATCCGATTCGTGGTAGGTTTTAGTAATGTCTTATATATTTTTTGTTAACACTATTTCCACTTCCACGCAGTATTATTCGTGTATCCTCATTTAACGCTGTATAAATGGAATGTTTTTTCAAAATGTTATCGATTAGTGTATAGGTGTTAGTTCTGTACACAGCTCGTGTGCGCTCGGCAAATAATTATGTGAAAATAATTATTGTTAATTACTGTAAGTTATATGACAATGTTGAATAAAGTGTAAAAATGTATAGTTGAGTTTCATTATTTCTTTAATAATAACTAGCTGACCCGGCAGACTTCGTACTGCCCCAATCTATCTATACTTATAATAAATCTGTAGAGAGGTCAATTCTGTACATGAAATACATTTTCAAAATAACTATCAGGGGGTGTTTAGTGATCGATACTGATGCCAAAAATGCAATCAGTAAATTTTTTGTCTGTCTGTCTGTCTGTCTGTATGTTCCTTATAGAAACAAAAACTACTGGACGGATTTTAACGAAACTTGGTACAATTATTCTTCATACTCCTGGGCAGGTTATAGGATACTTTTCATCACGCTACAATCAATAGGAGCAGAGTAGTGAAGGGAAACTTTGGGAAAACGGGAGAAGTTACTCCATTTTTTAAGCTTCCGTCGCGTGTGCAACCTTAATGGTTAAAGTTACATAGAAATCATGTATGACGGAAATATTCTACATAAAATGTCAAAAAAGCATCTTGCACCAGCATACGTCCATCTTTTATGGTTGACTCTCAATAACACGTGTAACTCCTGATAGCTTAGCAGTTCGGAGCATTCTGATTATATTTGTTTACTCTAACGTTTATAATACTCTCACTCATCCCTAATTTAAAAAAGTTAACATTATTACCCATTCAATAAAAAAATAATCATAGAAATCGGTATAGACCCACCAAAATTATAGATGAAATAAGCCATACTAACCTTCTACGTAAACGAAGTCGCGGGTTAAAGTTAGAGTTAGCCCAAAGAAACTATTCCACGCGAACGAAGTCGCTGGCAGAAGCTAGTCTATACTAATATTATAAAGGAGTAGAGTTTGTTTGTTTGCTTGAACGCGCTAATCTCAGAAAGTTCTGGTCCGATTTGAAAAATTATTTCGCCATTAGATAGTACATTTATCGAGGAAGGCTATAGGCTATATATCATCACGCTATGACCAATAGGAGCGGAGCACCAATAAATAATGTTTCAAAATCGGGAGATTTATTTTCCTGTTGAGAGCTTCCGCTGCGAACGCTGCGTAAACGGTTAAAGTTTCCCTAAAATGACGTAGAACAGAATTGTTCCCCTTCAAAAGTTCAAAAAAAACAGCGTCAGCATATGTCTATCTATTAAGGTTGGCTCACTATAACCATTTTTCTACTTACCAAATTTGTTCTAAAATAATGCATTATTTGTGAAGGTGTTTTTATAAAGATGATATTAATCCTTATCCAAATAAATACCTTATTCATAAGAAGTATTTAATTTAAAACAAAATTGCCATTTACATCATTCGATATCGCAAATTTAAAATTACATAGCCGCAAAATAATGATCAAGTACTGTGCGCGCCTTTAAGCGCTGGGCCGCCGTGCACGGGCAGTCATCAGTTGGCTCTGCGAGTCCATCCTTCTACGTAAATGAAGTCGCGTGTTGAAAGTTAGCGTTAGCACAAAGTAACTATTCCACGCGGACGGAGTCGCGGGCAGAAGCTAGTACATCTATACTAATATTATAAAGCGGTAGAGTTTGTTTGTTTGCTTGAACACGCTAATCTCAGAAACTACTTGTCCGATTAGAAAAATTATTTCAGTATTAGAGAGGCCATTTATTGAGGAAGGCTATAGGCTATATATTATCACGCTACGACCAATAGGAGCGGAGTACCAATCATCAACAGCTCATATAGGTACGTCTCCACCGAGGAGCTCGAGCCTCCCCTAACATCGAGGGGGTTTTAGGCCATAGTCCACCACGCGGGCCTAGTGCGGGTTGGCGGACTTCGCATGCCTTTAATTGTGACATCTCAGGCATGCAGGTTTCCTCACGATGTTTTCCTTCACCGAAAGCCAGTGGTGTGAATCCGTACGTAAGTTTTTATAAACTCAGAGGTACGGGCCAGGGATTTGAACCGGCACCCTCACGATCGTGAGTCGGTCCGTTCCCAACTGAGCCACCACGGCTTACCAATGAAGAATGTTTAAAAATCGGGAGATTTTTTTTCCTTTAAACGGTTTCATGTGCACGAACACCGAAAGGCTACTCTACAGGTGCGCATGTATAAGCTGACAGATTTCGTCACCATCAAGCGAGGTGTGAGGCAAGGGGATACTCTCTTGCCAAAGCTCTTCACTAATATGCTAGAAGACGTAATTAAATCTCTAGACTGGGAAGAGAGAGGAATAAATATAAATGGCACACGCATGTCACACCTGCGTTTTGCTGACGACCTTCTTCTACTATCTGAGAACGTTGCTGATCTTCAATCTATGCTTACAGAACTACACGAAGCATCCCTGAAAGTGGGTCTACGTATGAACATGTTCAACACCAAGCTCATGGCTAGTCATCCAATTGGAACAGCAACCAGTAATGTGGGTGACACCCCAATAGAACATGTAGACCACTACATCTATCATGGACGTCGTTTGTCGTTTGACCGGGAGTCTCAGGTGAAGGAGATTGCTAGACGGATCCAGTTAGGTTGGGCTGAATTTGGGAAACTTGATGAATGATGATGAATCTTCCGCTCTAATCCTCAGTGTCTGAAGACCAAGGCATTTAACCAGTGCATTCTGCCTATCGTCACCTATGGTGCTGAAACATGGTCGCTTACAAAAGGCGACATGTATAAAATAATGGTTGCCCAAAGAGCCATGGAGCGAACCATGCTGGGCATCTCCCTCGTGGACCGAAAACCCAACGTCGAAATACGACGTAAAACGCAAGTCGTGGATGTGGGTAAACGGATCACGGGATTAAAGTGGGGTTGGGCGGGACATCTGGCAAGGCTGGATGACGGAAGATGGGCTAAAGCTATTACAGAGTGGTGGCCAAGAGAGACACAGGAAACCGGGTAGACCACCGGCTCGGTGGGTAGACGACATTGTCGGAGCAGCGGGTAAGCAGTGGATGTAATTGGCAAAGGACCGTATAAAGAGGCATAAAAATAAGGAGGCCTATGCTCAGCAGTGGGTTATTACGGGCTGATTAAATAGATAGAAAGAAAGTTAAGTAGAAGGATGCACTCATAGATATGGTAACACAATATCGTATAACTTTTTTCCATGTTTTGAAGTACGACAGGATGGATTGACATATTACAGTTGGTTGTCAAATCTAATGTCAAATATTATGATTGCGTTCAAAAGTTTAAATTGTGACTAAACTTAAAGTTGATCAATTTAAAAACCGACCAAATTAAAAATCAGGCATTATTCGGTATTATTTTCGGAAATTAAAAATTAAATAAGTAAGAAATGTTAACGTTAATAAACGTTTACAGTTCCGAACTTTCGAGACATTTTACATAAAATAATTTCTGAACGCACACATGATTAGTTGTTACAGTATAGGACAACAAATGTTTGACATCTAATAAACAAATCAGCATTTATTGAAATGATTAAGTATTAATTTCACATATCGAGTATTCATTGTTTTTAAGATGTATTCTGCTATTCGGGGCGGAGACAAATCCAACGAATCAATAACCATGAAAATTGATTCAGCAGATCTCGAGTTATAAGTGTTGAAACAAACCCGACTTTCTTTTATATATATAGATAGATAAATATCCTGGGACATTTTTCACACACGGCCAATCTGATTCCAAACTAAGCAGAGCTTGTGATATGGTAACCAGAGACAACTTTTAAGTACATTCATAATAGATATAAATAGATAACTCAGATACTGAAGAATGACATATTCACGCTTACAATTGTGTTCTGGGTGGGATTCAAACCCACAAGCTTGGCTTGAGAGTCAGGGTCACTAACCACAAAACCAACAGGCTGGCTGCCTTTAGGTTCCTATTGTAATTTGACGCTATATGTACCAAAATATGCGCTAGATCTGAAGATGAAAGTTTAAATATTAAAGAGGGAACAAAACAAACAAGATATCGATCATTTATTATTATTTATTAAGTTATAGTTAAAAGTGCAGTACATTGAGTATACACATTCAACTGGAGACAAAATAAACGTCCATTATTTCTATTGTAGACAGTGTTGAAAAACCCCGCGTCGATTTGCGAACCGGTAAGGAATGAGATCCATAATATCACAAAAGAATAGAGAAAATAAAGGGATTTCTAGACCCGTTTGCAATTGTGTCGTTTGTTGTTTATTTTATATTTTGTCTCCATTTGACCACTCTCTCACTCACAATCACACGTCTTAACACACATACTGTAATTTTCCCTTAAAATAACCACGTCACGTGACACTCGTTCGAAATATCTATGGAAGCGACGGTACATCTGTTTGTTCGTATAAAAATATCACCTACGTGGATCGTATGGGAGTGCAATTCATAGGCGAGCGTCACACAACGTCACAGGCGAAAAAGAAAAAACCAAACGGTATGTATGTAAAATGATTAGCGTATCCTTAGAAAAATAACAGTTAAACGAACACTGTCTCATATTTACAATGATTCTTGTAGTATTTTATATGATACGATACGTATCCACGTTAGTTTGGAACGCACCGAGCGCGGAATCAATATCTCTATGTACAATTTATAAGTGTAAGCCAAACCGAAATAACTATAGGACTTAATCTATTTATACGTCACGACCGATGCGTTTCAAATCAACTCGAGTGTTTTTTTCGTTTTTTTTTACACATTTTCATTCTTTTTAATACAGAAACCTACTTACATTAGTAATCGGTAATTTTATAGACGTTTCTAGCCAATATTGTGTTACACCGCGTCGGGTTGCCGGCCGGAGGTAATCTGGACACTACCCGCGTATTTATTTACAAGGCAATAGCAATGTTGCCTCACTCTGCGACGGCCCAGACTACCGCAAGCCGAACATTTTATTTATCAATTAATTGAATGTAAACACTAGCTAATTAGGTAAACTAACATCAAAAAACTAAGTAAATATATCGAGAGTAATATTAATTAACTACAACTGAACTGAAACAGTTACATTTATAATTTTCATCATGTTGTTTTTATTCAACCACAAGTTACATCACGGAACAAAATTCTTTCCGTGGACTCTAAACATCGAAACATTCATTAAAAATGAACAGTACAAAAAAAGTATTATGATAACAATAATAATAATAATAATAGAGACAAAAAAAATTATATTTAAACATCGCGTGCACACCACACAACGAAAGTTAATCACCGAAGTTCTTTTACATATACGTGTATATCTTTTAGTTATCATATAATATAAGACAAACTCGGCCGTCCGTACATTTAATACCGTATATATAACTTAAAAAAGGCCTCTGTAATCGAAAGAAAGGTATATAGTCCGTGTCGGCGACTGTTGCAAGTCGCCGCGTGACGTCACACAGCTCCACGCCCGACACACGCACACACACACAGCGTCCGTCTCACTCGTACACGCAAACAAATGCTATCGCGCTCTCTTTTTCGCCGGACCACCCGCAGCTGCCGAACGTCGTAATCTCTTTCACTGCGAAATAGAAAAAAATGCATATTAATCTTCTATATATATATAAACCAAAAAAGTCCCCAGTGTCTGAAAGCGATGAACACAAAAACTACTGTACAGATTATCATGAGGTTTTCACCAAATTACGAAGTATTTCATGGGGAAGGTTTTTATGTATAATACATCAATTTGGACCCGGTAGGTGGCGCTGGTGGGCAGAACGAAGTCTGCCGGCTCCGCTAGTACATTATATGGAAATACTTAATGAAATTAATGAATCAATCTACGTTTGTACTTAGAAATGAATGATTCATCTGAAATAATAATTATATTTATTAGATAACAAAAAATACTGAGAAACTAAAATGTATCAAACGAGTTCTATGATGGGACTAAAATCTAGTATACGAATAAATTTTCACATTAATTACCGTAAGATCGCCATAGATAGATTTGCATTTTCAGTAATAAACAGCGATTACTTGAATGTTTTTAATCAATTTATACAAAATTCACATCGTATCGCTGTTCTAGAGCGAATTTATTTCACATATTATAAAATATATTTTTTTAGTTAACACACTACACTACTCATTTTGTAATTTATACAATTTTTTCCTATTTGATACAGACATTTTCAAAAGTTTCAATCCATGCCTAGTACTTGCCGTTGAAAATAATGTTACTAAACGAAACTAGAGAGTTATTTATACCTTATAAAGTAAAAATTTACAGAAAACAATGAAGTAACAAACACTAGTACATATACATCCATTCACATTCAATCACAGTTTTAACACAACAATGCGCCGACGCGACGTGAAAATTTAACATCTAGTTACGAATAAAATTATTCAGATTTCATGCTCTAACAATTAATTAAAAGTCTTAAGTATAATAAATAACAAATTTACCCCTACGAGAATTTACTCATTCGTCACTTTCATACTGTATGCACCTTGAATATACATTATCTAATCGAATCATTTTCTGATAAGGTATTAGATTTGGGTCATACTGAATTTTTGTTAGAAAAAATTAAGGCCTACTATTTTTGCTATCTCAAATACTTGTCGCTTCAGATTGGGGGACTGCCCCTGTATAGACGACATTACTAATCAATTTAGTAGTTTATGTGATTAAAAGACAATTTAATCAGTTTTTTTTTATTGTAGAAGGTTGGTTTTCCTATTCAAGTTTACCTATATAGTAGTCAATTTTTATTTTTGACAATAATTACTGCAGGAAATAAGTACTTTAGATATTGTTATTTTTAGTTAAGTGTCTTGTTGAAAATCATACTATTAATTTTTAGAAATGTCTTCAAGGTGCATTTTCAATACAAAAGCGTAAAATTAGGATATGGTATTGAGTATTTTCTTCAGTTGAACGACTGACTGGCGAGTCTTAACGTTTTGCTTGGGCGCAGCGCTTTCGTTAGTGGCGTGGACAGATTTCACCTAGAAGGAGTTTGGAATTAGGACGGGAAATGGATGGAAGACGGTGACGGATTAACCCTTCAACGTCGCCCTTAATCGTTAATAAAACCCTTAATCACGTCTGGGGCATCAGAAGAAGCACAACAAAAAAACTCCATCCTTAGGGCATCACGTCTCACGTCACCAAAAACCGCACCATAAATGGTTTAAAGACCGATTGTAGTTGACATAAGGATAGAAGGCCCCTTGGACTTTGCTTAGGGCATCAAGAAGTCTTAATCCGTCACTGATGGAAGGGTAATCATTATTCTTTTATTTAATATTTTAATATAGAATGACATAGCAAGATGGGAGCAAATCCTGTGCCAAATTTCAATGAACAGTTTAACATATCTATTTTTGATACCCAAAATGATTTGGTATTGTATATTTTATTTACAAGTTTACCGACCAAATGTTAAGCGCTATGTTTCCGTTATTTCATCTGTCCCTTTATGTGAAATAACATTAGAGGTGTAAACATATGTTAGGTGCTTATGTCCTAGTGTGGCAGTGGTTTTATTAAGTGACATGTCCTATATATTGTCATTTCCTATGTAGTATCATGACATTAAATAGGATATGACATTTAATATGACATGTCGTATGTTATGTCATGTCGTATGTTCATGTTCTATGTAGTGTCCCGTCCTATGTAGTCATGTCCTATTTAGTGTCATGTCCAATATGGTGTTATATCCTAAGAAGTGCCTTGTGCAATGTAGTGTCTTGTTCTACACAATGTCATGTCCTATGTAGTGCCTTACCCCACGTAGTGTCTTCCCCTATTCAACATCAAGTCCTTTATATCTTCACGTGCTATTTAGTATCATGTCGTATATAGCGTCATGTCCTACATAGCGTCATGTCCTACATAGTGTCATGTCCTATATAGTGTCATGTCCTACATATTGTCATGTCCTACGAAGTGTCGCTATACAGTGTCCTTCATAGTGTCCTGTCCTCAGTTTCGCCGAGTCCTACGTATCGTCACGTCCTAGATAGTGTAATAGAGTGGTGCAGGGGCGAGTACCTCGTTGTTGGGCGGCGGCTGCGGCGGCTGCTGCGCGGCGCGGCGCTGCACGGAGGGCGAGCGGCGGTCGGGCGGCGCGGCGCCGGCCTCCATGTGCTGCTTGCGCTGCCGCAGGATCGTCCAGTCGAACGTGTAGTCGTACTGGTAGTTCATCGTGCGGAACAGGATGCGGAACAACTGCACACGTAGAGACAACAAATATCAGTTACTGTATATTTATATTTTTTTCACACACGACCAATCTGAATCCAAACTAAGCAGAGCTTGTGATATGGTAACCAGATAGCTGATATACTACTTTTAAATACATACTTAGATAGTTATTTAGATCCAGACACAGAACAAACAGACATATTCATGCATACAAATGTTTGTCCTGGGTGGGATTCGAACCCACGACCCGCGGCTTGAGAGTCAGGGTCACTAACCACAAAGCCAACCGGGCTGTCAAATATTATAAGACTATTATTGTTAGACTGACAGATTTTGGCTGGCCACCGCATATGGACTGCAGCTGAGACCCACCAGGGATATACGAGGTAGTTAAATGTGTAAGGTTTTCTAAAATCATGCTAGAGCCGTACCGTTGGCATGGTGATATCTATCGACACATTTCAGAGAAAATAATATGGATTACATAAAATAAATGAATTTACTGAAATAAGTATAATAAAATCTTAAAAAACCAAGTCGTAGTCCAGTCGTAAGAGGGAGGCCACTTTCTGTGTATCCAATAACTTTTTAAGCAGGCAAAAAATATTGAAACGATTTTAAAAATAGGAAAGAGCGATAATCACGAATGTTTTGTCTATATTTTTAGATATGTTGCTCAAAATAACTAAACTATCAGTGTTTTCACACCTGTGCAAACACCCAAACGAGTCGCCAAGTAATTTATAATTCTACTCTCACTATTTAGACATGAAAAATTACCCATTTATCTTTATATATATAAAAATGTAATGTTGATTTGTGTATGCTTTAAAAACTCAAAAATTTCTGCACCGATTGAGCTGACATTTTAAAATGATAATTAATCTGCATCAAGGGTTGTTTTTATCTAATTTTTGCATCAGTCACAGCGGTGCGTGGCAGGGTACAGCTAGTTCCTCTTATAGTTATATACTTTACATACATACTCTATACATTCTAGTACATTTTAATGAAAGCATTTACCTCGGAATCACATTAGTTGGTAATTAACATAATATTTTGTAATGCCTGACATTTCCCTACATTTTAACATGCTAAATTTAAAAGTACAGAATTTTTTCTATATGATGCGTGACTAAATTAATACTGAGCAATTAAATGCGCGCGTGTGCAGATTTTAAGCCGCGTATTTATAAAAACGTAATTCATTATTTAATGGTTAAGTTTATTTACCTATCACGCGAAGTTATCAGTACGGAAGAACGAGAAAGGTATTGTTCCCGTTGTTATAGGAATACGGGAACAAAATATGGCTTATTACGCCCTGATAATGGTGCTTTCCATTGGTGAAAGAATTATTAAGATCGGTCTAAGAGTTTCGGTGCCTATTCGTTCCAAATAAGCTTACAAAAAATCAAATTTTAAATATTTTTTATAATATTAGTGTCAATTTTCACTGAATAAAATTGTTAATTTAAAATACACATACCTGTCTGAGATACATGTAATCAGGTGCTTCGTCGAAGGTGAGCCCGCGGCAGTAATTTAAATACATCGCAAACTCGGCCGGGAATCCCTGTGGACAAGCATTGTAATATTTTAATTACAATTGAAGGCACGATCGTTCCTCACCACTGCACTGGGCCCACGTGGTGGACTATGTTGCCTGGACTGTTGTTAGGGGAGGGAAGTATGATTGATTCTCTAAAACGTATGTACTAATCATGTGGACGTACTCTATAATCTAACAGTACCTACGCTAAAATACTTTTTTTACAAACATAAACACAATATTTACTATAATCGACCCTGTCATGTATTATGCAAACCCATTATCATAACTAAAAGAAGACGCCTCAATTCCCCAAGCTCAGTTTCTCCTCTTCTTGTAAATCTACTTTATGACCTATCAGATATAGTCTATTTATTCTAATAACTTTTGGAAAACCTAGAGGGGAGGGCTCTTACAGTGGGGACTTATATAAGCTGATGATGATGATAACTCACCTTACAGAGCACCTCGACTGGCGTGGACATCTTCTTCTCGCTGATCCGCTCGTATTTCTGCTTCTTGGTTATCGCCTTTAGCCCTTGCCATGGCAAAGAACCTCTGTTGATAAATAAAAAAAAAATATGAATTTTACAATATGTAGGATAATGTAGGATAACATAAGCTCATCCGCTTTTTATTGTAGCTTAATCTTTTTAAGTCAGCCTTATAAGTCCCAATACAAAAAATAGATACTTAAAGATAATTCACTTCATACATAGTTCCATTAAAATATTTGCACAGTATTTCATAACTAATTGCATAATGATGAAATTGTATAAGAAGTCATATCAGTTGGTAAACTGCAAAGATTATACCGGCAAGAGAAAGTTCAACTCGGTAAAAATACCGTGAGAAAAATTATTAAATTACTCCTTTGTAACATTATTTATACACATTACTGGTATTAATTAACATTGACAAAGTGGGGTATGTAACTGGCATGAATTTTGGCATTTGATTACAAAAAAATTATTGTTCCAGAAGTAGAAACAGCGTGCGCCCGTCATTTTACCCTCGTTCATGCCTATGTGTTCGGTGTGCCAAGTTTCATCTATATCCTATCGATAACAAACGTTAACAAACATACAAACTATACCATTTATACCTATATACACACGCTTTCCCTCGAGATCTACTTAAATTTTAGTAAATTTTTTTCATAACAATCTTCTAAAAATAACAAACACAAGAAAAAAATTGGGATATCGTTCCAGCCTTCATTTATATAATAGTGGCTCCCCGCGGCTTCGCCCGCGTTCCCGGGGGATCTTCAATTTTCCCGGGATAAAAAGTAGTTTATGTCCTTTGTCAGGCTCTGGATTATCTGTGTACCAAATTTCATTTCGGTTCAGGAGATTTAGCGTGAAAGCGTAACAGACAGACAGACAGAGTTACTTTCGCATTTATACTATAGTATGGATATTAGTAGATTCTTTAAACAACAAATAATTACGTTTAGCACGACACCTTTATCTACTACAAATCGATTGAACCCCAATAGGACATTCCATATATGTAAATATCATATTAAACTATTTACATAAATATTCACACAATATCAAAGTTAATTTCAAGTTATTGACTTATAAGAAATCACATGACTCACGCACGATGTGTCACCGTACAAGGAGGTACTATATACTGTGTAGCCTTAGTATAGATTCTAAAAACGTTGGTCATAATTACTGTGAATAATTTCGTCATTTAGGATCGCAGCTTGAACTTTGCCATTAACATTTGGACTACCAAAGTGTACCAAGGCAAGAAAAAATACAATCTTTTTATTATTTACTTGCTGTTAATGTTATGACAATTGTCTACGCTTTTTTTTATTTAAGCCTTCCGAAGGCCTTAGGGAACGTACGCAAAAATGCCGAATTGGTCGATCCATTCTCGAGCTGTGCTCTTAGCAATATTCATATTTGCTTATATAGAATTAATTATAAATAACTTTCTGATATCTTTTTTATATTGGTGAAAATTGTATTAAACTCCGTTCATTTCTGAAATTATCTCAAACATCAACGGGTAAATCAATATACAACAAACAATTACAAACAAGATTTTTCACATGGAGTGTTTCAACTCAAACCAATAGCATCCACAAAGGTCAATACGGTACACATTATTTTTATTCGAGTAACAAAACAATACACGCGATCGAGCACGTAAATCAATTTCCATGTAAAAACGTGTCCAACCTTCTGATTTGTTTATCTTCGTGTAACTGCAATGTATCGAGAAACGTGTACGAGTTTATCTAAAGTAAATATGTGATGCTTGAGCGATCTGTTTAATCACACTAATATTAAGGCGAAAGTTTGTAAGATTGTTACTACTTCACGTCTAAACGGCTGGAGCGATTTTAATATGAATTGGTATGGAGTTAGCTGACACCCTGAATTAACACATCAGCTATCTGGTTACCGTAACACAAGCTTCATCTGAAGCTTACTTTAGAATCAGATTGGCCGTGTGTGAAAAATGTCCCAGGATCTTTATTTATTGTTATTATTATTAAAAGCTACTTTTTATCCCGGGAAACTTTAAGATACCCGGGAACGCGAGTGAAACCGCGGGGCAGAATCTAGTTTAAGAATATTTTAATTTATTGCGCTTTTTACTTCTGCATGAAGCTAGCTTCCTTCTATAGATCATAAATTTGTCCGGAATAGAATTAGCCTGTGCTATTCCAGAATATAGCCTAGCTCGGTGCCAAATTTCATCTAGATCCCATCAGCAGTTCATATATACATACCAACATTTAAGTGTGCGTGTGTTAAAATATGAAAAATTAATAAATCCATAAAATTATATTATAAAGCCTTGAGTTTCTGGCCTACTAGCTTCACTATGACCTTCATAAGTCCCATATTAGGTCCTAAATTGATTATGCCTTTAAATCAAACATACTTAACTAACAACAAATATATTATTAGTTAATGAAATACTTAAAAAATTGCTTAAATATCAACGTGTGTCATTAGAAATCAACATTACTAAATATGGCGATCGTTAAAGCAGACATTTATGAATGCTTCTTTTGTGCAAACATTAGAAGGTCCACCCACATGAAAGGGTCGTAGAAATCTAAATACGTTATAGAACTGTGTTTATATTATTATCACGAGCCATTGCTGACATCAACGTAATATGTTTAATATCACGCTGATTTTGGCCTCACATAATGCAAAAAAAAAGATCAATTTAGGTTTATTTTTGCAGCAGTATAGTGTAAAGCATATTCATACGATAGGAAGTTATATACAATACACTGACACAAGGGTTTGTATTAAATACCAGCATTAAGACAATTAATCTTGTAAAGCATTTATTCTACAAAATAATAGATTTATCGACTGCCAATGTTAATTGAAAATATCTTTATTTAGTATTCAAAATAGCATAGTTATATTTGGGCTGGGCCTACATTAGGCCTCCCTATGTTGTAGGAAAACCGCTCTTCAACTTTTACAAACAAATAACTGTTTGCATTGCACACAAGTAAATTACTCGCAACCTCCATAAGCAGCCCACTTCTAAGCTATTTAACGTGTTTAGATTTCCATAGAGTTACGAAGGTAATTCTCACCTGTTGAAATACATGAGTACGTAGCCGAGCGACTCCATGTCGTCCCGCCGCGACTGCTCAATGCCGAGGTGGGCGTTGATCGACGCGTACCGGGCCGTGCCTGGGGGCAAACGTTGTATGTTATGGAAAATATATACAAAAATTACGTAGAAGTTATATGAATATGTTTATTGTATATTTGATAATTACAATACATAGCACTTTTTATAGTAAATGAGTTTAGATTGGTCATAAAAAAGTTATTTTATTGAAGGTAAACTTAGAATTATATTAAAAAAAACATTCCATAAATATTATAATATAGTAAACAATAGTCATTACACAACTCATTCATTGAAAAAAAGCTAGTAAGGTCTTTTGTAGTGCTTTTGAACGACGAACAGTAAATAATTTTATATTTTTCATATTTACTTTAGGTACTCATTAAAACATAGCTATGACTATAGAAACACAATGAAACATAAAACCACTCACCAGTGAGGTTCTTGTCCTCGCGATAGGAGATGTGGGCGCGCGTGCGCAGGTCGCGGAACTTCTTGGCGAGGCCGAAGTCGATCATGTACAGCTTGTTGCAATGGCGGCCGATGCCCATCAGGAAGTTATCGGGCTTTATGTCGCGGTGGATGAAGCACTTGCAGTGTATAAACTCCACCCGCCCGAGCATTTGGTCTGTTGGCAAAGGATGCAGGTTAAAAGCAGTAATAATAATAATAAATAACCTGGGACATTTTTCACACACGGCCAATCTGATTCCAAAGTAAGCTTCAAATGAAGCTTGTATTATGGTAACCAGATAGCTGATATACTACATATACTACTTTTAAATACATACTTAATATAGATATTTACATCCAGACACAGAACAAACAGACATATTCATTCATGCATACAAATGTTTGTCCTGGGTGGGATTCGAACCCACGACCCGCGGCTTAAGAGTCAGGGTCACTAACCACAAAGCCAACCGGGCTTGTGGCACAACAGTGTACATAATAATAGCATAAAACATAGCCGTGGTGGCTCAGTTGGAAACGCATCGACTCACGATAATGAGGGTGAAGATTTAAACCCCTGGCCCGTACACTGGTGAAGGAAAACATAGTGAGGAAACCTACATGCCCGAGATATTACAATAAAAGGCATGTGAAGTCCGCCAATCTATGTAGGTACTATGGCCTAAAACCCCCTCGTTGTTAGGGTATGCTCGTAGTCCTCAAGTGGAGACACGTATGAGCTGATGATGATAGTATTAGTAGGACAGTAATTAGGACGGTAGCAAAATATTATGGCCATATTAGAACTTTGTATTCTCAAGACATTTCTTTCTCTGTTAAAGCCTAATATAAGCTTGTTTCCTAAACAAAAGGTTACATACGGATACACAATTTGAGGATTATAGATACGTAAAATGGCACTAAAATTTGAACAGCTTATTGAAGAATTCTACTTACAACAGATTACCCACAAAATCATTCATAACCTAGATTATCAATTATACAGTCATGTTCAGGCATTGTTGACAGAATATGTAACCACTTTGTTTCAGTGAGATATGACCTAGTTGAAAACTTTCACGTTACATAAGTCGAGTGAAATACTTTAAAGAAGCCACAGTAACTCATGGGTTTAAGGACCAGTACTGCAATTATGTTGTTGCACATCTATATATATATAAAACCGCCTCTGTCTGAACGCGATGAACACAAAACTACTGAACAGAGTTTCATGCGGTTTTCACCAAATTACGGAGTATTTCATGGGGAAGGTTTTTATGTATAATACATCAATTTGGACCCTGTAGTTGGCGCTGGTGGGCAGAACGAAGTCTGCCGGGTCCGCTAGTTATCTATACTATACTAATGTTATAAAGCTGAAGAGTTTGGTTGAACGCGCTAATCTCAGAAACTACTGGTCCGATTTGAAAAATTATTCCAGTGTTAGATAGCCCATTTATGGAGGAAGGCTATCGGCTATATATCATCACGCTAAGACTAAAAGAAGCGGATCAGCGATGAAAAATGTTACAAAAACTGTAAATGACGCTAACGAAGTTGCGCGGGAATGGAAGGACGAATGAGATGTACCCATATACCTTTTCAGTTACTTTAATGATCAATATTTTTATGGTATCGAGAGTTCTAGCGAGAATTCTAGCTAGAAATCGGTACACAGATTTATGCTAAGCTGAAGGCCAAATCGTCAAAACACAAAGGATTTTGTAATAGTTGTCCTACTTTAGTTAATTTTAGTATTTGTGAGGATGTGGAAATAAGACCTATTTTTCAGCACTGGACAAATAATATTCGTTTCTATATTAAATTAATTTCTGAAATGAGACAGAACAGAACCAGTAGTTTTTAATGACAGTAAATTGACAGCCACCCGAAGGTAAGTGGTCACCGCTGCCTATGGACACTCGCAATATCAGGAGGTTTTCTAATGTGATGTGATGGAAACAAAGCCCTAGAAGGGTGTGGGTCTCAAGCTGTTCAGTTAAAAAAAATCTAAAATGACAGAATCTCTACAATATTTTATCTCATGAAACTTCTATTCTCTCTTTCTTACGCTACGAATTCGGCTACGAGGCAAATGCGTTTAAATTTCCACCTTATGTCAAAGTACATAAGGTAGTAAATACTGACCTGCCAGCATAAGAACAGTCTTGATGGTGAATTGGCGCGAACAGAAGTTGAAGAGATCCTCAAGTGACGGCCCCAGCAGGTCCATCACCAGTATGTTGTGATCTTTCTCGTAGCCGTACCATCTGCAACGATATAATTATTTTAGAAAATAATATTCGAAGATTTTTTTTATACCACAGGGGTGGCAAACAGGCATACGGTCCCACTGATGGCGCGCGGTTACCGTAGCCTACGGACGCTTGCAACACCAGAGGCGACACTTACGCGTTGCCGATGATGTGGCATGTTTTTCATCGTCGTACTCGGCCTAAATTAGTCCACTACTGGACGTAGTCCTCCCCTAATCCGCCGTCTATCCCGGTCCTCCGCCCTCCTCACCCAGCCCTTCCTGGCAACCATTCGCAAACCACCGGGCTGTATGGCGTCCTACACTACGTTTGCCGAGACGAGGTCTCCACTCTAGGACTCTAGGATATTTATCACATAACCAATCTGAATCTAGAGACTGTGGATGTACAGTATCTAATTTTAGAAATGGGAGTAATTTAGAAGGCGTCTTCAATATGACTTCACGTGTAAGTATATCATTTCATGTATATATTTCATGCATTTGTTTTGCAAGACCTTATAAATAGTCTTAATAATAATAGTCGGAAAAGAGTAGCGTCCTATCAGCATAATAACTAGGATAGGTGGTTTTTGAGATTACCCGTAAAATAACTAACATTTAATTTAAGAAATATATTAGGACCTACATAAGTATAACTATGTAAACTATGTTCCAAAGTTTTTAGTAGCTACTAGTCACATGAAACAAATTGTCCAAACTGTACAATAAGGAATTCACTCGTACCATCATTCTAAAACCATAGAATCGTGTCTTCATCAAGCCACCTTCGCCCAGTTAGCATGAACGCTAGCAAAAAAACAACATGGCGTCTATACCTTACTATTACTAACAAACAGCTAATGCGGGCGTATCGACTATCTACCCTAACTATATAACTCTCTTGCGATCGTCGATGAAGCTTATTTCATATTACATTGGCGGTTTGGTGCGCGCGTAGGGACACAGCAGTCGTGGAGCCGGCAATGTAACAAGAATAGCCTTGTCGACGATTGCGAGAGTTACACAATTATGGGACTGTGTGGGTATAAAAACGCTAAATAAACTACAAAGCATCGCGGCCGCCATGGCAACCAAGGATTGAGATTACTGTAGACACCGCAACTTCACTTGTTTTGCGTGGCCGTTGTCTAACATAGGTCATGGCCGTCTTAATTTCGCAGCTTTGATCTGAATGCGTTCACATAGGTACATTTTAATGGAAGCTTAAAATCGAATTAATAAATATATCCAGTAGACTCACAAGATAAATCAAAATAGATTGCCAGAGTATAAGATTTTTTGTATACAAGAACATATTTTTGTAACCGAAAATCTGGCATAGGAAACATTACAGAGTCAAGGCGTTACCGAGTACCTTTTGAACTTTAAAAGCAGGTAGTATAGACTAGATAGATAGATTTTAAGATAAAATTAGATTTTCGAAAAATTGCATTGCATATTTGTCGTTGAAACCGCACATTTGCGGCGTCTATTTCCATCCATGGTCTGTGGCAACAGTCGATGTGGTCGTGCACATCAACGAGACACACAGTGGCTGCGTGTCTGACTGTGCTCAACAGTGCACGCAGAACACCGCGGCGCAAACACTTCCTTATACGACACGCACAAATCGATGAGCCAGATAGATGAAGTTGGAAAACATTGTTGGCTGACCCAATTTACTTGTGGCTTTTTGATTTGGTACACATTCATGATAGCGGTAACAGTTTTATTTTAGTTTCATTTTCGTTTCTTTTGTGTTGTAAGATACGACTGAAGAGTACCCCAGTATATCTACACTAATATTATAAAGAGGAAAGTCTATAACTTTTGTTTTTATCGACAATGCTGCGAGTAATGAGATTAATGTCCGTAGAAAACGATATTAATTAACGACTAGCTTCCGCCGCGCGGTTTTACTCGCATAAGAATGTGGGGATAAAATATACCCTATGTCACTCCCTGACCCTGAAAATGTAGCTTTCCATTGGTGAAAGAATTATTCAAATCGGACCAGTAGTTCTTGAGATTAGCGCGTTCAAGTAAACAAACAAACTCTTTAGCTTTAAATATTAGTACCTACAGAGTATACTTTGGTAGAATTGTGGTCAAAGAAACAAACTCGAATGTAATTTAAATTTGTCACGATAACTTTTGCGTCGAGCTTCGTGCACGAACATATAAAGTACATAAACATAATCAATAAAGGATAATATAGAAACATGTTATACCACCGCGCCCCGGACACGGGGTATCGATGATTCATACCCCGCCAAGGACTTAGAAAGTCTTACTTACAGACTACAGTTTGGTATTGTAACTAAGCAGAGCCTTAATCCATTCGTCTCACTCTAAAGCGAGTTGGTAACTACGTAACACGTTACTTTACATTGAAATAAACACGCGTTCGGTTACGTAAAAGAATGGCAAACTTTCGCAAAATTGTTTTCGAGGTTTTGACACCCCAATTGTTGTATAAATACGGCCTTATGGGACTTCCTATATTTTTCGGTTATGCAATCTATAGATACTATTATTATAAAGAGGTAGTCTGTGAGGTTGTCGGTCGAATCTACTTAGGCAATTTAGAAAATTCCTTTACCGTAAGAAAGCCACGTTACTAGGGTCCTATTTTCTAAGGTCCTATTTTCATTTGGTCTCTGACCAGTCTATAGAAGACGTCACGAAGTCTAAGATGGAGCACGCAATAAAACCATGTTTCCTTTTTAGTGCAAAACTGATCAGAGAACATTAGATTTATAGATAACGTATGTAAATCTATACTAATATTATAAAGAGGAAAGATTTGTTTGTTTGTTTGTTTGTTTGTTTGTTTGTTTGTTTGTAATGAATAGGCTCCGAAACTACTGGACCGATTTCAAAAATTATTTCACCATTGGAAAGCTACATTATCCCCGAGTAACATAGACTATATTTTATCCCTGTATTCCCACGGGAACGGGAACTACGCGGGTAAAACCGCGGGGAGGCAGCTAGTCAAATATACTTTCATATAGCAAAATAACAGTATCAATCAAAATTGAAACCAAACATTGTCTCCATTGAACAAAAATTCACTTTAATCCGTACGAAATAAGATCAATTTTCAAGTGTACAAACTCAAACAGCTGTTGAGTTTTTTTGCTTCACATACCAAACATAATATTAGAAATACTACGTGTGAGTCAACACAGTGATAACGCACTGATAAGTACCTTGTTTGAACGCGAGTACTTTATGAGCATGCTATTCGTCTAACTCGGTGAGTGATAGAGAAGGAATTATCGGAGTGCTGTGTATGTGAGGGAGATAGACTATAGTCGCTTGCGTGAAAATGAAATAAATACCCTGTAATGTCCCGAACGGCTAATAAGGTGATGTAGGCAGGTCGGGCTATACTTTATACTTGATAGATAGTCTTACAATTTGGGACAGACATATCCTTAAAGATTCAAAGTATTTTATGGTTTTCGATACCTATATGTAATTTAAACCAAGTTTTACATCTATATCTGATACTAATATATAAAGCTGAAGAGTTTGTTTGGTTGAACGCGCTAATATCAGGATTTACTTGCCCGATTTGTAAAATTCTTTCAGTGTTAGATAGCCCATTTATCGAGCGAGGCTATCGGCTATATACAATCACGCTACGATCAAAAGGAACGGAGCATCAATGAAAAAAGTTGCATAAACGGGGGCCAAAGACGCTTACGAAGTTGCACAGATCTGCTAGTCTATTAATAAAGAAAAACTACATCAGGTGTTATATAGGACGCAATTTACTATTTATTTAAACGAAAATCAATCTCAATAGTAGCACGTAGGTAGTCATTTTGAATGAACTGGACACAACACAAGTTCTTAGTATTATCAGTTTCGAGACAGATTTCATGGTGTAGCGATGGTATGGCGCGGCGATGCGTGACTGCGTAACGAACGCTTTGATTAAATGTTACTTTTTAGGGTTCCGTGGCAATAAAAAGTAGTTAATGGACTTTAAAACGTATTAAGAAAGCTATATATTTTGTACTATTTGGCATTCCCAGTGGACAACAGGAAGTTCTTCAAGAAGGGAGGCAACGCGCGAGTGACGCCCCTGGTGTTGCAAGCGTCCATCCTTAGTGGAATCAAAAGCAATAGACCGCTATAGACCAGTTGTACATTTTATTATGACAGATATCTAATAAAGATATGTATCTACATAATTCTATTTGATAACTAATGGCTTCTTGTCCCGGGAGAATTTGAGATTGCCATGGGAACGCTAGTGAAACCGCTGTGAGCAACTAGTCTACACTAATATTATAAATAGGAAAACTTTGTTTGTAATGAATAGGCTCAAAAACTACTGGACCTTTTTTAAAAATTCTTTCACCATTCGAAAGCTACATTATCGACGAGTAACATAGGCTTTATTTTATCCCTGTACTCCCACGGGAACGGGAACTACGAGGGTAAAATAGGCAGCTATATAGAATAAAGCGGTGGTACAGGACCCCAACATGCGCTTGGCTTGTTTTTTCTCGTGTCGCGCACGACGGGCGTGACGATTCTCTATAACTCAGCTTCCAAGTTAATTGGGTCGAACTTTCCGACCACTGCAGGACCGTTTTATGGCGTTAATAAGTCTTATAATTATACTAGTGGCACCCCGTGGCTTCGCCCGTGTTCCCGGGGTATCTAAAGTGCCAAATATCATCACGATCCCTTCAGCCGTTTTGGCGTGTAAGAGTAGCAAACATACATCCATATTCACAAACTTTCTATTTATAAAATTTTAGTAAGATGGTACATTTTTGTGTATAAGACCACAACCTGTAACCTGATGACAAGTGGTCACCAATAACTAACATTAGTAATTATCTTATAAAGGTTTATACGTGCAGACAAAGGATATTTGAGGCTAAGATTGACGAATACGTGTGCGTATCAGTCGTTCAAACTTTAAATAGGACGAGGTTCTCAATTCGACTGTATTTTAAGGGAAGCCCTTAGGTTACAGAAATGGTATAAAAAATAATGACAGTGATACCTTAAGCGACTGTCTGTATGTATAACACAGCAGTTTCTAACGTTTACGAGTGCTATCGCAAAATATGTATTTAGATATACTATTTGAATTCGAAATTATCAACGCCCCTAAAATACTGCAAACATACTAGCTATATTATTATTATTAGCCTGTGTTGTTCCACTGTAGGGCAAAAGACTCCCCTTCTTTTCTCCACTCCTGGTTTTGAGCTTTCCTGAACCAGTCCTTTGCTATATGAATTAAAAATTGTTAACGGCCCTAAAATCTGCTGTTTTTAATCCAACTACTTATTTTAGACCAATAAATAAAACAGACATTAGACATAGCGTGCTGGCTCCATAACCTGACGTCACTTTGACAGTACTTTCTAAATAAGAAATTAACACGTTCGAACGTCCATTAAAATCTATAGTATCAATTCAACCAATCGAACGGTTATTAGGTATCGTCTCGATTGGCTATTACCCACTTTATTATGCTGAATACATCTTATCTGTTAGACTTGAAGTTGATAGGAAAGGTTACTTGAGTTGATTAAAAGATAACACACTATTCACTAACTAGCTTCCGTCCTGCGGTTTCACCTTCATATGGGGTCTTCTATTTTCCCGGGATACTAAATGACCTATGTGCTATTCTAGAACATATTCTAACTCTGTGGTAAATTTCATTCAGATCCCTTCAGCTGTGGATGCTTGAGAGTAACAAACATTCTAAGAAAGTTTCGCATTTATAATATTTGTAGGATACAGTTTAAATATTGCCGGTCATGCTTAGAAGTACCTAAGACAATAGCAGCCGGTCGTGGGTTCACCCCAGCACTAACATTTGTGTGCATGAACAATATGAACATGTCTAGTTGTCCTGTGGCTGGATGTAAATATCTATATTAGTATTTAAAACCGCGGAAACAGAACTACGCGATACAACCAATATTACCATTGTTAATATTTATAGTTCTAAATAAATAGCTTAAGTTTCAGTTACTAGGTGGTCTAAATCTGTAAAATGAAGGCCTTCTGTAAAGGCCACAATTTTTATTATGCCGTCGACGAATAAACACTATAACAATTCATAAAATTGCAACAATAAGTTAAAGCCAAGGTGAATTCGTGTAAAATATATTGCACATAATGAAACAGCTGTTATATAAACCTTGTATTAATATGTGAATCTATTGTCTGATAAAATGGGCACATAGGCACACTCGTCACTTAAAATGTATATATACAAGTGAGTTTGAAAGACTGTCTGTATATATATTCTATTTTCGCCATAAGACGATCACTGCTGAAAGCCTCCACCAAGACGTGGAGGTAAAGGTTAAAGATACTTCCGCCCCGGAGTTAAAAGTAGCATAATATGTACTATCCTAATCTCTAGTCTATCTCTAAACCCAGTTTAAAAAAAAAATCGGTTCACTGATTTGTGCTACAAATATTATAAATGTGGAAAGTTTGTAAGTATGGATGGATGTTTGTTTCTCTTTTACGCCAAAACGGCTGAAGGGATCTTGAAATTTAGCCCACAGAATAATCTCTGGATTAACACATAGGCTACTTTTCATCCCGGGTAAATTTAGCCCCGGGAACGCGGGTGAAACTGGGGGGAGCCACTAGTGAGCAATAACTAACTTCTTGGATGAGTGGGCCACTAATAGTAACTACTATTGGGTATAAAATTTTCATGAAAACTGTTAACAAATTTAATGTTTACGATCTCAAATGAATGCAGGAACTTAAGTTACCTGCAACTTAAGTTCCTTTCTAATACGCACAAAGCCATCAAATAAGCCTATGGGCAATGCATTTCGTGGGTGTTCGTTCATAGCGACAAGCAAAGCGTCGGCGTCGGCGCATGCAACACTGCGATTTCTACATTGAAATCCGTAGAGGCGACCTTGTAACGATTTAACGTTGGATTAAGGTCAATCGGCGATTTGAATAAGGTTTGCGTTACGGAACCCCGAGATTATTGCAAGGACTACATACACACTTTACTGGAATATCATCACTAATATTATAAATGCGAAAGTAAGTCTGTCTCGCTTTCAAGCTAAAAGTACTGAACCGATTTACTTAAATGAAATTTGGTACACAGATAGTCTAGAGCCTGAGAAAGGACATAGGATACTTTTTATCACGCTAAAATGGAAGATCTTTCGGGTACGCGGATGTTTATGTTTATTTATTTTCTTATAGTCGTTAAAACGGCATCTTTTGGACATCGACAACTTAATTGCTTTAAATAACTGTCCAAAATATAGACATAAAGTGGGCGGGGATTTCCCTTTTATGGAAATCGAAAGCACGTTTTGATACAAATATCAGAACCTTTATATTAGATATTAGACTAGCCGAGCCCGCGGCTTAGCTTGTAATAAACCAACATTATATGCAACAACCTTCTTGCCATCCACATACATTCACACTTACAAACTTATTCTCTATTAATATTAACTTTCTTGATTTCATTTAGCTAAAACATCCACGCTAAAAACAAACGGGAACTATTCAGAATGCAATAATCATTCAGTACACATTTCTACAACAATAATATCGCGATTCGGCGATCATTTAATGACTCAACATTTGTATAAATGGACTAGCCGATCTGGGCAACTTCGTAAACGTCACTTCCCCATTTCTGTAACATTTTTCATTGATACTCCGCTCCTATCAGTCGTAGCGTGATGATATATAGCCTATAGCATTCCTCGATAAATGGGCTATGTATCACTGAAATAATTTTACAAATCGGTCTAGTAGTTCCTGAGATTACCGCGTTCAAACTCTTCAGCTTTATATATTAGTTAGTATAAATTGTAAGGCAGCCATGTTTGTAGATGGCTAGGTATGTTTCGGTAAATATTCAGTAACGGGCCCGCTTTAACAAAGTTATAAATACCCGACATAGTACTCAATAAAACGAGTAACGTAACTGTAAAACAATTGTATCATATGTAACTAAAAACTAGATACATTATTGTATTTTAGGTAATAGGTTTAGACACCCTAAAAATGGTTATCAATCTATTTTAGGGTGTCTCAACATGCTGAGATAAATAAATATCCTGGGTAATTATTCACACACGGCCAATCTGATTCCAAACTAAGCAGAGCTTGTAATATGGTAACCACATAGCTGATATACTACATATACTACTTTTAAATACATACTTATATAGATATTTACATCCAAACACAGAACAAACAGACATATTCATGCATACAAATGTTTGTCCTGGGTGGGATTCGAACCCTCTAACGGCGGCTTGAAAGTGAGGGTTACTAACCACAAAACCGGCTGAATCGGCCGATAGGTAAATCTATGTAGAAAAACCATTGGGATTATGGTTCCTTACCTTATATGTGGTATGCCGATGCCCCCTTGGAGCATCTTATACACCCTGCTCTCATATAGAAGCTGCGGATGCCGCGCTTTTATACTTTCTACTTTTACTGCTACCTCCTGCAAGAAAATTAACCAAATTATAATCATATAATTGTGTCATGGACTTTGATTTCAGGGAAATTATAGTGTAATTATATTGTGTCTATACTAATATTATAACAAGGAAAGATTAGATTTTTGTTATAGTCTCCAAAACTACTGGACCGATCTAAATAATTCCTTCACCAAAACAAAGCTACGTTACTTGTATCATAGGCTATATTTTATCCCTGTATTCCTCTGGCTATGGGGTATTCCTATGCGGGTAAAACCACAAGTAAATAATAAATATCCGGGGACAAAATTTCACACACACCCAATCTGATTCCAAACTAAGCAATGATTGTACTAAGGTAACCAGATAGCTGATATACTTCTTTTAAATATAAACATCAGAATAGAGAGCAAACAGACATGTTTGTGCATGTTTGGCCTGTGTGGGATATGAACCTACAATCAGGCTTGAAATTTAAAGTCTTTGTTAATAAGCACAAAACTGACTGGGCAGTTTATATATTATGTTGATAAAGTATAGTAGTTGCTATTTTAATAGGAATCTGTCATCTACACTAATATTATAAAAAGGGAAAAGATTTATTTTTGTATGTGTTATATGTTTGTAAATTTTGTAATGAAAAACTCAAAAACTACTGTGCCAATATAAAAAATTCTTACACCATTGGAAAGCTACATTAACAGGGTGAAACATAGGCTATATTTTATTCCCGTAGTCCCACAGGTATGGGAACTATGCGGGTGAAACTGTGTGGAGCCAGCCATAAAGGCTCTATACCATTTCATAATGTCAGATAATTATTTGTTTACATGTAATATGTTGCTTAATAGTTTTACTACCTCACTAAAGTCAACATTCATAATATGCTACTTTTCATTGTTTACATGTGTGACCTGTATCATTGGTAGGTAAATATGATAAGCAATAACATAACAATCACTTGTTATATATTAACAATGCAATAACACAAATAAAATAATTAAATTCTTGATTTTACTGTATTTCAGAATCTAACACAAAGTATTGCTTTTAAATTATTACATAAATATTGCTCACATGTGGACCTTTCTACAGCAAATATTTAAAAAATCTATCTTTATCTTGAATTGCAATTCAGTATCAGAATTTGTTTAGTATTTCAATCAATGTTGTCCTACTTAATGTATCCTATTAATATCATAAATGTGAAAGTTTGTGAGTATATTTTTATCTCTTTCACACAAAAACTACTGAATGGAAATGCATACTTATGTGGACGAAAAATACATACTTATGTGTATAGACTAGGTTATTGTTTATGTGATGAAGATATACTCAAAATCATGGTAAACAAAGATACCATACAAGCAAGATACCTACCAATTTGTTTTTTTTTTGGATATTTCAAATAGTAAATCTATAGTGAACTCTGCAGAGACAAATCTTGTATTCTTATAAACAAACATGGAAGAGAACACTCCAAGACATAAAACTTACTTCATGTTTGTGTACAAAAGTACAGTTATAGTAGCATTCTGGTATAACAATAACTAATAACTACCATAGACTTGATGATAATGAAATTATACCTACAGATATTATAAATTGATTTTTCAGAGATAAACATTAGCTGTCTGTTCAGTTACCATATGAGACTGTATTACTATTGCCCGAATGGTTGTATAGGACATGGGTCTGTTGCACTGGGTGTAGTGCTCAATCATCATCATTTAGAGACAACCATTATCTGTCTACATATGCCATTTAACTCTAAAAAAACCTGTGTAGGTGTTCAGAATATAAGATAAATTATTTATATACTAATAGATTTCTTGCTACCTTTTCCAATCAAAATAGTACAAATACATTGATACTTCATGACAAAGGCACTGATAATTACTAGATAATGAGTGACCTCAAATATATAGCATATCTAATGTTATTATATACAAAACTTACTCATTGCCATGTATGAATAGCAATAACACTTCCTTATTTATTGAAATTCATAATAGAAATCCTTATTTACTTAATAAAATTAATTAATTAAGGAAATCCATAGACAGACAAATGACAGCTCTCAGATTAGCCAACTAGTTAAAACATAATTCAATTATGATTTAGTTTAAAACACCTATTATTTTCATAAACTAGGATAGTTTATATGAAGATCTACTCCTTTATATATTAGTATAGATTAAGCCCATTTTATGACCCCATTAAGACGGCTAACTAATAATGGTAGAGCAACAACCAATATTTTTATGTACACACAAAGAGATGTCTTTTTCAAGCTCAAACACACTGTTTTCACTTTCAAAATGATGTTATAATTGGAGACAGAGAAACATGGATGAGACAGAAACACTATGTCAATGGCTATACATAATTATGTTACCAAAACAGTGATTGACCTAAATACATACATCAGAAGTGTTATTTCCTAAAAACAGAGCTTTACACTCTACAATGACTATATCTCATACAATTTTCATAATTGCCTAACTTCTTCCATTGTTACAGTATTGCAAAACAACTGTAGCTTATACGAATTTGCATAAAAGTAAAACCACAAGTTCATTACATGACAATGGATTTGTTTCATGGTTTCAATCTAAACTAAAGGTGGGATTTATAATGCCCTAATTACGTAAATCCTAAAAGACACCATGGCAATGCCACAAATAACATGATTCACAGGTATCAAACTGTTTATACCAGTTGATCCTGTATAGAATACGCCCAAACCGCCATTTTCAAGAACAAAAATCCCGAAATACACGACTGTCTCTTGACACAAGAAAACGACCTGAGAATGAGTGTTCATAAAATCAATATGTGAAGGTGCATTTACCTCTCCATCGTTAATATTTATCGCTAAGAATATATCTCCAAAGCTCCCACCGCCGATTTTGCGAATAACGTTGTATCTATCCGCAATAACTACGTGTTTCCTGGCTAACAACATGCGTTCGAAGGTAGCCATTTTCTTTTTCACTCATCACTCGTTGTCACAAAAATTATATGAGGCCCATCACTCCGAGTGGATTTTCGTCACAACACTTTTATGATTTTGCGTCTTTAACAACTCTATTACACTATAAATCGTACAAACACTAAGAAAAACCACTGAAAACCATTTTATTGCGAAGACTCAGAAGATGTCGTCAGCCTATTTCTCGTGACGTCACAATGGCAGTGTTGCCATCTCTAAGTGCTAACAAAAACTACCACGTTGGTGGTGGTATTCAGTGTTGCTATAAGAAAAAGTTACATAAATGTTGGTAAATATTTCGTAGTGGTAGGAATTTATAGTAAGGTGTTTATACAAATATATTTTTTTTCAAAATACGTTCTATTCAATAGAATAATGAGTTATATCAAAATAAAAAGAACTATAAGTCAAATTGTAGTAGAAACGAGGTGACATGTAGCAACCGAGCTCTACACATACAATAATATTGTGCAATACTTTTACTGTTACAATATGTTGAATCACCTGCATTTGTATGGCCAATACATTGTAACAATTCAATAACATTAACAGCTGATTACCACCTTATGTGTAACCTATTTGATTATTTTCTAATAAAAAAAAAACTCAACTCTGTTTCTCCTATCCAGAGATGTTTTTATAAAACATGCTATGATACTGACTTTACGACATTATGCCTATGATTTATAGGTATTAAAAATTACATATACTACTAGATTTACAACTATAATAATACTAAGAACCAAATAATTTCAAAAGTTATAATTTGAGTCATTTAGTTCTGTGTCTGTCTATGTATAGGTAGCATGTCAACTATTTATTTTAATTGTATGTTACTCCCTGATAATGTAACTGTCTAATGATGAAATAATCATTCAGATTGGTCTTGTAGTTTCGGAGCTTATTCTTTTATTCAACACAAACAAACAAATCTTTCCACTTTATATATTAGTATAGATCAAATTAGGCTTATGTAATGAAGGAATACCATTATATTTTACATAATATGGTATTGTTAATTCATAAAATAACTTTAAAGTATTGAGTAAACTGAAAAGATTGTGAACTATTTTTAACACACTTATGTGTAGGTAGATGTCCTACAGACCCTTATTTTTTTCGTAAAATCTTTCATCTTTAGAATAAGAATAATCAGATATTTTGGCCATGCTTAAGACGACATTGAATATTATGTTTAAATAGACAAGTAGTATTTTATCTCTGCTCCATAAAGTGATAAGATTGTAATGACAAATACTGATATAAAGTCAAATCACTATATTAGGCACGAGCTTCTGCCATATGGTTTTACCCACATAGCTCCCATAGGGTCGGAATAAAATATAGCCATGGTTAGTACTTGGATCATTGTCAAATTACGCGCAGGTAAACTCTCCCCTAGCAGTTACTCTTATATTAGTAATTAATGGCACAATCTCTCATAAATTTTACTTTATGTATGTTAAATACAAAATGCATCACATTAGTAAACTTTCATTAATAAAGTAATGACTTAATTTTATTTTCTTTCTTTGAAAGTAACATTATGGTCAGGAAACCAATCTGTTACTAGGTAGTTTACCTGCGCAAAATTAGACAATGACCCACCTAATAATGCAGCTTTCCATTGGTGAAAGAATTATTCAGAAAATCAAATAATTCTACTTTATAACATGAGTGTAGATTGAAGTATGTATGAGTGTGTATCCATTATTTATCCTAACTTATTCTATCTCTTGTTCTTCAAGGCCATATTATAAGATTGTATAAAATAAAAGATTACATTTTGACCATGAATCCAGGCAATTTATATTATGAATATCTTATTTGTTTTGTATTTTGAGGAATCTATTTATATGTCCTATCCTTTAAGTCTATGTGTGTTCAGGCAAATGTGATATAGACACAAAGACATTACTTGGGACTTTTGGTACAAAAATTCTAGGACCAAGCTTTATGCTAGATTGAGGAGATAGTAAGCTTATTATTGATTTGATATAGTTTATTCTTTTTATATTAATGCTAAGCCAAAATATCATAAACATTAATTAATATAGTTTGTATTCATTGTTGAAATTCCAGCCATGTTTATTGTGTTATAAATATAGACTAAAAATCATCATCTGCCAACCAATAAGAATCAAATATTGACTAGAATACATTGGATAGAGTAGAGAACAACATTGGAATCAATTAAACATGTATGTTTGAACAAAATTAATTAAATACAGATTTCTATAGATTTGGCAAGCATGTTTTAACAAACTAATATTTATAGCAAGAATTTAAAATACCCATTAAGTAGGTAGACTAATAAAAATGTAGGCCATCATAGAAGTAGCAACTTTTTTTAAACACAGGCCTTGAAGAAGGTCAAGTCTTAATATTTCCGTAACATACGAGAATATCGGAAGGCGTAGGCGAATAATCAGAACAGTAAGAATTTTATATAGACTTGATAAATAGAGATTTTGTGTGATATCTCCGCGTGAGATTCCAAATAGCCAGGTAAATACGTCACAGAGCACACAAAATTATAATCAACATCGCCCCTCTCCCCGCTGCCGTAACGCGACAGCAGTGACGCGTGAGCCATTTCATTCGTTACGAAAGCCAACAAAACCATTCAGAAAACAATAATGTATCATAAAATCAATTTACCTCGCCATTAGCTATGTTGATCGCCAAATATATGTCACCAAACGATCCGCCACCGATTTTTTTCAACACCTTATATTTTCCAGTAATCAATGTTTCCTTCCGTGAGCTCATAAAGGTCGCCATGATTACGTTTTACTTAAGCTCGTTCAGGTTTAAAGTAAGTAAAATATAATTCGAAATCACAAATTACGCACTATTTGAATAAAAACAATGATAAAAATTCTCGGCTACATTTTACGAAACTGTGACTGAATGGAGGACGTAGTGCGTTCAAAAAGTAGGACAAAGTATGACATCTCGTAAGCCTTTATGAAAGTTTTATTTCTTTTGCATCGTTTTGTATGAAGTTTTTTACTGATTATATTTATTTTTTCAATATATTTATTTATATTTTCATCGCTTAATATTATCAATAATGTTTATAATCAAAACACGAATAAACATCATCAAATAATTTTCCGTAGTTAAAATCAACCTTCTAAACGTCTCACCAGCCAGCCATTGTTCAGGTTGATGTTGCCAGAGTTAATGGTATTTTTTATTAGATCGAATACCCGAACATCGAACATGGGTAGATTTTACTGCATTTTCAAGTGTTCTTGAATATAACAATTTTATTCTTCCTTTGCCGTCTCTAACTACCGTCTTCAACATGTCAACCAATTTCCTATATAAAAGCCAGAATGGAAATTGGTTTCTGAGATTAATATACACGAGGTTAATTTAATAATCAGGGTCGCGGTAAGCTACGTAAATATGGTGTTTTCATTGCTTGCCCATTAAGAAACGATTGTAAAAATAACTTTTCGTCGTACCATTTGATGAAATGAAAACCAGAATGCACTATTATCTATTCCCATAAATTAGATTAAAACTTACGTTCTGAATAAAGATTTGGCTAAAAAGAATTAGCCGTTGGTTAGCCAACGGCTAATTCTAATTCTAACAGCTAATACTCTTCGACAGACCTGCTGGCTTTGTGGTTCGAATCCCACTCAGGACAAACGTTTGTATACATGAATATGTCTGTTTGTCCTGTGTCTGGATGTAATTATCTAGGTATATAAGTATGTATTTAGAGAGTAGTATATCAGCTCTAGTTACTATATCACAAGCTCTGCTTAGTTTGGAATCAGATTGGCTGTGTGTGAAAAATCTCCCAGGATATTTATTAAAAGCCTCAAAATTATTACTCTTGGTAGGGTAGGTAATAAAATATGGTTTAATACGTATAGTACATTTTATTTCTGTAAAAGTGGTTTGTAACATACATTCTGATTAAATAGTACATACAATAAGTAAATACTTAAAAAGTACTTGATCGCTCTGACGAATTACGACAAGATATAAAGAAAAACCATAGAAAATGCAATAATTGTGCTTAACTTACGTGTCGTTGCGAAATAATATCATTTTTAAACTTTACTATTGACTTTTTAAGGCAAATGTTACTCTTTATAATCTAAATGTACTCTAATACTCTAGGAAGTCTAAAACTATGTATCTATCGAAACAGCATTTATCTACTTTCATTCAGTAAAATGTTGGAATTCCTAAAATTATAATAAAACATAAACTTTTACAAAAACAATAATAAATGTTTTTACACTTCCAAACTATGGTAACTTGGCCGGAACTGAATAAATAAGTTTGCATTTCGAATTATTACAAAGCTATCATAGCTTATACCGTTTTAAGGCTTCGGTGACCGCTTACCATCAGATGGAGCATCCAGATAAACAATATAACATAATTCGGATTACAACTTGACGTTATTGAAGCTATTTGATACAACAGGGGTTTAAAACTGGCTGATCAGACAGTATCTGCCTTATATAATTATTGTTTCTGGTAGGCTTATAACATGTTAAGTCTATTGTAAAAGTCCATTAATCACGTGTTACTTTTGCCATTTTTACCCCCCCCCCCCCCCCCCCTCTTGTGGTTTAAGACTAATCCCCCCCTCATATCGTGTGTATTTTTAGTACTTACAAAGAATATTATTATTTCGATATGTACGCGTTAAAAGGAAGAATTTATACACGTGATGAATTTTACACCCCCCCTCCCCTCTTGTGATATTTAAGGACCCCCCCCCCCTTTCAAGACACAGGTGATTAATGGGCAGCCCCGTAGTAAATTAACAATCAACTTGCACGCCACGAGATTATCTCGCATATACGTCAATCTACAGATTCCGTAAGGTAAAAATTGATTTCAGTCATAAACAAACACTTTATGTACTTAAATTATGTACCAAATTAATAAATCATTACTAAAAACACACGTTTAGATAATTTTCACGCGGCGTACAGTCCTGCTGATTGACTTAACTAATGCGCTAATATGACTGGAGTGGTAAAAATGGGGTTTTTCTTTCGCCAATAAAAAAACCGACAGACGGTACCTATAACAACAAACTATTACGTGTAATCCTTAACATATGGGGCATGGTTTTCCTACTCCCCCCCCCCCCTTCTTTATTAAAGGTCTAAAACCCAGTTAAGGGGCAGGCATGCATCCGAGACGTTCGAAGGCAGCTTTTTCTAGTGCTTCACGATGGTCAGGGTGGGAGATTTTGATGAGTTCATGAGCTCGCTGGCGAAGAGTCTTGCCGAAGAGGTACGCCACGCCCTGCTCCGTCACCACGTAGTGGACATGTGCTCGGGTTGTTACCACACCGGCACCTAGAAAAGGTATATAAAATTGTATAGTTAGAGCTTGTATAAATCCGGTTAAATATAAAACGGTTGTCTGGAAGGAATCGCTTTTAACGAGACTGCTTGTACATTTAGTTAAGTTTTACTGTTATTTTTTACCTGTTTTGTCGTTTGGTATACAATAAAGAATTATCTATCTAATTACAATCTTTCTTATACAAAACTTATAATTTTTTTTTATCAAATTCAAAGCCAATTTCTCAAGACTCAAGTTTAATTTCAAACCAGTATATACTGACCGTGGTGGCTCAGTTGGGAACGCACCGACTCACGATCATGAGGTACCTACCATCATCAAATCCCTGGCCCGTACCTCTGAGTTTATAAAAACTTTACGGTTCACACCACTGGCTTTTGGTGAAGGAAAACATCGGGAGGAAACCTGCATGAGATGTTACAATTAAAGGCATGTGACATCCGCACCGCGTTAGGCCCGCGTGGTGGACTACGGCCTGCATCCATGGAGGATGCAGGTTAGGGACGCTCGAGCTTCTGGAGACGTATATGAGCTGATGATGATACTGACCAAGTTTAAGCGTGGGTACAATCTTCGACTCCCCCCTCTTGGTGGTGGAGACGAGCGCGATGATGGGCTTCCCGCGGCCGTCCACCGCCTCGGCCGCGCCGCGGATGAAGTCCACCTGCCCGCCGAACCCGGAGTACATGCGGGTGCCTGGGGGGCATCCAAAATATATAATAGGGGGGGGGGGGGGGGGGGGGAGTGCTTAGGAATAAAAAATAATATAATACAATAACAAGTATATATAATTAAAAGCGAGGAGCTATAATAAAATATGCTGAGCGTGTTAGGACACGCGCAGTATAGGGTTCCGTAGCTAGATTGACAAAATTCAATACTTTATATATACATATACAATTTACTTAATTTTTTTTTTTCAATATTGAGGTAATATAGAAATGGTTAAAAATCTATTCTGTGGATTTTAGGATAATTTTTACTTGACAGACTATTACTCGTTAACCTGTAGAGCCAACTTAGTCGTGATAGTTAGGAACGACACAATAATATAATTAAAACAAGAAAGGATACCTTAGGAAAACAAAAATATTATACCCGTTCACCAGTCTTTGCTGAACGGATTTAGATGAAAGTTTATAACCTGGATAACACATAGGCTACTCTTTATCCCGGGAATATTGAAGATGCCCCGAAAACGCGGGTAAAATCGCGAATAACCACTAGTTTATATTAGTAGGATAGTCTCACCAATAGAGTCAGCACACACTTGTCCAGTGAGGTCCACCTCGATGCAGGAGTTGATGGCCGTCATGTTGGGCTGCAGGGACACTATGTGAGTGTTGTTCACGTAGTCGATCTCCAACATTTCTAAATTAATTAAATTAAAATCCATTAATTTAAGACCACTAGAGTGGTCCATAATTTGTTAGTCGATTCTTACTTGCTGTGTTAGTCACTACATAGTATGAAACAAAATCGCTTTTTCAGCCCCTATATCCCTATGTATGCTTTTATTTATCTTTAAAACAACGCAACGCATTTTAATGCGGTTTTTTTTTATTGAAGAGGAAGGTTTATATGAATAATAACATCCATTAAATAGTGGAAAAATACTGTTATTTTTGTGGTTTATATTGTAAAACGATCAAGTGACACTAACTAAGTTGCGCGGGTCAACTAGTAAAAAAAAAATACCAATTGATAACCTCCCTTCTTTTTTAAGTAGTTTAACAATAAATATAAAATAAACACATCACCCCCAGAGGGCACCAAACTACAAACTAAAGAATTTTTCAAATCGGACCAGAAGTCCCTGAGATTAGCGTTCAAGCAAACAAACCAACTCTTCAGTTGTATATATTAGTATAGATTAAATAAACTCACCGATAAATGGATTATTGTCCACAAAGTCGTATAGCTCTCGGTTACCGACGAGGAAACTGCCCACAATACGTCCCTTGTGGTTTTTCTTCCTAAAAAAAATATATATATATAATGTTAAAAAAAATACCGAATATTTACATAAAATAAGTTTTTATGAGACAATATAAATCTTAGTAGTAATATGACAATGCTCAGCTAACGGTGCGAAGCCAGGGCGGGGCGCTAGTTTGTAAATAAGATAAGCTATTCTTAAGTTGCATATTTATAATTTTTTTAAGGCAAATCAAACAAATTAATGATCATAGAAAAATGTGTTTGTTACTCTTTAAATTCACGCAAAACCTACTGAACGGATTTAGATGATATTTGGAACATAGAGAGTATATATGGATTAAAATTATTATTATATCGGGTTTAACGAATTTCAGGTTTTGGGTGCCATTGCCATTTATTAACTTAACTACTAAAGGTAACTTTTTGCATTTTTTCCTGCTTTTTGATACAGGGTACTATAATTAAAGTAGGATTGGTCCCTAATCCGCACCAGGCCCGCGTGGTGAACTATCCATACTAATATTATAAATTTATTTATTTATTTATTTCTAAAAGGTACATCAACAGCACACACATTATAAAATTACAAACAAAAAGAATATACCATAAAAATTCTGATGTGTGCACCAATTAAAGATATACACAACATTTACAACAAAAACAACATATATGGGAAAATTAACAAACTACTTATATGAAATTATAAAATTAATTTAAAAATTAAAATTATTATAAAATAAAATACAAACAGAATATAAAACAAAGTAAATCAAATGAAGTAAACCAAAATAAAATAAAATAAAACATAACTTAATCTAACAAAATATCTTATATCTACAACAGTCATAAATGCTATCCTAGTAAAGTGTGTAACTTGGTTTTGTACCCGTAAAGCGTGTCGGAAAAGACGTCCAAGTTCTCAGCCTGTTTATTAAGGTCATTGTAATCTCTCATGAATCTACTCATTGGAGAAGATAGACCCAAATTGGTCCTAGCAAATGGCTGGTTAAAGATCTTAGTAACGCGATGTCTGGGGTTATTGTGAGGAATTGCTAAATTGACAGTACTGAGAAGGGAAGAACAATTAATTTGACCGTTTAACACTTTGTAAAGAAAGACCATACCAAGTTTCTTACGACGACAACGTAAGGTACTCATGTTGAAAAACTTAAGCCGCTGATCGTAAGGGCATCTATGTGAAATACCTCTTGATGTGAAAGCGAGATGACGAGTGAAACTACGTTGTATATTTTCAAGACGTTGGGATCCAAGTGTGTAATACGGACTCCAGACTATACAGGCATGTTCAAGAAGACTGCGCGCCAAAGAATTAAAAAGTATTATTTTAGTCAAGGTCCTTTCGAAACCTTTTGTATTTCGCTTTATGAAACCAATCATCTGAGCAGCTCTCTTTGCAACTGAATCAATATGAGAATTAAAATTTAGTTTTTTATCTATTATAATACCCAAATCTCGAATTTCATCAACTTCTTCTAATGTCACACTGTTGAGATGATATTTTGTTGCTATAGGTTTTTTCTTTTTTGTAAACTTAATATGAAAGCATTTAGTAGTATTCAATAGCATACCGTTTGATAAACACCAGTCCCTCACATTATCCAGATCACTTTGAATAAGATTTTCATCATCACGTGATTTTACAATTCTGTAGAACTTTAAATCGTCTGCGTACAGAAGAGACACATTGCAGTTTAGAATTTTTGTAGTTATGTCATTTATAAACAGTATAAATAATATGGGACCTAAGTGTGATCCCTGAGGAACACCAGATTCAGCGTGATAAGTCTTTGATTGACATCCATTAATAACAACTACTTGAGGTCTGTTGTGAAGGTATGACTTAAACCATTCAAGTAAAGGTCCACCGATATGCACGGATAGTTTTTGAATGAGTATAGAATGATTCACCTTGTCAAAAGCACTACTGAAATCAGTGTATATGGCATCTACCTGGTCCCCACTATCAACTAGACCACATATGTCCGTAACGATGGACACTAGATTGGAGTCCACGGAACGACCAGATTTAAATCCATGCTGATGATCAGTAATCGTGCTATCAACCAAGTGTGTTAGTAATGGATAGATTAATGATTCAAATAATTTTGAAAAACAGCACAGTATAGAAATAGGACGGTAATTCTTTACGCTAGATCTATCACCCTTCTTATAGACCGGAATGATTCTGGTGACTTTCCATTTTTCGGGAAATTTGCCTTCTTGGAGGGAACGATTGTAAATAAGGCTAAGAGGAAGAGTGATTGCAGAACTACATCGTTTAACATATAGCGGAGGTATAAGGTCAGGACCAGCTCCTATTTTAGAATCGAGTTTCTTTATTTGATTTGAAACTTCATATTCACTAAAATCAACTCGAGAGGCGTATGAATGTGATGAAATAGCATTAATGGTATTTATGGCAGAAGGAGCACAATCATTGGTGTACACTGAAGAGAAATGGCGAGAAAATAAGTCGACTATAAATGCGAAAGTAACTCTGTCTGTCTGTTACGCTTTCTCGCTAAAACTACTGAACCGATTTAAATGAAATTTGGTACACAGATAATCCAGAGCCTGAGAAAGGACATAGGCTACTTTTTTTTTCCGGGAAAATTGAAGATCCCGGGAACGCGGGCGAAGCCGCGGGGAGCCACTAGTGCTCTATATAACAATGCTCTGGTCCCCTCGTCGTTAGACATGGCTCGAGCTCGATGGAAACGTATATGAGGTGATGGTGATGATGATTATTTACTTGTTATTCGTGACGCATCCGCGACGGACGAGGTCGACGACCCCCACGCTGAACATCTCGGAGTGGATGCCGAGGTCCTTGTGCCCCTTCAGCTCCGACAGCACCGCGTCCGGGATGCTGCCGATACCTGATCATCATCACACCCATACATACCTGGTTACCAACTTGGCACCATTGATATGGACCTATGGGGCCGTTCAAGTATTACTATGAGGGGCTTTGCTTTGCTTATTTTGAATGACATGGGCTAGGGGGGTCTAAATGATGATTATTTCATCGGTACTTTACTTTTTTACACATATGGCAACCCACACATTGTCTTTGCTTGAAAACAAATCGCATTTACGGGATTCCCAAAAATAATACATACGTTTAGGCTCTAGCTTAGAACAGTAATTGAAAATGTTTACGTAAGCATGGGGGGAGGGGGTAAGAGCTTTGCTTACTTTTGCTGATATCCCCCTTGGATGGGGGGGGTAAATAATTGTACTAAATCTGCTTACGTAATACTTGAACGGCCCCTATAACAATCTGTACACTGTTTTTTTTGGACTAGAAGGTCTGATGAGACTGAAAAGTCTCTGATGGGTGTTACACCTTTACGCGGACAAGTGGCGAACGCTGAGGGCTCTCAGCTGTAAAATGTAGACTCCTAATATTCCCTGCCATCATACTAGCACAGCTGATTATTAACTATTCATAATAATCAGTAGATTCCTTTAAGATTTTTTTCGTAATGAAAGAATAAATCAATGATCTATAGATAGTAGTCTAATTTTAATTATATCATTTTACTTACTTTATTATATCTGTTCCTACAATAGCCATTTAAATAATTTATTTCTATCACATGGTTAGAAAAAAGTAGTTTTGCCATAAAACCGTCTAAAATGTTGACCACCCCGGGCGCCACTATTACAAGGGCGGCAAAATTGGAAAAAATATTTTTGTGCGGTCACTGGTTTTTAGCTGCACATATTAAATGTCCCCTCTTCGCTTTATTCTCATTAACACTAACATTGTATCTCAAAAGAAAGAACATTATTTTTGTGACGTCAAAAGGGGGGCAAATTATCACTCCGCCTAAAAAAAACAATCAATTATTTTTGTGACGTCAAAAGGGCGGCAAATTATGACTTTTGCTATGCCACTGATCTAGACTAGAGGATATTCGCTCACCCATCTGCAACGTAGCTCCATCTTCGACGAGGTTCTGTCCTATAAGTTGGCCGATCCTGGTCTCTTCAGGCGAGGCTCCCTTCCCCCCGTGTTCTGGGAGGGGCGTGTTGTCGGAGACAGCGTAGTCGATGTGGGAACTGTGTATTATCGCATCGCCGAACGTACGGGGCATGTGAGCGTTGATTTGGGCTGTGGATATCATTATTATCATCAATATCATCACCACAATCTTCATAATTGGTTAGAGGCTGAACAGCCGGTCGATTGCGGCCAGACGGCTCCGTCTAGCTGTTCCAGAAATTACGTCATATAACCTTACAAACTTTACTTCTATTACGTCTAGGATAAAAAGTACTAATATTATAAATGCGAAAGTTTGCGAGTTGAATATATGTTCGTTACTCTTTCACGTAAAAACTATTGAACGGATTTGGACGAAATTTGGAACACAGATTTATGGTAATATTATAAATGCGAAAGTAACTCTGTCTCGCTTTCACGTTAAAACTACTGCACCGATTTCAATGAAATTCGGTGCAGATAGTCCTGAGCCTGAGAAAGGACATAGGCTACTTTTTATCCCGGGAAAATTGAAGATCTCCGGGAGCCACTAGTGTGAAATAAACTTACCGATAATGATTTTGGAGTTGACGAGAGCTGCTCGCACACAGTCAACGGATGTTCCCAGACTGCAGTACCCGTGGTGATCCGGGGGAGATACCTGGAATAACAATTATAACGAAATTAGTACACAAACTTATACTTTTTGCTGCCTTCGCGCGGTTACACCCGCATAGGACACGTTCTCGAAGGAATACGGGGATAAAATATAGCCTATGTAGCTGATAATGTAACTAACTTACATTTGGATTTTATAATATTAGTTAAGATTTATACATTTTATTTATTTATGTATTGAGATACATAAAACAAAAAAATTGGTTCTTCAAGAAGGCAGAGACAAGATTTTTACAGAGTCGGCAACGCGTGATATGTATACCAAGGTGGCCTTGGTGGTATAAAAAAAAAAACAAATTACAGCTAAACAAAAAAAGAAAATAATAGAATATAAAACATTCATATCTGGGTTGCAATTCAAAAACGTATGTAACATGGCAAAAAATGCCGAAAAAACAATATGACTAGTGATCAAAAGAGACCTAGAAACCTAGACCTAGAAAAGTTATGCCTATTTTGGAATCAGTTTGGCCATGTTATCCAAAAAAACTAAACATTTTCATGACAGCTATGAATTTCCTCGCTACGTTACTATATTAATAGTTATTGAAGTTATACCTGGATAAGAGCAATGTCTGGCTGGATGATCTTCCTGTGGAACAGCTTGGGGATGTCCTGGAGGAAGATGGGGATCGCGTCGGAGCGACCTTCGGCTACCGACTTGCGGACGTTGGCCGCCATGAATAGGGACACCGATCTGAAACGACAAAGATCTAATTAAATCTATACTAATAATGTAAAGCTGAAGAGTTTGTTTTTGTGGTCGGTAATTTGAGGAAACAGTGGTCCGATTTTAATAAATATTTCAGTGTTAGATAGTCCATTTATCATCCCAATTAATAAATCGAGACTTCTAAATCTAAACTAATACATAAAGTTGAGAAGTTCGTTTGTTTCTCAGGAAGTATTAGTCCGATTTGAAATTTATTTTAGTTTTAGATAGCACATTATCGCGAACAACCATATAACATCACGCTAAGACCAATAGGAGTGGAGGCAATAAATAATGTTTAAATTTTTTTTTCCTTTTGAGAGCTTACGAGCGTTAGCTCAAAGGCCTCAAAGTAACTATGCCCCGCGGACGAAGTCACAGGCCGAAGGTAGTAAATACAGTATATTCGAGTGCCAAAAAGAGAGATACATATATTGTGCGACAAAAGATACGCTCTCCTAAAACAGGCTTCGTAGATCTGGATTTTCATTTTAAAGTGATACTTTCTTTCAATGAAGTAATTTTCCTAGTCATTTCGAGTGTCATCACATACTTCCTCTATCTCGTTACCAGTTAATAAGTGCTAGTCTTCAATAACACACGTATATAATATGTATGATGCTGTCAAATGTTATCGCTCTAATGTGAAATGTTGTTATCGTGTTTATTAAATTGCTATTCATATTATGGATACGATTTTTAGACGTCATCGTCATCATCGTATAGGAAGAGAAATATATTGAATTTTATATTCTAAGCCCATATAAGGTTTTATTTTGAACTAGCTGCCTCCCCGCGGTTTTACCCGCGTAGTTCCCGTTCCCGTGGGAATACAGGGATAAAATATAGCCTATGTTACTCGGGGATAATGTAGCTTTCCAAAGGTGAAAGAATTTTTGAAATCGGTCCAGTAGTTTCGGAGCCTATTCATTACAAACAAACAAATCTTTCCTCTTTATAATATTAGTATAGATTAGTATAGATAGGCCATCGAATAAGAACGGTTGATTTATATCAAACCCATTTTCTAGTCTTTGAATCATCCTATCCTAAACTACTTAGGTATAAGTCTACCTACACTAATAATATTAAAAAGAGGAAAGATTTGTATTTTTGTATGTAATGAATATAGGCTTTGAAACTACTGGACAGCTCTGAATATCCATCACCAATAATATAGGTATATCCTAGGACATTTTTCACACACGGCTAATCTGATTCCAAAGTAAGCTTCAGATGAAGCTTGTGTTATGGTTACCAGATAGCTGATATACTACATATAATACTTTTAAATACAAACATACATAATAGATATTTACATCAAGATGTAAATGTACATTATCAGAGAGTAACATATAAAATGTCATCCCCATATTCCTACGGAAACTACGCAGGTGAAACCACGCGGCGTAAGTCAGTCTTTAATAAAACTACATTCCTACATACACCATGGACGGTAAGTTATCACCATTATCAGTCAAGATATCGAATTATGATGCTCTTTATCACGTTTCAGTGTGATAAACATGATAATCAAGAAAAAGAGATATAATTCGCGTATTTAGGTATGCACCGCAGTAAAGATGTATTTTAAAATTTTTGGCCGCATATGAATCTTGTTTTTCGAGTTTAAAAATAAAAGGTCATCGCCCTTAAAACTGCTAACAAACTTGATATTCTCATTTCGTGCTTAACATACGTGTATAAATTCGAAAGTAAATATAGCACCTCCCTTTCTTTTCTGTAGAAAAGAGTGAGGCAGAGTTATTTTTGGGAATTTGATCGATATAGATATCGATTCTATGACAGCGGGGTTGGCTTTTTGACCCTATCTTTCAAGCCGTCAGTCGTCAGTTCGCATCCCATCCAGACAAACATTTGTATGCATTCATATGTCTGATATAGCACTATCGACCCGCTCCAGCTTCGCACGGCTGCAATGCTTATACATCACATTAGAAACCTCAAAAATTTACAGTGTTTCTCTAATATATTATGCGTGTATTGTATATAAAACCCTTCCTCTTGAATCACTCTATCTATTTTAAAGATTTAAGAAGACAGGGACAGACAGCGGAAAGCGACTGTTGTTTTATAATACTATGCAGTGAAACTCTGCAATATGGTCGTTATAATGAAACAAAGTGCAAGCAAAAACCAATTTTAGCAATCTTATCATTGAGTAACACTCATAAATGGATTTTCGGCTTAATTTCATGTAACTTATTACTTTAGTTATCCCTACTAATATTATAAACGCGAAAATAACTGTCTGTTACAATTTTACGCCAAATTCACCGAACAAATTTTGATGAAATTTGGTACAGATATATAGAGCTTGGGAAAGGTTACTTTTATCCCGGTAATGTTATATGTCCCCGTGATGACAGGTGAAACCACGGGGCGGAGCAAGCTAGTACTTTTATCATAAATAATATGTATCATAAATAAACGTGTTTTTAATCGACTTTAAAAAGGAGGAGGTTCTCATTTCGACTGTATTATTTTTTTATGCACTACAGATTTTTCTACTAAACTATGTTATGATCTTTCAAGTATAAAATACCACTAAGCTACGGCAAATAAGTATCGTGCCTTACAAGTTAGAGTTTCGATATTTATTTTTATACTGTCAATCCTCCATTTAAATATTTACTTTAGTGCGTACAATATAAAGCACCAAATTTAATGGCAAGGAGTGATATCTTGTTGTTTTATTATCTACTTTACCGCACATAATATAAAGCTCCAACTTGCATGGCAAAGAATCGCCTTAAAATGATTGGTCCTTTTATACATACCTACCGATAAATTCTACTCTATGACAAATCAATATTTTTTAACTCTAACCAATATTATAAATGCGAACCGATTTAAATGAATTTTGGTACACAGATAGTCTAGAGCCTGTGAAAGGACATAGGCTACTTTTTATCCCGGGGAAATGGAAGATCTCCTAACCGCGGGGAGCCATTAGTACAAAATAAGCGCCTACATAGCGCCATAAGGGACGATGACTATGAAATTCTTTCTGAAATCCATCGAATTGTTATTCTCTTAACAAAATGTTACAATGTATCAAGCGAGTAGGTATTCGTACGCGTGACTCGCAACGCTATGCCAAAAGACTTCAATTGGGGTCAAGGGTTAAGATGCATCCTCTCAAATAAATTACTAATCAATATAATATCCGCTGATTAACTAGTGAAACCCTTTTTAACTACTATAGGTAGGTACTAACATTATAAAGAGAAAATTTTCTTTGTTCGTTTGCTATGAATAGTCTCCGAAATCGCCGAAGCGATAATATATAAGTATAACCCATGTTACTGCCTACAGTGTAGTTTTGGAATGGTGAAAGAATTTTTGAAATCGACACCGTAGTTTCTGAGTTTATTCATTACAAACATACACAAAAATACAAATTCTTCCAGTTTATACAAAAACACAAGCTCATTTTGGAGCTTACTTTTGAATCAGATTGGCCATGTGTGAAAGATGTCCCAGAATATTTATTTTACTAGCGGACCCGGCAGACTTCGTTCTGCCCACCACCGCCACCTATCGGGTCCAAATTGATTTATTATACATAAAACCTTCCCCATGAAATACCCCGTAATTTGGTGACACCGCATGAAATCTGTTCAGTAGTTTTTGTGTTCATCGCGTTCAGACAGAGGCGGCGGGACTTTGTTTTGTATGTACATATAGAAGATTTAATTTAGACTCCAAAGCCAACCAGCCAAAAACTAACCTGAATATATCCTTGCACTCCGGCGCCACATACGGCGCTTCCATCTCCGTGTGCATGTGAACCACTTTGATGTCCCTGAGGGAGCCAGCCTTGCCCACGTCCGTCATGGCGCGGAGGAGGGGCACCGGCGTCGCGGCTGCACCTTGGGCGTACACCGTTTGACCTGATGGCGAAAATTATATAAATTTAAATACTTATATATTTGACAGAATAGTTGGCTTTGTGGTTAGAGACCCTGACTCTTAAGTCTGTTTATTTCAAGCTTAAGTCTCAGTAAGGCGCATACTCTCAACTGCACATCAAGTTATATAATTTCATATTATCTATATGCAGTCAGCGTAAAGAGGAAAAAACTCAATTGAATAAACCACCTTGATACGTCCTTTAAGCCTTGGTACGAGTTGTCAGATAAAAACAAATCTTAGCAAATCCAGTTTTAGTATTAAGTGTACCTATATTATTCTTATTTATTATTATCTATATTTTTACTAATATTATAAAACTGAAAAGTTTGTTTGTTTAATCTCAGGCATTAATGTTTTATTTTAATTATTAGTTATTTAAGTGTTGGGTAGCCTATTTATCGCGGCTATATAACACCACGCTGCGACAAAGAGGAGCAGAACTAAAAACATTGCACCATTGAGCTATGACTTTAAATTCCGCATCAACGTTCATTAGAAAAATAAAACATATTATATAACCTACCACCCGCGTTCCCGGAAGTTCTTCAATTTTCCCAGGATAAAAAGTAACCTATATGTTAATCCAGGCTATAAACTATCTGTGTTTTAAATTTCATTCAAATCCGTTCTGTAGTTTTTGCGTGAAAGAGTAACAAACATGCATCAATACATCTATATTCACAAACTTTCGCATCTATATTAGGAGGATATATACCATATTATCAATTATGTAACAATAATACAGAATGGCATTAACCTTAAAATGGGGTGTGTACCATACATCATCATCACGACGAGGGCACGCTTATCTGTTTACTACCGTTATTTATTGACCTCTCATAATAATCACACTATCAAATGTATACTCGAGGAAAAACATGATAAAAAAACATTTATTAGCTTGCCTTTGCGATCCGTTTATGACAAACTTGCTTATATTATAAAAAAAGAATTAGTGAAATCGGTCCGTTCTGAAGTTATGCGCGTACATACAGCAATTTGCAGTTTCGCAGATTAATTTATATAGAAGATGCTGTTTGGATGGTACGTCAATACTAATATTATAAAGAGGAAAGATTTGTTTGTTTGTTTGTTTGTAATGAATAGGCTCCGAAACTATTGGACCGATTTCAAAAATTCTTTCACCTTTAGAAAGCTACATTATCCCCGAGTAACATAGGCTATATTTTATCCCTGTGTTCCCACGGGAACGGGAACTACGCGGGTAAAACCGCGGGGAGGCAGCTAGTTGTTAATAAATCAATCAATCGCTAAAAAGGTTAAAATGATTTGGATGTTTAGAAGAAATGAGTATTTTCTTGCATATATATAGGCTAGTTTTTATCTCAGTAGAAATTATTCCCGGAAAAAGCGGGGCTGAAGCTTGTATGTACCTATATTACATGGACTTTATTTTTTAAACAAGCTTTTCCTTTGCCATTTTTTATTACGTACCTACTTTAATACTATGTATTAGTTTTCTACTATTTTAACGGACATCTAAAAAAGGAGGATCTCATTTTTTTATTGCAACTGCGGCCAAAATTAATATACCTAAACAAAGGTTACTTATTTAAATAGAATATTATACAAAATTATAACATTATGTTCTCAATTACATGCTGTTCTCAAATATTATGTTTTCCGATATTTCCCCAATGGTTATATAAAAGATTATTCAATATCAATGCCACTCATGAATATTATTGCACGTTGCCATGCAAACAATGGCAAACGCTTATCATTACGTTTAACGAGATAAGTAACCGGTCATTGAAAACGTAACTAGGGCTGCCAATAAATATAATCCCATGTTTTTTTTAAGTCAAGAGCTTTCGCTGAAGGAACACTTTGTGAAAAAACTTGCCCAAGATGTCTTATTCAACGGAATGTGTATCATTTCTCAAGCTCTCTTTAGTTTGGAATCAGATTGGCCGTGTGTGAAATTTTTCCCAGAAAAATTACGTTATGTTTTTACAACCTCTCGTTGTTAGGCGAGGCTCGTGCTCCTATAGTGGAGACGTATATGAGTTGAATTGTGAGAATTTATGTATGGTTGTATTTCTGTTACTCTTTCACACCAGAACGGCTGAAGTGATCGCGATGAAGTTTGGCACAGAGTTAGAATATGTTCTAGAATAACACTTTTGATTTTCGGTGAGCCACTAGTATATAATATTTACTCGACTATAGTGTACCGACATTGTTTTTATATAATTTTAATGACGTTCATTAATTCTTATCATTATTTACTCCGCGCATGTTTGTTACTTGAGACATTCCCACGACAAATTTATGCAATCATCGGTTTATTAATGATCTATTAGCAAACTGGATATTAATTTTCCGACATATAGCTACCACACGCGGTTTTAGCCGGGTTCTTAAAGATCTTAAAGTTTCTCCGGATAAATAGTATACTATTTGTTAATACAGAACATATATCGATGATCTAAGTTTCGTTTAAATCCCTTCAAGCGTTTTTTCGCGAGCAATAAAATATTTGTACTGGATGTATTTTTATAATATTTGTACTCGACCACACTATCAGCGGCTTGTAAGCCAAGGCAGCTAACCACAAAGCCAGCTGTCAAGCTGTTCTTAATTTGATGAATTGCATTGAATGAAATTTTGGCAGAGTTAGAATAAGTAAATTGTCGATCCTTCGTTACTCGGATAACAAGCTAATAGTAGCTAAATGAAGCCACTATCGTGTTCGAATTAAGAGATAGCTCTCAAGTGCAGTTAGTTAGAGCGAGCTCACAGTTGCATACAAGTTAATTGCCTTGAATGACTTGCTATATATAGTGCAGCCATGACCAACATTATCAGCTGAGACAGCTTTTTAATCTAGCTCTAGGTATTTTAGCTTAGACTATAGACTGCCTAGGTTTTATGTGGAGTAGGTAATAAAATATTTGCTATGATTTATATAAATACTCAATTAGTAATTAATATACATATGGTTATTTTATGTTACATTAGAATAAAATATCCTTAATACTTCGTAGGTTTCAGACACGCAGTTTCACCCGCGTAGTTCCCGTTCCCGTAGGAACACAGGAATAAAACATAGCCTATGACACTTACAAATAATGAAGTTTTCTATTGGCAAATATTATTTCAATATCGGTTCAGTAGATCTAATGTCCCCTTGTAACCTCACAAACTTTAGGTCTTTAATCTTATATATAAAATTCTCGTGTCACAATGTTAGTTACCATACTCCTCAAACACGGCTTGACCGATTTTTATGAAATTTTATATGCATATTCAGTAGGTCTGAGAACCGGGCAACATCTATTTTTGATACCCCTAAGTCATCACGGGAACGGGAACTACCTGGGTGAAACCGCAGGGTTGCAACTACTTTCTATGTACCTACATCTTATTTTGTGGTTAGTTAAAGGGGTGTGTCATTCACATGATATTCAAAATAACAGTGTTCTAAAGATACACATAGCTTGTTATAACTTTTACGCGAATTATTCAACGGGCAAATTGGGCATAGAGCCAAATGTTTGTTATCCAGATTTTACACTAGACTAGAGTAATTTTTAGTATTGATAGCATCTCACTTGTGTTGAAAGTAAACTTCTTAACAGGCGAACCAAATTAGGTTGACTTTTTTATTAACAGGCAGTGATAATTAAGAACTTGGAGATATATGAAGAATTTTCTACCTACATGCGATTCCCGCCCATTAAGTTCCCATTCACATAGTACTACTCCCTAATCTAATATTCCATTGGTGTAAGAATTATTAAGATTGGGCCAGTAGTTTTTAATTTTATTTGTTACATACAAACCTTTCCTCTTTATAATATTAGTATAGAAGAATTTTCATTTCATTTCTATCATTAAGCATTACCTACTACAATTTGTTATTCTATCCTCTAATCACAAAAATTGGTAGGTATATACAAATAAAAACTGAAATCTCAGTTTCATAACATCATTCCTCATACAGTGATGTAACAAATTGAATGAATGTCTGTTGATTTGTGTACGTAGTTTGTAAATAGTAAATTGAGTAGGGGAACGATTTGTTGTAACCTATGTGACCCGCATGCCGGCGTTGTCACTCCAATGTGATCAATGACCGTTTGATTGTACGGAAAATGTTGCCCCGAGATGTTTTTATATAACTTCCTCTATATGTACATATGAAGTAAACACATTAAACTTACTGATAATCAAAAATTTGGTTTATAGATATATTGTGCAATGACTTTGTATATCTGGTTCTAATGATGCTAAATTAAATAGAAAAAAATCATATTTATTTTTGAAAAAATTATATTGTTGTAGGTACATAAGTATACAAAATACAGTAAAGAATAAAAAACAATATATTTGCAATTACCTTAGTTATTATTTATATTATGTTTAGAGAAGTCAATGAACTCTAACCATAAAATAAATCAACATAAAACACATTCAATTATGCATTTTATTTAACAGAGATTAAAGTTCAAGGTTAAATACAGGTCTACAGTTAGTCGGAAACTACATATTGAATTGATGTACGTAATTGGCTTATACCTAGTCCCTTTGCTAGATAATAGGGTAATTGGTAACCCATTAATAGTGTATCAAATCACTATTACTACAAGCCTCGAGTTAAAGACAATTGGTTTGTTCATAAATTATTCTGTAAAATGCCAATTGTTAAATAGCAATGCTAATTGTTTTTTTTATCCGTCTTGGTGGGAAAAACTTCCACGTAAAAAAAATTCGATTTCGCTTACCGGATTTCAAACATTTTTCGAACGCTTCTTTTGCAGTCACAGTTTCCGGTTTTCTATCGAGGGGCTGCGATAATTCTTGCGTATACGTAAAATAACTCCGGTTCGCTTTGGCACTGCACAACGCGGCACTAATTCTTCCGAAATTATGGCTCGACACCTGAGGTATAACTTTACCCATTACCGACATTTTGTTATATATTTAAATACTATTTTGTGGAATTATAATGAAGACGGAGGGATTTATTTATTTACGTCTATGATCCGGTAAGGCAACGCCCGCCGCTAGTTGCCCCCTCCCTCTCTGACAAAGTTCAAATAAATCGAATGTATTTCGGTGAACCCCGTTCCACAACAAATGTCATTGTCAATAACATAAATGTCAAACAAAATATCCAAACGTAGGGATGCACGTAAGCATCGATGAATCGACAACAATCGAGTTGTTATGGCATGTCGAGTTGTTGTGACTACCAATTATGGATAATGAGGTTTATTTGCATTGGGTATTAAGGTAGGTATAGGTACAAAGTTTAGTAACATCAGTTAATGTGTATTTTTATTACCAAGAGCATTGACTAATCCAATTTTACATGTTTTCAATAGATGATACTGTGGATCCCACTGTAGATATACACCTTATTCAAGCTCTACAAAATCTTTTCTGAATTATTAAAAGACCGTTATTTCTAAAAGCCCGTTATCAGAATTAAGCAAGTGATTGGTTTCAATGATTTTATTTCAATTATCTAGAGGAATTATCTAGTAGAGAGAACATATCTTAATAAATAAATATATATCCAAAAAAATTATTGATAAATACATTTTTGTAGTAGCTACCAAAATCAAAAAATCAAAATCAAAATCTTTTTTATTCAAATAGGCCTCAGTAAAGCACTTATGAATAGTCACTATTAATGCTCGGTTCTGATAGTAGTTTTTACTGAGAAGAGCCGGCCATAAACTCAGTACCTAATTACTCTTTTACCTCGATTAAATAACCATCAAAACATTACAATATATCTCAGGACATCCCTATTCCATATGAAACAAAACACAGTGTTACAATCTTAAATCAAAAAAATCGGTTAAATCTGTTATTAATTTACCAGAGCGCACATATTGCTATTTAAAATCTGTACATCTAATAAATGCCGAGATTTGTAAACTCGAGAAGAACCTGTCGCGACGCATCGCGAATGTCATCTTGTAAATATTTGTAAATAGCAACACCTGGAATTTTGCCCGCCGTTTCCCGCGCATTCATCTGTCAAATTGACTTTGGTAAGTGAGTGAACCATAATAAGTTTTCTTTTCAACTGACTGTGAGAAAAGACGTGTGCGAGAAATACACTGGACGAGAGCTAAGTATTTATTAGTCTAAGTATTCTTTGGCCTAAGCACCTAAGTATTATTTGTCTAAGTATATTTCTTTGACATATGTATCTAAGAATATTTGTTGAACCTCAGTATCCTCTAAGTATCTAAGCATTTAGATGTGATCTATGTATGCACAAAGTATTTGTTGTGCTATGAGTATGTGTCTGATTAACTACCCATTATATTACTAAGTAGTCTATGTATGTGTATTTACCCTTTATATTCCCTAAGGAGTCCTATGTATCTGATGGCGTAAGCCTCGTCCCCATAGAGTTGGGACTAGAGAGCCAGAGGGCTTGTAATGGTTTGTCATGACATGGCGTAAGCCTCGTCCCCAAAGAGTTGGGACTAGAGAGCCAGAGGGCTTGTAATGGTTTGTCATGACATGGCGTAAGCCTCGTCCCCATAGAGTTGGGACTAGAGAGCCAGAGGGCTTGTAATGGTTTGTCATGACATGGCGTAAGCCTCGTCCCCATAGAGTTGGGACTAGAGAGCCAGAGGGCTTGTAATGGTTTGTCATGACATGGCGTAAGCCTCGTCCCCATAGAGTTGGGACTAGAGAGCCAGAGGGCTTGTAATGGTTTGTCATGACATGGCGTAAGCCTCGCGTCCCCATAGAGTTGGGACTAGAGAGCCGGAGGGCTAGTAATGGTTTGTCATGACATGGCGTAAGCCTCGCGTCCCCATAGAGTTGGGACTAGATAGCCAGTGGGCTAGTAATCCCTGAACTTACTTTATTTATATATATATATAACATAATCTAATTTATGATGTTCTGGTTCTAGCAATCAAAGAGGTGACATGGTCACAGGCTGGGTCATGGACTCATGTGTTAGGCATGACCTATCCTTGCACTATGCACCGAAGCAGTCGGTGTCATAGTGCATTATCAATCTACAGATGGCGCATGGCTCACACAAACCGTGGAACCCATAGATAAAGCGAAGCAGATAATCTGAATACAATGGAAGGAAGGTTGAAGGCAAGGAAGGCGATAAAGAATAACAGGTATGAAGTCTTGTTGATTTTTTATTTTCTTACAATCGCTGCGCCTGCCGATGGAATGAGCCAACTAGTATGTTATCAACAAGCCATATACTATGATATATCTACTGTATATAGTATATGGGCAGGCCGCCGCGACAGAACCCCTTCATAATGAGTTCTTTACAATTAAAGTATTGCTATTGACCTCCACCACATTACTCTTGACATGGCACAAATTAAATAGGTCTACTAAAATAAATAATAAATAACGTTCAATAAAGAATAAGTTAATCATATAGTTGTTTAAATTGATGTACCCATTTTATCAACATGGCTACCACCCACAGCCGAGCATATAGATAAAAACATTATGTGGCATGATAAATCGAACGTTTAATTACGATTAACTTTTTTTTTAACCTTCCATATTATAATAATAACTTTGTAAAATGTACGTTAACTTAACAACTATGACAAACACACAATTAAAGTAGGGTGTATTTTTTTGTAATAGATAAATAAATATTTTAACTAGAGCACCCGCTATATTGTATCTAGCTGCAAATCCTTTAAATCCGTAGACAGAGAAATTTCTCTGTCTACGTTTAAATCAGTATTTTTACAGAAATACCAATGCATTTGGCAGCATTGAATCATAGACAAGCATGTAAATTTGGGGCTGCCATAACATAAGAAGTTCCATTTAGCCTGGAGAAACTTTTTCAAACAAAGGTGGCCTCCAGAAAAGTAAATTAGGAATTCTATATACATACGTAACATACGTCTCCGTGTATTTGATCTTATTCAATATAAATAAGCTACAGTATGAAATTAAATTGAAATTGATATATTTATGATGTAAGTATAACTTTTACAAACAAAAAGTAAATGAAGTGATTTATCAACTCAATTTGAATGAAAATGCTGGCAAATAACCTTACGTACAGCTTGGCAAAAAAGAGTGTGGAATAAATGAGGTCGCTCCTATCGCACCTGTGGCAACCCCGGATACTACGACTGAAAACTTTTTGATACTTGTTATTTTTGGGATATGATTCCAATCCCGAGTGGTTCAGTCCCTCGGAAGGCTTAAATGTCCAGTATTTACAATGTTAATAGAGGGCGGTGGTGGATACCTCCCACAGACATGACAGACAAATAATCATGCCTCCGAGTAGGTCTAATTGTGGGAAATGGAAATTGTTAGGTATTGATGATAATAATATAGGTACGAGGTTAAGAAAAAAACACTTTTTTTAAAAGCAATATTTTATTACAATGCAAACTATTCAAAAACACTTTCATCTAAGTACTTGATCCCAGAAAAGTCCACATTTTGGCTCGAGCTTCCTGCCACTTCAGAATCACTAGAATATTCTGAAAAATCACTGAGATGACATTTGTTTCACCTACTTTATCAATTTTTCTTACTGTGTTGACAGTTGTTCCTAAAACAAAAATAAAGTTTCTTATTATTAGTTTCCGACTCATTATTATCAAGTATCAATAATAGAGGTTAGAGTATACGAGACTTTTCAAACTACAAAACATAACCTCAACTTTAAATTTGTATAAACAACATTAAAACTTACTTTAATCTGCGTATCAACAAAACTACGCATGGAAAACATTTATAAAACCTTATTTTAAGGTACAATGACTTATTTAAGGTACATAAATACCTGTCTTATCAGCAGTTCTTTGGTAAACATTGTCGATATCGGACAAAACTTATCCCGCTTGAGATTCGACCAAACACCGCGTAAGGACGTGGTAAATCACTGTTCTGCTACTACTGCGAATATTTTTATTCATTTTGAATAGTAAATTATGCAACGTAAGCTGATAATTTAGGGAAATTTACGAAAAACAACTACAATACACGCACTGTTGACACAGAATGTACTTGCAGTTGACAAGTGAAGCATGTTGCCACAATCATCGATTTTTAGTTCCAACTGTCACCGCATCAGACTCTTATTTGCCAAGCTGTACTATATTTCATGGAATTTAATAGAACTTTTGTATTTTGATGGATTTCCATGAGGTTTTTTTTATTATATCTGCGACTAGAAAGAATTCGTGGAGTACAATGAGAATTTCAGCATAAAAAATGGCCCGAGGGAAGAGTGTCCCCAAAACAGATCAAATGTGTATTTCTCTATCTGAAAAAGGTTAAAACTATTTTCAATAAAAATAAAACTATATATTTTCCAACAATAAAGGTGGCAACACTACCATAGAGCAAATTCTGCCTTGTGATGGGTCACGTGACAGCACGTGAAGGTTCATAGACAAATTATCCATTCGTCAGTTTTCGGGCGGAGAGGCAGCGCAGTTTGGTGTTTTATTGAGCGGAGTGCCTAAAAGTGAAAAACTCAAAATGGCAACGACCCTCACCAGTAAGCAGGCGAGCAAGGAACATGTCTTGGCTGTGTCCAGGGACTTCATCAGCCAGCCCCGTTTGAGTAAGTACTCCCAAATTTTCATCCCATTTGTAACGTCATACTTGTCACTAAATATCGATTTTGGCTTCAGAATTGTCTTGTGACATACATTTCTCTGATATGTCTATTTGTCTGTTAAGGAAGTTAATTCGTTTTTATGCCGAATATCGGTATTTGGGACATAAAAAGTCTAATATTAAAGATGTAAAGCAAGCACATCCTTGATTATCTTATCATTGGAAAATTAGTAGACCAATTTCTTACGTCAATAATCTTCCCAAGATTAATATTTCCAAGGAGTTTTTAATACAGATCGATCTTACAAAATCTAATAAGATTGAGGTCACAGAAATCTGGTCATTATAATGTAGGTACTTGCTGAGTTACGTAGTCCAAATGGATAGATGGATAGATATCTGAACACGGTCAAAAAATTAAAAGACCACTGCAGAAGCAATTCTTCCAACATCACAGTAGAGAAAGAGAATTACATCACATTTTCGTATCAATCAATAACTTCCTCTGTTCCAAATCAATGATATCTCACTATCATATTCTTAAAGAATACTCTAAGTCTATCTGAATAGGGTTTACAATCATAAAACAGATCTCTAGAAGTCTTAACAAGATAAATGACATAGTCTTGAGTTTTTTCTCATACATCTATAGGGAACTAAGTAGAATCTAATAAATACAGCTGATACATCTTGACACCCAAAAAGCTAAACTAAATGATTATCTGATAACTTACAGATGAAAAATGACATAATAAAATTTGATCAGCTGACTGGTCAACTCCCTACAGAGTAGCCATTTTATAAACTAGTAAACATGATTTGGTGTAAGAAATTGGTCACCTGATCTGCAACAATATGTTAAGCAATAATCTGTAAATGAAGGTTGAAATCTAACATTGACAATTTTCATTTTACTTAGTACATTATTCAATCTTTTTGTTGGAAATAGGTGATCTACTTCTTTGTTAGTTGAAAATTTCTTATTTAAATAAAAAAGTGGTAAGTTCTAAAATAATGTAGTTAGAAAGATATAAGTATTAAAACCATCAAATAACTTAATATACACCTAGTTCTAAAGAACCAACTTGGTCTCACAAGCATACAAATAATTAATGCAGATAAGTTTAGGTTCAAACTTTACAATACTCTATAGGGTTTTTCAAAATAACATTCAGATAATCAACACAATCAGAATCAATTCTTTTTTACTCAAATAGGCCTCAATAAAACACTTATGAATAGTCACTATTAATGCTCTGTTCTGATAGTAGTTTTTACTAAAAAGTTAGTTAGTATTAAGCTTCTATTTCTCCACACAGCATACAAGACAGTGTCCGGTGTCAACGGTCCCCTGGTCATCCTCGATGAGGTGAAATTCCCCAAGTTCTCAGAGATTGTGCAGCTGAGACTTGCCGATGGCACCCTACGTTCCGGACAGGTAAATATATCCTGTATATGTACTTTCAAAATTCTATTCCATTTACATATCTTCATCTGATGTGTTAGTATTGGAATTTTGGTTTGGGTGGTGTTGCTTGAAATAAAAAGCATGCTTTGTGAATATAATTCAGAATATATGTAATGTATTATGATCCAATCCCTTCAGCCATTATTCAAACAATTCCAAATATTCTAACTTCAAGGTCATTTGTTCAGGTTAGGTCCTGAAATGGCATTTATTTAGGTTGAAAGCTACTGAAGATATATAAATGCGACAGTAACTCTGTCTGTTTCACTTTCACACTAAGACTACTGAACCAATTTAAATGAATTTTGGAAGAAATACACATGTTGTGCCGACCCTGCTTAGGCGGGATAAGGGCAGGAAGAAGAAGAAGAAGGTACACAGATAGTCTAAATCCCTTTTATCCTGGGAAAATGGAAGACTCCTGGGAACATGGGTGAAACCACGGGGAGCCACTAGTACTATATATAACCTATAGGATGTATTAGGCCAAAGGGAACAATTATAATAACTTTTACTATAAGCCGATCTTAATAATCTGGTGACATCCAGGTGCTGGAGGTCAGCGGCTCCAAGGCCGTCGTCCAGGTGTTTGAGGGCACGTCGGGTATCGACGCCAAGAACACACTCTGCGAGTTCACCGGTGACATTCTCCGCACACCCGTGTCTGAGGATATGTTGGGTAAGGGATAGCGAGTAGTTGTTTTTAATCTCTCTATTGACTTAAGGTTCAATTTTACTTAAAAGGATGGTGCGTAAATAAAATAACGTCCACTATCATTGACCCTGTATTGACAACTTATTTAAATTATGATAGCTACTCCTAATAAAGTATCAGACAAACTAACTTCAAAAAAAAAGGAGAGAACTCCAAAATTAGCAATAATTGTAACTAGTTGTATAATCGTTAGTTATATTAAGTTGTAGAAGAATATGCAATTTTTTTTTTGTTATTAGTGCGTAGTTAGTTTTGGAATAGTTTCTTTTTGCGAAGTCGGTTTTTTTGTTTTTTATATTCTAACCAAACCCCTCGTTAGGGCTATGGTCGATAGGAATACGGAGCTGACGATGATGATAACATATATAAGTACATTAATGAACTTAACTCTTTTATATTTTGTTAAACAATTTTCTTTTTGTGAAGTCGGTTTTTTGTTTTTTATATTCTAACCGAACCCCTCGTTAGGGCTATGGTCGATAGGAATACGGAGCTGATGATGATGATAACATATATAAGTACATAAATGAACTTAACTCTTTTATATTTTGTTAAACAATTTTCTTTTTGTGAAGTCGGTTTTTTTGTTTTTTATATTCTAACCAAACCCCTCGTTAGGGCTATGGTCGATAGGAATACGGAGCTGATGATGATGATAACATATATAAGTACATTAATGAACTTAACTCTTTTATATTTTGTTAAACAATTTTCTTTTTGTGAAGTCGGTTTTTTGTTTTTTATATTCTAACCGAACCCCTCGTTAGGGCTATGGTCGATAGGAATACGGAGCTGATGATGATGATAACATATATAAGTACATAAATGAACTTAACTCTTTTATATTTTGTTAAACAATTTTCTTTTTGTGAAGTCGGTTTTTTTGTTTTTTATATTCTAACCAAACCCCTCGTTAGGGCTATGGTCGATAGGAATACGGAGCTGATGATGATGATAACATATATAAGTACATAAATGAACTTAACTCTTTTATATTTTGTTAAACAATTTTCTTTTTGTGAAGTCGGTTTTTTGTTTTTTATATTCTAACCGAACCCCTCGTTAGGGCTATGGTCGATAGGAATACGGAGCTGATGATGATGATAACATATATAAGTACATTAATGAACTTAACTCTTTTATATTTTGTTAAACAATTTACTCTTGTTTGTTTGTTACAAGTATCTATTTGTTATATTATTTCTTTTTAAAACACAAATTAATTGTCAAAATAATTTATTAACTTGAGTTATTACTTTTTAATAATATTAAGATCAGAAGACCAATAGAAAGTACACATAAATAGTAAAGTATTTGTGATGTAACCAGGTCGCGTGTTCAACGGCTCCGGCAAGCCCATCGACAAGGGACCCCCCATCCTCGCCGAGGACTTCCTCGACATCCAGGGCCAGCCCATCAACCCCTGGTCCCGTATCTACCCTGAAGAGATGATCCAGACTGGTATGTGGTTTAAAAGTCAAGTTTTTTAGAAAAAATCTGTTTATCTAAGCTAACTTCAATCTTGAAATCTTCAAGAGGTGTTCACTGAGACAAAAAAAATGATTTTTTTGATTACGATATTGAGTTTATAAGTTTATTTATTTATTAGCTTTTAGGAAGATTCACAGCATAATAGTAGCCATAGGTTAAACATGCATATTGACAACTGCCATTTATAAATCTCCTCCAATAGAGAATTACTTTTATAAATGCAGCTGTTCATGAACTTTGCAGTTTTTACCAAATTTTCCAAGTTTGAAGTATTTTATTAAGTCTGAAGATTTTATGGTATAAAAAAGGTGTCCTGAGTTATTTACAGAAAAGGCATATTTTCTTTTCCTAGTAAAAATACAAAAATCTACAACTGAATTGGTGCCGGTTAAAGTATAACAATATGTATGTATCCGTGCAGGTATCTCCGCTATCGACGTGATGAACTCCATCGCTCGTGGGCAGAAGATCCCCATCTTCTCTGCCGCTGGTCTGCCGCACAATGAAATTGCCGCCCAGATCTGTAGACAGGCTGGTCTTGTCAAGGTAATTATCTACTAGCAAATAATACTAATATTATAAAGAGAAATGATTTGTATTTGTTTTTTTGTAGGTTTTTTTTTATACTACAAGGGTAAATAAATAAAATAAAATATAGGCAGTGAAAGGGACAAAGCACAATGTACTTTACGTCGAAAGGCTAAACAGGTTACAAATAAGCTTAAAAACTATTGAATCTGTTCTTTCACCAATGAAAAGCTACATTATCAGGGAGTAACATAGGCTATATTTTATTAAATAAAAGGCTGAAGAGTTAGTTTGAACATGATTATCTCAGCTACTACTGGTTTGAATTAAAATCTAGCTATATGTTTGATAATATATTTTTAGCTTGTCTTAGTTTGAAATCATATATTTTATACCATGAAAATGAAAATTTTTTATTCACTCAGGCCTTCACAGACACTTAAGAATAGTCCGACTCTAACGCTCGGTTCATAAGGTTGGTTTTGCTGAGAAGAGCCGGCAATAAACTCAGCAATTACTCTTTTCAAAACAAACTTAGATTTATTTACATTTCAAGGAATTAGTCTCACTGACAAAATTAAATTTATTTTATCGTCTGTTAAGCTTTACAATATTCATCATTATGAACGTTTTCCCACCAGGTGCCAGGCAAGTCGGTCCTAGACGACCACGAAGACAACTTCGCCATTGTGTTCGCCGCTATGGGTGTGAACATGGAGACTGCTCGTTTCTTCAAGCAGGACTTCGAAGAGAACGGCTCCATGGAGAACGTGTGCCTGTTCTTGAACTTGGCCAACGATCCGACCATTGAGAGAATCATCACACCCCGTCTTGCTCTCACCGCTGCTGAGTTCTTGGCTTACCAATGCGAGGTGGGATATTTTTTTGAGTTTGAATTTGTGGTAAAGAGTATAGAAGGAAAGGTTTCCCTGTATACAGTTAAAGATGTAAATGTGTATCAAAATGTTTATTATTTACTAGAATATGTAGTGTTTGTTTGAATGTTTAGATGTCATATTAGATGCCATAACTAATCATTAATATATTATAAAAGCCCTCTAAATTACCGTTCATTCCTGGTAAATAAATTGAGAACACAGATAAAATCACAGGATTGTTGCTAGTATAAAATAAAGCTTAAGCTTTTAAATGCAGCCGTTTCACGAAATAGATATTATTATATATATGAAATAAATATTATTTGGAGGAAAAAGGATAAAGGATTTTTTTTATTAGTAAAGCTATATAACGACATTTTCGCAGATAGGTAGCATTAGTTTTTGTTTTTTTACAGTCTCATAATATTTTTTTATATATTTTGTTTAGAAACACGTGCTGGTCATCCTGACCGACATGTCCTCGTACGCCGAGGCGCTGCGTGAGGTCTCCGCCGCCCGCGAGGAAGTACCCGGCCGACGTGGTTTCCCAGGTGTACTATTTACTATATAAACCTTACTAGCTGCCTCCCCGCGGTTTTACCCGCGTAGTTCCCGTTCCCGTGGGAATACAGGGATAAATATAGCCTATGTTACTCGGCGATAATGTAGCTTTCCAAAGGTGAAAGAATTTTTGAAATCGGTCCAGTAGTTTCGGAGCCTATTCGTTACAAACAAACAAACAAATCTTTCCTCTTTATAATATTAGTATAGATAGACAAAAGAGATCTTACAATAGATCTAGCATGGCAAAATTTTAAACAGCCATATAATGTGAATAAATAAATAACTCGAATCGTAATTATAATAATCATGATCACATCACACATGGATGGATAGATTTGGATACTGAAGAACTCCTAATCAAGTCTCTTTAAAAAACTATTTTTTATTGGTACATAGAATGGTTTGTTTTGTGGGTTTGATGACCACCCAGGACAAATATTTGTATGCACGGATTTAGCTCCACTCTACTGTGTCCATTCATATGTAAATGTCTAAAAAGAATATCAACTTACTGGTATTTAAGTATATCAGCTATCTGATCACCATTTAACAAACTTTACATAGTTTTCGTTCACAGAACTCAATCAATTGTTAACAAAAATGTTCCACATATAAATTTGTATCCCAAATTAACATGTTTTCCCCATCAGGTTACATGTACACGGATTTGGCCACCATCTACGAGCGCGCCGGCCGTGTGGAGGGCAGGAACGGCTCCATCACCCAGATCCCCATCCTCACTATGCCCAACGACGATATCACCCATCCAATTCCCGATTTGACCGGGTACATTACCGAAGGACAGGTCAGTACTGTATAAAAACATATAGTTGTTTGCTGATAAGCAATAATGTATAAGAAAAAAATTTTGATATAATAATAATGCATCACATATTTAACATTCTACAAAAGTGTTTAAAAAACATCTAAAACATAAAAATGGATTTATATCATACAAAAAGTTTTGATTGAAAAGTTTTATAGTTTGAGTAGAATCTTATTATAATAAGATCTGGCAAGAGATTTTAAGGGAATAAATTGAATATTTTAAAAAATACTTCAAATAGTGTGTTTTGGTTGTAATTTTTTGTACTTGCTCTTTGTATGCTGTTGAGAAAATTAAAATGTAATTAATTGATTTTTATCCCTGGCAACATTCTTAAAAATACTATCTTATCTTAATAAAGGGATATATTACTACTATTTGTTAGAATTTGACCGTTTTCCAACATTTCTCATCTATTACATTAAAAACAAAGAAATATAATATTCCTTCTTAACACAATAATTATATATTGTTCCCCACAGATCTACGTAGACCGTCAGCTCCACAACAGGCAGATCTACCCGCCAGTAAACGTGTTGCCTTCCCTGTCGCGTCTCATGAAGTCCGCCATCGGCGAGGGCATGACCCGCAAGGATCACTCTGATGTCTCCAACCAGCTGGTAAGATGCACAAATACTTATATAGTAACTTAAAAACCTCTATAACTTTAAAAAATAATATGTTCCCTTCCCATCAGATCCCCCAACATAGACCCTTGATAACTTAAAACCTCTATTACTTAAAATATTTTGTGTCCCTTGGACTTTAATTTATCAAGATTCTACTGTAATTCAAAGCCGTATTATTTAGTCTTAAAAGGGAACTAGGTGACTGACACATCTATAATTCTAAGCAATGTAGGTATGTCCTAATTGGGCAGTTAGATCAAAGTTGATCGAAGTCTGCCTATATTGGAGAGCAGCATGGTTACACTTAGACATATCTAAGTATGTATTTTGTTGCTTTAAATAAATAATGAGAATAATTGTTGCACTTAAATGACACTCTGTAGGTCATTGGTTAGTTTATGTCCATGAGCATTTATGTTCTTGCATAAATACAGTTTTGTGACCTCTGGGAATATCCTATAACATATTACCATGTAATTTTTCATTTTTAAGGACAAGTTTTTATAAAATCGTCATATTATCTTAGATAATGTTCAATTTAGTTATATCTGTATATGTATGAAATAAGTACTTATATAAACAGGCATATAACATGTTTGTCTTAGAAAATTATCAATTAAGGTAAATAATTATGTATGAAATAAGTAGTAATATAAACCATGACTTCCCCAGTACGCGTGCTACGCCATCGGCAAGGACGTGCAGGCCATGAAGGCCGTGGTGGGCGAGGAGGCGCTCACGCCCGACGACTTGCTCTACCTCGAGTTCCTCACCAAGTTCGAGAAGAACTTCATCACACAGGTATGCATATACAACGATCATTGACTATGTAATGTAGTGGAGATATTTTACTATTATTGCAATACAGAGTTAATAGGTTTTTAATGGTCGGCAACGCACCCGTGTCCATAAGCTGCGGTAACCCCTTTCCACAAAAAAAATACCATTATAAAAAAATTGCTTATAGGTATAACACGTTGAAATGATACAAAACTACTAGGTACTTAAAAAATACAATAGCTTTTAAAGCCTGGGTTGTCCCACTGCAGGGCAAAGACCTCCCATCCCACTCTCCACTAATAATAAATAGTGTGTTAATAATTTTTACTGTTTTTAAGAAATTACAATATCATGATTCTAATAAATTGCGACTCTTGTTTCTTAATTAAGTCCAATAGTTTTCAGGAGACGCAATTTTAAATATAATAAATGACAATAGCTAAACTGATTTAGATTTGATAAATTGTATAGTATAGTATTTACTGTTTTTTTAAACAATATTACATTGTTAGCATAGCCTTAGAAATGTAACCTCCTTTTACATAATAGGTTTGAAGATTGATACAGTGACCCCTTTACGTAGTAGATATATTATTTAAAACCAATTTATTCCGCAGGGTAACTACGAGAACCGCACAGTGTTCGAGTCCCTGGACATCGGCTGGCAGCTACTCCGTATCTTCCCCAAGGAAATGTTGAAACGTATCCCCGCTTCCATCCTCGCAGAGTTCTACCCCAGAGACTCCCGCCATTAAGCCCCTTTTAGGCCCCCTGTGCGTGGTCCTATGTTCTAACTTGGGCCTAACACAAGTTGCCTACCGAAAGTCGACAATGGCTACTTTAAAACTTTTCGTATGGCAACACCGTTGAACTGTCAAATGACGCCATGAAATACCGCGTTATTCCAATGTCGACTTTCGATAGACTCCAGTACCAACCAAGATTTATATTTATTGAATTCACAGTTAGAATGTGGCGCCACGTTATCTTGTAAGATAAAATATTGTTTAATAGTAAGTTGTTAATAGTTAATAATGTGTATTACACGTCATGTATTATGTATGATCAAGTTACAAAATTATAATTAACGCGTTGCTTAGTCTATCGACCACGGTGTTGCTACAATGTAAATGGATAGTAAAATGTTGCCGTCTCATGTATATAATTTTTCAGTGTAAAAAATATATTTGAATAGATGCCATTTTTTTCTTTTCTCGACGCTTGACATATAGAAAATCTTTAATATATATTGTGCACAAAATCTGTTGAGATGTGTTCAGATCGTATTTAATCAAAATTTGTTGAAAATCAAAATATATGTTACTATGGTTATGTGATATTATCGCTTGAACTCGAGCAATTTGTGAAAGTGACAAATATTTATGTAAATAAATAAAAAATAAAGCAATAGTCCAGTAACAAAGTGTTACATTCCAAATCGATTTGTTTTCCTTGTTCACTCGAAAGCTCGACCTGTATTTCAGTGATTAAAGTGGATTAGGATGCTGTTGTTTACAATAAAGAGTATAGAAAGAATTGGCTTTTATTATGAAGTCTCTCCCATAGGACCAGTAGTTTATCTATACTAATATTATAAATGCGGAAGTAACTGTCTCGCTTTCACTACTCATTTTTCGTACTATTAGCGGCAGATTACCCTTGCCTATAAATTGTTAATGAAGTGTTCAAATCGCGTAAGTAAGCGTAGTTAGCTATGTCCTTCATACTGCCTAACTATTCCTGTACAAAATATGTTTCATAACGCGTCATAAATTCAGTCTCTTAAATTATTAGAATAGTATTAATCACTGTTGTTTAAATCAAACAATACTGGATTTTTAAGTTTTTATTTCACTTACAATTTGAATAGTGCTATGTACATTTAGAGAAATGCAACATTATTTCGACTGGAGTCTGGATATTGACTTATGGAATGGAGCGATGTGTCGTTACTAGATAATTAAATCAAATAACAGTAATCTCTTACTCGTTTTGGAATAAATACTAATCAATTATAAAATATAGTATTAACACGTATGCATTATAGTTCATATGTAAAACATAAACACTACATTTATCCTGGTCAATTGATAAATGTTGATTTATTTATCACTTGACAAGGATAATATGAAAAGATTTAAACCTACAATTTTATAATTAACCGGCAATACCGACGATGGCTTCAGACGCGAAGTATTTAACATCAACATCTGGATCTACGTTCAATTTCTCCAAAACTGGTTTCACTTGGGGCTGAATGACCGCGGGGTCTAAGAAAGGAGCCATTTTTTGTAGGGTTTTGGCTACATTGAAGCGGACGTTGGCAACATTATCGTCGGCCATAGACAACACTGTAGGTAGGAGGACACGAGTTGTGATATCTTTTCCGCACACTTCAGACAGGACATTGATGCAGAATAAATATGTCATTCTGTGGAGATAGTTCTGTTCGCGCGACATGGCGAGCACCTTGGGTATGACGTTGGTCTCCGCCCACTGTGATCCGTATTGCTCGACCAACTTCTTGAGGTTGAGCGTGGCCGCTTCGCGTATAGCGTATACATGGTCAATGAGCCAGGACATGCAGAGACCGGTGAGTTTCTCGTCGAAGAACTCCTGGCCTAGCTGGCCGGCTAATAGAGGCATGTGTTCGATGATAGCCAAGCGGACGCGCCACTTGGTGTCTTCGGCAAGCTCGACGATCGCCGGGAGGAGTGATTGGACCAGTTGTTGGATGCCAATGACTTCGTTGACGCACTCCAAGTTGGATATGATGTTGAGCCTGACTTCGGGGCATTCGTCTTTGAGTTGGGTCAAGAATAGCGGGAGTAAGTGTTCGATGGTGTTCTGGCGGCCTACGATGGGACTGAGGCCCATGATGACGGAGGCGAGGGCCGACTTCACGTGCTGGTTCGCGTCGCAGACCAGGTCCTTGATTTGGGGCAGGATCATTGTCATTATGATGTGCTCCTGGTGGGCTTTGTCTAGGTTCATGCAGAAATCTTTTACCTGAAAAATTTTATGGATTTTTAAGTGACATGTTACAAATATTACTGTGTCAATGGACACTGAAATTCACACACTAACGAATTTAAATTAAATTTGGTACACAGTCTAGACTTCTCGAGCCTGAGAAAGGATGTAGGATACTTCTTATTCCGGGAAAGTGAAGATCTTCCGGGTACGCGGGTGAAACCATTGGGAGCCTCTAGTAATCTATAAAAATTTAACCTAATGGATATTTATGTGAGAGGCTATGTTTTTCTACATGCCAGAAGGTCGCCATATGTGTTATATTATCACCATGTTGATGGGGAGTTTATCACTATAGGATATACATTTAGAATTAATAATATTAGTAATCTTAGGATGTTGTGACCTTCAATACCCCCACAATAAATTTAGCTAAAACAAGTTTTACCCAATTAACATTTTTGTATATAAATTAATCTTCATATTCATGTTCAGAAATATATGTATTTGTCAGTTTTTGCGAGTATCTTACCACAAAATATAATAAAACATATGAAGATGGTCCATATAAAATGGATGCTGATAAGCAATAATGTGTCAACCCACAAAAAGTCGAAAACAGGTTTTGATATATATTTATAATGCACAGCGTATTTAACATTCTACAAAAGTAATTCAAGTCATTTTAAACATACAAGTACATAAAAATTTATTAATATCATACAAAAAGTCGTAAACCACATACACATTATTATCTTTAACCGTCATTTTCTCATAACCAAGTTTATGAGGGTTAACACATTATTATTTATAACTTATCAGTATGCAGATATGACTATAACATTGCTGCTGTCAATAACTGAAGTATAGGATAGATTTGGGTAATTTTTTTGTATGTTTTCTCTTCTATAATTATGGCTATTTTAAATGTAAAACAACTACAAGCATTATATGTAGTACGAAGTATCATTATAAAACACTAGTACCTCCCCGCGGTTTCACCCGCGTACCTGGGGAATCTTCAATTTACCCGGGATAAAAAGTAGCTTATGTCCTTTCTCAGGCTCTAGACCACATTTCATTTAAATCGGTCAGACAGAGAGTTACTTTCGCATTTATAATATTAGTATAGAGTAGTGGGTATACCATACCTTGCCAGCGGCAGCAGCGCGAACTTCTGCCTCGGTGTCCTTCAGAAGAGCTTGGAAGATCTGTGCCAAGTCAGTGCGAGCCAGCTCGGGACCAACAGCTTGCTGTAGCTCCACAAACCTGCGCATACATTAATTGTTTAATTAAGTACATTAAACATGAGCAATAAATAAATAAATAAAATAAACGAATAAAATTAATAAATAACCTGGAACATTTTTCACACACGGGCAATCTGATTCCAAACTAACCAGCAGAGCTTGTGAAATGGTAACCAGATAGCTGATATACTACATATATTACTTTAAATACATACTACTAATAGGGGCCGTTCAAGTATTACATAAGCAGATTTATTATTAATTTAAATGAATTATTTTTTTACCCCCCATCCCCCTTGTCAGCAAGAGTAAGCAAAGCTCTTACCCCCCCTTGCTTACATAAACATTTTTCAACTAATGTACCGATTACGTAATCATAATCTAGACCTCTACCCCACACGTACCCCCAGGAACCCCCCCCCGCCCCCTAGTGCTTACGTAATATTTGAACGGTCCCTTGACACATTGCTTATGAGCATCTATATAGTACGTACTTGTCGGCGACCATGTACCGCACCCGCCAGGAGGAGTCTCCGGCGCGGTCCCTCACGGTGGGCATCACGAGCTGCTCCATGTCCTCGGGCGGCAGCAGCGCCGCCACCGCAGCACAGGCCTCCGCCGCCAGCAGACGCACCGAGTCTTGCTCATCCTGGGAAATAGGTATATTACTTATATTTATCTTAATATATATAAATCTCGTGTCACAATGTTTGTCCTCAATGGACTCCTAAACCACTTAACCGATTATAATAAAATTCCCACACCATGTGCAGTTCGATCCAACTTGAGAGATAGGATAGCTTACATATACTTGGACCCGGTAGGTGGCGCTGGTGGGCAGAACGAAGTCTGCCTGGTCCACTAGTACACATATATAGTACTAGCAGACCCGGCAGACTTCGTTCTGCCCACCAGCTCCACGTACCGGGTCCAAATTGATGTATCTATAAAAACCTTCCCCATGAAATACTCTGTAATTTGGTGAAAACCGTCCATGATCCTCCTCTCTCTTATATGTTACTTTTATGTATTTTTACCCGGCAGGATCTACAATGTCAATTTAACTATCTTAATTTAAATATTGATAAATAATATGAATATAACTGGCGAAGAGTTGGACAAAGAAAACCGGGAATACCACCAGCCCGGTGGGTGGACGATATAGTCGGGGTAGCGGGCAGTGGATGAGATTGGCACAGGACCGTGTAGAGTGGCGGAAAAAGAAGGAGGCCTATGCTCAGCAGTGGGTAGATACGGGCTGATTAAGTAAGTAACATGTCTTACCTGAGCCAAATTGACGAACATGGGTATGAGGTCGCTCTTGACGTACTCCACTTCGACGACCCTGGCGAACTCGCCGAGCTTGAAGGCGGCGGCGCGACGTACCATCGGCGTGTCGTCTTGGCACAGCGAGCGGAAATGTTGCCGGAGCTCCGCCTTCACCGGAGCTGATACGCGGGTGTAGCATACACTGGGGATTAGAACACATGGTCAATTACTTCCAAGCTCATAACAGTGTTACCATATATGGATGCTGTTAAACAATAATGTGTTAACCCTTATAAACTTGATTTTGAGAAAATGACGTTTAAAGATTATAATGTCTATGTGACCTCTTGTTGTCTGGCTGTAAATGTATAAAACTACATATTGTATTGCAGTATATCAATATCTCATTCCAATGGGATAAACTCTGCAAAACACTGTTTCAAATCAAATCAAAATCTTTTTTATTCAAATAGGCCTCAATAAAGCACTTATGAATAGTCACTATTAATGCTCGGTTCTGAAAGTTGTTTTTTACTGACAAGAGCCAGCAATAAACTCAGTAATTACTCTTTTAAAAAAACCAGCTTAGATCTAGTCTAGGTCTAGTTAGCTTTGCAAATAATACAAAGCACACAACATAGCTAGCTACTTATTCAGTACGACATAGACACTTCCATATATTTACACATAGATAAAGGTGCTACCTTAAATTTCGGGGTTTTATTTCATACCTGAAAAGCCCACATGCTGAAGCTCTGGATGTGAACCAGTCCCCGCCAGCGAGGCGTTGTACAAGCGGCACAAAGTGTTGTTCCAGAGCCTGTGGTGTGTGATGAGCAGCCACTGCCCTCAGGGAGGCCACGGCTTTGTCGCGGACAACTGTCTCTTCAACTGTTGCTAGCGAGTCCAGCGGGGGCAGGAGGCAGTGAGCGTATTCACCTCCGCCAACCAGATTGATGAAATTGCCTGAAATAATGAAATTATATTATGCATTGAGTAGTTATTACGGTTTAATATGGAGTGACCAGCTGATATATGCACGACAGTGTTAAAAGGAACTTTGTATTCAGTTTAAATGAGTCTGTTTAAGTACATAAGTGTTAAAACAAAACAAGTGTTTTTTACTTAATTTAGTTTACAAAACATGTATGTAGGTACATACAAAATATCCATTAACATTCTATATAAGTATTATCACTGGAGGAGGAATGCTGAATTGAGGGATAAAGTTACAAAAATTTCATAAAACCAAAATGTTTAACTGTATTTCCGAATAAAAGGCCTTTATTATTATTATCAATGTTTGGAAATTGTATGGCATATTTGTGAAAGTAGTAAATATTAACACTATGAGACATTCATCATACTTGGATGTCTTATTCCAATCTAAGTAGATATTGGTAACTTATAAATACATACATTATCTGCCCACATAATATAATTAGATATAATAATCAGGCCCACTTGTAGAAGTACACACATTATTATAGAACAGATTAAAGATAAATTGTTACTTTTTCACACCAGAATGGCTGAAGGGATCATAGTGACATTTGGCAGTGTTATGTTCTGGATTAACACGCTTTGTATCCTGGGAAAATTGAAGATCCCGGAAACGTAGGAGCCTCTAGTTTTCAATAATGATTGCACAACAAAAGTAGACAAAGGATTTTGATAAATAAACATGTTTGAAAAGATAGAAAGATGTTTAAATAACAAACAGAGTATCTTATATAGCTACGACCCTGATTTGGTATCACAAAGTAGGTACTAACCAAAATCACATTCAGCAACGTATAATGCTTGTTTATTATTGCTTAAATATATAACCTAGTTATTTAAATGCTCTCACTATCAAAACTCACAAATTATATATGACTTCTACCAATAACCATTCGTTCGTACAAAAGGTAGGTACAAAATATTTTCCTCGAAACTTACCGAGTTGTTCCGCCAACGCTAAGAGCACTTCATCCTCATCGTAAATGGTCTCCGTGAGGAACGGAATCAGCTCGGATCTGGTTCTCTCCACGCCTAACGCGAGCGCGATGGTCGAAAGCTTCTTGATCGAGTTCAAACGAAGCTGCACATCTTCATTTTTCAACTCGTCTATTAGAACAGCAATGGGGTACAGTGACTCATCCGTCCCGGAATCGCTGGCTGCCATTTCTAAATGCTGTTTGCTGCTTTGATTTCAAAATTTCAATACTGTTTGGAGGCCCCACACCCAGATTCGCGTTGATTATTCTAAAAAACGAACGCAATAGAACTCAAATGCAGCAAAATGGCAGAGGTTGTCAGTGATGCCAGCTCTACCAAGGTAAAAATACTATTATATTATAGGTGATCTTCACTAGGTCAGTGTTACCATACGAATAACTTCATATTTAATACCTATTAATGGTTTAAGTTTGCAAAAATAACGTAAAAATAAAAATTTTGAATAAAACAATTATTAGTTCATGTTCCAAGAAACATCGTTTATACATTGTAAGCTTTGTGCTACTGGCTGTTTTCCGCATAAAAACTATTGGCGTGACTTGTGACAAGATTGAAAGCAAACAAGAACACTTTGACAAGTGATCAATTTGGCAAAATTATTTCTATTTGTTTAATGTATTTTTGTAGTTCGTTTACAATGTTTTTGTAATTTTATTTGTGTAGCAAATTGTAATGGGTCGTGATGCAGACAATCTTAACACGTCTGTTGCGCACGCTTTGCTGTGTTGCGTTGCTGGAAGTGGAATTAGCGGTGTGCAGGGGAAGAGCTTTACGCATCCCGGCATGCACGCCAACTTCTTTATACACGGAGTATTGGGATTCTTCCACTATCAAAGTTAGTATCGGAATATCGATGTTGACACAAATTTTTGTGATCGAACGTCAATTTAATAACATCGGTTCCTTAATGAAATTATGGGTTTATTATTTATCGCGATTTTTTAGAGTCTTTTTAGCCAGATTAACCTCGGCGGTAGTCGGTCCATTTTTAGGCATTTATAAGTTGGTAAATTCAACCACTACCCAAATAGTTATAATAATCGAACAATCCCGAGAATAACTTATATATTTTTTTATAAATTAAAAATCATAATTGGACAGCAAAAGTTAAAATATAGCAACACTTAACTTGCCTCAAATACCTATAGCATCCTAGACGTCCATTTTTTGATAGGGTTTGACGTCAGATGTGATAGATGGTGCTGTTATAAAATTTATAAAACACTCCTTATCCGCTAGATGGCAATAGTAGTAGCAAACGGTGTACATCCTTCTAGTAATTAAAAAGCATAACCTTTACTTGATTGATAGGGAGGGCAATACAATTAACATTGGCTTAATAATTACAGGCGGATTACTCGACAACGATTTCCAAGCAGCCTACACCATCAGCTACCAGGCCACCCGCTATTTGGCTTTACCATGTCTAATGGCGGATTTATACCGCGGGAATAGCGGAGTGAGCGCCATTCACCTCATCTCTGGCCTCGTCCCCTTCGGCATGGCGCTGGCGGGAAATGAAAATCCACAACTTGGCAACATTGTCATTGCTGCCAACATAATATCGCTAGGTTTATTATTCGTTGCAGCACGATCGTGAATGGGGCTGGTTTACGGCTGGGGCGGGTCTGTTCGCGTATTTCATGACCCCAAAGTTGGGGCAAAAAATTTTGTATCCCCTCGGGTTGGCTCTGATGGAATACTGTGCGTTCAGACTATTTAGTGTTCACTACGGTCCGTTGCCGCCGTCGGGGCCACGGCGGTAGATTATGAATAAAAAAATTATAACAGTATATATTTTTTTTTAATGGCACCCCAGAAGTTTGAAGAATGATGTTTTTTGTTCTGTTTTTAAGTTCGAGAGAGTATGGATATACATATTTTTGACCTCAAAAGCAATTAAAAAAAGCATTATTTTTAAGCTTCGTAGAACGACGACGACGTAGCTACGACGTAGCTACTTAGGTATTATATAAAAATCTGAAGAGACTAAGATAAAGTTCTGCTAGGCCATTAGATGCTGATTTGCGTGAAATCTAATACTTAATAGCTTATAAGGTTGGTACCTTATAAGCTATTAAGTATTAGATAATAAACAATAATCTTTCACCAGTATCCGATCCTATCACTAACATATTTTACGCCCTATAGTATGAAGCAGACGATACGTATGTATACGTTCAAAAGCTATAATCGTCATTTCATATTGACATTACCTCGCATAGTAATCAAAATTATGTCTACCATTTCAGCACACATGACATCACCTAAGACAGTCATATGTTGTAACAAATAAAAAGGATCGATAAGCTAGGGTAACCAACCGTTCCTAACTTTGAGAGGGTTCCTAATGCACGCACCGGGGGGCCACATCCTAGGCCTCCCGGTGGGACAATCTCATTAGGCACATAAAGGGGACGGATTATAAATCTACATGAAGAAACACACACGAAGAAAAATCTTAGGCCATTGTTTTTCATGTAGATTTATTTTTATTGTCTTAATGTAGACGATAAACTGCTTTCGGAAAAAGCATCTATAACTTTTCGATTTATATTGTGTTTTGCTGAATGGACTAGAATGACCATAGTTAAATCGAGCTTGAACGTCAAAATGCCAGTGGTCAACAAACACGCTATGTAAAGCCTATCTATAAAAATAAAATACTTAAAATGAGGGCGCCACTTATTATGTCCATACTGTTTCTAAAGAAGTGTCTGCAGTTTTGAGTTCCGAATTCTGCCGCAATATGGCGATGTTTTTCATCAATCATCATCATCATTCAATTTTGGTCGGGCTTTGTAAGTATCTAATCTAAAGCAAAAAATCGAAACATTTCTTGTTTGAATAGGCCTTTATAAGGACTTATGGACAGTCTCTTATGCTCGGTTCTGATATTTGCTTTTACTGATCTAATCATATTAGTATATAGGTAAGTATATGTAGTAAGTACCTATATCAGTTATCTTGTATCATCTATACCTAGCTGTGTATGGGAAATTTGTGCAAAAAAATAGCTATCTTGTGCTAATGAACTTAAGAAAATAACTATTCTATTAAGTATTATATAGGTTAACTTAATGCCCCGCATGCATAGAATATAATGATTTTCATTCTATGACAGAATTCGAAAGATTGCAGTAGTTAATACAAACAGTTTAACTTCCAGACCCTCCTACAATATGCTTGCTGCAATTAGTACTCTAGTTGTTCATTTTATTGTATTTTAAAGACAGTAGTGTAATACATATTTCTATTGTCCCTAACAGAGTGCCATTGTTGGAAAGAATCAATACGCAGTTCTCAATTATTTGCCACAGAAATATCGGTTACAATAATTGCTCACATCTGCCGCAGTTTTCACGATCCATTAGAGAGTAAACGATACCAAGGTATGACACATGCCTGCCTTTCGGCCATAAAATACTACGTGGCAGATGTATTTTATACTCTGGTATCATTGACAGGAAAATGTTTTTTTGTTACATGGCAACATTATTTACTTTGTTACTTTTTTAAAAATATGAATGGTTGAGGGACTATTGAATTTGGATATTTACTTCCTTGCTTAAATAAAAAGCTTAGGTAAATACCGCAGGAAAGCTTACATGCCCAATGTCACATTCGTCAAGTCCGTCGAACTGTATTAGGCCCGTGTGGTGGACTATGGGCACCCCTCGTTGTTAAGAGAAGGCTAGTGCTCTTCGGTTAAAACGTACGGTTATATGAGCTGATGATGATGATAATAACAGTATGTATTGATATAGAATAGCATTGAAAGTAATAGATGGAAAGATCATAGCTTTTTATCCCAGGAATACCTACTGAAGCCCTCAAAAAACGCCGTTGAAACCGCGGAATTATTACCGTCCTATTTCATAACTAAAAAGGAAAATCATGAAATTACTTCATCCCACTTGATTACTGAAACGTAAAGACAAAACTACAAAATTATATTTTAATGCCATCATAAATGGGCACTAAAAACGTGCCAGATAAGTTTGTAACTCGGTAAACAAAGACTGGGTAGGTAATAAACTTACGCCCTGAATGAGCTTATGGAGTGAAGGGTTCCTAAAACAGGGTCAACGTTTTAATAGCTCATTAACCATGTGTTATGTTGTATTTCCACATAATCATGGAAATGTACACTGTGTTAATTATAATTATAAAGCGGTTGCTCTTTGGTGAAAGCGCGGTTCCGGGCTGTGATGTTCTGCTCTTATAATCTGCATTGTATGGGACTCGAAAGACCGGCATTTATTTATGGGTAATGAAAGAATTAAAAAAATATGTGTAGAACTAAATGTGGCCTTTGTAACTCAGTGGCTGATCGACAGACGCGTTGAGAGACGAGACCAAGTTCGAATTTCTATGTATCTTCTTAAACATTGATAAAGGAAAAATTATATCTAAGTAGGTACTTATATATCGAAGTACACGAAAATGAACATATAAAAAAACACGTGGTAAAATTTATTGCATAATAACTGTTCTTTTACCTTTTATTTAACTACATATCATAAATATATTAAGTATTTTTTCATAATCTTTCTACAGAATAAAAGAGATAATATGCATAGGTAATAAATTACAGAACAATTAATAGTATAGGTTAAGTATAAAATAATATAAAAAAGCTTAAAATTTAACGACTTCCAATACAAAGGCTCTCCTACAATTTCGCATCAGCATTCCAAAATCTCAATACCTGCCCGTCCATTGCCAATCTCTCATCCAATCACCCAATTTGACACGTGTGTAGGTACCATCGAGCATGTAACCAATAGAGTGGAACTGTTAACAGTTTTGTTAGAAAACAAAATACGCCAAAGCGCTGCGCCGGCCCCTGCGTTCTGATTGGCCGACTCAAGGTCAAGTCGTACAGACAGGTCTCTTATTGGTCGGGTACTGTTTTAGTTCGAGCGTGGTTTGTTAGTTATACCAGTTATACGTGACAAATCATTGATGCGTTGCTAAACAAATGGCTCACTATTGCTACTCTATTGGTTACATGCTCGATGGTAGGTACACAGTGGCAATTTCACACAATACGACGATCAAAGCGTTTACACATCACACTGTGTTCACCCTGTTGGAATATACGTGTGTTGGTGAGAAGGACGTTGGTGACGAAGGTTGGTGTGTTGGTAATTCTGTACAATTAGAAGCTAATTCTACTCAATCAAAGTTTCATCGAACCTCTTTGTCATTGTTTCTAAATCGAAAAGCGACGGAGTGGTCCATAGATTACGATTTTTTCACTTCACTCTTTTAAGTATCAAAATGGATTTGACATGGACAAGACACAAAATATGCGATAAATTATAATAAATACAATTCTTGTTTTTAAATTATAAATAATTTAATTAATTTAATATACATTTTTCGTTTACATTGCCTTCACCTGAAACATATAAGCCGATTAACAATCTTTGAAACGTTTAATGAAAGAAATTTATTATTATTATTTATTTTTATTCTGCATAGAAATTGGTCCATCTGTTTAGCCCTAGCAGTAAACTTAATTTTTGGTAAACTTGCAGCTTTATATATTAAACTTAAAATAAGTAATTATTTAGCCAATAACTAATTATACGTTTGGAGTTAAACATGACTTATCCAGTCGCAAAACCTAAGCATCTGTTTTGTATCTCTTAATCCGTAGTTACATGTAGGTAGGTACTCGTAATAACAAGTAAGTATATTAAGTTAAGAATTGCCTTGTTGGATCTGTGGCTAATTGTATATGACATTTGTAATTACTTTTGTGGTATTGCAAATGTATTTTAGTTTTATTTTATTTCGTGTTTCTTGAAATATTACTTATGAGTTATGACTTGGTGACAAATTACAAATGAGTCTGGCTCAGCCATCGTATTCTGTTATACGAACTTCGTTTGTGGAAAACTGAGGCTTCGCACCAGCGGTCTTCTCACGTGGTAGTATAGTAAACGAAAGGGACAGAGAATAAACATGCCGCTGAAATGACGTGGAGCTTATGTTTAACTTACTGAATTGAATCGTCAGCTTATGTAATTACTACAGTAATTATTTATGAATTGAATTTTGTTTCGTATTGAAGGCTATATTATTTTTATTTTGGGCAAGGGTATGTAAGTATATTTGTAGTAAATTACATTTCTCTGTAAATTTTAGTTAGGTGAATTTCAGTCAAAATCTGTAGGTAAACGATTTTTGCATGACAAGATGTTTATTAAGTTATACTAGTTAAGTTATACATATAGCAGTTACAGACACATAAGTAATATCAGACTTTAATGCCAAATAAATATGATTTATATATTTTTAATCAATATAACAAAAAAGTCCTTCAAAACCATGTATCAAAATTTACTTTAAAATCATAAATTGCCTTAATAATAATGAAAGTAGACAGACGTCTCATAAGGATTCCTTTCTACCATTTTGGTACGGAACCCCAAACCACGAAGTCTGGCAACCCACACATACCGATTGTCAAGTGGAACCTCCAAATTCATAAACGCTAAAACCATTACTTGATCATTAACAATAATTTGGGCAGCATAATAAATTATTTCCATGAGAAATGTTACTTCACCAACATAAGACAGCCATGTAATAGCTTGTCATTGTAACAAATGATCTGAGGTCCAATTCTGTAGAGTACAATGACACTAGGTCCTTCTCAATTGCTTCTATGTTTTGTCTCTGTCTTTCACTACGCAATCATGTGAGAGGTGCGATGTTCCGCCGCGTTGAGCTCGCTTGCGTACGAATTTTGTGTTAGAGGTTGGCAACACAGAAGTGCGTAATTTTTCCGCCATCTTGCGCGCCGTGTGCTACACGCTTTCGCTTTTAATGCGCGCGTGCGAGCGACCCATTATTGTTGAAGGTACAAGTTTTGTGAGTGTTGTTTGTCACTTAAATTGTTATAAATTATCCCCCGGGATTAAGTGGGTTTTGTTTCATTTTTTGACAGTTAATGACGGGTTTGGAATCGGTGCTTTTAGTCCTAAGTCATTTGTTTATACGCGGTCATTTGAATCCAAAGCAAGTCGAGACTGTAGGTATAATGATAACCAGAGATACATACATGTATATATCAAGATTGGCTAAAATACTCGTTGATTCACACACACATTTGTCCAGAGAATCGAACTCACGACCTGTGGCGTGTAGCGGTGTAGCTTACCAGCTTTTATGACAGTACATATAGGTATTTGTGCAAAAAAGAGACAAATTGCAATAAAATGAGACAACCACTCGTCAAAACGGGCTTCTAAATCACGATAATTTTGACGTCTACTATTAAGTGTTACCAACAACAAAACAACTATTAACTGCCAAGGTTATTTCTGATAGGCGGTCCCTTAATTTGATAGCTATAACTTTAGCAATAACTATGACTCAAACATAATGAGTTTCTTATAAAGTGTTCACGTCATAGTGGAGTAATAAAATCATAATCAAGTGTAAATGATAAAGATGTACAAAGGGTTCTCGATAACCTTGATTTAAATATTACTAGCGGACCCAGCAGACTTCGTTCTGCCCGCCAGCGCCACCTACTGGGTCCAAATTGATGTATGTATTATACATAAAAACCTTCCCCATGAAATACTCCGTAATTTGGTGAAAATCGCATGAAAATCTGTTTAGTAGTTTATGTGTTCATCGCGTTCAGACAGACAGACAGAGGCGGCGGGGACTTTGTTTTGTATATATAGATACTTATTTGTTGCACCCGCGTAGTTCCCGTTCCCGTAGGAATACAGAGATAAAACATAACCTATGTTACTCCCTGATATTGTAGCTTTCCAATCATGAAAGAATTTTTGAAATCAGCACAGTAGTTTGTGAGTTGATTCATTTCAAACAATCACACATCATTGTCCACCTAATTAGTCCACTGCTGGACGTAGGCCTCCCCTAATTCGCGCCACATATCCGGGTCCTCCGCTCTCCTCATCCAACCCCTCCCGGCAACCATACGCAGGTAGTCAGACCACCGCGCCCCGGGCTGGAGGGCGTCTTACACTACGTTTGCTGAGACGCGGTCTCCACTCTAGGACTAGTTTGCTCCAACGCCACGCGTCCTACGACGTAGCCGGCCCATTGCCACTTCAGCTTGCGGATTCTACGAGCTATGTCATATATACTCATATACAAAAATAATTTTTTTCCTCTTTATAATATTAGTGTAGAGTCCATTCCATTTATTTCTATTCTCTAACAAAGAGTATAACTAACTGTAGGTAAAGGTTCATGTATCACATGTAGATAAGGATCCCTAAATATTCGGCGTTAAGTCCTTTTGTCTGGACCGCAACGGGGTCGGCTGTTAGTGCGCACAATTAATTCGCTAAACTGTCCGGACATAGAGCTCAAGCTATGATAGGTATAAAAATAGCTTTTATTGTTGCATGATGGACCTGCTTTCGTATTTACATACTACTAGTGGTACCCCGCGGTTTCATACACGTTCATTCATCTTTAAATTTCCCGGGATAAAAAGTAGCGTTTTATTCTAGATTTAACTTTTTTTTTATACCACAAAGGTGGAAACAGGCATACAGTCCGCCTGATGGGAAGCGGTTACCGTAGCCTATGGACGCTTGCAACACTACTCACGCGTTGCAGACCCTGTAAAAATCTCTTCACTCCCTTCTTGATGAACCCCATTGCTGCAAGATTTTTTTAAATTGGTTCTGTAGTTTTTAAGTTTATTCGTTACATACAAAAGTACAAATCTATTGTCTTTATAATATCTATTAGTTTAGTAGATATATATTTCTATTTCCTCAAAAACTGTCAATTTATTTTTAAATTAATTTATCAACATAGATGACATCTTAAAAAAAATACAATAGATATAGTAAAAAATCTAGAATTCGTACATAGATGTCTGAGCCAAGACAAGTCGTTAAATAAACAGCAATGATTAACTTACCGATTCTATCAAATTTCTCTTGCTCATACGGTTTTGGAAGGCAAATCTCTCACGTGATTGTATTATAAATGAGAGAGACAGAACATAAAAATAAATTCGATCTACATTTATTTATAATGTAGATTTATATGATGCAGATAGCCTAGATTCTATAATCTTTAGATCTCCACAATTAACGGGAATTACAGCGGTTTTACGAGAGTCATTAAATTTACTTTTGACTATGGTCAGCGTATTGTCTATTCTTTCTGTGATCAATGATCAAAGGATCTAGATTTAGTTATTTTAAAATACCAGTCATGTATGTAATAGTAGTAAAAGTTCAGTTTTTTCCACTAGCTTTGACCCTGTTTCTCCTGCTTTCCCGAGCATCTTTAATTGCTTATTCAGAAGATTTTCTAACTCTGTGATACATTTATATAATTGATTTACCAATAGATTCCACACATAAGTAAGTACATATAAAATCAATATTTAGGTATATAAGAAATAGGAATAGTAAGCTTTGTTCCCGTTCCCGTGGGAATACAGGGATAAAATATAGCTTATGTTACTCAGTGATAATGTAGCTTTATAATGAAAAAAGAATTATTAAAATCGGTCCAGTACTTTTGAGTTTATTCGTTACATACAAAAATACAAATCTTTCCTCTTTATAATATTAGTGTAAGAAGAAGTGTAAATTTCAGCGTGTTTATAGTCATTCTTAGTCAGTGTATATCATGTATATGTCATATAGTCATTATTTCAATGTTTGTTCACGAACATGACAGTTTAACTACCATATTCACATTTCCTAACGTAAGGCAATAACATAGCAAGGAAAGTTCCAAGTACTATACATGAAAACTTTCCAGTACAGTGTTTCCGATTCGCACTTAAAAGATGTTTGCGAACAAGCTAAGCGTTTTCACGATTTTTACGTCACTTAAAGTTGGTTCTAGCTTTTTAGGTTAGTCTAAAGTTTTGTAAAATTAATACCTATCTGTTAATGTCAGGTGCCAAAATGTATTATAGTAGGTAGTTGCTAAGTGTCATGTGCAACCTGTGTGTTTCTGTAAAAATCTGTAAGTACTTTTACAAAGTTTTTTTTTATACCATAAGGGTGGCAAACAGGCATACGGTCCCACCTGATGGGAAGCGGTTATCGTAGCCTATGGACGCTTGCAACACCAGAGGCGTTATGTTTCTATGTTATTTTATTTTTATACTATTTGTTGTAATAGTGGTAACAGAAATACGCATTTTGTTTTAATCGACTTCCGATTTTTTTTATATTAGATACTACTAGTATCATACTAGCTTTCGCCCCGCGGAGTCACCCGCGAAGTTCCTCTTTATAATATTAGTACATATAGTAAATTATATTTTTCAACCATGCATAACATAATGATCACAAAAGATTATTTTCACAAGTCCAATCAATCCAAAGTTTACCTACATTATATTCTCAAACAAAAGTCATTAGCACGTATGAAAACGTATATATTATTGTTAAACAGGCAGAATAAGCCCCGTACATTATTTCGTGAGAGGTCATTTACTCGTTACTCTTATCCCTTAATCTAGGGAAAGCTCATTCACATATAGTTATGTCTTTGGTCTTATTTATCGTGTTATTTGTGCTCCCAATGTGTCTTAGTTAATGTCTAATGTCCGAATATGGCACATTTCCGGGATTCTCACATGTTATTAATACCTATTTTGTTTGTTGTTTCTAGCTATAATGTTTAATCGATTTGATTATTTATTTTCTCTACATAGGTACTTATATATTAGGTATTTGTAATATAGTCCTAGATACTAATATTATAAATGCGAAAGATTCTGAATGTAAATGTTTGTTACTATTTTACGCTAGAACTGCTGAACGGATCGCAATGACATTTAGCTCAAAGTTAAAATATGTTCTGGAATTACACATAGGCTTACTTTTAATTCCGGACAAATTGAAGATCTCCTGGGAATGCCCCTGAAACCAATGGGAGCTACAGTTAGCTTACAATATTAGTAAGATGATTAAAATAATCTTTTGGAAAAGAGTAATTACTGAGTGTATTGCCAGCAAAAGTACTCTTTCAAGCATTAGAGGCTATTCATTGATCGTAAAGAAAGCCGCATTTTTAAAGTTATACTAGCTGCCGCCCCGCGGTTTCACCCGCGTAGTTCCCGTTCCCGTGATCAAAAATAGATAGTAACCGATTCTCAGACCTACTGAATATGCATATAAAATTTCATAATAATTGGCCAAGCCGTTTCGGAGGAGTATGGTAACTAACATTGTGACACGAGAATTTTATATACAAGAAAGATTTATTATTATTTTCAAATAATTTGATTAGTTTAGCTCCTGTATCTATACCGTTTGGTTCCATGGCATAGTGACGTCACCTACTCCAAGTGAGGGAAGTAATAGCTGGCAACCCGCGACGTTTCCGACCTATGTAGGGCGGGATTGGAGAGTAGGTTTCATAGTGTGCTTTTAATGAAGGTGGTATTATCCTACATACATTATGTAAAAGTGTTTCCTGTACAATATCTGTGACAATAATTTTTTTTATCTGGTTGTAGAAGAAAAGTAAGTGTAAAAATTAAGAAAATTACAATCTTACTTTAAGTCGTATTATTATACATTACATTTGTATGCACAAAAATGTTTGTTTTGTGTTTTGGTGTCAATACTTATCTTTGTATTCACTTGTCATCTATGTAGTATATCAGCTATCTTCATATAAAAATATGGTGTCTGATTAGAAAAGAGTAATTATTAAGTTTATTGCCGACTCTTCTCAGCAAAACCAACCTTACGAAACGAGGTTAGAATCTTAAGTTCAAAAGCCTATTTTACTAATAAATATTTTTACCTTTTTGTTTTCAAAAGCTGAATTGAGAATCTAATTGGTCGTGTTTAAGATATGATTGTTAAAATATACCGTATCAATTGTTTAAAGCTATTTTTTATGTATAATGTAAAAGAGCATTCGCGTTCAGTGACCGCTACAATATCGGACGTCAGACCATTCATTGCATATCGCAAACTGTACTATAGCTTAGTGGGGAACGGAATAAAAGGCAAAAAAAGGAAGGGGACAATTCTGCTCACCTACACTAATATTTCTAATGAATAAACTCAAAAACTACTGTGCCTATTTCCAAAATTCTTTCATTGAAAAGCTACATTATCAGGTAGTAACTTATTATACAAGCATTCCAACGGAAACGGTAACTAAGAGGGTGAAACCGCGCGGCGGAAGGTAGTATACTATAATTCTATCCCTAATCAATTAATTAACCCAAATAATATCTTGGAGATCAGAAATAAATCAACATACATAGGTATCTAAATATGCACTGTTATCAAAACTTTTTTTGATACCACAGATGACAAACAGGCTACGGTCCCACCTGATGGGAAGCTGTTACCGTAGCCTATGGACGCTTGCCACACCAGGGGCGTCACTCACGCGTTGCCGACCCTGTAAAATCTCTCTCTATATCGAACAAAGAATAGTGATCAATAAGGAGGGGAAACGAGAGGTTTGTTGAAGCCACAGATGTTCATTGTGTTCGGGAGGTCACCGAGATAATTTCCGTTTGGACGAACTCAGATTGACTTTCTGAATAACTTACTAGTTTATGACATTTTTCGCCTATTTTGGAGGCAATCTATCTGGGTTGGCGGGACTGTTGGCTTATTTACGATACTGATTAAATTTCTCGGACATATCAACATCATCAGCTCATTTACGTCTCCGCCGAGCTCGAGCCTCCGCTAACAATGAGGGTTTAGGCACTTTAGGTCATAGTGCACCACGCGGGCCTAGTGCGGATTGGCGGACTTCACATACGTCCTGTATGTGAAGTCCGCCAATCCGCACTCTATGGCTTGTTAGACATAAAAGTATACTACACTAGCTGCCTCCCCGCGGTTTTACCCGCGTAGTTCCCGTTCCCGTGGGAATACAGGGATAAAATATAGCCTATGTTACTCGGGGATAATGTAGCTTTCCAAAGGTGAAAGAATTTTTGAAATCGGTCCAGTAGTTTCGGAGCCTATTCATTACAAACAAACAAACAAACAAACAAACAAACAAACAAACAAATCTTTCCTCTTTATAATATTAGTATAGATAATAAATAAATTCTTAGTACATATATACTGTACATAATTAAATCCTAATATCCATAGGTACCTACTAGGAAAATGACAAAAGACAATTAGCTGAATTAGCCTCGCGTTTGAATTTGAAACTTGTAATTTAACTGTATAATCACATTTAAAACAACTTTTAGTAAGCTTTTAAAAGTTTGCTTGGAATCGCATTAAGGTCGTACAAAGAGTCGTGTATCTGTCATTTATTTGACAGTTATAATGAAGAATTATTAACTGACATTAAAAAAGGAAGAAGTTCTTTGGTATCTTTATGTTTGCACTTATATAATACTAGCGGACCCGGCAGACTTCGTTCTGCCCACCAGCATCACCTACCGGGTCCAAATTGATGTATTATACATAAAAACCTTCCCCATGAAATACTCCGTAATATGGTGAAAACCGTATGACTGTTCAATAGTTTTTGTGTTCATCGCGTTCTGACAGACAGAGGCGGCGGGGACTTTGTTTTATATATATAGATAGGGTTACACTTCGGGTACGGAACCCCAAAATGTAGGCATTTTCGTAACAAACGCGTAATTGTGTCAAACGTTCATTTCTGGCTTGTTTACAAAAAACTTTTCCACTACAACAATGGAGCGAGCCCTCATATACACTAGACACAAAAAGTTAAGGATATAAAAAAATATTGAAATTTTTGGGTGATTTTCAACGAGTTGTAACTTCGCGGAAAATAATCGTACAGCAAAAAAAAGGAAACCAAATTGTAGCTACAAGTGTCTAATTTTTAGATATGGCCATGATTTTTTTGTATTATGTTTGAATCTGGAGAAATACAAAGAAAAGTACCGAGGAAAAAAAATTACAAATTTTCTGTCGTCTAAAAAAGGGCCTATGGGCTTCAAAAATGACTTTTTTATTGTTTTTATTAAATGTTCTGTTAGAAAATTTAATGCCCTTTAATTTGTTGTAGTTAAGAACCCTGTACAATGATTAATCACGAAATTATTGTCAATCAACAGAAAAAAGAACTTTTTAACTTTGTCAATCAATAACTCTGAGAATAATGATCGTAAAGAAAATCTAAGAAAGGTTTTAAAAAATACACAATATTCTCTATAAGAAAACGTGAACGGCTTTTGTCAAAAACATTTTCATTCACTCAAAAACTTTGACTGAAAAAAAGGCGAAAATTTGCATAATTAAGGATATTTAGATAACTTGCTATAACTTTGGATTAATTGGATGAATGAAGGATATCGTCGGTAATTTTTTAACCTTAAAGTGTCCTGAAAAATCCCTGAAAAACTCAAAGCGCTGCAATGCTTCTTACTTAGTGTCCCGAGGCTCTAAATTTATTGTTTTCGCTAAAAACACCATTATGAACGATGGTTCGATTTCAATCATTTTTTCAATGAAAACATTTTTTTTTCTCAATAATCTTTATTGCTTTGATGAAAATGATCAACTTTTTTTTCAAAATGTCGAATAGAAAAAAAAAACATTCGATGATCTGTCATCATGCGAGAGCGCTTACGAGCAGTGACCCAAAACAGAGGCAATACGCGTTACTGAATTGTGACCTGTATACGTGCAGACCCTTCAATAGCTACAGATGGACACACAGCCAGACGGACAGACAAACATACACACACACACAAAGTCAAGAAAAAAAAAAGAAAATAAAAAAAAAGTTTTTTTTTCTATCCAAAATTTTTTAATTAAACCGATCTTTTACATCAAAGCAATAAAGGTTATTGAGAAAAAAATAATGTTTTCTTTGAAAAAATTATTAAAATGCAACCATCATTTATAATCGTGATTTAAGCAAAAACAATAAATTTAAAGCCTCGGGTCTCTAAGAAAGAAGAATTGCAGCGCTTTGAATTTTTCAGGGATTTTCCGGGATACTTTAAGGTTAAAAAATTACCGACGATATCCTTCATTAATCCATTTTATCCCAAGTTATAGCAAGTTATCTAAATATCCTTAATTATGCAAATTTTCGCCTTTTTTTCAGTCAAAGTTTTTGAGTGAATGAAAATGTTTTCGACAAAAGCCGTTCACGTTTTCTTATAGAAAATATTGTGTACTTTTCAAAACCTTTCTTAGATTTTCTTTACGATCATTATCCTCAGAGTTATTGATCGTCAAAGTAAAAAAGTTCTATTTTCGGTTGATTGACAATAACTCCGTGGTAAATCATTGTACAGGCTTCTTAATTACAACAAATTAAAGGGCATTAAATATCCTAAATGAGGATGTGACAAAAACCATAAAAAAAACATTTTTGAAGCCCATAGGTCCTTTTTTAAACGACAGAAAATTTGTAAATTTTTTTCCTCGGTTCTTTTCTTTGTATTTCTCCAGATCCAAACATAATACAAAAAATTCATGGTCATATCTAAAAACTAGACACTTGTAGCTACAATTTGGTTTTCTTTTTTTTGCTGTACGATTATTTTCCGCGAAGTTACAACTCGTTGAAAATCACCCAAAAATTTCAATTTTTTTTTGATATCCCTAACTTTTTGTGTCTAGTGTATTTCCACATTCACCCCAAATCCTAACTAGATATCTGACTTGAATGCCAAATGACATCCCGGGAAGTTCGGAGGACAATAAAAAAATCACTCAGTCGCCTAAGTTCTGAACTAGCCTATTTAACATAGAAGTAATTCACTAGAGATGATGCTTCAAAAGTAAGTTAATTTGTATGAAATATCAAGTTTATGTTGAATTTTTTATTTATTTATTTTATTGGGTTATCAAATAAATAGGTACATACTAAACATATATTTAAGATTATTTATCTGTAAGAAAATTCTTGTAAGACTATTTAGAGTTTCATAAAATCAGTAGGTAATATTGATTTTGATAGAAAAGATTCTATAACTTCGACACTTGATTGTGTTATAGGTATATTATATTATACTAGCTACTGCGGGACGGTTTCGCCCGCGTTATTCTCCCTTCCGTAGAAATACAGGGATAACATAGCTGACACTCACAAATATCGTGAATTTCTATTGGTTAAAATATTTTAAAAATCGGTTCAGTTGATATATTTGGTGACGATATTGTCTCCCAAAATCCATCTTTATAATACCTATAATTGAACGTTTGTTGTATTAATTGATTTAAAGTACAGGGGCCGTATTATGATCTCTTATTTCCAGGCAGTTCACGCCGTGAATTGAATTGCCTGGCAAATTCGTATTATGAATACAAGTTCCAGCCAGTCAGAGGTCACGTGGTACACCAAGCCGACTTCTGCCCGGCTTTTCAAAAACTGGCTGGCGTTAGTCGTATTATGAGCGCTTATTTGACATTTATATTCCTAAGTTAGTTGTCAAAAAGTGACAGTGTAAACAATTCAGTTTAAGCGTTCTCTTTGTTGCCTAAACTGAATTGTTTTGTGATTATTTCGGTTTAAAATTAATAAAAATGTGATAATTATGTGTGAAGAATTAGAATTGTTCAAATTTCTGGAGAGCGACGACGAGGAGCCTAGAACTAGTCAAATGCATAAAAGAATGAAACTACGACAACAAAGCGATCCATTTTCAATCGAAGATCGTCAATTTATTAAAAATACCAACTTAGCAAGGACTTTGTGCACAATCTTTGTGAGGACCTTGTACCGTATATGTCTGTGCCTAAGAAATCAACGGTTTATCAGTGGAAACTAAGTTTCGTACATTTTTGTGTTTACTCTATAAAGTGTTATTAAGTCCCATTGTAGACTATTAATTATATAGTAATAATATTTTGTGCAACAGTTTAGCTATTTACACTGTGAAAATTAGGTTTAATAATAAAGTTTTGCTCTTGTATAATATCTAATTTCTTACAATAATCTGGAACAAAAACATATTCTAGATAAGTAATGCTGATATGGAGATAGTTTGTGTGGATGCTAGTTATGTAGGCGCTACCCATGACACATCTATTAAGGCGAATCATCCCCTAAAATTACACATGAAAAATCTTAATAGTAATGTGTCCTTAAGAGTCCACTGGGTATGTAGAAAAGAATATATTTCATGGATGTAAGTCAATTGAGAATATTTGAGAAAAGTACAAATCTGGTTATCCCCAAAGCAAATACATGATGACACCAATTACCAATGCTGCTCCAGATACCCAAAAAACATATTACACTGTAGTCCACGTTAAGACAAGGCCCTACTTAGTTTAAGTTTTTTATGAGTTCTCTTTATAGCTTTTTTATGTAAATGTAATGAAGTTTCTGTTAATTTTACACATTGTATCGTGTAACTGTTTTTGTCCCTAAATAAATAAATAAATAACACTCGACCATTATTTCTAACCCTTTACAGCACCTTGCCCTTGCACATTCATGGATGCTGTAGCACATGCCCACATCCGCCGTGAATAGTCTCGTGCTTGAGCGGTTTTGTTATATCCCATAGCTACTTATTTCCCTAAAGAAGTAAAGAAACTCCCACATTTTACTAACTGACTGCAAGTCGCCCGCCGACGACGATTTCCCTCTCCGGAGTATATAAATTAAATACCTAGTTTCATTTCTTTACATTCTTATTTAAATAACCGAACAATAGCACACAAACCACTTTCAAAAATACTTACGCCATAAGTCATACAATTATTTAATAAAAATAATATAATTCAAATGATGCGCAACGACATTACGAATGTCGGTCGAAAACTTAATATCGCAATAACAAAAAATTTATAGACGCATACCAAAATTATATAAATTTAAATATAAGAGATGAACGTATTATTAACTTTTATTAAATCTTTCTGAAAAATCGTTGTTTTAATTTAATTTTGTGTCCAGAAAATAAATATTTTGAGTTCTAAACGATATAAAATTAAAACCGTAACTTACCGGTAAAATATAAGTCAAGTTTCTAAACGTCGCTGTAAGCGAGGACAAGACGGCTATAGACAACGAATCCATTCAGAAGTCGGCCAGTTTTATGAACGTCATAATACGAAATATCGCCAGGCAGTTTAAGGCCGCGAACTGAATTGCCTGGAACTTGCCTGATTTTTTAAAAGTTCATAATACGACCCCAGGGGCCCTATTATCAACTCTTATTTCCAGGCAGTACACGCCGTGAATTGAATTGCCTGGCAAATTCGTATTATGAATACAAGTTCCAGCCAGTCAGAGGTCACGTGGTACACCAAGCCGACTTCTGCCCGGCTTTTCAAAAACTGGCTGGCGTTAGTCGTATTATGAGCGCTTATTTGACATTTATATTCCAAAGTTAGCTGTCAAAAAGTGACAATGTGAACAATTCAGTTTAAGCGTCCTCATTGTTGCCTAAACTGAATTGTTTTGTGATTATTTCGGTTTAAAATTAATAAAAATGTGATAATTATGTGTGAAGAATTAGAATTGTTCAAATTTCTGGAGAGCGACGACGAGGAGCCTAGAACTAGTCAAATGCATAAAAGAATGAAACTACGACAACAAAGCGATCCATTTTCAATCGAAGATCGTCAATTAATTAAAAATACCAACTTAGCAAGGACTTTGTGCACAATCTTTGTGAGGACCTTGTGCCGTATATGTCTGTGCCTAAGAAATCTACGGTTTATCAGTGGAAACTAAGTTTCGTACATTTTTGTGTTTACTCTATAAAGTGTTATTAAGTCCCATTGTAGACTATTAATTATATAGTAATAATATTTTGTGAAACAGTTTAGCTATTTACACTATGAAAATTAGGTTTAATAATAAAGTTTTGCTCTTGTATAATACCTAATTTCTTACAATAATCTGGAACAAAAACATATTCTAGATAAGTAATGCTGATATGGAGATAGTTTGTGTGGATGCTAGTTATGTAGGCGCTACCCATGACACATTTATTAAGGCGAATCATCCCCTAAAATTACACATGAAAAATCTTAATAGTAATGTGTCCTTAAGAGTCCACTGGGTATGTAGAAAAGAATATATTTCAAGGATGTAAGTCAATTGAGAATATTTGAGAAAAGTAAAAATCTGGTTATCCCCAAAGAAAATACATGATAACACCAATTACCAATGCTGCTCCAGATACCCAAAAAACATATTACACTGTAGTCCACGTTAAGACAAGGCCCTACTTAGTTTAAGTTTTTTATGAGTTATCTTTATAGCTTTTTTATTTAAGTAAATGTAATGAAGTTTCTGTTAATTTGACCATTATTTCTAACCCTTTACAGCATCCATGAATGTGCAAGGGCAAGCCTGGCACATTCATGGATGCTGTAGCACATGCCCACATCCGCCGTGAATAGTCTCGTGCTTGAGCGGTTTTGTTATATCCCATAGCTACTTATTTCCCTAAAGAAGTAAAGAAACTCCCACATTTTACTAACTGACTGCAAGTCGCCCGCCGACGACGATTTCCCTCTCCGGAGTTTCACTCTCCGGAGTAAATAAATTAAATACCTAGTTTCATTTCTTTACATTCTTATTTAAATAACCGAACAATAGCACACAAACCACTTTCAAAAATACTTACGCCAGAAGTCATACAATTATTTAATAAAAATAATATAATTCAAATGATGCGCAACGACATTACGAATGTCGGTCGAAAACTTAATATCGCAATAACAAAAAATTTATAGACGCATAACAAAATTATATAAATTTAAATATAAGAGATGAACGTATTATTAACTTTTATTAAATCTTTCTAAAAAATCGTTGTTTTAATTAATTTTGTGTACAGAAAATAAATATTTTGAGTTTCAAACGATATAAAATAAAAACCGTAACTTACCGATAAAAATATTAGTCAAGTTTCTAAACGTCGCTGTAAGCGAGGACAAGACGGCCATAGACAACGAATCCATTCAGAAGTCGGCCAGTTTTATGAACGTCATAATACGAAATATCGCCAGGCAGTTTAAGGCCGCGAACTGAATTGCCTGGAACTTGCCTGACTTTTTAAAAGTTCATAATACGACCCCAGTAGGTTAATATATCTTGAAAGTATCAATTAAGTAGGTAGAAGGACAGAAGTCTCTAGTATTTTAAGTTTCCATGAATTTTTGTAGTCTTCGTGTCCAACTCAATAGAATCGATTTTCATAGATACTAGACTATGCAAAGACATAGCTTAGCCAATAGCCAATATAGTTCGTTCACAAAGGAATGTAAGAGCTAAAGAGTGAATGAAAAGTGAACCGATCTGCAGATTAAATTCTTTGTGGGGCAGCTTTAACCTTTTTTATTAGAGTGACTTGATTGGACACAAATTCTGAACTAAAGTATCTTTTTTATCTTTCCAATATCTTAAAGCGCGATTTTTTATCATTGAAATTCTTTCCTTAAGGGTGAGATGGCTAATCACTTCCATATAGATGACACTAGTGGTTTCACCCCCGTTCCCGGGGGATATTTAATTTTCCCCGGCTAAAAAGTAGCCACTGTGTTATTCCAGAACATATTCAAACTTTGTGGCTAATACCATACCGTACCCTTCAGCCGTTCTGTCGTGAAAGAGTAACAAACATACATCCAAACATTCTGACTGGCTTTCGCATTTATAATATTACTAGTGGACCAGGCAGACTTCGTTCTGCCCACCAGCGCCACCTACCGGGTCCAAGTATATGTAAGCTATCCTATCTCTCAAGTTGGATCGAACTGCACATGGTGTGCGAATTTTATTATAATCGGTTAAGTGGTTTATGAGTCCATTGAGGACAAACATTGTGACACGAGATTTATATATATTAAGATTTGAATAGCTGAAAGCCATAACTTCTCACATTTAAAATGTGTATTTTTTTTCTACCCCTAAGGTGGCAAACAGGCATACGGTCCCACCTGATGACAAGCGGTTACCGAGCCTATGGACGCTTGTAACACATGGGACGTCACTCATGCGTTGCCGACCCTGTGAAAATTTCTTCACTCCCTTCTTAAAGAGTAGTTACTGAGTTTATTGCTGGCTCTTCTCAGTAAAAATAACTTTCAGAACCGAGAATTATTAGTGACTATTCATAAGTGCTTGTAAAGGCCTATTTGAATAAAAATATTTAGATTTTTTGTGATTTTGAGAACCCCATGCTCCACTGGGAAGACCATATTATTTGTATATCAATAATTTATAATTACGTTAAATATTTTGTTGTTTTTTCTGACAGTACAAACAAAGATTTCGATTTAAAAGCTCAGATGTCCCAAATTGATTTCCATGTCAACTTACCTTATAGATTTTATGGTTAGATAGCACCATATAGGTGTTAAGGTCACCATTATTTATTTCGTCCGTGTAAAATGTCGAAATAGACTTTTATGGAATAAAACCTGAATACCCAGGTTCTGAATGAAACCGTAAAGCGTGTATGAACTTATAAAATTAAGTGATATATTTATTAATCAAAATAAGCCTTTACGGACACTTATGTTAAGCCTATGGATTCATTTATTAATGCTATTTTTAATATCGTATTCTAAATATTATTTATAGACACTTATGACAATTCTTTTATAAATAAACTAATTTCCCTGCGCGGTTTCACTAGCGCAGTTCCCGCTCCTCAAGGAATACGGGTATTACATAAAATGTAGCCTATGTCACTCACAAATAACGTGGCTTTCTGTTGATAACAGAATTTTTAAATTGTTTCTATTGCTTTAAACATTACCTCACAAACTTTACCTCTCTATAACATTAGAATAGATACATAGAAAAAAAAAATTCGCATTTAGGAGCTTCAATTGAAAAATTTTTGCATTTCGGTACAAACTGTCCTTTAAGGTCACAGAGCGGGAGATACTGATTTTAATTATCTCGGACGAGATTGTCCGTTGCGTCCGGCCCGGACGTTTTTAATGAATGTGTCATCTTGTCTGTTACAATGAATTTAATTTGAATTTTAATGTTTATTTTATCAGTATTTTTAAGGTGTCATTTTTATGCATGTTTGATTAAATGAGGAGTGATGGAATTCTGTATAATCTTTGAGTATGATATCTTAATATAAGTACTTCATGATCGATGTATACTTATAAGCAATTGCCCCGCGGTTTCGCTTATGTTTCGTAAATGAAACTTGTTTTTATATCGTTACAATAATACTATATATGCGAAAGTAACTAAGTCTTTGATGAAATTCGCTACAGAGATAGAATAGAGCTTAGGAAAGTTGAAGGTCCCGAGAACGCGGGTGTAACTGCAAGGTGGAAGTTCCTTTATAATATATATATGTATAAGTATATAGATATTTCTATTTAAATGTATATATTTATCTAATTAATTAAGGCTCAAGCTTAACTAATTCAAGAACATGACTACACACAACAGTTTAAAAAAAACAACGTACCAACACAAAAAAGACATAAACAAACGGTTCCCAAAGCTCAAAAGCATCATCACAATAAAACCTTATTTGTCAACAAACCGTTAGGCCTCAATTAAAAAATAAAATCGCATCACATCGCGGATACGAACGGCTATCAAAGCGGCTATCATCTGTTTCACCAAAAAAAAAGGTTTTCCCCATAAAACTGAGCTTTCGGCAAACTCACAAATTATTTGTGTTCCGCCCGCGACCCGGATAAATAATTCATCTGATTGCGTATCGCGAGGGACGATGTTACAACGAGATGGATGAAGTGTTGTGAATTATCATGAATTATGATTCAAACATATCTAGGTATTTTAAGTTGTTATTTACCATCGGCTGTCCTTTCATACAATTACTTGTTGATCGAATATTTTGGTACTATTGTGAAAGTTTTGTGAGACACTTTTCTCTTACTGTTTATACTTAAATTTTTTTGATTGTGTGAATTTAATTATTTTGCCCTTTTTGGGCTAAATATATAGAGTATATTTAGCCTATAGAGTATAGAATATGGTATTGGGACACCATCACGGGTTTATAGAAAAAAAAGGTTGACAGCGAAGAGCCAATGACTTTTATTATTATCGTTGGATCATATCGTTTCATTCTCGTCCCCCAAACAAACCGCAGATAGAACAAAAATAACCAAAAGTCCATTCGTTCGGATAAACATTCGCTTAATCCGAGCAAGGAGAGTGAAACATCGCGACATTCGCCATCGCTTATGTGGGTCACCATTTTGATAAATGGCTTATTTCCACCATAAATACAATAAATATGAAAATATCAGTTACTAATGGCTTGATCGTTTTAATGGCTTAGTTAGGTACGAGATAGAGGCTGGTTGATGATTGATGAAAATAGTTTGGTACAAAAAATAAAGGGAAGAAAATACACTGGTTTTCCACTACTTCCTGAGATTAGCGCGTTCAACCCAACAAACAAACGAACAAGCAAACAAACTTACGAACAATCAAACAAACAAACACTTCAGCTTTATAATATTAGTATAGATAAACAATGCAAAAACGGGCAAGTGACACTAACGAAGTTGCGCGGGTCAACTACTTAGTTTAATATAAAGTCGAATTAATTCTACTATGTTTGGTGTACCTACCGCCTCCAATTTATTCAAACTTATGACTTATTCAAAATTAATTCATTTCCAAAAAATATCTTACGCACGACCGCCTACCGATATCCAAATTGAATAAAAACCCAATCTTCAGCCAACATGTCTAACAGATAAGATTGATCTGGGTTCGATTCTTTAACAAACTTACCCGGGTATAATAGCGGTTCATTAGACGTAGTAGCTCCCGGGATACCGTTGAAATAAAAGTTTTTGCGTAACTTCGTGTCTTAGTCCGGGTTACTCCGGATGGTTTGAATTATTGGTTTAGCCTATTTTCTCGATATAAAATCTTCTAATATATAAAATTCTCGTGTCGCGGTGTTTGTGATTAAACTCCTCCGATACCGCTTTACCGATTCTCATGAAATTTTGTGTGCATATTGCGTAGGTCTGAGAATCGGGCAACATCTATTTTTCATACCCCTGTGATCACGGGAACGGGAACTACGCGGGTGAAACCGCGGGGCGGCAGCTAGTATAACTATAATAAACTAAGAATGAGGGTCAGATACAGAACTCTAATCCTAATATACTCTAATACTATATTTTAAATGCGAAAGTAACTCTGCCTGTCCCTCTATGTCGCTTTCACGCTAAAGCTACTTAACCGATTTAAATGATGTTTGGTACACAGATAGTGTAGAGTCGGAGAAAAGACATTTGATACTTTTTATCCCGGGAAAATGGAAGATCTCTCGGGTATTTAATAAAATATGGACTAAACTAATAAAATTGTAATAGGGATATATGCTACAATAATTCTATGTCTATGGTTAATTGTCTACTTAGTTTTTCATAACGTGAGTGATTCTAAACCAACAATAGTCATAGCACAAAAACAGCTGGTATCTTAAATGAAAATAAATTATCACTAAAACTTATCGAATTTCTATATAACTCGAAGCTTTTTGAGCTTTTTAATGCTCAACTTTCATCATATATCATCGACAGCGGTGTTATTATAAAAGTTAAAGCCGCGAAGTTATAAATTACAATGCGAATATAAACGTGACAATATTGAATTTTAAAAGCTCGTCGAGTTTTTATATCGTTTCACTAGTGACTTACCCCGGCTTTGTACGGAAAGCCTATATTATTTATATCTACATATCCTACTAGGTAATATTATTTATTATATAAGTGAAATTTTGGGAGAAGATATGGATAGATGTTTGTTACTATTTCACACTAAAACTACGGAACGGATTTGGATGTAATTTGGAATACATATAGTTTATAGTAGGAATTAACACATATACTACTTTTGCGATACCTCGGGAACGCAAGTGAAACCACAGGGAACCAATAGTACATCATATAAAACCTACATAACACAGGCTCTGCTCAGTTTACCCGCAACTCCGGCAACGGCGAGAAGGACACGGGGAGGTTTTAGTCCGTGCAAGCCGGACATAACCCGTCGCTGTGCCCTCAGCGACGGGTATGCGAAGGCATTTCCTCCTCGACACAAAAAAAAGGCTCTGTTTAGTTTAAAACTGCATTCGCTCAGTGTAAAAAATGTCCCCAAGTTATTTATTTATTAGCCGACAAATTATTTCATATAATAGCAGCAAAAAACCAAAGTGAGTAATTCTCATTCAATTTGAAACTCGAAGTTTCGCTTCCAGTTTCAATAATATTCTCGTTTTCATGGAATTTCTTGAAGAAATGAATCATATTGGATCCTGCGGCGTAATATAGGGCGATTTGGCTCAGCTGTCCGCTAGTAATATCTAGCTAGACCGAACTGTATATCTAGATTCTTAGATAGACTATCGGTCAAGTATTAGATTTATTTACTTACTAGAGAACAGGGTTAATTTCGCTTTTGGAAATGTGTGAAGAGAGAAGGTATGTCGCAATATGGCCATTTTACTGGACTTTCACACTTTAGGTACTAAACATCTTGCTTCCATCATCATCATCAACAGCTCATATACGTCTCCACCGAGGAGCTCGAGCCTCCCCTAACATCGAGGGGGTTTAGGCCATAGTCCACCACGCGGGCCTAGTGCGGATTGGCGGACTTAACATGCCTTTAATTGGGACATCTCAGGCATGCAGGTTTCCTCACGATGTTTTCCTTCACCGAAAGCCAGTGGTGTGAATCCGTACGTAAGTTTTTATATACTCAGAGGTACGGGCCAGGGATTTGAACCGGCACCCTCATGATCGTGAGTCGGTGCGTTCCCAACTGAGCCACCACGGACATCTTGCTTAACCTACATTTTTTCCTATTAGAAAGATTCGTATCAAGTTTTGTAACGGATTAAAAAAGCTAAAGTATAACGAACAAGTGACAATGTGTAATTTCAAAACTTAATTCTAACTCTATAGTAAAAACTGAAATCCCTTCAGCTGTTCTGGCGTGAACGAGTTATAAGATTATTACAACTGCATTTATAGGTAGTATTCACAACACAGGATATGTGACTGCTTTTGAATGAATGATTGAATGAAATGAAGATGCATCTATTGTATCTGTGCACATATTTTGAGCAAAGGAAGGGAGAAACTACTTCTGCTGTGAAGTAGGTAGTAGATCACTAGTAGTTACTTGGGCGGTTAAAGGTTAAATAAGACTTAATAACTTCATGTCTGAAGGTCGGCAACATAATGAGACTAAACAACAAATCAGTTGTATTCTCCAAAAGTACTCATAAAATTCTATTAAGTACCTACAAATTTTTTGTACGTGCATGTTCTAAATATAACCAAATTAATTCCGCAGCAAAACAACAATTATACCATTCCCTACGCTGACATTTCAACTGAGTTTCCTGTAACCACAAAATTTTCCATTTTCAGTACCAAAAATATACCGCAGAACATTTATATACAAGTGAGCATCTAGTGCAGGCTTATTCTATGTCGGCGAGGTAACACAACATGGCGGGACATCCGACCTTTCACGTGATAGTATAGTAAACGAAAGAGACAGAGCATAGAAGCATATCGTCGACCTAGTCCCATTTTTATGTAACGAATAAAACCTCTCTGAAAACTGAAAACTAGCCGTTCATCACACTAGTTAGCTCCGCGGACAGATTTATGGAGCTTTTGGGACAAATAATGAAATTAGTGATGTTTTTTTCCAATGGAAATGATCTTTGATGTTCTTCTAGTAGGACTTTGGGTTAGATTTATTGTTCAGAATGTATGTGATTTATACGTGACTCATTAGCATGGCTGTTATTAGTATGGGTACACATTTATGTCGGATTGGGTAGAGACCACGTAATAAATGTTGCTTGTGAGATGATGGTGATTTAGTTAGTTGTATATTCTTATTTCTACTTATTACTTATCTTTATCCGTTTTTGTTTACGCTTCAAGTCTACAGTTCATAAGTTGTTAGGAAGCTTGATTTAACAAAAAAAATATATAAATGCAAAAAATGCTTCTATATCATATATGATTCTTGACAAAGAAATCATATAGCTTTAACGTCATAATTAATGTTTATATTTAGATTCAAATAGGCCTGTACAAGAACTTATGAGTAGTCATTCTATTGCTCGGTTCAGGGATTGCTATTGCTGAGAAGAGCCGACTGTATACTCAGCAATTACTTATCTTCAGGCTTTTGCTTTTAAGTTCATGCACACAGAATATCAATTAGTTTAGAATAGGTATGAAATTTAAGAGCCAAACCAATCTTACGAAGCTTTTTTAAAAATAGTAATATACAAAAATAAATAGAAATCGGAGAATATTCACCAAATAAAGATCAAATTTGTTCGGAGTAAAGTTCGGGGCGGTTCATTTGATATGCTATTAAAGTCTGTGCTACACTGGTGGAGCTGCGATTTATGAAGATATAAATACTTTTATACAGAAAAAAAAGGATATAATTAAGATTGTCTACTAAAATAAGGATATATCTGATATAATCGAAGATCAGGATAAATATAGATAGATAGACAAATAGAACAAAATCTCCGTCAATAATACTTTTTATGAAGAGACATATTGGCTTCTTTTAAAATTTTCAAAGCCAAAAGCTATAGGTAGGTATATTAAGTTTAAACAGTTCACTATATAAAAGTCAGTAATGAGCGCTAGTAAAACCACTGAGCTATTACCTAATAATTACCTTCAAATGAAATGAACCATTTTTATTATTGACAGAATAAAAAAAAATCCAGTCCAGTTTTTTTATTCATTAATAAGTTTAGTAACCAGTTTATTTTCTAAACAGTTCAATAGTAAAATTATATGAAGTATAAGGTAGTTTGTGAGAGAAATATATGATTTATTTAATATTATTTTGTAGAAATATAAATAAACAGCAGTTAATTAGCTAACATGACACAAAATATAGCTCTACCTCCTCACTGGTTGACAAGGCCGTCGGGTCAAGGGCCCGGCCGAGATCAGATGCCATCCATCATCACAAGCGACAGACGACTAAAAGGTTCAGTATCAAACGACGAGGGATATGGTATCGCTATTACATTTACTTATACACTACTGTTAAACGCGCCATTGAAAATTCAACTCTATTCATTCAAACTAGGCCCCTGGAATGGTTGTAGTATAAGTATTTAAATAACTTTATTTAAAAAAGTGAGAAAAAAAACTATTACAAAGTGATTTGTGATGGATTTTTATTATTTACTAAAAATTTTTACACACGACAAAATAGTATAAAATAAAATCGCTTTCCTCTCCTCTCCTCTCTCCTATTTGTTTATCTGGTTATCACTATCAGATTTATGTTTCTCTACTTATTTCTTAACCACGCAACGGTTTTCATACACGATATAATATGTAACATACATAATTTTGATACGATTTTCACTAATAGAAATAACGATAAACGAGAAAGGTTTGTGTATACAATTTATACATAATGGTGACGGCTGAAGTGTGACGGTGTTTTGTTAACCCTGTCCAAAGCCGGGGCATTACACTAGTAAGAGATATTAACTATATCATAGTTATGATTATTGGCAGCTTTTATCCACTTTTACGTTCAACAAATTCTTCACCCAAATAACAAAGACAATTTCTATACTAAGATATTTATCCAAAATACCTTATAGGTAATATCATAATTTTGTATCTAGGCATAGTTTTGTTTTCCACGCTATTTTTCAGACAAAAAGGTTAAATAAGGAATTCAGTTCAGCTAGCTGATTTTAAAAAACAAAAAGAGTTTAATCATACAGCTTTAATGCTCTGTCTCTTTTATACACTATGCGTTCACGCGAGACAACCTATATGACTCGATCACTATATCGTCATAAGATTTACTGAATTCCACCCTTGTTTATGTTCCTTGTAGAAAGAGTAATGTTATTTAGTAAATATTTGTGAATATTTTTAACTGGTTTTAATTATATTTCCATTTGACCGATGTGTTGTGTGCTCCAGTTACTGAAAATCGGTTATCTGTTTAGTATCACTGATTTATTGAGAGTATAGAAACCTAAATGGAAATCAGAACTGGGTTCTTCGTATATGCTCAGTGGAAATGTAATGCACGTGAAACTTTATCTTACTTCTCACGAATATTCATTTTTCTCGTATTACAGACGTCTTTCATTAGTACATATTGTATGTGAGAGTAAAACATGCTTTAATTTTTTTATCTTCATTATACATAACTAGCGTCCGCTGTGTGGTTTCACCCGTTCCCGTAGAAATGATAATGTAGCTTTCCATTAGCGAAATAATTATTCATATCGATCCAGCTGCGGAGGCTATATTAAATAATATATAATACAAAAATTGTAGACAAGTGAGATGGTACTTCTATACCTACAAATTAGATTTCTATAACATTTTATTAGAAATCTCTCGTCATTTGACGTGTGGATTATATGATAAATAAATTGATGGGTCCTAGTTTAGGGCAACACAGATTTATTTATATTTGTATTTCTGTGAATTTTGATATTAATCTGTGTTATTTGATTTAGTCCACAGTTGCTTTGATGTTGGAATCATAACAAGTAATTGACGTGCTGGCACGCCTCCCTTCCTGGAGCTTTAAAGCTCTTAGTTCTATTAATGTTATCTTAAAGTGGTATACAATACACTTCCATTGATAAAAAGCTAAAACATATAGTCTTTTTTTATTTGGCAAAGGTGTGCCCGTGTGCTGTAAAATATTATTAGCTTAGCTTCCGCCCCGCGGTTTCACCTGTTCTTGTAGGAATACAGGGATAATAAGGCCCATGTTATTCCCCGATAATGTAGCTTTCCAGTGGTAAAAGAATTATTCAAATCGGTAGATACAGTAGTTTCGGAGCCTATCCTTTACATAGAAACAAAAATATATGTTATAAAATTATAAAAAAGGATTTTATGTGGTTTACAGATTATTAACAGACATCTTGGCATTATAATGGAACCATAGAATGTCTATCTACACTTATATTATAAAGAGGATTTGTATTTTTGTGTGTAGGTATGTTTGTAATTAATAAAGTCAAAAACTACTGTGCCGATTTCAAAACTTCTTTCACCATTGGAAAGCTTCATTATCAGAGAGTAACATAGACTATATTTTATCCCTGTATTCCCACAGGAATGGGAACTACGAGGGTGGAACCGCGCGGAGGCAGCTAGTATATAATATAATACAAGAACAAGCGTACAGAACTGATATGGACGATTGCCAAGAGAATGTTCCTTACTCGATCCCGCTGAAATGTGCTTTTGATTAACCATAAATACTATTATAGAGGTTTTGTGTCTTTTCTATGGAATTGTCTATGCTTATGTTAAAAGTAACTATGTAGGTACTACAAAAAACAGTGTAATTTTTTACTTGTCACAGCAAAAATAGTCATCCGAATGAAGAGACGAAGAAAGTATTATTTTAAGGAAATATACAACGTTGTTATAATTGCTCGCTTTATAAACTATTTCATACGATTTATAAAAAAAATATTGTAAGTGATTTTCCTGTATTTAGATAGACATTTTTGGTAAATGGTATTGAATTATACCTATTTTTTATGTTTTGTTTATTATGTATGTATAAAACACTATCTTTAATATCGGATGTTATTATAATATTGTTGTTAATATTAACCTTAATATTGTTGGTAACATATTGATAAAATACTGTACGAAATATTTTTAGATGATTTATAAGAGCTTTTGAAAGCTTATTTTAATGACCAATTTGAGTTGAGAGTGCTTGTGATCGTATTTGAATGAATAAATAAATATTTCTTATTTATTTTCATCTATCCACGTAGACTGACTTCCTGAATAGTAACTAATTAGTAAGTATCTATACTAATATATTAAGCTGAAGACTTTGTTTGTTTACTTGAACGCGTTTATCTCAGGAACTAATGGTGCGATTTGATAAATTCTTTCAGTGTTAGGTAGCCCATTTATCGAGGAAGGCTATGTATCATTACGCTACATTCAACGAGAGCGGAGCTTTAATGAAAAATGTTGTCTACAATATATATATATCAGACATCTACTCTTTGAAAAACCATAGACAAAGCTATTATTATTATTATTACGAGCCTGTAGTGTCCCACTCCAGGGCAAAAGCCTCCCCATCTTGCCTCCAGTCCTCTCGGTTTAGAGCTATAAATTCGAGAAAAACTATCTGCTCTGTTCCAATTTTATTTGGTCAATATTATCCTGACTTTTCGACCTGAAAATCACATTTTTATGTCATTGATCTCCTACTGTTTACGTAAACAGGTAGGTATACAGGTAGCTCACCTCTTCTTTATTGGGTTTTGCATACAACGGAACAAGATTTGTAGATTTAGGCCTACATCTTGTGTACTATTCATTTGAATATGTTTACAGGAACCCTTTGGTAAAACGGAACTACTTGAACGTGTGTAAGAAAGTATATAGGTATAATCCTATTAATATTATAAATGCGAAAGTTTGGATGTATGTATGATGTCTCAGTGGAGACGTAAATGAGCTGATAATAATGATTCAACTGTTGCTCTTCCTAAAAAATACGTACACCAGATTTTCGGATATGATAAAAATACAGTGTTTTTGTCTCTAAATATTTTTTTTTATTAATTCGTATATTTCTATTTTGTTTTACTTATACATATACCCATTGACTCATGTATGTCATAGCATAATAAGAATTGATATCATTTACATTAAAAAATAATTTTACAATAATAGAAAAAATAGAGGCATTTTTTATTATCTACCTTTTTTCGTTTTATTCGAATAATTGAGGTAATGGAAACATACAGGTGAAACCGCATGGTAGATGCTAGCTTCAGATCCTACCTTCGCAACCTTTACATGAAGGTGACACCCATTTCACGGGATCAAGGTTGTGTCAACAGAACATGTATTGAAGAATGGGCCGAGGGGTTATTATGTAAATAAAATATATAACTTTGAATTTCATTCTCCAAATATACCTGCTAATTATAATAAACTAGTGGCTCCCCACAGTTTTACCCGCGTTCCCGGGGATCTTCGATTTTCCCGGAATAAAAAGTAGCCTATGTTCTTTCTCAGGCTCTAGACTATTTGTGTATCAATTTTATTTAAATCGGTTCAGTAGTTTTAGCGAGAATGCAAGACAGACGGAGTTGATTTCGCATTTATAATATTAGTATAGATAGCCGTGGTGGCTCAGTGGGGAACGCACCGACACACGATCATGAGGGTCAACGTTCAAACTCCGGCCCGTACCTCTGAGTTTACAAACTTTAAAAAATAAATCTTGGATGTACCTATATAATAGGATAGGAATATATATATAGAATAAATTTGGCACAGAGTTCGAATATGTTCTGGATTTACAGATAGGCTACTATTAATTCCGAGAAAATTGAAGATCCCTGGGAACGCGGTAGAAACCGCGGGGACCCACTAGTAAGCATATGTAGAAGGAGGTTCTACCTTCGATTTTCTATTTTGAAGTCTGTCTAATACGAAATTAGTGTAATATCGATACGTAATAGCCCCGTTCATATTTGTCTACATTCATCTCGAATATCGTTTCAAGTTGTTTGTCCAGTGTCGGACATGTTTGGTATCTATTGAAGTGGTTTTAAAAAGAGATTGCAAACAAGATGGAATATACTTATTTTCGATTTAAAACAAATATATAAAGCTGAAGAGTTTGTTTGTTTCAGGAACTACTACTAAACTAAACTACATAAAAAAAAATGAGAAACTTATTTTATTATTTTCATTTCAGAAAATAAATTCCATTATGTTAGTTTACAATACCTTAAAACTATGTTAGTAAAATAAATAACACAAGCTATACAATAATTAGGATAAGCAGTTATCCTCTCTTAAAATCTGAGTTTATTGCCGGCTCTTCTCTGTAAAAAACAACTTTCAGAACCGAGCATTAATAGTGACTATTCATAAGTGCTTGATTGAGGCCTATTTGAATAAAAAAGATTTTGATTTTGATTGATTTTGATAATTGAAAGTCAGAAAATGTTAAACGTTTAAATTTGTCATCACTGCGGTATCCTGCATTCCCAGATCTTCAATTTTCCCAGAGTAAAAGTAACCTATGTGCAGCAGAACATATTCTTATTCTGTGGCTAATTCCATTCAGATTCCTTCAACTGGTTTTATAAAAATCCGTCCATCCATCTATCATTATTATATTACTAAGGTTTATCTATCTTGTGAAGGAAAGTTTTGTCAGTGACATGAAATTATGCGAATCTATTAATTGGAATGGTTTTAGGGTTCCGCATCAAAATGGTATTAATGACCCTTATTTAAAACTTTGATTATTCAAATGTGACATCTCACACGAATATGTTCTAGATTATCAGAGGATATTTTTTATTCTGGGTTAATTAAAGATCTGGGAGGAACGCGAGAAAAACCGCGAGCTCATAAGTAACAGTGGTTTGTTACCTTCGATACAAGATTAATTTTATAATAATAATGCTCACAATTCATGAATCTATCAATCAATGACTTAAGAAGACTTGCTCACGTTTATTTTTAAGATCACTTTCTTTTACACTGTATTTTATCATAAGATATGCAATTAATAACTTGAGTAGCTTTAGTACATTTACTTCATGAATATAATTATTCGTAATATGGGGAGTTAAAAACAAAACAATAAGGTTTTTTCTTGTAGAGCCGTGTAATTTACAGGAACAATAATATTTTATTTAAATGTTTAATAGTTTATAAGGCAGTAAAAGGCTTAAAGTAAACCGTATTGCATACAAATTAAAGTTCAGTATGACGGAACCCTTGGTGCGCGTCTCAAACTAATGTCATTATTAATAATTTGTTTGTCTGTCACCAGTTCTTTTATGTTGCTATATTATTAGTGAAGCTTCCGCTACGTTTCCGAGTGATCTATAAATCCCATTGCCTTCTCCATGTCATGGCCTATATCAATGGCGGATTTCATCACGATTTATTGTGACGATGATGTGTTAAATGACAAACACTTGCATAATATAATTCTTATATTGATTATAATACCTAATTAGCTAATTTTATTACGTCGCAGAACATAGGTACTGAGTTGGAATTGAAGCTACGACCTTGGGCAGGTATCTAACCACCATACCAATCGATATACCTATTCTTTTTTTACCTTTAATATCGTAAGTACAACAAATTATATAAACAAAGAAACAAATGCCACACACACACATACATAAAAAACGCATAATTTACTTAGACGCGTTATTCACACATAGAGCATAATGTCATATGATTTGTCAAGAAACGACCATAGATCTTTTATAATATAGACAGCGTTGTAGCCTATATAATTTAAAACGTGGTGGCTCACGATCATGTCATCCCGTGACATCTGAGTTAAAAAAAAAACTTAGGCACGGATTCTAGCACTGGTTTTCAGTCAAGGAAAACATCGTGAGAAAACCTGCATGCCCGAGGTGTCAAAATTAAAGGCATGTGAAGTCATTATTTTAATATAACCATTGGAATACATTATGAATGTGCTAATTTCTGAAATACAATTTCTGAAATTCTTGCTAAGTAACCAGCAGCAGGTTCATTGTAAAACTATTCTAGAGTAGTATGCAAATTATATAAATCAAGGCTTTTAAATTCATGTCGTTATGTATAATTATACACACATATCTACAATACATTACATCGTTATTACATGAAGGTACATGATAAATTCAGCTTCAATTCTGCTACTGAAATCACACTTAAATTTATGGTTCTTTTAACATCAGCAACGCTACATCAATATTTTTTTAGATCTATGTCACAATGTTATTCAAGCTCGCGCAGTGTTAGGGTAGCTTATTTCACCTTTTTCCTGTTTCTGTGAGTTTACCCTTATTTGTCATGAGGGTAAATCTGTCTCAGCTCTTGTCTTTTGGTATTACAATGCTAGTTTCGTAGATGTTACTGTGTGTTACTTTAGTCTGATTGTAGTTAGGTTTGTTATGAAATCTGCGTTTCAAGATAAAGTATAACTGTGGTTTCAGAGGATCTTCCTACCGTGGGCATTCAGGTTGTGGAATGAGCTCCCCGCCATGATGTTTCCAATGGAGTACAGCATGGGGTTCTTCAAGAAGGGAGTGAAGAGATTTATACTGCGTCGGCAACGCGTGAGTGACGTCCCCTGGTGTTGCAAGCGTTCATAGGGTACGGTAACCGCTTCCCGGTTGGTCCATATGTTTGTTTGCCACCTTCTGGATAAAAAAAAAACTAATTTAACATAATTATTAGCTTTGTAGGCATTTTATCCCAGTATTCCAACGGGAATGGGTGAAACCTAGGGGCGAAAGTTAGTATAGTATACTTTGTCAGTGCGACTGCAGCTTTGTAAAATGCAGTCAAAGGGTGCCGACAGTCGCCACGCACGGCGCTTACATCAAAGCCAGACCGTTGTTCTGGGAACACGTCCTAAACGGCAGCTGGTCTAGTTCGACCTAGATACACGAATATTGTTGTTCACGACATTAGTTCTGGTATCTATAATATATTTTACAGTCTACACTCATATTATAAATAGAAAAAAATGTATGTGTTTTTATAATGAATAAACTCTAAAACTAACGTGCGGGTTTCAAAAATTCTTTCACCATTGAAAAGCTGCATTATCAGGGAGTGATATAAGCTATATTTTATTTCAATATTCCTACGGGAACGGGAACTATGCGGGTAAAACCACGCGGTGAAAGCTAGTCACTTATATAAGCAGCGATGGCAATGTAGAAGAGCATTGTATAAAGTTTAATATTGATACAAAAAGTACCTAGGTTTTATAGCTAATCATGACTCATCTAATATTATAAATGCGAAAGTAACTCTGTCTGTCTCGCTTTAACGCTAAAACTACTGATCCGATTTAAATGAAATTTGGTACACAGATATTCTCGAGCCTGAAAATGGACATAGGGTACTTTTTATCCTGGTATAATGAAATATCTCTCGTGTAGCCGGGTACCCGAGAGGTACCTACTCGGGTGAAACCGCGGGGAGTGACTAGTCGCTTATATTCTACTTATAAATTACCCATATATAGGTATATACCCTCCCAGATTTATTTCTAAAATATTATTTTCTAGTTACTAGATTGGCGATAAATGTTAAAATTGCGAGAATCCCAACATAATTATTGAAGGTAAGTATATACGTACATAGAAATCCCATATAATATCTGGTTCTCGTTACTAACTCCTATAGAATCCGTTTCTAAGTACCAACGGGACCATTTCAGTGGAGTTCTTGGAACTTTGTAATACGCGTCGTTTTCCTGCCACAATTAAATGCTGTCTTCCTGTGCTATTAAATAAAGGTAGAATTAATGTCGATTGAGTTCCTATCTTTCGTCTCGTTCGTTTATTATGCGATCGGGTGAGAAGTCCGCTGTTGTAAACCGATCGTCGACGAAATTTGTATTAGAGTAGGAGCGTCGGTGATGTCGCCGGTACATTGGTTTTATTGTAACTGAAAATATCATCAAACGTTAATAATACATCGTGCGAATGATATTTTTAGATGTGGATTTTCAATGGCCGTTTATAAAGATATCTGGAAAAAAATTTAGACATTTAACAGTAACAAAGTAATTTATACATGAACAAACATATCTACGTATCCTCAAACAACTCTCCTTTTTGCCTAAGTCCTCCTTTTTGCTTATAATATACTCCTAGTTCATTGCCGATTATTTTCAATTGCTAGCTTTTATTTTTACTACTATGGTACTGAAGCATAAGAAAACAAGTAGGTAATATTACCTGATGGTAAGCGGTAACCGCAGCTAATACAGCTTAGACTTCCCATACCAGTGCTCTCTAACTAGCACCAACTCTCTGTCCCTGCAGCCCTGCCCAAATACAGACATTGTCTCTTCCAAATCTCTGTATTTTTTTAGATTCTTTTTCAAAAACTCAAAAACAAAATGGCCGAAATGAAACAGCCATTAACTCACAAACAAGTGCGGTTACCTTAAAACTGTAACACAAAGTTTAATTTGTAGACGAAAAGGCGGCAGGTGGTCTAGACCTGTCTAGGTCCTAAAATACACCTAAAGGGCGTTACTGGGCTGACAGCCAGGTGGGAGACACAATGAGGGTACGATAACGAGCACAATTCAGACACGATTTACATCGCTTATAATAATAGGCTACATGATTTATAATCTGTGAAAGCGTCTCTGATAATTAGTGTAGGTATGTAGGTACTCAGCTGTTTTAGCATCCATGATTGATTTATAAAACGGGATGATGCGCGCATGGGCTATTATCTGTATCTATACTAATATATAAAGCTGATGAGTTTGTTTGGATGTTTGGTTGGTTGAAAACGCTAATCTCAGGAACTATTAGTCCAATTTGAACATTCTTTCAGTGCTATGACTAATAGTAGAGGCACATAAAAAATGTTACAAAAACGGGGAAGTGACGTTAACGAAGTTACGCGGCTCTTCAAGATATTAATTATTTTGGACTAACCTCGACGATTCAATCAAGTTCTGATCAATGTCACGGGAAGGCATTTGTTTTAGCATTCTCGGGATAAAATATAGCTAATGTGTTATACTATAACGTATTCCAACCCCGTCTCAGATCATCATCTAGATCAGCCATACTCAACCTTTTTTTATAGGGGCCACAAACACGTTTCAGTCATGGTGTCGAGGGCCACAAAAGACTTCACTCGTTTTGATACCAAAAGAATATGTAGAACTTGTAAATCCAGTTTGTTTCCTTATTTTTTACTCGTATCTAAATATATTATTTCATTGACAAACGGACGGCCTTGCGACAATTCTTTGTAATACAATAACATTAAAAACACGAGTCATCGAGGAAAAATATCTTGAATATTTATAATAACTACTCATATTGGTTCAAAGAATATCTTATGTTTTTATTGAGAAGTGATCAATAAGGAAAAGTGATCAAAATTTATACACATAAAGGTGATAATCCGTTATCAGAGAGAAATCTAAATTGTAGAAAGCATACTAAATGGAGCAGAAAGTGAGTAAAGAAGCGACAAGGAAAGAAAATAACTCTGATACTGTGGTTCGAAGACTGTAGAGCTTTCGGTAAAGGAAAGCTTCGAAGAAACTAAAGCTTAGTTAGACTTTTAGCTATAAGTTATCTTTAGATATCATTATACTCATCATAACTAAATAAATAAAACTATGTGTTACTATATCAACTGTTTTTTTTATTTTACTTTACTACATTATCGGTATATCACGACCGGTATTTAAAATAATTTCATTATCATCTCAAATATTATAAAAAGAAGAGCGGCAACATTTATTTTTTGACAGTTAAAAATATTGGCAACACCGACCATTCATAAAAACGCAAAAACGAACCACCAAAGATATATGAGATGATTAAAATAACCTTTACATTATAATACCGTCACAAAGTCACTGTTTGTGACAAAAATCGACCATAAATACGATTTAATCGTGCATTTGGATAATGTGTTTTTTCTCTTTTTCTCATAATAAAATAATAAGACACGTAATAAATGATGAAATGGTAGTTAGTAAGGTAATTCTTGGTATTATTTATGATGCTTACAGTGAAACCAGTGACAATTTATGTGGTAATATTCCTTATATTTGTCTATGGAGTTTATAGCTCCTGGTATATGATCGTAGAGCAATTAAATATGGCCTAAGTAATATTATAAAAAAATACCTTGCTAATTTCTCAGTAATAGTCCCATTTTCGAAACTGGTCGAGTTTTGGTTATAATATCATGAATCTTTATTCTAATACATATCGAAGTACCTACCTACCTTTTTTTTTTTTTTTTTTATACCACTAGGGTGGCAAACAGGCATACGGTCCCACCTGATGGGAAGCGGTTACCGTAGCCTATGGACGCTTGCAACACCAGCGTTGCCGACCCTATAAAAAAGGGAGCAACTGTATAGGCAGTGAAAGGGACAAAGCGCAATGCACTTCTCGTCGAAGGGTCAAACAGGCAGCACTTCTGCACACCCCTACGACGCTACTCCATCCTTGGTCCCCCCACTGCCGCTACAGGGTCTCCTCATGGAGCTCTAGCTACCTTACTCACCGCAGGAACACAACACTACATGTATTTGGCTGCGGTCTTCTGTAAGGTGGAGTTACTACCTACTTCTACTACCTACTTAGTTTATCATTATTTCAAAAGATGCTGGATCCTACTTACCATTAGGACTGTATATCAGCTTTAATAAATATTATAATATTGTTAAGTTTAATTGTATTTTTCACAATTTACATAATAAATGTATTAGGTATCTTTTTACATACGTAAAATAATTCGTATGAAAATATTGATATAACGTACTCTGTGAAGTTTATTTTTGCACGTAAAGCAACAGAATCCCTCAATGGGATACGCTCATTCATATTTCCGTCGCATATAACACTATGACACCCGACTATCTCAATTTTGCTGTATATTTTGTACATTCAATATTGATATGGCACTCCCATTCACGAAACACTTTGTTATTCAAGACTAGACGCCATTTTGGTTTCAGTTTCGTTTCCAAAAAAAACAACAAATAATTTGATTTATTTATCGTTCTCAAAACTACTTAATACAACTGACATTTAATACGTTATGTTTTAATGAAATTTCGTGTCACCATAGGACTAAGAATTCAACATTTTTTAATAAAGAGTTGCTTTTTTGACTCATGTCAGATTATTCTCGGAATTTTCACTACTTATGGTAATTTGTCTGTGAAAACGTTTTTTTTGTAATAGACTAGAAGGTGTTAGCCTCAGATGGCTTTTACACCGTTGCGCGGACTGTTTCGGTGAGCGCAAAAGGCTCTCTGTGAAAACGAAAACTTGTAAATTCTGAACAAAATTATATTTCTCAGTTACAATTGAGAAAAATATAGATAAAAAAATCTCCGTAAGGCAGGATGGTAAAATATTGATACTAAATTGTAAACAGATTTTATTTAATAAACATTTTTCCCTATCTGTAACGCACCGTGGGAACTGAACATTTCCTGAAGTCACGATAAAAGCTATACCTAAGGTCGACATCGTCATTCATTCAGTTGAACGATGAATGAGTCATGTTTGTGAACTGAATGACTTTATGCGTGACCTATTTTACACGTAGAATTTCAAGGACACACGACTTCTGCTTACTAATAATATATTTACTAGTTCCTACGTACTAAAGCTACATAAATCTCCCATTTTTTGCGCACAGTAAAAAAAGGTAGGGAAGTTTTTTAGTTACTAGCTTTCCTCCCACGGTTTCATTCGCGTTCCTGAATTTTTTTTTTCCTGCAGAATCCTATGTACTATTTCAGAATATATTTCCACTCCGTGCCAAATGTCATACAGATTCTTTTAGCTGTTCTTTTGAGGTACAAACATACATCTATCATTTATAATATTAGTAGGATTTGAATAAAAAAAAAACATAATTTTATAGAACGTCATTGCTGAAGTCAATTACACGTCTACCAAACGTGTATTTGTAGTAGTTTCTTTTTTAAGTAATTACAAAAGATAAAACAAATTATAATTATGAATAGTCGTCGTTCTCAGCCTACGCTAGTCTACTGCTGGACGTAAGCCTTTCCTAATTATGTATAGATAAATATGTATTATATAGATATAGTAAAATGAATAACATATTATAATATAGTAAAATGTAAGTAAATGATAAATATGTTATATGTAAATTTTCACCACATAATTAGTTTTTTTAAAGATTCTCTATAAAAACAATGCCAAGAATATAATACTCTCGTTAAATATCTTAAGTGCGATTCAGGTTTCAATATATAAATGTCATTTGTGACATGTTGGCACAGCGCCATCTAGTTCTTGTGGCTCGCAACTATAACAACGGTTTTGATGTTTTATTAGCTAAGTTAAGGAAATCATAAAGCGTCTACTAGAAGTATTTTTCCGTTGATAATCAAACTTAATCATAAAGAAATCTGGAACTTAGATACATTTATTCTTGGCCATTTAACTTTCACTTACTGGACGCTAGTTTTTAGGTCGACCATTAGCGTTGCTTTGAAGATTTATTAATATAGCTTATGAAACTGTGTTATGTATTAGAACGCTGAAAATATCTATAGTTATACCTAAATGTCTCCTATTGCTATTTTTTCAGAATCTATACTAATATTATAAGAGGAATGATTAGATATTTTTGTTATGAATACACTCCGAAACTACTAGACCGATTTGAATTTTCACCAATTGAAAGCTACGTTATTCGTGAGTGTCATGGGCTATATTTTACTCCTGTGCCCCTACCGGAACGGGAACTATGCGCGTGAAACCGCGGGGCAGAAGCTAGACACAGATAAAGCGATAAAAATTCTAACTATGTAGATACATGGTAATAAAAATCAAAATTGACGGCAATGAACTGATTTTTGATTATTAAAAATATTAAATATGTATGATTATACTGCTTTCATACTGATAGTATCAAACATCTGACTTTTATTAGTTTATATTATAATTTGTTGTGATCTTTTCTTTATCAATAATTCAACATTATGATTGTGGAAAGCATCATGCATGAGGTAACCAGCACATATTATTATTGAAACTTCTCTTCTTTAAAGTTGGTTACTATTTGCAATAGAAAATGTAATGGAATATTTTTAATACAAGAAATTTTATAGGTAAGTTATATATAAGAAGCGTTTCATGATTGAAATACATCCGAATCCATTCAGTAGTTTTCGCGTGAAAAGGTAACAAACATGTATTCATACATACATTCTTACAAACGTTCGCATTTATATGAAACTAGCCGCCGTCGCGCGGTTTTACCCGCGTAGTTCCTGTTCCCATAGGAATACGGGAATGAAATATAGCCAATGTTTTTTTATGAACAACGTAGCTTTCTATTAGTGAATGAATTGTAAAAATCGTTCCGGTGGTTTCGGAGCCTATTTGTTACAAACAAACAAATCTTTCCTCTTTATAATATTAGTATAGTCCACATTAAAATCCTTTGCGTAGTTTAAACGATCTAAGCGTACTGACAACGAAGCGACTTTGTTTTTACTATATACCTAAAGTTGAAAGAAGAGTATTTTTCTCGCGTTACAACAAAAATAAATATGTCAAAAAAAACTTAACGATTATTTTTGAATGAACGCCAAAGAATGCGTTGATTAAATTATTATTTCAGTTCGCATCACTTTAGTGCGCAATTGAGCTAGATTTCAGCGCATTGAAAACAAACTTTATACGCAACTAGCTGCCTCCGCGCGGTTTTACCCGCGTAGTTCCCGTGGGAATACAGGGATAAAGTATAGCCTTTGTTACTCGTGGATAATGTAGCTTTCGAATGGTGAAAGAACTTTTAAAGACGGTCCAGTAGTTTTTGAGCCTATTTATTACAACCAAACAACAAGATTCACCTCTTTATAATATTATTATAGTGTACTATTGACTAGTTGACCCGCGCAACTTCGTTAGCGTCACTTGCCCGTTTTTGCAACAGTTTTGATTGTTGCGTTGTAGCGTATGCGTAGCGCAGTTTTGGTTGTAGCGTAATGATTTATACATTAAAACCTTTCTTAAGAATCACTCTATCTATTAAAAAAAACCGCATCAAAATCCGTTGCGTAGTTTTAAAGATCTAAGCAACATAGGGACAGACAGACGGCGAATAGCGACTTTGTTTTATACTATGTAGTGATGAAACAATGGGAGTGAGAGCGGATGTCTTTATGATGTGTAGCTGTCGGTACGTTTTCATTGATCACTTTTTTTATTCTAAGAATGTATGGTTTTAGGTCAGGGTAATGTTGTTTTTGCAAACAAAAGCTGAAACTAATGTTAATTTAACTAATTACTGTATTACTGCAAAAGTTTCTAAAAATGTATGGATGTATAGATCGATGTTTGTTACTCTTTCACGCCAGAACAGCTGAAGGTATCGTGATGAAATGTGGCATAGAGTGAAGTAAAAACGGGTTTTGTTAAAAAAAAATAATATAAAAAAATTATAAAAAAAAAGATATTGCTAGTTATATTATATAGGTTAACAAGCTGCCTCCTCGTGGTTTCACCCGCATAGTCCCTATTTCCGTAAGATACGGGGATGAAATGTAGCCTATGTTACTCCCAGATAATGTAGCTTTCCAATGGTGAAAGAATCATTGAAATCGGCACAGTAGTTTCTGAGTTTATTCATATACACAAAAATACAAATTTTTCCTCTTATAATTCTAGGGTAGAAGTAGCCTTTACAAACTAGAAAACTCTACCAATGGTAGTTCCCGTTTACATTTTACTACCACAACTGGAATGGCGGACGTCATAAAAAATGATTTATGAATGGCGGAGATCATGGGTGCCGCTTACTCTCATGTTTGTTATGATATTTTTAGGGTTCCTTTGGCAAATGGCAAAAAAGAACCCTTATGGATTCGTCATGTCTATCTGTCCGTATGTCACAGATACTTTTTTCCGAAATTATAAGAACTATACTATTGAAACTTGGTAAGCATTAAGATTTTTCGAAGAGTCCGACTAGCACTTGGCTTTTGTTTTTGTTTTGTTTTTTGTTTTTGATGTTTGACGTTTGTGTATTCATTCTCACTTTGTGTTTTCATCGATACAGTTGGTAACATGTTACTTTACGAGCTGATTATTACAAAATAGCCGTAGAATTGTTGTTTTAGAAAACATAAGACGAGGGCCAGGATGTTTCTCCAACAGAAATAGACAACAAAAATAATCGAATTTTTTCTTTAAAACTGATAATTTTTTTCACTAAATATTTAAAACCTTTACATGTTTTGATAGGAATAGAAAGTAATACAAATTATTATAATGCATTTAATTTAGTCCTTAAATTCTAAATTTTTTTCTTATATTATTTTTTTCTTGTTTTTCTGTAGGTATTTAGTACACTTATGTATTACTTACTAAGTACTCATTAATACACATACTTATGACTTAACTCTCTAATTTAGTTTTAAAATAAAATCATGTTGATAAATCAAATACATAAATAGTAAAATAAAACTAATATAATAACGATGTTTTTGCCTTGAAAATAACCTAATTGCTAAATAGCTTTCGTCTAGTATTTTTGGTTGGATGTTTGATAGTGATATATCGTCGCAGACACAAACATTACATGATTGATTGGATATATGATTAATTAGGTATGTTTAACATAATAATAACCATTTATGTTTTGACAGCCCGGTTGGCTTTGTGGTTAGTGACCCTGACTTTCTGCGGGTCGTGGGTTCGAATCCCACCCAGGACAAACATTTGTATGCCTGAATATGTCTGTTGGTCCTGTGTCTGGATGTAAATATCTATAATATGTATGTATTTAAAAGTATTATATGTAGTATATCACCTATGTAGTTACCATAACACAAGCTTCATTTGAAGCTTACTTTGGAATCAGATTGGCCGTGTGTGAAAAATTTCCTAGGATATTTATTTACTTTATTTTCCCAGAATATTTATTTATGTACTTATTAAGCAATAGATATTTGTGGTATGCAGGTCAATCTATACTAATATTATAAGAAGAAAGATTCGTTTGTTTGTAACGAATATGCTCCGAAACTACCAAACCGATCTGCACAATTCTTTCACAAATAGAAAGCTACGTTATTCATAAATAACATGGGCTATATTTCATCCCCGTATCCATACAGGAACGGGAACTGCGCGGGGAAAACCGCGCGACAGCGGCTAGATTTAATAAATTCCCTTATGAACAAGTATTCTATTTTATTGTACTTAAAAAACCTTTTGTAAAGATTTGTTTGTTACTTGTGACTGTAGCAAACAAACTATTGGTAAACTAAAGTATTTTTGCTTAGTTAAAAAAATGAGGTAGGAAAATTATTTCCGTTTCGACTTATTCTTGCCTTAGTTAGATACATTTCGAAACAAACTCAATAACAACTCGCATTATGTCTCGAAATAAAATGAAAACTGAATAAGTAGATAGATAAACTTATATTCGTCTACCACAGACAGTTTTAATAATATATACTTACCTATGTATAAGAAAAATCTAGTTTTTTTTTCAGAGTCGTCTTGTTTTTGGTACCTACTGTAACTTTTCGTCAGGACTTCCTTTTTGCCATAAAATAGTCCTGAGTTCTGAAGATTTTTTTTACTGAAATAATTCCAGTCGATTTAATTTTCTAAACACAAAAATTTTATTAAATTATCAATTACTGTAGGATTGAAGAAACTTTAACATAGACAAAAAAAATCTAACTCGTCTATGCTAATTTTATTACTCTTCTAAAATCACGACAGCCATCTTGCAACGCTTTTAATTATATCGAATAAAAGTGGCGTTTGTTATCTGTAAAAACAAATGGCAGATGTGATTTATAGAATAGTCACGGAATGAAATTTAAAAATAAATGATTATTATGACAAGTGTAACAACATTATAAAGCGCTTCAGTATAGCAAGCACATATATTTTTTTTTAGAATCCACGTCATCACGTACGTGTGTTCAAATTATGAATGTTCATTATTCGAATGGCGGCTTTCCCGCCCTCGCAGACGCGTGATCGAAATGAAAAGTCCGTGGGTGCGAAAATTTTCACCACGGACCGTTCGTCAGTTGTCGCGCGAACTGCGCTCTGTGCGGACGTGTGTGTTATAGAGAGATCTCGCAAAGTTTCCCGCGAAAGTTCGTACACGTAAAAAAGTGGAATTATAAAATAATTTTACGATTGTAGAAATAAGTGTTAACGATAATTGTCGTTTGTGTTTAATGTGCTTCTTCTAAGTGCTCATCGTGGCCGAATATCTGATGTCCGTAAGTATTTCATAGAATCTATGAATGTGTTTTTAATTTTGTTTTTTCTTGACGCTAATTGATATTTCGGTCGTCAAAATAGGTTATTGGAATGATATATAATTATTTTGTTTTGAGATTCTCATTTATTTAGTTTGTCGGCGACTTTATTTTGGTTTTTCTATATTCTTTAGAGTTATAATTATTAGGTATCTACCTATATTTACTGACTTCATTTAGCGCAAAACTTGTGATCTTTTTATAAAGTGTCTAATATTTTAAGGTAAATATTTTTGATATCCTATACCTACCTATTACTTTTATATTTTATTTATTACAAGTTAAGGTAATTAAAAATTGTTATTCAAACAAGCCTTTTTGAATAGTTAGAGACTAAAATTCGGTTCGGAAGGTTGATTAGTTTTTTTTAATGAAACGACAGCTCTTGTTTTTTTTCGACGGGATAGAATAGGGTATTGACCATGATTAAAAAATAAACTTCTTTTGAGTCAAGCATTTAGACAATACTATTGACATATTATTATACCTACACAGGAATTAGAATGCTCTTTCATTATTTTGGGTAATTATACGAATAAATTAACAAAATCAATGTAATGACTTTGATTGATTTGCGTGATGGATGTAATTTATATTTGACATAATTTTACCATAAATAAACAGATATATAATATTTTAAAGGTATTAAGCGAAAACTTTAAAATTTTTGTTAAATAAAACTAAACATTTTTTTATGTTTGTTTTATTTATTAAATTAAAATGAATGGCTTTAAATACACTATCAAATCAAAATTAACAAAATCATTATAAAAATCTTTGTTCAGAGTTTGTCCAGTAAATTAATAATTTCAACTTTACCTATTTCTGCGTAAGTACAACTTTGTTACTGTACTAGTTTCCGTGCCGCGGTTTTACCCACGTTCCCGAAAATTTTAACTTTCCTGGTATAAAAAGTAGCTTAAGTAGCCTATGTACTCTTGCAAAGCATAGGTACTCTAATACTGCCACATTTCATCTAAGACCCTTCAGCCGGTATAGCGTGAAAGAGTAACAAACATCCTTACAAGTTTTTTCAATAACACTATTTTATATAGAGGAAAAAATTGTATGGTTGTAGCGAATAATAATAGGGATCAATCTATAATTGATAGCATGCTACACAATTTCCAAGTGATGTACAATATGCTATTTTTCTATCCAGGGACATTAAAAAAGCCCATTAAAAACCCTGGGAACTTGGGTGAAACAGTATCACAGCCGTTAGTTTATTATGTACTAGCTGCCTCCGCGCGGTTTTACCCGCGTAGTTCCCGTTCCTGTGGGAATACAGGGATAAAATATAACCCTATATTACTCAGTGATAATGTAGCTTTCTAATGAAAAAAAGAATTATAAAAATCGGTCCAGTACTTTTTAAGTTTTTTTGTTACATACAAAAATACAAATCTTTCCTCTTTATAATATTAGTGTAGAAGTAGGATCATATAAGACTTAGCAATGAAATATCTCTGGTTTGGTATTACTAATATGTCCAATGTCTTAAATAGGCCTTAATTTAACACCACGAAGTCCTAAGTAGACATATTAAATAACCGCTCCGCCGTCTTCAAAACAATAATCCCACAAATTAATATTCTTAAGAAATATGGGTCAAAGTATTCTAAACGTCAAAAAGTCAGTAAAGGGAGCTTTAAAGCTTCTCGGACTAAAGTTGTGGCCAAAATGGAAGGTCCACATCACGAGGGACAGATAGGGATTCCAAATGTCAAGTCTGTTCTCATTTCCATAGAAACTTCATTCGATTTGAGATGTTTAATTTGGCCGGATTATATTTGGTTTAAAGAACACTAGTTATGGAAACTTTTTTTTCTATTAATTATTTTATTTGAGTTCGACCTATATATATATAAGAATGATGAGGAGGAAAAACATTATCGACTTTGACTTTAGCTATTTAATAGTAGGTACTATTTCCTCACGTATATGATTTTTATTTAGGTATTTAGAAGTACGAGTAATTTAATGAGTTGATGTTATCAATTAAAATATTGTAGTTAATGTTGACTTTTGTATTTTAAGGAAATTAACGAAAAAAATAGCCATTCCTTTAGGCTATTTGTAGGCATTGTTTTTTATAAATTTATTACTTAACTAAATGGATTAAGATACATTTTTTTTATAAATCACTTGTAGCTCTTATACTATACTGTAGGTCTTATACTATATTAAATATTATTTGCTATATATTTCCATAATATATGGAATAGTAAAGTTACACGGTAAACAAACAAACATATATATTATATCTAACTGTCCAATTTAATTGGAAAACCTCCAAATACCAGCGTTTCAAAACATTCATAATTAAATTAGATTTTTTATTGTTGTGACAAGACAATTTACGGAGATTTTTCCTCTACATTGCAAATAAATTTAAAGCGATATTATTTACGTTATTCAATAGAATCACATCATTAGTCAACGAAACACCATAATAACAATAAATTACATCCATACTAGTGGCTCCCCGCGGTTTCATCCGCGTACCCGTGAGATCTTCCATTTTCCCAGGATAAAAAGTAGCGTATGTCCTTTCTTAGGCTGTAGAACATCTGTGTACCAAATTTTATATAAATCGGTATAATAGTAACGTGATAGCGAGTCAGACAAACAGACAGACGAGAGTTACTTTCGCATTTATAATATTACTAGCTGCCTCCGCGCGGTTTCACCCGCGTAGTTCCCGTTTCCGTGGGAATACAGGGATAAAATATAGCCCATGTTACTCAATGATAATGTAGCTATCTAATGAAAAAATAATTATTAAAATCGGTCCAGTACTTTTTGAGTTTATTCGTTACATACAAAAATACAAATCTTTCCTCTTCATAATATTAGTGTAGATAAAATAGCATACATTCAACAGTTCATTCAAATTTAAACTAACACTTCATTCAAATAAGGTTTAATTAGATTTACAACCAATAAATCGTGTAAATTATCTAAATCCATGTTTTTTTTATTCTCAAATGTTTCGAAGTGTCATAACGGTGTTGCTACTCTATAAAATGTGACCCCTCGTTTGTCTTCATTAAGATATCCCGAAACAAATGTTCTATAATGCGTTTTCTGTAGTATTGCCATGTTATTTTATTTTCTAGGACAAACTTTGTTTCTTTATGTACCTATTTTGGTAAATATCTATATAAGTATGTATTTAAAAGTAGTATGTAGTATATCAGCTATCTGGCTACCATATTACAAGCTCTGCTTAGTTTGGAATTAGATTGGCCGTGTGAGAAAAAATGTCACAGGATATTTATTTATTTATGTACCTATTTGGTTATAACGTTTTGTAGTTTTGTTCATGACATGAATAATTTTATTACCTACAATAAAGGTGTTTGAAAAGCTATACTAAAAATTGTATTCCAAGTAAAGGCTTTTTACAAGTGACCATAAACTAAAGGAGGTGTTAATTTAACCATTGTTTATGATACAATAAGTATCTATCGTTACTTTTTACGGTTAAATTAACAAGGTGGGGTTACCTACAAAATGAGGTTTCTCAAACCCTTGATAATGTAATTGAAATTTAGTGAGCTCCAAATAAGCAACACGAAACTTCACTTTGTTTTCTAAGTTCATTTTACATTGGTAGCTAGTTGAAAATTATATCCACTGTAGGTATTATTATTTTATATTGTACTAGCTGCCTCCGCGCGGTTTTACCCGCGTAGTTCCCGCTCCCGTGGGAATACAGGGATAAAATGTAGCCTATGTTACTCAGTGATAATGTAGCTTTTTAATGAAAAAAGAATTATTAAGATCGGTCCAGTACTTTTTAAGTTAATTCGTTACATACAAAAATATAAATCTTTCCTCTTTATAATATTAGTTATACTAGTTGACCCGCGCAACTTCGTTAGCATTGCCCGTTTTTGCAACATTTTTGATTGATGCTCCGCTCTTATTCGTAAGTAAGCGTAACGCCTATAGCCTATAGCCTTTCTCGATAAATGGGCTATCTAACATTGAAATAATTTTTCAAGTCTGACCAGTAGTCCCTGAGATTAGAGCGTCCAAACAAACAAACTCTTCAGTTTTATATATTAGTATAAATATTGCGTTTGGCCTCCTATTAGTCGAGAGCTGGAAGCGTACCAATCAGAAAGCTAAACGGAATTTGACTGTTTCACAGTTCAAGAGTTAAGACTCTCGCGAGATTTAAAGGTCATTAGTCTATTTAAGTTACTAACTATGATTGACTTACGAATTATCCAAACTACAGTCTTATTTAATTACTAATTTTGCTATATTCTTCAGATTTTCTGTACTAATTTTGAGATCACATACGTCTCTGCAGAAATATGAGCCTCCCCTAACGACGAGGGAATTAAGCCATAGGCTAATAAGGACATAAGGCAGATGGCTATAGGCTATAGGCTATATTATCATCACGCTACGACTAATAGGACCAATAAGTAATGTTTCTAAAGGTTTGTTACAGAAACTGAGTTAAAGTTAGCGTTAGCTCAAAGTAACTATTCCACGTGGACGAAGTCGCGGGCAGAAGCTAGTATATCTATAAAACAAGGATATAGTCTCGCAACATTATACAGTGAAATGATATGGAAAATTTGTAAAAGTTACGTACTGTAAAATATGAATTTGTAACTTGTCACGATGCAAGCGCTCCCTAATCTTGTTCTTCCGGTTTTCACGAACACTCTTTTCCGTTTCTCATTTGTGAAGTTGATACTTGTAACGATGTCGCAAAAACAATCATTTGTATGACAGTTGACAGTTTACAAATTTTGTCATAATTTTTACTAGACTTTAATAGTAAACTAATATTCTGGGTCTGTTTTCTAACACGGCCAATCTGATTCTGAACTAAGCAGAGCTTGTGATATGTAATCAGATAGATATTGTTTACATCCACTGAATAAAAAAATTATTGCCATTCAATTCTACTATAGTCGGATTAATAATTCGAGTCAGAAAAATGACAAGTGCAACTGTCACTGATACAAAAAAGGGTGACCCGCTACAATAGTGATGTTCGGCAGTTTTGTTCTTTCAGTATCCGATACATAAATCTAGTCGAAAATCCCAAAATTTCATTTTTTTTAAACTAAATTTGAATTTAATTGAAACCAAAATTAAATAAATAAAATCGAATAAATGTTATTAATTTAATTAACCTAACATAGGCTAATCATCCAATTCATGTTTAATTAAAAGAAAATTAATAAATGTACGAATAAATATAATTTATTTGTCCAGTACCTACCCGTACAAATAGTCGCTTCCAAAACAAAATGGGGTCCATAGCGTGACAAGTGATGACTATAGTTCTTCCAATAGCCAAAAACAAATAATATACATAAGAGTATTTTAGGTAATATTTAATTACCTACCGTGTATGTCTTCTGTTTTATTACCATAAATTACATATTTTTATTTATATAAAGGCAATCTGACATTGAATAAAAAAAAGGAACTCTAGTCGAGTTTCCTTTGTCCTTTAAGCCGACTTTTAGTTATAAAAATTCGAATCTACCACAACACTATTTATTCGGGACTAAAAACCTGCAACACTGGAAATGTCATTTCTCTGCCTACAATGAATAATCTGAGTATATATATATCTTTGTTTAATTTACTGTGCCACTCAAGTGCTATTTGAAAAATAACTTAACTCTATAACGGCTTGAAGGACCAAATTTCATTACACTTTTCAAACCTTATAGTTGCTCAAAGCTAAACTTAAAATCCCATCTCCATATTTTAATAAACACTTACATCATTTCCCACAACTGCTAATTGGATTTGTAAACTGAGATAGAAGAGGTAATTGGGAATATTATTTTTCACAAAAATAGGCCTCGACAAAGGAAGGGTAATCTCAACATCGCCCAAGAATTTAGCAATCTAGAAAGTGTCCGACGTAAAATGTACAAACTTCAGAGTTGGGCGGACAGACGACTGACCCAAAAACACGTCCCAGATCTGAGCAAGTCGCTAAACAACACTAGTTTTATTACAAAGAAAGGAACAGTAGGCGTCCAATTTCGTATTTGTTGAAAAACATGGCGAAAATTCATATTTTTTCTTAAGTGTCCGAATATTTTGTAAGTATTTAATTGTAAAATTTTATTTCTATAGATTTTCCTTGTTCATATAGTAAAGACATTATTATCTTACTTCTATGTTTTTTTAATTTCCGAACGCAGATTATAGAAGGTTTACATATTGAAATTGAAAATCCGACGCATTTTCTACCACTTGTTTTATCAAATTAAAGTCAAACCGATAAATAAAAATAAGTTCATGTCCCACATTTAAGAATCACCCTCTAGTACTCATATTTGGTACGAAAGTTAAAGAAGATTAGCTTTCAGAAGTGTTATGTCTGTGATAATGGTAAGTTTCCTTTGAATGAGTTTTTTATTTATACCCTCAGTTATTGCTGTGTTGACGAAACTACCAATTGGGATAATCTATGGTTAACTTAAGAATTTGTGATGTTTTTTTGGATCTATTTTTGGGAAATATACATGTTTTAAGTCTTAACATACGAGTATATTAGAGTGCCTTCAGAAAAGTATAATAAGTAATTATGTACTTATAGGTACGTCATATATTTACGTAAAAAAAACATTATAATTTTTTAATATCTATATTGTTTGTAATTTGCGAAATTATTTCATACATAATTAATTACGATTTTTTTTGTATTCATTACACAATTCACACATTGCCTGGCATTAATTAAGAATGATATAAAAGCGATACTTTTTAATCTTTTTCCTTATATAAATGGTGGTCACCCTAAAGCCGGATGGTGTGGCAACACCGGTGCACTGTGGACAATAAATCTCGTCAATTGAACACAAAATTGATACTAATCGTTTGAACGGGAATGGTTCCTTGTAACATTACATTGTACTTACTGTGGGAATGTAAGTCTGTAGGTATATAAACTAATATTATAAATTAAATTATGCCTGTTTGTTTGTTACGTTTTGAATCAAGTCTTTAAGCCAAAATGTTTTTTTATATATAGAAATAGATATAGAAACCTTAGAGTTAGAGATTCATGAACATGAGTTCATAATAATTATACTACACAAGCGAATTGGAGGTAACTACAGCTAACTAGTTATACTATATCTGTCTTTCCATACTATAACACTAGCTGCCTCCCCGCGGTTTTACCCGCGTAGTTCCCGTTCCCGTGGGAATACAGGGATAAAATATAGCCTATGTTACTCGGGGATAATGTAGCTTTCCAAAGGTGAAAGAATTTTTGAAATCGGTCCAGTAGTTTCGGAGCCTATTCATTACAAACAAACAAACAAACAAACAAACAAATCTTTCCTCTTTATAATATTAGTATAGACTACCAATTTTTCGTTTTTTTAAATCGATTTATATTTGGAATGATGTTGCCCAATTTTAGATGAATAATATTGGTATTTCATAGACGTTTTAAGTTTTATAAATGGATCACTTAAATGACATTTATTATGTTTGTTCTACTCAATAAATATTAAATTAATATTTTCTAGTATCCGACTCATAAACAGTGAAGCGGAAGTAAAACAGTGCTTAAGGTAAAGTTCGTTAGGACTTGATAATCTCTAAGGAGTGAATGTAATTTGTAAGTGTGGGTTGCCAGCACAAGTTCCGAACTTAATCCCAACTTAGACATGGAAAATATTTCAAGTAAGTACCCACTTGTGTTGCGACGCTCGAAATAATGAAATTAGCATAATACTTGGAAAACAACTGGATAATAGTAGTTGTCTGCGAAATATTAAAAGCTGTAGGTTAATTTTAAACTTGACATTTCCATGAACAATATTTTTTTACTTGTTGTTTGTTTTGGATAGAGGAGCTAGCTGTCAAGCCAATGACCGTGGGTTCGCGCATCCGGGAAAACCAATTTTAAACATATTTATTTGTCGTTATTTAAATGTATCAGCAATGGTTAACAATACTTCGTGCTCTGTTCAGTTTAGAAAGTTTTTGCAGTGCATTGGCAGTGTGTAAATAATATTTATTTTACTATGCTTGGACTTAAGACACAGATAACCACAAAGCTTAGAAAGGAAAGAGTTTCATTTATTCTTTTGTCAATTTATTCAAACTTATTAATGTCTGGAGCTGTTAAAAACTAGTCCTGTTCGCTCAAAACACTAACTACCAATGTCTTTAAAGCTTTTATGAAATACTTTTGAAAGATAGTCAAAATCCTAAAATACACTTAACAGAGAGTCCCAAGACATAAATAGGAAGTGTTTAAATATTCTACTCTATAAAACATTGCCCACTGCGGCCCTTTACCTTCATGTTTACAAGTTACAGCTTTTTCCTGATTAAATATTTGTTAGTACACACACACATTTAGTTACTGATTTATTTTTTACTGTATTTGTCGACTATGTATTGCTAACACTAAGAAATGGATGAAATGAGTCCACGGGGACTATGACGTTGTCAGACTCGTGTTTTGTTCTGAGTTATCCCTGGAGATTTCGAATCTCCGCTGATAAATGATAAGGCTGATATTCTACGCACCTTTAATGTTATTATATTTAACTAACTGCCTTCGCGCGCGTAGTTCCCGTTCCCGTGGGAATACAGGGATAAAATATAGCCTATGTTACTCCAATATAATGTAGGGTTATAATGGTGAAAGAATTTTTGAAATCGGCCCAGTAGTCTTTGAGTTTTATTATTACACACACACATTTTTTTTTTTTATAATATTTGTGTGGATTTGGTCACACTATATTTTGCTTACCAGTTATTGGAATACTTATATTTATTTCTATAATAAATGCAAATTGTTCTGACAATTTATTCGAAATATAAACTGTCGACATTTATATGTCTGTAAGAATACGGGGATAAAATTTACCCCATGTTAGTCTCTGATAATGTAGCTTTTTATTGGTGAAGGAATTATTCACATCGGTCAACTAGTTCGAACCTCAATTTTTTTCTCTTTATATAATATCAGTGTCCACTTAACACATTATACGCTGTTTTTCGTCGAAATAAAGAAATAAACGGGGCAATATAAATAAATCGTTCGTTCCACTTATGTAGTCCTTAATGCGACAACTCACAACATCGTGGTATACGAGTTATTACTTTATCGAATGAGCTAGAAAAAGTTTCTAGCAGCTTAAATTTATGTGGCACTCGATCGAGCCGGAGCTTTCCCCCTTTTGATGCCGCTAGTGATTTGATTTCGTTTACGTTTGAGCTTTATATTTTTGATTGAGTTAATTAAGTATGTTATTTGCGTGGTTAACTTTACAGGTTAAGTGTGACGGCAATTCATATAAATGTTGTTTTTAATAAATCTTTTAGCAAATGGAAATAGTGATTTATTGAATTATGAATGGGAGAGACTAAATTTCATGCAGGACTATATAATCAACTAGCTGCCCCCGCGCGGTTTTACCCGCGTAGTTCCCGTCTCCGTGGGAATACAGGGATAAAATATAGCCTCAGTTACTCGGGGATAATGTAGCTTTCCAAAGGTGAAAGAATTTTTGAAATCGGTCCAGTAGTTTCGGAGCCTATTCATTACAAACAAACAAATCTTTCCTCTTTATAAATGTATATATTATTATAGTATAGAAATACGGTTGGGAATGTTTAGGTACCTAGAATATTCTAGTAATTACCTAATTACAAAAAAAGCTTACGTTTCTTCTACACATTTGGACCTTTTAACTAGGCTTCCGCTTTGCCTGTCTGTCTGTCACCGGTATTATGCGTAATTCGTAGACGATTGCAAGTCCGTCTCGCACTTGGCCGATTTTAATAATAAGTTTTGTTATAAATTTGTTTGCGTAGTTATAAAGGCTTATGTATCTTCAGTACAAAATCTAATCAGAATATTCAGTGAACTTAGTTTAAGAATACAATCAAAATGTACATTAACTTTATCCATTGCCGATGTTACCAGCTTCATAAAAATATAAATAACAAAATTACTACCAACAATTTACGTAAAGATGCTACATTGTCTATGCTCCATTACATATTGATACAGTATCCGAAAAAAAAAACATAAAGCTGTTTACTTTATGGTTGTAGTGTAATAAAAAAGTTTTCACGTAAAATGGATAGCTTATTGTCGTTAAAATAAACTTTTTCGCCGTTCACTATTTTGTTTGTTTCACTTTCGGCTATGTTTTTATATTTTTACAAAATATTAGTTGCTTATTTTATTATTTTATCATAAATTAAACGGAGAGATGTTCTCTTTCCGCTTATCTATAATAAACTATAATTTTCTAAATCTTAATAGAGAAGTTAGAAATATCACATTATTATCTAAAATTACCCCTAGATTCTATCTCCCTTTACTCCATTTAAAAAAACTCTTTCTCTTGAAAAAAAAAACGATGTTTTCATTCATTGCTATAATTTATTTGCGAATTTCACGACTAAAAATAGATACTGTAGAAGTTAAAATTGATAAAAATACACTATTTGTAGATAACCAAACTAAAAAGTAAATATTCTCATCAGTCTTTCATAAATGTACATAGTTTCAAAATTATCTACGCTTGGACGATCCTGTAATATAATCCTTTCAATCACTTCCTGTCTATAGTCCAAGATAGTATTGTATATCCCAAAGGGATGAAGGATTCCCAAAAACAAATCCACGTGTAGTGAGGGCTTACTGCCGATTTGACATACATGAGTTGGTCATACCTTTTGTGGATTGGATTGGTATTGCTTACTGTTTCCGGAAATAATGTCCTTTAAAACACACTCATATATAGGTTGTATCTATATCTATACTAGTATTACAAATGCGAAAGTATCTCTGTCTGTCTGTTTTGCTTTCACGCTAAAACTACTGAACCGATTGAAATTAAATTTGGTACACAGATAGTCTAGAGTCTGAGAAAGGACATAGGCTTCTTTTTATCCCTGGAAAATTAAAGATCTCTCGGGGACAGGGGTGGAACCGCGGGTAGCCACTAGTTTGTCCGCGCAACTGCGTTACCATCCCTTGCCCGTTTTTCCAACATTTTTTTGTTTTAAGTAATTTTTCATATCGTACTGAGATTAGTGCGTTCAACGAACCAAAGAAACAAACTCTTCAGCTTTATAATATTAGTATAGATTCATATATTACTTGGAATACTTAGTAAAACAGGAGATCATATGCTTGTTCTAGTAAAGTCGGTTTCAGCAGTAGTCGAATCAAGTTTAAGGCTAACAATATACTTCAGAGTGAGTAGGTACGCCACTTCATAATAGAGTAGACTCACTCCAACTGTTCCGAACAGCAATCTTGACAAGTTATGCCCTCGCTATACTAAACTAAACCAATTCGATTAAATTCTGAACGATCCAAGTTTAACATGGCACCTTTTGATTTTGTGATACTAATTTTTGATGTTTTTTTTAGTGAATCCTATCTACGAATCTCCCCTTTTTTTTATACCACAATAGTGGCAAACAGGCATACGGTCCCACCTGATGGGAAGCGGTTACCGTAGCCTATGGACGCTTGCAACACCAGAGGCGTCACTCACGCGTTGCCGACCCTATAAAAAAGGGAGCAACTGTATAGGCAGTGAAAGGGACTAAGTGCAATGCACTTCTCGTCGAAGGGTCAAACATGCATCACTCCTTCACACCCCTACGACGCTACTCCATCCCTGGTCCCCCCACTGCCGCTACAGCGTCTCCTCATGGAGCTTTGGCTACCTTACTCATCGCAGGAACACAACACTACATGTAGTGTTATTTGGCTGCGGTCCTGTAAGGTTCTGTAAGGTGGAGGTTCTACCCCAGTCGGGCTGCTCCAATTTCGAACGGACGAATCCGTTGCGCCCTACCTCCTTGTGGTATAAAAAACATAGTTTAGGCCCTAATACATTTATGAAGGTCAAAGTTGAAGGTACTATTGGTTTGGATTTCAATCTTTAAACTAAGAAGAACCAATAAGATCTATATTAATAGGGAGCCACATAAGCTATTTCATTCCCGTATTCCAACGGGTACGGAAACTACGCGGACTTAACCGTGCGTAGGCAAAAAGCGTTTTATATTCTGATTAAGAAACAATTGAGAACTAAACTACATAAATACATTATTAAATATGGAGAAATAATTACACGACATATTAAAATGAATTCCGGGTACTTTCACAAACATTCCCAATATGGCAACACAATATATTTCAATTATAACTTCTGGCTATCTTATGTTTATGGCCGAAAAATAAAGTTCTAATCAATTTAACTTTTCTATAGCCTCATAAATAATCTGGTTTTTTTTTCTTAGCCTCATTCTGCCAGCGTCGAGTTCATTACTGCAGCTGATTTGTTTGTTAACTTTTGGAAACTTCTGTTTTTTATTACCGGAAAATCTTGACTTTGACAAAGTATTTTAGGCAAATTGAACGATTTACCAGCCTTTACCCCTATTTTATTTTTACGGCGTAAGTTTTAATTGTTCAGTTAACGGAAGGATTTTTGGAACGTAGTTTCTTATCGCGCGTTGTGAAAGGGGTCTAGACGGAAAAAAATCTTACGAAAAGTTGTCACGACACTACCGAGCGGGGACGAGCGTGGCCGAGCTTTGCCGAGCGGCGCGTTGCCAAGGCGCGGCCTACTAGTTCCGCGCGCACTATAGTACCTACTACTTGTGTGTACAAAAAACATTATTACAACAAAAAAAATATATATAAACATTTCCTTCACTTACTAATCGAAAGGAACTTCGTTCCATCCGGATGTCCCTTGACACCACCCTCTTTGTTTTTTGATTATTTTAGAGTTTTTTGCTTTTATATTCTTAACACAATCTGTCGTCACATAACCGTGGAAAATGTTGTTATCATTTTGAATGTCAAAGTTTCGGAAAGTACCTAGTAGACGTCCCCCTTGGGTGATATTTTTATTTTATTGTCTGTACTTATTTCTTTCGCTTCAAGTGTTTTATTGACTCGAGATGTAACAAGATTCTTAAAATTTGATTTACTTTCTATTTGTTGCTGTTTCGAAATATGATCGTTAGGTTTTTCGACAAATAGAAAACTGTCTACGATAGTTTTATACGTAAACTAATATTATAAAACTCGATTACTATAAGTAGGTAAAAAAAATAATTAAAAAGGTAAAAAAATTGGAAACTAACTCTGTCTGTTACGCTTTCACGCCTAATATAAACCTATGAACCGATTTGATACAGAGATAGACTAGAGCTTGGGAAAGGATATAGTCTACTCCCGGGATATGTAGAATATTCAAACATTTCATTTCTATTTATGGGTAAATTTGAATTCATAAGTAAAATTGTTTGGAATACGTTTCCTTATTTATGATTGATGAAAATGAAATGAAAATTCTTTTTTATTCAAAGATACCTTCACGAGCACTTATGAATACCTACTCAGACTCGGTTCGGAAAGTTCAGTTCGGAAACTAAGCTAATTCAATTTTGATTTTTATATTAATAGTACATTGTGTCACTTATGTTAATACCGTGTGTTATCTCCATATATCTGTGTTTATCTTCTTCCATGACTCTCCTACAGGATATAATTAAAGTCCTTCGGGAACGCGGGTGTAACCGCAGGGCGGAAGCTAGTTTCTTATGAGCTTAAAAGGTTGCCTCGAGGTGGCAATTAAGGGGCAGATTTCCCGCCTGGCATGCAACATATAATAAAATATTATAGTTTCCTTCCAAGCTATCCTTCCATATAAACGACCCTTAATATGGCTGTATATTCAAACGCCTTTGCATTGCATTTTATCACAATCATTTTGTCTATGGTTCTTTTTATTTTATTTACAAGAAACGATTTACTCTATTCTATATTTTAATTTAGAAAAAAAATGTTCGTTTATTTTAATGTTGTGTTTTATTTCTTAACTAGTGGCTCCCCGCGGCTTCGCCCGTGTTCCCGGGGGATCTTCAAATTTCCCGTGATAACAAGTAGCCTATGTCCTTTCTCAGGCTCTGGATTATCTGTGTACCTAATATCATTTAAATCGGTTCAGTAGTTTTAGCGTGAAAGCGTAACAGACAGACAGAGTTACTTTCGCATTTATAATATTACTATGGATAGTATAAATAATTTTTTTTTTTTTTTTTTTTTTATAAATAAATATCCTTGGACATTTTTCACACACGGCCAATCTGATTCCAAATTAAGCATCAAAGTGAGCTTGTGTTATGGTAACCAGATAGCTGATATACTACATATACTAAGTACTTTTAAATACATACTTATATAGATATTTACATCCAGACACAGGACAAACAGACATATTCATGCATACAAATGTTTGTCCTGGGTGGGATTCGAACCCACGACCCGCGGCTTGAGAGTCAGGGTCTCTAACCACAAAGCCCAACCGGGCTGTCAAATTGACTTCTAATGATGTATCCTATATTTATAATAATGATACTTTTAAACCCGTCTTTTATTTTTATGTTTTTTTGACCGGAATTTATAGGAATTACTAATAATAAACATCCTGGGACATTCTTCACACACGGCCAATTTGATTCCAAATTGAGCTGAGCTTGTAATATAGTAACCAGATAGCTGATATACTACATATACCTACTACTAATGACATTCTGTTTATATATAGTTGTCAACTCATATTCTGTGCCTTGTATAGTATAATCACACATTTGAATACAAGAATATTCACAGTGTCGCGTATTAAGACATCCTTTGTTATCAATGCACTTTGCATGACATTTCCTCGCGTTTGTCACTCGTGCGCCTTGTTATGGTCTTGCGCCATTTCCTTTTCATAATCGGTATAATAACTCTTTTGATAACGGATTAGGTATTACTGGGTGTTAAGAAATTCCGCTCGCTCATTGATAGACTAGAGTCTGCCTTGTTTTTTATCGATCGAGTAATTATTTTCCGTAATATATCTGTACAATACGGTATTCTATACAATACCTAAGTAATGTATAGAATACAAAACGGAGTTTCGCCGTGAAGATAGGCTACATTAGCCAACTTCGGGTGCACCAGCGCCAGACTGACTAGGAGTCAAAGTGGTCGCCATGGCCGAAATCGGTCGGACCAATCATCAATGTATAGAATACCTAAAACGTTGAGGTAATGTATGAAATATTTATTATTTAATATTTTACCTAGGTATTGTATAGAATATCTGAATTATACAGATTGCCGGTAATATAGGTATATACCTAATATTATAAATGCGAAAGTAACTCTGTCTGTTTGTTTGTAACGGAGTTTTTTTTAATATATTTATTTGTATAATCTGATAATTAAATCCCACGAACTCTGTAAAGGTGTCCTTTATACACTAAGTTCCTCCATATTACTGTAAAAAGAGCTTTGGGATAAAGCACATTACTCGTTTGAATACCGAACGGCAAAAGTCCATTAAAATGTTGATACCTGTCGGTTAGAACCCACCAGAAAACTTTCAACAGGTCTCTGTTTTTAACATTTCTATAATGGATCTAATTTATTTACTAAACAACCTTTTTAAGTCGTTTAAAAATACATGAAAATTTAATTCATACATCACGATCGGCGACAACATTAATACATTCCAAAAATAAAAAATATTAAAGATGTGGTGGCTTTAAATAAATATCCTGGGACATTTTTCACACACGGCCAATCTGATTCCAAAGTAAGCTTCAAAGTGAGCTTGTGTTATGGTAACCAGATAGCTTATATACTACATATAGTACTTTTAAATACATACATATTATAGATATTTACATCCAGACACAGGACAAACAGACATATTAATGCATACAAATGTTTGTCCTGGGTGGGATTCGAACCCACGACCCGCGGCTTGAAAGTCAGGGTCACTAACCACAAAGCCAACCGGGCTGTCGAATATGTCTATAAAATGTCTATAAAAGATTTTTTTGATAAAATGATAGAATTTTTTTTTATTAAAATTAATTTCAATAAAATAGAAAAAAGAAAATTAATCGAAGCAATAGATTGAATAAATTATTTTTAATATTAATTTTAAATCATTTTATTTTAATATAATTCTTTCTTGAGAGTTTCGCCGGTTCTTCTCAGTTTTAAGCTTACTTCAGAACCTACAGGTTCAGTCAGTATTGACCTTCAAAATCAAAATATTTTTTATTTAAATATTCCTTTACAAGCTCAAGTCTTATGAATAGTCATTATTAATGCTCGGTTCTGAAATTTATTTTTACTGAGAAAAGCCGGCAATAAACTCAGTAATTACTCTTTTCAATCTAATATACCTAATAATGATTTTTACAATACGTGTGAAATTGCGTGTAGCGAGCATTTCACTGCCAAGGGTCTTTTTCTAATAAGTAATCTGGTACACCGTTGAAACTACCGAATAAACTATTATTGATATAAATATTTATTATTCCGATAAAACAGGTGAACACGCAGCAGCAAACTAGTGTATATAATTTGCGGTCTCGTCACACTGTCAGCTAATTAATATTCACAAACCATGTATCAATATTAGATAGCATATATTTTTATCAATGGCTTTTTGCGTATCAAATAGGTCAATGGATTTTCTGACTAATTGTATGACGCTGACGAAGTCTAGTACCTATACATCACTTCATCGTTTTACGGCGTTGGTCGCTGCTTTAATAAATAAATAAATATCCTGAGACATTTTTCGCACACGGCCAATCTGATTCCAAATTAAGCATCAAAGTGAGCTTGTGTTATGGTGACCAGATAGCTGATATTATACTACATAGACTACTTTTAAATAGATACTTATATAGATATTTACATCCAGACACAGGGCAAACAGACATATTAATGCGTTTGTCCTGGGTGGGATTCGAACCCACGACCCGCGGCTTGAAAGTCAGGGTCACTAACCACAAAGCCAACCGGGCTGTCAACAAAACTTCCTAAGTCCAGTTTTTTTTATATCAAATTTGTTGAGTTTGAGTAATTACTCATCCCGCCCCATCGTGTCCATAACTTCATCACGCACCCGGAATTCCTAAGTGACATTTTACCATCATGGCTAATAAAAATCTATGGTCCACAAACGCTGGTTTATGATACGTCTCATATACCTATCTACACTAATATTATAAAGAGGAAAGATTTGTATTTTTGTATGTAACGAATAAACTCAAAAAGTACTGGATTTAATAATTATTTTTTCATTAGAAAGCTACATTATCACTGAGTAACATAGGCTATATTTTATCCCTGTATTCCCACGGTAAAGGGAACTACGCGGGTAAAACCGCGCGGAGGCAGCTAGTCTTCGTGCGGTTTTCACCAATTTACGGAGTATTTCATGGGGAAGGTTTGCATGTATAATACATCAATTTGGACCCGGTAGGTGGCGCTGGTGAAAAGAAGAAGAAAAGCGCGCTAAGGATGTCTGCCGGGTCCGCTAGTATACTAATATATTAAGCTGAAGAGTTTGTTTGTTTGTTTGAACCCACTTATCTCAAGAGCTACTAGTCCGATTTGAAAAATTATTTCAGTCTTAGATAGCCATTTTATTGAGGAATGCTATAAGCTATATATCATCACGCTACAAGAAATAGGAGCGGAGCACCAATCAATCGTATTGCAAAAACGGGCAAGTGACTAACGAAGTTGCGCGCGTCAACTAGTATATGTATATAGATATGTGATAAATGGTTTATATGTACGCATAAATAAGTTTTATCGGTCTGTTTATACTGCGGGGCTATTTACTGGGTGAATGTATTGCCAATGACGTATTTGTGGTCGTACTACTTGAATTCAATGACTGTTTTATAGTAAACGTTATGTATTGTGAGAAAACAGATATATTTATTTGTTGGACGATAATTTTGGTACAGGCTCTGACGGCAATTTGACATTACGAACAGTCTTCAATCCTACCAAATTCATATATCTACACTAGTATTATAAAGAGGAAAAAATTATATTTTTTATGTGAATGTTTATCTATACTAATATTATAAAGAGGAAAGATTTGTTTGTTTGTTTGTTTGTTTGTTTGTTTGTTTGTTTGTTTGTAATGAATAGGGTCCGAAACTACTGGACCGATTTCAAAAATTTTTTCACCTTTGGAAAGCTACATTATCCCCGAGTAACATAGGCTATATTTTATCCCTGTATTCCCATGGGAACGGGAACTACGCGGGTAAAACCGCGGGGAGGCAGCTATTATGAATAAACTCATAAACTACTGGGCCGAATTCAAACATTCTTTCACCATTGGAAAGCTACATTATCAAGGAGTAACATAGACTATATTGAACCCCTGTATTCTTACGGGAACGGGAATTACGCGGGTGAAACCACGCGGAGGCAGCTAGTAATATTATAAAATCGAAAGTTTGCACGAATATATGACTGTATTTTTGTTTCTCTTTCATGCCAGAACGGCTGAAGGAATCGCGTTGAAATTTGGCACAAAGTTTGGATATGTTCTAAAATAACATATAGACTACTTTTTACCTCGGGAAAATTAAAGATCCCCTGGGAACGCGGTTGAAACTGCGGAGAGCCACTAGTTGTATTTATTAATGACTAATTCCTTACAATCAAATTTTTAACTGAAACTGAAAACGCGTCAACTGTTTTGTTGTTAAATCTTCTCATAAACAAAATGGCGCCGAACGAGCTCAAACGTAGTACAATGAAGCCCATATACCATGCGAGTTTGTTTGACAGTTCAAGTCCCTTTGTTTATTCCGGGATAACTAATTGCGTTTGGGCAACCTCGTGTATTGTGCAAAGACAAGACACTTAAGGGCGTGAAGAAAACCATAAGGGAAGAGAAATCATATAAATTATAATATGAAGAAAGATCTCGTATAGAAATGTTTGTGTTGTTTATTTTATATTCTGATATATACTTAATATTATAAAGAGGAAAGATTAGATTTTTTGTTCGTTGGTTTGTTATGAATAGGCTCCGAAACTAATGGACCGATTTGCATAATTCGTTCACCAATAGGTACGTTATTTGTGATTGTCATAGTCTATATTTTATTACTATATTCCTACGGAAACGGGAACTAAGTATGCGAGTGACTAGACTAAGGTAGAGACTAATTTTACATAGTCGCATATAACGTTATCGATTTTAGAATATTTCTCTATGCAAATATTAAATTTAACAATTAAATATGCCTTAAGTTTCTACACTCAGACTTTCATTTTCAAAAAACCTTTGGCAAAGCTTGCAAATCATTTCCGTGGTAGCCATTACAGCTTACTCATCTTTATGAAGTCGTGCGTAGGCGCACTCTGCCACTTAGCACAAATGTAGTCCGACTGATAGATTGAGAGGAAAAGTACCTTATGTGAGTTACGATTTTATCGCGATATTTGATCTAGAGCTTTTATTAGGTTAGAATATAAACTACTTATTATTTATATAGTACTACTTATTACTTGCAAATTTTTATGTTTTAAACTGCCTAGACTACGAATGTAATCATGAAAGTACTGAATGTGCTCAAGTTTTTATGATTTTTGCAATTTGTACATTTTATGTTAATATATACTGTTGATAAAGTGGTTATGTATATAGCCTGAGAAAGGCTATATACATAGGCTATTTTTTATTCCGGGAAAATGAAAGATCTCCCGGGTACGCGAGTGATACTGCGGGGAACCACTAATTGTACATATAGAGTTAGTTTTTCATATAACACAATTGTATTAAGTAAGTAGGTACTAGATACTGCTCTCTAGTTTACCTATGAAAATCTAGTAATGAATATTCGTGCTTCTCGTAAACGATCCAAGTGACGTTCGAGTTTGATGTACAACTCGAAACAGACAGTTTTGAATAAATTACCGTTGTTATACCAAATGTCCCAGTTTTGCTGTATCAGTCACGAATTTGTCTCCACAAATAACCAAAATATTTGTAGAATTTTTACATAATATTTAAGTCTTTTCGTAGGTTATCAACTATAGCCTTGGAAATAGTAGATTTTAAATGAAAATTTTATACTACCTAGGTATGTATCCAATCTACATCTACACTAATATTTTAAAGAGGAAAGATTTGTATTTTTGTACGTAACGAATGAACTCAAAAAGTACTGGACCGATTTTAATAATTCTTTTTTCATTAGAAAGTTACATTATCACTGAGTAACAGGCTATATTTTATCCCTCTATTCCCACGGGAACGGGAACTACGCGGGTAAAACCGCGCGGAGGCAGCTAGTATTTTATAATAATAGTTCGAAATAAGGAGTTACCTAAGTAATGGAATAATTGGAAAAGTTATGGCTATAACTGAAAGCTCTGAAAGTCTCAGCTTAATCCAGAGGAAACTAGCTTCTGCCCCGCGGTTTTATTCATATACCCTGGGAGCTTCAAATTTCCTGGAATAAAAAGTACCTAGAGTACCTATATTCTACTCCAAAATATCCAAAACATATCGTATAAGATTCTGGAATTAATTGAGTATCAAACACCAATCCATTCAAACTTTTCCATCTATAAAAAGATGTAAGCATTACTGATTATGCTTTAAAATATCGGCTGATCGGTTTAATAGCTACGATGTAGACAGACAAACAAACATATAGCACCTCTGTTACCGCCGGGGGTTAAAATCCACTTAGGTAAGTACTTAGTAAATTAATAATTATGCTTTGATGTTTGTCAACTCATGATAAAGTTATTAGAAACTTAGTATATGTTTGTTTGAGTACAAATTCTGTAACATATACATATAATATTAATACATACATACGTAGGTACTACTCAATGAACTTAGCGTACCCGAAATGTTACAATTTAGAGCCATGTGAAGTCCGCCAATCCGCACTAGGGTCGCGTGGTGGACTATGGCCTAAACACCCTCGATGTTAGGGGAGGTTCGAGCTCCTCGGTGGAGTCGTATATGAGCTGATGATGATGAAGTACTTACTCATAAACTATTGCATTTATAATAGTAGTAGGATGTGCTTAAAATATGCGCTGTTGATGTACCTTATTTAATAAATAAATAAATATAGTCAAATACTCCTTTTTTGTGCAATATCCCTAATCTTCATGTCCAAAATCATCGGTCACCCATCCAAATACCAACCACGACAAACGCTCCTTAACATTCCTAATCGATTTATTACATCTCTCACTCTTACATAAACGACATTGTGGGTAAAATAACTGATCAAAGTAACAGATAATAATAATTGAATTCAAGGGTAGGAATTAATTGATTAAACTTGTTAAATTGTTCTTGTTGGTAACCCTGGAAGGGTAATCAAGGATGTCCCGAAACTATTATTTTCGGGCATGCAAACATTTCCACAGTCTCACTTTATTTGAACTCTGTGATCTTCTATTCTATAATCTTTCTATATATCATAAGTACGCGGCATTTGTTTTTTAGTTTATTTTGTACCAAGTAGTTTGTCAGTAACAATTACACACAGATTTTAAATATATGCTTCACGTACTCAATTGAAAATAGTCATATAATATATCGATTCGATTTTATCGATTTTATATAATTCGCTTCAAACCTTCTTTTGTAACAATATTATATTAATAAACTAAACTAAACTAATATTATATTCAAATATGTTTTACTAACCTTTATTTATATGACCTCTCCCACAGAGTAAATAATAAATATATAATGAGGTACTTCCGTAACTCACAAAAAATGTTCTTTAGTGAAAGAAACCTTAGAATTTGTAATGAAATCGTACCACGAAAATATAAAAGATATTTCTTTACACTAAGAGGAGTTTCCTTAACGAATATTAAGGGTTATTCACCCCAAAAGTTAAATTAAATTTAGCACGACGTAAATCTACAAATATACTGGAAAGACTAATTTCGAATCCAGTTCAAACAAATGTATGTATTTCTCATTCCAATCTTACCATTAAAACAAAATAAAAGATTTATCACTTACTTCGCTGATGTCCTGCTGTCTCTGATTTAACCTGTAACCAAGATTTTTTTTTATAAATAATGTCTTCGATATAATTCATTGTACATTTAAGAAATGAAAGTTTTACCTAATTGCTAACTTTGCTATTCCAGAACACATTTTAACTGTGTGCCAAATTTCATCCAGATCCTTTAAGCCTGGCGTGATCGAGTAACCAACATCCATCCATCGAAACTTTCGCAATAATAATAAGATGATTTGCAAACTACTTATACAAAAATATTTTCCACTAAACCGCAACTATAGAGTTCCTAAAATAAACAATCGGTCTATTCCTATACACTGAACTGATTTATTGTCTATAAATAGTTTGGATTAGACGGATGTGCTTTTTATAAGACGCCGGGTATGTGGTTCGATTTTTGTTTGCACAATTTCTGTGGCTAATAATAAAAACACTTTGCAATAAATATTACTTTAAAACTTCTCAACAGTAAAGCTATAATATACTAGCAACCGCCCCGCGGTTTTATTCGCGTTTCCGTAATGTAGCTAAGTTGGGTAAGAGGTTTAAAGAAAAAGTGATATTATGTAAACTTTTTCGATAATACAGTAAATAGTACATAAATTCAGCTTTCGTTATTTTATACCGTGGTCAGTCAGTGGTGAAAGCACCGAGTCACGATAAGGCGTACAGGTTCATATTCTACCTCTGAGCTTAAAAATTTACGAAGGGATTGACACCACAGACTTATAGTGAAGAAAAACATCGTGAGGAAAACTGCATGTCCAAGATATCAAGATCGGTCTATTTAAACAACTTTCCTTCCCAAAAAAATTAGTATAAGTTTGTATTAGCTTCCGTCGCACTGTTTCACTCGCGTCTCTAAGGAACCTTCAATTTTCCCAGGATAAAAAGTAGCCTATATCCTATTCCAAAACCTATTTTAACTCTGTGCCAAATTTCATACAGATCTCTTCAGCCGTTGTTGCGTGAAAGAGTAATAAACATCCATACATACATACATTCTCACAAACTAACTAAAATACTAGCTTCTGCCCCGCGTTATCACTCGCGTTCCCGAGGGCTCTTCAAATTTCCTGGGATAAAAAGTAGCCTATGTGTTATTCCAAGGTGTCAACTAACTCCGAACCAAATTTTATTAATATCGCTCCAGCCGTTTAGACGTGAAGAAGTAACAAAGATACCCACTCAAAAACTTTCGCATTTATAATATTAGTAGGTATATCGTCCCTTAGTTTACAACACCGCATAAGTTTTTACCAACTTTTCAGGAGACGAAAGAACTGTTTATTTTATAAGGCCAACCGTCTTGCGCGCTGACACTAGTTTTTAAATTTAAGCCTCTTATTGACTGAAATCTATATCATGTGAGCTATGGTTCGACGCGCAATGAGCAGCTCTATCAAACGGCATTAAAATGTAGAAACTGCCAATTTTCGACTAGACCGGTGTTGTAAGCTATAAGACGATATGTATTTACAACTTAATGTATAACTATTTTACAATGGAAGTTAGGTCGGCGATAAGATACGCAAGCGATCATAAAATCAATCGTTAAATAAATTTAATGGGTTGTTTGTTTGTTTGTGACTATTGTTTGTCGGTTATTTCACATAATGTCTAACTGTTAATAGGTTAAATTTTATTTATTTATTTATTTATTCTTATTCAAATACATATACAACACAAGCTTATTCGCCAAACTACAATGCAGTTTGTGGGCGTCGCACTCCTGTTCCTTAATTATTTATGTTAGTTTAATAGAATTTAATGTTAGTAGTTAATATATACATCTAAATTTACTGTTACTATATTTATGTTATTATTTTATGTTAGTCTTTTAGTTATTTATCTCCTATGGCTATGAACATTTCCTTTAACATTATTTTTAATTTAAACTTACATTTAATTTTACTTTCATTTAACAGTATATTAGGATACATATGTATTACACAATCTAGGAATCACATATTTTCTACATCTTTTACCGTAGTAATTATTAGTTTTTGGCACAATGAATTTTCCCTTTTCTTTAAATCTAGTATTACACTTATTCTTACTCTTAATCTTATAGTTTTCACAGTGATATGTTTCCATCGCTAGTAGGTAATCTACTTTGAGTTCTACCGGTAATACTTTACAATGGAAAAACAATCTATTATAGTCATCTTTAAACTTCTGCTTGGTTTTCGAACCTGCTAATATTTTTAGAAATTTTATTTGTAGATGCTTTATTTCCTGTATATATGTTTTGAACGTTAGACCATAGGAACTGAGTCCATAGGTCACCATCGACTCAGCTAGCGCATAATAGACCATGTACAGACAGCTACGGCTCAATATTCTTTTCAGATGGTAAAATTTACTGAGAGTTAGTCTCAATTTATTACATACATTACTTATATGTGCTTTCCAGCTAAACCTACTATCAATGATTAACCCTAAATACCTAACATTTGACACCCATTCTATGATTTGGCAGTTACATGACATATAGTTTTTGTGTATACATTCATAAGAGTGTCCTACAACACACAGCTGATTCAAATCAACACTTCTGGCCTTTTTGTTATATGGTGAATATATATGCATACATTTGGTTTTACTGGTATTTAATATAATCCCGTTATCGTGTGCCCATTTTGTAATATTATCAAAATCTACTTGTAGTTGTTGTTTTGCTTTAATCGCATCCTTGCCAGTTATAACCAAACATGTGTCATCTGCATACATATACACCCTACAATGTTGTATTACATTGACCATACTGTTAACGTGAATAATATAGCCCACTGGCCCGAACACTGTTCCGGTAGGCACGCCTAGAGAGACATTGGCAACTGCTCCGGTCGTGCCCGCCACGGCCGTGCACAATGTGCGGTTGGTAAGATAACTGCGGAAGAACCTATTGGTCGGGCCACCAATACCACAGGAGTAGATAAACGGAACAGAGACAAAGCTTCATACAACCGCGCGAATCGGTTGCACCACTACAAGCACGCGGGGCGCGTGTGCGTGACCACTGGCCGCTTGTCGCGTACGCGGCGAGACTGACAAAAACCGGTTTGCCCCGGCACAGCCAGTTGACAATCGCAGGGTCTGCACGACGCACGTTGTTTGTTTTATTATAATTTTATCGCATTTGTTGAATTGCTCGAGCAAAAGTTTCGGGAATATTTCGATCTTGAAATAAATATTGTTAATGTTGGCAACGAAATACTTAAACGTATTAAATTACTTGAAAAAACTATGTTAGATTCAGAATTTACCACACCATTAAAAGAAACAATAAATTGTTAAAAAAGAAAATTATTAGAGTAAGTAATTTGTAAAGTATTCCATCATACTGAATGATAAAACTATTTAACCAATGTTTAGTTTAATTTGTCTTAACTTATTGTGACAACCCTACTAAAATAGGTAACAATTTTGCACGTTCTTAGGAAGATTTGCCTCTGTTCCGTTTATCTACTCATGTGACCAATACCACACTCATCCATGGCTTCAAGCAGCTGACTATGTTCCAAGGTTTCGAAAGCCTTTTTAAAGTCAATGAACAGGGCTATTACCTGCTTCCCTTTGTCTAGTTCGTTGTTGACATAGTCAGTGAATTGCATGAGTGCTGTATTAGTGCTCAAACCAGGTCGGAAACCGTATTGGAAGGTCGTCAATATATTATTATTATTCAGAAAACTACTTATTTGGTGTACAATAACTTTTTCAACAATTTTATTAATGATCGATAATATTGCAACAGGTCTATAGTTCGTATATTCTAGGTGACATCCCTGTTTGTAAATTGGTCTTATTATTGCTTTTTTTAACTCACTTGGATAGGTTCCTGTTGCCATACACATATTTAAAATATAAGCTAACCTTAAATTTAATTGTACCTACGTATAACAGTTAGGATTTGACGTGGATGATATAGGCATGTTTTTTTTTGTATTCTTATGACCCACTGATGGTAAATCTGGGTAGTCATTTATAATATAGATTTCATACTTCGTTTTGGCAACAATTATATACTCATAACAGAAATTAAATACAATTATTATGTACTAGTGGCTCCCCGCGGTTTCACCCGCGTTCCCGGGATAAAAAGTAGCCTATGTGTTATTCCAGAACATATTCTAGCTCTGTGCCAAATTTCAAGCAGATCCCTTCAGCCGTTGGAGCGTGAAAGAGTAACAAACATCCATACATACATCCATACTTACAAACTTTCGCCTTTATAATAGTAGTAGGATAAGTCTTATACATATCATAAGTTACAAAAATATCAAAAATGAAGCTAAAACATAAAAATTACATCCGATTATTATTTAATTCTTAATTAATATTGAAAACATTGCCACTTACTGGGTTATGAATTATCTTAGCCGAGTGTTTCGGCGTCATCAAAGCGCTGGATGAAAGCCAAGCCGCCGGTACAGTCGCACGCACAAGTGATACCATCACTACATTCTACTATATCACTACATAGTATAAAATAAAGTCGCTATCCGTCGTCTGTCTGTCCCTATGTATGCTTAGATCTTTAAATGACGCAACGGATTTTGATGCGGCTTTTCTTAATAGATAGAGTGATTCAAGAGACAGGTTTTAATGTATAAATCATTACGCTATGACGAATAGGAGCGGAGCATTAATCAAAACTGTTGCAAAAACGGGCAAGTGACGCTAACGAAGTTGCGCGGGTCAACTAGTAATATTATAAATGCGTAAGGTTAGAATAGAATAGAAAGGCAAAGAGTTAGAATATGTTCTGTAGTATCATATAGGCTACTTTTTATCCCGGGGTAATTGAAGATTCCCTGGGAACGCGAATGAATTTCACTGCCTATACAGTTGCTCCCTTTTTAACAGGGTCGGCCACGCGTGAGTGACGCCTCTGGTGCTGCAAGCGTCCATAGGCTACGGTAACCGCTTCCCATCAGGTGGGATCCTATGCCTGTTTTTTGCCATCCTTGTGGTATTTCGTGTTGTATTTATAAAATAATGAGATATAGCATGTGAAAGGGACGGAAGTATGCATTGATGACATTGATTACAATCAAGATTTAGTTATTTTTTAAGTTTTGAGTAGAATGGGGAGGAAGTGTAAGATGTCATATCTGTTTATGATCAAAGAATATAAGTGATAGCGCGTAGCTCCGTGTTTAAATGAAGAACTAGATTTTGTTGATTATTGTTGTTTTTAAAATTTTAGTTGACCTTGGATGTAAAAAAAAGTATAGAGGTGCCTCTACGGATTGGGACTTGGATCAAATAACATGTTTTGATGATAAAAAAATTTATTAAAAATGTGTCGAAGAATTAAGCCGTCCGAATTTATATATTTTAAAAGTATTATTTAAATTTTATTATTCTACCAATTTATTGATTGTTACTATCATTATGGTTATCGTCAGATTACAAGAATAAGTCAACCGTTTAGCTTTCCAAAAATAAAGACACTACTTACCGTGTGTTATAATCCATCCTTTCCTTCATCCCTTTATGTATTTAGATCATCATATGAATCATGATTTTTTTCGAAAAATACTAAGATACAGCTACAAAATGTTTTAAACAATATAATTAAACTAGTTGACCCGCGCAACTTCGTTAGCGTCACTTGCCTGTTGCAACATTTTTTTATTGATGCTCCGCTCCAATTGTCGTATCGTGATGATATATAGTCTATATCCTTCCTCAATAAATATCTATCTAACACTGAAAAATATTTTCAAATCTGATCAGTTTTCTTAAGATTAGCGCGTTCAACAACCTCTTCGGCTTTATATCTAATATATAAAATTCTCGTGTCACAGTTTTCGTTGCCATACTCCTCCGAAACGGCTTGACCGATTTTGAATCGGCTAACATCTATTTTTCAAAGCCCTAAGTCATCACGGGAACGGGAAACGGGAACTACGCGGGTGAAACCGCGGGGCGGCAGCTAGTATTAGTATAAAGATTGAATGACGCATGGACTTATGTAGCTGATTGTACAGTTTGGGAACATCCTACACAAATCAGATAAACATTAATTTGTGGGTATTTATTTATTGTCTAGACAATCGAGTACATTGTCGCGGCTGTGTACATTACCGACTGACTGCTCTGTGATTACTATTTCATTTGGCTTTGTGCCTGCCACATCTGATTTGTCATCGCTTTAATCTATGTAAGCCTTAATGTCTTTTTGTCAATCATGTGAGAACGGTGGAAGGGATTTAGATGAATTTGGCAGAGTTAGAGCATTGGTTATTTTAATTCGGTACGGGGTAAGTGTAAATGAGGAATGAGGGTGACGCCGGAAGGTGGGGGCTTGTTATCTATACTAATATTATAAAGGAGTAGAGTTTGTTTGTTTGTTTGTTTGTTTGTTTGTTTGTTTGGTTGAACGCGCTAATCTCAGAAACTACTGGACCGATTTGAAAAATTCTTTCGCCATTGGATAGTCCATTTATCGAGGAAGGCTATAGGCTATATATCATCACGCTATGACCAATAGGAGCGGAGCACCAATGAGGAATGTTTCAAAATCGGGAGATTTCTTTTCCAGTTGAGAGCTTCCGCTACGTACGCTGCGTAAACGGTTAAAGTTACGCTAAAATGATGTATGACAAAATTGTTCCCCTTTAAAAGTTCAAAAAAAAAGTCCGCGATAGCATATGTCTATCTGTTAAGGTTAGCTCACTGTGACCATTTTTATACTAACCAAATTTGTTCGAAAATTAAGCATTATTTGTGAAGGTGTTTTTATGAAGATGATATTAATCCTTATCCAAATAAATACGTTATTCATCACAAGTATTTAATTTAAAACAAAATTGCCTTTTACATCATTCGATTTCAATGAATATCTTAGGAGATATCGCAAATTTAAAATAACATTGCACCAAAATAATGTTCAAGTACTGTACTGCGCGCGCCTTTATGTACCGGGCCGGCGCGTGCAGTCATCAGTTAGCTCTCCGAGACCATCCTTCTACGTAAACGAAGGGGGTTGAAAGTTAGCGTTAGCCCACAGTAACTATTCCACGCGGACGGAGTCGCGGGCAGCAGCTAGTAATATAATATAGTAAGATCTTATTTAGGTTTTCTTTATATTAGTCGAAATGTTTCTTTCATTTTTTTGTAATGTTTTCATTGAATTCAACTTACAACAATACATAACTACCTATGTACCTAATTAAAATCGATATTTTGTAAATTTTTTTATTTCTAAAATTTCTTAAAATTAATTTTATCTGAATGACTACAGCACAAGAACCAAAACAAGTTGCACTTCTGTACATGAATGACACATGTACAGGAATGACATACACCATATTTTTTTTTAATCGAATGAGAAATAATAAATTCAACAAAAAATAATATAAAAAAGTTCAATCACAGCTTTCGCTTACAAGACAATATGTGCATAAACATATCCCTTTACTCAGCGTCTTGTAGCAAATGTTTTTTTAGTTAAAATCAAATATAGATTCGCAAAACGTCTAAAACATGACAGATCTGTTTATTTCCGTGAATTCTGTCACTTTTGATGCGCACACGCAGTACTGTAACTACCGGCCGTGTCATCCGTCTGTCAATCTGTCAAACGGATGGAATGACATTACATTTTTGTTACATTTCACTTTTATACATGGTAACATCGTAATCGGTGGTCTGGTAGAAAATAAAGTGTGTGTGGGACAGAGAACAAATTATGTATAATGTTAAAAAACTTCCTAGTCCAGGACATTTTAGAGTATGTAAATCTATCTTCAAACTAAGTAGCTAATAATAATGTAACGAAACAGGTGGTAATATATAAAAATCTTGTGACACAGTGTGTGTTATCAAACTCCTACGAAATTACTTGACCAATTTTTATGAATTGAAAATTGAATTATTTTGAGTAAGGAACTTATATTTGGTACGTCTAATAATTTTGTATGGCGATTTTTGTATTTCTCATTAACGGAACAACGTTTGCCGGATCAGCGCATAAAAGCGTACATTCCGTTACGTGCTTGAAGCATTACAAAATTACAACTGTTAGTTCATCATATAATACTGATAGCTAATAGCGAAAAATTTATATTAATGAAAAAACCATAAAAAAATATTTTTTATTATTATTCTATTTCTCATGTTTGTGAAACTATATATTTATGTATTTGAATGTTAAGAACTACATTTACTTTAATATTAATTATTATAAATAACATGGTCTCTACAACATAATTACTGATCTCTGAAAAGCCCAATTTCCTCGTCCGGCACCGTCCCGCTGTCCGGTAGGGTTGCCAAAACATCAATCATTCTGTCCGCGCCTCGTAAATGGTCTTCGACACATTGGTGATTGTTTTTTTTTACTGTACCTATTTATTGTTTTTTTTAAACATATTTCACTAGGTACTTTCTGAACCTTGGACTGCAGGCATTTAAGTATTTAGGGCAGTACGCGTCAAATTCTTGGAAGAAATATTTTTGCGTGAAACGTTATTTTGCATGCGAATAAAAAAAACAGCGCTCATTATGTTCTTATAGGCAGCTTACGCGTGTCCCTTGGCCCCGCCACACGGCGTCAAGGCATCTTAGGAACATCCAGGGGCTTAGTGTGTAAGCGCCGGCACCTTCTGTGCCGGTGAGTCACACACAACCCGGCGGCTAGCTCCCGGAGTTGCCGGGTATCCTATGAGGATTCACCTGGGAGATCAAAAAAAAAGGCATGGTGGTTTGTATGTGGCATGCGGTTGTAAGGCTTACGCGTGTCTCGCAGCCCCGCCACACGGCGTCAAGGCATCTTAGGAACATCCAGGGATTTTGTGAGCAGGCGCCGGTACATGGCACTTTGTGCCGATAAGTCACGTAACCCAGATATCCATGAGGATTCCCCTGAAAGATAAAAAAATTGGTTGCCTGTAAAGTCGGTATACGGGCGAAAGTTTTACGTGACAACGACTTTGAGTGGTAAAATAATTTTAATGTGAATATTCATTCGTATAGTAGGAAGAAGGATGAAATAATAGTAACAATTTAAAACATAACGTGACGTAACGTGAGCGGAGCGTAACGCAGTTTCTTGAAGTGTCACCCGGCAAACCAATTTATAAGACGTTGTCACGTCAAAAGGCATGATGGTTTGCAAAAACGCAATTAGAAACGAATATAAATAAATATCCTGGGAAATTTTTAACACACGGCCAATCTGATTCCGAAGTAAGCTTCAAAGTGAGCTTGTGTTATGGTAACCAGATAGCTGATATACTACATACCTAATGTATTGAGCAGGGCTATTACAAGCTTTAAAAGATCACGTTTCGACCAACAGAAGCGGAGCATTATCGAAAAATATAGTTAAAACGGGGAAGATGTGATGTAGGCGAAGTAGCGCGAATCAGATAGTCGATAAAGGCTATATTACGTAAAATCACAGTTAACAAGTAAATTGCTAGGTATTTATTATGAAAACGCAACAATTGTATTGTTTGTCTGTCACAATAGTAAGTGAATATACACAAACAATACTAAGCGCTTGTTAACTTATGTTGTTAAGTGCGTTACTGTGTTTGTATGTCGTTTCTTGAGGCCACTGAATGTTGTTCACTCTTATAATCACGGTAGATATAATAATATACTATACTAGGATAGCAATTTCACCGGCGTCCTAGAGATCTTAAATTTTTACGTGATAAAATAAATATCCTGGGACATTTTTTTTTTCTCACACGGCCAATCTGATTTCAAACTAAGCAGACCTTTTAATATGGTAACCAGATAGCTGATATACTACATATACTACTTTTAAATACATAAGTATAGATATTTACATCCAGACACAGGACAAACAGACATATTCATGCATAGAAATGTTTGTCCTAGGTGGAATTCGAAACCACGACCCGCGGCTTGAAAGTCAGGGTCACTATCACAAAGCCAACCGGACTGTCGGTTAAAAAGTAGCCTATGTATTTTTTTTCAAAACATATAAGATACTGTCTTTTCCAATCCAATTTCTGTAAGGTATTCTCTCGAGTTATTTATGAAACATCCACCTACAATTTTATCAGTTATTTATGTCCATTTATTCATTTTATGTCTCATGTTTTTCATAAATTGAATCACAAAATAATTTATCGTTTCAGATGAAAGTTTTGTTAGTCTTTCGCATGAAATCGTCTAGGAAAGGGTGTTTACATAAATAAATTTTCACAGCGTAAATATATCTTCGATCAATATTATATTATGAAGAAAATACATTTTTAAGAGAAAATTTATTTTCTTGGTGCTTTAAATATCATGAAGGATTGGTAAACAAACAAATAAATATGTAGGCTTTTCACTAATATACCCCTCGTCAGAGCAGAACGCCGAACATTATTCAGTTTAGGAAAAGTGTAGTTACAAACACACACACAGAAAATTTGTCTATACTTATTTATTAGTATAAAGAGGAATGGTTTGTTTTTTTTGTATTTTTTTGTTAAAGCGTAAGCCAAGTTTAAGGAAAGTAATTATTTCACCAATAGAAAGCTACTTCATTTGAGGGTGTCATAGGCTATATTTTATCTCTGTATTCCTACGGGAACCGACCATACGTGGGTGAAACGACGGAGCAGAAGTTAGTCTACATCTACACTAATATTATAAAGAGAAAAGATTTAATTTTGGTATGTAACGAATAAACTCAGAAAGTACTGAACCGATTTTAATTATTATTTTTTCATTAGAAAGCTACATTATCACTGAGTAACATAGGCTATATTTTATTCCTGTATTCCCACGAGGGCGGGAACTACGTGGGTGAAACCGCGGAGCAGAAGTTAGTATTACATATAGCAATGGTTCATACGTCATTAACACCAAAGAAACATTAGTAATATCCCCGGATATTGCACTAAAACAGATACTTGTCAATTTGGTAATTTACCAGCCAATTTCATGACGTGAAATTTTGACGTTTGAGTTTGATGGACAAACTTTGACGTCTCATGTTACCGAACATTTGTGTACACTTTCCAGTGGCCTCAAGTGCACTGCACCGTTGATGCACTGTTTATTATTCAATTTTCAGTGATATTTAATATCACTGCATTATGGTTGCACTGAAAAAGCTTTTAGTATAGATTAAAAAAAGCTATTTTCTATATCAGGTTTTCTGAGGTGAGTTATGAAGACATAAAATCTTGTTTTTTATCGACTGTAGAGGGTTGGGAAGTATAACAGAACTACATATTATAAAACAAAGTCACTATATCTGTTTGTTCGCGAGAAACTCAAAATTTTTGTAGGTACATATAATAAAATGTTCGAAAACTAATGCTCTCGCGTGTGAAGCTGAAGTGTGTCACTAGTGTTACATATTATAAAAGAGGTTAGTAAAACACATCATTAACATTTATTGTTTCTTTGTTTTTGATTATGAAAACAATATTATTGGTATCTGTCTATATAATGAGGTATCATTAAAACCGGCAGATTCCCATATTTACATATTCATATACGATAGATGATTCCTCGTAATTAGGATATAACTACATTTATCGAAAATCGTTACAAACCACACAATGATTATTCCCGTTTCATTATTCATGAATGGTAATGTATTCTACAATCAATCTTACCATCTATTATATAGGGTACAATATCACATGTTAATTTCCCGTCCACCATTTTTGATTATGCACGAGTAACTGCGAGGATATGAATTACTTACCCTGACTATACTTTGTCATAGGTTTAGAAATGTTAAAGGGAAATGAACCTTGTATCATTTAAATAAAGATCAGTGAAGATTACAGTAAAATATATTGTTTTTTTGGATGGCTCTTCATAGGAAAAACAACCTTCCGAATCGAGCATTAGGACAATTTTTGAGTGAACGGATAGTAGTTTCAAATAGTTGAATGTACCTATATGTCTTTATTAACACATTAATTACGTTACCATGATCAATGCAACTTAATAGAAATTCAAAGTTAGTCAAAAGATTGATTTTGATAATAGTTCACGATATAAAAGAATTTAGTTCGCATAAGTAAAAAACACACGCTTTTTTATTTCATTTTATAACACAGAAAATATGAAATTTTGTAGCTACTATTAAAAATCCTTTATGGTGACTGTTGGAGTTAAATTTAAGTATATGAATAGGTCGTGATTTCTGTGTGAGACAGTTGCAATTAAACACCCGTAAAGATCACACGCCAAAGCAGTTTTATTTATCTCGCCATACAAAATTGAACCTTATTACAATAACATATGGTCACTAATCGAGCCGGATGAGTTTAGATCGGGCGAAGATCCTTATCGCTATTATATTTTTTCTACCTGAGTGCGGTCGGCGCGACGTCATCGCGACACCTGCATTCCACAGTGATCGAAGTGTAATTATAACCTAACTATTGACAATCGTGTACTGTTAAAACTATTTACTGGCAGTGAAAAACAGTTATAAATATTATAATGGAAGAATTAAAGTCACAGTTGGAAGATACGTATCACCTAATTAAAAAAGCAAGTGATAATTATAAAAAGTGTCCAAAAACAAGAAAAACAATCGCTTATATTAAAGTGCGAACACAGTGTGTTGACGAGTATTGGGCATCATTCAAAGCTATACACAATTCAATTATTAAGTTATTGACGCCGGAACAGAAAACCCAATTGAAAATTGCTGATTATTATGATGCTTGCGAGGAGATATATCTTTCATTAAAAACTGATATGCAAGAAGTCCTCGAGCCATTAACAGACATTATCTCAGCAAATACATCAAGCAACAGTACGTCGCAATTCGACATGAGCCGCAGAGTCGATGTGAGGTTACCCAGGATAGATTTACCTAAGTTTACCGGTAACTATGATGAGTGGCAAACGTTCGAAGATACATTTAAGTCATTGATACATGATAACAAGGCGTTGAGCGACGTTCAAAAGCTGCACTATTTAAAGTCATGTTTATCAGGGGAAGCCGGTGCTACACTTAAATATTATCAAATCACAGGTGATAATTATCAAGCTGCATGTGAAACATTAAAGGCACGATACAGTCACAAGCGATTGATAGCAAATGCAATTCTCAAGAGGTTATTTACGCAAAAGAAAATATTAAGTCAAACACCTTCTCAGTTACGAATGTTGATTGATACGACCAGAGAGTGTATAAACGGTTTGGAAAATCTAAAAATAGAAACGAAGTCGTGGGATCCTATTATAATATTTTTAGCTATGCAAAAATTGGATAGTGACTCACACAAGGAATGGGAAGATCATGTGAGTAAAATGCATAACGTTGAATTACCAGAACTAAAAGATCTTTACACTTTTTTGGAAAACCGTATACACACATTGGAGTTGACAACTACAACACTGAAGCCTGCAAGGGAACGCGTATTCTCTCAACATGCCACGTGTTCTACAACAGCATCATCGTCATCGGAGAAGATTTGTGTGTTTTGTATGGATAGTCATGCACTTTGTCACTGTAAGAAATTTTGTAGTTTAAAGGTAGATGATAGAAATGATTTTGTTAAAAATAAAGGATTGTGTTTTAACTGCTTATTGTCGGGGCACTCAGTACACTTCTGTAAACAGCGTGTATGTTGTAAGGTTTGCGGGAGACGTCATCATTCTCTTCTACATCAAATTAGGAAGCAGGAAACTGCAGGTAGTAAGGAGGTTTTAAAATCAACTGCTGTTTCCAATCATACAAATGTAGAAGTAGACAATGAAGTGGTAGATCAGTTAGAGAATCAACAATTAGAAACAGCAGCAGTATCGTCATACTTTACTATGTGTGACTCACCTGGCTTACTGGCGACGGCGCTAGTTCCAGTTAAAAATGAATCAGGTATGATAACGATATTGCGTGCATTGATTGATCAGGGTTCACAGGTGACGTTAATTAGTGAGAGAGCAGCTCAGTTACTAAAGGTTAAGAGGACACCAGTTAAGGGGAGTATCACAGGCACTGGTTCAGTCAAAACAAGGGTAAGTCATGCTACTTTTATTGAGATTCTTTCACGGGTAGATAAAGAGTTCAATCTCAAAACAAAAGCATATATTATGTCAACACAACTTACATCATTGTTACCATCAAAATCCGTTTCATCAAGCAATTGGTCACACATAAATGGACTCTTCCTGGCAGACCCTAATTATAGTCGGCCCGGAAGGATTGATTTATTATTAGGTTCTAAGGTATATGCTAATATATTGAAGGACGGATTAATTCAAGGTCCACCAAACACACCATGTGCTCAAAACACAAGTTTAGGTTGGATTCTTTTTGGAGATTGTGAAGTTAATGATAATGAAGAATTTATTGCAATGCACCATTGTGAGGATCTAGAAAATATGTTAAAGGGTATGTGGGAAATTGAGCTATCGGAAAAACGAGTATGGACAGAAGAAGAAAGGTTATGTGAAGAATTATTTAAAAATACTCATTCTAGAACTGACAGGGGAAGGTACATAGTAAAGTTACCAATGAAAACTAATCAACCATTATTATCATTACAGGGTGATACGAGAAAAATTGCTTTGATAAGGCTAAATCAACTGGAAAAGCGTTTTCAGAAGGAAGAAGATTTAAAGATAAGGTACACAGAAGTAATAAATGAATATTTAAATATGAATCATATGGAAAAGGTTCCTGAAAATGAGAAGAATAAGTTAGCTGTCTATTTACCACATCATGCGGTCATAAGAAACGATAAAGAAACGACTAAATTGAGAGTCGTGTTTGATGCTTCGAGTAAAGGACAAAATAATATATCATTAAATGAAGAGATGCTTACAGGACCACAGCTTCAAGAGGATTTGAGAAATCTCATAATGAGATGGCGCACCAAAAGGGTTTGTTTCATAGCTGATGTACAGAAAATGTACAGACAAATTTTAGTAGCAAAGGAAGATACCGATTATCAGCGTATTCTGTGGCGTAATGATCCTATGGGCGATGTTGAAGATTATCGACTACTACGAGTAACTTTTGGTACAGCTTCGGCTCCATATCTCGCAGTAAGAACACTAATGCAGATAGCAGAAGACGAAGGCAAGGAATGCCCTGTTGCAGCTCAAATCATAAAAGAAGACTGTTTTATGGATGATTGATGTCGGGAGCAGATTCACCGACAGACGCTATTACTACTGCTAAGGATATAAAAGCTATATTATTAAGGGGTGGATTCGTTTTACAAAAATGGGCATCAAACAATTCGGAGTTTATACAGCAGATAAAACCTTCAGAAAGAAGTTCTAAGGTAAATATTGATATACATTTGGATGGAACTATTAAAGCTTTAGGGTTAACGTGGAATATTGGAGAAGACGTATTTCAGTACAATCTTTGCTTTCCACCTATCACTGAAATTATAACTAAAAGGAATATACTAGGAGATGTGCAGCGATTATTCGATCCGTTGGGATGGTTAGCACCAGCTATAGTACCTGCAAAAATGATGATTCAGAAACTATGGTTGCAAGGAATTGGTTGGGATGAGGAAGTTGATAAATCAATATTAGAAGAATGGTTAAATATACGACAGAGTTATAATCATCTTGATAAAGTTAAAATGAAAAGGTGGCTGCATACATTACAAACAAAAATGCACACTGTAACTGTGCACGGTTTCTGCGATGCATCAACCAAGGCTTATGCAGCTGTGGTATATATGAGAGTTCAGACAGACAAAGGAGAAATTAAAACTAGTCTTCTAGCAGCAAGAACGAAGGTAGCACCAGTAAAACCGGTATCACTACCAAGACTGGAACTATGTGGAGCTGTTATTCTGTCGCAGTTACTGAAAAGAGTAAGAGAAGCATTAAGATTATCAAATGAACAAGTTTTCGCGTGGACAGACTCAACTGTTGTACTGGCGTGGCTGGTTGGAAATCCTGGAAGATGGAATGTCTTTGTTAGTAACAGAGTAGTAGAAATACTAGAAAATACGGGTAACCAACGATGGTATCATGTTATCAGCGAAGACAACCCAGCAGATGTAGCTAGTAGAGGACAACTTCTACCTCAATTGCTTGAAAATAAATTATGGTGGAAGGGACCCGCGTGGCTGCAAACGACAAATATACCTGCAAAGAAAATAAAAAATAATTTGACAAATCTGGAACAAAGAAAATGCTTTAATACAAATATAAATGATGAGAAGGATAACAAAATAATACAATTTGAAGAATTTGATACACTAAATGAATTACAAAGAGTAGTAGTACACGCAGTAAGATTTTTGAAGCACACGAAGAAACCTGAAACAGAAAATAATGATAAATTAATTACAACAATAGAATTAGAAGACGCTTTAACAAGAATAATAAGGATAGCACAAGGAAATGAATTTAAAGATGAAATATTGAAATTAAAAGCAAACAAATTAATCAACAAAAAAAGCAAATTATACTTACTCAATCCAATACTTGATAAAGATAATATCCTCAGGGTGGGCGGCAGACTACGACACTCAAACTTACCTGAAGACAGCAAGCATCCTATAATATTAGGTCATGATAATAGATTAGTATTGCTTTTGATAGCTGATGCTCATAAGAGAACATTTCATGGAGGAACGCAATTAACAATAACATTTTTAAGATCACGTTATTGGATATTGCGAGTGAAAAGCCTGGTTCGTTCCTATCTACATAAATGTTTTATTTGCTCTAAGCACAGAGCTATACAAAGAGACCAAATTATGGGTGACTTACCAAAATGCCGTGTCACGCAAGCACGTCCGTTTCTTCATGCTGGAGTAGATTTTGCCGGGCCACTACAAATTTTAACATCTCGAAATAGAGGAGCAAAATGTTCGAAGGCTTATATAAGCATATTTGTGTGTATGGCAACAAAGGCGTTGCACCTGGAGCTAGTCGGCGACCTTACATCCGAGTCCTTTTTAAATGCTTTTCAGCGTTTTGTATCTAGACGAGGAAGATGTAGTCATATTTGGAGCGATAGAGGCACAAATTTCGTCGGTGCAAATAAAGAATTAGCAGATTTATGGCATGCTGCAAATTTAGATATACCCGGCGATTTGATTGACATTCTGACAAAAGACGGTACACAATGGCATTTTATTCCGCCTTACAGTCCGAACTTCGGCGGACTTTGGGAGGCCGGAGTAAAATCTGTGAAATTTCACTTGAAGCGAATTTTAAATACAAATTTAACGTTTGAAGAACTTACCACTGTGCTTTGTCAGATTGAAGCAGTTTTAAATTCAAGGCCACTCTGTCCTATTGATTCCAATAACACGGATAATTTAGACATTTTAACTCCTGGACACTTTCTTATAGGTGAACCTCCTACCAATGTTCCAATACCAGATTTGACTCAATTAAATATAAATAGGCTTTCTCGATGGCAGATGACACAAAGAGTAGTTCAACATTCTTGGCATCGCTGGCACTCTGAATATCTGACTAGATTACAAGAACGACCTAAATGGCAACGTCGTACTAAAGAATTTCAAATAGGGGATGTAGTTCTTTTAAAGGATGAGAATTTACCGCCTGGTAAATGGGCTTTAGGTCGCATTGTTGATAAACATCCGGGACGGGATAACATTTGCAGGGTGTACAGTATTAAGTGCCACGGTAAGGTTATAACACGATCCGTTTCTAAATTATGTGAATTGCCTATCAATGATGATTAACTAAGTATGTACCGATATTTAATTGTTAACCTAAAATTATCATTTAAAATTGTTATGTTATATTCTTGCATGCTTTATGAGCTAATCAATAATGTTCGCTAGGAAGACTTTACAAAAATTTTAAATAATTTTGTGTATAAGTATCTTACAGCATATTGTACAGCAAGTATAAGAACATATTGTATTGTTGTATTTTTGGTACTTAAAATAGTTTTAGATTGCTTGAAATCATATTATATAAATAAATAAATATGTAAACTCAATGTAAAATAACTTGCATGAAATAGATGATCTTATTATGATTTCCTAAGGTTATATATGATGATTGCCTATAAATATTTCAAATGATTATGTAAAAAACTATGTTTTTTGGTGGGCGGTATGTTGGAGTTAAATTAAAGTATATGAATAGGTCGTGATTTCTGTGTGAGACAGTTGCAATTAAACACCCGTAAAGATCACACGCCAAAGCAGTTTTATTTATCTCGCCATACAAAATTGAACCTTATTACAATAACAGTGACCTAAAAGTATTTGTATCTACAATAATATTAAATAAACTAGTATTATGAAAAATCTATAATTTACTAGTGGACCAGGCAGACTTCGTTCTGCCCACCAGCGCCACCTACCGGGTCCAAGTATATGTAAGCTATCCTATCTCTCCTATCTCTGCACATGGTGTGCGAATTTTATTATAATCGGTTAAGTGGTTTAGGAGTCCATTGAGGACAAACATTGTGACACGAGATTTATATATATTAAGATTGGTACTGCATAAAATATGCCTTCTGAATCATAAGGGAATTGATGCTTGGAAGCGTTTGGATTTTAATATCATTAACATATGACGTAGGCCTGAAATAATATGAACATTTTAATATTTATATTTTTAATTTAATTTGTTACAATATGTTTCTCTATGCATATTTAATTCAATCAGCAACTTGTATATAAGTAAACTATATTATTGTTATGATTTATGTAGTGCATTTAATATCATCAGTAAAATTACGACGTAATTTTATTTCTAAACATCTTAAAATTTACATTTATACTGTTGTTGGGAGAATTGACTTAGCGGCATTTATAAATAGGTACCTTAAAAAAATCGTGATAAAAAAAATTGTTGTTTACACAATATTTTTTAACATCCAAACCAAACATATATGCAAAATTGGAGCATATTTAATCGGTTGATAATGTCAGCTCTAAATTAAACTGTAAAATATAACACACAACATTCTTTATAACTACATAATAATTATCGTAATTTACAATAGTGTAACATCCCTATCACATGACATCGGAGTGACATCACTAACCGTTCCCTTACATCAATCTGGCAAACATCGGAGTATGTTGGGAAAGTGGGATTAATTCATTAATAGGGATTACCGGTTCTGGAACAGTGTAGAGCTTATAGTTAACCGAACAAACTGTTTATCGACATGGGGAATATGATTATATTAGCAAAAATAATCACGCTTGTGAAGTTATAAATAAATATCCTGGATCAATGTTCTATGAACCACAAAGCTAGACTTTAAAATCTACTTCCTATTAATATTATAAATCAATACCTTAATTTGCAAACCTAATAACTCTACTTTTACATGAAAATTTTATTTTGATACCGACAGAAACTAGATGACATCTAGGTATCGAAATGGGAAAGTTTGTGAGGATGGATGAATGGAAGTTTTAACTCTTTCACGCAAAAACATTTGAACGGCTCTGGATGAAATTTAGAACACTAACACAATATCCCCCTGACACATGAGTGAAAAAACGATAATATATACTACGAGAGAGTACCTATAATAGTGCGTTAACTAACATAAAAATATAGGCAACCCTCTTTACAATAGTACAGGCCGGCCATGAATTCGTGTTAACAAAAAATAAATAAAAAGATAAAAATAATACAAACAAATCTTCGGCCGCTGCGGGAATGGAATAAAAAAATAGTTTCTGACCCTTTTAAGGGTTGTCCCATTCCGTAACTCAGCGTTATGAGGTGAAACCATCCTTTTGTATCGGTTTGTGTAAACGAATACTTTTAGGATTACAAGTGACCTTACAAATATCTGGTAATTTAGTATTATATGTGTAAAGAAGAAGTCTTTAATCATGGATCGTGTGTGATAAAACGTTTTCAAAATCTTTTCACATGTTTTTAGTTACTTTTAATACAATTATAAGACATCAGTTACAATAATTAATGACAAGATATATTAATTTACACATAATTATATTTGTAACACTTAAAAGCACCCTGAAAATAAGTTCAGGCATAGTTTGAAAAAGAAACGCAAACATACAATAAAATTACAGTCAGGATTAACAGTCAACAAATTAAAATGTTATCATACTACAAAATAAGTCCTAATATCCCCGGATAAAACTATCCAAACCCAGTGTATGTTTAAATATTCCAGTCTAAATAAAAACCGGGACAAAGTCCACATGGAAACCAACAAGTCCCGACATCAAGACAGGCAAATCTAACCGCAACTCAGCTCTAGAGTCTCTTAAGGCGACTAACTCATCATCATCATCATCATCATCAACAGCTCATATACGTCTCCACCGAGGAGCTCGAGCCTCCCCTAACAACGAGGGGGTTTAGGCCATAGTCCACCACGCGGGCCCAGTGCGGATTGGCGGACTTCACACATGCCTTTAATTGTGACATCTCAGGCATGCAGGTTTCCTCACGATGTTTTCCTTTACCGAAAGCCAGTGGTGTGAATCCGTACGTAAGTTTTTTTATAAACTCAGAGGTAAGGGCCAGGGATTTGAACCGGCACCCTTATGATCGTGAGTCGGTGCGTTCCCAACTGAGCCACCACGGCACGCGACTAACTAGTACTAACTTTATTCACTTAAACAAAATAAATAAATATCCTGGGACATTTCTCACACACGGCCAATCTTATTTCAAAGTAAGCATCAAAGTGAGCTTGTGTTATGGTAACCAGATAGCCGATATACTACATATAATACTTTTAAATACACATATTATAGATATTTTACATCCAGACACAGGACAAACAGACATATTCATGCATACAAATGTTTGTCCTGTGTGGGATTCGAACCCACGACCCGCGGCTTGAAAGTCAGGGTCACTAATCACAAAGCCGTGTCTATCGTAGCACCCTCTACGAATATGCTACGAGTAAAATATTTTCCCTCTCTAAAGATATCATTCGCAGAATTGATCCTAGATTTATCTACGAATTGTCCTACAATAAATTATACCCAAAAAGTTTCATTGCCTTGCAAATTGAATCCAATTTATTTACCTGTGCTTTTTGCTATCGGATGAAATCGGATGACCTTTTCCTTGATACTTCTATCTAGTTTATGGATTTCCGGACCATTGGGTGGGTAGGACACCTGACCTTTGATTGATTTTTATATGTCCCTTAGTAGGGATTTATTTGATTTTTAATTGAATTTTATTTTAAAATATATAAAAATAACTAAAACGTTCTGGGATTAATCATAGGCGTTAATCTATACTATAATATTATAAAGAGGAAAGATTTTATTTTGTGTTTTTTTGTTTGTTACGAACGAATAGGCTCCGATAGTTATGTACTGGAACGATTAAACAATTTATTTCATCAATAGAACAACGTTATTTATTATGTATTCCTACGGAAACGTGAACTACGCGGGTGAAACCGCAGGGAGAAAGCTTGTGATCAATTTTATATAATTGTTTTAGATTCAGAAAATTACGTTTCTATTTTAGTTCATCATTACTATTTTCATTACAAATTTATTGACAAAAAATTTTAACCTGTATATAAAAAACTGCTCTATATTCTTTATATATTTCTTCTATGCATTTATTATTCTATTAATTTTGCAACACTAAACTTTATACACTTCACTTCTCAGCTTTTACTATCAAGCAATTACGTTTTAACAACAATATTACCCGTTCATAAAGTGAGTTATAACTTTAAGCATCAAATACATTTACTCTTTTCTCTAGAACCAAGAAAATGAACTAACAGTCTCATGGTACCTCCTATTTCGTAAAAGTTTTAAAGCTCTAAATAAATAAACACTTTTAAATTCAAGGTTACATAAGTTTTGTGGAATTTTCGAAATTGGCATTTTAGTTTTTGGGGTTATTCATTAGAAAGACGCACACAAAAATATATAAATAAGTAAATATCCTGGAATATTAGAGTAAATTTACAAATATAAAAAACATTCTATGCTAGTGTGTCATTCACCTTACAATAAGCCTAGAATTAATTAAAAGGGCTTGTACGTTCACTAGAGAAATCCGAAAATGTGGAGAGAAGTTACCTAAGAACTAATTACTAATTTCCTGCCTACACAGTTCGGTTTCTCGTCGGATATGTACTATTAGAAAAAGGTATGATTAAGGTATTTGAATAACTACATATACCTTTAGTCCTATATACATATACACTATGGTTATAAAATCTATATCTATACTTCTATACTAATATTATAAAGGAGTAGAGTTTGTTTGTTTGTTTGTTTGGTTGAACGCGCTAATCTCAGAAACTACGGGTCCGATTTAAAAAATTCTTTCGCCATTGGATAGTCCATTTATCGAGGAAGGCTATAGGCTATATATCATCACGCTATGACCAATAGGAGCGGAGCACCAATGAAGAATGTTTCAAAATCGGGAGATTTATTTTCCATTTGAGAGCTTCCGCTGCGTACGCTGCGTAAACGGTTAAAGTTACGCTAAAATGATGTATGACAGAATTGTTCTCCTTTAAAAGTTCTAAAAAAAAGTCCGCGATAGCATATGTCTATCTGTTAAGGTTGGCTCACTGTGACCACTTTTATACTAACCAAATTTGTTCGAAAATTAAGCATTATTTGTGAAGGTGTTTTTATGAAGATAATATTAATCCTTATCCAAATAAATACGTTATTCATCACAAGTATTTAATTTAAAACAAAATTGCCATTTACATCATTCGATTTCAATGAATATCTTAGGAGATATCGCAAATTTAAAATAACATTGCACCAAAATAATGTTCAAGTACTGCGCGCGCCTTTATGTACCGGGCCGGCGCGTGCAGTCATCAGTTAGCTCTGCGGGACCATCCTTCTACGTAAACGAAGGGGGTTGAAAGTTAGCGTTAGCCCAAAGTAACTATTCCACGCGGACGGAGTCGCGGGCAGAAGCTAGTATTAAATAAAGTATCTTAAAATAAATCTTACTAATACATATTATGAATGCGAAAGTTTGTGAGTAGGTACGGATGGCCAAAACGGCTGAAGGGATCTTATTGGAATTTGGCACAAAGTTAAAATATATTCTGTTATAACACATAGGCTACTTTTTATCCCGGAAAAATTTAATGTCCCCCGAAATGCGGCTGAAACCGCGGGGAGCCACTAGTATAAATGTATTAAGACATTTTTCACACACGGCCAATCTGATTCCAAACTAAGCGGAGCGTTTGCTATGGTAACCAGATATGTGATATATTACATATAATATACTATATAGACATTACACATGTTCATGCATACAATATGTTCTAAGATCCGAACCTACGACCGACTTGAATCTCAGGCTCACTAACCAACGATCCATCGAAACGTAACTTAATGTTGTAAACAGATTGCGTTGAGAATTCTCTCAGCACATTTAATTTAACGTCCTCTTAATTCTTAATTGAAATATAACAAAAGTTAATGTAGGCACGAGTCGGGATTTAATAGGATTTGCGCTAAAGAATAGTTCACCTTAGGGATTGCAACGGTGGTAATTGAATCGCCCCTGTGTGCCCCAGTGCGGGCGAATGCCCCAGTTGTAAGAGGCAAGTTTTGATAACAAATTATTTATACTAGTTGTAACTTCTGATTAAAGATATTTTTATTTTATCTTTAATCAGAAGTTGACTTTAACTGCGAGGGTGGTTAGCTTAGAAGTTTGATTTATCAAGTTTATCCTATAAATAATTATTATCATTTTATAAATACGGCTAAATAGTTAAGTTTATTAAGTATCTGTTATGTTTTTGAGTTGTATAGATTCATAAAAAACGAAAAAATATTTTGTTTAGAAGCTTTAGGCGAGGTATAGTGACTTTAATGTTACATAATAAAATGAAATAATAACGTTTACAGGCAAAAATAGTAACATTTTGACCACTAGGTAGTAGATACGAGAAGTAAATTGTCTGAAATATTATTTTGAAAAGTGTGATTGAAGGAATGTCTCGGCAAAGGCGAACTTCCGGACTGCTCAGAGATCAATCGTGGATATGTGTTTATAAAGGTTTCTTTGAATAATATCGATGAAATCAAACAAGTATGTATATAGTAACATCAATTTGTATTTTCATTAAATTACATTTATGTGTGAAAATATTTGGAACTAGTATCTCACCGCGGTTTCGCCCGCGTTCCCAGGGATCTTCAATTTTACCGATACAAAGCCTATGTATTTTTCTAGAACACATTCTTACTCTGTGCCAAATTTCAACGCGATCCTTTCAGCCGTTATGACGTGAAAGAGTAACAAACATATATCCACACGATCTCACAAACTTTCGAATTTAAATTATTAGTACGCTTATAAATAGTACTAGCTGCCTTCCCGCGGTTTTACCCGCGTAGTTCCCGTTCCCGTGGGAATACAGGGATAAAATATAGCCTATGTTACTCGGGGATAATGTAGCTTTCCAAAAGAGAAAGAATTTTTGAAATCGGTCCAGTAGTTTCGGAGCCTATTCGTTACAAACAAACAAACAAACAAATCTTTCCTCTTTATAATATTATTATAGTATAGATAATACTTTATTAAATTATACAATGATCGAAGCTGGGGCAAGGCAAATATCAATATATATATTAGATTAATGAAGAATACCATATTTCGATGTAATATTTATTGCTTAAGCTCCTAAAAAGCTGTTCATCGAAAGATTTAAATTCTTGTCCCATTGTTTATATGAGATATATATATACGTATACAACGTTTAGTTTTTAGTCCAAAGTATTTTAAAAACTCAATTTATCAGTTAGGTATTGTTGAATACGTTAAGCACAGAACTGTGTTTTCGTGAATTATGCACATAATTTGTATCACGACTTCACGAGTAGGTACGAGTCACAGACCTATAAACCTAACTAGACATCGCAAGCGTTTGCACTTCTATATCTAGAATCTTTTAAAGGCCCTGCTTATTATTAATACAGGCTGTTTAAGCCTTGCAATGAGAACAGTTGCTACCTTTCTTTATTTCACAAAAAACTAGTATATTTGTATGTAATTAAAAATGAAAAAAATATTTATGACTGCATAAACACCTTATTACTAACTAGCGACCCACCCAGGTGCAATACCTATACATCACATTAGAAACCTCCAACATTGTCAGTGTTTCTCTAACATATTATGCATGTATTCTATATAAAAACCTTCCTCTTGAATTCAATATCTATTAAAATAATCCGCATCAAAATCCGCTGCATAGTTTTAAAGATTTAAGAAGACAGCGGAAAGCGACTATGTTTTATAATATGTAGTGATATACAAAATTACATTTAAATAATTTCCTTACGTTATCTAGTTAGATTATAGGTCTGTGGTAGGAGTGCAGTGAATTTGCAATTTGCCCCGACAACCGCCCGCTGTACGTAAATGGAGATATTTTAATTGTTTTTGTTTATTTTAGGTGTTTACCTACAACTTCATGTTAGTCGTTCGCTTACTTTTTAAATTCTTTTTTTTTACTGTACTAATGGCTCCCTCGTGGTGGACCATGGCCTAGACCACCTCATTGTTACATGTAGTGTTGTGTTCCTGCGTTGAGTAAGGTAGCCAGAGCTCCATGAGGAGACGCTGTAGCGGCAGTGGGGGGACCAGGGGTGGAGTAGCATCGTAGGGGTATGCAGGAGTGATACCTGTTTAGCCTTTCGACGAAAAGTACATTGCGCTTTGTCCCTTTCACTGGCTATACAGTTGCTCCCTTTTTTATAAGGTCGGCAACGCGTGAGTGACGCTTCTGGTGTTGCAAGCGTCCATAGGCTACGGTAACCGCTTCCCATCAGGTGGGACCGTATGCCTTTTTGCTACCCTTGTGGTATAAAAAAAATTGTTAGGGGAGGCTCGAGCTCCGAGCGTGGAGACGTGTATGAGCTGATGATGATGATGGCTGAAACTTTTTTTATATATAGTGCTCTAGTTTACGTAAATAAACGCGTGATCCATTGTTAAATGATAAGATTAAACATTGGTGATAATAAATGTATTTATGGATTTTGTTTGATAACAAAATACAATTTATTAAAATACTAATATAGTATATATTTAAAAGTTTGTAGAAGTGATTGAGACTCATTCAAGACAAAGGTACCCATAGTTTAATTTTTTTATCAATTTCCTGAAATATGACAACGATGCTCTACCTAACAAACCATTTCGATATTCACGCACGCAAATATTTCGACCTATTCGAAGAACCAAGTTCCATCTGCCAAATCCCTACTTTAGAGAAGAGTGATTTGAAGTTTGATTTGCACATATTTTACCATTTTTATCCTAACTTTTTCTTAACCGGTTTAGAGAATTGATACATATACCAAGATATTATAACATTACTATCCGTTTATTAAATACTAGCTGCCTCCCCGCGGTTTTACCCGCGTAGTTCCCGTTCCCGTGGGAATACAGGGATAAAATATAGCCTATGTTACTCGGGGATAATGTAGCTTTCCAAAGGTGAAAGAATTTTTGAAATCGGTCCAGTAGTTTCGGAGCCTATTCATTACAAACAAACAAACAAACAAACAAACAAACAAACAAACAAATAAACAAACAAACAAATCTTTCCTCTTTATAATATTAGTATAGATAGGTACCTAATTGTAGACATAAACATACAATAAAAGTGGTTTGAGTTCAAAGTCACATAGAACTTTGTTCAACGGATAGGTTGATTTGTGTCAAACGGGAATCGAACGCAGCATAACAGTCAGGGAAACATCTATCAAGATACTGTCAACTATAACTCTAAAAAGACGGTGACCCGGGACGACCCTGTGTCACGAAAACACTGGGACACTTATAAATCTTGTAGATTACACTTCTGGATAGTTGATCACTTTTTTACCTGACTATGGTGAAGCCAAAAAGGGTGTTTTGACGTTAGAGAATGTTAAGGAAAATTCATCTTTTTATTTTTGGTCAAGGTGTTAATACCAAATATGTTTTCTTTTTCATTATTAGGTTACTTTTTTTATTTACTGTTAAAGTATATGTTAATCAATTATTACCTATAATCAATACTGCGGAATATTGTTATTTATTATTTTTAGAAAAATAGGTAACTTGGTGCAGTATAAATATAATAAATATATTTTTCACACGTCGGCTAATGAAATTAAATTGTACATTGCTTTTCTATATAGGTACATACCTTTATTTTAAATTTTCTGTCGTCCTATATTTTACGATGACGATATATGTATTTTGTACAAAATCTTCGAAACTTTTTCTTGTAAACTTAAATCTATTGTTCATTGGAAGTTCCTACAACCTTCTCACAATGCAATAAGGTTTACTTTTCTCTTTCACTCTTAAACAGCAAACTTTCTGGACAGAGTAAAGTTGGGAACAATAAATCTGTCGACATTTTTTCGCGTCACATGTGAGAGGTACCATGAGGGAAAGAGAGAGGGAGGGTAAAAGGAAAAGGATAGATATATGGGTCTATGCAAATAATGGGGCATTCAAATTATGCCAGAGTTAGGCAAAGTTAAAACAGAAATTTTAAGGAAATGTTTCTGTAAATGAAAACGACCGGACATTGTCATAGTGAATGACCGATTTTAAGCTATGTGGGGTTTGAAATCATCTCTTAAACTCTTAATAACTAAGAAATAATACTTATAAACTTTTTAATGTATAAGTTCCTACTATAATAAAAAATATGTGAAAAAGTGGAGTTATTCGGTTTGCAAATTAAGGTATCGGGTAGCCAGATGGTTGATAAACTACATACACTACTTTTAAATACATACCTATATAGACAATTACACCCAGACACAGAACAGACTAACATATTCATTCATACAAATGTATGTCTTAGGTGGGATTCGAACCCACGACAGACGACGAGTCACTAACCACAAAGCCAACCGGCTGTCTAACGTAATATGTACCCAGCATCTATGCGACACGTGTCTACTGACCCACTATTGACCTAGTCCCATCCCTACATCTAGTGATGGGCCGGCGTAATTGACTTGATTACTTTATTATGGCTTTAGATAGAAAATTATTTTATTATTGTTCCAATGGAGTCGGCCATTTTGTGGTTAAAGTTGTTAATTGCAATTGGGGTGTAATATAATTTATGAGGGAGTAACTTTATAGATGAATATTAACTATAAATGGACATCTGATAAGAGTTTAGGAGTTTTGGTGCTATGGTAATTTTGATAAAATTTCAACATATTTTGAAATAGGTAATACACATTACCAAAAAGACCTCCCCGTTGTACGAAGAAAGTGTGTAAAAGATGATATGAGAGAATTTGGATTTGACTGGTGACCGAATGAAATGAAGGGACTTGTCACTTGACACATAAAGCCGAATTTTCAAAAACCAATGTTATTTTAGCGTATGTAAGAAGCTGGGACAGTCGCTAGAATATAATAAACTAATGGCTCCCCGCAGCTTTGTCCGCGGTCCATGGAAACTTTATCGGGATAAAAGTAGCCTATGCATTTTTCCAGTACATATTCTAACTCTGTGCCAAATTTCATCGTGATCGAATCAGCTATTCTGCCGTGAAAGAGTAACAAATATATAATTTAATATAAGTAGGATAACTTCCGCCCTCGGCTTCGCTCGCGTATGTGTGACGCTTCGCTATAGTGTAATTTATTTATGAGAAAATATTCAGTATAGGTATGTATACATTGAAATATTTCCCGTGAAATTAGAACACCTCTAACCACTAATCCATAGCAAGATTAGTTCAAAATAGAATGATAAACACATAAAAATGGTCTAAATTAATGTTTGTAATTTTCCGTCAAATTCGTCAGTTCGATTTTATTTAATTGAGGATTCCGTAGGTATGTTTAATATGTCAAAAACATACATGATAGATTTATATGAGTTTATTTATAGGATAATCAACAAAACATACACACAAGTAGGTACCTACATGGATATAATTCTAACACAATTAGAAACAAAACTTGAGTGTTGCCTTAATTAGAGGTTGCCACTGCATGCATCAGAGTAGTGAGCTTAATATAGAAAAAAAGAGACTTACATTATTAGACAAATAAAACAGAATATCCAACTAACAAATAAATGAAAACCTGAAACTCTGAGGATAGAGAACAAAGCAATAATACATATGTTTTAAAACTATCAATGATTTTACTTTTGAATTTATGGTGACTGTTTTGGTAACTCTGTCTTTTTTGATAAGATCAAAGTAATAAATTTACTGTTGTATAACGCTTTACGCTCATTGTAATATATTCATAAAATGTAGGTAATATGTTTTCATTGAATTAAAGTTTTAATGTTCGGGGTTTACGTTCTTACGGATCCCTAAAACATCGGTTGCGTAAACTACTAATCCATGTAGCTTAATACTAGTAGAAGTAATAATTTATGATAGGATTTTCGAAATAATTTTAATTTTAGGCTCTATTAAACGTGGAATCAGCTATTGCGGTTTTGTAAACATTTTCAAAACGGATTAGAGAACTAGAAAAAAAATAAACACAGCTAATACTAATGTAGTATGTTGTAATAAAATATATAATTAATGAAAGTAAATATATTTTTCTCAAATATTTTTTATAAAAATATTTAATATTTGTCCAAATAGTATGTATGAAAATACTAGCTGACCCGGTAAACGTAGCTCTGCCATATGAGAAATACTAATATAGGGATAAAATTATGGGGTAAAATAATCATAAAAATCTGTCAATCCATTTCGGAGGAGTTCGATACAAAACACTGCGACACAAGATTTTTATATGTTAGATGTTTCTTAAAACGACTAAGGACTTCCAATATAATAATTACACACATTTAAAGATTCAAGATATCGGACGCTGAACAAAAATAAATGCTGGAATCGAATTTGCTACCAAACCCAAATCATTGAATATACCGTAGAAAATATTCTGGATCTAAAATCCAGACAGACATTTCTTTGCCTAGAAACGAAAGCTATACGAATAGCTGGCACGGGAATGCATGAATAGGAACAAAAGAAAGCCTAGAAAGAACCTTTTGCCAAGATTTCTGCGCAATCTTTTCAGCAAAATTAACATTGAGACCGAAATTTAAGAGTGCACGAAAAGCGAATCATTGAGTTTGCGTGAGTTGCACATCCAGGCTGAGCTTTGGAAAAAATAACGATGTATTTTCTTTGTTCGCATTTAGATTTCAGTGAGTCATTTATTTTTTAAACCAAAATTTTATGAATTACTTTGTGATGGTGTTTATTTTTGAAAATCGGCACCGAGTTAGAACATGTTCCGTATTAACACAGATTACTTTTTATCCCGGGAAAATTTAAGATTCCCTGGGAACGCGGGTGAAACCGCGGGGAGCCACCAGTAATTGATATTTTGATAATAGTCTGCGAATCGTCCGTAAATATCATCAATTCAAACCCCCTAAAAGTTACTTAATACAACAAAAAAATGTCTTTAAACAATAAATCACCATTACAATATAAATACCATATATAACGAAAACTTTCATTATTTATGTCCTAAAAATCTATAGTATAAAGTGTTAGCAAATCTGTCATCAAGAGCTATTTTATAGTCATGTAGTCTAGACGTAGCCCGCCCACGCACTATTTAACCGTATGTACCTAGTATAGCTCGAGACTAAAGTAATAATTTAGCTCTCAAATAGCGTGAGCAGATTTTCTACGTGTTATTTAGGTATATAAGTAGTCAGGTGTTTGGTAAATTTCAATTTGCCTCGTGCGGTGTAGACGATTTGTAACTAGTGCCTGACCGCGGCTTTGGGCGCGTGGTAACTTTAAAGGAAACTTAAGTTAGAATTTATTTTATTTGTACGAATTTGAAAGACAAAATGACTTTGTGGTTTGTGACCCAGACATTTAAGCTGACGGTAGTGGTTTCGATTTCCACTCAGGACAGAGATTTGAATGCATGAATGAATACGTTTGTCTATGTGTGGATGTAAATATCGGTATAGGTATACATATGTATTTAAAAGTAGTGTGTACCAGATGCATGCATACTATAGCACAAGCTCTGCTTAACTTGGAATTAAATTGACCGTGTGTGAGAAACATCCCAGGAGATCTATTTATTTATGTATTTAATGTATTATTTGTAGTAAATTAGCAGCATGACCCAGGATATATATTTAAGATAGTTAATATGGTAGCAATATCCTACCACATTCCATAGAGATTACACAAAACTTTTCACGTATCAAAACTTTGTTACACCCTTAACCGGGAACGACTTAATAAATAATTTCGTTGCCCATTTCATTTTTACGCCCAAGAGCGAGGGAGACGGAAGTTCCTCTGTCGAGAGGTTCATCATGAACATTCGGGGTAGGAAGATGAATTGGGAACTTAATGCGTTTAATTTTGAAACTAATTTGCCTGATAACGCGAGGCAGCGCCTTTGGTGGGTTCAAGTAATTTAGCCGCGAGATTTAGGCTCAAATTGCTGAATTATACCGTTAGTATATTATGCCTAGTGTGAAATATGATGGCATAAGCTTCAGCGAGGATTTCGTTTTGATGTTACCATTACATATGTTAAAGTCTTGATGTGTAGGTAATTGCAGACGTTCTGAAATGGGAGTAAAAATAAAATTATTTTTACTCACGGCCATTTTGTATCCAAATTTAGCAGAGATATTTATTTATACATATATTACAGAGATATTTATTTATACATATATACATATATTTTCATATTCACAAATGTTCGTCCTGGATTAAAATGGAACCCCCGACCAAGTTATCAAAGTTAAGTTCGCTAGCAACAAAGCCAACCAACCAGTCCTTTATAACATAACTTTTTTGATGTATGATATATTTAATCAACATGGAGTCGTACAGCAAAGAATAGGACAGAATGGAGACTTTTAGAGGAGGCCTTTGTCGGAAGACAAGTTGAAGAATAATTACCGTTATAGAGTCAAAAATGTTATAACAGTTAATAATTAAGTTTTAGGCACACACACATTTGTAATTTAAACTAAAAATCAACAATAAAGGCTTTTTATTTTATTTATATTTACTTAATCAAACTTACCTACTATTTAGGCCGTTTATACAATCATGTAATTTTATAAATAGATGCGCTATTTTCAGGCTTCTTCACAATGAATTCAAACCTTCATTCAATCAACAGTCGAGCGATGACAGCAACGGAATTACAAAACCTTGTTCACGACTCACAATTTTATTCCCATTTACCCTTTTTTCTCTTGTTACAGATAAATTCGCGTACCAACATGAAGACGTAGAACAACATACTACCAACATAACAATGTGATAACTATGTATTGAGGGATCACACATGATTTCAACAGTTAATTTCACACACATAAATGTGAATGCAACATTAAATTACGATAATAATTTGGGTATAAGTTACGCGTACAAAAATGCCACTCATAACGTCGGCTATGGAAAGACGAACGAGTATGAGAACGGGAACTTCGGCCGGACGAATTTCACGAACTCATCGTATGAACCGTCGGCCGATAACTTTACGGAGTACGCCGAAATACCGTATTACATAAAAGCTACTTCAATGACATTTTGTATAGCTATAATGTGTTTGGGTGTGATAGGTAATGTGATGGTGCCAATAGTGATACTCAAAACTAAAGACATGAGGAATTCTACTAACATTTTCTTGGTGAATCTGAGCATTGCTGATCTGATGGTGCTGCTTGTGTGTACGCCTACTGTGCTAGTTGAAGTCAACTCTAAGCCGGAGACGTGGGTGCTCGGAAAGGAGCTTTGTAAGTATTTAATAGAGTTTATTTTTCATTACACAGGTTAATCACTTTCATCACACCTGATCAGAAGCGGGGCGTCACTCACGCGTTGCCTACCCTGTAACGGGAGCAACTGTATGTACAAGAATGTGTTAATAAAGTAATTTCGCCTTCATCGTAAATAATATTCCGAAACACGTAATGTTTTACACAAATCATTATGATTGAGTTTTTGATGTTTTGAGTATGTATTTTCAAAACATCAGAGTTTTTACATTTCGCCTTTACTCGCCAGCTTAATACATTAAGATGCATTAAATTGTCGTTAAGCAGAAAACCTTTGAACTCGTTTCATAATACAAAATAAGCGATTTAGTTCTTAGTCGAACAAAAAAACGTCTATAATACTATTCCAAAATAGATGTCTAATGTTAGAGTTCAAAATAAATTAGAGCCTTAAATAAAATTTTCTGTAAGCCTACTCTCTTTTTATTATTTCTTAATTTAAATAGATAAATATATATTAAGGTACCCAGTAAATTATTTTGTTTCCAAATTCATTTTAGTTTCACTTATTATGAATGTTACTTTACTTATTTAATTCATAAATATTTGTTATTAATTCATAGCTAATTCTAGATACAGTAACTTAAACCCCATTACATTTATCTGGTATTTAAAACCTTAATAAATTTTAGTAATTCTGTAAATGTCACAATTTTATTCATAACACATAAAACTTTTTATTTTCTTAATATTTATTATGTAAATAATTATTTAAGTTATTATAAAAAGTATTTTCCCCGTTATTGTCTATGTCATAGTTTATGTCTAGGTTATATGTTATTTAAATAAATAAATTAAAACTTTTTTTTATAAAAACAACAATTTTGTATCAAATGAAACGAAACTCGTTCAATTAAAAAAAAATTAAAATGTCAAACAAAAATGCCGACCACCCTAAAACCGTAATGGAATTCCCAAAAACAGCATTTAATCGCAAATTAACACTTTTTCGCCCATATAAGGGTAAGCTTTAAGCTTGATAATATAACAGGAAGCTCTTAATTAGTAATTAAAAAAACATAATTTATGGTTGTACTTTACGAGTGCTTTTATTGGTAAAATTAAAAAGTAACAAAAGTTAAAGAGCTTTCGGCTTCCGAAGTTTTAAAATTTGTATTTTATTGCCCTTACCATGGCGACTCAGATAATACTTAAAACAGATAAATAAAATTATATAAATTCTAGGATTTTATGTCCTAGGATATTTATTACTTATTTTCACCACCAGTATAGTTAAAATATCCTGGGTAATTTTTCACACATGGCCAATCAGATTCCAAACTAAACCGAGCTTGTGATATGGTTACCAGATACCTGATATATTACATATACCTATTACTTTTAAATAACAAACTAATATAGATATTTAAATCTAGTCTGAGAACAAACAGATATATTCATACAAACAAATGTTTGTCCTGGGTGGTATTTGAACCTGCAATCGGCAGCTTAAAAGTAAGGTCGCTAACCACAACGCCATCCGGTCTGTCAATTGGCTGCGCGCGCGCTTAGCGTATAGCCGTGTTACGTGTGTTCGCTGTGCTTACATGATTGCAGTACCTACGCCTCAAGTAAATTAATAATAGTTAACTGTTTGATAATTAACTGTTTACAATATGGTGCAGTGTAAGAAGTGCAGTAAGTTCGTGTCTATGGCGAAAGAAGAAGTCCTCAAATGTAAAGGATCGTGTGAAGGTGTTTTTCATAAGAAGTGTGTAACGAAAAAGACATTTAAAAACGAGAAATGTGAAGATTGCATCTCGCCTATCGGCTCGCCAAGTACGGAGGATGCCGATATAGCTGCCACCTTGGCTGATATCAATAGAAAAATTGAAGTAGTATACAACATGGAAAAAAAACTGAGTGAGGTGGCTGAACTGGTTGATTTCATTTCGGAAAAATATGATAAGCTGTGTGAATATCAAAAGTTAACGGAAAATAAAATTAGAGCATTAGAGAATAAAAATACATATCTGGAGAAGTGTAACAATTCGTTGGAAGAACGTGTGAACGAGCTGGAAGAGAAAGAAAATGGGAAAAAAGTGGAGTTAGTCGGTATAGAATTACAGCAAAATGAAGTAATTGAACAGGTAGTCGCCGCAGTTGCTCGAAAGCTTGAGCTGGACGTGAGTCAGATTGAGCATGCAGAAAGGGTTGGACGACAAAAACGGGATTCCGTTAAACCTATGCCGGTGGTTATAACTTTGAGGTCGAAGGTAGCTCGCGACAAGTGGATCGATAACCGTAAAAAACGGTTAACCAACGATGACGTGTTTGGTACGAGGAATAACAATCGCATTTATGTGAACGAAAATTTGACTAGATACAAAAGAAGCCTATTATGGTCTACTAAGAACTATTTGCGTAATGTATATAAGTATATATGGGTACAAGATAGTAAAATTCTAGTAAGAAAGAATGATGAACAAAAAAAAATAACATGTATTCGGAACGAAAACGATATTAAAAGTTTACTGGATAATACATCGGCAACTCATTAGTTTGTCTCGGTGTGGGTATATATATCTAAAGCGCACACTATTGCGCAAAGTGCACACGGCGTATTCACAACAATAATCTGCTGTGGATCGTTTCGATGCAATTGTTTGCCAAGATAATCAATTTAGAAGGTTTACTAACACAACCAATTGGTGCCAGAACCTACCCAAAGATAGTGCATATATACATACGGCTCATTTAAATATACGATCACTTAAAAAACACTTCAATGAACTGCTTATTATATTAAATACCAGTAAGAATATAGACATCTTAATATTAAGCGAAGTTAATATTTCTGAAGAGGAGGTTTCATTGTACAAAATAGAGGGATATCAAATATTTACAAATACCAGAGTAAATCGAAGAGGCGGAGGAATACTTATATATGTCAAACAAAGTCTCAATTTTCAAGGAAATATTATTCAGGCAAGTGCAGCCGAGATACTACAGGGCAAACTCGATATTGACCACACAATTATCAATATCATTGCTGTCTATAGGCCTCCGCGAACGAACAGATTATTGTTTGTTTCTGAAATTGAGCGAATCATCAAGAAAATTCCACGTTGTGAGAATATAATCTTTATTGGGGATATAAACATAAATTTGTCAGGAGATAGTGATGGCAACATTGTATCGCATTACAAGGACTGTTTATGTGAACTGGGCCTGCAGTGTGTTATACCGGCTAATGAGATCACGCGAGAAGCAATCGTGGCGGGCGTGAGAGAGACATCGTGCATCGATCACGTGTGGGTGCGAGCAAGACAGTTGCGAGACTCTAAGTCATTTGTGATTGAGTGTTTCGTGTCGGATCATCATATGGTTGGCGTATCACTGCCGCTGTCTGCTGCAAATGAGCCTAATATAAGTATGAACTCGGACACTCGGTATGTAATAAATAATCACTTTGTTTTTGGTAAAATTACCGATTATGATTGGTCTCAACTATTGTCTATAGACTGTCCATTAATCTTGTATGATAAGTTACAATGTATTTTTAATGATATTTATAATGATAGTAAAATCATAATGCCAAAAACTAGGAAACGTGTTGCGCAACCATGGATAAGAGGGTTTTTAAAAAATATGTTATTGCATAGGGATCAGTTGTTCAGGGATTGGAAAGATACACCTAATAATTACACGAAACGACTTGAATATACACGATATAGGAATAAAGTAAACAAAATAATATATAATGAAAAAAACAAATATAGACAACAAGAAATAATGAAATGTAGGGGAGATCCTCGAAAGATATGGGAAAAAATTAATAGCTGGATAGGTAGAAATAAAATGAATGTAGATGAGACAATAACGAAATATTTCGGAAAAAATGAGACAATGTATAATATATGTAATAACTTTGCAAATACATTTACTCAGGAAATTAAAAATATAAAGCATAATTGTAATAAATATTTTTTGGATAGATATCAATATGTTCAGTTAAGTAATGTATCTTTTCGTTTCACTCCTGTGAACAGTAACAATGTAATTAAAATAATAGATCAGCTGAGCAGTGAGAAGGCGCCAGGCATTGACGGTATACGAGCTATAGATTTAAAGTTAATTCGTAAAGATATCTCACCGGTATTGGCACACTTTGTCAATTTATGTTTAACGAGAGGTGAATACCCAAGTTTGCTTAAAACGTCTATAATCAGGCCAATTTACAAGAATGGTATACATAGTGATTATGCCAATTACAGGCCTATTGCAATTTTGTCAGTAATTAATAAAATTGTAGAAAAAATAGTCGTGGGTCAAATTAATGATTTTTTAGAGCATAATAATTTATTGTCTGACACACAACATGGATTTAGACGTGGTCGTAGTACCGCAACAGCACTCTCACAGTTCTCAGAGGTTATAAACAATAGCCTTGATGCAGGTCATCATATCTTAGCTTTGTTTATAGATTACAAAAAAGCATTTGACACATTAGACCATCAGGTTCTACTTAAAGCCATGGAAGAGTGCGGTATAAGGGGTCCCACGAACAAATGGTTCCGACAGTACCTGAGGGATAGAACGCTCAAAACAAGTGTTGCAGGTGTGTCAGGCCGTGAAGCCGCGGTTAATCTTGGCGTACCGACTGGCTCTGTATACGGACCAATAGGCTACAATATTCATGTCAATAGCGTCAGTAACGTAGTGAAAAACTGTAATGTCATTATGTACGCAGATGATATGTGTCTCATATACTCGTCGAATAATGTACAGGAGGCTCGAACTGTATTGCAGACGGACTTCAATAATATAGCTAAATGGACACACGACAACGGTATTATAATGAACGTAAATAAGACTAAAGTAATGCATATATACTCACCGTACAATTTGGTAGCAAAGGGTATTGACAAATCGACAATTGGTATTGTAGGCCACACATATGACTGCATGCACGCAGGTAAAACCAATTGTGACTGCCAACATTTAGAATATGTCACTAAATTCAAATACCTGGGCATGTGGGTGGACTATAATATGAATTGGAGACCGCAGGTTGACTCAGTGTGCACAAGACTTAGGTCCGTCTTAAGCAGATTTTATACGTTAAGGGCCCCTCTGAGTAGAAAAACGCTAAGAGTGATTTACTTTGCCCTTGCCGACTCACTGTTAGGCTATGGATTGGGTGTATATGGCCGTACATTTAAGACCTATCTTGATAGTATTAGGGCATTGCAAATCCGCTTCATGAAATATCTAGTTGATCCAAAAGTAAAACGAGAGTGTAAAGAAAATTATGAAAAACTATTTGTTGCATGTAACATACTTCCTGTTCATGAGCGGGTCAAACACCTAGTGGTTCTGGAGCAATTCTATAATCCACAACATAAAATGGAAATTAAAAACACGATTAATACCAAAAATGTCAGGAAACGTAAACTGATCCAGCCAGTAGTAAAAAACTACTACGGTAAAAGAACAAATAGGTGGTTGATCCCTTCAATATACAATAAGAATGATTGGCTCCGAAACTTAAATATTGATATTTGTTACAAATCTCTAAAATGTAAATACAAAAAACATTTAATTTCTGAAATCGGTGTGAATTTGGGTATTTAATTTTATTTGGTTTAGTTAATACAATGCGAGGCTAAAAGTAGGTACATTAGTTATTTATCATAATTAAATAAGCCAATATTGTAATTATATAAAAAAGCGCAATTCCCGCCGACAAACTGTCACGCAGTTTGGTGGGCTTAATATTTATGTACATATGTGTTGGTTTTCAATAAATATATTTTTTATTTTATTTTTTTTATTTTTTTATTTTTATTTAAACTCATAGTTTGGTATTTTCATTAGAGAAACACAAATGTATGGCGTGGAGTCGACACAGAAACAACATTTGTGTGTGTGTGCCAATTGCAAAAGGCCTCTGTATGGGGCCTGCGGTGGGCTTGGGGCCCCAGTGTTGGAGGTTATAGGAAATGTAAATACATATTAAGCTTTTTAGAAGAGAGAAGTATTATATTTACCTATATAGTGATAGATTTATCATTTTTACTTCGGAAATAGGTATTGTGCAATATTTAAGAGTACATGAAAATAAAGTAAAATAACCATAATATAAAATGGCTTCTATATTTAAGGGAAATACGCGAGCAATTTATCGTTCTACTGTAACATTAGATATAGGTACTTAGTAAAACGTGTTTTTACATGAACATTTTTCACTGATACTCTGTTCCTATACCACGTAGCGTGATTTTATTTAGTCTATAGCCTTCTTCCAAAAATGGTCTACCCAACATTAAAATATTTTTTCAATTCGAACTAGAAGCTCCTAAGATTAGCGCGTTTAAAAAAACTCTTCATAGATTATATCCTCTATCAAAGAGGCCGCTCTAAATAGGTGACCATTCAGAACACATGCCGGCTTTGTGTTAAACGATCTATACAAGCGAATACAGCGTTCCTTTTCATTGTGCGCCTGCCTTAATACAATGGGCATTAGGTCTAAATTAATTTGTCTGAAACACAACGCAATTGCTACCACAATACGGGCTAATTAAACGCAATAAAGCTCTGAACGTGGCTGACGCGAAATGGTATTTAGAAGGTGCGATTTTTAATCGTTTCATATTGTTTCTTTGTATTTAAAGTGTACTTCTTTATTTACTACTAGCTGCCTCCGCGCGTTTCCCGTTTCCGAGGGAATACAGGGATAAAATATAGCCTATGTTACTCAGTGATAATGTAGCTTTCTAATGAAAAATGAATGATTAAAATCGGTCCAGTACTTTTTGAGTTTATTCGTTACATACAAAAATACAAATGTTTCCTCTTTATGATATTATTATAGTGTAGATTGATGATGATTGTCTTACTCCTGCTAAAATTATAAGCTAGAGGCTTATAGCGTAGTGGCTTAAAGCTTATAATTTTAGCAGGAGGAGGAAGAAAACAATATAAATAAATGCTTATAGCGTTCCCTGGGGATTTTCAATTTTCACACTGTAAAAGTAGTCTAACTGTTAATCCAGATTAAATTATATGTGTTCCAAATTTCAACTAAATTCGTTAAGTAGTTTTTGCGTGAAAGTGTAACAAACATCCTGTCATTCTCATAAACTTTCGCATTAATAATATTAGTAGGATTTTAGCCCGAAGTGGTTTGGTCTAAACTTGGCACGTACTTATGTTTTCGATCTGAAATTTAAAGTTGCGAATGCGGATGCAAGCTTGTCTACACTAATATTATAAAGAGGAAAACTTTGTTTGTTTGTATCGAATTGGCTCCGAAACTACTGAACCAATCTGAATAATTATTTCACCAACACAAAGCTACATTATCAAGGAATAACATAGGCTATATTTTATCCTCGTATTTCTACGGGAACGGGAACTACGCGGGTAAAACCGCGCGGAGGCAGCTAGTATTTTATCTAGTTCAATCAATACGTGCCCAACTCGAGTGAAACCATGAAACAATACTAGTTGTCATTAAATTAAAATAAAAACACTATCAGTCTAAGTATTGTAGTCATTAAAATGTTATTTAAAATTCTTTTCTTTCGCAAGTTGATCGCCAATCTAAATGCGGGTCACGATTCACAAATTACGAGTTGTTACTTTGCTACAGTACCCTGTATATTGTACCCAATATCGTGCGTAATTCTTGTTCAATTTCTTAGATAAAGCGTTCTTTTTGCACCATAATAGGTTTCACTGGACATTATTTAATAATTTTGTTAGAAAACGGCTTTTATCTTTTGGTTTTACGTCACCGGACTCTTTTTGTATTTTGATGTCAAAATCTACATTAATATCTTATGTAGATATAAAAAGAAAGGATTTGATTTTATGTTTGTTTGTATAGGATACGCTCCAAAATACTGGACAGTTGAGTTATTCTTACACATACTGGCTAATCAATTTGTTTTTTCGGAATATGAAGCCAAATTCGTTAAAATATTTTTTCCATTCTTATGTGATCGACTAACAGACACTTATGTATAGATCCTTATTTTTTAATAATAACATTTTTTGAACGATTTACGTATTTTTTTTGGACTAGAACGTGTTAGCCTCAGGTGGCTTTTATATCCGTACAGGGACTGTTTCGGTGAGCTCAAAGGGCTCCAACGGCGATTTTATATGCGAATTAAAAAAACTATGAATATACTATAATTATTTAAAGTTCAACTAAATAGGTTAATTTTGAAGATATGACATTTCTGTTTGTTACGTCTTAATTGAAAAGGGAAACATTCAAAGGTCTTTTGACTTAATCCGATCCGTTCATAATGTAGTTAGCAGGCTATTTCTGACTCGTCTAGGGATCAACATGAATAACTTACAGCTTTATGCTTCAAAACTAAATTTAGACTATGTTTAGTTAGTACATAATGTATATATGTATGTATATCAAAGCTGTCTAAATAACTACCTACATGCAATTCTATTTTCAGAAAGATATAGAAATCTTGTCTCTCTTTTTACCTAACTTTTTACTATACTTTATATCTAACTAGGTGACCCGCGCAACTTCGTTAGCGTCACTTGCCCGTTTTTGCAACAGTTTTGATTGATGCTCCGCTCCTATTCGTCATAGCGTAATGAATTATACATAAAAACCTTCCTCTTGAATCACGCTATCTATTAAAAAAACCGCATCAAAATCCGTTGCGTAGTTTTAAAGATCTAAGCATACATAGGGACAGACAGACGGCGGATAGCGACTTTGTTTTATACTATGTAGTGATGATGTTTCTATTACATTGTAAGGCCGGCCCTTTTACAGGGCGTGAATGGGGATACAGATAACGCTCTTTGAAGATGCATCAATGAATTTGTAAATGTATGTCCCTCATCATCATCAGCTCATATACGTCTCCACCGAGGAGCTCGAGCCTCCCCTAACATCGAGGGGATTAAGGCCGTAGTACACCAAGTGGGCCAAGTGCGGATTGGCGGACTTCACATGCCTTTAATTGTGACATCTCGGGCATGCAGGTTTCCTCAGGATGTCTTTCCTTCACACCGTATTTGAAAATAGCGATTTAGTGATGCATCTAGTCTACACTAATATTATAAAGAGGAAAGATTTGTATTTTTGTATGTAACGAATAAACTCAAAAAGTACTGGACCGATTTCAATAATTCTTTTTTCATTAGAAAGCTACATTATCACTGAGTAACATAAGCTATATTTTATCCCTGTATTCCCAGGGAACGGGAACTACGCGGGTTAAACCGCGCGGAGGCAGCTAGTGTTTTAATAAAATATTTTGTTTGTTTGTTCGAACTCAATACCAAACTTTATTAAAATATCTCCAGCCGTTTAGACCTGAAGAAGTAACAAACATACACACTCACAAACTTTCGCCTTATAATATTAGTGTGATAGACAGCCGGGTTGGCTTTGTGGTTAGTGACTCTGACTTTCAAGCTGCGGGTCGTGGGTTCGAATCCCACCCAGGACAAACATTTGTATGCATGAATAATATGAATATGTCTGTTTGTCCTGTGTCTGGATGTAAATATCTATATAAGTATGTATTTAAAAAGTAGTATATGTAGTATATCAGCTATCTGGTTACCATAACACAAGCTCACTTTGAAGCTTATTTTGGAATCGGATTGGCCGTGTGTGAAAAATGTCCCAGGATATTTATTTATTATTAAGTTCATTATTTACTCATTTATAATACACGCGTTAGTGTATACAAGTCTTAAAGTTGGACGAATTAAAATAAATTTTCCGAGAAGCGTGCGGCGGCCATTACAGTTTACTGCCGTTTTATTAAGCACAACCGTTTTATTTTTATTATTGACCATTAAGTGTTCGAGAATAAAGCGATAATGATGATGCGACGCGTTAGCAATCGCGAAATCATTGGCTTTTCGGTTAGATTTAGTGAAAATTTTGGATTTTATATTTTAGCACTTTAATATGTAAAGTTAGTGACTTTTACCTTATTTTATATTCGCTCCGCATAAAAACTTGTGCTGATTTAGACAATGATAAATGTGTGCCCCGTGGTTTTACCCGGCTATCTGCAACTTTCCCGGAAAAAAAGAAGCCTATACCTAGATATGTGCTATTGGAGAGCATACTCTAACTATGCGTGAATATTTATCCAGATCCCTTCAGGATCTTCGATTTTCTCGAGATAAAAAATAGCCTATGTATTAATCCATGTTATAAACAATCCACGTTGCGAATTTTATGTAAATCAGTTCAGTAGTTTTTACGTGAAAGCGTAACAAACATACATCCATATTCACAAACTATCGCATTTATAATATTAGCATGATTACTCAGATTAGAATGGTTCCGTAATAACGATTATTACAAAATAAAAACCACATAATGAGCATTCTTATAACCACGAACAAAAACTCTTGGCGTGAAAAGTGACGTGTAAATTGCGCGTGACAAAAATAATTCTGCATGAAAACGTTCTTGTCACGGTGAGAGAGATGGCATGCTTTAATCGCACTGTCTCTTTTCTTCACGGCTCATTCATGACGCTTTTATGAAGTCAATCATCATCATAATCATCAGCTGAGTAATCTGGAACTGTTCACTTTGATTGTGGTATCGACGCTAACCGAGCATTAGAGTTGAAAAGTCATAAGTGCCTATAGAAATATATATATTACGTAAATGTAAATATACTAGTTGACCCGGCAGACATTGTTCTGTCTTAACTATGAATCTTACCGAATTAAAGCGACTGTCACTTATTTCAAAGGTCATTAAGTTACATCCGAAAATTAATATGGTCGTCGAGTTATCTTAAACTCTTATTTTTCTTGGGACTTTTAAATTTTTTTCTTTCATAAGAACCTTCTATTGACAATAACAAATACCTACAACAAAAAAAAAATTTGCGAATTCGGTCCAGCCGTTCACGCGTGATGCCGTCACCGAGGGAAATAGGGATTCATATTTATATATACATAATAGATAACATTTAATTTTATTTATAAATTAAATTAGATGTGTGCATGTTATAAACTAAAAGGTGGTAAACATTTTCTGACCGCGACTGTACCAAATGTTTTTGGTACAAATCTAACCCACGACCGACCCCTCAAAAGTCATGGTCACATACCATAAAGCCAGTCACCATAATGGTAATAAAATAACAGGACTCATACTCATAATCTCCTTCTTGTTCCCGAAATTTAATATTTTCCTACATTACGTAGATTTTCTGAGGAAACTCCATATTGTTAGTAAAGCAATATGTCTTTGTTACGAGATATAAAATACTTATTTACATGGTTATGTGTTTTGGTAAATGTTGGTGGATTTTTATCACAATATTGTTAGCTTTAGGTTATTACGTGGTCATTCTATAGTTGAGAGACCGCGGAAGAATCTGTGTCACAGTATATAGGTATGTAAAATAGTTTTAATCTAATGTAAATCTCGCGATGTCGTATGCTGTCGAAAGATTGTTAACCGTTGTTAGTTAAGGTTAGGGTTTATTTTTGTTTAATCTCCGAATATAAATTTTTAACTAACATTTATATTATACCAGCGCCACCTACCGGGTCCAAATTGATGTATTATACATAAAAACCTTCCCCATGAAATACTCCGTAATTTGGTGAAAATCGCATGAAAGACTGTTCAGTAGTTTTTGTGTGTGTATGTGTATTTTCATATAAAATTTCAATATGTGTGAACCTTTATACATAGCAGCTGTCAATTTATTAAGTCAGTTAAACGGAGTTGTTAATAAATTCAATAGTACACGCCGGTAACTTTATACGCCACCTGTTGTGTTGTTAGCTTTGTAAAACGTTTGACGCCGTCCTGGGTTCGAATCCAAATGAGAAAAAAAAATTACCCTAATTAGGTACATTATATTATTTAAGTAATTTTATAAATAATGTAGACTGAGAAACAGACATAACCAAGTTGTAAAAGCTAGTTCAAAGCCCCTTTGTCGTACGACGACTAATAATAATTTCTAAAACATCCGAAAATGAACGCTTTGATGTCACAAGTCTATTATTATAACGAAGCCCTAAAAGATAAGGCCTTTATTGAATTTAAATTGATTCGCAACTTTATGAATATAATTTATATTATTTCAGTTAAGGAACTTTACTGGAGTTCTTATAAATGAAAATATGTACTTGTTTTGTTTGGGAATAAATATTTATATATCTAGCAGTCCGGAAAATGGATAAACAGGATAATGTGAGGGTTTACTCTCATTTACATATTTGAGATATAATATTTACTAATTAACACGTCTACACTACACCAATATAATAAAGAGGAAATATTTGTTCCTTTTTGTGCAGTCTCTAAAAAGAGGAGGGTAGGCTCCAAAACCAAATTTATTTTTAATCGGTTCCGTAGCTTTAGCGTGAAAGCGAGACAGTATATTATATTAGTATAAATTTCAACATAATATACTCACTTGCCTTCTAACTACACAAGTAATAAATCCAGCCCGCATTCCTAATCCTAACGTCACAATAGTTTCATTATCTACTGACGTTTTTCCATTACTAACTGAGATTTATGTAATTACTGATTAAAAAGTGCTCATTTTCGTGAAACTCGTCAATGAGTCAGATATCAGAGGTAGGTAATAGGTTTAATGGGCCTTGTCCTAATTAATGGCTTAGAAATTTCCTCTTTTTTTTAAATAAAGAAAACTACAAAGGTCTTTAATCCTAGTTGGTACAGCCGTAGTGTAAAAAGGTTTTTTTTATATTCAACTAGCTTCCACACTGCGTTCCCGGGGATCTTCAACATTCCCGGGATATTAGTCTATGTTTTTACCCAAGCTCGAGTCTAGCTCTATACCAAATTTCATGAAAACGTAACAAACAGACCGTTACTTTTGCAATAATGAAGAGGGATAAATTGAAAAACAATAATACACTCTAACAGCGTTTATAGAATTGTACAGAAATAAGGGTTCGTAGGCATGTAGCATAAGTATATGAACCGTAGTCGTGCTACGAGAATCGTAGATAAGATCTATTTTTTTTTCTCCGTGTGGTTTAAAATTGAGACACAATTTTTTTAGGTGTTTGCTTAATTATTTAAGGTTTAATTAGATAATTTATTTTTGGGGTTATTTTAATGCTAACCTGAATTCTAAACCAAGCAGGGCTAGTCTAAATAGCTATCATAGTAAATACTTATTCTACTCTACTAAAATGACACAGATGGTCTGAGAAAGGACATAGGCTACTTTTTATCCCGGGAAAATAGAAGTACTTGCGGGTACGCGGTATATTACACAGTTGCTTAGTTTTGAATCAGATTGACCGTGCGTGAAAGAATGTCTAACCAATTTTATTATTTACACTATGTGGTGTAACATTTACTTAGTATTTACGTAAAAATATATCCATAGAAAATCATAACAAAACGCCAACAGTACAAAACACGGTTACACAGTATTGCACTACAACTGTGCCTTTAAAAGAGCCATCGGTGTAAATGGAGCAGTATTTGCCGAGAGCCATCACGGCCAGCTTCTATACGAACAAATAAACACAATTTTGCAATCAACTCGTCATACTGTAGGGTTGGGATATCGCTTTGGTTATTTCGAGCTATTTTATCGATAAAAAAACAAAATGGTAAACCAATTATGCAGTAGGTCGGAGGTCATGAGACAAAATTAGTTAATGTCTAATTCTCATTTTCTCTATAGTGTAAACGGGTGACTTAGGTATCTAAACATTAGATTTTTTTAATCAAGTACTATGGATGGCAAATGAGATAATAACCGCATTTTACAATTAAGCGAAAGGTGAAATTAAAAGTTCGATCGAAGTTGAATCTTAATGAATCTTGGAGACCTAGCCTATGAATATTATATTTCTTGTATATAAAACCATTTATTAATATTACGGTAGAATCTATTATCGATAATTTTAGTTTAATAAATAAACATACGAAATATCGATATCGTTCCGCACACCACTAAATAACCTTTGGCGTCTCCATAATTTCTTTCAATCGCAAAAAATATTTATGTTACAGTACAAACAAAAATACATTTTTATACGAGTTTATTACGTCTTCTTTCGTTGTTTCGATATTTATTAAGGAGTTGTAAAGCCATAGCTTTTTGGTTGTAAATTGTCACCAATTTATTAGGCTCGCCAATTTCTCGAAATACGATCTTATAACATAAATAAGAAGAAATACAAGTTGTGGTTTTTTTTAATGATCGTGAAATTGGGCCATTGTTTCTGACAAACATGATTTAGTAAAAGCATCCTACTATAATGCCAGAGGGCTTAGGTTTTAGGAACAAATAGTAATGATTGAACATGTCTTTTTATGTACCTATAAGTTTAGTTAGAAGTGGTATATTAGTAGATATCATCGACGTATAGCGATAGACAAGAACGTTCATGTAAAACATTTGTTTAAAAACTGGTAAGAGTTAGAACTAAAGTTCGCTGCAGCGCTGTATAAAGCTGTGTCAACTAACCAAACTATTTTAAAAGATACAGCGCTAGATTGCTTAGAGTATAGTTTTCTCGCGACCAAAACGTCGTAAGCGCCGCAAATTTCATGGCGCTTACGCGTTTCGTTCAGTTAACTACACTAAGATGTCGTCCCTATAGAGTTCACACCGCAGATGTGACACATCTTTTTTACCTTCTAAACTTCATTAGAATAAAACTCGATTTCAAAATGTATTATATTAATATTAGGGGGGCCTAGTGCGGATTGGCGGACTTCACATGGCTTAAATGAGTACTCAGAGGTACGGGCCAGGGCTTGAATTAACATAAAACAATTATTCAAAATATCAAACTATCACTACTAATTAAAAACTCATTAGGTAACAATTAATCAAATTAAAACCTTTCTAAAAAAACATATCAAGTCTGTGTTCAGTTACATATTTTTACCTACAACCAGTTTTAAGGGAACATCTGCACGTTTTAGTATATGATTGTAGAATGGCGTGGTATTTAAATAGATAAATTGTTTTTCTACTCTGGAATTACGGAATTATCACCTATTAATTCACTTAAACAGGTAGTAATTTTACTTAGTTGACTACTGACTAGTTATTTTCGTCCAGGGTCTACTTTGATTCGGATTATCGTTGTTATTAACGCTGCTCCGTGCGCACCCGCACTGAATGAATGTCGAAGCCACACTAAAGTCGGGTGTGGGGACTGCAGTTCAGTTGAGTTGATAAAAGCGAGTGTTCGGAACGCCCTATCTAGTACGTAGTACATATATATCGATGGTAGATATTAACAGCGTCGAGAAAATCGAAACATCATCAAAAATCTTGAAAAATATTTTTTTTTGAGGGTACCTATCTCCCATACACGTAAACTGGGAAGAATTTTTTTTTCTTTATTCTTGTAGTATGTCATATCGTCGGATAGCTTATTAAAAAATAGCATGACGAAATATTAAGCTTTTAAACTGAAATTTTAGTTAGAGTTATGTGTCCCCCCCTCTAAAAACTAAACCATTGTTTGTAGAGTAGTAAAAAAATTCTTGCTAGTAGCATATACACTAGACACAAAAAGTTAGGGATATAAATAAAATTCGAATTTTTTGGGTGATTTTCAACAAGCTGTAACTTCGCGGAAAATAATCGCACAGAAAAAAAAAGAAAACCGAATTGTTGCTTCAAGTGTCTAGTTTTTAGATACAACCATGAATTTTTTGTATCATGTTTGAGTCTGGAGAAATTTTCAGGAAACTACCAAGGAAAAAAAATGAAAATTTTTAGTCATCTAAAAAATGGTCTATGGGCTTCAAAAATGATTTTTGTATTTTATTTGTCAAATTTTCTTGTAGGATATTTAATGCCCTTTAATTTATTGTAATTAAGAAGCATGTACAATGATTTACCATGGAGTTATTGTCAATCAACCGAAAAAAGAACTTTTTAACTTTGTCAATCAATAACTCTGAGAATAATGATCGTATAGGAAATCGAAGATGGGTTTTGAAAACTACACAGTATTTTCTATAAGAAAACGTGAACAACTTATGTCGAAAACATTTTTATGGAATTGAAAACTTTGATTGAAAAAATGGCCAAAATTTACATAAGGTTATTGAGAAAAAATAATGTTTTCTTTGAAAAACTGATTAAAATCCAACCATCGTTTATAATGGTGATTTTAGCGAAAACAATAAATTTAAAGCCTCGGGTCACTAAGAAAGAAGCATTGCAGCTCTTTGAGTTTTTCAGGGATTTTCCGGGACACTTTAAGGCTAAAAATAACCGACGATATCCTTCATTCATCCATTTTATCCCAAGTTATACCTACCAGGTTATCTAAATATCCTTAATTATGCAAATTTTCACCTTTTTTTCAGTCAAAGTTTTTAAGTGAATGTAAATGTTTTCGACAAAAGCCGTTCACGTTTTCTACGATATGATACGATCATGATTCTCAGAGTTATTGATTGTCAAAGTTAAAAAGTTATTTTTTCGGTTGATTGATCAATAACTCCGTGGTAAATCATTGTACAGGCTTCTTAATTACAATAAATAAAAGGGCATTAAATAGTCTGACAGAACATTTAACAACTAAAAAATCATTTTTGAAGCCCATAGACCATTTTTTTGATGACAAAAAATTTGCATTTTTTTTCCTCGGTAGTTTCCATAGAATTTCTCCAGATCCAAACATAATACAAAAAATTCATGACCATATCCAAAAACTAGACATTTGAAGCTACAATTTGGTTTTCTATTTTTTGCTGTGCGATTATTTTCCTCGGAGTTACAGTTCGTTGAAAATCGCCCAAAAATTTCGAATTTTATTTATATCCCTAACTTTTTGTGTCTAATGAATTTAAAAGGAAAACTATCACGGCTAAGATGGCTTTACAGGTTAACGAGTTATAGTCGGCCGAGTAATAAAGATCAGAAAATCAACCGAATGCGACTTTTAACCATTTCGTTGCCACCTCAATTTAAAAAAAAATGTTTAAGTAAATCGTATCTATACGTAAAGTATTGAATTTTGTTAATCTAGCTACGGAACCCTACACTGCGCGTGTCCTAATACACTCTTGACCGGTTTTTTTATTCATTCATTATTTTAACAAAACAGAATCATATTAAAATTTGTTACAAATTGATTTATTTTTGAAAACCCGGTCTATTAATGAAACCTTCCCCGGACGCTCCCCGGATGCCCTCTAAACTAGGACAAATCCGGGGAAACCCGGACGGATGGCAACCCTAGTAGTAGCATAGTAAGAAACCTATTTTCTTTTATTAGTAAACTCCTTAGAAACAATATTCTTTGGTTATGGCCATACCTCCAGCACAATCTTACTGTCATAATCCATTGTTACCTTCTCCAACAGGTCTAGCAGTACCCTTCGTAGAGCTGACGGTAACGCACGCGTCAGTTCTGACGATCCTGGCGATCAGCTTCGAGAGGTACTACGCTATCTGCGAACCCCTAAGGGCGGGGTACGTCTGCACGAAGACCAGAGCCACCCTCATCTGCGCCTTAGTATGGTTCTTCGCCGCTCTGTTCACGAGGTAAGTCGCTACTGCTTCTGGATGAGGCTTGCTGATGTGGTCATGTCAAAATTGCAATAAGAACGAAAGAAAAATAAAAATGGTTTGTTTTTTTTAATGAGAGTAATTGGCAATATCAAAGAATATAGTGTACAAAAAAAGTTTGGTTTTTAAATGTGACATTTTGATTGGAAACTTTTTGGTGGTCTATCAATTTATTTATTTAACAAAAGTATGAAACGTTTTATTTCGAAATTCGATCATATAAATATAACCGTAAAGGAGTGTGGTTTTTGACGGAACGAATGAATAAAAATAAAATATGTTTTTTGCATTTTGTGCTTGAAAAGTGATTAACGAAATGCCGCTGTTTTTATTTGTGTGACAGCTTGGATAATTACCATAGAGTGATGGTACGACATGGTACCCCCATCATAGACTATGGGTGCGGTGATTATAGCTTTTTTTTCTGTCATATTTATGGTATAACGTGACGCTTGCGAACTGTTTTGAGTGAGTCATAAACAATAAAAAAGTCCTTGAAAAATCCGGATGGATTGTTTTGGTGTTTTAAAAACTACTTACGTGAAAACTTCAGATCAATCTGCAATGAAAAATGTGGGGTTCATTTTTTTTTTACCTATATTATATATGTACTATAATGTTTATCATTTATATTATCACATAATTTGTAAAAATAATTTTTTTGTAGAAGAAAGGTGTCTGACCTTTCTCTGAGTTTCTTCAGTTTAGTTTTTTACTTAACAGAATTGGGCCCACTAGCTCACTAAAATTCACATATTCAGCATTTCGCGAAGGTTTTCACACTCTACATATCGTTTCGACACTTGTGCGAAGTGAAGTGTAGTTTGCATGAGCTGGTATCAGCATAATTTAGTGAATATTCATTCTATGTTTAACATTTAAAGAACTTTATAGTGTGCCAATATGGCGGGGCCAATATGGCGGGAGGTTGGGAGACTTCGGTGTCTATCTGTATGTGCTAAGAAAATAATTATCAATATTATAATAAGGCAAATACATCATTTGATTGTGAACAGTTGTTTTTGATACCAAGCGTTGTTAGTTACTACTGGTTATCATAAAATAAATTAATACAAAATGGGAACTCTCGACAGGAGTGAAGACTTCTAAATTACAGAAACTACGTAATAACAGCACATAGTTTTTGTTAATTGCATGTCGGTAACCCAAACCTCTACCTTAATTTAATTTGCCAAAAAGAAACCTTATTTAAGTCTATCGAGTTTACCAATAAACGATCCCAATTGGGCCATGTACATAATCCAATGGGTTTTTGTAATTTCTAATTTCCATTTCAAATGAGGCCGATTCCACGGCTGTGGTTAAAAATACTGCGAGAAACAACATTAGCATACATTGCTTCAAAATTGTTCCCACCGATTGTTGGAATTATTACCAAGTAAGGTAATGTTAGGAGGCAACAAAAATATGTGAGAGTAATTGCTGAGTATATTGCGCATCTCAGGAGAACTTACCTTCCGAACCGACCGTTAGAGGCTGACTATTCGTAAGTCATGAAAAGAACTGCCTCTCAAAATAAGTAATTAAAAGCTTTCCGTTTCATCCAGTCGTAATAGCACAGACCTATAAATATAACTAACTAGAAGTGTATATACTTTTTAAAATAGCAGCAAAAATGTCCGCTTTCTACGCCGTCATTTAGTCTGCGATCGACCGCTATTGCCTTCGGACGTCAAAGAAAATGTGACGCGGTGGTCTTCTTACAAATTGAGGTACTTACTTTATCTAATTAGTTCTGTGTGTAAGCATCAAAAGATTTTAACAGAACGTTAACACATTAATTGGTATATAAAGGTTTTAGAGGTAATAAATTCTAACAACGATTATTTGACGGTATGAATAGCGTTCTCGGTTATAGATGACAATTTAATGAGAGTCTGTCTATGTCGCAGACATTTTCAATTTTACATACATTAGCTTCCGCCCTGCGGTTTTACCCGTGTAGGAACTACTAGTATAGATATAAACCTATAATTGTAAATATTATAAGCAATAAGTAATGTATGCCTATTTGTCATTCTTATATTACTGACAGCGCTATTAAATTAATAATGAGCAATTTTACCACATATTGTAGCCCGAGGCTACGGTACTAATTTGAACTTTAATAAGACAAATAGGTATGGTAGAATAATAATTATTGAGAAACACTAATCCCTTACTATTATTTTTTTTACTTTGTTAATTGTATAATGTTAATCAGCAGCCCATATCCATATAAATACCTACCTATAAACATCCTGGGACATTTTTCACACACGGCCAATCTGATTCCAAACTAAGCAGAGCTTGTACTATGGTAACCAGATAGCTGATATACTACATATACTACGCTTTAAATACATACTTATATAGATAATGACATCCAGACACAGAAGAAACAGACATATTCATGAATACAAATGTTTGTCCTGGGTGGCATTAGAACCTACGGCCGGTTGACCGGTGAGAGTCAGGGTCACTAACCACAAAGCCAACCGGTCTGTCAAAATATCACCTTAGTAATTGGTAGAAAGGGAAATGTAAGCAAGCATGCCCTGACGAATATTTCAATGATTTTATTAAATGTCAGACACATTGTAATGTTTGCATTTCCATTTATAATATACCTACTAGCTGCCTCCGCGCGGTTTTACCCGCGTAGTTTCCGTTCCCGTGGGAATACAGGGATAAAATATAGCCTATGTTACTCAGTGATAATGTAGCTTTCTAATGAAAAAAGAATTATTAAAATCGGTCCAGTACTTTTTGACTTTATTCGTTACATACCAAAATACAAATCTATCTTCGTTATAATATTATAGTATAGAACTATAGACCTAGTATAGAAAAAGTGTGCCACAGATGGAAAATTGATAATTTAAAATAGAAAATTCTCCACACATTCCCTTTAATATACAACTAGGAGTTCACATAAATCTTGGGAGACACTGCAAATATCTATCGAAGGCACTTGATATTTTTACAGTCTCGAAGATTTTGCTATATTCTAACGATATTAAGGTCACTGGCTATAAAGTGCGCGGAACCCAAGCTTGAGGTGAACATGTAGTTGGATTTGTCAGGACATTCCTATTACTAGTGGCTCCACGCGGATCTTAAAATTTTCCGAGTTTTTTTTTTTATACCACAAAGGTGCCAATGGAAAGCGGTTACCGTAGCCTAAGGACGCTTGCAACACTAGGGGCGAAAGTGAGATAAAAAGTAGCTTACTCTAGAACATATTTTAATTCCGTGTCAAATTTCCACGCGATACCTCCAGCCGTTCTTGCGTGAAAGAGTAACAAACATAAATAAATTCTCAAAACCTTTATAATATTAGTAGCATGTCATCAGACATCAGATGCTAAGACACTTTTTCTCAGAACGTGAGATGCATTACATTGAAATAGAAGAAAAAGAAATAGAAAAGGTATATTTATAAAAAATTTACGTACAGTAGCGAAAATTAAACAAAGACAAATAAAAACATATGAAATAAAATAAATCTAGGAGATAAAAACTATAAGTTGGCTAATAAAATTGTACGCAATAGTTTCTATCTTATATACTAGGTATATTCCCGTAAACCTACGGGACTGAGACCTACGCGGGTGAAATCACTGGGCGGAAGCTAGTCTACATTAAAAACCCAGAAAAAATTGATATTTTATATATTTGTAATGTAACAGACTCCGAAACTGCTGAACAGATTTAAAATAAAGTTTCCCCAAAGACAAATACACAGATAGCTGTATACTACACACATTTAAATACTATTTATATAGATATCCATATATATTATTTCTACAAGGTATCTAACAAGTTCTTTCCACAAACATGATGGTAAACGGTCACCCTACGCATGTCCGACGTTACTTGCAAGCTCTCGGCGCTTTGCATTTTATTACAGACTTGTAAGGACCGGACTTTATATTGTTATGTGCATCAGCTCTGCTATATTGAACACTTTTACGGTCACATATTTAATGTGACGATGTGATGATGTTACGTAAGGTATCCTTGGTGACCCTTTTTTGAGCTGGTATAGTTTTTCCATAGATACTAAAATGTTGAAAAAAGAAAAAATCGTTTTTACATGTAGGTTGTTTTTTTGAGCTGGTATGTTTTGCAAACTAAAATATGATTTATTTTATGATGTTGGTAATGAAATCTTCCTCCACATTTTTGGATGGACAGGTTAGTTATTTTTATTTCAAAAGCCCCTTACTTTCGAGTAGCTGGACATAAGTTAAATTTCCCAAAGAATAAATATGTATTAATATTTTGTACGTTTGTTCTGTGACGAAATATGTTTACCTATATATAAAATATAAGAAAATAAAGCTCTGCTTAGTTTAAAAACAGGTTGTATGTAAACAATAGTTTATTTATTTACCATAGGTACATAACCCTACGTATATAGTTGTCAATGAAAAATTAGAATCATTAATATTTTTTTAATGATGTTAAACGTAAAAAAATGCTGCGGGGCTTTGTTAAATTACAACTACATACTTTAAACTTATATGATAATATGAATTATGATTTTATCAAGCCGCCCAGTCGCCAAAGAAAATAATATATCACACTAAGTATTATAAAGGCGAAAGTTTGTGAGTGTGTTTGTTTGTTACTTCTTCACGCCTAAACGGCTAGAGCGATTTAAAAAAAAATTGGTATGGAATGGAGACACTGGATTAACACATAGGCTAGGTACATTTTATCCCGTTTATTTTAAATTGAAGATCCCCCGTTAAGCGGGTGAAACCGTAGGGAGCCACTAGTACACCATACATTTATTAGGTAAACTTATTTTCTTACACAAAAAAGGCACTAGAATATATAGAAATAAATTAACTAAATTAAACGTCTCAGACAAGCAACGTTTCCAAAATTAGAAACCTTAAAATATAAGAAAAACTAAACCATTTGATGAGATTAGACAGAGCAAATAAATTGTCTGAGAACAACACAAGAAAGCCGCGATAGCTCAGTATACACACACACTAGAATAGGTTCAAATCACAAGATATTATCTAGATTGTATTTACCAAGGTATTTATTTGCCTTTTAGAAGACAACGTTTTTGGGTATAGAAATTTGTATACCTACTTTAAAATTCCTACATAATCTATACTTAATATTATAAATGCGAAAGTAACTCTTATCTGTATATCCGACTGTTACGCTTTCACGTCATAACCACCGAACTGAATTTGATAATTAGGTACACATGTAGACTAGATTTTAGAAGGGACATAGGCTACATTTTATCCCTGGAAAGAAAAAGGTCTCCCGGGAACGTGGGTAAAACTGCGCGGCGGAAGTTAGTAATTTTTCACACGGCTAATCCGATTCCAAACTAACTAGAGCTTGTATAATGTTTACTAGATTTGCTGATACATGTATTTATTACGATTTTAAAATACTTATTTAGATAAATATACATCTAAAAATAGAACAATCAGAAACATATTTGAATCATCAAGGCAAACATTCATTCCATTTATTTAAACAAGCTCTGTCTTGTTTGGAATGGGATTGTCCGTGTGTAAGAATGTCCCGGGATATTTCGTAGCGCAATAACAGTTTATGTCCCGGAAATGTCAGTAAACAGTACACAGAGTATGTGCAAATCTTCACAGGCATTTTTCAAGTGCATCTAAGAATGTTTAATACCAACAGTTTACTGAAGAAGGACACTCTGACATACCAGTGCTAGTCGCATTATTGGTTCCGGCGTTTAAATAATAGATGGCGTTGTAATGCGATAAATTCCTGCCAATGGGCCGCCATATTGCATTGTGAGTGAGCGAAATAGTTCATTCGTTCCATTCAATTGCAGTTTACGGACGCTACGTGACTTGTGAGCTATGAACGGAATTGGGTGTTTATTTTCTTTTGTCTATGGTTTAGTGTTGTTTTTATTTAATAATATAATCTGTAGACTAGGTTAGACTTTTTCTTATGACGTAGGAACATTATTATTTGTGTAGTCAGAGGCCGATATCAAAAGTAAATGAATATTTATCAACTTTGTCTCAAGTTCATTTTGTCGATTAGCTACATTATAGTGACCAGCCGTGGTTTATTTCGGCTAGTTCTAAATTTAGCCTGTAAGTACATATTAGATTTTTAGTAAAAATGTAGTAATAAATATAATAATATAATTTCTTATATCCATGGGCATAGGTAAGTTATACCAGTAAGAACCGTTTATTCTCAGGCTATTTAAACGTATGAGAGGACCTTTTCAATTACTCAGTTCAGGACCCAGTTTTTCTTACTTATTCAATATAAATATATCTAATAACAAATGTCATATGCCTTCATATTGGTATACTTTTGGCTACAGACTCAAGTTTTTGAAGGTAAATTGTTTGTGAGACCAAAACTTAGTAAATTGTATATACACGACGGCTCGGTGCCTGTCTATACTATAATGTAGCTTAGAACTTTTGCTGGACATTCATTAATAAAAAAAATTAGATACTACTACACAGCTTAATAAATCAGGTACCTATTTAAATGTGTCTAATAAATAACATATAATTAGATAACTATTAATAAGATTCTTAGAAAGATCTCTATCTTCTATCGATCTTCTAAAGATCTTAATCGACAAATATCTTACATTGTCTGATTTAGTAATCGATCTTCAGCACTATTACTCCAGAAAAACAAGACTTTTTCTATACCACGCGTGTGGCAAACAGGCATACGGTCCCACCTGATGGCGCGCGGTTACCGTAGCCTATGGACGCGCAACACCAGGGGCGGCACTCACTTGGGGGACTTGAAATGAGGGCGCCACTTGTTCATTATCCTAATAAAGTCCTTAGGTATTTTAGTTCTACATTTTGCCGCAATATGGTGAAATGTGGTTATGTTTCTTATTGTGGTAATTGATAATTGGGCAGGTGATGATTTTAGCTTTAATTATAATTCAATACAGTAAAAGTGTATGTATTTCATTTTCTACGAAATACTTTGACTTTTAAATTCAAACGTCAGTACAAAACAAAATTTACTAAATCATAAATAACAATTATAAAGACACCAAAAGATTTTTTTTTTACATTCAACAATAAAAAGAAGAAATGGGATCTCATCAAAGAACTTATTTATTTTTAGACAAAAAAATATATCAAAAAATAGTGAAGCTTTAAAAAACGCAATAAAAAAAACCCTTTGAAAAGCAAGGTTCGTAAAACTCCGCTTCATTTACATGTGTGTGTATGTATTTGTATGACAGCTAAATTGTATAGTAACGCTTTGTATGTGTGTTTATTTAATGTACTTACTCTAGAGCTTTTTGTATCGCACTGTTAATTTTTATTGTATTGTTTTTAGTATTCTTTCGACCACTGTGTAGATAAGAACAGCCGTCTAACTCGGGTTGGATCATTGAGTATGTACATATTATAGGGAAAATATTCAAAAGATTTTATTGATTTACAATAATGAAATTGTTGAAATTTTATTTGTGATAATGGTTTGTTATCACCTTTTATATAAGGTTGGTAGGCACATATATCGAAGTATGTCAATGTTATTTAGTCAAATTAAAAAAAGCGTCATAGAAAGCATATTAGAAATAGGTATTATGATTTTAATTTTCTGCAAATTTTGATGTAAGAATTTAAGTTCAGATTTTATAAATGAACATAGATTCAAATATTTTTTTCAATAAAATGTGAAGCTTAGACATATTTAGGATAATTAAATTACTGTAATCATTTACCTATACTGTGCTATATCGTTGTAGTCCGACTGAATGAATTAAACAGTAACCATATGGTAAAACGGACAACGAAGCTTATTCAAACATATTTAAAATACATTTTCCAATTTCCAGAATTAAATTTAAATGGAGTAAACTTTTAAATGTTCTAAATATAATTTGATCAAAGTAAATTTCTGACGGCTGTCAAATCACATAAAAATACCATAATGCTACACGTCTTTCATGATTTTCCTCCTGAATGAGTCTATATATATTAATTTAATAGAAAATTGTTGAGATAATCGAAAATTATATATATATTATAAACAATCAAACAACAATCCACCTTTTTCGATGATATCTCGTTTTTATCAATTAAAAAATGGAAAAACTATAATTGAATAAGTAAATAAGTTTGAACAGCACTGAATATATAATGTTTTGTTAAAAAAACACTATTTTAATGTAAATATCTTTTTAAAATAATACACATATTATTTTCAATTAAACAAAACCAACAATAAACAGCACTAAACAAGAACGAAAGTCAAAACTTTCCACTAACTAGAATCAAAGAGAGAAATAGCCATGTCCTATTAACGGAATCGAATGTGGGCGCCGACGGTCGAGAGCCGAAACAAATACCCATATATTAGTCAATTTACCCAATTCCATGCCATAAGAGGACGGTCCGCCTCCAAACAAAGGCGTTAAACGTCTTTTAGTTTCCAAATAATTAAGGTTACCACTTCGAATTCCTTTGGGGAAGCATGTCGTACCAAAGTTCGTGGTTTGATGATACATTGGATTGTTTATCAAATAATCAATGAAAATCTTAAATAAATATATCGCTAGACAGTAAAATGTAAATAAAAATAAACGATAGAAAACGGCAAATTTATCATAAATAAGCATGATTTCTAAACTGAAATGAAGATGTATTTATAACTAACAAACAAACTATTTAAGTAAAAAAAAACATACCGGCTGAATTGAGAACCTCCTCCTCGTTTTTGGGAAGTCAGTTAAAAATTAGATTCAGAATTTAGCGACGCAAATCACTATTTGTAGTCGACAGAATATAATTTGGTTGTTAAAGTGACAACCCTGGCTACATTGATACACATTTGGATATAAAATGTAGGTTAATTCAAATCAAACGTTTTTGGCTAAAGTATTTTGGAAAATCAAGAGAAAGTAATAACAAACTTTGATTTCTCTCAATCGTAATAATTTATGATTAGAACAAAAATGGCGAATTCCAAAATCGGAAAAATACTTTCACAAAATATGTATTGCGATTAAAAATATTTTTCAATCATTTGGGAAAATTAAAAAGGCATTTTTTTTGTATCAAAATATCTTGATTAAATACAAAACAATAATATAAAGTGAGGAAGTTAAAACTAAATAAAGCAACCTTTATCAAGCATTATCAACAAAAATTAAATAAACCTGTTATTAATATTATTTTTATCACACCATTCTTCTTTCTCCATATCCCATAACTATTCAATCATTAAATTCTTATAGAGGCTTAATCTTTCTGTAGTATTCCTTTCTTGTAAAACATTTTCATTTCCCTTATTCGTAGTGTAGAAGTATTATTTTGCAATCATCAGGAATTCGAAATTCTGTAAAAAAGCTTGTAGATACAATCTTCTTTTTCTCTTGCAGCCCGATCCTGGCTATCGCCGAGCATCACACCACTACCAGGGCAGATGGCACTCCATACTCGCAGTGCCTCACCCAGGCCATCACCTCCTGGCAGATAGCCTTCTTCATCATGATCATCATACTCCTGTACATACTACCTCTAATCATACTGATCGTACTCTACAGCGTCATTGCCAAAAATCTCATCACCGCAGCTTCCAAAGTCGTCATGAACAAAACCGTGGATCCGTACAATACGAGAGCGAGAAAACAAGTCATTCTCATGCTCGGCACCGTCGTTTTATGCTTCTTTCTCTGTCTAATGCCCTACAGGGCGCTGACAATGTGGATTATAATCGCCCCCTCCGATTTATACGACGAAGTCAGCCCAGAGAAATGGTACAACATATTATACTTCTCTAGAGTCATGCTGTATATAAACTCGGCGATCAATCCAATTCTTTACAACTTGATGTCATCCAAATTCCGCATAGGGTTCTGTAAAGTTTGCATATGTTATAAGAATTCCTCGGAGGATAAAAATAGGAGAGTCAAACGGACCACGACGAACGGATCCACGACAAGCAGTAGTTTAACAAGAACTACAAATAGCTTAAAGAAACTTTTCACACATCGAGGAAGCGTCGATAGAAGCGACGTGGAATCAGAGAGCAAAGACGAACTCGAGACCAAAAGTTTGTTCGACAGATTATTTGCGAGCAAAACGTTTGTGAGACAGCAGTCAGCCCCCGTATGTTCGAATCAAAATCCGTTGAAGATAAACAGGATGAGAAGCGAGGGTAATATGGGTGCTTCTACAGTTTTAGATCATAAAACAGAGTGTGGGGACTCGAGGGGTGATCTTGGGAGATTTATTGATCATTCCGATGTAAGTGCTAATATTAGGTCAGATATCGAAGTAGATTCGTCACGTACGCACTCACTGAGACGCAGTGTTCTAATAAACAGTGCAAAAGCCAAAAGTATGGAGAGTGAGGGTCACAAAAAGTTGGTGACCTATCAAAAGATAAAGGTTGACTGTGTAGTTGCCTTCCAAAAGTCCAAAAGTGTTGATTATGAGTTTCCAGAAAGTTTTGTATGATATGATGTATGTACATTTCGTTGTGTGTACTTGCAAACTCTTGTTTTCTATTTGATCATGGTTTGTGGCGTTGTCTTTTGGTCATCTTTTGTCTAAGAGATAAAAAGTTTAAAGTACATTAAAGTATATTAAAAGTATAAAGGTATATTACAAGTTTCAAGTGACCTCACAGTGAAAAGTTTCTTATTTTTTTCAAAAATAAAAGTTTCATAACATTTTTCAACATTACGCCTAGAAATGTTTGGTAAATCGATTGTTGATATTATGGTAAGTAAAAATATGGTAAATTAGTTTACTTATAGATAGAATCCTTCTAAATATGTACTTCTTTATTAATAGAAAGTACATTGTATTATTAAAGCTATTTCTATTTCTAGTAAACTTAAACGTCCTTAAAAGTCCTATGAGCAAAGTTGTTTACCGACAAAAAAGATGACTAGGCAAACTAGGCGGTTTTGATTTACATGTTTATTTGAAGGAGCTATCTAAATTTGTTTACAATAGAAAATTATAATACAAACATTGATATTATCATTGAAAGATAGAGTTTGCAAGTAAACAAGTATATTTTGTACCTAAATATTAAATAGATAAATAAAATTTAATATATTTATAAATGTTTGTCTCAAAATGTTAATGTGATTGAAATGCCTATTTATTTAATTGTAATAAATAAGATATTAATATATTAGGTGCCTATGTATATATAGTTTTATTATTCATTATTTTTCAGATGTTCGACTCAGCGTTTTAAGGCGAGACGTTCTTTAAGCTTTATAGGGATTTCTTTTACTTTAATGAGGTCATGTCTAGACCCTTAAAGCTTAGGCTTTAACTTTTTAAAAGACTTTTAATATACTCAAGTCACGAAACCATAGAATATATACTCTATTCACACCGTATTTCTTTTGTAAGTAAGTACAAAAAGCTAAAGTTTTTACAGGAAATAAAATATTTAATTGTTATTCACATTTTCAATATACATAATTATATCGAAGCTAGCTTTTGCCCTACGGTTTCAGTTGCGTAGTTATAACACAAAATATAGGCCATGACACTCACAAATAACGTTGCTTTCTATTGGTAAATTATTCAGGTCGGTCCAGTAGTTTTGGAGCCTATTGATCTAATCAAACAATCAAATCTTTCCTCGTTATAATATTGTAGATATATAGGTATGTTACCTACGTAATGCAAGAGTGTGTGTGAAAACCTAGCTATTTATACATTTTCTTTCCTTTAAAACATTGTCTTTAGAGCACTTTGGTAAAAAGTCTAAATGTACAAATATTTAAAGCTAGTATTTTACGCAGCTCTAAAACTGACATAAACTTCAGAGTGAATGAATAAATTGAATAATTTCAGTTAGCTAATAACCGTGCTAATAACCTACTAAAATGTGCCACATACGGCGAAATACTAAAAATGTAACGTATCTTGCCTGTACGGAGTCTACGGAGGCAGTAAACTTTTACTTAAGGCAAGTTATTAAATAACGTAGCACATTCAAGTATCAAAAGTTATGGATTCCTTGCCAGTTTATAGTTGAAGTAAAACGAGGCAAGTATGTGAGGAAACTAAATATATATGTAAATAACAAATTTTATAGGATTTACGATGGCTAAAAGTCGATGTAACAAAGGAAATAGCAGCATATTGTCATTGCATTTTTTTATTAGATTACGACTTAAGTAAACACTGAAGAAATAGGCTATCTTCAGACTTCGCTTGTTCCAAAATTTTTTGAGACAAATGATTTAGGAAACTATGCACCGCTCCTATTTGTTGTAGCGTGATGATATATCCTAGCCTTTCTCGATAAATGGACTAACACTGAAATAATTAAAATCGATTGAGTATTTCCTGAGATTAGTGCGTTGAAGCAAACAAACACAGCTTTATATATTAAGTATTGATTGATTGACATATTAGTTTAATACAGCCCGGTTGGCTATGTGGTTAGTGACCCTGACTCTCAATACGCGGGTAGTGGGTTCGAATCCCACCCAGTACAAACATTTGTATGCATGAATATGTCTGATTGTCCTGTGTTTGGATGTAAATATCTATAAGTATGAATTTAAAAATAGTATATGTAATATATCAGCTATCTGGTTACCATATCACAAGCTCTGCTTAGTTTGGAATCAGATTGACCGTGAGTGAAAAAAAAAATGTCCCAGGATATTTATTTACAATTTATGAACAATTTGTGTGATAGTATTAAATGGCAATTATGTGGTGGTTTCAAAAATACCGGACCGAACCACAACTTTGGGAAACACTGAGAATAAAGGGGGAAGTAATTTTAGCAAAGCGATTTAGTCGTCCGAACTACATTGGCAGTGTTGCTAGATCTAAAGCCGATATACGGCGCCATAGCCACTTGGGTGGAACGCGTGTATGGAATATTTAATACAACGTTCTGTGATGCTGCTTATATAATGTTGATGCCAGCTTTATGGTCAATGCCTAGAATATATCGTTAATATGCCAACGTTTTGACTTCGGGTGAGGAGAATGATTCGTATAAAGAAATACCTAGTTTTAGTCTTAGCGCAGTATCTCCTCTAAGTTGCCAGATAAAATAACAATAAAAGTAAAGATAAGAGTTAATGTAAGTACTAAGTATAAGTAATCTGGTTTTAAAATACACACGTTATTGATTTATTGATAAAAATTAAATGGCTATGAAATCTAGGTATATATATTTAGATACTTGTGACTCCCGCGGTTTCACCCGCTAACCCGGGAGATCTTCCATTTTCCCGGGATAAAACGTAGCTTATGTACATTCTCAGACTCTAGACAATCTGTGTACCAAATTTCATTTAAATCAGTTCAGTAGTTTTAGCGAGAAAGCGAGACAGTTTCTTTAAGTATAGATCTTTACATTTATCAACAAAATTAGCCATAGCAATAAAAAGGCAGTTTGTTTACAAAAATCTGTGTTTAACATTATTACTGTGGCATGCACAAACAATACCCACTTAAGTATAAAGTAGCATATTCGCTAAGTTATGAACACATTGTGTGCTTACAATAACTTGGCAGTTTTCGATAAGTTTAGGTTATGTTAACACCTCATGGAATATGTAAGCAAAGTTCATTTTAATACAATCGCTATTGTGCTGTATTATGGACCGTTGAGGTTTATTTTTGGATGGGTGACCGTTATTTTTATGTTGCTTAATTGAGCTACATAATTAATGAGATGATATTATATGTTAGCTTCGGGCCTGCGGTTTTATGCGCGTTGCCTTTTCCAATTTTTCTCTTGATTAGAACAGTTTTAAGATTATTCAGAACATTAATTACAATAGTACAAGCTAGGATTAGTTTGAATATTGATTGGCCATGTGCAAATGACCCAGGCTATTTATTTATATTAAAAAAAGATCAATTAATGCTTCTACAAAAAAAATATTAACGGTCTACTTTCAGTCTGTTGCAATTAAAAAAAATAAGACATACATCTTCACGAATGACAGTTACGTAAGTAAATGCTATACCTGCATAGTATAGAATAAGTCTTAGTATATACTTACATGAGTAACATGGTACATAAACTTGATTATGTGCTTAAACCCTGAAGGCTTGAACTTTAAGTGAATATTGAACTTGCACATTTCAAAATATCGACTAACTTGTTCATGAGGGTTTGAAATGATATGGCAAGTAAAGTAACTATATGAAGAACTAGTAGTTCTCCGCGGTTTCATCCGCGTTCCCGGGCAGCCTTATTTTTTTCCGGGACAAAAAGTAACCTTTGTGTTATTCCAGAACATATTTTAACATTGGGCTGAATTCCAAGCAGGTCCCTTCTACCGTTTTGGCGTAAAAGAGTAAAAAGCATCCATCCATACTCACAAAATATAGCCTATGTTATTCCTTGATAAATCTAGCTTTCCAATGGTGAAAGAATTTTTGAAATACAAATTTTTCCACCTTATAATATTGTAGACTGAACAGTTCCCAATATGTTGTGTTTTTGTCTGTCTGTTAATGTAGTTCTAAAAAAACAATGATTTTCATTTAATCAGCAAATAGTGTTAGGTCTAGACAAATAACAGTACATTTCTACTGCATTAGTCGAATGGCTAGCAATGAAACTAAAAGGCTGGAAAATACAGGCTTTCAAGGGACAAAATAAAGAGCAAGCAGTGTCTTTATATACTACTGTCTCACTCTTACAAAAAGGTCTGGTCACGTATGGAAATAAAGATCACAATTAGGTATGTTAGGGTTGAAGATTCGCAAATATGTTTCCCTCCTTATCGTGGTCAGTGATTTAGGTTAATTTGGGGTAAAGTTAATTTTATTTTCACATTCCTGTTACATAAAACTTTTGGCTGTCTTTCAACTTAAGTAGTCTGGGATGCGCATATCTTTTTGTTTTCAGTGTAATCTTACTTATAAATACATAATACCCTATTAAATGTGAAAACCTGTATGATTGTTTGTTTATTACTATCACAAAAAATCAGCACGACATGTGGCACATAGATACATTTTGACTTTAAAACCGCAATGCGGAAGCTAGTAAATACATTAAAAATATCATTCAAGTGTAAATACATAATATATAGTACCTAATGAAATATATTTAAACAAATAGGCTATCACAGGCGCTGATAAAACGTCGGGTCTAATGCTCGGTTCAGAAGGTTTCTTTGGCTAAAAAGACCCGCCAATCAACTCAGTATATAGGCTCATCCCGGAAATTGTCAAAGCATGAACCGCTGTCAAAAAATCCACCTCACAATACCCAGAGGCACACTCCAAAGCTAATTAGCCGTCAGGACTCCATCGGCTGATGTGAAATGACGTCGTAACATCCTTAACTACCGTTGAAGCGTTAATTGCTGTTGTAAATCGAACGATCACCCATTGACATTGTAGTCTGTAGACTCCTAACATCTTAATATATATAAATCTCGTGTCACAATGTTTGTCCTAAATGGACTCCTAAACCACTTAACCGATTATAATAAAAATCACACACCATGTGCAGTTCGATCCAACTTGAGAGATAGGATAGCTTACATATACTTGGACCCGGTAGGTGGCGCTGGTGGGCAGAACGAAGTCTGCCTGGTCCACTAGTATACTATAGAATTAAAAGGTAAATATGTTTTGTTCAAATAAGCCTTTACAGGCACTAATAAACAGTCACTCTTAATACTCGGTTCTGAAAGTTGCTACCATGACGCGGTTAAGCCTGCGTTCCTAGACTTTTTAGTGCTACATTTAGCGTATGTCACTGGGATATATAGCTTGCTATCAGTGAAATTAATTTTGATGTCTTCGGTGTTGTGTTACAAGCCGCCCACGCCAACAGTCCCATGCCGGAGATGCCCATTTGTTCCATGGGCATCTCCGGTGAAGTGAAGGGGGGCGGGACTCTCACGTGTGTTTTCGCACTTTGAGTCCCGCCCCCCGAGACGGGCTCGGCCTTGTAAAGCCGAGCAGCGCCGGCGGGGCATGCGGTTGTAAGGCTTACGCGTGTCCCGCAGCCCCGCCACACGGCGCCCAGGCGTCATTGGAACACCCAGGGGTTTAGTGGGTAGGCACCGGCACCTTCTGTGCCGGTGAGTCACCACATAACCCGGCGGCTGCCCCCGGAGCTGCCGGGTACCCTATGAGGATTCCCCTGGGATATCAAAAAAAAAAAAAAAAGGTGTTGTGTTACAAACATACCTTTTCCCCTGTGTGGATGTATGCTGTTCAGTCAACCGAAAGCGTGCGGGTCATAATATATCTGGCTGGTCGCTATTGGTAATGGTCCCCTAACGATTGGTCACACAGTCTTTGTATAAGATCTACATATTTATAGCCCTATATTAGGAGTCTAGTGGATTTTATGTCAATGTTTCGGCCAGTGCCGGCCATGATGAGAGTTCGAGAGGTCTCCAGAGGTTTTTATTGAGCGAGAATTGTTCAATCGGGAATGATGTTAATGATTTTTGGGCTTTGTAACAGACGCACAAAGGGGCATTAATTCTTTTGTTTTGACAGTGAACTAAAGAATATCATGTGTTTGCGAAGCATTTACTATTAATTGACAACCCAACAAATCGTTTTTTAAATCAAATTATATGACTACGATGTAAGGGATTATTTTTACTAGCTTCTGCCCCGCGTTCCCAAAGGGATCTGCAATTGTCTTGGGATAAAAAGTAGCCAGTGTATTAATCCGGGGTGTCAGCTAATTCTATAGCAAATTTTATTAAAATTGCTTTAGCCGTGTAGACGTGAAGAAGTAACAAATATATGTATAACTCACAATCAAGCGCCTTTAAAATAATAGTGTGATAAAATAAATGGTCTAACAATGATATGTGTAATGTATGATTTGGAAGTCTAAGCGTAAATAAAAAAAGTATAAGTATTAATGATACATAATATGCATCTATAAATAAAAATATGAGATAATGTGGACATGACAAACAAAGCCGACTCCAAATAGGACCAGATGAGGAAGACGATGATAAAAATTGGTAGGTACAGTTAAAATGTGCTTACCTGAAACAGACAAACTACAAAATACTTTGAAACCACGAGCGGATTTGAAATTTATTTTCACTTATTTCCTGTATGGTAGTGATAAAGTAAGAACCTCTACTTTACCAAGGGTAATGCGTAATGGAATGTTGTAAGCCGACGAAAAGTTAACGGCACATAGTTATCAGATTTTGCACACAGGAAACCGTTTTACTAGATCCCATAAAAGTGTCATAAAATATCCTCTAAGTAGCTTTACTTAAGAGTGTTTATTCTTTACGATCTTATGTATATGATTTCAAACTGAACTCTCTAAATATAGCTCTACTATATTATTACTCTTTGAAATTAAACAGACATTACAAACCGTTTACCGAATCCGTAAGCGACTTCTATGTATATGTACTAAATTTCATTCAAATTCATTCAGTTGTATGATTTCAATTTGACCAAGAAATATATAATCATCGAAACATTTTAATATTTAAAGTTATTAAACCTACCTACAAGAAATACTGGATTCCCATAATTCGTTGCCCAATATATCTAAGAACATAAACTCTAAATACGTAGTAAAGGTACTCTAAATTCATTCTCTATGTCCACAGCCCAATTCTCGGAGTTGCCACCTTCACCTACGAGACCTACGACGACGGCTCCGAAGTGCCAGTCTGCCTCACCCAAGCGGACACCTTCTGGTCAGCACTGTTCTTCATCCTCACTATCGCCATCTTCTTCATCGTCCCACTAGGCGTCCTGCTCGTCCTCTACAGCGTCATCGCCAAGAACCTCATGGAGAACCCCGTCATCATCGCTCAGAACACCAAAAACACAAACAACACCGGTAATGTTGTCCGATATAGGAAACAAGTCATCCTCATGCTCGGCACTGTCGTTCTCTCATTCTTCATATGCCTCCTACCATTTAAAGCACTGACGCTATGGATCATAGTGTTCCCACCAGAGACAATAATGTCATTAGGTATAGATGGTTACTATATACTTTTGTATTTTTGTAGAGTAATGCTGTATTTAAATTCGGCGATCAATCCTATATTGTACAATTTGATGTCGTCGAAATTTAGGGAGGGTTTTGTGAAGCTGTTGAAGATTAATAAGTTGATGAGGTGTGGACGGAGTTTGAGGGAGACGATGCAGAGGAGAGACACCTTTAACACGACCACGTCCACTGGCTTCTCCAGCAGTCAGAACACATCAGACTCGTTCTGGAGGAGATACAGTAACAGAGCGTCGTCTCAAAAGAATATTGTGAACAGAGAGAGTAAAAAAATAAAAGATGATAAGATTGTACAACAAATGAAGGTAGGCGAGATAGTTAACGTAGAGAATACGAGACGTAATAGTATGAAATTTATCGCAGTACTAAACGAAAGTGTACAAGCCGATGTTCACGATAATTTACCAGATAATTTTAGCGAATCTACTGATACTGCCAATGAGAACAATAAACAAATACAAATATTAAATTTAGACGTTAAGACTAATAATGTATATTCAATAACATTAGATGTAAGTGATTCTAACGAAGGTAAGAACAGGTTTGTGTGTGTACCAACACAGATAAAGGAGAATACTAATATATTTATATATGATTACACGAGTAAGGAAAGCTTTGTGTGAAGTTTTTTATGGTGTAGCTGGTAACGGTGCGGTTTGGCTATGAGCCAAGTAAATCAATGCATTTAGTTAGGGCAACACAGTGATTTATCAGTACATGTATAATATACACTTTGGCAGTTATGAAAATAGCGCTGTTTCGGTACTTTTTGGTTTTCGGCGGTTAAAGTAAAAGTATTTTTGTCGTGTATTTTTTTTTATTATAATTATTAAACTACAGGGTTAAAGTCAAGCACATGTTTATATGTCTTTTGCTTAATAAAATATATTATTTTACATTCTTGTAAAATAAATTAAGTTAATTTTCATTTAAAAATTGGAAAAAATATTTGGAGTCCCGATTTTATGGTATTTTAACTGAGTTTTAACGTTTGAAACGTACCTATATAAAAGCAAAATCTTGGTAATATAAGTTATTTTATATACCTAACAAAAAAAATGTATAACTAAGTAACAAATAAATTGCTGATTTGAAAAGATTTTCCCCTCCAGTTCGACCTTTTTAAAGAACGCTTGAAAGATTTCCAAGATCATTCAATATAAATAAAAAATGTCCGTTGACAAAGGGAAGAAATAATAATGGATTCCCTGACACCGACACTGATTGATAAAATATCAAGGAATTTCAATTCATTAATGCCAGACCATTCTTTTCATTCAAACAAATATACACAGGCGTTAAATATAACTATAAAATACAAGCTTCTACCCGCAGCATCCCTCGTGTAATTTTGAAAATTCAAGTAGCTAATTATCTCGAACTGTCTCTATAAAACATCATATTGATGCTGATCATTTATGACTCTTAGGAAGGACAAACAAACTCGCTGTTGCATTCATTATTTAGTTTCCAAATAGTTTTCTTAAATACATACAAATGGATAACTATTTGTCCATAGAAATCAAAATAATATTGTCACAATCTTCCTTGCGTACGTACATGGGGAATAAATTTCTACACTAAATAAGTTCATTTAAATTTAATTATAAAACCCAGTGGAATAAGGTCTAAAATAGAGTATTTAATAAGCTCAACATTAAAGGTTACTGCAAGTTTAAATTACTAAATAGTCTCAGTAGGATTTCGCTGTACATCCAAATATAGCATTTCATCTTAAAACGTGCTATTTTTAGCACATCATAAAGACTTATATGTATAAAAGCAGTATACAAGTTCTAACGTAGGCGTTGGTGTGATTCAGTAACGTGAATAAGACTATCTCGAAGATGTCACGCAAATATCTCTTTCGTTATCTACGCGAAAATTGAGAGGTCCAATCTTCGAGACGGTTCGTGGAAGTGAGTATTTGTTTGTACACAGTCTCGATAGACACTCAGTAAGTCTAGATGAAACTTTAAACAGTTTTCAAAGCATTTGAAATTTCATTGAATGTTTCGAAGGGTGTGTTTGTTATATATATTTATTTTGCATCATAAATATGTCTAGACAAACAAAGAGAATGACTGGACTGACGGACCAACTGGCCTGAGCCATAGAGGGTTAGTTAGAGACACGATATTATGGTCACTATTTTTTCTCAAAGTGTTGCCAGTAAGCAAAGTTTTAAATATACAGGTTATATAGGAATATTTATGCGAGGACGCTGTATTTTACTGGCTACAAAAAAAGAGGTTCTACGTGCTGATGTATTTTTTATATACTTACGCTTCCCTTTCCAACTTTTATTCTAATGTTTTATATGAAAATCTACTCTAGGCACGTTTTTTCGTAATTTTAATTAAATCAACTCTGTTTTTAATATTCTAGCCACACAAAATTTATGTAAAACAAACGTTATCTAGTCATGTTTTATTTAAAACAGATCTCAAAATCTAATTAATAAGTTATACTGAACTTTATTAATAAGCGACATTTACATAACTGCTAAAGTGAATAAGTCTTAATAATTATTTTGGAATATATTGAAACTGACAGATACTTTTTGGATGTAATTTTTTTTTTTACTTTTTAAACTGTTTTTTTTTTGGATTGCGTCAATTTATTATCTTTACCATAGAGTTAGAATGTAGTGAGAAAACATTATACTTTTTATGTATTTTTGGCTTAAATGGGAGTCGTTTTAAGTGGGTTTTATAAAGCCCCTATAAAATAGTAAAATATTTTCGTTTTACCAAGCACAGTGGGTTTTATTTATACTATGACGTTTAAAACCTAACTATGATCTTCCTATAGTAAGATAACCTTAGAAGGGAACCAGCTCTCAAGTGCAGCTAACGAAATACACCGAAAGGTGCATACAATAGATTTTTAACATTTGACTAAACAAGGGATTTGGGATACAAAGTACCCTAAGTGTTTATTTTTTGTGAACAAAATCAATTCATAAGTTATTTTGTTCTATTAACATATTATTAGATTTATCATTATGTAAATAAATTTTCAAATTAATTATATGACAAAATTATTCTTGTGCCAAAATATATACTTTCTAAATGCTATATCAGACGTCAATTATTTTTTTAAATTTAAACACGATTTTTTTTTAATGTTGCCTGCAATGGTAGCAATGGAAGTATTTGTAACAACCATATTATGTACCTTATTTTGTGTGTGTGTTTGTATTTTTTATATAAATATATATTTTGTAAGTCACGATCAATAGATCACGATTTTACCTAATGTCATTAAGATTAATTTGTTTCAATTCAATTTTATTTATATCGCGAGCTATGTTTGAGATAGGTCCCAGGTTCGATACTCCGTTCAGATATAGTTAAGAAAAGATGTATTATTAATACAGTTTAATAAAAAAATATACACACAAAATACGGTACATGAAAAATCAGAGTATGGTCCAAATGGAATGAATAAAATTAAATAAACATATGTATTAATAAATATTGTATTCTCATATTGCCTTGTCTATGTGCAAAGTTGAAATACATGGATGTTTACAACAATTATATGTATTTTTATTTCCACTGCTTAAAAATCACTACAAAAAAAACCCACTAATCCTAACTAAAATTATAAATGCGAAAGTAACTCTGACGGTCTCTCGCTTTCACGCTAAAACTACAGAACCGATCTAAATAAAATTTGGTACACATATAGTCTAGAGCCTGAGAAAGAATATAAGCTACTTTTTATCCTGGAGAAATGGAAGTTCTCCCGGGTACGCGGGTGAAACCGCGGGGAGCCACTAGTGTGTATTTATAAATGCGAAAGCTGGTGAGCATGGATGGATGTTTGTTATTCTTTCACGCAAACACTATTGAATGGATTTAAACGGAAAAGAAACCGGGGGTTTCACTAGTCCTGAATCTTCTCAACTAAATGAATGTACCTACCTAATATAAATATATAAATATCCTGGGACATTTTTCACACACGGCCAATCTGATTCCAAACTAAGCAGAGCTTGTGATATGGTAACCAGATAGCTGATATAGGTACCTACTACATATAAGTATACTACTTTTAAATACATACTTATATAGATATTTACATCCAGACACAGGACAAACAGACATATTCATATAATATAAACAGAATTTTGTAAATTAGTATATAGTAGTATTTCTAAGGATTTTTAATTATACGTTACTGACACCTATGACTGACATCGCCATTCTGAAGAAAACACAAGGTAAGTTACAGTTTATAATATAAATATCTACACACTCAAGTATGGTAAATGACCCAATGGTGGCCAGTTTAAGAAAAAAAAACTGGTTTTTGTGAAATATTACCAAAATTGTGAAAGTTTTAGCACTGAATATAGTGAAACTGTAAAGTCCAGTCCTTATTTAATATTTGTAATGTGTTACGCGTGAGATACGGCAAAGCTGGATTCAATTAATTTAACAAATAAAAGTTGTAGTTTTGTGACCCAGTCTTGGCCAGGGAAAATCCATTGATGGATACCCCAGTCTTAGTCTTAGTTTATCTTTATTTTATGGCTAACACATCAAACAAAACAAATTTTGATTTTAATTAAGCAATACTATTTTACAAGTGAAACTTTCTGCTCACCGCCTTAATGATTTCCTTAAGAAAAGCCGTCGTTGTCAATTTCAAATCACTTTACACTTTGTATTCTCATTCTAAACTAGGCAGATTTGTACTACAGATTTACTATACTATGGTAACCAGATAGCTGATATACTGCATACACTACTTTGAAAAAAGTACTTATAAAGATATTTATCTAAGTATATCTAGACACAGAACAAACAGCTAAGTATGTTAATGCACACAAATATTTGTCATGGGTAGGAATCAAACTGACGACTGACAGCTTAGAGGTGAGGGTCGATAAGTACAGAGTCACAGATTGGAAAAAAATGCTGATTTCAATAAATGAATAAAAATCGTAAGTAATAACCTTTTGCCCATTATCGTATCACGGGACATTAAAAACACAATTTAATACAATGTAAGTAAATAATTAAGATTAAATAATTAAAATGTATAATCAAATAACGGTTTATGATAATTTTTGATTAAAAATCACATTAATTGTTGAAAATATTATGCTAATTATTGCATCGGAATCACTTAGAGTATGTATACCTTTTAATGTTTTCTTTATTTTTGGATTTATTTATAAGCTCCGAGTTCAATTCTATAATATAAAAAGACAAAGGCTTGTGTTATTTATGGTCTGTCCCTTTTATTAACTACGCGTTAATCCAGGATGTCAGCTAACACCATACCAAATTTGATTAAAATCGCTCCAGCCGTTTAGACGTGAAGAAGTAACAAACATACACACACACAAACTTTCGCCTTTATAATATTAGTGAGATACCAGAGGTATTACCGATGCACCTACTTAATGCCAACTTTGAGTACAAATGACAGCCCGGCTAGCTTTGTGGTTAGTGTCTTAGTTCGAATCCCACCCAGGACAAACATTTGTATGCATGAATATGTCTGTTTGTTCTGTGTCTGGATGTAAATATTTATAATATGTATGTATTTAAAAGTACTACATGTAGTATATCAGCTATCTGGTTACCATAACACAAGCTCTCTTTGAAGCTAACTTTGGAATCAGATTGGCCGTGTGTGAAAAATGTTCCAGAGTATTATTTATTAAATCCCTAAATGTTATTCTTTTTTAGTGACCAGCTAAGCCATTATGGTTTAATGTACCGTTAAAAAAGGCAAAATAAACAAAACAAGGGATTGAGTGAGGCGATACATTAATGGTAGCTTTGTTACACTCATAAAACTATAGTGCTGTATAAGAAATAAATGTCAAATTTGTAGTCACAGCTTAACGCAGCCTGGGAGAAATTATTATTATATTTATCCAGATTTGATTAAACACATAAGGACATAAGTAAGTGCTTGTTAAATATGGTAGAAACATCTCTAAAGAATTCATTAATTACTTTAAATCATTATCCTGTGAGGTATTTCACGCCAGAACGGCTGAAGGGATCTAAATGAAATGTAGCATACCTATAGAATATATTCTGGAGTACCACAACCTAACTAATATTATAATTGCGAAAGTTTCTTAGTCTGTCTCGCTTTCACACTAAAATTACAGTACCGATTTAAATAAAATTTAATACACAGTTAGTCCAGAGCCTGAGAAAGGACATAGGCTTTTATCCCGGGAAAATGCCAGACTCCCGGGTACGTGGGTGAAACCGCCGTCAATAAAAACTGTATTAACTACTCTATGCCTTGCGTAGACTGTTGACTTTCAAATGAACTACCAAAACAAGTCAAAATAATTCAGAGAAAAAACAAAAACAAAAAATATCTATGTAAAAGTGTTACATTTCAAGTTTACGAGCTAAAGTCTAACAGTCCATTTCGACCGCCTTTATTTGCATTGAATTTGCGTCCAGTTTTATTGTTTTCATGGTTTTTAGGCAACTTTCTTTATTTAAATCTATTCTCTGTGGTTTAATCCTTTAAATAATTTTTTTCATTCGCACATACAGTGCTGTAAAGTCCTTTATGCAAATGATGCAGGAGAAGCATTTGAAACATTCCATCAAAATATAGCCCACTGATTAAACAAATAAAATTATAATATTTAAACTACAACTTTAAATTTAATTTTAAAGTAAAAGCCAACACTCACTAATTACTTTTGTAAAACGTTACATGACGTTATAGCCCTAGCCTATAGTTTTTGTTGTAAAAAGCGGCAATTGAAATACACATTCTGTAAAAATTATGGATCATAAGATATCCGGTGACAGACAGACGAACAGACAGCGGATGCTTAGTAATATGATCCAGATAGTATGGAACCCTAAAAAGTAAGTTACGAAAAGTAAATGGATATCGTAATCATCAAATTCATTCATATATTTAAAAACATCCTGCGCCAATATAAATTAATTAATGAATGAAGCAGAGTCATTCATTTGCATAATACGATAAGATCTTAATTATAAACTTTGAATGGTAATCGAGAACTGCATTTTACGGTTGAAAACCTGTTATTTTTATTCAATATATCCTACTAAAATAAAGACAATACTATAGAACTTAAAGAGTTTTCTTTTTATATAAATAAACTAGCGACCTCCGCGCGTTTTCACCCGCGTAGTTCCCGTTCCCGTAAGAATCGGCACCATAGTTTTTGAGTTTATTCATTTATTACAAACATACACACACACGTTATTTTTGACAATTGTTTCCACTTTATAATATTATTAGTGTAGATAACGTGGGACATTTCACACACAGCCAATTTGACTCCAAACTATGCAGAACTTGTATTATAATAACCAGATAACTGTATATCAGTTACACCTTAAATACATAGTTCTATAGATATTGACATTCACACTCAGAAAAAACAGACATATTCATGTACCTACTAGGATTCAAACCCACGATCGTAGCACGATACCACAAAGTCATTCCGCCAGTCAAATATCACCACCTACCTTAAAATAACAAATACTAGCGTCCCACACACGGTTCACCTTAATATTATGTGTGTCATGCATTTCAAAACCCATAAAGGGTTCTTACCAAAATAAAATACAATCACAGACTTATAAATCAAACTTTTAAACCGCAAAAAGAGGTATTAAAAAAAATATGGTGGCAGTATGAATGTCGTAAAATTGGAAACAGTTCCGTTTTAAATGAATGCGACACCTCTGTTGATATTATTATATCCCGGTATGGTCGAGGTCTCAATATGTTTATCAGTTTTCAAAGCCCGACTAGTACCTCCACCTTACAGAAGACCGCAGCCAAATAACACTACATGTAGTGTTGTGTTCCTGCGGTGAGTAAGGTAGCCAGAGCTCCATGAGGAGACCCTGTAGCGGCAGTGGGGGGACCAGGGATGGAGTAGCGTCGTAGGGGTGTGCAGGAGTGGTGCCTGTTTGGCCCTTCGACGAGCCTGAGAAAGGACATAGGCTACTTTTATCCCGGGAAAATGGAAAATCTCCCGGGTACTCGGGTGAAACCACGGGGAGCCACTAGTTAAATATAAAAACCAGCTTGAAAGTCAGGGTCGCCAACCAAAACAAACAAAAAAACGATATTCACTGGCATTTAGATATACCAAACTTCACGTAAAACCGCAGGATAGGCTAGTGATTTATATCCTAAAGAGTCTCATATCTCGGTCGTTCTAATTAAATCCGGGAGTTGTGAAGGCAATCTCCTGTATTTGTTTAGGCGTCCGTACATTATGTTGGGCGATTTGTCACTGCCATGGAAGACAAACTGTATCCAACCATAGCAGTCTTGTCTGGTACATTATTGAATCTGAATATTCATCTATCTATACACTGGTCGGTTGGTTAGTAGAATAATTCAAGATGTAGGTCCGATTCTCACTGTTTCTCTACAAAAAAACTTATGTACCAAATTTTTGTTTTATATTGTGGTGACTCACTTGTGAAAGCACTTTATTTTCGCATTTATAATATTAGTTTAGATATAGATTCTTACCCAGGACAAAATTTGGTTTCAGTAATTCATCCCATCCTATTATATTATAAATGCGAAAGTGTATGAATGTATGGATGTATATTTGTTACTCTATCACGTCAGGACCGCTGTAGAGATCTGTATGAAACTTGTCACAGAGTTAAATTATGCAATAAAACATAGGCAATTTTTTATCCCCGGGAAAATTCAAGATCCCCGGGAATACGGGTGAAACGGTGGGAAGCCACTAGTTTTTCATAAAAAGTCAATGTCTCATCTAAAAAGTATCAAATGCGATCAGCTTTGAAACACGACGGTCTGCAGTCCACATCTATTGAATAAAACATACAGAAAGCGAGATGTGACATTATGTAATGCATTTAATATATTGAAGTTTGGATCATGATCTATGGGGTACAGTCAACAGATTATGTACACCTTATATACATTCAGCATATATTTAAAATCGACTTCAAGGTGTCACTTGTTCTTGGCGAAAACCAGATCTAAGAAAAAAATAATAATAAAGAAATGATAATTTTAGAATGTGCATGACAGTAAAAAGTCTTTCCTTCTTTTATTTATTTTTGTATTCTAACGACGGATACATTTTTCCGATCACCTCATTATTTTATTAATGTCAACGTAGGTCTCATAATAGTTTAAGGTTGTGTATTATTAGTTTAAATAAAAAAAAACTTCTGGAAATAATTCTATAATAAAAAAATACGTGAGGCACTCGGGGACTGCCGCGGTAAAGCTATTGCATTGCATAGCATTTTGTATCAACTTATGCAATTATAATTTTATTTATTTATTTTAATAATAAATGCACTTTGTTCATTCATATTCAAAACACTTCATACACAAATTTTACAAGTACAGCTATTCACTGTTGTACATAAATACATATACACCTATATACTTTCTCATAAACAGCTGCTTATGTAGTCGTCCGATTTCGGAGCAGCTCGTCTCGATTCGTGCGAGTTTCGTAGAGTCGTACAATACGTCTAATCGCACACAACGCCGTGTCGAAGACTGCCGAACTGAAACGACGTTAGACGATGCACGGCTTTCAACGCTGTGCCGGTCGGAGTGGGGGGTGTTAGGTTTATTTTCGTTACGGAATTTCTTGATTCGGGCGCCGCGCTCAGAGCCCGCGATAAAAGCTATGCAATAGCTTAAAACATAGTATTAAAATTGACGATTTATGCATTTATTTTCTACATTAAGGTGTTTTCTTACATATAACTTTATAAAGTAGTTAGCGTATAAAACGTTAAATACTGCTGTTAAATATATCAATAACAGAGAGAAGAACAAAATAAAGACATGCGCAAAACGCAGAAAACACCCAGCAAAAGCGAGGCTATTTTTAAAACAACTATTATTGTCTCGACATTTAAAAAAGCTGAAAATATAAATGTCGGCTGAGTATTTCATTACCGCATTCTCGCACTTTTTTACGCTTTTTGGCTTCCAACCAGCGCTGGGACATTAGATCCCTAGATTCGTAAAACAATGTACAACTTACTAGAGATGTGCTTGCACTTTATCGATAGTTTTTTATCGTGAGATTCAAAGTCTGCTCAACAGATGGGAATTAAACCTTCAACAACAATCAACTTTACAAAGTCCAAATTAGTAAATTCTGAAAATACTTTGTTCAACAAACTGGTCATAACACACTACAAAAGTATTTTTGAGCGAGTGAAAGGGAACGAGGTAAAAAAGGGAGACCGACTACGTATAATTGAACGATAAATCGAGTTAAAAACAAATATAGTTACATTATTTGTAAGACAAAATAAAAATAATTTATAAAAATAAACCAATATTTTCCTACTACAATATTAGGTAGGTACTCATTGATGAGAATAGTATTAGGTAATTGTGCGTATTTTAAATAAATAAATATCCTGGGACATTTGTCACACACGGCTAATCTAATTTCAAACTAAGCAGAGCTTGTGATATGGTAACCATATAGCTGATATACTACATATACTACTTTTTAATTCAAACTTATATAGATAATTACATCCAGACACAGCACATGCAGACATATTCATGCATTGAAATGTTATAAATATGTTGTGTATAATGTTCAACCGGTCTGCATGGAAGTCGATGGGGGAGCCCTATGTTCAGCAGTGGACGTCCTATGGCTGATATGATGATGATGATGAAAGTTCAACAATCGATATCGATATTTGTCATCATCGCCTCATCACTAAACGCAAAGGTCAATGCGTTTGCTGGGCGGGGGCCATTTCTCTCAATCAGCCGCTATCCCGGGACAATAACACGGTAACATACCTACGGACTTGCGGACTATTCCGGGACACTCGGATACCGGGATTACTGTGTGTTTATGTTGGGATGATCCCCTTTTGGTAACTGATTCGTTTTTTATTTGTTGAAGGGCAGACCTTTGGGTCTAAACGTTTTAAAATTTTTGTTAATTTATATGGGTTTGTCTTGAACCACATCTATTTTAATCAATCACAAATTGTACGTAGGTACATCTAAGTAATATTACCTATAGATGAGAAAGTTTGTGAGTACGTATGTTTATTACTCTTTCACGCCAAAAGGGCTGAAGAGGTGGTTAAATTTGACACAAAGTTATAATGTCCCCGTGAACGCGGGTGAAACCGCGGGAGCCACTATGTCCTTAACCACCTTTTTTTTAGTTAAGAGAGCTTCTATGAGAGAGCTTCTTAGGAGACGTCTATGAGCTAATGATGATTATAGAAAAAATTTTTTTTTTGTTTTTAGTAGGTTGATATATATACCACCTGATGATAAGTATCACCGTTATCTATCCATGGTAAAAAATGCAAAGTAATTTATTGGCAAAAAATCTACATCCCGAATATTCAGCTTTTTCAGCCAAATGACTGCGTATTCCCCCACATAATGAAACGACAATGAATAATGTGGGTGAATTAACAAGCCTGATTTATTGTTCTCAAATTTACACACAATTCTGGATTTTCACTACGATCCAATAGCAACGGTTCGTGTTCCGCTTTATTTAGGTTACTCCATATAAGCTTATCCATATAATCTACACTTATCTATACTAATATTATAAAGAGGAAAGATTTGTTTGTTTGTTTGTAATGAATAGGCTCCGAAACTACTGGACCGATTTCAAAAATTCTTTCACCTTTGGAAAGCTACATTATCCCCGAGTAACATAGGCTATATTTTATCCCTGTATTCCCACGGGAACGGGAACTACGCGGGTAAAACCGCGGGGAGGCAGCTAGTATCTAATAATACGATATTCTAAAACTAGCAGCCATTAAAGAATATTATACTCAGTTCATTGTAATATTATTCCGCAAATATAATAAAGGTAAACAGATATAAAACAACTGTTATTCTTAATTTTATTCTTGGCACCGAGCGTATTTGTGAATGTATTCAATGTATTAAATCATCACTTGTTATAAAGGTGCTGTCTGACTACGGTAGATTATATTTAGTCTTTAGACCACACAGACCTATAAATCTAACTTGATAGCCCGGTTGGCTTTGTGGTTAGTGACTCTCGACTCTCAAGCCGCGGGTCGTGGGTTCGAATCCCACCCAGGACAAACATTTGTATGCATGAATATGTCTGTTTGTTCTGTGTCTGGATGTAAAGATCTATATAAGTATGTATTTAAAAGTAGTATATCAGCTATCTGGTATCACAAGCTCTGCTTAGTTTGGAATTAGATTGGCCGTGTGTGAAAAAATGTCCTAGGATATTTAACTCATCATCATCATATCGGCCATAGGACGTCCACTGCTGAACACAGGCCTCCCCCATTGACTTGCATGCAGACCGGTTGTAGGTTGCCTGCATCCAGCGGGTTCCATCGACCCTTGTCAGGTCGTCAGTCCACCTTGTGGGTGGACGCCCTACGCTGCACTTGCCGGTGCGTGGTCTCCACTCGACAACCCGTCTGCCCTAACGGCCATCAGTTCTACGAGGTATGTATGTATAAATCTAACTAGATAACGTAAGTACCTCAAAATGTATGAAGACCAACCGTGTCAGTTTTTTTTTGACGTCCGAAGGCAGTAACTGTCGATCGCGGACTAAACGACAGTCCGTAGAAAGCAGATGTTTGCTGATTTTTGCAGATGCAGAGCAGATGTTTGCTGACACACAAAGTACATAACTACACTTGCGTTATTTAGTTAGATTTATATGTCCGTGGGACTAAATGCCTAATCCGTATAAAAATAATTACCTATTTCCCTTGGTCACGGCAGCACGCGTGAACCGGCTGGACCGATTTTGCTAATTCTTATTTTTGTTTTTTTGTTATTGTCAGTAGAAGTCACGCACAAAATTAGAAATTTAAAGAAAAATTAACGACCCTATTAAGTTTTCCTATTAAGTTTAAGTTCATGGCGGTAGGCATAACTGTCAGTTGGTTTAATTCAATATGATCAATAGTAAAGTCTGCTTTGACACAATTGCAGCGAATTTTAAAGTATATTTTTTTAGCATTATTCGAATCGTGGCCATCAACAAAGGTAAGGCTAGTCGACAGTTTACACGCATTTAAGACGTGACAAACTGTCGGACAGTACAATTTGCAAATAGAATGATATAGACCATACTCTGTTAGTGATATCGCTGTGTAAGCGACACGGGACTTCCCGTGGCGACACATTTAATTGAATTGCTATAAACGTATAAACGGATTGACAAATAGGTTAGACTATGTTATATTAGTGAATGAAATTCAGAACACAAATAGTTCGTAGTCTACTTATATCCCGGGAAAATTGAAGATCCCCTTGGAACGCGGGTGAAACCGCGGGGAGACACTAGTTTGAAATAAAAAATGTAATATATTATTCATTCAAACAGCCCTTCACAGGCACTTATGAAATGTCGACTCTAATGCTCGGTTCGGAAGGTTCCATGTGCTGAGAAGAGCCGGCAATAAACTCAGCAATTACTCTTTTCAAAATAAGTTTTTACTACAATAATGTTAGTCCTGCTAACATACCCATATTTGCCAAGGTCACAATGGATGTAAAAGGTTACTGACCTAACATTATCGTAGAATATTTAGTATTCATGATTTAAACCTCAAATAAAATGGATGCACCTGATCGCACTTTGGAAAGGGACCTATTTTGTATCAGTCGTTCTTACTTACATAATGACATGACATGATTGTCGATAAAAAAAATATATTTTAATAGTAGATGATAATTATTTATTTATTATTTTAATTCAGACATTTGTCCATATGGGTTAGTAACAAGACTTACATACTATGTTAGTAACATCAACAGTTGTATACCTAATTAAACCTATAACTAATTTAAAAACCTCTGTCCACCTTCTTGTGCACCCGACCCGCAGCAATGCATACGAGTCCAGTGCCATGAAAGTGGACAGTGAGGCTTCTCCCCAATTACCCTCATTATGAACAAACTAACAACTTATATATTTCTAATATTATAAAGAGGAAAGAAATTCCTGAGTCCTCTGCGCTTACCGAAAAGTAAGGATGTAAAAGCCATCTGAGGCTAACATTCCAGTCCATTAAAAATAATTGAATTTTTGTATGTGTGTTCCCGTGTGGTTCTGGGAGGTTCCCTTCCCCTTGGAAATATGGGGATAAAATACAGCCTACGTTAATTAGGAGTTTTTTGAATAATCCATGAATAATTCAATTCCAGCTATATTTTATCCCCGTATTTCTAAGGGAAAGGCGGGTGGAATCGCTGTACATTCTGAGTTCATTAATTACAAACAGATACACAAAAGTATAATGTATTTCCTTTTTATATTATTAGTATCTATAGATATTTGTAAGTAGTTTTGCAGTTAGGTAACAATCGCAAACATTTCGAAATAAATTCTATTTTGAAAATTGGATCAATTATCCAAAAAGTCGTATACGTAAATAATATTTGATGAATAGTTATCGAATGATAGAGTAATAGGTGTCAACCACACTAACTGCGAGCTGTCCTCACTAATAGCACAAAAATGATAAATAATCGTGTTTTATTACAATTTTAACGATTATAACAATCGTTAAGGTGATTTAATCGATTATAAAAATAAAAGATGGCGCATTATTTAAAATGCAATCTTAATGTGACAATTTATGACTTTTTCTAATTAATAACATACATTTGTGTTGTTTGTGTGTCATCACTTTTTTAATATATGAATGTGTTTTATTAAAACCGCAGTAGTTCGGTAGTGTAACAAACATCCTCACAATTTTTCCATTATATTATAAACTAGCCGACGTCACGCGGTTTTACCTGCGTTACCTGCGTAGTTCCCGTTCCCATAGGAATACGGAGATGGAATATAGCCTATGTTATTTATGAATAACGTAGCTTTCTATTAGTGAAAGAATTGTGCAGATCAGTCCCGTAGTTGCGGAACCTATTTGTTACAAACAAACAAATATTTCCTCTTTATAATATTAGTATTGAAGTATAGATAGCATTGAAGGCCAACAAAATACTGTGATTTTGTTATAGTCCTGCGTCTGATTGATGCGGGTTCGATGTTTCTAATATAAAAGCTGTCAGATTTCGGAAAAATACACCAAAAAGTTACGTTATTCTAAATTAAACCTACTATTTTCAGAATATTTGTTAATTTTAATATTTTATTTTATTTGTGATATAAATAAATATGTGACATTAAATGAGTAGTCTAGTGACTTATATAAAGCTTTTAAATGCTGCAATATTTATTTAAGTACAATGTACATAAATGCGAAAGTAACTCTGGATGTCGGTCTCACTTTCCCGATTTAAATGAAATTTGGTACACAGATAATCTAGAGCCTGAGGAGGAAGACATAGGCTTCTTTTTCTTGCGGGAAAATTGAAGATCCCCGGGAACCCGGGTGAAACGGGGAGCCACTATTAATATATAATTCAAGATATTTTTATATTAGGTACCTACCTATTATCATGATTAAAAATCAATATACATATACTTCTATCATTCCATATCACACATATACCTATATCCTTTTAGTAATACTTCCAGTCTAATGAAGCTAGTTCTCAGTATGAAAAAACAACAAACAAAAGCGGATATCGAAGCTCACCGTAAAACAGACAATAGGTCTGAGTTAATATCAGAGTTGTAAAGTTCAACGGTTGAAAACGTACCTAATTACTGTACAATGAGGTACTAAGTATGTAATTTGATACAATATTATAATACTACCTTTCTTCACGCGGTTTCACCTGCGTAGTACGCGTTCGCGTGAATAAAATATAGCTACTTAAGTAATGTTCTTGATAGTGTAGCTTTCCATTGGTGAAATTATCATTTGGATCGGACCAGTAGTTTCGGAGCAAATTCATTACAAAAAAACGAATAATTTTTCCTCTTTATTATCCTAATATATAAATTTTCTATGCAGGTAGGTACGTGTGTACGTCACTGAACTCCTCCTAAACGGCTGGACCAGTTGAATAAATGTTTTGTGTGCGCTCAAATGGATTCGAGAATGGTTTAGATTTACAATTTGTAGGTAGGTGGCGCTGTTCGGGCGGGACAATAACATAACTTGAAAACGACTTTACAGATTTCGTTCATATTAGCAGACGACGTTGCGCGTGTCAGCTAGTATTAGTATAGACATGACTTCTAACAAAAAGGTCTATAGAACCTTAAAAAATAAATAATGTAAATAAATATTGAAGAAATCCGACGAATAACCACTAAACAATGGACTGAAGCGATGATTTCACAACTTTGGACCATAAAGTATGATTTGATGCGTCTTTTACAGGCTCATTTTATTAGAATTTTAGAGAGAAAAATAAAAACAACAACGTTAATAGTTGTTTAAGGGTGTTTGGAGGTGACTAGGGATGTACCTGACTATTCAAACTTTTGTATGTATAAAATATTTTCTAGATTATGGAAGTTTTTGTCTGAAAAGGTACCTACTTGTAAAAAGAAAATGGAAATTTTGTTTGTCTTAAAGATCGTATAGCGTTTGTTTATCTAATAAATATCATAGTTCATTTTTCACACACGACACGGCCAATCTGATTCCAAACTAATCAGAGCTTGTGCTACGATAACCAGATAGCTGATATGCTACGTTTTAAATACATACTTATATAGATATTTAAATCCAGACACAGAACAAACAGACATATTCATGCATACAAATGCTTATCCTGGTAGAGACTCGAATATATTTATACTAATATTATAAATGCGAAAGTTCTGAGAATGCATGTTTGTTACTCTTTCACGCCAGATCGGCTAAAGGGATCGCAATGAAGTTTGGCACAGAGTTTAAATATGTTCTAAAATAATAAATAGGCAAATTTTTATCCCGGGAAAATTGAAGCTCCCTTAGATACGCGAGAAAACCTGCGGAGAGGTAGTAGTTTCAGTATATTTTCTAAAAACTCATAGCAACCCTAACGTAAAAGGAGATAGCTATCACCATTACAGAAGTCTGGCATTCAATAACCCATAACATCCATCGTAAATGATTTTCAATCAAACCGCAAGAGATTTGGCCGTTGAAAGCACGGTCCACCAAGATTGACGGCCTCCGATCATAAAAACATGGAGGTATGAATAAGTTTTGACTTGGAGCTTCGATAATTATGTAAAGTGACGCTGCTGGTGTTGCAAGCGTCCAAAGGCTCTGGTAACCGCTTACCATCAGGTAAAAAAACATAGATACGATAGTCGAAAATTGGAATGAATTGAAGAGCAATGATTTCACTGTTTCTACAAATAAATGCCGCTATTAATAGGAATAATATGAACAACAATGATACCTATCTTGATATGCATAGTTTGACTACTAGGCATGTGTAAAACTTGGAATGTAGACATATAAAGACTCTTACAAAAAATATGATATACCTAATGTTTTTTTTGCCAAAATATAGAGAAGTATTTTATATTACAAGTTGAGCTATAACTTGTATCAACACTAAGAAAAGGTGTACCCATTTGACTCTCCCACAAATAACTATAAAATTCAATAGTGACAACACTAAACATATTTTTTAACATATATCTCCATGTTATTATGACCTGTGTAAAGAGCCATTGGCCATCGGTTCTTGCACACTGAGTTATGTCTATGACATTACTGGGGCCTTTGTTGGGGCCTCGATAGCCACTGGGGCCTCATTGTTGGGTTCACGCCTATTTTTTGAGCTTCATTTTGGTCCATTCTTGAAACCTTTAGATAGAACATGGTGGACTAAGGATATTGATAAAGGATTTTTGTATGAAACTGATAAGGCACCAGATTACTACATCACTACATAGTATAAGAGAAAGTAGCTTTCTCTGTCCCTATATTCCTATGTATGCTTAAATCTTTAAAACTACGCAACGGATTTTGATGCGGTTTTTTTTAATAGATAGAGTGATTCAAGAGGAAGGTTAGGGTATAACACATGCATAATGTAGTAGAAAAACACTAATAATTTTAGAGGTATCTGATCTGAGGTGATCAGTCAAATTTATTAAACGAGCTGCGAATAGTTGAAGGTAACTAATAACTATAGTCTAAGCGCGAATCGTTATGTTAAACTAGGTTTCGCCCTGCAGTTTCACCCGCGTTCCAGGGGATCTTCAATTTACCGGGGTAAAAAGAAGCCTATGCATTAATCTTGGGAGTCAGCTAGCACCATACCAAACTTTATTAAAATCTCTCCAGCCGTTTAGACGTGAAGAAGTCATAATAAGTAGTAATAACTCACAAACTCTTGCCTATAGGTACCTATAATAGTGTGATAAACGTGTAAGCCTATATTTGCAGTTTCACAAGCAACTCCCCTACCTGTATAAATCGCGAATACTTTAAAATAAAATGTGTAACTCGACAGCTATTCGCGTCTCGCCGTGATTCATTCACTTCGGATATTTTCGGATATAAGAACACTTGCCGAATTTTCCCGAAGATCGTGTTAATGTCTCAGCATTCGATTCTTTGTAATTTGGATTTAGTTACATCTAGGGTCAAAATACATGGCCCTTATATTTTTATACTCGAATATTTACATATCCCAGTCTCATCTAGCAATTCTTCAATTCACTCGTAACTTTTTTTTAAATCTCACAGGTGCAGGGCAGGGATTTTAACTGGCACCCTTATGATCATGAGTCGGTGCGTTCCCAACTGAGCCACCACGGCATCAAGTTTATGTAACGGTAATAAAATCGTTGTTGCGTTGTAAGCAATTATTTCTCTTTGACAGCCCGGTTGGCTTTGTGGTTAGTGACCCTGTTGTATTTGTATGCATGAATATGTCTGTTTGTCCTGTCTGGATGTAAATATCTATATAAGTATGTATTTAAAAGGAGTATATGTAGTATATCAGCTATCTGGTTACCATATTACAAGCTCTGCTTAGTTTGGAATCAGATTGGCCGTGTGTGAAAAATGTCGTAGGATATTTATTGTTTATTTATTTGAGTACGTAAGATATTTTGAACAAATCCAGAATATCCCAAAAAGGTTGAATTCGTCAACATAAACACAAGTGCATCAACGGTTTGTTAACCCAATTTGTTCCCGTTGGCTGTTGATTGTGTATGTTGTTAACAATGTAAGTATGTCTTAATTTTTATTGTCGCCAAATACATTTAAAACTTTCTCCTTCATTTCTTGAAACACAATTTCTCTTAGTATCTAATTTAAAGGAAATCAATATCCTGAGATTTTTTCGGGCTCGGCCAATTTCATTCTAGATTTTGTTTGAGTACTTATTTTTTATTTTGGTTGTATATACTTTGTTTTATGAACAAATATAATACTATAGTTGCTATTGTAACAATTATATAATATGTCAAAAGCTACATTACATGATCAACCTAATAAGTAGCACAATCTCACAAGTTTTAAACCAACTTACAAGTAGTTTGTTCAGATATTCTTAGAGAATAAATCGGAAACTCTGAGATGTTCAAAGTCAGTCAAACTATGGAGCTATTAGAAAAGCGATTAAGATAAATTTGATTAGAAATTATATATCATTTCAAATGAAGTGTGTGGATTTGACAATGGTGACCATGTGACTCATAAAACGACCATGAATAGGAAACTGATATTTTTATAAACTATCTCGTATTGAATTGATTACGAAACTACATACTAGACCCATGTAAATAATTCTTTCACCAATAGAAAGTTACATTACCAAGGAGTAACATAGGCTATATATTATTCTGATACTCTTACAGGAACGGGAACTACACGAGTGTTTAAATAAATCAATTCCTACATGTTTCGTAGCCCACATTTTCACTGACAGAAACTAAATAGAAACAAGTTTGAAGCACGCAAGTTTTAATAGAAACTGAGGTGTGATTTTGTAATTTAACTGACGTACTATGATGTATTAGTTCTCTATCTGTCCCTTTCATCGACAATAACAACATGTGAGACATCCGATATTCGAGGACTTATTTTGATGGTTCACCAACAACAGTTGGTCTGTTTATGAAATATATTTATTAATTCAAATATGCATATATGAGAAGTCGCGGTTCGGAAAGATGCTTTTGCTTGTAATATTTTATTTTTATGATAAGTATTTCTATTTATTTTTTTATCTACTCATTACCTAAGTACAGTTATTTAAATATGACTAAATTATTAATAAAAAAATGATTGATTAAATATGTGATAATTATCAAAATATACTTTGAAAAATTTTTACGTTTACCTTATACACAAATATTATCAGTAGGTACCTAAGACTAATTATTTAAAACGCAATAAATCAAAATTAGTTTGTAAAATATCAAATGCTGAGTTTATTGCCGCCTCTTCTCAGCAAAAGAAACCTTTGACCCCTCCCAACTAAATAATAAAAATTAATAAACACTAGAAAGGTCAACCCAATATAATACAGTCGTATTCATTTGTGCTGAAATTAACTTTTTGGTAGTGTATTAAATATATATGTTACCGTAAAATTGTAAATACTGGTAGATTATAAACTATGACATTTTTTCTCGTTCTTCAAGATTGTTGATTATCGGAAGAATATGAACTAAAGTATGGTATATTTTGGGATAAGCCAGTTTTTTCATTATTTTTAGGGTTACATAAAAACGGAACCCCTTTACTAAGACTCCATTGTCTGATTGTCAGACTGTATCTCATAAACTGTGATACAGTTGAAATTCTTACACATGATATATTAAATTTGCCGCTATAATATTGTTATTACAAGGTAGCATTTCTATCATAAAAAAAATAAAATTAATATTTAAGGCGTCCATAGAACAAACGTGTATTTTTTTCAGTTTTTGGCTCAATACTCAAAAAGGTTACCTATTGTATAACTCCGTCTCATACTTGACCCGTTTTTAACGATAAGGTAAATGAATGAATAGGTAAAGTTATTTTCGTCGATAAATACTACCTACCGAAACAACTTTAAATTTAACAGTTTACAATCTAGCCAGATATATTTCCAATCTAACAGTTTTTATAATTTTACAGTGACATATATACCTATATATAATATAAGTAACAGTTAAAACGCCCTCACAGAACCCGAGACGTGGCTAGAATAAAAAAATGGAAATGTTGTCCAATAAAAAAAAGATTTTCTAACACAATTCTGGAGTAGAAAAAAATTCTCACTTGTAAAATTATATTTGGTACAAACGTAATGTCGTCGCCATTTTGTTTTGTTATTTGTCAAGAGTTTTTTAGTGGCCTAGGCGGATGATGAGCTGGTTCGTCTTTCGCGCCGTTAGTCGTAGATTCAATCCTAAAGGAAAACTTATTGTATGTTTGTACTGTCGAAAGATATATCTAAGTGTATAATATAGATGTATTTTAAAATGTACCTTTTTTGTAGCAAAACCTTTTAGTTTATAATTAAATTATCTATCCATATTATGTAATAGATGTAACCATAGCTAAAATAATCTTAATTCAGGATGATTTCTTATAAATACATTTCGAACCGAGCGTTTGAGTCTGACTATTTATAAGTGCTTGTAAAAAAATATTTAAATAATATAATTTTCTATATATTTTATGCATAAAGTCATAATTCGTAGACATCGTAGTCAAATGCAACTATCGTAGTTTCGTAGAGGCTCTACATTAAACTTCGTAGGCATTCGTAGCTTATAAGGTCACTTAACTTATAATATGTATAACATAAACTCTGAAGTCTCTTTCTGTTACTCGACGTTCCGTATATGAAAGAGTGAGACAAGTACAAATGAATAAAAATAAGATCAAAATAAAAAAGCAATGTAGGTAAGAGTTTATTTCACGGGTTAATGACATTGTATAAAAAAGATGGCCGCCCGTTAAATCTAGATTTTTCCATAGGGATATAATCAGGAATCAAAAACCTTTTAATATTTAGTAAATAATTATAAATACTATATTTCACATTACCCTCATCAAATAAGATCCTTCCATTCTTCATCAATAGAATTTCATATATAATTTGGAAAAGATTAACCATTTTGAATTCGGTTGAGAACCCTCTGCGCTCACCGAAACAGTCCGGGTAAGGGTGTAAAAGCCATCTGAGGCTAACACCTTCTAGTCCATACAATACAATACAAATGGTTTATTTCCAAAAAAAACCAAAATTAACATTGAAGCCATTTTTACATCAAATCCTTATAACTACATAAAAAATAACCCTGTAGCTTAGGATAAGCAGTGCTCTATAAAAAAACATTTTGAAGGCTTTTTAGTTGTTTACATTATTTAAAGGTCATGGTTTATCAATAAGTATTTAAAAACTTATAATTAGTCAAACATAACATATACAATATGCAAATAGCATACAATTCTTCTGGCATACATAATAATCATATAAACCCGTCTCTGACAATGACAAAATAATTTTCAGTACGAACAAAGACGTACAAAAAAATGCATTAATTTAACTTAAATGGTGACACTAAAAGCCGTAAGCACTTATATAAATCGGGAGGATAAACTCAAAATTATATATTTATAAATAAACTTTCAATCCAAACAGCCGGTTGGCGTTGTGGCTAGTGACTAGCCGGTAGTGGGTTCGAATCCCCATAAATATGTCTGTTTGTTCTGTGTCCCGATGTAATTATCTATATAAGTATGTATTAAAAACTAGTATATCAGCTATCTCATCATGTCTATTGCCTTAAGGTTCAATTTTGTTTGTAGGATGGTGTGTAAATAAAATAACGTCCACTCTCATTGACTCTGTATTGACAACTGATTTAAATTAAATACATTCGATAGCTACTCGTAATAAAGTATCGGACATACCGCCCACCAAAAACAACAGTTTTTAACCAAAAGAATAACATTGAAAATAAAAACTAACAATAAGTAACATAACAACCTATAAAACAGTGGACTGTAACAATTCCTTGATAACAAGCAAAATTATACAAAGTAAAATTATCTTAATAACAAAAACACATAATTTTTCTTGTACAAAATCAAAATAGTGTTTACTGCGGTACATCGATCTGTATAATTATGTTTTCGTCTATAACAATCAAGTACAATTAATTATATCAATTTATTTTAATTTAAGGAGAACCGATTATGTGTTTACCCCACACAGTTATTTACTCATGTTTTGGAAGTAGTATTAGTTTTGAAATAGGTCTTTTTAATTCATTTTGTCCCTTGCATTGCACCGTCACTACTCTAACCAAATTGTCTGCTCCTGGATGGAGATGTTTTATTCTTCCTAATAGCCATTTTGTCGGGGGCAAATCGTCTTCCTTAATAATGACAATATCTCCAACAGCTGGTGATGGAACTGCCACTTGCCATTTATATCTTTGCTGGAGCGTGTTGAGATATTCTGTTTGCCAGCGAAACCAAAAATCCTGTGTCAATTTTTGTATTACTTGCCACCTGGTAAGGAGACCAACCTTCTCGTGTTCATATGATAGATCAGGAACATTGATAAGAGGCTCGCCTACAAGAAAATGCCCAGGAGTCAGTGGCGTTTCTGTGCTATTGTCTATCTGACAGAGCGGACGCGAGTTGAGACACGCCTCGATCTGCGCTAACAAGGTGACCATTTCTTCGTAGGTAAGCTTGGTATCTTTATTCACTCGAGTCAAATGCCTTTTTGCTGACTGCACTCCAGCTTCCCATAGACCTCCATAATTTGGCATTCGTGGGGGTATAAAGTGCCACGTGGTACCGCTAGTAGCTAAGATTTCAGCTATTTCAGTTGCCATGCTATCCGTGCTCTTCTTAAATAAATACTTCAATTCTTTAGCAGCGCCAACGAAATTAGTCCCATTGTCACTCCATAAGTGCGAGCAATGACCTCTGCGTGCTACAAATCTTCGGAAAGCAGCAATAAATGCTTGCGAAGTCAGGTCTGTGACTGCCTCAAGATGGATGGCACGAGTAGACATGCATACGAATAGACAAATGTATCCCTTTGTGGCTTGGTGTCCTCGCCCTTTAGAGGTTCTCATTAAAATAGGTCCGGCATAATCAACACCACTATTAATAAAAGCTCGATGTTGATTGACCCTCACTGCTGGCAACTGACCCATAAATTGATTCCTCACCTTAGCTTTATCAGTAATGCAGGTCTTACAGTTTCGGATACATTTTTTAACTGCAGATTTTATACCAATTATCCAGTACTTGCTTTTTAAATAGGTCGTCATAAGTTGAATGCCACCGTGTAATGTTTTAGTGTGAGCTTCGTTAACCAGCAACATTGTTATGTGTTGATGACTTGGTATTATAATAGGATGTTTTGTCGATTCAGCAATCGTAGCATTCTGTAGTCTTCCTCCTACTCTTATCAACCCATTGTCGTCTAAGAAAGGTGAAAGTGTGATTAATGAACTTCTTTTTGCAACAGATTTTTCTTTTCCAAGTTCAGTCATTTCTTTTCCATAAACGAAATTTTGATAATATCTTATACAAATTTCTAATATCTTTTCTAATTCATTCGGTATTAAATAATTAGGTCTTGTTTCTATCTCATCTCTTCTTAACATTCTTCGGCAGTACGCTAATACTCTTTTCATCCTTGATATTGTTGAAAATCTTTCCCAAATTGGCGTCTCTTCTAAAATTGTATGAAATGAACTCTTTGCTTCCAACACTGTTTGTGGAATATTACATCTTTCATTATATACTTCTTCTTGTCTCAGCCATTTAGGTCCAGTCCACCAAATCTCGAGAGCTCCAAGATCGCTCGCTGTAATACCTCTTGTCGCGATATCAGCAGGATTTTCGACAGACTGAACATGTCTCCACCTATCGTTGTCTATAACTCGTGTGATGTCGGAAACCCTATTTGCTACAAATGTACGCCAACGATTAGGTTGAGATTGTAGCCATGACAGTACTACCATCGAATCGGTCCAGGCATAGATTCTGTCTTTGGGTATACTCAGAAGTTCCACTAAATCATTAATTAACTCAGCTAATAATGCAGCGGCGCATAGCTCCAATTTAGGTACTGATATTTGCTTCAAAGGTGCTACTTTAGTTCGAGATGCAATCATCGTTACGTGTACTTGTCCATCTTCGACTACTCTAAGGTAAGTAACAGCTGCGTACGCTTGAGTAGATGCATCTGCAAAACCGTGTAGTTGAACATCATTAAAATTATTATGTGTAGTTTTTAACCATCGTGGTATCTCAATGTTTTGCAAATGTGTCAACTCTTGTCTATACGTAATCCATTCTTCATTCAGTTCTGATGGTAGCTCATCATCCCAGCCTAAATTGCATAGCCACAACCTTTGGATCATAACTTTAGCTGTGATTATAACAGGCGATAGCCATCCGAACGGATCAAATAAGCGGGCAACATCTGATAGAATTGTTCTTTTTGTCACGAGACCTCTCAAATCAGGTAAGTTTACTGTAATTTTAAATGTGTCGTCTTTTCTATCCCATGTTAAGCCTAGAATTCTTATGATTTTATCTAGTTTTATCTCTATTTTATCCTTTGTACTATTATTTCCCTTTTGTAAATATTTCAAAACATCTTCGGAGTTACTCGACCATTTCTGCATTTTTAATCCTCCTCTTTGTAATATCGTTCTTATTTCTTCACACATCTTCTTTGTTTCTTCTACATCGTCCTTTCCACACATAAAATCATCCATATAATACGAAGATTTAATTAAAGGTGCCGTATCAGGATAATCATGAGCTTCATCGTCAGCTAGCTGATTCAATGTTCGTACAGCTAGATAAGGAGCTGCTGCTGTACCGAACGTAACAGTAGTTAAATTGTAGCTTTCTATTTCTTGGTCAGGCTCCTCTCGCCAAACGATGCGTTGTAAATTTGTATGTTCTTTCGTCATCTTTATCATTCTATACATCTTGACTATATCCCCAACTACACATATCTTGTGTGTTCGCCAAGTTATAATAAGACTTCGCAAATCGGGTTGTAAAACAGGTCCCACCAACATAGTATCATTCAAAGAGTGTCCATTTGTACCCTTGGCAGATGCATCATAGACCACTCTTAGTTTGGTTGTGTCCTTGTCCTCTCGTATCACTGCGTGATGCGGTAGATAAATTGTATTTAAATCTTCTATTGTATTTGATTTCACCATATGAGCCATTTCTTTATATTCATTAATAACCTTTGTGTACTCCCTTTTCAACCTATCATCTCTTTGAAATTTCTTCTCTAAGTGTTTAAATCTAGTAACAGCTTGTTGTTTTGTATCTCCACATAATTTTACTGTTTCCTCTATGTTTTGCTTTAAAGGTAGTTGTACTATGTATACTCCATTTTTATCTCTTTTTGTTGTATTTTTGTAAATCATTTCACATTCTTCTTCTTCTAATGTCATCAACTTCTTCTTCTTGTATAAATTTGTTTCAATTTCCCAGAACATTCTTAGCATATCATTATCTTCTGCAACCATTCTCGTCACATGTAGTGTAGTTAAATTGTGTTGATTCATAGCTTGATCTTCTTCATTTTGACCTGAAAGTATCCACCCCAAACTTGTTTTCTGAGCCACTACTCCATTAGGCATTTTCACTAAACCATCTTCTATAATTTTACAAAAGACGTCAGCGCCGAGCAACAAGTCAATTTTTCCCGGTGTGTGGTAATTAGGGTCAGCTAGTCTTAATGTTTGGAGTCCTGCCCAGTTCATCGCTATGTGTTTCGAGGGAAGCCTTGTAGATATAGTCTTCAAAACGTAAGCCTTTACTCGAATGATTCCATTTTCTTTAAATCGCGATGATACTGAAAGGTCAACTTGATGTTGTATTGATACTTGAGTTCCTTCTCCTACTCCAGAAACTACACCGTTGATATTTATTCTTCTCAGTCCTAACAGTTCTACTGCTCTCGCTGAAACAAATGTAGCCTCTGATCCTTGGTCAATTAAAGCACGAAGTTGGTGTGTACTACCATTCCTTGACTTGACATCAACTTGCGCTGTAGCTAATAACACATTATGACCGGATTGTTCTCTAGAGAAGTGTGCTGTTGTTATTTTCTTATCTTCTAATTGTTGTTGTGCTAATGTTTCTTCTTCTTCCTGTTTTGTTTCCTTTTCTTTGTGTAATAGAGAGTGGTGTTTTCTTCTGCAGACTCGGCACGTCGTTTTTTGTTTACATATGTATACGTTATGATAAGGTCTAAGGCAGTTAAAACATAGTCGGTTCTTCTTAACAAATTCATACTTTTGTTCTACAGATAATTTAACAAACTCCTTACAATTATATATATAATGACCTACACCATTACAATAAGTACATATATTTGATTGTGAATTAATGCTAGCATGTGCAGATTGAAATATGTCGTTTTCACTTTCTTCAGCTTTGACGTAGAACGATTTATGGTTTTGAGGTTTCTCCTTAGATGATAATGACGATGCAATCGGCGCGATGAGTTCGAGGGTTCGAAACTTCGACTCGAGAAACCTTTGTAAATCTTCCCACGTAGGCATCTCAGCACTATTTTCTTTGTGAGCGTGTTCTTCCCAGTCCTTCAGCGACTCTGAATCCAACTTCTGCCCTACCAGAAATATTATAACAGGATCCCAAGAATCGGTACAAATTGCCAAATTATTCAAGCTTTTAATGCACTCAGTAGTAGTGTCAAGCAAAGCTTTAATTTGATTAGCCGACTGGTTAGTAACCTTTTTCTGTCCAAATAGCCTTTTTAGAAGTGCATTCGCGATCATTCTTTTATTTCCAAAACGTCCCATCAGTAATTCCCATGCCTGTGTATAATTACTTCCTGTAATTTGTATATTTCGCAATAACATCTCAGCTTCACCAGACACGCTCGTTTTTAAGTAGTGTAGCTTCTGCACATCATTTATATTCGTATTGTGAACAAGTGCTATGAATAAATCTTGATATGTGGGCCAATCTTCATACCTCCCGGAGAACGTTGGTAACTGAATCCTAGGCAGCTTCGCGAACGATGCCTTGCCATCGGCAGCATTATTTGTTGACATGTAGGTTTCAACCGGCCCCTGTTGTGACTGTAATTTCACTAAGAAATCAGTTAGATCAGCTTGCAGGCAGAGGTACAGGTCTTCATTTATATAAAACTCTTCATGTAAAAAATATGGAAGTATTCCCCTTTGTTCTCGCGATGTACATCTCGTTAGGTTGTTATGCGCATTCTTATATGTATCCCAGTACTCATCCAATGATTTTAATCTAGCTTTTATATAACCTTCTGTTAGTCTTTGTTTGGGACATTTCTTGATGTTTGTCTGCGCTTTTTTAATCATATTAGCCACATCTTCCAATGTACTTAGATATCCACTTTGTTCTAAAGTAGGTACTGACATTTTAAACACTTTAGTTCTCAACAAATACTATAGTTTTATTCACAATCACTGTCAAATTGTCACTTAAATTCGTATTTGTTAATTACGCACATAAAAAACTCCAACTAAGTCGTAAACAAGTCCGATAATTTCTAAGAAATGCACAATTCTCAGAATCACTGTCCTCGCGCGTCGAGTCGCCTAACCATCCCGTTCACTAATCCGGCTCGTAAAGGCCATTATGTCTATTGCCTTAAGGTTCAATTTTGTTTGTAGGATGGTGTGTAAATAAAATAACGTCCACTCTCATTGACTCTGTATTGACAACTGATTTAAATTAAATACATTCGATAGCTACTCGTAATAAAGTATCGGACATATCACAAGCTCTGCTTAGTTTGGAATCAGATCGGCCGTGTGTGAAAAATGTTCCAGGATATTTATTTGTTTTTTTAATTTTTATTTTATGATAGGTATAGTATTATAAATAAGGTATTAGACGTCATACATAATTAATTAAAAAAATAAGTTTATTTTTTAATATGTGTAAGTAAATAATTAAAAAGGTAGGAAATATAAAACAATTGAATTTATTTAATCAACCAACTGTTGGCAACACCGGTACCCTTGATTGGCATCAAACATCGAGTGTGCGTAATGTGTAGCGTTCTGGCAAATTGCACTTTGCCAAATTACGAGATCTTGCCTAAGGCAGTTTGTAAATACGCGTATAAAAATGTATACCTTTTTGAGAATAAACTGAATATAATTTTTAGGGTTAGTGTTCACGTGTGGATTTCATTTCATTTTACTTTACTCGGAAGCTGTGAAGCTTTATTACAAGCTAGCGACGCGCCTCGGCTTCGCTCGGTTGCTTTGTCGATACTAATAATGTACGCAAACTTATTTCAAAATGTACATATAAATAAATATCTATAGATCAAAACCACATTAAAATTGGTTGGTTGTTTAAAAGATGTAAGAATACAGAGGGCTACTGTTTGTTAGCATAGTGAATACTGTAAGTATAATAAAAAAAAACGCAATATTACAATCGGCCAAACGCACTAAAGTGTGCGTTTACTCACAGCAAATTTTAGAAAAAGTTAGAGAATCGATGTGTAGTAGACTTTACATTAACAAACATGAGGTAAATAAGATTCTATTAGTTAATAGAAAATCCCTATTGATATTAAGGGTTAAATCTGAAAGAGCCTTGGTTTCTTACGAATACAATTGATATTTTTAGTAGGCACTATCCGCCGTCGCACGGCTTTACCCGCGTAGTCCCCGTTCCCGTAGGAATACGGGGATAAAATATAGCCTATGTTACTCATGAATAACGGAGCTTTCTATTGGTGAAAGAATTGTGCAATTTGGTCCAATAGTTTTGGGGCCTATTCGTTCATTATCATCGGCTCATACACTTCTCCACCGAGGAGTTTGAGCCTCCCCTATCAATGAGGGGGTCTAGGCCATAGTCCGCCACGCGGGCCTAGTGCGGATTGGCGGCCTATTCGTTACAAACAAACAGACCTCTTTATAATATTAGTATATATTTATCCCAATAATTTATCAGCTTATCAGCTCGTTGTTTCATACATGTTAACGGGGATCTCCAATTTTCCCGGGAAAAATATTATAATTCCGAAACATATGCTAACTAATATTGTTAATGAGAAAGTAACTCTGTATGTCTGTCTGTTCCGCTTTCACGCTAAAACTACCAAACCGAATTAAATGATATTTGGGGAGCCACTAGTCCTAACTTTGAATCGAAAACCTAGTTATTGAGAAAGGGAACCTTTGTGCTACATATATCTAGTATAGAAATACTGGAAGATAGCATCTTATTCATTCACCCGAATATAATCAGAAAGAGAGGTCAATGAATCACCGTAATGCAAATTTGATGAGCTACCTAAAGGTTCTCAATCCATCCCTTTCTTTGATATAAAAGTTAATCTTAAAAAAAAACAGGGTGGACGTTTAAATAAGTATGTACGTAACAGTTTATGTTTATGGGTTCTGTATATTATGTATTAATATTGAATAGTGGGTAGGTAATTTTTTTTAGGATAACCTTGTAAATACATAAAGGAGCGCCATTATCACCAACAAACTATTGTACAACTTTTTTTTAACTTTCGCGAACAAATTTCATGATTTAAAAATATGAGAACCCTATATATCGTCCCTTAGCTTACAACACCGCTCAAGTCGAAAATTGGCAGTTTCTACATTTTAATGCCGTTGGATAGAGCTGCTCATTGCGCGTCGAACCATCGCTCACCGCTCACATGATATAGATTTCACTCATTAAGAGGCTTAAATTCAAAAACAAGTATCAGCGCGCAAGTCGGTTGGCCTTATAAAATAATGTTTTTTTCGTCTCCTGAGAAGTTGATAAAAATGACTTATGCGGTGTTGTAAGCTAAGGGACGATTTTGAAACTTGCAACAGAGCTTTTACAAGTTTTTTTTTTATCGTCTTCATTAGAAATTAAGAGACAATATGTTTTCATATTTCGTGTTTGAACCCAATCGCAAGTAACAGATGTCCAAAGTAACGTACCCTAAAATCCATCAAAAATTCGCGTCAGAATTTATTCGTCGCCTTTACGACATTTACCCTTCTTTCTTCGCGTTACACTTAATAACATATTCACTGGATTCTGTCCAGTAATCCTTGAGCATAGAGGTGATTATCATTTGTATAAAAGGCCATTAAGGGAAGGGATAGATTACATTTTACGGCCACTTCAAGAGGTCAGATTAGGGTTCTTGTTAAAATTTCACGCGGTTTTTATGCGCCAAAGGATTGTTAGGTTGGAGAGGTTTAGGCTGACCATTACAATAAAATTGTCAGTCGTATATTTTTACTTTATTAAGATGAGGTTTTGGAATACCTCAGTACGGGTGGATATTTAAAATGGCTCAGTAAGGGAGCTAACTTATTGGTTGAAGATAAGTGACCTGTATTTTAGGTTTTGAGAGACATTGATTGGCATTTACGAATATTTAAGTCAATGTTGAATCAACGAAAAATCAGCAATTTTATTTAATATGATATCAATAATTATAAGCACTCACTTTTAATATATTTCTACAATATTGTAAGCTACGTAATTGCCACATAGGTAAATGAAGCCGAGATGGCTCAGTTGAGCTTTAGTAGTTTTCAGTTTAAAAATCATTTACTTAGTAGCTATATCAATATTTTTTGATTTTATTCACTTATGAATTTAAAATTAGATTGTCCTTGTGAAAAAATATACTACTACAAGCATGTAGGTATACCTATATATATAAGTAGTATGCTAATATCTATAAGTGTGACCTTACAGCATAATTTCCTCTGGAGTCGAAGGTCAAGTGCGATAGCCGCTAGTAATAGCCCTTAATGTGGAAACGATAATCGACCTAAAGCCTTCTACGCTTGCCCTTACTAAATATAGGGTGAATATTTCATAGCATCGCAAAAATTCATTTGGTACTAAGAAAATAGTAGTAAACGGTAGGTATTTAGATATTTCTATTTTGTAATTTCTTTTTTCGTGTTTTATTGTAATGTGGTGAGTTGTAAAACGGTTGAGAAAACAGAAAACATAGCCTTTGTCAGATTAAAAATTGAGTTCCTTGCCGGAGTTTGGAATCAGCGTAGACAAAACGCTAATTTTTATTTTATAATAAAGAAATTAATCCTGGGACATTTTCACACGGCCTATTGATTCCAAACTCCGGCAAGAAACTCAATTTTTAATATGACATAGGCAAATAATATGAAATTAAATTAAATATTTTTAATTAAAGGCCGCCACCCGCACTAGGCCCATGTGGTGGACTATTGCCTACATCCCCTCATTGTTTGCGGAGACTCGAGCTCTTCACACCAGCTGATGATGATGTTTAGTAATTAAATCTATAGGCATTCAATGCTACTAAGTATAAAGTAATGCTCGGTTCAAAATATACCACGGAACCCAAAAAAGTATAGTTTAACATATAATAACAACCTGTATCTACATGCCAAATTCCAATATACAGGGTGTAGCTCCATCGGTAGTCGCCAGCCATGTGCGAGCGAGAGGGACCATGTGCGAGCGAGACGGAGCGACCGCCTCGACATTATTGTGTTTGTACTCGAATACCTACTTATTTCCAAGCGGGTAACTATTTCATAGGGTTGTCAAGTCTACTAACTATCCCCTGCCCCGCGGTTTCACCCGTAATCGCAGGGATTTTAAATTTTCAAGTGACAGTAGATTCAAGGATCATCATGTGTAATTTATATCAAAATGTAATATTGCTAGGGCATCCTGTAGTTTCACCCATCTTACTGGACTCAACTTTCTTTGTACTAAATACATAAAAAAACAAAATGTTCCTTTTTATAATATTATTAGCTGCCGCCCCGCGGTTTCACCGGCGTAGTTCCCGTTCCCGTGATCACAGGGGAATATGCATATAAAATTTCATAAAAATCGGTCAAGCCGTTTCGAAGGAGTATGGTAACTAACTTTGTGACACGAGAATTTTATATATAAGACTAGCGGACCCGGCAGACTTCGTTCTGCCCACCAGCGCCACCTACCGGGTCCAAAATGATGTATAATACCTACATAAAAACCTTCCTCATGAAATACTCCGTAATTTTTGTGAAAACCGCATGAAAATCTGTTCAGTAGTTTTTGTGTTCATCGCGTTCAAACAGACGCGTTTATATATATATAGATGTGGAAGCAGGAATTCTACGTTATACAGCCCTACATCACTCATAATTCACAGTAGTTTAGTATTATTTCACTCTGGCAACCCTGCTCGCAGTCTGAGGAGCTCAACGTATAAGCGGATTGAAACAAAGAAATATTACACACATATTTACTTGATATTTACTCACATAAAGACTTAGGATTCTAGATTTTTATGAGGTTGGAGGAAAATTGTAAGGTTTCTGAACAGGCTTGGTTTAAACGGAATCTAGTTATATAGCACTGCATTGCTAACAACACCGCTCAAGTCGAAAATTAGCAGTTTCTACATTTTATGCCGTTGGATAGAGCTGCTCATTACGCGTCGAACCATTGGTCAAGTGATATAGATTTCAGTCAATAAGAGGATTTAATTTAAAAAGAAGTATCAGCGCGCCAGTCAGTTTGGTCTCTTTAAAATAAACAGTTTTTTTCGTCTCCTGAAAAGTTGGTAAAAATGACTTATGCGGTGTTGTAAGCTAAGAGGCTATTGGCCGCTTGGCTTTGTGGTTATAGAAAATGACATTTAAGCCTTTGGAGTTCGATGCCTATATGTACAAAATGAACATGTCTGATTGTTCTGTGTTTTCCTGGATGAAAATCCATAGGTACCTACTAATATTATAAATGCGAAAGTACCTCTGTCTGTCTGTTACGCTTTCACGCTAAAACTACTGAAACGATTTAAATAATATTTGGCACACAGATAATCCAGACCCTGAGAAAGGACATAGGCTACTTTTTATCCCGGGAAAATTGAAGATACCCCGGGAACGCGGCCAAAGCCGCGGGGAGCCACTAGTATCATTATAAGTATGTATTTAAAAGTAGAAATCAGCTATATCATCTATGCATTTATAAAAGTTCAAATTAATTTAAAGAAATATGTGTTTTCAGTTATATAAGTATTTACACGGCTCGATATAATAGTTTATGAAACACAGACTAGTTTAGTAAATATTAAACATGGATTAAAACTAGAAATAGTTTAGATTTATTATGTTTTAGTTTAAGTAAGCCCAATACAGTATCAATCTTCAAACAAATGCAGTTCACAGACAGACAGACATCCTTTTGCTAATGCAGTATACACTTCAAAGAGGTTTATTTTAGTTGCATTAATATCATTTCGAAATTGAGTTTACATTACTAAACTGTAGGTGAGTTATGATATCCTTTACGATTTAAAGGTAAATAGGTAGGTAGGTATGCAATTTATAAATTGAAGTTTATAGAATACGGACACAACATCAAAGTAGTTATGTAGTAATATATTATTTATATTTTGTATCTAAATGTACAATACATAACAAATACTCTTAGTATTACATAATTATAGTGAATAATTAACAATTTTTTTTACTTAGTTGTTTTATTCCATTGCTATTAGGGTAATATAGGTTAGATGTTAGGTATAAGATTTAAAAAAACTATCGCACAGATTGAAAACTGTGCTATTATTTAGTGACTAAGTTTATTATGTTTCTAAAAATATTGAATTTCTCAAGAACGGATAGCTTAATAACATTTTTCTTTATGTTTTAAAACACAATATAAAATATTTTTCGATAAAAACGGCGGCAATAAATAACAATACTTACTAAATAAGTTGAACGAAAAAATATTTATTACAAAAGTTTTAGTTTGTCGCCGCCGAAAACTCCTATTATGGCCCAAGTTCTTTGTTATACAAAACGATGTTGTGTTTATGAAGTAGGTACTAATATACTACTGTCCCGCGGTTTTACACGTATTAAGGGAAGATTTTTGTATATAAAATATGTTAGGTATATTAATATTCTAGGATATATTTTACACACGGCCAATCTGATTCCAAACTAAGCACAGTTCTACTATGGTTACCAGATAGCGGATATACAACATATACCTACCACTTTGAAATACTTATTAAATATAGATATTTACATCCAGACATGTTCATTGCAAACAAATGTTTGTCCTGGGTGGGACTCGAACCTAAAAGCTATGTATTTACTGGCAGACAATTTGTTTTTAAAAGTTGTTTGAAAAATTTACTGAGAGAATGTAACTAGTTATGTCTTTTTTTCTTAGAAAGAGAATATTTTCATTTAAGACTTTAAATTCAATACTCTTTAATTAACAAAATTAGCATTGAAAATACATTTATTTAAAGTGATATTCATTTTGTCTGCATGTTAAAAAAATCGTTAATTTATTGTTGTTTGGTCTTAACTTTTTTTTTATTTCAAAATGTTTTACATTTAAAACCTCCCAAGGTTATTATTATTAGAATTTATTAAAGTAATAAAAAAAAGTTATGATAGAAAAATATGTTCAGTTTTTCTTTCCAGTGTTACTCCTTACAGCATTATAATATTTCTTAGTTGTATGCAATATAATTTTATTATATTTCCTACTTACTTACATTATAAATGCGAAATTTTGTATGAATGTAATGTACATCAGTTACGCTTTCACGCAAAAACTAAGAAACGGATTCGGACTGAAATTTGGAAAACAGGCTTTAAAACATAGGCTAATTTTTATCCCGGGAAAATTTAAGATTCCCCGAAAACGCGGATCAAAACGGATTAGATTTATATTTGTTTATTTGTTCGTCATTAATTTTCTCGGCAACCCTATGCAAAAAGCACTTTGTATTTTGAACTTTAATGTCATTAACATAAAGCCTATTTGTTTCTAGTCTAGCCTTGCCCAGATAATCGTCAATGTGTCCATAATGTCAGGAGGCTCTTTGACAAATGTGCTGAGATCTCGACCAGTTTAATGGGGTTAACATGCCCATAGGACGTTCGCACACGAAGAGAGATGATGAAGCAACTTTTTTGTCGACGAAAGATTTTAACATCAATAAAATAAACTAATTATTTATTAAGTAGGTACATTAAATACTAAATTCAAGGGTCATACAAAAATGTGCGTTTGTTTGTTGTTACATGTTCTAGGCGATCACAGACGGTTAATCTGATCCTACTCTAAAGAGTATTTATTTAATAAGGTAACAAAATAACTAATAATTTTATAATATGTTAATTACAATACATACTACATATATACACCCAAATACAGGTGTTTTTGAACCCACTACCTTCGGTGTAAATGTCTGGGTAGATAACCAGCGCGCCCCAATTTAAGGTAAAGAAACTTCCCCCGTAAATAGAATTTGTTTTAGATTGTATAGGCAGTACACACACCTCGAGAGCACAAAAACACGAATTTCGGGTAAATCAAAGTGATAAATCAATCTTATCTAATTTGAATTTTTTGTTTAGTGGGTTTTCTTATATTTTTTTACCTTTACGAAGATATAGAAGGACATTATAGGTAACACCTTTCTATGTAGTTAGATACATTCTTTAGTAAATAATTGATGATTTTTAAATAACCACACAGCATACATATTGCCTAGTACATACTATAAGACCCTTGGGTGCTTGGGCGAAGTTAGAAAAAAATGATCGATCGACAAAAAGTTATGACTACAAATTACTAGTTTCGACTTAAAAAAAATATATTAATATCTTGAATAGTTTCAAAACTCGCAACGTCTTCGCCAGCCCTAACATAGTAATGTTATTTTTTTCCGGTAATTTCGAGAAAACACTTTTGGTAAGTGGTTTTGTGTGTGGGCCTAACTACTCCTACGTTGCTCTTACGGAGGCCTATTACGCATCTTTACACTTCTCGGGTGAGGCCTTTTTTATCATGCACGGTCATTAACCACGCTGTTAGACGACATGACATTATACAATACTAAAAGGCTGTTTTCTTTTTAAAAAGAATTTCAATGTGTTGGGTTTTTTGTCTATTTCAAACGCATGTCGTTTACTTAATATATTTGACTGTTTTATCAAATAAACAACATAATATTAGGAGTATGTTTCATATTATTTTAAATGGAATGAATTGTTTTCAATATCCAATTAGTGGACAGTTATAGGTACAACTAGCGGACCCGGCAGACTTCGTTCTGCCCACCAGCGCTACCTAACGGGTCCAAATTGATGTATTATACATAAAAACCTTCCCCGTGAAATATTCCGTACCTAATTTGGTGAAGACCGCATGAAAATCTGTTCCGTTGATAGATCTGTGCACATATTTTCCTTGACCATTAAAACATGTGTTTTAGCTTGAAAGTCAATAGGTACCAAACTAACCTACATTAAGTAAGTAATAATAAACTTTCTACGGTTGCAGTTATCTGGTAAATAAATACAATGTAAGATTTAGTAATTATATCAATTATAACATGAGGTTTTCTACACTAATATTATAAAGAGAAATGATTTGTATTTTTGTATGTAACGAATAAACTCAAAAAGTACTGGACCGATTTTAATAACTCTTTTTTCATTAGAAAGCTACATTATCACTGAGTAACATATATTTACGAATAAAAACAAAATATATTTTATCAATGTATTCCCACGGGAACGGGAACTACGCGGGTAAAACCGCGCGGAAGCAGCTAGTCATAAATAAAACCAATTCAATAACATCACCTATTTTATAAACACTTCTACTACTATTTCGATTATTTCCTGCATAATAATTATATGGAACAAAGCCTATATTCCGGTGTTCTTTATTCCTAAAGTGTTAAGGGTCGAGTTTGTTAACAGACCTGGTAGATATTCCGAAGCAAAGCTATTAAAGTGAAGCGGCGAAATTTAAATAAGTAACTTCAGACGGCGCCGCGGCGGTGGCGGGCGTTCATTTAACATTTTTAAAGTGATCTTAACCTGATTTTTTTAACGCAGCCAGAAAAAAATTCTGCTCAGTTTTTTGTTTTGTATTCGCTTTTCATAAACCTACACCTATCTTCCTAAATTCTACCAATGCGAATGTTTACGAGTATGGATGGATGGATCTTTGTTACTCTTTCACGCAAAAACTACTCAATGGATTTGAATGAAATTTGGGACACAGATATGTAGTTTATAACCTGGATTAACACATAAGCAATTTTTTATCCTTGGTAAATTGAAGGTCCCTCGGGAACGCGGAACCGCGAGGAGCCACTAGTCTAATATATAAAATTCTCGTGTCACAGTTTTCGTTGCCACACTCCTCCGAAACGGCTTGACCGATTTTTATGAAATTTTATATGCATATTCAGTAGGTCTGAGAATAGGCTAACATCTATTTTTCAAAGCCCTAAGTCATCACGGGAACGGGAACTACGCGGGTGAAACCGCGGGGCGGCAGCTAGTAAACTATATTTAAGCCCATGAAATACATCGGTAGGGGTCATCCTACCTAGAGGTTAAATTTCATAAATACAATAGTAGAAATGATACAGCATATAAATAAATGTTTCGCAATAATATTTAAATTGATAAAATATTTTTAAGCGTACTTCAAAGCGTATTAAAGATACAACAATCACACAAATAAATCTTTACTAGCTCTTACGAAACTGCATGCAACTCCATTCCTAGCACAATCTCTATAAAATTGATGAATGTTGCCATTCTCAATGTAAATAGACGCACACGCATGAACTATGGCGATCGTAAATAAAAGTAAAAACATTTGTCTATGCGCTGTAAATTAGTTTAACGTTCGATGGTGGGCCGTTCATCATTAATACTGCACTCGACGCTGGCAGAAGCACCCGATGCTTTTGTTTCACAATATAATGGCCCATTAATTTTTAGATCCTCTTATTTATACTTTACGCAGTATTTATACTAATATTACAAAACTGAGGAGTTAAATTAGAGGACAATTAGAATATTTAAATGGCGTTTGACAGAAGTGTCAGTCGCTTTAATTCAAAAAGATTCATAGGACAGGACAACGTCTGTCGGGTCAACTAGTATTAGTATCGATATCTTATTGGAATGTAGGTAGTTCGTTATCGCGCGTTGCAAAAGGGAAAGACGGAAAAAATTAAGACCAAAAAAGTTGTAACGACACTTTTCCGAGCGGGTCCGAGCGTGGCCGAGCGTAGCCGAGCGGCGAGTAGCCTAAGGCGCGGCCTACTAGTTCCGCGCGCACTTTAGTACCTTCTACTAGATGTGCGTACAAAAAAAATATTACAATACCTTCACTAATTAATCGAAAGGAACTTCGTTCTATCCGGGTGTCCCTTGACACCTCTCAAGTTTTTAAATAGGGTGATAAGAAATAAGATTGCTCTATCTATCAACAGATAACCAGTTGATTTATAAACGCAAATTCAAATGAATTGCAAAGCTGATCCAGTTTAAAAAAACAACAAATCCGGGTCAAGCTGATTGACGAGTGGCTGCTGAGTGATGGAACCCTCCTATACCTCCTCCTCCTACACAATCTATCAATAACCCATTTCAAATGCTGTTTTGTAAACCGATTACTAATGACTGTAAAGAAAATAAATCTGCAGGTATGTACTTACTACAGTTTCTTACGTAGAGTCTTTAGTACGTATGTTCTTTTTTAGGAATATCTTTTGTGTGAATGTCACCCACTTATGCCAAAACGTAATACGCACCTGGGGAAGCACCTATTGCACCCAAATGAGGTAAAATCAATTCCTGTCAAGGTATTTTCCTGTTTCCGGTTTTTCAAAGCAGGTCTTGGCAGTGAAATCTAGTTAATGTGGCGATTACAATAGACCTAGTATGGTCGCAGTGATACAATCTCTGAGAAGACTTGACTTGACCACTTAATCCAAATAATTATAATAATACGTAGTCTTTCAGTTATTTTTGGTTTGGACTATAAGGTGTAGATAGATACCCCAGATGGCTTTTACACCCTTATATGTACTGTTCCGGTGTGCGGCTCTCAACCGAAAGTAATCCTTCAGTAGTGTTGACTATCTTACTAATATTATCCCTAAGTGCGAAAGTTTGTGGTAATGTATGGATGTATGTTTGTTAGTCTTTCACGCCAAAACGGCTGAAGGGATCGCGATAAAATTTGGCACAGAGAAAATCCTCTTAATATTAGATATCTAGGGAACATAAATAAGTATCCTTGGTTATTTTTGACACACGACAAATTGACTCCAAACTAAACACAGCTTGTAGATAGTAACTAGAAAGCTGATATGCTACTTAGGTACCTACTCGTAAATATAAGTATTTATATCCAGACATAGAATAAAAGACATTTTAATGCACAGAAAATATTAAAAATGCGAACGTCTGAGATTATAGATAAAATTTTGTTACACTTTCACACAAAATTGGTTGCCTGTAAAGTCGGTATACGGGCGAAAGTTTTACGTGACAACGACTTTGAGTGGTAAAATAATTTTAATGTGAATATTCATTCGTATAGTAGGAAGAAGGATGAAATAATAGTAACAATTTAAAACATAACGTCACGTTACGTGAGCGGAGCGTAACGCAGTTTCTTGAAGTGTCACCCGGCAAACCAATTTATAAGACGTTGTCACGTCAATAGTAACAATTTAAAACATAACGTCACGTTACGTGAGCGGAGCGTAACGCAGTTTCTTGAAGTGTCACCCGGCAAACCAATTTATAAGACGTTGTCACGTCAAAAACTACAAAACGGATTTGCATGAAATGTCTTCCATACATAGTTTACATCCTGGGAAAATTGGCGATCCTCGAGAACGCGGGTAAAACCGACGGGAGTTACTAGTATGATAATATTTGCTGAATAAACTGCAACAGCTAAAGAACCTTATGGTATACCAACTAAAATTCACTTTATCTTGACAAAAACAATATAAAACGTCGATCAATCAACTCGCTATCAGATGCACAGCTGGCCGCGGGACCAGGCCTTTTTGCCTCTGCCCCTTCATGTAGGTACTAATAAATTTATAGATATGTCACTAAAAGTAAATTATACGTACGCATATGTGATTTTATAAATGAATTTATAGGCATTTATCATCACATGTATGTTTGTTACTTCTAATCTATTACGTCTTAATGGCTGGAGCGGTTTAAATTTTTGTGTGGAGTTAGCAGACATGGATTAACACGTAGACTACTTTTTATCCCGGGAAAATTGAACATCCACCGGGAAAAGCGGGTCTAACCCCGGGCAGAAGTTAGTACTTTATATTATAAACGGAGATTTGTATGAAACGAATAAACTTAAAAACTATAGGACCGATCTCAATAATTATTTCACCAATGGATAGCTACATTATCAGGGAGAAACATAGGTTATATTTTATCCTCGTATTGCTGCGGGAACGGGTTCTCTTTATAATACACACTAGTGGCTCCCCGCCGTTTGCTCTTAAATTTTCCCGGGATAAAGAATATTCTATGTCCGTCTCCTGGTTCTAACTCACCTCCCCAACAAATTTCAGCCTTTTCTTGAGTTATTAATAGTGTAAATAACACGACTTTATATATATATATGTGTATCAATATTAGTATGAAGTATGATTGATTATATCTATGGGAACCACAAACAAAGTCATCAATATCTCCTTAAAGATAGATAGTAAATATATAATCTATGGCATAAGTACCGATTGGCAGACTAAAATAGAATCTTAACTAATTTAGGACACGGCCGGATCAATGTCTCGTGTCCTAGCAAAAACTGTGCGCCTAATTCTACGTAGCGGACGAAAAACAGACGCCAATTTGTATGCGTCGTTCACAATTAGTGAGTTTGTGGTCGTTAGTACACTTTGTCTGTTTCTATTCTAGCTCTTATTGTTAATAGAATAAAGGCTATGATGTACACGCATAAATTAAATAACGCATAATTTGATATTACCTACACCCGTACTTGTCGTGTTAGCACAAAATGTTACTACACTACACGGGTGAAACCACGGGGAGGCACTAGTATTAACTCGAAATGCCACAACTGGTACTTACATATAATATCATGACGTAACTCCCCTCCCTGTTTACAACCTTGGAATGCCGGTGAAAAAGTGTTATCCGACGAAATTAAATGTCGCTACCTGAATAATACATGCCCGTACATGCCACTCCGGAGAAATATCACATGTGTGCCCTTGACAATTTTGTCGCACTATATTGGCGAAGGTGTGAAAAAATTATTAAGTACACACTAGTCTATAAAATCCTGAATAAAAAACTGATCAAAAAAGTAATATGAAAGCAAATAGTTAGTTATATACTTAGATAGAATATAGCATATAGTACGTACCTATACCTATTCCTAGTAAGCAGTGCCGGATTAACCCTTAAACAAAAGGCCATCACGTCTTGGGGGGCACCAGAAGAAGCACAAAAAAATTTGGGCATCACATCTCACTCTCACGTCACCAAAAACCGCACCAAAAATGGTTTAAAGACCGATTCTAGTTTACAAAAGGATTGCTTAGGGCAACAAGAAGTCTTAATCCATCACTGCTAACTATAAATAAATTAACCTAGCTTCTCTCAAATTTCTATAACATACAAAAGTCTGTAATAAAACTAGCGTTTTCCAGCAAGAAAAGCAGCGAGATTCCATAAACAATATCAATTTAACAATCTCTTCTATCCATAGATAGAAAACCTGTCAGCAAGGCGTCTTCCCGAATCTATGGTTGCTCAGGATTACTGACCTTCCCCGGATAATACCCAAAGGGCTATCCACATCAATAAAATGTTCAGATATCATTCGCGAATGATTTAGGTATGACGTTAATCCCAACTGAACTGAAGGCACAGTATCTCATTCTATCATAGTTTGGTTATGAAAGATAAATTTGAATATAAATTTTGGAGCTTAAAATATTATTTAAAAAACGTGAGAAAGTTGTATTTATCACAGATGGACATTATGATTGTTGAATAGAAGCATTATCCTGGATTAATTCAGTATACATTTATATTTAATCTGTGGTTATGTTGTTTCAAAATTCGTTCAATTTGATCTGATAATTACATTTTTGTTTGGGTCTATTTCTAGTCCAGAGTACTTAAACTTAGAACCTTTATCAGGTGTAACAATAACCTTTATGTGTCCGGTTAGCTTTGCGGTTAGTGAAGCTCACTTTCATGCCGTAGTTTTGGGTTCGAATCCCAACCAGAAAAAAAAATGTGTGAATGAACATGTCTGTTTGTTCTGTCTAGATGTAATAACCTAAGTATGTATTTAAATGTAGTTAATGTAGTATATCAACTATCTAGCTACCGTAACACAAGTCTGCTTAGAATCAGATTAGGCAGATTAATTAATTTTCTACTGACATTGTAGAGGGAGCGATCGGCTGAGCCCCTGTCGGCTTTAGAACAACTTATCGCTTTATAAGATCGCTAACGTCAAAGGTTTAACTATTGTAGATTGAGAATAAATGTTTGTAGCTAGGCCTTCAGATTGGTCAAGTGTGAAAATGTCCCTTGGTACCTACACCCTTGTACCCAGAAGAACTCAGGAGAAGGCAGCTACTAGCAGGATATTGTATGCTTTCTTTATGACTATAGTAACTAACCTAGCTCCCCGTGTTCATGTTCCCGGGGATCTTCAATTTTCCCGGGATAAAAAGTATCCCATCTAGTTATACCAGAACATATTCTAACTCTGGGCCAAATCTCATAGCGATCCCTTCAAATTTTCTGGCGTGAAATAGTAATAAACAGGTACCTCCGTACTTCATTTTCAAAAACTTTTGCATCATGTTAGTATGATATTTATTATGCGTAATATTTTATTTATTTATGTCATTCTAAAGTCCGATTTCTTACGGTTGTCTCTCCTATCCATCACAATACTGGCCACCTGGGATCCAGGAGCTAGGTATATATAAAAACAAAAACATCGCGCGCAAAATCAGCTAGCTAGCTTCTAAGTACCTACCTAGTTATGAATAACATGTCTCAAGATGAAGTCCATTATCTGATTTGGGGCCGAACTCCCATAAATTCATAAGTGGCAAGCCTAGCTGTATCAAATGGGTCAACACTAAATTGTCTGAAAGCAATAAATCAGTCCGTTGTCCCGCTCTAACTTCCGCCATATTATTAAGTGCTGCGTATACGTTATCTGTTTTATTTACCATTGGCAACATTGGTTTTAATGCAGTTTTTTTTATATAAAAAATAGTTAAAGGAATAAACTTCAAAATCAATACTCAAATATACCTTCACAAAAAAAATCTTAGAATTTTTGTCATTATAACATCTTGTTTTATTAGGTACTATTTATTTAGAAAAATATTTATATTATATGTGTCTTAAAGCTGAGAAGATGTAGGTCGATCGATCTCGATCGCCTTTATTTATAGAGGTGTTTCCGATTCGTAATTATGAGAAATTTATGTTAATACTAGTGACTCCGTGGGTTTTCACGCGTTCTTAAGGGATCTTCAATTTTCCCGGGATAAAAAGTAGCCTATGTGTTAATTCAGGGTGTCAACTGACTCCACACACATTTTTTTAAGTCGCTCCAGTCGTTTAAATGTGAAGAAGTATAGACATACACACTCACAATCTGTCGCCTTTATAATATTAATGTGATATAGTAGGATGGTAGGTATATATATACCTTTAGGTATCATCCAGCATTTATTTATTTATTCCGTAACAAAGATGTAAATGTACCAATGTACATATTTTAAGGAAATTATGAATAATTAAGTTGACTGTGACAAGTAAAAATATTACAACTTTCAAGTGGGTTAGCTTGAAACTCTCCAGAGAAATTAAATTTGCCTGAATAATGCCGCCATTAATTTATCTGCAGACTTCATTACAGCCAGTGTTGCCATTGTCTTCCTGAATTAGCCCTTTTTATTTCACCAATTAGCACAGAGTATTAGATATTTACATAAAATCCTGGTAATCCTGTAACATTTTTCACACATGGCCAATCTGAGTCCAAACTAAGCAGAGCAGATACTATACATATTTAGGTATTACTTTTAAATACAAACGTGTATAGATATTATATACATCCAAACACGGAACAAACAGGCAGATTCATGCATACAAATGTTTCTCCTGGGTGGGATTCGAACCCACCAATTGTTTCTTTTTACAGGTTTTTTATCTTTCATCTAAGTTATATAGATATTAGATACCTACATATGGACTGTTCCGTTGGCTTCGTAGTTAGTGATCGTAACTTACAGCCTGATGGTCGTAGTTTCAATTCGAACCAAGCACAAACGTTTTATTTATTTTGTGACGAGGTGAATATATATGTAAGTGTTTATTTATAAAAACACTTTTACGTATATCAGCTATCTGGTTACAACACTACAAGCTTTTAATTTGAAATTGACAGGCCGTGTATAAAAAAAATAAAAAAAGTTTTTTTTGTGAAATTGACATTACGGAAAAAACATGTTACTAAAGATAAAATATCACACAAAGATATTGGTTTAGTGCCAGACGGTATCCTGTGGTGTCGCGAAATGGGTTTTAGTGCCAGGAATATAGGACCGCCTATTTCGCACAACATAAAGGATATCCGTATCCGGTAATGGATTTGTTTTTATTTTTCCCATATAAGTAAATACGGATCAATAAATTATACTAACTATTGAGACTATGAAACGAACGCAACCATGTTTTTTTTTTGTGTTGTTATAGTAATTTTGGGTAATGTTGCTACTTAGAAGTTTACGAATCCCATCGAGCATGTAACCAATAGAGTAGCAATAGTGAGCCATTTGTTTAGCAACGCATCAATGATTTGTCACGTATAACCGGTATAACTAACAAACCACGCTCGAACTAAAACAGTACCCGACCAATAAGAGACCTTTTTTTTTTTTTTTTTTACGCTGGGAAAAATGCGTTACGCATACCCTCCCTGTCGGGGGACAGGAAGGGTTATGTGGGACTCCCCGGTTGCTAGCCAACCGGTATACCCACTAAACAACCCAGCGACACTCCTTCCTCGTCTTTTATGGGGGGGGACTGGGAATCCGGCACAGCCCTTGCGTCCAGTCCCCCTCCGACGACCGCCCGCCCTCTTGGCAGGCCCTTCATGTCCCCCTCCCGCTATGGGAGAGGGGTTTGGGAATGACCGCGAGTGCTCGGCCATTCCTTCCGGCCACGGTGGTGCACCGTGCAATGCGGGAGTGGGCGCCCCCGCGCCCGTCTCCCGCTGGTCACCACCGCTTAAGGGGGGAGGTTGCGGCGATCGTACTGTCGCCGCCTCCCCCCCCTTCTTCGCCTGCGGAGCTGTGAGGCGAGAGGGTCGTCCTCCCGCACACGCTCCGCCGCCTCCTTCTGCGACATCACTTCCTCGCAGAAGGAGGCTACCGCCGCCCAGGCGCTCTCGCCTCCCAGCATGCCACTGACCACGCTAGGAAGCGAGAGGTCCGGCCCTACCGCCGCGGTCAGACTGCGGCGCAGCTCCGACCAGGCTGGGCACACCTCGAGGGTGTGCTGCGCCGTATCATCCGCCGCACCGCAGTCGTGACACACCGGGCTCTCCTCCCTCCGAATTCGGTGCAGGTACGACCCGAAACATCCATGACCGGACAATACCTGCACCAGACGGAAGGAGAGGAACCCGTGGGACCGCTCGAGCCAGTCCTGCAGGACCGGCCCGAGCGCGTCCAGCGTCCGGCGGCCGAAGACGGCGGTGGCGAGGTCCTCCGTCCAGTGCTGGACGCTTGCGGTCCTCGCCTCCCGCCGCACGGCCTCCCGCTCTTCCGCGGCGGGGCGCTCCCCGAGCGCCTTTCGCCGGGCCGTCCACTCGTACACCCTGGCGAGCACCCACGCCTCGAGCTCCCAAGGAGGGGTGCCCGCCAGAGCGCACGCCGCCGAGAAGCCCACTGAGCGGTAGGCTCTCGCCACCCGCAGTGCGATGGCCCTTTGGGGCCTGCGGATGGCGGTGGCGTTCTCCCTCCTGTAGAGGGAGTCCGCCCAGATGGGCGCCCCGTACAGGGCCATACTTCGTAGGATGCCGGCGTACAGCTGCCGGCATCGCGCTCCAGGCCCCCCCAGATTTGGGAGGAGCCACGACAGGGAGTCCGCGGCCCTCAGCAGGCGCGTCGATAGCCCGCTAAAGTGCGGGCCGAAACGCCACCTGCTGTCCAGGACAAGACCCAGATATTTCATCTGGGTCTTGACCCCTATCGTGACTCCCGCCACGGTGATGTGGCCATCGGGTGGTATGCGCTGCCGAGGACCGTGGAAAAACACGGCCTCGGTCTTGTGCAGCGCAACCCCCAATCCCAGGCGACGGATCCTTCCTGCGACCAGGGATCCGCCCGCCGAGGCCAAATTGGCCGCCTCCCTGAAATCCCTCCCCCGGGCAGTGAGAAGAGTGTCATCCGCGTAGCAGATGACACTCGTGCCACGGAGACCAATAAGAGACCTGTGTGTACGTCTAGTGCAACACTTGACCTCGAGTCGGCCAATCAGAACACAGGGGCCGGCGCAGCGTATTGGCGTATTTTGTTTTCTAACAAAACTGTTAACAGTTCAACTCTATTGGTTACATGCTCGATGACGAATCCGAACAAGGATTTGATCTACACTATCATTTAAAGAACTACTCGATTTTTTCTCTGTTTGTTTGTATTGAATAGGCTCAGAAACTACAGCCCCGATTATTCTTTCAACAATCGAAAGCTATGGGCCTATGTTCAGCAGTGGACGTCCTACGGCTGATATGATGATGATGATGATGATGATGATGATGATGAATCGAAAGCTATAGGTACGTGGGCTCTATTTATATCCGTATTACAACTAGAACAGAAAAAAACACGGGGCGGAAGCTAGTTGTTATATAAAAATTACAATAGGTAGGTAGGTACTTAAATTATTTAATCTATACTAATATTATAAAGAGGAAAGATTTGTTTGTTTGTTTGTAATGAATAGGCTCCGAAACTACTGGACCGATTTCAAAAATTCTTTCACCTTTGGAAAGCTACATTATCCCCGAGTAACATAGGCTATATTTTATCCCTGTATTCCCACGGGAACGGGAACTACGCGGGTAAAACCGCGGGGAGGCAGCTAGTGTCTTATAAATAAATTATACTATAGAAACCTACCAGTGCATCACGAGATTCTTTGCTTCTAAGAGATGCAGTAGTTAAGACCACATTTTACAAAAACCCAGGTAAAAATTTAAAGAACTTTTAAAAGGCGAACTATACAAACATTGGTGCCAACCGTCTGTAAAACTAGAAAATCAATTAATTCCCCATTTGTCACGATTGCGGACAATTATTTGCGGAGCTTGAACAAACATTTGCTGTCCTCTCGCGCGTTGTACCCACATGGGACCCTCAAAAGGATTGGATTGCTTTTATTTGATAGAATTTTATTGAATCAATGATTTTCTTAACTGCTTATTATCTCCTCACTCTTAACCATTCTCTTAACTATCATTTTGGTATAATTTTCTACTAATATAAGGAATTAATGGGAATGTTTTTGAGGGTGTTTGTTACTCTCCCACGCCACAAATGTCAAGTAGATTTGGATGAAATTTTAATTCAATAAATTACCAAAAAAAAACGACTTAACTATCCGTATAAACCTCCCTCATGAATCACTCTACCTAGTATTTTAAACGATCTCGCGTAGGTATAGACGGTGGGAAGCGACTATGTTCATCTATTCTATATTATGAAAAGATTTACTAAATAGCTGGTTGGCTTTGTGGTTAGTGACCATCACTTTTAAGCCGCCGGTCGTGGGTTCGAATCCCAACCAGGACCATTTGTATGCATGAATGTCTGTTTGTTCTGTGTCTGGATGTAATTACCTATAAAACGTAATATATTACGTATTTAAACGTAGTATATCAGTTAACTCTTTCATATCACAAGCTCTACTTGGTTTGGAATCACATAGGCCATGTGTAAAAAATGTCCCAGGATTTTTTAATCTAACTTGAATCCATAACCAATATGGTACGAGCATCGATATATATGTACTACGTACTAGATAGGGCGTTCCGAACACTCGCTTTGGTCAACTCAACTGAACTGCAGTCCCCACACCCGACTTTAGTGTGGCTTCGACATTCATTCAGTGCGGGTGCGCACGGAGCAGCGTTAATAACAACGATAATCCGAATCAAAGTGGACCCTGGACGAAAATAACTAGTCAGTAGTCAACTAAGTAAAATTACTTCCTGTTTAAGTGAATTAATAGGTGATAATTTCGTAATTCCAGAGTAGAAAAACAATTTATCTATTTAAATACCACGCCATTCTACAATCATATACTAAAACGTGCAGATGTTCCCTTAAAACTGGTTGTAGGTAAAAATATGTAACTGAACATAGACTTGATATGTTTTTTTAGAAAGTGTTTTAATTTGATTAATTGTTAATGAGTTTTTAATTAGTAGTGATAGTTTGATATTTTGAATAATTGTTTTATGTTAATTCAAGCCCTGGCCCGTAGCTCTGAGTACTCAATTTAAGCCATGTGAAGTCCGCCAATCCGCACTAGGCCCCCCTAATATTAATATAATACATTTTGAAATCGAGTTTTATTCTAATGAAGTTTAGTAGGTAAAAAAGATGTGTCACATCTGCGGTGTGAACTCTATAGAGACGACATCTTAGTGTAGTTAACTGAACGAAACGCGTAAGCGCCATGAAATTTGCGGCGCTTACGACGTTTTGGTCGCGAGAAAACTATAGGTACTCTAAGCAATTTAGCGCTGTATCTTTTAAAATAGTTTGGTTAGTTGACACAGCTTTATACAGCGCTGCAGCGAACTTTAGTTCTAACTCTTACCAGTTTTTGAACAAATGTTTTACATGAACGTTCTTGTCTATCGCTAGAGTATACGTCGATGGGTACGAGTAACTACATTAAATAACTTCCAAGTTATCGGGCAAGTTCTCATAGAGAATGCGTCGGCAATTACGTAGCATCACGGGTGTGATAGACAAAATAATAGCCCCGGCCATCGAGCATGTAACCAATAGAGTAGCAATAGTGAGCCATTTGTTTAGCAACGTTTCGATTGTTTGTCACGTATAACTAACAAGCCACGCTCGAACTAAAACAGTACCCGACCAATAAGAGACCTGTGTGTACGTCTAGTGCATCACTTGACCTTGAGTCGGCCAATCAGAACACAGGGGCCGGCGCAGCGCTTTGGCGTATTTTGTTTTCTAACAAAACTGTTAACAGTTCTACTCTATTGGTTACATGCTCGATGGCTCCGGCCCAGCAACTAGTTCACGCTTAACTTTATCAAGTGATGCGACCGAAGGCTGCACGTTAGAAATGATACTTTTAACCTATACGATACGATACGACTCTGTGACGATGAATATCGTGAGGTAATCGTCTTAAGACCGAAATAAATCACAAAACTTACGTAAAATAGGTGCAAAAGTTACAGCGCAGAACTTTGACTTAATATAAAAGTGTCATTAAGTAATTAATATACGATTTCTGTGAGGATTGAAGGATGTAGATAACATTTATTATCTTTTCACTCAACTAGTGCTGGATTTAGAAAAAAAAATCATTGCTATATATTTTTTAAATGAGAATACTATCTACTACCCTCTGCGCTCACTGAAACAGCGCTTGTGGGTGTAAAAACCATCTTAAGCCACGTACTAGTTAAAATAAAAGATGCAATATAGGAATAATCGTTTCGTTGTCGTGTCGTAAACATTAAACGTCTTCAATACTGTTGATATTTTACAACAAGTATGTAGAGCTGTGGACGTATAGTATAAAGTTATAATATCTCATATTAGTTACTCGAGATTGGTTTTAATGGAGTTTGCTCGTCGTATGTGTTTAATGGGAGATAACCGCATGTGAACATCCGGTTGCAAATATAACCCTAATAATAATATAGACTAGCTTCTGCCCAGCTGTTTCACCCGTATAGTTCCTTCTGTAGGAATATGGGGATTAAATATAGCTATGTTACTCCCTGATAATTTATGTTAGATATGTTTGATATGAAATCGTAACAAACAAACTCACTATAAAAAGTTGGGAGGATAGATGGCAGTTAGTTGCACTTTTACGCAAAAACTATTGAAGGTATCTGAATGAGATTTGGTACAGTATAAATATGCTCGGTAATAATATATAGGCTAGACTTCAATCTGGGAAAATTGAAGATCCCCGGGAACGTGTGTGTAACTGCGGGGGGGAAATAGTAGCTATATAATATTTTTATTTACGACCCGCCGGCATTGCAGGGTTGCTCTCTAGGTACTAATAAAGTTTTATTTAAAAAGTTAATTTTTTTACTCGAACAGACAGAGAAAGCGACTTTGTTTCATATTAAAGAAGGTCGAATGAAGGAAGGCAGGGGTTCAGCCGAAAGAGGATGTAGAGTTCGAAAAAAAACTTTTTTCGAATTATTCTATCATACTAACGCCATCTATCGTAATGTATCGGCAACAACTTAAAAGTAAGGAACATTCGCGAACTGATTAGAATATTGTGGCTTTGGTTCTAACGTTTCAAAAACACCAACTACTTACGTATATCTATATATATAAAATTCTCGTGTCACAATGTTAGTTACCATACTCCTCCAAAACGGCTTGACCGATTTTTATGAAATTTTGTATGCATATTCAGTAGGTCTGAGATTCGGCTACTATCTATTTTTCATACCCCTAAGTGATCACGGGAACGGGGACTACGCGGGTGAAACCGCGGGGCGGCAGCTAGTGGAGTTATAAAATTGTATAATTTTACATACAATACCATTTAGTTAGAGAGCCCACGACCAAAACCATGTCTCATAGCAATACGGCAAAAACCCTATAAAATCGTTAGATTGTATGATTCTGAACCCGACTAGGTGTGTAGTAACGGTCGAAAGTGTAGCAACTGCGTGGGAGGCCATTTCTGCTGTGTCAAAAAAAAAAGACAGTCGGTATTATAGCAATACGTCTGATAGTGAAAATGTACATAGATTTTATAATTGTATTACGAAAAAGTTTGTTTTCAGACATTTTGCGCGTAGCATATAGCCTGAGCGCATTTTTGAAAATGTCAACAAATTTAGCCGACCTGTATCATAGCAATACGGATAAAAAAAAATTTCAACTTTTCGTATTGCTGCCATGATTACCAAAAACCTGTTTTCAGACACTTTAAGTGTAGCATATACTCCCAAAAACGAAAATAACGTTTCGGAGCAGTACTGCCAGAACGTGGGACAACTGTCTTTTTCGCACTAACGCGTTTATATGGAAAAGGTGTGCGATTGAATACGAGAATATTTTGTAACTTTGAATAAACCGTTTTATTTTTTCAAATTCATCCCAGTTTCCTTTTGTGCGATTTATTTCAGTCCTTCAACTTCAATGTTACGGTTTCGGGTAAATTCTTTGTTAATTATCATCTAATAAATTCAGGGTCGCAACGTATTCATTGGTTTGTAACAGAAAATTCAAGATGCCTCAATACGATTTTTAAATGATATCTGAGTATCGAAAAGTTGTCTGATAGAGAAGGTGCTACACTTAATTTGTCTGATATAAATTTTTTGCACATGTGGACAACTTATTTTATCATGTCCAACAATTTTCAGACATATTGCTATGATACCGATCGGTAAAATTTGTTACCATTTTCAAAACGGTCTCAAAATTTAATGCGTTCACATTTCCGTCTGAAAATTGTTTTGTTCGCATCAAATAACCAAAATTTACTAATAAAAAAGATTATCAGACGTATTGCTATGAGACATTTTTTTTGTCTCATTTTTTATTTTTTTAAGTGATTTTACGGGTTTGCGCTACACCACTAACGTCTGAAAAATATGTTTCCGGTATCTCAGAACTATCATTCAACTACAGTCTGCAAATCAGACATATTGCTATGATGCAGTTCGGTAAAATTCTTTGACAATTTTGAAAATTCGGTCAGATCAAACGCTACGCGGAAAATGTCTGATATTGGTATTTTCGAGTTCAGGATAATCGTATCTATCGATTTGATGCGGTTTTGGGCGTATTGCTATGAGACAAAAATTTTGGTCGTGGGCTCTCGTACTAATTATATATTTAATTTATTTATAAGTTTCTATTATACATTGCTTGTAACTGTTTAAGTGAAATAATGTGTTTTCTAATTAACTCGTATTAGAACTTAGGTAAAGATATTTAAATATCTTGGCGCTAGAGAATTCTGATAACCCTCAAATAATTCGCATTTGCATTTCTCTGTTTTATTATTATCATTTTCAACTCATATAATATGAGATGCATAGGGATTTGAACCTGTAGCCCCATGATTGTGTTGGTGCATTTGCCACTAGATCACCACTCTTTGTTTAAAACCCAGTAAACATTAACAGGTAAACTCCTCAGGTTACCGAGTTCATAAGACAGTAAAAGGCACAAAAAAAAATCTTTTTACCCAATATTTATATTACACAACTATTACAAGTATAACTGCAATTAAATAATAAATCATAGAATAACATAATTTATAATGACATCTTAAACATATTTAACCATTACCTAAATTATATGGTAAATGGAATTTATATTTAGGTAAAAAGACCTCATAATATTTAATTTGTATGAATGATACAGAATTTACTTATTGAGTCAAGATTTATCACAAAATCTGTACTAATATTATAAATGCGAAAGTAGCTTGGTCTGTTATGCTCTCACACCTAAGCCACTAAACAGATTTTAATGAAATTTGGTACCAAGCGAGACTATAGCTTGTGAAAGGACATGGGCTATCTTTTAACCCAGGGAGAGATGATGGTTCCTTGGAAATGTGGGTGAAACTGTGAGGTGAAGCTAGTGTTAAATAATTTATTATTGATTATTCTTATGTGTATGATATTATTGTTGCTATTTAGTTATATATTTCTAAACAATAAAGCTTATTTCATTCTTAAAATCAAACTGGTGTAAATTAAGCTGTTAAAAACATATCATGAAGTCTTAACCAAACTTATTACCTATGTTAAACCTAAAAATCTTAATACACATGTACCATCCCGTAAATAAATGTCCAAAATAATACATAAGTGAATAGGGCTCCGAAAAATCCGTTAGTCAGTACACTCTGTCTGGATACAAAGTATTTGTTCCATTTGGGACCGGCTTTGCCGAGGAACATAATCCATAAACTGACTACGGCAAATACGTAGAATGCAAATCCATATAGACCGGTGAGACCTAGGACACCTGGAAAGAAAAACGAGGTTATGACAAGTATCTATTATTGATTTAAATTATTTACAGCTTGCTAGTTTAGATATAGAATAGGATGAGTATCAATATCGTTTTGCCAGTATATTTTTTTAATATTTTTTTTTATTTAGCTACTATGGCTCAAATAGACTACTGACTGACTACTCTCTGACTGATTATTCGTTTAGATAAGTTTCTATAAGGTTATCGAACCAAAATTCACATTTGAGATACGATCATGTGATGACATATGTACTAGTTATGTATGTTTTCACGTCTTTAGCTTATAATATTAGAAATAGGTAATAAGTTTTTATTATAACCAGCAGTGGATCCCGACAGCGCTGCCATCGAAGTCCTGCAGTATTCCACAACGACAGCATTGTTTCTGAGCGCCGCGTCGCTATAAGCCAGTGGTTCTGGCTTGTTGTCTTTTACTTTTGCCACAGCAGACATGATTTTTTTATATTTTATGAGAATAAACAGATATGGAAAGAACTAAGTGCCTTCCTGTAAATTAAAAGTTCATCTGTTCGTCACAGGCAGACTGACAGTGACAGTGACAGACAGGACAGATGAGACAGACAGCAATAAAAAATTGCCATGGCCATGATACTATCAAAATGATATTTTTATTTATTTAAAACTTAAAGAATTTTCAATTATCAACCACAACAACAAACAACCAACAACCTATAAAATAAATAATTGAGGGCACAAGATCTAGCCTTGAATTACGATATGCCAAATAAAACCGCTTCCCATCAGGTGGGTGGAACTGTATGCCGGCCGGTTTGCCACCCTTGTGGTATAAAAAATAAACCCTATTTAACGAGACCCTTTATTTTCTAAAGTCAAGTAAAAATATAAACAACTAAGCAAAATCATGATAACCCGACACCTGATATTCTAGAAATACAACTTTTTAGATACATTGGTTCCTTATTAAAATATGTAGTTTTTAATGGTTCCTTAGTTTAGTTTTTTACAAAATGCTTACACCATACCTGACACTGGCTACAAAAGCGTTTTACAAAAAGTTTACAATACTTGCCGTATATAAAAATCAGATGATTGGCAGTATTGACAACTTTTTGGCGGGAACTTGCAAAATTGACGTTTAAAACTATTTCATGGCGTATGTAGCATAATCTTTATTTATTGAATGTAATAATTAGATAGGGTGTCAAAAATACAAGTAAATCAGTGAAGTGAAATTTCTCTTATCTTTCATATTTCTCTCAAAAGCCAATGGAGAGAACATCGCGATTAGTAAATGACTAGGAAGTGGGAAATATAATTAAGAATTATTTCTTAGTGCTAAGACTGCGGTGACCACTCGGTAACTTACCTACAGTTTATCTATTAAATGCCGATAGCTTGAACTTTGGCAAAGTTCCAGAAATCTTCTACGATAAAGAAGTGGGAAACCAATTGTAACTTATTGAATTTTGTTAAACACTCTGCCAACAATTTCTTTAATATGAAGACAAACAATACATTTCGAAATAAAAAAAAACCTAGGTATATTTATAAATTACTCTGAAAAACTTATTGCATATTAAATCTAAGTATTAAGCAAGCAAATCTCACACTATTGTATAATATGTTTCAAATTGTAACGATTTTATAATTTATATGTAAGTAATATAAATTATTTAACTAAATAACAATAATTTCGGTAGGTAATTTTAAAGTAAGTACATTTGTTTAGTTTTCAATATAGAATTTAAACTAGGGAAAAAGTAATGCTACAGACCAAACGAACTTAGACTCACGATGAAATTATGAACTTAAAGATTGAACAGAAGAGCCGAACAGAAAAGTTTCTATGTCTAATTTTTGCGAAGTATATAGAACCTTTTTAACTTTTCTAACTAGCAAAAAGTTATTTTATTTTAAATAATTTTAGGAGGACCAATGTGTTTTACACATCGGATAAATAAATAAATTTGTGGCTACCCTAACTACCTATGTCTAATACTACAAATGTAGTGGTATAACTTGTGTGAGTGTGTAACACAGTAAAATTTCATGTCATATTCTCACGCACACACACAAACAACTATTCATGTGTTTTTTCGCGGCACTGAAGCGAGTTGCTAGCGTCGTTATTCTTCTGAACTTATTTTCGTTTATTACTGCATAAATAGTTACATTTAATCAGTGTTTATTATTTAATTTGCGAGTTTATTAGTGTCAACGTTTATGTGAACCGTGAAAATCAAATCGGTAAAGTGTATGTGTTGATTTGGATAATATGAATAGATGATGGCGCGTGATTGTCTGTAGCAGTGGTTCCTTTCTCGTAACAAATCAGGACTTTGCTCGAACGATAAGCGGACGCTGCCAATTCTAGTTAATATTTCTACAACTGTGTTATTATTACATCCTTAACGTGCATTTAGTTTGATTGTAACTATAATCAGTGTGGTGAAAAAAAGGAATCCAAGTTTCGATGTTCTGCGATTTGGATGTTGGTTGAAGACATTGCATATTGCTCCATTAGCCGTGTGCGAATCGCGTTTTGTGACGACACAGATTCGCATTATACAGGGGTGAGTCGACAATTTAGTTTCTAATTCATAATATAGGTGTTTTATCATCAAAATATTGGTATTTTCATCAAATATTGAAATAACCTATATGTATTAAAAAACGAAACTTCATTTTGATTCTTTTGTTTCAGAAATCCATCACAGCCGTACATTGTTGATTGTAATCTATAAATACCACATTGGGGCTACATTTGCTATTGAATTGAACCACTAAATGTGCCAAAAGAATAAAAAATTCGTAAATTTGATTCTTCCATAAGATGTCATTTCAAGCAATATCAAAAATTCGTGTAGGTTCATAAATATTTAGATTCGTATTAAAATGGATGAGTCTGAGGATAGCATGCGAAGTGTGGATGTAAAAAATAATGATTATACATCCAATAGTAAGAAACCAAAGAAACGGTCACTCGTTGAACGGGAACTGGAAACTAATCTGACAGCCAGAGTGACATCACCCGTTACCACTGAAGGTGGTGTAAGCTTGAGTCGCTATGGCAGAGCTCGAAGATCTAAAAATGATGCTGATAATGTTGATTCAAAGAAGATTCCCACTTTGGAAATGCTTAAATCACCACTGTCAGATAAATCACCCGTCTTAGTTACTTCACCGGTGTACAAAATGCATGCCTCGAACTCTCCAATACGCAGCGAATCTCCTAAGAAAGTGATAAAAGAGGAAACCTTCTTGAATAATCAGATTGAGAGTATTTACCAAGAAAATATATCATTAAGCCGTTTTGGGTCCGAAGATGTAGTGACTCCTGCGCCAGCAAAGAAGTACCCAAAAGTTTATATACGTAAGGATTTGATTCAGAATAGAGAACAAGAGGAGACCATATTGCTGATAAAGAATATATTCTCACCAGTGAAAAGTACAAAGAAATCCTCTAACCATTTAGTGGAAAGGTCCTCAGAGAAATACCGTTCTGATTCACCGAAATCTATGAATGGGTATATGGATAATTCTTCTGTGGTGAAAACATTGGATTTTGATGGTAATAAAAAGAAGAAAAAAGAAAACAAGGAGAGTAAAGTGCTGTCTAAAAGTGACTTATTTGACTTGGAAGCCAAATGTCAGTACCAAGTTGGGGATTTAGCTTGGGCTAGAATGGGCACATATCCGTTCTGGCCGTGTATTGTCACCCGGGACCCTTGCACGGGAATGTTTGTCAAAAGTAAATGTAAGTTTCAACATTTTTATATGAACTGTAAATAGGAAAAGCATATTTACATTGTTATCTTCATTTTTTTAAATTAAAATATGTAGGTTTATTTATATAGTTGATTTCTTATCATGGACAGATATATGCTAATTCATTACATATTAAATATGTATGCCTGTAATGCTTGAATTATTATACAAAGTATTCTGGTTATATAATTGTGTTTTCTAGGCTCAGCTTATATTATCACATAAAGTATGTAAAATGTACTAAAAGTGTACCTAGAGAATTTCAGTTTATTTCTATTTAAATACAAAAGTTTTTATTTATCTTCTTTTACAATTTGGTCAATATTATTCTCAATATGTCTAAATATATAGGCTCTAAAAAAATCAAATGCAAAGCAAATGTTTTATTCATTTATCTAATGCCATGTCTAATTTCTGCACTCAGTTGATAAATAAATCATGATGTGAAAGTAAAACAGCCAGAAAAAACAAACAACAAAAAATTATTACTTCTCAATAGATTAAATTATGATGATAAAAAAGCACTAGGTATGTATGAGAATCTGTTAATTTAATGTGTAGTTAGGTGTTCATAATTAAAACAACTTATTCTATCAGCATTCTAATAAACTAATCAAAAAGCTACAATTACAAAAAAAAAACTTAAAGATGAAGTAAATGTTAATTTAATAAAATATTGTTTCCAGTGTTTGGTCGTGTTGAACATGACATCATTCATGTCACATTCTTCGGAGACAACGGACGTCGAGGCTGGATTGTGGATAACATGCTGAGACCGTTCCTCGGGCAATTGGAGTTTGAATCCACCAGGGAGAAGTTTACACCAGAGGTACTAGATAATTGAATATATAATTTACATTTACTGAAAATAAAATACTTTAGTTCAGGCTGTAATAAGCTATGCATTAGAAGTACAAATTCAGCTTCATATCAGGACATGTTATTCAAAACTATAACATCTTGTATTAATACATAACTCAGAAGAAAAAGAGCTTATTATCATAGGCATATATTATTATAGCATACCAATACCGTATTTATTAATGCTTTGTTTCATATGTTCCAGGATAAGAAAAAGGACCCAAAACTGTATGCAGCATTTTTCGTATCTGAGAAAAAAACACCAATGTGGAACACATCAATTGAGGAAGCCGAAACGCTTCTCAGAGAGCCAAAAAGATTAAGAATAGACATACTGTATGATATGCTCCAAAACCCTAAACCTTTGAAAACAACTACAAAACCACCAAAAAGCGGTAAAATTACCAGAACAGATAGTGATGTGTCTTTGAGTGAGAGTTTATATGACAGTTTGTTTTCTGAAGAAGATGGGAAAGTAGAAGACACAGATCGCTCCAGGAGTAAAACCAGAAATAAGTCTCTGGATGTTTCCCAAGTTGTTACCGCATGTCTTGACAACATGGCTGCCAAAACTGGTATTACTAGAATACAAAGGCAATCCCATATGGACCGGTGGCTTCAGAAAGCTAAATCTAAAACCCCTGAAAAAGTTCCAACAAAAAATCCCATACCACAAAGTATTGAAAAGGAAAAAGTAAACAACAGTAAGAAGAAAAAAAAGGTATTGCCCAGAAAGACAGTACAGAAACCCTACAGTCTTAGGAAAACACTAAATGAATCTCAAAATAATCTTTACCCATTTCACAATGAACATGATTATAGTAGGTATCAAAATGAGGAGAATGTTGCGGCTGTTACAAATGAAATTGATTTGAATAATGTAGAGTATGACAGATATAATGAGTATGCGTCTGTGGAACCTGGAAGTGGTATTGGTATAATTGCGAAAGTAGAAACATTGTGTGAAAAACCAGAAACAAAAGAAAATGTAGAAATCACAACTGGAATTGTGAGTGATGAAGTAATGGTTACTGAAGCAGAGAAATGTGAAGAACAGAAATCTGAGTTAAATAAAGATATCACTGATGATATAAGAGAAGAAAAGAATCTCGACGTAGAAATGGACGTAGTTACACCCACAAAATCTAGTTTAGTTGACCTAGACAAAGAATCTAAAATTATTGCTAGTGTTAATGCAAATATTTTAAAAAACGACATAATTGAAGACATTTCCAGCGGTAAAATTATCAATGGTGTAAATAATAATATTTTAGACACCCATAACAGCTTTAATCATGACGCGGTTTCAGATAAAAGTGTTAATTTAGACGACTCTGATATAAAAATTGCTCAAGAGGCTAGTGATAATATTAATAACCAGCCTAATGGTGCGATTGTAGCAGATAAACAAAACCTAAATATAAATAATATTGAAACTAACACAAATGAAGGTGGGCCAATTATTGAAGATGACAATGTTAATAAAAATAAAGATAATTGTGTTTTTTTAGATAAGCCGCCAGAATTAGTTATTAGTAAAGAAATCGACAAAATAATTTCACTCAAAGCATTGGATATAAATCACAAAATTGGAGATTATTTTAATGGAAATAATCAAAGTGTCATTTCCGACATTGTGACGACAGATGTGACCGCTAGAAAATCGCAGGACGAAGAGTTAAGCGACACTAAAACAAACGATGTGGCTGGACCAAGTAATATGTCTATTGAGCCAGTTGAAGTAGACAAAACTATAGAAAATAGTGATAATATTAGTGTAGAAACAACCAAAAAACATGATGTTGATGATAAAGATAGCAATGCTGAGGATGAAACTGATATAAAAAAAGTTGATGACAAGTTAGTAACTTCTGAAAGTGCTGATATAAGTAAAGTTGATGACAGTTTAGTAACGTCAAGAAGCATTGATGCAAATATCCAACAATCTAATGATTTTCCTTCTAAGACAGATGAAACAAATGACGAAACCATTGATAAAACGGTCAATGATATTCCACCTAATGATGATGCTTATGTAGATATGGGGTTTAACGATGATGTAGATAGTTTGCGGTATTCTATAGATAGTCCATTAAGTGAGGTACTTCCGTACAGTCCTTTAAGTACCTGCGATAAACTTGATCAAGATGATATTGATGATGATATAATAAATGAGATAGACAAACAAAACAATGAAATTAAAGACACTGATAAGAATGATGATGACCAATCAGTTCAGAGTAATGCTATGTCAAATTTAAACTCAACTGTTGAAAATGAAATTGCCGTAAATGGTGAGGCACACATAAAGCTAAATGGATTCCATACAGAAACCGTAAATAAGTATGATAGAGAAATAGATGTACCTGTAACCGAAATAAACCAAATATCTTCGAAAGATCTGAATGCACATAATAAATTATCTCTAAATAAAATTAAAAACAATTCCAAACCTGGAAAGAAGACTGACAAGACACTTCAAGATCCTGATTTCCAAAATTACTTACAAATGAGACAAGATGCCGTAATGGATGAACACCCGGAGCTAGATGAAGACGAAATTATTGCGTATTTATATAAAACGTGGCTTTATGAAGAGAATACGAAATCTGATGCGAAAAAAGCTGATGATATCCAACAATCCGGCTTAGTGAAAGGCTTAGACAACAAAAAACCTAAGTCTCGTAAAACACTGTCGATTACTTTACAACGAATAGATAGACAGTATTACATTAAAAAGAAAGCAAAAGAGGATGAAGATTCAGCATCTGTTAGTTCCAAAAATAGTGAAGTAAGTGAAAGGCGAAGTACACGGTTAAGGAGGCTCCGCTCTCCTAAAGACAAGTATGATAATGAATGGAAGAAAAGCGAAGAACTTATTTCTGAAACGGCATCTATTGATTCTCAAGATAGTGATGTTTCTATGTCCAAGCGATTTGGAAGTTGTTATTCTCCACTTGAATCGGAAAAAGATGACAAAATTGAAGATAAGAGCCCCATTAGAAATAACGAAGAGTTAGAAATTGCTTCAGTTAGTTCTGAATATCTTGGGACACCTTTATCTAAAAAGCGAACTCGATGTCGAAGGCTTAATTCTACTATAGAAGACGATGAGAATGATAATAATGACAATAAAAATGCAGATACTTCGTCAATCAAATCTGAAGATAGTGAAACACCTTTAACTAAATGGTTGAAGTCTTCTGGAAAAGTAGCTTCTCCGTTCAAAGCCACAAATTTAAATAAGAGCAAAGATAATGAACACGACTCCGAAATCAATTCTAAAAATATTGAATCGATTTCTGTCGATAAGGTTCATTCTCCGTCAGCCACGTTTAGTAATAAAACAGCAAGAAAAAGTCAGGACGGCCAAGATGTTGAAATAGCGTCCATACATTCAGAAGAAAGCGATACATTATTCACTGTTAGCAAGGGACGTTACAAAAGAATTAAATTTCCATCTCATATAATTACAGAAAATCAAGACCTCGAAAGAAGCATAAGAAAAAATAATAATCATAACCGAGACATCAAAACTGTATCAACCACATCAGAAAATAGTGAATTAAACTCAAATTTACCACTAACCAAATTAGATGTTTCTGAAGAATCCGAAGACAGGGATCTTGAAGATTTTGATATCCCATTAACTAAACGTATATCACGTCGAAAGACTTTTGAACCAAAAGCAAAAGCAGCGGATAGTCTTGAAAACAAGATAAAAGTAGAAAAAGAAGCTGATATTATTTCAATTGCCTCTGAAGATAGTGACTTGCCGTTGAGCAGACGTAAACAGCGATCAAAACATGATAAAAACCATGTGAAAGATGTTGACGATCCAGAGTTTGTCAAATATTTAGAACTAAGGCAAGATGCTTTGATAGACGAAAACCCATCGCTTACACAAGAAGATATTGTCAGTTATTTGTACAACACATGGCTATACGAAGAGAGTAATAAGTCTGACTTAAAGAAGACTGATGATATCGAGCAGTCGAATCTTGTAAAAGGTTTAAATCAAGATGTTCCCCAACCTAAAAAAATCAGGAAGAAAATTAAATTAGAAAAGGAAATAAATGATGAAAAACTAACACAAACACAAATACCAACAGACAAACCTAAGCGTAAGATTATAAAGCCATACTATAATGAAGATTTTTCCGATGCAGAAGACGAAATAGAATTCTTCGAAATATTTAAGAAGCATAATAAGAAAAGTCCATCAATGCCCAAACCAATTGCAGGATCACTGAAAGATGTTGTAGTTAAACAAGAAAACATAGAAATTGATAATTCAGAAGTGAAGGGAAATGTAGATATAAAAGTAGGTGATATTCTAGATACAATAGAAATAGATGATGGTCAATGCGAGATAGTAGACGAAGTCGAGGGATATTTTAATGACCTAACAACACCCAAACCTAACGTATTTAAAGGATTACTAAGGGAAAGAGTTTGTGAAATATGTGAGAATGTGGGCAGCCTCATTAAATGTAAAGGTTGCAATGGTACATTCCACGTCGAATGTGTCAATAAAGTCGTAGAGGTGGTGGATACACCCACTCCTACAAGAGGTAGAAAGAGGAAGAAGAGACTGGGCCGACGACCCAAGGGTTACGAAGACGACAGTCAAAGCGATGATAAATCTCAAGATGTCTCAGACGAGAACAACATGTCTATAGAAGAGTTGACTGAGCCTGAAAGATATACAGTCGAAGCTGATAATTTAGAAGCGCAATTAGCGGTAAAAATGAAAGAAATTCTCGGAGATGTGGATGCGGTAAATTACGATTATTATTCGAGCGACGATGGCATAGATTGGAATGATAGCGTCCCGGGTAAATGCGAAATAATCGACATAAAACCAAAGCCAAAACGGACTATAGACTTGACAAATTTCAAATGTAATAACTGCCAGATGGCAGACAAGCCTATATGTTTCGTTTGTAAGTCATTCATATCAAAGAATATGGTGGAACATAGGCAGCGTTGCAGCGTCGCTCACTGTTATAAATACTATCATTTAGAGTGTTTGGACCAATGGCCGCAGACTCAGTTTAATGGGGGCGAACCGTCGCGGAATAATAAAAAAATTAATGAACATTTTGAAGCTGTGACTTGTCCAAGACATGTGTGCCATACATGCGTGTCTGATGATCCTAGAGGGTGTAAAACTAGGTTTAGTGGCGATAAGTTGGCCCGATGTGTAAGATGCCCGGCTACATATCATTCGTTCACAAAGTGCCTGCCAGCTGGAACACAGATTCTGACTGGATCACATATTATATGTCCGAGGCATTATGAGCATAGGTGAGTGCCTTAGCTTCATCGAGCATGTAACCAATAGAGTAGCAATAGTGAGCCATTTGTTTAGCAACGCATCAATGATTTGTCACGTATAACTGGTATAACTAACAAACCACGCTCGAACTAAAACAGTACCCGACCAATAAGAGACCTGTGTGTACGACTTGACCTTGAGTCGGCCAATCAGAACACAGGGGCCGGCGCAGCGTTTTGGCGTATTTTGTTTTCTAACAAAACTGTTAATAGTTCCACTCTATTGGTTACATGCTCGATGCTTAGCTTGTACCTATTTTATAGATATAGGTCGTATATTAAGTTATGAGATGTGGTTTCCATTCCTGCTTAAGAAATGTTTGTATGAAAGATTCGTTCATGTACATATTAATGAGTATTTCAATTATAGTCTTATATATGAAAGTACAATCCAAACCGAGTGTTGGAGTCGACAATTTACATGTACCTGTTTATTTGAATTTATAAATATATCTCAAAAAGTATGTACCTACTAATCATTTCAATATGAAATAGTTTCTTTACAACACCATTATTAAAAATAATATTTATTTAGAAATAATTTCCCACGACTTTGGCTCAGTTTGCATAGAAAATAATAATTATTCTTATTATTTTTTTATTTCCAGACCGGGCAAAGTACCCTGTCACGTGAACACAGGCTGGTGTTTCATATGTGCCTTGGGCGGTACCCTCATATGCTGCGAGTACTGCCCCACCTCCTTCCATGCTGAGTGCCTTAATATTAAACCACCTGAAGGTATGTACTACAAATCACTATATAAAATATATTATAAAACAATGTCGTTTTCTAATATGTCTTCTTAAATCTTTAAACTAACTACGCAACGGATTTTGATGCGGCTTTTTTAATAGATAGAATCATTCAAGAGGAAGGGTTTTATATACAATACATGCATAATATGTTAGAGAAACACTGTAAATTTTAGAGGTTTCTAATGTGATGTATAAGCATTGCACCCGTGCGAAGCTGGGGCGCAAGCACTTAGACATTTTTTTCCTGGGAAAATTGAATATCCCCTGGAAAAGCGGGTGAAACCGTGGGGAGTTACTATTAATATAAAAATGGCAATTGAAAGTTACATTAACATTATTTTCTTTCAGGTGGGTATATGTGTGAAGACTGTGAGACGGGTCGACTGCCGCTCTACGGTGAGATGGTGTGGGTGAAGCTTGGACATTACAGGTACTTATTATATGGTTTTTTACTGTGACAGGGTAAAAACTTTACTTACTTTTTCTGACAAGGGGGATCGGGGGTAAAAACTTGTAATAATTCTGCTTACGTAATACTTGAATGACCCCGTATCTCTTATTGGTTGTAGTTCTGTTAAAATAAATTTCTTATTAATTTCTTAATTAGCTCCCAAGAAAGTTTCTAAGTTGATCTATTTTCAATATATTTCCCATATTAGGGACATTAGTCCGGATGATAGCCAAAGCTGCTTTTTTTCATTATCTTAATATATATAAATCTCGTGTCACAATGTTTGTCCTCAATGGACTCCTAAACCACTTAACCGATTATAATAAAATTCGCACACCATGTGCAGTTCGATCCAACTTGAGAGATAGGATAGCTTACATATACTTGGAGCCGGTAGGTGGCGCTGGTGGGCAGAACGAAGTCTGCCTGCTCCCCTAGTCCTTTAATAAGTATGACACTTTATTTTATTTGAAATTTAAATTAAATGATATTTATTTCTCTAACAGATGGTGGCCAGGTTTAATTCTCCATCCGTGTGAGATACCGGAGAACATAATGGCGGTGAAACACGGTTTAGGAGAGTTTGTGGTGCGCTTTTTTGGACAATACGATCATTATTGGGTTAACAGAGGGCGAGTTTTTCCTTTCCAAGAAGGTTTGTATCTTTCATTCTATATCTTACATATTGACAGCCTTCGGAAAGGTTGGCTTTGTGGTAAGTGACCCTGACTTTCAAGACGGTCATGGGTTCGAAACCTAAATCAAATCAAGTCAAAATATATTTTATTCAAATAGGCCTCTACATGCTCTTATGAAGGGTCTTTATTAATATTGATACTCGGTTCTGAAAGTTGATTTTACTGAGAAGAGCCGGCCACCCGTATTTATCAGTGCCTGTCTGCCCCCATTTCAATCAAATTCCAATTATTTTATTTTATTTTATTAGGCAACAATCTAAAAAACAGAATATTAAATAAAAGGACAAAGACTAAAGAAATACATGAAAAAAATGAAATGAAAACAATTATAAGTAACTAAATATTTTTGTTTTTATTACCTTCAGGTGACTCCGGCCGGGTGTCGAGTCAGAAATCAAAAATCGATGCAGACTTTACAACAGCCATGGAGCATGCGCAGCGAGCGTTCGAGATATTAAAAAGTATGATTAAAATTCTGCCAGATTTTTTAACCTTTTTTAGGGAACATATTAACAATAATAAATACTTGCGAGGTGTCAAGGGACACCCGGATGGAACGAAGGTCCTTTCGATTAAATAGTGAAGGGATTGTAATATTTTTGTTCTACAACCCATTCTTAGGTTACCAAATACCTAAAAAAAAACACGCTGTGACACAAGGTTTTTACATAGTAGTTATATGTAAACATATAGTATACCAGCTATATCTTGTACCATACATAGTACAAGCTCTGCAACATAATCACTAATCAATATTTTTATTACAGCGGCCCAACCAAACGAGGAAGAATCTATAGACATAGCATCATCTCTCCTACCGCCTCACTATGTCAAGTTAAAAGTGAACAAACCGTGCGGTTCTCTTATTGGACGAAAGTTGGAAGACCCTGAGAGTTCCCTCACGCAGTGTGACTGTGATCCAGGCACGGGGTCAATGACCTTAGGGGTCAATGACCGTCCCGGTGATGATGACCCCTGTGGACCGTACTCTCATTGTCTTAATAGGTAAGTGATTTGGGAAAGTTGATATATGAATGGTGTTTATAAAGAAAATTTACTTATATGGAGGTAATTGATAGATTGTCATATGTAGGTACAGAAATCTAGTAATTTTACAGTAGATATGACCGGTTATTATTTATTTATAGACTAGTTATCTGCTCTATCTGTACCTACACCTGTATAGAGTTAATAAAATAACTAAAAACTAAATGTCTTTTGAGTCAGTTGATTGTGATGAAATAAATATAGGTCCATAATTCAGTTATTACATTTTAAATTATTGGTTTTTGCGTGATACTTTTAAACAAACATGCTAAAATAACTTTTTCCTGTTTTTGTTATATATTCTGTACACTTATTATTTCCAGAATAATTAAATACTTGGATACTCAGATTTATAATGTTAGTGTAGACTGTCATGTACCATATTAATAACCCCGGGAACTCCCCATTTCCCCAGGATGTTGCTAACGGAGTGCGGTCCAACTTGCCGGGCCGGGGAGCGCTGTAGTAATCGCGCGTTCGAGAGACGTCTCTACCCGCGACTCGCGCCTTATAGGACGCCTCATCGAGGTTGGGGGCTTAAGACCCTCGAGGATATTAGGGCAGGTGGGTACATTAACATCATCAGCTCATACATAGTGAGGGATTATGACTACTTGATGCCTTAAGGCCTAAGCAATCCACGCCTTTGGCCCTAATTTCAACAAGAATCAGTGTTTAAACCTAGTTTTTTGTAAAACAAGATGATGATTAAAAAAATTGGCTGTAACTTTACTTACCGTCAACCTTTCTTAACTTGCCTTTATTTTGTTTTTCTTCTAATTCACAAATTAATATATGACCGTCCGTCCTTTCCTCCTCTTTAAGTTTTTTTTTATTCATGGACAATAGTGTGGGTTATATGTTCATTAAATAAATTTAATTAGCTCCTAAGTACAAATTGTATCCTGTAACTGTTTTTTGTCCCTAAATAAATAAATAAATGAGATCTAATGTACTTATCTTAGAAATGGAAGAGGTGCAACAACCATAAAAGCGAAATTATAAATTTATAAATTTTTATGGTCCCCCCAGACGTGATGCCCTAAGCAATCGCTTAAATTGTTTAAGGGTTAATCCGTCTCTGCTCAAACACGTCCCCACCAGCCTAAGATCGAGGGGGTTTTGGCCATAGTCCACCACGCGAGTCCCCTCTATATCAGAGGAGGCTCGGTGGAGACGTATATGAGCTGATGATGATTAATACGTGGAAGGAAAATATGGTTAATTAAAATGAAATATATTTATTAATTCAAATAGGCCTTCACAGGCACTTATGAAACGTCGACTCTAATGCTCAGTTCGGAAGGTTGCTTTGCTGAGAAGAGCCGGCAATTCAGCAATTACTCTTTTCAAAACAAGTTTTAACAATTTCTTTAACAATAATAATATTAGTCCTGATAGAACGAGCGCTATACCAATGCCTCGTCATTGTGGCGACCTTACCATATGTAAATATATATTATTTAATTCATTCATATATAATTTAACCATATATTATACATATACAACATATATAACACTTTACATACAATATAATATTTATTATTACCTATCTATATATAATTAATCAATAAGCAAACCCGCGCGATACCTCTAGTATATCGAGAGCGCACTATTTATCTATAGCTATACCTGCCTATGCTAGCTGTGCACGCGCCGACCTTTTCTATCCGCTATCGCTCGGTCACCAGTCGCGATCCGAGCCTCCGACGCAACGCCTGTGCTTACCTTCTCATTCAAAACCGCTTATAATTACGATCATTGCCTTTTCACTTCGCATCTCGCCACGCTCGAACATTAGCCTTATTCTAATCCCACATCATCATTACTATAATCATTTATACTGTAATAAGTCTTCTGTCAAAGCTGACTTAAATTTATAGGTAATTCTAAAATATTTGTGGGGTTTTTGTTATAAACTATGTGTTCCAAATTTCAGCCCAGATTAACACAAGCTACCTTTTCCAGGTCAATTCGTAATAGAGTATGTAGGCGAGGTCCTCGATGAAGCAGAGTTCCAGCGGCGCATGCGGCGCAAGCACGAAGTTCGCGATGAGAATTATTACTTCCTCACGCTCGACAAGGAGCGGATGATCGATGCTGGCCCTAAAGGAAACCTCGCTAGGTAAACACACTATACAAACATCTACATTCATCATACAGCCCGGTTGGCTTTGTGGTTAGTGACCCTGACTCTCAAGCCGCGGGTCGTGGGTTCGAATCCCACCCAGGACAAACATTTGTATGCATGAATATGTCTGTTTGTCCTGTGTCTGGATGTAAATATCTATATAAGTATGTATTTAAAAAAAAGTAGTATATGTAGTATATCAGCTATCTGATTACCATATCACAAGCTCTGCTTAGTTTGGAATCAGATTGGCCGTGTGTGAAAAATGTCCCAGGATATTTATTTATTTATTTATTTATCTACAATAAGGTGCCTCTTAGACCTACCATAACATTGTGCAATACATATTGGCCGTGGTGGCTCAGTTGGCAACGCACTGACTCACGATCATGAGGGTTCAAATCCCTGGCCCGTACCTCTGAGTTTATAAAAACTTACGTACGGATTCACACCACATCCTTCAAATCTTTACGTAGATTCGACCACTTTGTATTTAATATTGATTTATATAATTTCATCCTCATTACATTTCATCCCAAGATTTTGTGCAAAGGTTAGCTGATTTATTATATATCCTACACATAAGTATTTCCAATATTTCTATTTATATCACTATTGTATTAGATGTAAGTTGGTTTTTGAAAAGAGTAATTACTGAGTTTATTGCCGGCTCTTCTCAGTATGAAATGAAATGAAATAAATTTATTCATTCAAATAGGCCTTCACAGGCACTTATGAAACGTCGACTCTAATGCTCGGTTCGGAAGGTTGCTTTTGCTGAGAAGAGCCGGCAATAAACTCAGCAATTACTCTTTTCAAAACAAGTTTTAACAATTTCTTTAACAATAATAATATTAGTCCTGATAGAACGAGCGCTATACCCATGCCTCGCCATCGTTAATATAATCGTTTATACTATAATAAGCCTTCTGTACCAAAGCTGACTTAACTCGTTCCTTAAATTTATTCATAGGCAAATCTAAAATATTTGTGGGGATTTTGTTATAAAACCGTGCACCAAGTCCTAAAAATGATCCTTGCACTTTCTGTAGTCTATAAGCAGATGTTACAAGTTTATGCTTATTTCTAGTATTAATGGAGTGCAAATCACAATTTTTAGCAAAAAGACTAATGTTTTGACGGACAAATATTATGTTTGCATAAATGTACTGTGATGCAACTGTGAGAATGTTTATTTCCTTAAATTTATCTCTGAGGGAAGCTCGCGAGCTTAAATTATAAATAGCACGGACTGCTCTTTTTTGCAAAATAAAAATTGTATCTATATCAGCTGCTCTGCCCCAAAGCAAGATACCATAGGACATAACACTATGAAAATAACTGAAATAGACTATTCTAGCTGTTTCTACATCCGTAAGTAGTCTGATTTTTCTAACCGCGTAAGCTGCTGAGCTGAGCTTCCCCGCAAGACATGATATTTGGGTGCCCCATTGAAGTTTTGAATCTAACGTAATACCCAAAAACACTGTAGACTCAACAAGACTGAGGGCTTCATTATTTAACATTAAATTAGAGGCCATCTTTTTTACATTGGGTAATGCAAATTTTATACATTTAGTTTTTCTTGCATTTAAAACTAGATTATTAACAGTAAACCAATTTAATACCTCAGATAATGCACTGTTTACATCGTCATATTTGAATTTCTGTCTATCAACACCAAAAATCAGTGAGGTATCGTCAGCAAACAGTACAATTCCACAGGTATTCTTAACATAGAATGGAAGATCATTTATATAAATTAAAAATAGAAAAGGTCCCAAAATTGAGCCCTGGGGCACCCCCATATGCACAGGAGAACCAGACGATTTAACTCCGTTGACATCTACAATTTGAGTTCTCTCACTAAGGTACGATCGCATCAAATCAAGTGCTGTAAGTAAAAACTACTATCAGAACCGAGCATTAATAGTGACTATTCATAAGTGCTTTATTGAGGCCTATTTGAATAAAAAAGATTTTGATTTGATTTGATTTGATACCCAATCACGCCAGAAAGGAAATTTGACACAAGGTGTATATTCATATCCCAAGAAATTAGTTTATAACAATAATTATTAAGAAATTCGTATTATTAAGTTAATACTTAATAGCTATATGTTATTTTCAGGTTTATGAACCACTGCTGCGAGCCGAACTGTGAAACTCAGAAATGGACCGTGTTGGGAGACGTTAGAGTCGGCCTCTTCGCCCTGTATGATATACCGGCGGTATGTAAACATGAAGTTTGTTTGGGAAGTTCATAAATACTCCAATAATAGTAATAAATATCCTGGGACATTTTTCACACACGGCCAATCTGATTCCAAAGTAAGCTTCAAAGTGAGCTTGTGTTATGGTAACCAGATAGCTGATATACTACATATAATACTTTTAAATACATACATATATTGATATTTACATCCAGTAACAATAGTAATAAATAATGTTATGAGGAAAGTTATTAATGTCCAAGTATGGATGGATTGTCTAAAAGCTGATATGTGTAAGAATGGAGTGACTGAAATGACGGCTGACAGAGAGGAATGGAAGAAATACACATGTTGTGCCGACCCTGCTTAGGTGGGATAAGGGCAGGAAGAAGTGTGCAGGAAATCGACACTTGCTTTTTCTTGTGTGGGTTTCGAGAGAAGGGAAGAATGTCCCAGGATATTTATTAATTTAATACTAGCTGCCTCCGCGCGGTTTTACCCGCGTAGTTCCCGTTCCCGTGGGAATACAGGGATAAAATATAGCCTATGTTACTCGGGGATAATGTAGCTTTCCGAAGGTGAAAGAATTTTTTAAATCGGTCCAGTAGTTTCGGAGCCTATTCATTACAAACAAACAAACAAATCTTTCCTCTTTATAATATTAGTATAGATGAACAACGGAATATTTTACATTACAGAACAGCGAAGTGACATTTAATTACAACCTGGAGTGCGCGGGGATCGAGAAGAAACGCTGTTTGTGCGGCGCCAAGCGGTGCTCTGGGTACATGGGGGCCAAGCCAAAACAGGTATACATCTTATCTCATCATCATCAACAGCTCATATACGTCTCCACGCTCGGAGCTCGAGCCTCCCCTAACATCGAGGGTGCAGGCCATAGTCCACCACGCGGGCCTAGTGCGGTGCGGCGGACTTCACATGCCTTTAATTGTGACATCTCGGGCATGCAGGTTTCCTCACTGAAAAATTAAATATATATCGTTCATAAAAAGCTACTTATTTGTCTATTCTTTAGTGTACTTTTGCGCTTTTCTACTGAGGTTCTTTTCATAAAACCGTTTTGTGCAAAATGCTTTATGAGCCATTGTAGAAACTGCAATATATGTATCAGATTTGCCGTATTTAAAGAATATATCAAAATTAAATTCTCATTTCAATTACAGGATGAATCTCAACCGAAAAAAGCTAAAGTGCCAGGGAAGAGGACGTACAAGAAGAGAAAAAACATTGAAATTTCACCAACGGCGAGCAAAAGTAAGCCAGCCAAGCGTCTAGGCAGACCACCCAAGCCCAAAGAATTAACTGAAATCGAAAAAGACTTGATTATTATTAGAAACGCAACGACTATATCAAGCGAAGAAGTTAGGTTAAGTTCTGAAGCCGAGAATACAAAAGGTTTAAAAAGAAAACTCGATAGTCCAACAGAAGTACTGGAAAATAATGAAACGCCTCTCATCAAAAAACAAAAATTAGACGAAGTCGGCGATTGAATGTAAATTAAATATAGTCGTAAAATGTATAGGTTTGTTCGAAGGTTGAAATCTACTTGTATCATAAATATCATGCAACTCGCTTTGTTTGTATTTGTATAAATAAAATTAGATATATATTTTTTGTATTTTTTTTATTCATTTAATACAACCAAATTAACTAACAGAAGACTTGACATATCGTCCTTTAGCTTACAACACCCCATAAGTAATTTTTACCAACTTTTCAGGAGACGAAAAATACTGTTTATTTTAAAAGGCCACCGACTTGCGCGCTGATACTACTTTTTGAATTAAAGCCTCTTATTGACTAAAATCTATATCATGTGAGCGCAGGTTCGACGCGCAATGAGCAGCTCTATACAACGGCATTAAAATGTAGAAACTTCCAATTTTCGAATTGAGTGGTGTTGTAAGCTTAGGGACGATATGTAAAATTAACACAAGATTCAATTTGTGCAGGGAAAACCGTAGTTCCACTGGGAAAGCGGGTGAATGTTCCCATTAGGCCCATTTAAGGTTAATTATCGTATAGCAATGCATTGATATTTGGATACTGATAAGCAATAATGTGACAACCCACAAAACGTCAAAAACAGATTTTGAAATCTTAATATATATAAATCTCGTGTCACAATGTTTGTCCTCAATGGACTCCTAAACCACTTAACCGATTATAATAAAATTCGCACACCATGTGCAGTTCGATCCAACTTGAGAGATAGGATAGCTTACATATACTTGGACCCGGTAGGTGGCGCTGGTGGGCAGAACGAAGTCTGCCTGGTCCACTAGTATTTATATAATGCATCACGTATTTAACATTCTACAAAAGTGTTTCAAGTCATCTAAATCATAAAAGTACAATAAAAATGGATTTATATCATACAAAAAGTCATAAATCACATACATCACATTATCTTAAAACGCCATTTTCTCAAAACCAAGATTATGAGGGTTAACACATTATTGCTTATCAGCATCCAGTTACGCTAAACCAAGTGTGATGGATTACAGCTTTTGGCAACATTTAACTTTACTGATTAAGTATTCATATGACTACATTACATTATGTTATAGAAATAAATCAAAGAGTTTATTATGTAAATATAGATTAAATTAGAATAAAGATACCTTTATTGCCATAAATTATAGAAGAAATATTAAAAGATCATGGCTCAAAATTATCATTAAAAGCTAATGTGTACTTGGTAAGTAGCTAAGGTATGTTAAATAGGGGCACGCCCATGCTTATAGTTAGCGGCAGACTATAGCTATCCGATGACTGACTCTGAGCGGCGTATTGTTAACTCAATTTTTTTTCAACGCACATATAGTTTGCTGTGAATCAGGCGCTCACTGAATGAGTTGGCAAGCGAAATGGCTGATTAGATCTACCTATCCGTAGAACCCAAATCCCTTCTTTAGAGGAGTTATTTGAAGTTTGATTTGCACATATTTTACCATTTTTACCCTAACTTTTTCTTAATCGGTATAGAGAATTGATATCTAATAGGTACCTAATTATAAACATAAATCTATACTAATATTATAAAGAGAGAAGATTTGTTTGTTTGTTTGTTTGTAATGAATAGGCTCCGATACTACTGAACCGATTTCAAAAATTCTTTCACCTTTGGAAAGCTACATTATCCCCGAGTAACATAGGCTATATTTTAGCCCTGTATTCCCACGGGAACGGGAACTACGCGGGTAAAACCGCGGGGAGGCAGCTAGTATACAATAAAAGTAGTTTGGGTTCAAAGTCACATGTAACTATTCTGCGAATAGGTCGAGATATTCCATTTAAAAATTAGCATTAGAGTCGACGTCTCATAAGTGCCTGTGAAGGCCTATTTGAATTAATAAATATACTTATTTCATTTAATTTTCTATTTGTTGTTATTATGAATGAATAAATTACAGAAAGAAAACTGTTTTGTAATTAATATTTTATCTAACATACCAATCGGAAAGAAGTACAGAGTTTTGCCTACGATTAAAAGTAAAAATAATTCCGTATAGACGACTCAATATCAAGTTTTATAAAATAATAGATGGCGCTATGAAAATGAAAAAATTTAAATGTAAAATGTTTTTTATTCAAGCCTTCACAAGCACTTATGAATAGTCAGACTCTAACGCTCGGTTTGGAAGGATGGTTTTGCTGACTCTAGACTAGTCTACACTATTATAAAGAGGCAAACTGGATCTAACAACTCTACACTCTGCCGCCAACTGTGGCCCTAATGAAGGCGTACTCTAAACCTAAAAATTATTTTTAATTAAACTGTATGAGAAATTATGAGAAAATTGTATACCAAAATTATTCTAAATAGTTTTAATATTGGGATGAATTCCAATGGTAGACGTAGTAGATATTTTACATACGGTTTTTTCTATAAAGCCTTATTTTATTACCTATGTAAAGCCAAGTTTTCTTTTAGATTAAAAGACAAATATATATATTATGGTATTTTATTTCATTCTTATAGAGAATATCTGTTTGGAACAGATTGGCCGTGTGTGGAAAATGTCCCAGGATATTTTCTCTATAGATTATTCACGCTTAAGATAATAATAATACTAATAATAAATATCCTGGGACATTTTTCACACACGGCCAATCTAAGCAGAGCTTGTGATATGGTAACCAGATAGCTGATATATATACTACTTTTAAATACATACTTATATAGATACTAGCGGACCCGGCAGACTTCGTTCTGCCCACCAGCGCCACCTACCGGGTCCAAATTGATGTAATATACATAAAAACCTTCCCCATGAAATACTCCTTAACTTGGTGAAAACCGGATGGAAATCTGTTTAGTAGTTATTGTGTTCATCGCGTTCAGACAGACAAAACGGACTATGTTTTACATATGCAGACGTTGACGACGTCGACGTAAAATATTAATAGTTAATAAATCCTTCCATCAGTGTATTGGTAAAAAACAGTGACTTAATATATGTATTGATAAGATATGTATCTATTTTCAAAATATCTGTTTTTTTTTTTCGTTTTATTGTACTAAATAATATTTAATTATTTTTATTATAACTGATCGATTGATCGTTGATCGGTTTATCGACCGGTGAAGGCGGAAGATAAAATAAAAATCGCGATAGTAAAATAGGGGTTGGTTGTAAAGGGTTGAAAATTCAGGGTTATATGTATTTACTAATGCTGTATCATATAAAAACTAAAAAAAAAAAAAAATTTCAAAAATTGAAAAAAAAAATTTTTGCGGTGGCTTACCCTTAACATTTAAGGGGATGAAAAATAGATGTTGTCCGATTCTCAGACCTACCGAATATGGTTACAAAATTTCATGAGAATCGGTCGAGCCGTTTCGGAGGAGTTTTACCACAAACTTCGCGACGCTAGAATTTTATATATTAGATTTACATCCAGACACAGAACAAACAGACATTCTTGCATAAAAATGTTTGTCCTGGGTGGGATTCGAACCCACGACCCGAGTCTTGAAAGTCACAGTCACTAACCACAAAGCCAACCGGGTTGTTAAGATAATCGAATATAACCAAATTCAAGAAGTCATAGATTTCATAGTAAGAACCTCCTTTTTTAAAGTCGGTTTAAAGTGTAAGGAAAATGTGTGATGAAAGTTGATTCCCAAATGTTAAATATTATTGTGAAACGTAAATATTTTATTATGATAAACATCCACATATTTTTGGTAGAGTATGTTTATAAATAACTCGGTCACTTATATATAAGGAGACAAATTACATTCGCCTCCGCAGCTCATTGTACGTTTAGACATGCTAGCTGTTATAAGGTAAGTGGTTTATTGTCTTTAGTATTAAAATCTGCGTTTCATGACTGCATGTGAAGGCCTATTTGAACTAATAAATAAATTTCATAACTAATTCTCACCTGAAAATATTTGTTTTTTTATACCACAAGGGTGGCAAACAGGCATACGGTCCCACCTGATGGCGCGCGGTTACCGTAGCCTATGGACGCTTGCAACACCAGGGGCGTCACTCATGCGTTGCTGATCTTGTGAAAAAGGGAGCAACTGTATAGGCAGTGAAATTATGTGGATTCATGTTCTATCTGTGTCAATATTACTGTTATCTATACTAGTAGTTTTTTTGGCTTGAACATGGTAATCTCAGGAACTACTGGTCCAATTAGAAAAATTATTTAGGCCCAATTATGAAGGAAGGTTATAAACTATATATCATTACGCTGCAGACAATAGGAGCGGAGCATCAGCAGTGTTTGTAAAACTTATTTTATGTTTGTTATTCTCCTTGCTTACGATGTTTATTTTTTCAACAGCTTTTATTATTCAACATTTATTTACTTATCTAAGATCTATGTTCCTCTATTTACTAAATATTTCTCACTCTATTGGTGAAAAACTTGTAATTGGTTTTTCATCCCACCATCTCGGAAAGAGTATTTTTAATCTTCAATATCTGAGTGGAAAAGCCGTTTTTATTCTCTAGAGGATAAAGTAAATTGAATTTGGAACATCGTGTGCACTAAGTTTGTGAATTAAAAAAAAACATTAAACCTATTTACTGCTACCTCTATGGTGCCGAATATATCATACAACTTTTTTTTAATTTGTTAAAAACTCAGACTCGGCACCTTCTTGGTGTTCTTTTTTCAATTTGCTTTGTACGCGGTTCTTTACGCGGCATTTTTTCACGTCATAATTTATTTTGTTATAATTTAAAGAGTATTCTGTAATACTTACCTGTCATAATGTAGTAATTAATACCTAAACTGAAATAAAAGTGTACCTATCTTGTGATTGTAAACGTTTTTTTTTTTGCATTTAGTCATTTCCTCGCTGAGGTGGAATGAAAAGTTACGTGTTGCACTCGAGTGCAAAGATTTTTCACCTCGTGCTCTTTTGATTCCCTCGCTAACGCTCAGGATTCTAATTTTGAATCACTCGCTGCGCTCGTGATTCAATTTTAGAATCCTTCGCTTGCTCGGTCATCAAAATTGAACACGCGGTTAAAAAGCAACTTTGCACTCTTGTATAACAAATAACTATTATCGTGTACTAACTATTGTTTTAGGCTGTAAGCTTTTCCTTTGAAAATCACTATCACTACATAAGTACCTAGTATAAAACAAAGTCGCTATCCGCCGTCTGTCTGTCCCTATGTATGCTAAGATCTTTAAAACTACGCAACGGATTTTGATGCGGTTTTTTTAATAGATAGAGTGATTCTTAAGGAAGGTTTTTATGTATTAATCATTACGCTATGACGAATAGGAATGGAGCATCAATCAAAACTGTTGCAAAAACGGGCAAGTGACGCTAACGAAGTTGCGCGGGTCAACTAGTAAAATTAATAAATAAATTTGTTGCAGGTTTATAGTAATGGTTGTGCTTATAAAGCAGACGTCTACATATTGGGAAGAGGGGACTACAACACCGGATCCATTAAGACTCGACATTATCCCACGGGAGAGTTTCTTCAGATGGCAAAAAATAGAATACTATAATCCCATGAATGTATTTTGGTACTTCGATTGGGACGAGATCGGGAGGCGGAGAGCTCTCTGTGTCATCGCAGGCTTGTCTATCGGTGAGTAATAGTAGTTATATGCATTACGCTTTGCCCCTTTCACTGCCTATACAGTTGCTCCTTTTTTACAGGGTCGGCAATGAGTGACGCCTCTGTTGTTGCAAGCGTCCATAGGCTACGGTAACCGCTTCCCATCAGGTGGGACCGTATGCCAACCTTGTGGTATAAAAAAAAAATTATGTTGTATTCCCTGATGCAAACTTGGTCTGACTTCTAACGTGATAGCGTAGTTAACGTTTTGTCGTGGTGGCTCAGTTGAGAGCACAGAGACTCACGATCACGGGAGTGGAGGTTCAAACCCCTGGCCCGTACCTCTAAGTCTAAAAAAAGTTAAAATTTACGTACGGAATCACACCACTGGCTTTCGGTGAAGGAAAACATCGTGAGGAAACCTGCATGTCCGAGATGTGACAATCAAAGGCATGTGTAGTCCCCAATCTGCACTAGGCCCGCATGGCGGACCATAGACATTAACCCGCGATTTCGTTTACGTAAGCTATCAAAAGAAAAAAAACGATTTTGAAACATTATTATTATATATATAGCCATTCATTATTATGATATATAGCCTATAGCCTTCTTCGATAAATAGGCTATCTAACAGCGAAAGAGTTTTTCAAATCGAACCAGTAGGTACTTCCTGAGATTAGCGCAACCAACCAAACAAACAAACTCTTTAGCTTTATAATATTGATAGAAGATTAGGTACCTATAGATGAAAGTATAGATATGCAATGCATACCTTTTGCCTTCGTCAGATATGCTGCCAATCACGACAGGCGTGTTACTCAACCGAAGACTTGTATTAACAGCGGCCAACGCGCTGGAGCCGTTCATGGATCGTCAGCACAACATGCGCATCTGGGCGCTGGGTTTGGGCGGCGCTCACAACACACCCTATAGGTACCGCGTGTGGAGAGTAAAGCGGATACTGCCCAAGAGCAAGAACCCGGAGCACTGGCACGGCATCAGAGGTATCCACCAGCCCAGACACGACGTCTCCCTTGTCTTCAGCATGGACCAAATATATCTCTACCATTACTGGCCCAGGTTCAATCACTACGCACATAAAGCATATCTAACAAAGAGAGGTACGTTAGACGAAAATTTGTGGTTTGCCGGTTCGGGGTTCGAGTATTTGCAGCACATTGAAGAGAACTATAAGATATTCCACTCTGGAGCGCAGAGGGAGCATGTCGTGGACTGTTCCTTCTACCTGCCGAAATGGTGGGGGAAATTTATCTGCATTAAAAATGTTCAAGGCTTTCCAGGACTCCAGAACGGTGGCGGGCTATTCAATTTCGGGGAGGGACCCACACTGATAGGTATGGGATGCTTCGAAATACGCTTTAATGAAGACAGAATATTAGTTTTTACCGATCTGCGATATTACTACGATTTAATTCACACTGAGGCGTTTATATACCCAGGAGATTACTATGAATATGCATATCCAGAGTTTGGAGTAAGATGGGGTTGGATTCATGACTCTTGGTCTAACCATCCGGATATACCCATGAGGCAAATTAAGGAAGGCATATATCCTTTAGGTTGAGAATAATATTAAGCAGACTTCTCAAGGCTAACTTAAAAAATGTATATCTTTTAACTTTCAAATATCGATCTTACAAGCTAAAGTGAACAATGGTTATGGAGCCCAAGAGGGGATTCTGGGATTTCCTCGAGCGCGGCAGATTACTATATGGGAGGTACCTTACGTCTAGTTGAGTGCCTCAACCAAATCTAAGCTCTCCATGTGGAGCCGCGCACGTAGAGCAGCCGATCAGATTAGTAAAAAAAAATTGATAGGCGAAGATACTCGAGCGTGTCAGATCAAAGTATAGTGGTTTAATCACATGGGAGTGAGAGGGTCGCAAAGTTGCAAAAAAAAAATCGATGAGTGGACATTCTCGAGCGCGGTTAAGTTTATTTTTGACGTGACAACGTCTTATAAATTGGTTTGCCGGGTGACACTTCAAGAAACTGCGTTACGCTCCGCTCACGTAACGTGACGTTATGTTTTAAATTGTTACTATTATTTCATCCTTCTTCCTACTATACGAATGAATATTCACATTAAAATTATTTTACCACTCAAAGTCGTTGTCACGTAAAACTATCGCCCGTATACCGACTTTACAGGCAACCAATTTTTTTTAGAGAGAATAATTCAGGGATCGCAGAAAGCATATAATCTGCCGATTTGGACAAGCCGAAGTAACAAAAAGTTAATTCCTTAGTTGCCTTATAGTTTCAAGCAGTAAATTTAAGCTCAGAGACGCTTGATACTACAGTCAATTACAATTTGGTCTGGTAGTTGATATTAACTACATCGACAAAGTTGAAACATAAAATCTAGAAAAAAAATTTGGGTTCCTACCATACATGTAAAACGACACATGTATGGTAGGAACATTTTTCATTCGCCATTCCTATAGTGTGGCATATCATTCGATAGCTAATTGATAAATAGTTAAGGTTAGCTAATAACTCTTTCCGATTCAGGTTTCCGTTTACGAAATATTAAGCATTTAATCTGTAATTTTAGTTACAGTAGTGTCCTCCTCTTTAAAAAGTAAACCATTGTTTGTATATATGTAAAAAAAAACATCCTAGTAGTATATATGATGAACTTAAAAGAAAAACTATAACGCCTTTTTTTTACTTCTAATTTATTATATTTATCAATTTTTTTTTATCATTTCTGCGCCCACTCCTACTCAAATGCAATAGCAATACAACTTTTTGACGCTACTATTGAATACTGAGCAAATGTGCTGTTTTTTTTACCATGACTGTATCTAGATCTAAGAATATATCCCTGATTAGATTTTTTTGCTTATTTTTATGTACACATGCTATAATTTATGAATTTAATTGTACACATCCAATGATTTTATAAAATCACGGAAGAAAACAAATCTTTAAACAGTCAGATTAAGAAAACCCATCGATATATTCGTCAGATTATGGCATTCGTTTGACCAGGGTATCATGCTGAATCATCTGTATGAAAATCTGACGCGGTCGAGTATGTCCCGATGGCGATTATTTTTTGCATTTTCAAGAAGCCGTCCCGAGTTTGCGTCGCGTCCGAATCATCAGATTTTTGGATCTGAGCTTCGTTTAGGCTCACTTAACATACCCTGTAAATATCTGACGCGCTCGAGCATTTTTTTTTACCATTTTTAAACCATCCGTACGGCCGGCCCCATCATGCAAACTGGCAGATTAACATTCTTCTGTCATCAGAGTTACATAGAGTATATACAGTATCAATATCTGACGCGCTCGACTATGTCCATGTAACAATTTTTTTTTACATCTTTGCAAGTGCGTTGACGCTCCGAAGAGAAAACATCATATAACCTTTTTTTCTTCCTATTATATATTCGTCGCCTCCCCTACATATTCTACGAAAATATTGTCCTGCGACATACAGACTGACATTGAGACAACAATATATTATAAGAATAGTTTCATGTGTTATTATTTTAGCAAGCCCCTTAGCCCTCATTCGCACAAGAATTTTTTTAACGGACGTTAAAAAAGCGTTCACACACTACAAACGCATTTCCAAGTACCATAATAATATGCTCTAATTCCAACGCCCAATGTTGAAAATGCATCACCGCTCGATAAAAAAACGTCGCGTTTTAAAAACATATACATGTGAATGCATTTGTTGCATTTAAACGCTTTTTTAACGTCCGTTAAAAAAACTCTAGTGCGAATGAGGACTTGCCTATCCAACCGCAGTAGCTTTTATTGACAAGCTTTTATTTTGATAACCAGATAACTGATATATCTACTAGGTACAACGAGTGGCTCCCCGCGATTTCACCTGCGTACCCGGGAGATCTTCCATTTTCCCGAGATAAAAAGTAGCCCACGTCCTTTATCAGGCTCTAGACTATATTTGTACCAAATTTCATTGAAATCGGTTCCGTAGTTTTAGCGTGAAAGCGAGACAGACAGAGTTACTTTTGCGTTTATAATGTTAGTATAGATTTTCATTTAGGTACTTTCACACAAATATTTCTCCAGGGTCTGAAAACCCAAAGTCAGGATCGCTAACTATCTAACGATAAAATGAAAATGAAACATATTTTTATTCAAATAAATATCCTGGGACATTTTTCACACACGGCCAATCTGATTCCAAACTAAGCAGAGCTGTGATATGGTAACCAGATAGATAGCTGATATACTACATATACTACTTTTAAATACATACTTATATAGTAATTAACATCCAGACACAGAACAAACAGACATATTCATGCATACAAATGTTTGTCTTGATTCGAACCCACGACCAGCAGCGGCTTGAAAGTCACGGTCACTAACCACAAAGCCAACCGGTATGTCAAGGGCAAGGAAATAGGCCTACACAAGCACTTATGATTAGTCAGACACTAATGCTCGGTTCGGAAGGTTGGTCTTGCTGAGAAGAGCCGGTAATAGTTTCAGCTATTACTATTTTCAAAACAAACTTTAATAACATTTCAAGGATTTGGTCTCACTGACAATATTTGTATTTGTGGGGAATACCGAACGTAGGTATATAATAAAATATCTATATATATAAAATTCTTTTGTCACAAATCACAATGTTAGTTACCGTACTCCTCCGATTTTATGAAATTTTATATGCATATTCAGTAGGTCTGAGAATCGGGTACTATCTAATTTTCATACCCCTAAGTGATCACGGGAACGGGAACTACGCGGCTGAAATGGCGGGGCGGCAGCTAGTATATATATATAACTATATAATATAAAATCTAACATATACAAGATACGTTATAAAAGCTCTAAAAGGAAAGGCGGGATAGCAAATGTAGCATTTGCGAAGAAAACCTTTTATCGAAACACTTTGCCCACTGATTGTTATAAAACAAGCTTATTTATATATAAGTGTCATACCTAAATAATAATAATAATAAATAAATTATTTGCATAATCGTATTATTATAGTAGATAGAGAAGTAGGCATCATTGGAGAAGACCTTTACCCAATCTGGGGACCTTATTAATAGTTAATTATAGTGTATAGTTTAAAAAATAATAGTACATATATAATTTTGTAAACTTATCTTCTTATTGGGACCAACATTTCTTCCTTTAAGTCCTTTAAGTTCCTTTAATACAAATCAATAAAGTAAAGTAAATAAAGTAAAGGTGTTGGTAACGACAAATCTCTTGAAGTACTACACAATAAGTCATGTTTGTAACAATATATCCTCCACAACTAAATGTACCTACCTGTTTATTAATAAATTTTGTATTTTTTATATGTGGGAAAAAATAAACGAAATTATTATTATTATTAATATACATTACTACTTGTATGATTATGCAAATAGTAATTATTATACTAGCTAGAGAGGCGGTTCGCTTTGTGGTTATTGACCCTCGCTTTCAAGCTGCCGGTCGTGGTTCGAATCTCACCCAGGACAAACAAGCGTGAATGTATGCATGAATATGTCTGTTTGTTCTGTGTCTGGATGTAGATATCTATATAAGTATGTAGTATATCAGCTATCTGGTTTCCATATCACAAGCTCAGTTTAGTTTGGAATCAGTTTGGACACGTATCAAAAAATCTTTTTTTGAATTTTATCAATCTTTTAGATTCTACGAAAATTGTATAAAAGAAAGGGATTATAATTATATTAATAGAGCTCTCATTGCTAAGACGGTTTCTCATTGAGACAACCTTTGAGAATAATAATGGTTATTCAATTTAATTCTAAATAATGTTGACGAACTTTGACCTATGTATTGACTACTTAAGCCCAAGATACAAATCTTTCAACAGGTTAAAAGATAAGAATACACAGATACCACAGATCTAAAATTACCCGGCCAAGTGCGATTTGGACCCGCGCACGGAGGGTTCCGTACTATGTATTTATCGCAGTTATTAGACGGAATATAGACGGAACCGTAAAAACGACAACAGATAAACCAGCGCCATCTGTTAATGGAAAAGACTAGACTAGTAACGCCATCTTTTGACATTATGAGCAACTATTTTAACAAATGTTGGACTCAACCTAGGTGATGTGACTTTCAGTACCAAGCTTCTGAGATGACATCCCCATAGACAATCTCACTAATAGAAAAAAATCTAGTTTGTTGTATGGGAGCCCCCCTTAAATATTAATTTTTATTTTATTCTTGTATTTGTTTAAAAGCGGCAATAGCTATCACCGTTCTTGAGCCTGGTGACAGACGGACATAATTCCCGAACATATTCTAACTCTGTGCCAAATTTCAAGCAGATCCATCCCGTTTTGACGTGAAAGAGGTTCATACTTCCATCCATCCATACTCACAAACTTTCGCATTTTGTTTTTTTTGGAAAGATTTGTTTGTTTGTAACGAATAGGCTCCGAAACTACTGGACCGATTTCAAAAATTCTTTCACCTTTGGAAAGCTACATTATCCCCGAGTAACATAGGCTATATTTTATCCCTGTATTCCCACGGGAACGGGAACTACGCGGGTAAAACCGCGCGGAGGCAGCTAGTAGGTTATATACGAGTTAAAATATCCTACATCTATGGACATGGTAAATGTGGTAGAGGTACCAATATTCTATAATGTAATTATTTCGATACCTCAGTGAAGGTATATTGTAGTAATAAAATTATTTCCAGCAGGCGAGCATCATAGCTTCCACGGTTCCACCTTTGGCAGGGAAATAGCTTTCTGTACCTACAATGGGCTCAATTCTAATGTACTCAACTTAACTAAAATATTAAGCTACCTGTTTTTATCTCGTATATATCAGGACAAACATTTGTATGCACGAATATGTCTGTTTGTTCTGTGTCTGGATGTAATTAACTATATAGGTAAGTATGTATTTAAAAGTAGTATGTAGTATATCAGCTATTTGGTTACCATATCACAAGCTCAGCTTAGTTTGGAATTAAATTGGCCGTGTGTGAAAAATTACGTACGATATTTATTATTATAATTATTTATTATTTTTACAGGAAAAATGATTAGTTAATATTAGTATTGGTCAATTTACTTTTTGTAAATTTCCTCAATTTGCCGCTGCAGCATCTCCTCATGAAGCTCTGGCTACCTTACTCTCCGCAGGAACACAATACTACATGTAGTGTTATTTGGCTGCGGTCTTCTGTAAGGTAGGAGGTACTACCCCAGTCGGGCTGCTCCAAATTCGGAACGGACGAGTCCGTTGAGCCCTACCTCCTATAAAAATGTCATGTAGGAACCTACCTACCCGTTATTTTATCGGTTAATAAAACCCTTTCTACACTTTCTAAAACTTACCTTTGTAATGTTGCCAACACTGAAAGAATGGGGTTCTCAATAGACGTAAAAAAATGCAAATGAAATAACATTAACGCGGTCCATAAATTATAAAATTAATAAACCAAAATCCTTATATCATAAAATAAACTTGAATTTCATACAATTTATGACTTTATCACGTGGGCGTTAAATGCCGCCTACATAGACCCTGCTGGAATTGAACCTACCTACCGACGATAGCTATTCCAAATATTGAATACCTGACTCTTCGGTATTCATTGAGTGACATTATTAATTGAGTGAGTAGGGCGCTAAAAATAGTATATTCATCAGCTACCGGCTACCAAACCACAAGCTCTGCTTACTTTGGAATCAGGTTGGCGGTGTGTAAAAAATGTCCCAGGATTGATATGTACTATCAATATACATAGCGGACCCGGCAGACTTCGTTCTGCCCACCAGCGCCACCTACAGGGTCCAAATTGATGTATACATAAATCCCTTTCCCATGAAATACTCCGTAATTTGGTGAAAGCCGCATGAAAATCTGTTAAGTAGTTTTGTGTTCATCGCGTTCAGACAGATAGAGGCGGCGGGGCTTTGTTTTATATATATAGATTTTAACTTGGTTATCATACAGCTAAAAGCAAGTCTTAGGCAAGTTTATCCTGACTGTCAACTAAAGGATTTGCCGTGTCAATCCAATTATGCAGTAAGCCGCGTTTGATCGAAATTGTACTGGAACATACAATACCGGGAAGTGAAACCTTCAGCTTTGGAGCGAGTTTAGCGAAATATCGAGTCTATTTACGCATATCTTACCTTTATGATTTAGAAATAGGAATAGGTCATCCAAAAATACTGATATAAAATGGGTGCTGGTTGCCGTACGTACCTTATGTTCTTAAAAAAATTGGTTGCCTGTAAAGTCGGTATACGGGCGAAAGTTTTACGTGACAACGACGCAAGGGACGCGTGCCTTTCACTTTTTATGTCTGTCTCTCTCGCTCTTAGGCGGGCTAACCATGCCCGAGTGGAAGGGACGCGTGCCTCTCACTCGCTCTCATTGTGAGCGCATAACGTGAGCGGAGCGTAACGCAGTTTCTTGAAGTGTCACCCAGCAAACCAATTTATAAGACGTTGTCACGTCAAAAAAAATACAGATAAAGGAATGTGATATGAAATCCGTGTAAATCACTTCATAGTATAAAACAAAGTCGCTATCCGCCGTCTGTCTGTCCCTATGTATGCTTAGATCTTTAAAACTACGCAACAGATGTTGCTGCGGTTTTCACCAAATTACGGAGTATTTCATGGGGAAGGTTTTTGTGTATAATACATTAATTTGGACCCGGTAAGTGGCGCTGGTGGGCAGAACGAAGTCTGCCGGGTCCGCTCGTAACAGATAAAGTAATGTGACTTGAAATCCGTGTAAATAGGAGTATTATTTTACTGTGATATTTAATGTGATGCATCGATATATATATGTGATGTAATAAATTTTGCTTGCTAAGTATCCTATCCTATGACATTACAAATGCGAAATATTGGAAGAATGTGTGGATGTAAGTTTGTTACTCTTTCACCCCAGAACGGCTGAAGGGATCACGATGTAATTTGGCACAGAGAATAAGTAAGTACTTTTTATTCTGGATAAATTTAAGATCCGGGTGAAACCGTGTGGAGCCACTAGATACCTATTCATATTATGCCGTATCCTTTCTCATACCTCACATTCAATATGACAGCGAACAAACATATTTATATGGTAACCCCGAAAATAAATTATATGAAAAATAAACATGAATGAGCCGACAGAAGTAATAATTTCATTTCAGTAACGGCAACAGAATAAATTGGACACGCAAAATAATCTGCGAATTGAGGGAGCTGGAATATCAAAGTATGATGATTGAGGTTTGTTTTTCGCATTATTTTATATGTATTTAGGGTTCCGTGATGTAATATGGAGTTACAAAATTCGTCATATAATCTTATGTACGTCATACATACATTAATCTGAGGTACGGTATATAATAGCAGTTGTGGCTCAGTTGAGAACAACCGCGTACCCCGGGAGATCTTCGTTTTCCCGGGATAATATGGGATAACATGCTGCTTATGTGTCTTTTCTCAGGCTCTAGACGATCGACGAGTGATGATAAGGATTTAATCAGTTTTAGGCTTAAATTTGTCATTAAAAAAATATATATGTATTATCAAAACTTTAGTCGAATGTCATATTATACTTCGTTTTTGACATAAAAATGTGTTCGTAATAAGAATGGTTAAAGGCTGTATTATATGGAAACCATTATACGAGTTAGGCTCACACTTGGTCCCACCTTCAATAATTTTTAGGGAAAGGTAAAAATAAAGTTATAAATTCGATATCAAAAATTCTGATCGTTTGTTTATTTATCCTTCTTTTACCTTGTAAATAAGATTGACATGCAAATATGAAGTTTTACTATTTTCTCACAGAATCCATACTAATATTATAAATGCGAAAGTAACTCTGTCTGTCTGTTACGCTTTCACGCTAAAACTATTGAATCGATTTAAATGAAATTTAAAATTTTTAAGTAGCCTATGTCCTAGTAGGCTACCTTTTATCTCGGGAAAATTGAAGATCCCTGGGAACGCGGGTGAAGCCGCGGAGAGCCACTAGTTTAAAATAAACTAAAAAATTAAGTAATTCTTCTTTGGAAAACTTTGTTTGGGTACTTATGCTCATGTAACACTAGCTTCCAGCACGCGGTTTTACCCGGGAAACTTAAAGATTCCTACTATAATAAGTACCCTATGTACTATTCCAGAATATATTCTAATTCTGTGCTAAATTTCATTAAGTTCCCTTCAGCCGTTCTGGCGTGATGAAATGCTTTGAAACTTTTACGTTTATATGATAGTAACTGATGTAGGTACTTTTTAGGTATATATATGTATATTCAGGCATACACCTTCGGTATTAACCCATTACCGCCCTCTGTACCTGCTCAGGTACAGAGGTAACACACACAAGTGTGCATACAAATACATATTTGTACTATATATGAATCGACCCTGCAACCCGGGATGTTAACCACTAACCCATAGCGTCTTGCCCTACAATGACGAACACAGAAAAGCGTTCACAAATTTTTCAATTAAATTAACTTTAAATTGAATTAAATCTACTGTGATTCTATTCGGTAAAATGAAATGTACCGTCATCTCACTCTAAGCCCTGTCTCTTTCGTTTACTACGCTAACACGCGATCCGATTCTCCGTCGCGTCGCCCTGAAGAAGTTTTGTCAGGGATTAGAGGAGGTAAATCGGGCGGTGGATGGACACAGACTGTCCGGATGTTCGGACGGTGAACGGACACAGACTGTCCGGATGCTCGTCCGGCAAGATAAACGTGTGGATGTAAGGATTACAGGGAGATTGGGGGAAATGGCGCGAGATTATGTGAGTGCATGTTGTTATCATAGGATTAAAGGAGCTGGTGTGTTTAAATCTGTGCAATTTTGTTTTAAAACCTCTAATGAATAAATTTACGTTTCTATACAATAGCACTACAAAATCATGACTGTAAATATCTATATCAGTATGTATTTATCAATATTCTGGGTAATTTTTCACACACGGCCAATCTGATTCCAATCTAAGCAGAACTTCATAAAACCAGGTAACTGATTTACGAACTACATACTACAATTAAATACATGTTTACATAGACTGCTACATATTTATGTTTGTCCTCGGTGGGATTCAAACCCACGACTAGCAGCTTGAAAGTCAGGGTCGCTAGCCACAAAGCCAACCGGCAAATTTATTCACAACTAGCTGCCTCCGCGCGGTTTTACCCGCGTAGTTCCCGTTCCCGTGGGAATACAGGGATAAAATATAGCCCATGTTACTCAGTGATAATGTAGCTTTCTAATGGAAAAAGAATTATTAAAATCGGTCCAGTACTTTTTGAGTTTATTCGTTACATACAAAAATTCAAATCTTTCCTCTTTATAATATTAGTGTAGAAAACAGTCGAAATGTCAACTTTTCCTTTCGAAATATCTAACAACAATATTAAAGAACAAATCTCACTATCAGTTGACGAATGATGAGAAATAAATGAAGCTTTGAGTTTCCTTTTTCTATCTCCACATTACAGACAAAAGTATTTTATATTTTTTTTATATAAAATGAGACACATTTTACGGTTTGATTTGTAGGTACTTCAACGCTACCTAATGATCTGAAAAGTTGAGCAGTGTTTTTTTTTGTCCACAATGAATCACAGCTAGTGGTATCTGCGGATATCTAATATATAAAATTCTCGTGTTTCTCGATTCTCATGAAATTTTGTGTGCATATTGGGTAGGTCTGAGAATCGGGCAACATCTATTTTTGATACCGCTGTGATCATGGGAACGGGAACTACGCGCGTGGAACCACGGGGCGGCAGCTAGTTTTTTTATAAACAGCCAATAAGATTCCAAACTAAGTATTGCTTAATTTAATATGCATATTCAGTAGGTCTGAGAATCGGCTACTATCTATTTTTCATACCCCTAAGTGATCACGGGAACGGGAACTACGCGGGTGATACCGCGGGCAGCTAGTTAGTAGTTATTATTATAAAATTAGGAGATGTCCACTTCTTCATGAGCATGGGCATTCTTCAGCAAGCCATACGGTTTCAAGTGTTACGTGTGTCCCGCTCAGCGTTGCCAGACGTCCCGATTTTGGCGGGACCGTCCCGATTTTTAAACCAAATTGTAATGTCCCGCGCGGGACAGGCTCTGTCCCGCTTTTCAGGAATAACTCGACCGTGTGTGCAGCGTACTAACGTCCGTTGAAAAGTGACGACTCGAGTAAAAAAAAAAAAAAAAAAACGACGTCAATATTCTTGTACGTCTGCAAGGGCACCAAATTGAGAGACACGACTAAAAAAAAAAAAAAAAAACGACGTCAAATAAATATATGTCCCGCTTTCGACAAAAGAGTCCCGCTTTTTTCACTCTAAAAGTTCCAAAATCCCGACTTGGCAAAAAAATTTTCTGGCAACGCTGGTCCCGCTACACGGGGTCAAAGGGTCTTGGAACACCTAGGGACTTAGTGTATAGGCCGACCTTCAGTCGAGGCGAGTCCCTCCGGAGCTCCCGGGTATCCATGAGGATTCCCCTGGGAAATAAATAAGGGTAGAGATATGGCACAGCTACCCTAACTAATATTATAAATGCGAAAGTAACTCTGTCTGTCTCGCTAGCACGCTAAAATTACAGAACTGATTTAAATGTTATTTCGTATACAGATAGTCTAGACCTTGAGAAAGGACATAGGCTACTTTTTATCCCGGGAAAATGGAAGATCTCCTTGGTACGCAGGTGAAATCCCGGGGAAATACATAAACTACTCTTACTAACAGCCTTAGAAACGCATTTTCTATATCTATACTAATATTATAAAGAGGAAAGATTTGTTTGTTTGTTTGTTTGTAACGAATAGGCTCCGAAACTACTGGACCGATTTCAAATATTCTTTCACCTTTGGAAAGCTACATTATCCCCGAGTAACATAGGCTATATTTTATCCCTGTATTCCCACGGGAACGGGAACTACGCGGGTAAAACCGCGGGGAGGCAGCTATGCTAATATTATAAAGAGGAAAGATTTGTTTGTTTGTAATGAATAGGCTCCGAAACTACTGGACCGATTTCAAAAATTCTTTCACCTTTGGAAAGCTACATTATCCCCGAGTAGCATAGGCTATATTTTATCCCTGTATTCTCACGGGAACGGGAACTACGCGCGTAAAACCGCGCGGGGGCAGCTAGTTATTTATAAAGATGAACGGTACAATTTTGTGCTAAATAAAGGAAAAGATATCATATAGCAAAACGTTTATTGTCGTGAGTGTTCTAAATCGTTTCAGAAGGACACTTTAAACGAGGTACACCACTCACAGGTTGGGTGACCATTTCTAAAATTTGGAAACCAGGACAAGACGCTACCTACTACTTGATGTGCGTACATGTGTGATCTTATCAAGTTTGTTACAGTTTTTAGAGGAAGATTTTGATTTAAGAATAAACAATAATCCAGCAGAATCAACAAAAAAATATAATAAAACCATCGATGCAGTTTTTACAAGACATTTAAATAAAATAGAATCCCTATATCTAAAATAGAGAATGTTTCCTACTTCCGTTACCACAAGCCATTTATTACTAAAATTGAGCCTATTGATTAAGTTTATATTTCATTATACATATTTGTTAATAATAAACATAAATATTATAACTTAAAAGAAATAAAATTTTATTACAATTCCTTCACTAATTAATCGAAAGGAACTTCGTTCCATCCCTTGATATCTCTCAAGTTTTTTTTTAAACCCGGACTACAGATGAAGCCCCCAGACACTCCCAAATGATCTGTAAACTAGGACAAATGGCAACGTATGGCAACCCTACTCACGAGGACCTTGATTGAGGCAATCGTGAGGTGAATGTCTCGCACAGGTGTGTTTTATCGGTGTTCTCAGCTTCCTATAGAATTACGTACTGAGATTTCAATCGTTTAGGGTAATACGTGTCGAAATCATGATTTATTGCTGAGAACTTACTGACTGTCATATGGATGCTGATAAGCAATAATGTGTTAACCCTCATAAACTTGGTTTCGAGAAAATGACGTTTAAAGATTATGTGATGTATGTGATTTGCGACTTTTTGTATGATATAAATCCATTTTTTATGTACTTTTATGTTTTAGATGGCTTGAAACACTTTTGTAGAATGTTAAATACGTGATGCATTATAAAAAAATATATTATTATGAAAATCTTTGTTTTCGACTTTTTGTGGCTTGACACATTATTGCTTATCAGCATCCATATATAATATGGCTTGGAATGTTCATAATAAATGATAAACCAGGTACTTATTTATAATTTATTGTTCTGTAGATTGTTATTGCTTATTTATTTATTCATATATAGGTTATAGGTTGTCGTCTTTCGTTTTTTTAATTTAAGTGCACTTTGTATATAATAGTTAGTTGCATGTTAAGCTTACTTATAAATTAGTTGTACAAAATAGATTAAGATTAAAAAAAATATATTATAATTTGTGTATGAAACTTGTGTAACAACTGTTCGTTTGCTCATCATCAGCTCATATACGTCTCCACCGAGGAGCTCGAGCCTCCCCTAATATCGAGGGGGTTTAGGCCATAGTCCACCACGCGGGCCTAGTGCAGATTGGCGGACTTCACATGCCTTTAATTGTGACATCTCAGGCATGCAGGTTTCCTCACGATGTTTTCCTTCACCGGAAGCCAGTGGTGTGAATCCGTACGTAAGTTTTTTATAAACTCAGAGGTACGGGCCAGGGATTTGAACCGGCACCCTCATGATCGTGAGTCGGTGCGTTCCCAACTGAGCCACCACGGCTGTTAGTTTGTTAATAAATAATAATAAAAAAATAGTACATATCCTGGGTTAAGACGCGGGATAATTATTTTGCTATTTTTAGTGCTGAACTAAATCTAGGCTTGGTTGATACAAAATCTAAATGGATTAAACCCTATATCGGTTTCATTAATTACCTTTGCTTATGGAAATACCTAAATATAAAAAAAAATAAGTTTATGTTAAGTTTATGAAAACTTTCGTATTTCAATCAAAACTTTATATTGAAATCGGAATGCTGTATAATTCGATTCACTGCCCTTTAGTTCACATAAAAACCGTAACGCGGCTCTTCATCCTTTTCACGTAACAACGTAGTTACCGAAAGGGACAGAGCATAATATCCGCTGATATATCGAGCATGTATCATTTTACAATATAGAATAGAACCGTAGTAAACGACTGAAATGATTTGAAACAAACTGTACGGTAGGATGGTGCGTTTTATTGCTTTTTTCATACATCAGATAGTCGAGAATTTCCATATTGAATCGCGGAGCTTGCATCAGTTTTTAATTACTCACAATATTGCGTTTGCGGAATAGTTTCTGTTTTATACTAGCAGTGCCCGTGGACTCCGTTCCGCGTTAGAGATATTTTTGTCCCGGTCCCGTTTGTCCCGTGTAGATCCAGAAATTACCCCTTACAACGTCGCAAGCTCACACACTCACAAACTCAGTGGCTCTACGCGGTTTTACCCGCGTTTTCAGGAATTTTTATTTTTTTCGGGATAAATAGTCTATGTATTATACGGAGTTATAATAAAGCCTATTTATTTATTTACAAATACTAGCTGTACTCACAGTATACTCCAAAACGTACAACAAGTCAATATCATTTATATATGCTTCCTAAATTAACTTAAATATCTAATACATCAATTCACGAAGGTATGAAACTTTGTAAAAAATACATCGATATTCAGTTCCTGGGCAATCAGGGCGTTGAGGAGATTTACGGCGTGAGTTGTAGCTGCAAATTGAGCGGTCTGTGTCCGCACATTCACCGATGGAGCCAGGAGACGCCGCACGTGCACTCGCCTAGATTGCTCCGAGGTTACAATTGATAGACTTTCAAGAGCAGAGGGGTTATCAATTTTGCCATTAAGTAGAATTTAAAAATGCATTAACAATGCACATTTACGCCTTAACTCCAGCGTGTTAATACCAACCATACCGGCAACGAACAGAGACGGATACAGGAATGGATAATACCCATACAGTTTTTTATACAGAATGTTAGTCCCTGATAGTGTAGCACTCCATTGGTGAAATACTTTTGAAAATACATTTATAGTATTCTTGACGGAACAAGCAAACAAACTGATTTTCGCATTTATAATATAAGGATCGGTCTTTTTGGTACTTTCTTAATAATAAGTTTGTTTTGATAAGAGTAATTGCTGAGTTTATTGGCGGCTCTTCTCAGCAAAACCAACCTTCCGAACCGTTAGAGTCTGACTACTCATAAATTCTTGAATGCCTATTTGAATAAAAAACATTTTTCATTTTCAATATATTTTTGGTTTCAATAAATATACCTGCACAGCCAATCTGATTCTAATTTAGTGTACCTACCTATCTCCTTCACAAACTTAGGGCTTATAGTAGAATAATAATAGAACAAAACGTCACAACAAATAGCGTTTTATTCTCATTCGACCTGGATCTCTATTTAGACTATCAGAGTCTACATCCAGACTGCTAATGGTATACGAAACAGACGCCACTATATATCGGATATACCAAAATAAGGTACAGACGTATAGGGTTTGTTTCCAATACAGAAAAGACGAGAAGTGATATCTGGGGTTTTACTTAGTATTTATTTTAAGGGAAACCAAGGAGACAAAAACTAGTCAGTTGGCTTTGTGGTTAGTGATCCTAACGGTCATGGGTTCCACAGCCCATGACCCATGAACCCATCCAGAACAATAATTTGTCTGTTTGATCTGTGTCTGGATGTTAATATGTAGCTAAACTTAGTATATATTGTTGTAGTTACTATACCACAAGCTCTACTTAATTTAAAATCAGATAGGCCGTATGTTAAATATGTCTCAAGATATTTATTTTACTAACAAAATGAGCGAATGTGTGTGTATGTATTAAACTACAGAAAAATAATAAAATTTAGTCTATAGTCCACCACGCGGGCCTAGTGTGGGCGGGACTATATATGCCTTTAATTGTGTTGTGACATCTCGGGCATGCAGGTTTCCTCACAATGTTTTCCTTCACCGAAAGCCAGTGGTGTGAATCCGTACGTAGGTTTTTATCAACTTAGTACGGGGCAGGGATTTGAACCTGCACCTTCATGATCGTGAGTCGGTGCGTTCCCATAGTCCAAGCTTTCTTCAATTTGCAGTCAGATTAAAAAATAACATACATATTTTTTTATCAATATTCTAAGATTTCTTCGTAGTGAGCCATTGGAAACGTACCTTTATTCACCGGTAGGTATTATACGTCTAAGGTTATTTCTATCGATACCTATTTTCGTATCTATTACGGTTGGTTGATCAAGAAAGGGGGCTGAAGGTAAATATAAGTACCTATATATGTGTGTAATTTTCCGTGTAATGGTCTACGGCGTAGAGGTGCTACGACGCAGCTACGGCCGCTACGACGCGTAGCTTTTATGATTATTGTGCTGCAAAGCGTAAAAGTATTAATTTATGACTCATTTAATGCTTTTAATAAGCTTCAATAATAATTTTGTTTTCTTTTTGATGAAAATAATTAATAAATAAATAAATAAATAAATAACCTGGGACATTTTTCACACACGGTCAATCTGATTCCAAATTAAGCATCAAAGTGAGCTTGTGTTATGGTAACCAGATAGCTGATATACTACATTTACTACTTTTAAATACATACTTATATAGATATTTACAGGACAAACAGACATATTCATGCATACAAATGTTTGTCCTGGGTGGGAATCGAACCCACGACCCGCGGCTTGAAAGTCAGGGTCACTAACCACAACGCCAACCGGGCTGTCAAATTGTATCTATTTATTTCGTTAATAAGAGAAAGAGTATCCTTTCTTTCCTTTGGCCATACTTAAGCAACCTTCCAAACCAAGAAGGCCTATTTATATGAAAAAATACATTTCATTTGAAGCTAATACTAAGTGCTGTGTATTTACTAAACTAGTAATAAAAAATATATAAATTTTCATATTTTTTTATTAATCCAACGACATTTTTACACTCTTAGAAAATACACATTTGTCTAATAATAATATTTTCATAATTTTTTATTTACTAATTGATAATATATTATTTACATTTTCGTTACAAATAAAGTACCTTTCATAATAAAGTTTTTTCTACTTAAAATAAAACTATTGTTGTTTAGGATTGTCATTTAAAAAAATGTGCGTTGAGTCCTTCTAAATCCATTTAAATATTTTATGAAACTTTTAATATATCTGAATATATTTAATCTTCGTAATTTGTTCATAACTTAATAGTATTTTCACTATTAACAGCCATTCAAAAAAGTGTTAAAATTTTCAAGGAATCGTAATTTTGTAAAATCTCTTTTCATGATTTAAAAACTATTCGGGTACCAGTGTCTCTGTTCAGTTATCAAATAAGACTGTGCATGGGGGCTGTTGCCCGAATGGTTGTATAGGACATGGGTCAGTCGTTGCACTGGCTGGGTGTAGTGCTCAGTCATCATCATCATCAATCTTTTTTCATGATTTAATAATCATTTAAATTTAATACTTGAAAGTTTCCACTAAAATCCTTTCAAAAGAATTAGTTATTGCCTGAATAAGTAACACATATACATCCAAACATTTGCATATACATTATTAATATGTAATTATTTTAAAATGACCTTTCGATTTAATACATTATCTTTCTTGATATACAATAAAACATACTATTCACACTTATATATATTTATTTTAATACTATCAAATACTTCGATATACTATACAAAACATCACAAAATAGATTTTTATTTTAATTGGTAATATTTACATGGGAAAGGGTTAGCCATATATATGTTTTTTGGCACACAAAGTTTCCACAATTAACTAAACTAACGGATATGTAATGTTTATTAAATTCTAATATATACTTATACTTATATTTATATCTTTTTATTTAAAATACATATACTTATTCCTAAGGTTCTTAATAGTAAGACATTGTGAGTTTAATCCTCTTGTGCTGAGACATATATTAAAAAAAAACATTGGTACCTACTTAAATTAAAAACATAAATAAACATATAAAAAAGTATATTATATAATACTTAATGAAAAACTAGAATAAAAAAAAAAAAAAGATGAGTTACCATTACTTTATATGAAATAATAATACAACGTCTCAAATTTTAATATAGTCTTTAATACTAAGAAAATTATAAAAATTGGTCTAAACAATATTAAAATTGATTAAAAAATTAAATAACGAGTTACCCCAAACTATGTACAAATTAATTACTTATTTTATTTACTTATCTAATAAGCGTTTTATCGCTATTATTATTTATATTTACAATAATAAACCTCTAAAGAAGAGAAGTGATTATTACAGGGTCGGCAACGCGTGAGTGACGCCCCTGGTGCTGCAAGCGTCCATAGTCTACGGTAACCGTGCGCCATCAGGTGGGACCGTATGCCTGTTTGCCTTTGTGGTATAAAAAAACCTCTACCTACTACCAAACATTTTAGACAAATGCACTTTAAAGTATATTTTAAGCCCCAAAACAAAAAAAGGAGGTGTTGCGTGTTTGTGACACCGTAGCTATTAAACGGGTGATATCTACAATTTTATTAAAAGTTGGACCAATCTGTTTTCAAACTGAGCTAAGCTTGTGCTATGATAAACCAGATCGATATACCTTATATACTTCAAAATGTTTACTTATGTATATTTGCATTTAGATACAAAACAAACAGACATCCACACGGTTTGTCCTGGGTAGGATTGAACCCACAAAAGCCAGGGTCGCTAACCACAGAGCCAACCGTCTATAAACGTCTCGTAAATTATAGATTGGTCTATCAATTAGGGACAGTTGTTAGATAAACGGTTGCTAAGCAAATTTAGTGGTATTTTCGCTTGTTTCCACGCGAGTGTGCGCAAGAGGTGCGCGTCTCTGGTGCACAGGGTGCGGGCCAGCTCTAAGAGCGAGGCCCCATTGGTGCGTTGCGGTGCGTTGCGCCGGGATGCGTCGACGCTGCGTCGTTTTCCATACATTTTTTATGACATGCCCCATTAGACCGTTGCGTCGACGCGCGCAACGTTTCAACGGATCGACGGACAAGAGACGAAGCGGGAGGGAGGGTGATGTGCTGCGTTGACGGAGCTCCGCTACGACGACGCACTGTGATCCGCTGCTGGGTGGACTGAGACACAGCCGCGACGGCGAGCGTACCCTCTTGCGTTGCGTTGCCGCAGCGTCAACGCAACGCAGGTGTGGCATACAATGCGTTGTTCCGTTGCGACGACGCGACGCAACGCAACGCAACGCACCAATGGGGCCTCGCTCTAACACCGTCCTGGCCATGATACCGAGTAAGCTAGATTGTCCCTATATCCGCCACTGCTGTGATAGGAAAACTACCTACAATGCCGGATAAAGCAGATATATTATGTATATTTGAGTGTTTTTTATGTCTTATTTCAGCATTTATTTTTAATGTATAATTGGTTAATATCTGTACAATCTATGGGTCATATTGTTACTTGCAATAAATGAATTTGAATTGAATTTATATCTTAATAGCTGCCTCCGCGCGGTTTAACCCGCGTAGTTCCCTTTCCCGTGGTAATACAGGGATAAAATATAGCCTATGTTACTCAGTGATAATGTAACTTTCTAATGAAAAAATAATTATTAAAATCGGTCCAGTTCTTTTTGAGTTTATTCACTACATACAAAAATACAAATCTTTCCTCTTTATAATATTATAGTGTAGATGTAAGTAGATGGAAAGAATTTAATTTTGTTTAAAGCCTCATCAACGTTCAGAATCAAAGGGGTTTTGATGTCTTTGACTTTGTATTTTCTATTCTTTTGTCCTTTATTGTTTGTCTCAAACAATTGATATTGATTTAGGTAGTAGCTGAGATAGAATGCGAAGAAAGAGATTAAAATAATCGTATAACAATATATATATGAAATTATTCAAACATTTCACGGTTAATGAACTGTTTATAATAAAAAATAATATATATTTTACATAGAGAACAATTAGACGTTTTGTCTATGGGCGTCGAACCCACGACCTGGCGGTGTCAGGAGATATTTGCATAGATTGTATAATAGTCTTTGTATGGATTATTTTCACCAATAAAGCTTAGCTTATTTTCGATTTTTAAGATCTATGTACTTTGTTTTCAACGTCATACTTTATGCAATATTTTTCAATCATGTTCCGCTCCTATTGGCCATAGTGTGATGTTATATAGCATTCGATAAATGGACTATCTAATACAAAAATATTATCAAATTCAAACCAGTAGATTCGGACCGTTTTCAATATAAACAAACCAATTCTTCTTTATTATTAGTGTAGATAAATGTTTACTCAGCAATTAATAATCAATTTCTTCAAAATGTCATTGTCTATCACAATGCTTTATAAATCTTTAATACACATTTGCCTCAATTTTGATGTGCATTACTAAAGTTATTAAAATCTATTTACTTACATCCTTATATTTTTGAAGAACAAAAATAATAAATCAATCATTTCCATAGACATTCTGGCAAGAAAGTAAAAAAAACTATGACACTTCCATTAAAAAGAGAGGGGTATATTTTCATTAATTAAATTCACTTTAAAATCTGGGGGTTAACAAACATATTGCTATCTCACTCTATCACACACATCACTACATCTATATACAAAGAAAGTCGTGTTAGTTACACTATTTATAACTCAAGAACGGCTGAAACGATTTGGCTGAAAATTGGTGGAGAGGTAGCTTAAAACCAGGAGACGGACATAGGATACTTTTTATCATGGGAAAATTAAAGATCTCGGGAACGTGGGTGAAATCGCGGGGAGCCACTAGTTGACAATATATTCGGGGCCTAACAAACATATTGCTATCTCATTCTATCACACACACATACTACATATACATAATTACATTACCATCAATGCAATCACAACCGTAATTCAACGGGTTTAAGTTTCAAATACAATATCTTCAGGTCTGGAGCAGGAGGCTTGGTGGGCTCTCAGGACATCAGCTGATGTACTCTTCACGCAGTTGTTCATGTGTATGTCGGAAGAGGCATTCGAGTGATGGTTGTCTCGCCGTGGTCTCTGGCAGCAGTACCGTCTTGCCACATCACCGCATAATGACCTGGGGACATGACATATATTTTAATGATCATAAGGTCTTTCTGACTGTAAAAAAATGCTGTATATATTTGCTAGCCTAGTCGCCCTGATGAAAACTTATTTTAATAGAAATAAGATGTATTTTACTCTATAGAACGATGTATATGCTTGACTGGGCGTCACCACATAATTATATGGGAAAGTGACACTTGTACTTATGAAATACAAAATAGCTGCTTTGAGTGGTGGATATTTAGTAAAGTATCAGTTCTAAAATTTTTTCATTTTTAGTTGGATACTAAACAAAATATAACAAATTAAATAAAAATAATTTGATATGAAAAATGTTCTATTGAACTTTTTACACATTATTATAACATCGTACTAATATTATAAATGGAAATGTTTGTGAGTACGGATGTATGCTCCTTGACGCAAAAACTACCGAACAGATTTGGATGTTATTTAGAACATAGATAGTTTATAACACGGATTAATACATAGGCTACTTTTATCCCAGGAAAATTGACGATACCTCGGAAACGCGGGCAAAACACACACAGGGGAGCACTAGAAAAAAATAAGTGTATTTTTTAATTAATACTCCTAACCCCATTAAAAATCATCGCATCTTCTCAGTAATACAAACCTACATTCCCTAATCGAGTTGCCTGTATTTTTTTTCTCTCAATTTAAATTCAACCAGGAACCGAGGTACCTCAATCAAGCCACCCACGCTATACGTACAACCCTAATAAGCCTTCATTTCCGGGTAATTCATCATTTCAGACCCTTGTGGTATAATCGACGTTTGATCTAGGGGATTTACACGTGGATTGATTCCGATATTCAATTTGTACTTTACATATTGGTATTTACATGAGATTAAACGTTTAATCCTTTAAATAGATTTATAATAAGATTCAGTATGATTTAAGTCAGATGTTGAGTCGAGTTCCGTTGAAAATTACAGATTAAATATAAATTTTTTTAGGTCATAAAATACAAAAATAATTGGGAAATGTGAATGTATTCAATGTAAGTGTTTCACTATAACATAAGTTTTATAGACCTAATATTTAGATTTATATACCTATAAACTATTATAAAGTGATAAATATATCTTTAATTCATAATTTCTTTAATAAGAAAGTAAATAATAACTTTTAAAAACACTACCCAAGCCTAGGTATTTAGTTTTAGTAAATAAAATAAAATTATTTATTTTTAAACTAAAATACACCTTAATGTAATGTGTTTTGGGTTTGTTTTCAATTGTACCGGTTCACGCGCCAGGTGCTGTTAGGTAAAATGTAAAATATTATTTAAATTAGTTGAGATGGATTCTGTTAATGATTAGGATAAAGTGGTCCACTGTCTAGGTAAGGAAAATGAGATGTATTATGTCGGGGTTTTCCTATTATCTTATAAATAGGAGCTTCTAAAGATTATATAAATATCCTGAGATATTTTTTACGCACTGCCAATTTAATTCCATACCAAGCACAGCTTGTAAAGTATTATTCTGGTAGCTACTTATTTCAAATTATCATATGCATTGTTATTATAAACCTGCTAGTTAGATAAAAAAAAATTGTGTAGGCCTTATTTGGGTCACCTAACTTATAATACTGCATGTTTTTACAAATATATTTTCAAATACATACCTACATAAAAATATATTAACACCCAGACGGAGACCAAAACAGAAATGTTTGTTCTAAGTGGGATTTAATGCCATAACCACTGATTTAAAAGTCAGAGTGGCTAGCTTCAAATTAACGGAAGTATGTTCCAACTACCTAATTCCGTGTCAAATTTCATCCAGATTCTCTCAGTCGTTCTGGCCCGATTGAGGAACAAAAAATCTCACAAACACATTGATAATATTAGTAGGTTTTTCGTCCAGACTCAAAATAGTGACAAAATTATACCTGCAGCAAGAATCCAGGGTTTTCCGGAACGCAGCTCTAAAGTCTCTATTGAAGTAGGCGTAAATGAGTGGGTTGAGAGCTGAGTTGAAGTACCCAACCCAGAAGACAGCTGCCACCACCGGCGGGGGAGAAGGACACGCTTCCCCGCAGAGAGCTGTTATTATGTACCTGATGATTGAAGAATGATGAGAGAAAGAGACAGGTGGATTTGCTGTCTCACTTTAACTATATGTCGTGGGTAAATAAGACATTACTCTAAACCAGAGGATCCCAAACGTTTTTTTCAGATAGCCCACTTTAGCCGTTCTAACATTATAGATTACTCTTTATTGTACACCAAAAGACAAAAGAAAGAGTCCGTAAGGGTGTAAAAGCCATCTGAGGCTAAACAACTTCTAGTCCATAAAAAAAACTTACAAAAACCTTAGTCATAAGAATAACATTATTATCTTATAAGGGAATAAATAATATTGTAGTTTTTGGACTTTAAATATCTCTGAATTTGTATTGGATTTCTTATGGGAGAGCGAAATATTTTGTTTTAAATCGTGACGTTTGTCAGTGGAAATTAAAACACGTATAATTTTTTGGTTTCATAGAAACTGACCGGAGGTCTACAGAATTTAATAAAGTAAAGTAATTGAAATACATAATTTCTATTAAACGGACCAGACGACATGACAGTGATCAATCAAGAGACGTCTGTTTGTTTGTTGTCTTACATGTCCTAAAATTACTCGTTGATTATATTATCCATTTTCTTTGCCACAGTCCTATAATCTAACTAGATGAAGTGTGAACCTCAATTTCATGATTAATATTTGCCTTCTCGTGACCACGATCAATGCAACATGATCGAAATGTCGAGGTTAGTCAAAATAATTTATGTTATGATAATAGTTCACCCACGATTTGCCCGTTAGATACATAAATGATTTCAGATCGCGAATGTTAAAAAAATATTAGTACCTCAGTTTGTATAAAGACAAAGTGAAAAGAAAAGGTGACACGACGAATCACTTTTTCTTTAACATCCGAAGGCAATAACGGTCGAACGCGGACTAAATGACAGCGGGGAAAGCAGATATTTTTGCTGGTTTTTGACAGCCAAAGTATATACTCTCGACGTCTAGTTAGATAATAGGTCTGTGGTTTTTTTATGGACTAGAAGGTGTTAGCCTCAGGTGGCTTTTACACCCATACACGGACTGTTTCGGTGAGCGCAGAGGGCTCTCAACCGAAAAAGGTTTGTGATCGTATCCAATCAAGTGTATACTTCTTACCACAAAAAGAATGGTAGCCAACACGCCAGGAATGCTGACATGATGATGCCGAGGGTCCTAGCTGCCTTTCTTTCTCTCTTCATCTTGCTGCTCGCCATAGGCTGCATTTGTATGCTTTGTCTCTCTCTAATAACTTCACCCATGGATATCCCGTTGATCTGCAAGTGCTTGTCCAGGAGTAGGGCTGCTACTTTACTTCTGGGGAAACAAAGATTAAAACGTTCATGTACTTTTTGGTGTATTTTCAGAAATTGCTTCAGCCCTACAGAGGTTACTTTCCAGTGGATCTATAGGTACTTTTTTAGGAATAATTATCTTATGTGTGTATCAAAAAAGAGTGATAAACAAACATACATCGTTATATTTTCGAATGAATAATATAAGTAGTAAGCAAGATTCTTGTGATATTTAGTGTGCTAGCACGAATAACATTTCTTTTGGTCATTTCACCAATCCTTATCAAACATAATCCTTTTGTTAATTTATAAACATTACCTACATAGCCAAACCCATCTCAATAAAATATTTACAACGCAAAGGATATCTAAAAATCGAAAATTAAACGCTATAGTGAAATCCGGTTTCGTATTACATAGATTAAATTTTAATTGGATCACCTCTACAAAATTCATTGTTATGGGAAAAAAATACCGGCGGTATCTCGTGACGGATTTTCCGTGTACAAATATACCAAAGCTCGGCTTTATAATATTTTAGCAGCTGTCATCCGCTAAATGATGAATATAGGTGCGTGTACCCAACGGGGCGAATTCACACGTTTTTTTCCACATAATCTCGTTAAAAATTTATTGGAATATCTCTGAGAACTGACCGGTTAATGTAATGATAAAAGTTCTAAGCTTGTCCTTCGAAAAAGAAATAAGGACTTTTTTATTAAGACCAAAATTGCGACGCTTTTAATTGAATAATAAGAAAATATTAAAGAGACAAAACTACTAACCGTGTAAGCCGAAGGCGTCAAGATATAGTTTTTTTTGTAGGTAAATATACCTATGTAGTTTTATTTAAGATTGTTATCTTAATATATATAAATCTCGTGTCACAATGTTTGTCCTCAATGGACTCCTAAACCACTTAACCGATTATAATAAAATTCGCACACCATGTGCAGTTCGATCCAACTTGAGAGATAGGATAGCTTACATATAATTGGACCCGGTAGGTGGCGCTGGTGGGCAGAACGAAGTCTGCCTGGTCCACTAGTATATGTATGTATACAGTTTGAAAGTACTTGAGTCTTATATTATAAATATGAAAGTTTTTATGGATATCGTTTACTGTTTAACGCCAAAATGGCTGAAGTGATTTCGATCAAATTTAGCACAGATTTAGAGTACGTTCTGAAATAATACATAGGCTATATTTTATCCCGGAAAATTTGAAGATCCCTCGGGAACGTGGGTTAGTCTTTAATAAATAGTTAAACTTAATTTTAATCTTGCGTATAGAAAACGGTAGATATTGATCTATGTAAAGTAATTTAATATTGTTAGCTTAGCTTTTACTTAACCAAAATTACGTACATCCTCAGAATTTCTTGTCTTGAGGGAATATTACTTTTTCATCTAAAACATTTCACCTTTGGAATTTGATATCCTTTTTGACATTATAATATTGGGAAAGTTTGTAACAACATTTTGTCATAATCAATAAGTATTTTCTGAGGTACTTGTATATTTTAATATGAAAGTCTCATAAAACTTTAATTAAGCGCATTCTTTATAATTTTCTATTGTTGTACAAAATTTCATAACATACTTTGTAAATACGCCATAAGAGTCGTGGTGGCTCAGCGGGGAATGCACGGACTCAGGATCACGAGGGTGTAGGTTCAAACCCCTGACTCGTAAACCGATACTACTATACTGATATGCAGAATTCTTTCACTAATAGAAGACTACGTTATCAGGGGGTACCATATTTAATCACAAATATTTATGGCCTCATTTTGGATTTACAGACCTCTGGTCGTAGATTTGATTCCCATTCAGAACAATAACTGTGTGCACGATCAAGTCAAACAGACTTGTATAATTTATCTATGCTTGTTATATATATAAATAAAGCTAAAGAGTTTGTTTGTTTGCTTGAATGCAATTATCTCAGTAACTGGGTTTTTTTTTTCATTTGAGAGCTTACACAAACTAAGTCGCGGGTTAAAGTTAGCTCAAAGAAACTACTCCATGCGGACGCAGTCGCGGGCAGAAGCTAGTTTAAATATATTCTTAAAAGTATCCATTTCATCAGCAATCCGGTTCTATTGTTAAAGGTCTGCTCAATTTAGAATCACATAGTAAACGTCTCAAGGTATATTTTAGTTCTATGTTGATACTTTTTTTTATCCTTCCTACTTCGCCACCACTTGCGGCGGTTGCCCACAGTTCAGGGGCTCGTCCCCGCGGGGGATGAAGAACCTCCCCCGCTCATTGTCGCTGGGAGACCGAATGGCCTCCAGCTCGGTCCCCTGCTCGGTGTTCTCACCCCGCAACCCAGCGTAGTGCAATGCCGAGTGCGGGGAGCGACCCCATCCTAGGGTTTTTGCGGATGAGCGAATTCCCTTGGATAGGGGCGGTGCATTCCTCCCTATTTGTCTACTGTGGAACGCGGGCCTCAAAGGTTCGGCGCCGATGACCATGGCGGCGGCGGCGCATTAGGGGCGCGTCTGCAGTGACTTCGCGCTCGCGCTCCGCCGCCTCCTTCTTAGACATGACTTCGCAGAAGGTTGCGGCCGCCTCCCAAGCCTCCTCGGTGTCAACCATGGCCCTAACAAGAGCCGGCAATGTATGTTGATACTAGTCTAAGTTACACTTAGTTTAGCAAACCTAGTTAAGTTATTGTGAGTTTGTTAGCTTTTCAGGTGGAACTATAAAGGCGTGGGCTTACTTAATTGTTATTTGAGAGGCACAAGTTATTCTTGAGGCATATTAATGACATCAAGGCGTAGTTAATATTTAATTCATTAACTTCAAAGCAGCCATCTTGTGTCAAAGATATACAGTCATCTTGTCTTTGTTGATTTAGTTAAGGGATAACTTGGTGGTGATTAAATGTAAATAAAGATTCTGACAGCCCGGTTGGCTTTGTGGTTAGTGACCCTGACTTTCAAGCCGCGGGCCGTGGGTTCGAATTCCACCCAGGACAAACATTTGTATGCATGAATATGTCTGTTTGTTCTGTGTCTGGATGTCAATATGTATGTATTTAAAAGTATTATATGTAGTATATCAGCTATCTGGTTACCATAACACAAGCTCTCTAATTTTAGATTCCAAAAGTACAAGTGAAGCCGTGTGGCAGTAGCTAGTACACAATATGTTACGAATAACATGAATACATGATAATTGTATGAATGAATATCTACATATGATACACATAAATCGTACCTCTACAAAAGCTTCCCGCTGCGAGGAAACTAGTAATAAATATTAACGATACGAGCTTATTTTTATTTATATCAAGACTAGCTGCCTCCCCGCGGTTTTACCCGCGTAGTTCCCGTTCCCGTGGGAATACAGGGATAAAATATAGCCTATGTTACTCGGGGATAATGTAGCTTTCCAAAGGTGAAAGAATTTTTGAAATCGGTTCAGTAGTTTCGGAGCCTATTCATTACAAACAAACAAACAAATCTTTCCTCTTTATAATATTAGTATAGAAATACAATTTTACATTAATATTCATTCGTTGATTAAGGCCTTCATAATAAAGCCTTTAAATGCTGGAACGAAAGCAATGTGGCCTCGGATAGTATGCAAATTTTTTACCTTCCAAAGAGTTGAATTTCTGTTTATTAAGAAACGTCTTTTGATTATTTTTGGACTTATTGCGGATAATGGAGAGTGAAATTACTTTTATGAGTTATTTAAGGCGATGTTTATTTACTCCTTTCTTATGATAGACTAGTGGCTCCCCGTGGTTTCACCCGTTCCCCGGGGGTCTTAAATTTTCCCGGTATAAAAAATGTCAAGTACTTACATCGTAACATAGAACCTCCTCCTTTTTTGAAGTCGGTTAATACCTATATAGCTCTAACGTTCGCCTCGTAATCAAATGATCGAAAATATAAAGTGTTAATTAAAACATACAAATTCTTGTTTAAATTTACAAAACAAAATATAACGTTAAAGTTCCCCTTTAAGGAAACGCTCAAAGTAATTAACAACAAACTCAAATTCTAATTATGATTAATCAAATATTTTAGTGGGACTCATCAATATTGGTAAAGTTTAGAAGTAATTTAAGCTTTATGCCTCTTGTAATATTGGTTACATGTGACAGGTTTTAATATGTTTGTCCGCGTAGTTCTCTATTCCATGGGAATACAGGGATATAATATAGCCTATGTTACTCCCTGATAATATCGGTTTAGTAGTTATCGCGTGAAAAGATAACAAACAACTTATCAGACGGATTAATAAGATGATATGGACTTACACACATAATTAATATGTCTTATAACAAAAAATTACTGTAAATTAAAACCGAAGAAAATGTCAAAAATGATATTAAAACACTTTGCGTAGTTTAAAATATAAAAGCCTACAGACGACGGGAAGGGTCATTGTTTTATAATGATTATACTTGGACTTAACCTAAATATAAAAATTAAAATACAAAATTTAGGTAAGTGAATATTTATAGTCAGGCAGATAGTAACCATATTATAGTATTTTGATTAGAAACAGTAAAATTCTCACAAAAGACAGCGGCGTCACAAAGGAATCTCGTTAAATTAATCTTTAGTCGGGATTTTTACGATTCGTTTGATGTTGTCAGTTTCGTTCGAACCGCCTAAGTCTTTATAGAGGTCATGGCTTTTCTATGGAAATCAAAAAGTAATGAAGACCCAGGTCAAATTTTAGCATCCACCGGTTCATGATACTTATCTCATTTATATCTACTAAGGTAGATACTAGATACTAAGGTATCTAGGGACATTTTTCACGCACAGACAATTTGATTCCAAACTAAGCAGAACTTGTGATATGGTGACTAGATAGCTGATACTTACAGTATAAGTCTGGGTCACTAACCAGAAAATATCTTGGGACTTATTTCAGACACGGCCAATTCGATTCCAAACCAAGCAGATACTACATATTTATATCCAGATATAGAATACAATACACAAATGCTTGTCCAGTGTGGGATTCGAATCTACAGGTTTGAAAGTCAGGGTCCCTAACCACAAACCTTACCGGCCTATCTGTTATTAATTTATTTTATACCTACATATTGATGATTCATCATCATCATCATCACCTATATATTAACAGGTGTCGTGGGATAAAGATTAGGGAATTAATTCATCTCCCGGTTCATATAAACGCAAGTTCTCAATATAATTAACCTCATGGTAATTTAATAAACAAGAAAATCCATGAAACTCAATTTTCTAACATAGTTCTGACTACCTGAAGTCTACCTACTGATCATTTTAAATTCCAATAAAAGAGAATTATGTAACTTTAAACTCACCTATATAGCATCCTCTCCTGCCTGTCAGCCTCCATATATATCCTGTAGTACATATACAGCATAATCACGCCAGGAATCCAGAAGCTCACACTGCTTGAGATCACTGCATATATTTTGTTCACTGTAAAACTGCACACTTTGGGATATCTTTTCCTAAAGTCCAAGTGGTCTTCTGTCGTGTACCACCCCATGAAGATCGGTAGAAAGGAAACCAACGCCGGACTGCACCATACAACAGCCAACATTATCCCAAGTTTCGCCGTCGTCATTATTAAGGGATAGTCCAAAGGCTGTACTATAGCATAGTACCTGTCCACGCTGATACAGCATAGGTGAAGTATTGATGCCGATGAGAAGTAAACGTCCAATGAGTTCCACACATCACACATGAAGTACCCGAAGAGCCATTCACCGTTTGTAATCTCCACGCTAAAGTTGAAGCACATTGCCCAAATCGCCACTAGCATATCTGCCAAAGCGAGCGACACGACGAAGTAATTCGTTATCACCCTCAATTTTCTGTGTCTCATCACCGAAACAATCACCAATAGATTGCCAAATATTGCTGCTAGAATGATGAAGAGCATTATCAGGCATTTTAACACTACTAAAAACACAATGAACGGCTCATCTTTAAATTGGTTTGCATAAACTAAATCACTGGTCGTCTCGTTCAGCTCTAAAGTTCTGTTTACGTAGCTGTCTGTTAAATACATTGAAGTGGATAGGTCTCGGAAGTCGAAGGTAAGATTGTCGAGGGTCTCCAAGTCTAGGACTTCGAGCATGTTTCACATCTTAATGTTCTTCAGGTTTTAAGTGAGGTTTACAACCTTTAAGACGTAAAGTGTTGCTATTGAGCTCAGTTTGTGAAGGACGCCCATTGTATTCAGTTGTTTGCCTGGAAAAGAGGAAGGTATGTTAATATCTTTGGGATTTACGGTAAAAGGTGTTGGGAGTATATAATGTAACCCTTTACACAAAGATTTATTCAGTCGGGTTTCTATTATGGTTGACGCGTTAGCTTTCATTCTGCTGAAAGTCCACGACAAACTTTTGTATGCATTAATATGTCTGTTTGTTTAATAAATATCTCAATGTCAATAGGTCGGCAGTAAAAATGGCAAATATCTTGTCTATACTAAATATCCTGGGATATTTTCCACTCACGGCCAAATTGATTTCGAACTAAGCAGATCTTGTGCTATGGTAACCAGATAGCTGTTATACTACTTTTTAAATAAATATCCTGGGACATTTTTCACACACGGCCAATCGGATTCCAAAGTAAGCTTCAAAGTGAGCTTGTGTTATGGTAACCAGATAGCTGATATACTACGTTTTTAAAAATACATACTTATATAGATATTAACATCTAGACGCAGAACAAACAGACATATTCACGCATACATATGTTGAAAATCAGGGTCACTAACCACAAAGCCAGCTGATCTGCCAATATAAATAAAAAATAAATATGTACCTTAGAAGCTATCTAACTACCAAAGTTAAAGTTTTACTTAGTTTAGAGTCAGACCGATGCCCGAGGATATATGATGTAGATTTCACTAGAAATAACTAGCCAAGCTTTTAATAGAAATGTAGGTAAATGTTATTAAAGCTAGCTTTAACTCTTACTTAGAGATTTCCAGCGAATTCTATTAGTATAAAGGTAGGTCAAGTATTTTTAATGAAAATGGCTGAGTTGTTGGAATATTAAAGCTTTTATTAAAAACTTGATCAAAAGTAATTGGTTACAAAGAAGCTAAAATAATACAAAAACCGATTCATGGAAAAATAACTGATTTAAATAACTTAAGTTATTCTAATTGGGTCAATTTTAAAAATAGTGTGTTGCATTTTGACGCATTGTAGTTCAGTCTCTTTCTAAGCTTCGGCGCAAAATGAAATGGTATTATAAATCATACGTACCAAAATTAATAAATCTATTTATATCGAGTTCTTTTTTGGAAAAAAATTACGTAATTGAGATAAGTGTTCAGCCGTTTGAAGATCCTCAGCATGTTTTTAAATCGATATTACGGGGTTTTGGAAAACTTTATATAGTCTTAAATTCAATAAACAATCAAATAACAAGCCGTGGTGGCTCAGCTGGGAACGCACCGACTCACAATCATGAGGGTGCCGGTTTAAACTCTGGGCCATACCTCTGAGTTTATATAAACTTACGTACGGATTCACACCACTGGCTTTCGGTGAAGGAAAACATCGTGAGGAAACTTGCATACCTGAGATGTCACAATTAAAGGCATGTGAAGTCCGCCAATCCGCACTAAGCCCGCGTGGTGGACTATGGCCCAAGCCCCCTCGATGTTAGGGGAGGCTCGAGCTCCTCGGTGGAGACGTATATGAGCTGTTGATGATGATGATGATTTGCATAACTAATTATTAAACTAATTACTGACTCATAGAATTTATATCTATCTACATTAATACCTACTTGTGTTTTTTAAACATTCGTAAACTAAATTCATTAAACTCAAATATATTATTAAATAAAAGTTTGTCCATACTATATATAGATCGCTCGCTATTAGCAAAAGTTGTCGTTTTATAATACCTCATAATCCGACATGATAGGGGAAAGTCGTATCAGCTTTGGTTATAAGCTTTTCGGCTTTAAGCTTATCGCTATAATCATATTATTTTTTTAACATAAAATATACAATTTCAATGTGTATCTAATTTGGTAACAGATTTAATAATAATTTTTTCTCTTCAAGGATTCATTTTTATATTATTTATAAGATTAGTTATAAATTAAATAAATAAATTAATAACAGCTTAGTAATTAAAATAAGCGTGTACTGTTGTAATTTTATGCACTTAAATGTTTGTCCTGGCTGGGAATCGAAGCCACGACTTACAGCTTGAAAGTCCGAGTCACTAATCACAATGAAAACTGACCATTTAAAATAGTGAAGAAATAAAATAGTTTTAATATACTTATAAAATCCTATATACATAAAGGCAATTTTTCAACGATAAAATCAACACCACAATAAAATTATAAAAAAAAAACGTTTTGTTTGCAAGTTTCAATGGAAGAGGTATTCCTGAAACCACTCACTCGATATGATTTTTTTTCCAACAAAAATTCCCGATCGCTTTCCCCGAATCTAATGGAGTATGTCGTATAAATTTTTCCGGGAACACGGTTCGATAGTTATACTACTAGTGCATGCACGTTCCCCTTTTTGATCGTAAATTTTCCCGGAATTAAAGAGTTTCTTTCCAATATATACCACCTGTGTGCTAAGTTTCTAGGAAATTGCATGAGCTGGTTTTCCAAGAAACAGATGTACACATGATCTTTTCAATTATATTAAATACCTACATAGTCGATCATTTTTAGTAAAACTTAGTTTTTTCCAGAAAATCTATCAAAAATAAAACCTTTTCAAAATATAAAATATGATTAAAACTTGACCTGTTTCGAGATAAATTGCCTGACATTTTTGACAGTATGCCAATCTGATTCCAAAGTTAGCAGAGCTAATATGGTACCAGTAGGTATGTATGTATATAAATCATTGAGATAAAGAATAACCAGACATATTTATGAACCGAAATGTTTGCCCTGTGGAACTCACATATTCTTTAAAATACACATTAATAAAGATATTTACATCCAAACATAGAACAAACAGACATATTGCATACAAATATTATTTCTATATTTCGAACCACGACTTGAAATTCACGATCACTAACCACAAAGCCAACAGGCTACGTTAATTATGACAATACTAGACATCATTTCGTTTACACATCCTTATGACATCCATCCATCCATCCTAAATACTCTAAATCCACATCTAAGTTAAACAACCGTGGCATAACTTAACAATGAGAAGTGAAACACAACTTTAGTTATTAGCAGTTAAGTTGATGCGACTTGAGCGAAGTAAATTACTAAGATCAATAGGCAGATGTGTGCTTAAGATATGTAATCAAAGTAATGATTGGAAAAGTTTAAGTGAATTGCTTATTTCATGTTTTATAATGGAAATGGGAACGTTAAGTTACAATTTAAAGGATTGGCTTTGATTGGCATTTGTCTGTGTAAGACACTCCATGTCTTAACATTTTATAAGTGTTTTTTTTTGTATGTTCACAAAGGCACTAAAGTGGTGGACTTTGAGGTAAAACCCCCTCGATGTTAGGGGAGGCTCGTGCTCCTCGGTGGAGACGTATATGAGCTGAAGATGATTATGATAAAGTGTGTTTTGTTTGTTTCGTATTAATGACGTAGATATTACATGCCGTGGTGGCTCAGTTCCGAACGCATCAGCTCACGATCATGAGGAGATTATAAAAACTTACGTACGGATTCACACCACCGGCTTTCGGTGAAGGAGATATATCGTGAGGAAACCTACATGCCCGAGATGTCACATTTAAAGGCATGTGAATTCCGCCAATCTGCACTAGGCCCGTGGTGGTCTATGGCCTAAATCCCCTAGATATCAGGGGAATCGACCTCCTCGGTCTAGACAAATATGAGCTGATGATAATGGACATTAATAGCGTTTTCCCTGAGAGGGATTCAAACCCACGACCGGCCGTATTTCTCCTAATACATCACGAATGTTGTAACGTAAGATATTTTTGGAAGGATGAACGTAATATATTTATTCATGACAAACACAACATTAGATTAAGTATACATTATTAAATTCTAGACAAGTACAAATAACGTTGAGGTAGAAACAATAATATAATGTTGTGTAATGCCTCGAAATGCTCAGCATTAGGGCAAGTTTACACTAAAGCTGTTTATAAAAAGCTGAGCACTGAGAAAACTCTAATAAAAAAACTTGGACGTCTCCTACACACTCGTCACTCACACATGCTTTTTCTTGCTTTGCATATTGGTTCGGTAATAAGACTAAAAAGTCTATTAAAAAACTGGGACCAAAAATATTATTTATGAAAGTAATTATAGCTGCTCTAACAAGCGTTAAATCCTTTAAATCATATTTTATATAAAAAGTCTAGATTTGCTGTAAGTGTCATAAAAATTCTCTGAATTAAGACCTTTTAATTATAATATTAATTTATTTTAGAAAAATAAGAACACATTTTTACTTTTAATACTAATTGCTTGTTTTATTTTTTCATATCTAATGAAACAATATAATTTATGATCATTAAAGCTGCTTATTTTACTGTATATTTATTAAGTTTTAATGCAAAATTATGTTAACTTAACCTTTATCACATGCATTATCCCCACATCCAAAAGTGACTGAGAAAATAAACTCATCCGAAATTGATAATTCCCTCGCACTCCGCTCAGCTGCCACGGACAGGTGTGCACACGCCCTTAGGCCTCGGTAAATAATTAACCCGAGCGGTTTTCAGTTGAGACCCACGACCATGATACTACGATAAACTAAACTGTCCTCATTAAAACTTCTTGTAATCAGATTTGTGGTACATTCCTACAAACTGCGTTACGGTTAGTTAGTACCTACTATTGGCTCTCCGAGACTTGTCCCGGGATAAATAAACACCAATGTAATAATTCAATGTGTATTCTTATATTATAGGTATATATGCTATAGGCCTAGTAATAATAATAATAAAGATTTTACCAAACCAAAAGACAATTACAATAAACTAGCTGCTTCCGTTCGTGTAGGAACACGGGAATAAAATATAGCCTATGACACTCCACAATAAAGCTTTATATTGATGAAATAATTTTGAAAGTCGGTTCAGTTGGTCCAGAGATTATTCCTTACAACGCCACAAACTCATAAAGTTCTCTCTTCCCGTCCCTCTTTATAATATTAGTATAGATAAAAAAAATCTGCTAGTCTACGTCTGACATAATACTTTACAAAGTCAAATAAACTCACAAAACTAATTACCTAAGCTATTTATTAACTGAGAAATTTCTCGTGTTTCATAAATAAAACTTTAAATGATCGAACGATGCTCCTACTCCCCTGGGAAATTTGAACGTCTCGAAGTTTATTACATTTCTAATATTTTCCAAACGTAATCTGGAGTATTCTGGAGTGACTTTGTACAGGCCACCAATAAAACCTATTTGAGTATAATAATTATTATTTAAAAGAAAATTAACAAAGAATTTATATACCAGTAAAATTTAACAGTAAATAACCACATGACTCAGTATTATGTGACGATACGTTTAGTATGTCTCAGTTATACAAATTAAAACTTGCTGAATTACTTACCAATTTTTAGTTATGAATGTGTCGCCAATGCAACTAAATCCTCGTCACCAATAACGACATTGATATTTTTAATTCAAAACTGTATCAGTTCCGAAGGCAATTAAAAATAATTCTGTTTTAAGTTTCTCTTTTGTGTTTTAGTTTTAGTTTTTTTTGTCTTAATATTTGTGTCTTACTTTTTTGTCTTATATTTTGTAATATTATGTATTTTTATATTCATTCTTCAAGCTCTTCTAGCGATTACTCAATTCAGATACCAAGATGCATCTAGGCATACATTGAGTGGGATATAGTCCAGATTAATATCTGTTATCCCTTATGTAATAATCTTTTATAAACTATATTCTGTACTGTGTGCTATTTATTACATAAATAAATAAAAGCTGATTTCCAAAAGGGTTATCTAGGGATGTGTTAGCGTGTCAAGCCAAGTTCAAGCTAACAGAACCGGCGAGCAGCACCGTGCGTAATACACGATACCTTTGACAGTTATGACCTTCATAATTACTGTCATTATCAGCTCATACACGTCTCCACCAAGGGAGCTCGAGCGTCCCCTAACAATGAGGGGCTCTAGGCCATAATCCACCACGCGGGCTTAGTAAGGATTGGCGGACTTCACAAGCCTTTGATTGTGATATCTCGGGCATGTAGGTTTCCTCACGATGTTTTCCTTCACCGAAAGCCAGTGGTGTAAAATAAAAACTAAAGAAATGTATTTAAAGAAGCAATACGACAAACTCAATTTTCAATCTAAATATAATCTCAAACGCAAAGCGAAACGGCCAATCAAGCAAACGAACTTAAGAATAAACGCCAAGTTGATATTGTTAAAGACTTTTCATATTCAAAAACGTCCAAAATTAGATTCCAAAGAATCGCCAACAACTCGACTCCCTCATGAATAAAACACTCCAGATTTTTCGTAAGATTCAATCGCTCGGAATTCGTAGTTGAATAGCTTTCAAATTATTCGCAGCTTGTCAGTAAAGAGTTTTGCAAATACTTTGTGTACGCTCTGTTCATTTAAATTTACCATTAATGAAGTGCTTTTGAATATTTTAGCTAGTTAATCAGTCTTTAAGTTATAGTTGAGCACTTTTATTTGTATTAAAATTGCGATGTCTAAGGGGATGGGGAAATAAGGATACATAGTTGTCGACTTATTCTCAAACCTTCCAAATATACAGAAAAATAAATACATAGAAATCCGTTACAGTTTTACGGCAATGAAAAACAGACCTAAATGAGAAAATATTATTTTGTTTTGTAAGTGAGAATATTATTTAATCACGCAAGAACGGTTGTAGGGATTTGGATGAAATTTGGCATAAGGTTAAGTTCTAAGCATGATAGCTAATAAGGTGGATTGTCCTCTGATGTGGAAGCTCGCACAGAGGACAAAAACAAACTTTGTATTAGGCTTATAGTTTTTTATGTACCGCTTAACTAAGATAGTTTTAAGATTTTACTAACAATATTGGTTTTTTATGTTGCTTAATAAATAAATTTTATAATTATTATTATTATAAAATATGTTTACACCAGGGCGAACGTTAATAAGTAAGTAAATACATAGTACTAATATAGATAGACACCCAGATGAGGTAAAATCAATTCCTGTCAAGAACATAGTGCGGTTTTTCAAAGCTGCAGGTCTTGGCAGTGAAATCTAGTTAATGTGGCGATCACAATAGACCTAGTATGGTCGCAGTGATACAAGCTCTGAGAAGACTTGAAATAGCCGCTTAATCCAAATAATGATAATAATAATACTAAGTAATATAGATATTTACATTAAAACGTTCATACTCATATCTTTTAATAAGAACCGGTGGACACCTGTGATAAATTAATCACAAGGTATAATCTGTGTGTGCCCAAAACTTTAGGGTATGATGAATGTAACCGAGTCGCATAATGGCTCACTTTGTAACCTCTACCTTAATTAATATGACCCAGGCTTTATGGTTGGTGACTTTAATTCTATTTGCAGCTTTTAATTCCATTTAAATGAAAATATTGTTCATTTAAATAAACCTTAAGGAGCTGTTATGAATTGAATTGCCAAACAAATATTGTACCTAGTGGCTTCCCGCAGTTGCACCCGCGTGCCCAGAATATCTTTCATTTTCCCGTGATAAAAAGAAGCCTATGTCCTTTTTCAGGGTCTAGACTATCTGTGTAAAAAAATAATTTAAATTGGTTCAGTAGTTTTAGCGTGAAAGCAAGACAGACAGACAGTTACTTTCGCATTTATAATATAAGTATAGATTAAATATGCATTTACAAGCAGTTAGAAAAGTCAAAGTCTGACTTTCGGTTGGGAAGGCCGATTGAGGATATAACTGGCCGATTGACTTTTTAGTTAACTGACTTCCAAACAGGTCCTAGGTTTGATTTTTGTGGACACGAAAATGCTTTTTTATTCATAGAGAATTTACCTATAGCATACAATATATATAGTATTTTTTGCTTAAATTCAAAATCTCTCTACTCTTCTTAAAGTCCAAAATAATAGGAGATAAGTTTAATTGGGTTTTCATCCATGGGTCGCAAGGAAACCCACGTAACTAACTGATAAGTTACTCTGATATCGTGCAACCTTTCTCACATACGTTCTATCTGATATCAAACTAAGCAGAGCTTGTACACCTAAATAACTGATATACTACTTTAAAAGGTTGGTACTTAATTTATTGAGACATTAACATTATATAATTAAAAAAATATCTAGTAGTTTAATAAAAGGAAAAAAGAAAAATACCTAAGACGTTACACATTTTCCTAAGCTCAATTTTATTAATAAAAAATTGAGCTTAAGTCCATTTTTAAAATACTTTAAAATACATATTAATATTTTTATAAAATAACACACAATAACATAACCAGATATTATTATTTTCATGTACATAAAGGTTTATTTTTGAGAGATTCGAACCCACGACGCTTGAACAAAGCCAGCCTGACAATCAATCTATAGTAATAATATAAACAGGAAAGATTTTTGTTTGTTTGTTATGAATATGTTCCGTAACTACAAGCCCGATCTAAATAATTCTTCCACCAATGGAAAGAAAGAAAAAAGGAAGAAAGAAAATACATTTATTCCGGACAACACACAACATTACAAAACACACAACACAAAGAAAATAAAATAAAAACAGAAATGTAATGTTGTGTGAAAGCCTTATTTGTAAGTGACACAGGCTATATTTATTCCTGTATTCTTATAGAAACGTGGGAAACCGCGTGGAGGCAGCTAGTAGTCTATATTCAAATAAGTTACAATTAAGTAAGTTTTTAGCCTTCCTCACAACTAGGATTCTGTCGATCTTGTTGATTCAAATTGAAACTTGGACATAACTTTGAGATTTCCCGAAATATAACTTTGGAAAGTTTTAATAACAAGTGCAATATGCAACGAGCTTTAAGTTTGTCTTCGAACTTTCAGCGCACCGTGACTTATGCGATGCTACTTTTCATAAGTTATAATTAAAAAAAATAAGTCATTTTTAGTTTAAGTGAACTTTAACTAAGGAATTTTAGAATATATATTATTACTAGAGGGTCCTAGTTTCCCGGGTGTACTTTTTCTCGGTATAAAATATAGCCTATGTCCTTTCTCAAGCTCTAGTCTAACTTTATACGCATTTTCATTAAAATCGATTTACTGGTTCAGGCGTGAAAGTGTAACAGACAGAGTAACCATCGTATTTATAATGTTAGTAGGTATATAAAAACACCTACATTCAACAACTAAAGTATATAATTCCTAAGCAATGAAGGAAAAAAACACTAAATCATATATATATAGCAATACGTTTTTATGCACTAGTGTAGCTAGATTAAAAGTAATATTATGAGACACTATTTTTAAAGTGCTACAAATTTAATATGTTTGCTACGGATGCTACACTCGTAGCTCAGTTCGTAGCCATCTGCTACGAGAATTGTACTCGAGCTATTTCATATTATTAACTGCCGTTTTGGGATATAGCATTTTATAATCTAGATAAATTAAGTGTTTTTAATAGATTTAAAAAAAGAGATACGTAGTTATAGCAGACTGGGTGAAGTAAATTATACTTTTAAAAAAATAATCTTATAAATTCAAAAATTCAGATGTATGTTTGTTACTAAATAACGCCAAATTACATGAAATTTGACACAGTATTAATTTATCTTAAAACAACACATAGGCTACATTTTCCGGGAAAATCGAAAATCCCCAAGAACGCGGGTAAAACCGTGGGGAGCCACTAGTATAAGTGTTGAAAATATGCCTTTTATTTCAACACATTCTAGTTTTTAATTCAGGTACAAGACCGTTCCATTTTTTCATTCAGAAAGTTTGTTTTTATGATTCGTATATTAGAACACAGTACTTCGCTCGGTCGTTTGTGGCCATAAGATGTCAGTAATCTACATCTACACTAAAATTATAAAGTGGAAAAAAATATTTCTGTGTGTGTGTGTGTGTATGTTTGATATGAATAATCTCAAATCTTCTGTGCTGATATCAAAAATTATTTCCCATTGGAAATCTATATTATCAGGGAGTAACATGTATTCTTACAGGAACGCGGGTGAAACTGCGTGGAGGCAGCTAGATTATAAAAAAACGAACACCCTAATATGAAAATTGCGTTTAAATCGAGAACAAGTTTAAATATTTATGAAATGCCATATTCACTAGATTAAATTAATATGTATTATGATGTGAAAGACTCTGTCTGATACGTTTTCACATGCAATCCTCAGAAAATTTTACAATAAAGGTTTTTTCACTAATTGTCAAAGACAAAAAAAAATCCCAAGATATTTATTTACATAGAACTTATTATACTTCGCCCACAAAATCGCCGCTCAATAACCCGCTCATTTGTGTGAGACAAATTCTAGTTCAATTACTACTAACTTGTATTTGCATTTTTTTTTATCTAGAAAAACTGTATGCAAATAAAAACGCTAATTCCAAAGCCACAAATTCAGAAAAGCAGCGATGAACGCAAAAAGTTTTAATGAACAAAGGATAATGGCGTCGGGAGGAACAGGCCAACATTTATTTTGCTGCATAACGCTGATTCATGTTCCCTAGGGATTATTGTGGTTATGTTATAAGCAAGGTGAGCCCGGGGGATTAATGTTGTATGTGAAAACCTTAATACCCGCCCGTTTGAGCCTTAACAACCGTTTTTTCTTGCGAAATGGATAAATTACTTTAATCATCACGTTTTTAAGGTAAAGTAAAAAATGTGGATTCGAGGGACAAATAAAACTGACCGTAAGTAAGAAAAGGTGATGATGAACTATACTATATTTAATGTCAAAGTATAAATAAATATATAATATGCTAAATTTATAATTATAAGCTATTAATATACAAGCTTTAGTAGATAATTTTCTTAGTATTTTCTACGCCATCATTTAGCCCACAATCAAAGGACACGCGTCAAAGAAAAAGTGACACGACACGTTTTTGTTGATACAAATTGACTTACGTTGTCTAGCTAGATTATTATAGGTTCGTAAGGGTAACGACCTCTCGCTCTCTTCACTCCCATGGGAAAAAAACGGGTAAGTATACATACATCATCATTGTCATCATTGTCAGGAGCTCGAGCCTCCCCTAATATCGAGGGGTGTAGGCCATAGTCCACCACGCGGGCCTAATGCGGATTGGCGGACTTCACATGCCTTTAATTGTGACATCTCGGGCATGCAGGTTTCCTCACGATGTTTTCCTTCACCGAAAGCCAGTGGTGTGGAATCCGTACGTAAGTTTTTATAAACTCAGAGGTACGGGCCAGGGATTTGAACCTGCACCCTCATGATCGTGAGTCGGTGCGTTCCCAACTGAGCCACCACGGCTCGTATATCGCATACATACATATAGAGTAATAATATGGAACGAATTTAGAACCTCTATTCTCTGAAGTCGGTTAAAAAAATCACATTAAAAGTGTCATTCAAGTTTCTCTCAGACATTGACCTTTTAACAAGAAATACCTACTTTCTTTTCTCATAAACTTGTAGCCTAGCCGTTGTTTGTGTCACTTACAAGCTCTTTGTTAAGAAACTTTTAAGCTTCGTAGACTTTAATGAAGCTCGGCGGATGTCCGGGGCTTTTAAAATGTCACTATCCGTTCTTGAGTAGGTTTTATTTTGTTTTTAGAATCACTCTGGGCAATTAATTCGAGTTCCTCGGTGATGACGTATATGAGCTGATGATGATGGGTTATTTAACAAGGTTTTAGTGTATTTTCATTATCATCGTCATCATCATCAGCTCATATACGTCTCCACCGAGGAGCTCGAGCCTCCCCTAACATTGAACGGGTTTAGGCAATAGTCCACCACGCGGGCCTAGTGCGGATTGGCGGACTTCACATGCCTTTGATTGTGACATCTCAGGCGTGCAGGTTTCCTCACGATGTTTTCCTTCAACGAACTTAAACTTACAATCATACCTATTATAAATCTCTACTAATATTATAAATGTGAAAGTAATAGCATTTGAAGTTTTTTAATAAAATTTAGTATAGAGAATTAGAGCTTAGGAAAGGATGTAGGCTTCATTTTACCCCGGGAAAAATTAAGAATTTAATTTAAGGCACCCAGGTGAAACTACAGGGAGTCACTAGTTTATATAAAAACGTGCCATTAAAATGTATATGGATGTTAAATACTGCAGTTATTTTGTACACTGCGGAGTTTTGAGGGAGCTTTAAATTGGTAGTACCTATGTTTATAATTTACTAGCTGCCTCCGCGCGGTTTTACCCACGTTGTTCCCGTTTCCGTGGGAATACAGAGATAAAATATAGCCTATGTTACTCAGTGGTAATGTAGCTTTCTAATGAAAAAAGAATTATTAAAATCAGTCCAGTACTTTTTGAGTTTATTCGTTACATACAAAAATACAAATCTTCCCTCTTTATAATATTATTAATGTGGATGAAATGGTTCAGCAAATAGTGTATTTAAATTAATGACAGATATAAGTGATTAGAAAGTTTTTTAACGACACTATAATTACTATTTTCAGCCCGCAGTTTTATTCGTGTTTTAGGATTTATATATTCCTTGTACAAATAATGACCGGGGCTACCAAAAACTATTTTACCTTTTATACTACTCCTTTAGGCATTATATTCTGATTAAGTATTATTCGCATATTTTGTCATTTAAGTTAGTTTGCTTTGTTTAAGTGCCGTAATTTTACAGTATATAAAACTAAAAATGCGGTTTCACTCGCGCCCCCGGGGATGTTCAATTTTCCCAAAATAAAAAGTACCCTATGTGAGACACACAGACAGACTTGCGTATTTATAATATTAGTTAGGATATTAACTACATATAAATAAAAAGATAAATCTACAAGATGCATATCCAAAAATAGGCATAATAACTGAGTTTATTGCCGGCTCTTCTCAGCAAAAGCAACCTTCCGAACTTAGAGTCGACGTTTCATAAGTGCCTGTGAAGGCCTATTTGAATTAATAAATTTATTTCAATTATTTCAATTTCAATATAATTTTCTGTGACTACTCAGTAATTGTCGAATGCCTGTGAAGCCAAATTCAAAGGCGTGTAATCCTTACAAAATGGTGCAAGGTTCTTATAGTGGATTATAGCCTTTGTCCCCTTTGTCCGGGTCTTGGGAGCATGTAGTGTGGATTGGGGCATCTAATACTGTTGTCAGTTGTAAGGGTTACTACCATAGATCATCGAATCTTGTAATTGAAGAAGAAGATAAGCATATACTTCTCATTTAAGCGCTAATGTAATTCTTATTTATAAACTAGTGGCTCCCCGCGGTTTCACCCGCGTTCCCGAGGGACCTTCAATTTTCTAAGCTACCTCCCCACCAATGTTCAGCCAAATCTGTTCAGCCGTTCTTGAGTTATAAATAGTGTAACTAACTCGACTTTCTTTTATATATATAAGATAGAAGATGTGACAGTTTATGATAATCTATGTACGTATAGATGTAAGGTATATTCTTTGTTGGATATCCAAATCAAATAAATCTATATATATAAATTCTCGTGTCACAATGTTAGTTACTATACTCCTCCGAAACGGGTTGGCCGAATTATAAAATTTTATATGCATATTCAGTCAGTTTAAGAGCTACTATCTATTTTTGATACTCATGTGATCACGGGAACGGGAACTACGAGGATGAAACCATGGGGCGGCTGCTAGTAAATACATAAAATACGTTGCATGTGGGGCGGTTTTCTCGCAAATTATAAAAGGGTCTAACCTGAGCCCACCCTAAGGGTTCAAGTGAAGTGATGCGTGAAAAAAAGTGGTTAAAGAATGAATTTACTAAAGTTGTATTTACTCATGCATGGGTCGAGACGGGCCAAAATAAAAATAGCCCATATTCAACATTAATCGTGTGTTAAGTCGGCTTATTCGAGTGGTTTGTTAAGATGGATGGACGGATAAATAGACTTGATACCCTGAGACATAGAGGGTGTATTTGCCTGTATAATAATTTTGGCTATTACGCATTTATTTTAGAAAAAACAAGTGGGGAGGTAATATGAATAAATACCCTGGAACATATTTTTACTGACCAAATACGACTTTAAACGACACAGTACTATGGTAACCAGATAGCTGATATACTACATACTACTTTAAATACACTCATTTAGATCAAGACACAGAACAAACAGACATTTTCATACACACAAATTTGTCCTAGGTTGGAATTAAACCTTAGACTAACGGATTAAAATACTGGTTTGCAAACCGTAACCAAATCAATATTTTGAAGCCAGTTTATGATGGAAAGAAAAAGAAAATAACACGTTCGTAGACCTGCTACGTCGTAGCACACCTACGAATCTGTAGAGCAGATACTACGAAATAATTCTATAATTGTTTAGTAAAATATGATAAGAACTCAATTTAAATAGACATTTGTAACTACAGGTTTTAGGTTAATATCACTTGTTGTATAATAATATTGTCAGGGATTTGAACCCACGACCTTTAGCATGTTAAATATATACAAAATATCCGAAGTAAGCCTCTTGAGTTTGGAACGTGCACTCAAAACATTTGTTATTCAATTCTAATATCCTTTTACTTTCATTTACATAACTCTTCAAATGTAAATCCTACTTAATGTAATAAATATGTAAAAGTTTAGTTGTTTGTGACATAAAAACGCACAAACGTCTCAGGGGATATGAAACTTTATGTACAGAAAGAAAATAATTTGGATTACCTAGTATACTTTTAGTTCCGGAGTAAATCCTCAATATTATGTAAATACTGAATTATTATAATACATAAAACTTAGCACACGGATAGAATATATTCTGGATCATCTAAAAACATTTGACCCATAAGCGCAAAGTTAGAAATAGACAACTATAGTATTGCTATCTCTTTCCTTATCTCCCATTTTGATATTTGACAAAGTTTCATTTTCTAAATTCGTTCTGTTCTTCTACATGAGATATTTTTTATCCTGGGAAAATTTAACATTCCCGGAAACGACAGTACCATTATAATTCCCCATTAAGCACGAGAAATCCAATATCACTACATAGTATAAAATAAAGTCGCTTTCTCTGTCCCTATATCCCTATGTATGCTTAAATCTTTAAAGCCACCCGACGGATTTTAATGCGGTTTTTTTAATAAAGTAATTTAAGAGGAAGGTTTATATGTATAATAAAATCCATTAAATATTGGAGAAAAACTGTTATTTTTGTGGTTTCTAATGTAAACTAGTACAAGTAGTAGGTACAAGGGGGAAACCGCAGGATGTTTTTAAAGTTTTGTCCTTTCGCAATGACATCAAGTGCCCTTCAAATGAATGCTCAGATGTCACCGAGAGGCATTCTGCGAATACTAATTGGTTTAGTATTAAACTAGATCATGGCTACCTACTATCTATATCTATACTAATATATAAAGCTAAAGAGTTTGTTTGCTTGAACACTCTAATCTCAGGAACTACTAGTCCAATTTCAAAAATATTTAAGTGTTAGATAGCCCATATTTTATCGAGGAAGGCCATATATCATAGGAACTACTGGTCCGATTTGAAAAATTATTCAAGGTTTATATTTATTAAATACGAGCTGACCCGGCAGACTTCGTACTGCCCCAATCTATATTTCTATACTAATATCATAAAGCGGTAGAGTTCGTTTGTTTGTTTACTTGAATGCGCTAATCTCAGAAACTATCATTACATTTTATTTAAAAAACGTTTGTATAGGAAAAAAAAAATGTTTTGTTTTTGGGGTTTTCCCGGCAATTATTCAATTTTCTCCCCTTTTAAACCTTCCCTGGACCCCCACGAACATTTCAAGACCAAGGAAAGATAACCCGTTCAACCGTTCTTGAGTTTTTGTGAGACTAAAGAACAGCAATTCATTTTTATATATATAGACTAGCTGCCTCCGCGCGGTTTTACCCGCGTAGTTCCCGTTCCCGTAGGAATACAGGGATAAAATATATCCTATGTTACTCAGTGATAATGTAGCTTTCTAATGAAAAAAGAGTTATTAAAATCGGTCCAGTACTTTTTGAGTTTATTCGTTATGCAAAATTACAAATCATTCCTCTTTATAACATTAGTGTAGATAGTGTAGACAAGACTTCTATCCAAATAGATTTTAAGACAATACATTGATCAGCTGTTATTTGAGCTACGTAAGATATTTCATATGTTTCGAACCCCTACTCGATCGATTGAAGGGATTAATGTAATTGCATTTTATATCCCTTTCTCAGCCCTTCTAATGTCCAACAAGTGTTTGAAAATTTCTTACGGATAAGCAGATATCTTTTTCGCTTTATAGATTACTAGCGGACCCGGCAGACTTCGTTCTGCCCACCAGCGCCTAATACCGTGTCCAAATTCATGTATTAGGTATTTATAAAACCTTCCCCATGAAATACTCCGTAATTTAGTCAAAATCGCATAAAAACCTCTTCAGTAGTTTTTGTGTTCATCGCGTTCAGACAGACAGAGGCGACGGGGACTTTGTTTTATATATATAGACTAGTTGACCCGCGCAACTTTGTTAGCGCCACTTGCCCGTTTTTTCAACATATTTGATTGATGCTCTGCTCCTATTCCTCGTAGCGTGATGATATTAAGCCTATACTAGCCTCCCCCAATCCAATACTAACATAATTTTTCAAATCGGACCTTGCATTAACGCGATTAAGCAAACTCTTATTAGCGATTAACAAACTCTACAGCTTTATATAAAATGTTTGCTTTATATAAATTTGTCTTCAAAAATAAAAGTGTGTATTATTTTATTGTAATAATTTTAGATGTCAATCTAAATTGTCTATCGACTTTCTTTTAGATTTTATCATTAATAAACTACTTTAATATTATAAATATTTCATACAATTAAGATAAGTCTTTTATACGTAATGAAAAATTATACATATTTTTTTATGATGAGGATATTTTTTCTTAAGTATTTCTAATCTAATCTAAGTATTTTATAACAAAATGGTTTATTGAAGATATGCCTAAAGTTATATATTATTTTATGAGACACTATCTTCTGCCCTTCGGTTATACATTTTAATTAGAACGACGTTCTAATTATGTGTGGTCACAGCGAAGGATTGCAATAAAAATCAATTTACTTAATATGTATAATAAAAAAAGGAATTACATGTAAACTATTAATTAAGATATTGTTATAATTGTCCGAAGTGTGGAACAAGAATGTGAGAGTCCGGTAACATTCCCATCGCATTCGCGTCATAGTCACGTTGAGCAGCGTCAGCACCTCGTGTACTATTGCGGCCAACGCAAGCTAGATGCTATGCTACGACTATGCCTGCGTAACACCTCCCCCCGAAGAACAGCGATTGAACACGGAAGTCGTGAATTGAGCTGGTGGTTGATTTGAGTTAGAGTCAACCCGTCTAGCAGCTGGAGTAGCGTAGACCCTCTGGTTTCCCGATGGTCCGGCTTCAAGGTGTTCGTCCATGTCGGCTCTTAGTTTCTTAAGATAATATCTTCGGTACGCCAGTCCACATATTAATATGCATGTACATAGTATTATAATGTACAATGGTATGGTGGTGTGGTACAGGCTGTTGTCTGCGGAGTTTTCTAAGATGACTGGATGTTGCAGCGATATCTTCGTATTGGTGGCATGAAGATGGTCAAGATTGATAGAGTTGAGTTTGAAACTTGAAGGTCGTTGTGGGATGTCAGCTTCTTCTCTGGGTATGTCTATTATCTTCAGGGCCTGTCCTTTGAGACGGTCGTAAGAATTCGAAATGATGAACTCTGCGGTCTCCATGTAGCAGCCAACTGGAACTATAGTTAAGTAGCTGCCTTGCAGTATCTTGTAAAGATCTTGCCCGCAGGATAGATGTACTTTCGTAGGCTCTGGGAAGCTGATAGTGTAATGGCGATCGTCGAGTTTCTCAAAGGCTGGTTTCTCTAGAGCTACGGTGACTGGGTTACACGCTGCGCTCCTTTGCTGTGTTAAGATCAGTTGCTGGATACAATCTTCTGACATTCGGCTCTGCAGGTTGTGAATCTCCTCGCATAGATATCCTTTACTTGACTTCGGGCATTCAGCCTCTATGTACTTGAAATCTTTCGAGTGGATAGCAAGGAATGGAAATTTAGGAGTAAGGATTTCATGGTTTCTATTGGGTACTATAGATATTTTATATAAATCATATACTTGAGGTAATATGATGGGAAATTTATATACTATCACTATCCTATTTCCTACATAGTATGAACCTAACTGTACTACGTCATAGTACTCTCTAACATCTAAATCAATTATTTTATCTCTACCATACAGGTTAACTAATCTACTAACTAAATACCTAGTTGAATTAAAGGTTATAACGGAATGATGAGTGGTGGATGTTTTTATAAAGGCTAAAACGTTCTGTAGTTTAGTAATCTCCTGGGAGATTAAATCTACGTTATCACCTAATATAAGTAGGATTTGTGCTAGGTGTGCATATTTAACTAAATTTAATTCTGTAACAATTGGGCGCTTTTAGGTACTCTCTTTAATCTCGATTTGGCAATAGGGCCACGTTTTTTCTTAGTGTAAATATGAATAGGAAGGTTTGCCGTAACTATATCGTGCGTGAAACGTGGGGCTAATTTCTGGCGGGAAGCATGAGGGTTTTTTACGTAAATCTTTTGTTCAGGGCTATAATCAATTTCAGCTTCTCGAGTTTTATTACGATTGTCAGTCAGGTCTTTACGCAGAGATGAACAAGATTCATGAATTAAGTTATAGGCTGTACTCATCTTAGTCTTATGATCAGTTACATATTGTTGTAGTAAATGTGCGGAAAGATCTACGTCAAAAGGGTCACGTGGGTCAAAGTGTCCAGTCACTACTTCCATTGGTTTGCATTTTGTAAAACTATGAATGGTATTATTGTATGCTAAAAGGGCATATGGCATTAGAATGATAGTTGACTCATTTTTCTGTTCGACTCTTAAGATACGGAGATGTTCCAATACTGTTGAATGAAAACGCTCAACAATACCATTTTCATTAGGAGTATGTGCTGCTATTCTATGATGCTGAATCTTATGTAACCGTATAAATTCTGCAATAAGTTGATTAGTGAATTCCGGACCGTTATCAGTAACAATAGTGATAGGAATTCCATGATGTGTACAAAATTTAAGGAACGCTTGAACTACGCTAACTGCTGTCCCATCTCTTAAATAGTAGGCTTGAGCATACTTGGAAAAAGAGTCTACTATGGTTAAGAACTTTTCGCCTTGTATGGTTAGCAAATCTAGATGAACTAATTCAAAGGGTTTACTGGCGGGTGGAACTAATCGAAGCTGTTGTTTAATAGGATTACGGTCGTACTTGGCTTGACCGCAAACCGTACATTCGTTTATGAATTTTGTTATATGCTCTCGCATTTTCGGCCAGTAGTACTTATGAGATAGGGCTAAGTAGCACTCATTAATACCGCGATGGTTTCCATCGTGATATTTATTAATTATTTCCTGTTGCTTTAAGTATTCCCGAACGTTTTCTAACTCAATTTTAGTTAACATAAGATTCATTGCCGAATTTTTAAATGTTTTCTGTATAATGGGAATGACGGAGTACATAGCTAATGGCGGGTTAATAAGTATGCCTGTTTTAATTTTAGGATTAATATATTCTTTAACTGCGCTTATAACGTCCTCCTCTAGATTAGATTCGGATAACTGTACAGAAATTCGTGTATATGTCTCAAATGGTTTTGTAACGAGTGGCCTTCCTTTAATATCGCCAACTATATTGAAAACTATTTGCTTACTGAATTTATTTAAGGGGTCATCGGTAATTGGGACCTCTAAGATGGGGTTTTCGTCATCTGTATGTACGGTAAGTGTTCTAGAATCATCTGCATTTTCCGAAGCTGTAAGCGTTCTAGAATCATTCGAAGGTGGGGCTTTTTCAGAAGGATTTACTATAATGGAGCTTAATTCCTCATTATTAACCTCTATTCGAGATAAAGCATCTGCATTAGTATTACATTTGCCTTGTTTATAAATTACCGTATAGTCATATTCGCTCAGTTTCAGACGCCATCTGGTTAGTCTCGAGTTAGGCTCTTTAAGATTCATAATCCATTGAAGTGGCTTATGATCGGTAATAATTTTAAATTTACGCCCGAATAGGTACGGCCTAAAATATTTTGTCGCCCAAACTATAGCTAAGAGCTCTTTCTCTATAGTACTGTAATTTAACTCACTAGAATTAAGAGTCCTAGAGGCATACGCGATAGGTTTATCTGATCCGATGGTGCCTTGCGATAGAACGGCACCTATAGCGACATTAGAAGCATCGGTCGTAAGAACAAATTCTTTAGAAAAATCTGGATACTGTAAAATTGGATCATTAGTCAAAAGTGTTTTACAGTGTTCAAAGCAATTTAAATAATTCTGGTCAAATACTATTTTTGAACCTTTTTTCAGGCACTGTGTAAGAGGTTTTGTAAGACGTGCGAAGTCTGGGATAAACTTTCTGTAATACCCTAGTAATCCAAGAAAACGTTTTATCTCTGTCGGTGTTTTTGGTAGTGGATAATTATTAATAGCATTAATTTTATTGGGATTTGGCTTAACACCGTCTCTGCATATAACATGACCTAAAAATTCAGTTTCTAACTTCAAGAATTCAGATTTATCTAATTGTATTTTGAAGTTAGATTCACGCAGTTTTTTTAATACCTTTTCTAAATTTACCATATGCTCCTGAAGGGAGGTACTGTAGACGATTATATCGTCAAGATAAACGAGACAAACTTCATTCTGCAGATCTCTAAGCACATAGTCCATTACTCTTTGAAAAGTTGATGGTGAATTTTTCAAACCCATGGGCATTCTTAAGAACTCATAATGCCCATTCTCTACATTAAAAGCGGTTTTGGGAATATCAACAGGGTCCATTTCGACTTGATAAAATCCGCTTGCTAAATCAAGGGTGGTAAAATACTGACACTTGCCAAGTTTGTCTAGTACATCCGTAATATTGGGGATGGGATACTTATCATCAATCGTTTTCTCGTTTACTTTGCGGAAGTCCACGACAAGCCGCCATTTGGTTTTACCGGAGGCATCGACCTTTTTAGGTACAACCCAAATTGGTGAGCTCCACGCAGAATCTGAAGGTCTTATAATATTTTGATCAAGCATCTTATGGATTTGATCTCTAACTTCTTGTCTGTGGACGTGGGGGTATCTATAGCTTTTAGTGTGTACTGGAATCTCATCAGTTGTCTTAATCTTATGTTTGATCTTGTTGGTGAACGTTAGAGGTTCCCCCTCAAGATAAAACACATCGGCGTAACGAGCACATAATGCTTGTAAATTTGCTAATTCTTCCGGATTTAAATGATCTGTGCGGAGGCGTGATAAAACTTCGTTGGCACGTTCGATAGAGATTTCAGTACGTCCGCACTCAATATTAAATATTTCTGCTGACACCGGACGGTCCATAGAAAATATAACGTCATTTGATGAGGTATTAGAAATTTCAACCCAGCCGCGGTTATTTTTAACTTTAGTAAAACAATCTGAAATAAGGCAATTACATATAGCTTGACTTGTAACGTACGCATCTCCGTCTACGGTATTTATTGGTAATCTAACTAACTTGGAGGAGTGAGCAGGAATCATATCTTCGTACAGATTAACGTTACGAGAGTCGTAAATTTCAATTGGGATTTCAGCATTACAGGTAGATAAAACTTTATTTTTAAGATTAATATTCGAATCCCAAATGTCAAGCAAATCAAAACCTAAAAGACCATCAAAGTAATTATGAAAATCATAAACGAATAAGGTAATGTCACCTTGTTCTTTAAACTCAGAAAAACACGGCAAGGTAATTGAATAATCATTCTTAGTAGTAGCATGTACGTTTGTAACTTCAAAGGGTTCGTAATTTAAAGGAATGTCACTGAAGTATTTTTGAACGGCTTGAGGACTAATAAAAGATTGATTGGCACCGGTATCTATAAGAAATTTTAAAGGTGGATTACTTATTTTAATATATCCGAGTTGCCTTTGTATGTGGAAGTTAACTTCTATTTTGGTTTGTCTGACTTGGAAACCTTCTGAAAATTTTCATCTTGAGATGAACTTGGGTTTTGTTCTATTTCTTCGACTATTGGGGTTTCAGGATAGGAGTATTGCTCAAAATGATCATAACTCTCAGGGTACGGTTCACAATTATAATAATCTTGGTAACAATCTGTATAACTATAGTCGTAGTCGTAGCGCGGGTCGAAGTCATAGTCAGAGTTAAATTCGTTTAGGTTAAGTTCCCTAGTTTTAAAATAGTTAGTAGGTTGGGGATTGCCAAATTTTCTCCAATCATGTCCCGATGGAGGTAAGATCTTTGGAACAAAATGGCTGACGCCACTCATTGGACGGGGCCCATTGAAAGATGAATTCGGTTGGGGTCTATTTGACAATTTAAATACATTGCTTTTCGCATTATAATTCGGTGGAGGGGCACGGAACATTTGCTGTGTGCGGGTTGGTCCGCGAGATTGCATCATCTGAGGCATATTGGATTTCCAACCTGTAGGTTGAGTGGGTTGAGAAGGCATGGGCTGTTGCCGCGAGGGACCGGGCATACTGAATGGTTGCTGTCTCGAGGGACCAGGCATATGAAGTGTAGGAAGCCTTTGCACAAAGTTATTTAATGGCAAGTTAAAGTTAGGGTTAAAGGATTGGTGTTGCCAGTCTTTCCGACTACCGGGCTCACTACGCTGTTGCATATAAAGAGTGTTTAGTTCCTCCTGAACAAACTGAAGGGCTTTTTCCATGGTCTCGGGGCGCATGCAACGAATTCTAGAACCTAAGGGATCTTTTAAACCACGCAGATAGGACTGTAACGTTAGCTTTTGATACAGGGTGCGCTTGGCTGTCACAGTAGTTGCTACGGTTTCGTGTAATGATACGTAAGTCATAATAGTGCTAAATAAATTTTGACACCGTTCATAGAACTCTTGTGGAGTATTGGAACCCTGACTTTGCATGGATAAATCGTTGTATAAAGCGGTCTCGTCGCGATGGTCGGCAAAGTTATTAACGAGCGCACTTCTTATACCGTTCCAATCGTCTGCTATTCCATTGGAATTAATTAAACTAGCGGCTTGCCCTTTAACCTTATTTAAGATACCGTTGATTAGGGCTACATTGGTTAGTTCATAACCCGGAGCAACATTAAAATATTTTAAGACTAACTGATCGCATAGATTTATGAATCGTGTCAGTATGTGAGGATTGCCGTCGAATTCGGGCAAAAGTCGAAGTGACTTATAAATTATGTCTACGTTATCTTGTGCCATATTAATGTTTAAATTCCTAGACTCGTCTAAGGCACTATTCCTACTTGATAATCTACTACCTAAACTAGCGTTTCGCGATTTTCTCGGATGGAAAATTTTGAATATTGATTATACTAACACACAGAAAATAAAAATGACGTATAAATTATAATACGTAAAATATAAGGAACGACAAAAATTATAAGGAATTAGGAAAGATAAGGACTTGAAAGATTCAGAGTACTTACAACATAATTGATTTATATGCGGAATCGATTTCTGGATTCTCCTCAGCTGGAAACCACCGTAGATTCGAAATAGCCAATGTCTGATTTTGAAGACTTATTTGACTATCCTACCGACTGCGCCAATTATGTGTGGTCACAGCGAAGGATTGCAATAAAAATCAATTTACTTAATATGTATAATAAAAAAAGGAATTACATGTAAACTATTAATTAAGATATTGTTATAATTGTCCGAAGTGTGGAACAAGAATGTGAGAGTCCGGTAACATTCCCATCGCATTCGCGTCATAGTCACGTTGAGCAGCGTCAGCACCTCGTGTACTATTGCGGCCAACGCAAGCTAGATGCTATGCTACGACTATGCCTGCGTAACATTCTTACTAACAGTTCTCGAGTTTTGTTTAGCAACACATTAAGCCATTTTATTTAGAAAGATTATGCACTACCTAAAATTTACTAATATTTTTTTTGGATTACTAAACTGGTATACAGGTAGGTATATAAAAGCTGATATTTTTAGTATAATTATAGTTTTTTCTAGTCTAGGACAGTTTTAATTTTATCGTTAAATCTAGCAGATGGCATTTCAGATGTGTCTGAAATAAATACACATACATGTCGATCGGACCTCGCAGGTGAATGCGTAGTAAATGAAAGAGACAAAGCATAAAGGCCGTAAATAAATCACACCTAATTTACATAATAATCTGTTTTATATTCGCCAAGCATAATGGTAATAAAGTTGAGACGAAATCATAATATTTTAACGGACCGGTTGGCTTTGTGGTTGGTGACCCTGAATTTCAAGCCTCCAGTCGAGGTTTCGAATCCCACCCAGGACAAACATTTGTATGCATGAATATGTCTGTTTGTTCTGTGTCTGGATGTAAATATCTATATGAGTATGTATTTAAAAGTAGTATATCAGCTATCTGGTTACCATATCACAAGCTCTGCTTAGTTTGGAATCAGATTGGCCGTGTGGGAAAAATGTCCTACGCTATTTATTTATTTAGGACAATTAAAACACGTTCATAATGCTGGTAGTTGAATTAACTCCATAAACTTGTATAAACACATTTAAATATAATTATAATGTGCTTTGTAAAGCTCGCCCTGAAGCTTTGTGATCCTAATTGGATATTGAAACTTCAATGTTTAAGCTGAACTTACATAATGACATCAAAAATTTAAGAAAATTCTTTACACGCGGCCATTTTGATTCCATATTAAGTAGAGTCTGTATTATGGTAACCATTTTTATATATTCATGATTTATATTATAACGGCACGATTCGCGCGCGGACTAATATCAAAATATAAATTACTAGTGGCTCCCCGCGGCTCCGCCCGCGGTACCGAGGGATCTTCAATTTACCCGGGATAAAAAGTTGCCTATGTCCTTTCTCAAGCTCTGGATTATCTGTGTACCAAATTTCATTTCAATCGGTTCAGTAGTTTTAGCGTGAAAGCGTAACAGACAGACAGATAGAGTTACTTTCGCATTTATAATATTAGTATATGGTTTCGTGGTAAGATATTTGTGGAATGAGTCAATTAGAGAATATATATTGTTTAAACATGCTTTCGAAAGAGTAATTGCTGAGTTTATTGACGGCTCTTCTCACCTTCCGAACCTTTCGAACCTTCCGAACCGAGCAGCAGATAGCATAAGTGCATTTGAAAGCCTAGTTCAATAAATAAATTTAATTTCATCACCAGTAAATACAGGGTATTTATCTTAAAAAAATGTATTACAAATTTGAGTTAATAAATAAAATGTCTAAAAATATAATCAAAATTCATTAGACTTTTAACAAATTGAACAAGATATTGCGCGGTACAGTAACGATATGTTTAAACAGACCTTTCACAATCATTCATAGAGCTAACCCTTGTTACTGCCATCGCCCGGTCCCTTTGACCACAATACAATTTATTATTTTCACGAAAATCTCATTTCTTTTAAGGAAAAAATGCGGTCAGACTGTTTAAACAGCCATCAAAAATCTTAACATTTTACAAAAGGGTTTTTGAATTATGTGTTTAAATTTTATATTGAATTTAAAACTGCTAAACCATATTTTACTTTAAGGATTTATTGTTCCGAAACTGTTTTGAGGGTGTAGAAACAAAATCTAGAGACTTTTTTATATTACAGAAATAAATATAGCTTATGTTACTCTCTGATAACTTAACTTTTCATTGGTAAAAATTATATTCAGATCAGTCCAGTAGTATCGGTACTTATTGATTACAAACAAATGAACAAAAAATCCAATTTTCTACGCAAAAGAAGTCGCGGGATCATTGTTCTGTGTTCTATAAGTTAGCCTTAGCCCAAAGTAACTATTCCACGCGGACGAAGTTGCGGGCAGCAGCTATTTATAAATATTAGTAAACATCTATGCCTATAAAGTAGCGCCAGTGACGGAAAAGATGAGGAGTAATAGGTCAGCGTGGTACGGGCATGTAATGCGGAGAGATGATAGTCATGTGACGAGAAGAATGTTAGGATTGGAAGTGGATGGATATATTAGCAGAGGTAGACCAAAGAAAAGATGGATGGACTGTGTGAAAGATGACATGAGTAAGAAAGGAGTGAGTGCTGAGATGACGACTGACAGAGGAGAATGGAAGAAGAAGACATGTTGTGCCGACCCCACGTAAGGTGGGATAAGGGCAAGACGATGATGATGAGTAAAGATCTATGCCTGAATAAATCTGATATATTCCGGAAACACACATGTGGAAATTAAGCTTTTACAACCGAATTAAGCTATCGTAGCTTAAAGTGCACGCGGTCTAACATTCAATTTAGTCATCCTACTAATATTATAAATGCGAAAGTTTGTAAGTATGGATGTATGTATGTATGGATGTTTGTTACTCTTTCACGCTCCAACGGCTGAAGGGATCTGCTTGAAATTTGGCACAGAGCTAGAATATGTTCTGGAATAACACATAGGCTACTTTTTATCCCGGGAACGCGGGTGAAACCGCGGGGAGCCACTAGTACATATATATACTGAGGTGTTATTTGTCGCAGTGCAGCATTTGGATTATATGTCTCGAGCTTTTCCTTCAGAATCGACAGATATGTTACATGTAATATTAAAGGTTATGGTGTCTAAAATGGTCGGTAAAGGAGCATTGTTAAATGGTAATCATATTTTATTCATCTTACAAATGAAGATCAGATGATTTGAAATTTTGATTATACTTTTATTTTTTTACAAAATAATATTAAATGACTATTTTACTTATTTTTTAATTTATTGATTATGATTATTTAATATAATATTGCTTTTATTATCATGAGTTAAATGAGTATCCATCAAAATACTTAATGTATAATAAGAATGTATAGGAAATCCTAAAGTTTATTTACTTGTATGACCAATTTAATCGACAGATTTTGTACTTCTATATTATGCGTGAACTATGTTATTTTAATATTAAATCTCAACTTAATTATTGGTGACCATGCGGGTAGATAGCCTGTTATCAGCTTGCGATGCTCACGAGAGACCGAGATCATATCATAACATTATACATTTTATCCTATATTAATATATTTTTATTATATTTTATAATATTTTCATTGTAACTCTGCAGTATTATTTACTAGTTGCTCTTCCCAGTTTAAGGGGATCTTAAAGTTTATCGGTATAGTACCTATGTGTAATTTCAGAACCTATCATAACCTGTACCGAATTTCATCGAAATTCCTGCAGTCATTCTGACATGAAAGCGTAACACACATACAATCCTAACAAACTTGGCATTTATAATATTAGTTAGGAAATAAGTGTATAAATATTTAGGGAAAATCCAGTTTATTGTAATATCCGTGGAGTCAGGGGCACTGGTGACTTGTAATAGAGGTTTTTTAACCTACCATAAGCACCAGGTCTCTCACAAAGCCGGTATGCAATGTCCTGAATGCAATGTAAGCATTGTATTTGTGAGAGAAAAATAAATAAAGATTTTATGATTATTATTATAACATAATTGAATTATAAGTTTTACGATTCTGATCATGAAATGTGAATCGGATCCACCTGTATTGATTTGGTGACCATTTTAGGCACCCAGAGGTATGAATTGAGCGTCTACCTCTTGATATCCGTTCGCAGCCAGGTCACTGCATACAGAAATGTAATTTCCGTACTATCTGAATATTTCATGCAATGGTCAATGACTTCAATTAATATATACACCTGCAGTATACGTGTGGAGTATTTGCAAGTGTTTCTAAAAATATATTTGGTGCATCTTTAAATAATTGTTTAATAGTATTTTTGTTTATAATTAATAGGTTCCGATACTACAGACCGATCTGAGTAATACTTTTACCGATGGAAAAGTACATTATCGAGAACTACTTAAGCTTTATTTTTTCTTTGTATTCCTACAGGAACAGTAACTTCGCGTTATGATAAATGCATAATAAACAAATAATCTTAATAGTGTTCTATCATAATTTTCTTTACATACCAAAGTTGTGTTTGAAGTTGACTACTATGTAGTTGACCTGCGGAACTTCGTAAGCGGTTCTTGCCCATTTTTCCAACATTTTTGATTGATGTCCTACTCTTATACGTCTTAGCGTAATGATATATAGCTTATAGCCTTCCTCGATAAATGGGCTATCTAACAATAAAATATTTTTCAAATCATACCAGTAATTTTTGAGATTAGCACATTTAAGCAACAAACTCTTTAGTACCTAATATATTAGTATAGATTAATATTATAACCATTAAATAAAGTAAGTCCAGATGAAAACCGCTGTATCAGGGTAAATTTTAATTGTATCTGAAAAAGTTTTATATTCCCATTATAACAGGGGCTGATGGTAATAGGGTGGTAGGAATGCGAGCTTATAAACAAAAACATCATTTTCCGCGTCCCGGTATAGGCAATTTTACCATAATCTCATTTATTGAAGAGCCCCTACGAATATAATAATATAATGGACGAATAAGGATATTATCCCGGAATAACAATTTAATGAAAATAAATCATAAGCACTCAAGCTTTTACGAAACTAAACTTTGTAAGTTTATATATGGGGAATTCATAGAAAAATATATCCGCGACATAAACACTTTTTAGTGACTAAAAGGTATATTATTTCTTATAGGTCTTTGTCTACAGGAGACATTTAATGCTCGTTTATATATGGGGGAATCATAGAAAAAAATATCCGATTTTTTTGTCGGACTCAAAAGTATATTATCTTTTTTGGGTTATGTTTCTATACCAAAAACATTTAATTTTAATAAAGCGAATGGAACAACGGTATAGTAACTAGTTAGTAAACTTGTCAAATCAAGAAATAAAATCTTCATCTTTTAAAAATAATTTGAAGTCACCATGCGTTATACCGGGTAAAGTAAAAAAGTTACACTTTTTTTTGTACTAGAGACTTGATCGTGCTTAGAATATCTTTCTATCTTTATTTACTAATATAGATTTATTTATATACTATTCAAAACTTTTTAAATATTTACCTTACTATTACAAAAGTACTTTAACAATTTCTTCACGAACGAAATCCTTAAATTAATGACATCGAAGTCGGAACCATTATTTTATTTATTTTCTCAATTCTATCGAACGGTACAAAATACCGATTTATATTAAGGTGGAGTGACAGAGATGGATATACAAATGCTTTGAGTGTGAAAGAGAGGGTGATGTCGGAGAAAAATTCAGAGTCGCACGCCTTTATTAATTAAGCAGCTAACAGAACGTTACAATAATGAGATGAACATATTCTAGAAACGTATTTTCTTATTCGTAATAAATCGAATTACCTAGTTACTCGTTTAATTATGTAGTTATTATGTGATACAAGCTGTTTGCTCGGCTTTGCCTGCGAATTTCATTAGATAAGTCTTACATTAGGAATTTCTATTACGCTTTTAACGGAGACATAATATTAGTTAGTTTGTTCCCGTTTCCGTGAGAAAAACAGGGATAAAATATAGCCTATGTTCACTGGAGATAGTGTAGCTTCCCAAAAGTGAAAGAATTTTTCAAATTGGTAAAGTAGACTCGGAGCCTATTCAATGCAAACAAAAAAACAATGAAATGTTTCCTCTTTATAATATTCGTGTAGATATTCGAATATCGATGCCTCCGACTGCATTTTTGGACTGCTAACCGTAATTATAATTAACTAGCTGCCTCCGCGCGGTTTTACCCGCGTAGTTCCCGTTCCCTTGAGAATACAGGGATAAAATATAGCCTATGTTATTTAGTGATAATGTAGCTTTCTAATGAAAAAAGAATTATTAAAATCGATCCAGTACTTTTTGAGTTTATTCGTTACATACAAAAATACAAATCTTTCCTCTTTATAATATTATAAATGTAGACTAAAATGAATATTTTACTTTTCACCATTCATCATATATTATTTCCGGATCAAAACACAGTACTATTAAGTAGAGTTAATTAGATAGCTTATATACAATATCTACATTTAAATACGTACAAAGAAAAATAAATTACGACGAAGTAATTAGGAAATCACAAACCATATTCCTAGATCTTCAAAGAGCTATTATGTCATAATGTATAGGGTATATTCTATAAGATAACATGACACTACCTCGTGGCATCTATACTCTGTCTCTGTCATTTACTATGGCATCACGTGAGAAGTCAGATACTGAGATACTTTGCGCTCTTGTGGACGAAGACGAAAGCCAAATTCCTCGTGCGAGCGCAATCCGGGCTCGAAGCATCGGACCTCTCACGTGATAGCGTAGTTAACGAAAGAGATAGATGCATGATATGTTAGAGAATTCAAATGCTCGAGCAAGCGCATATGACCTCGGAACATCGGATGTCTCATACGACCGCGTAGTTAACGAAAGAGATAGATGCATGACACATCGTCAAGCTTGCTGCTTACGTTATCGAATCGAACGCTACTACCCACAATGGGAGTCGTTAATATATACGTCAAAAATTACACCCTCTACCGCCAGTGTTGCCAGACTCATGAATCATCGTGAAAAATGATAGGATGGTTGTAAACACCCAATAAAAATGGGCTTGGTAATCTATTTAATTTATTGCCACATGGATCAACTATTCATACATTTATATTTACTAGTAGCCGTTAATCCAGGTAATAAACTATCTGTGTACCAATTTTCATCCAAATCCGTTCATTAGTATTTGCGTGAAAGAGTAAGAACATCCATACCATTTGGGTATTGCCGGTGTCCAATCTACACTACTGAGGTGCTTTAATCCAGTAAGGGCCAGATGTTTTTTTGATGTCGTCCTCCCAAGTAGCTACAGGTCTACATATCTTTCTTTTTCTCTGTGGACCCGCCCATGTGGGCCCTTTTTGTCCATCTCTTATCACGTAGACGGCCACATGTCCGGCCCACCTCCACTTTAGTGACTGAGTGTGTTCTAACGCATCCCTTGCCTTGTAGACTACAAGTATTACTGTACGGCGTGTTTTATAGCTTACGGCATAGTGCTCAGAGTTATTTTAGGATACAGTAACAGCCTTCTATGCGTTTTTCACGGTGGTTCATATCACCGGTAATTTTTCTTCATGGGCCTGCAGTCTATTGGTTATGTTCCTAATTTATACATATTCTAATACACGGTATGTGTATGATTTGAAAATCACATTTACTTAAAAGTTACACTTACTTATTCATACAAAAGATTGATAAAAACTGATAGTCTACAGGCAATAAGGCGTAGTGCTGTTCTGACGATCACATTTCCCGTAATCACTGTTCTTACATATCTGATTTGAATCAAATCAATCGATACCGCCCACCCTTGGCTTCGCTGTGAATTTAAAAATTCATTTCAAGGTCCAAGTACCTATTAAGTTTATTTTTAGAAAAGCTTCAAAGCCGCATCGTAAGTTCAGACATATAGGTGAGTATGTCATCATCATCACCTCATATACGTCTCCATCGAGGAGGTCAAGTTGTGATCAGTTAGTTCTTACATAAAACGTCTGATAACACATTCATAATGCAGTGTAATAAACACAATAAAAACATAAATATAATTGAGACTATGATCCTAACTAAAGTAGTACACAGAGTCTGAGAAAGGATATAGACTTCTTTTTATCCCAGAAAAAGAGAAGATCTCCCTATATATTCCTAATGAAACTGAAACTACAATGGCAAAACTGCGGAGCGGAAGCAAGTGAATTCATATTTCGAATTTGTGTAAGAATTTCAGCTCTGATTTTGGCAGACTATTTTCGTTTCTAATTAATTTAAAAAATAAAACAACAACTTATTTTACTATTAACTAACAGTTTCTTTATTCAATTCACGATCATTAATATATAATTAAACAAAAAGCAAAAATCTTTACCGACTTCTGACTCCTCACAAAGTTGAATCCACTTTGAAGTCAGTTCAAATAACTATAGTTGTGTGAGCTCTCACAATTTTCCCGACAGACCGGCCGAAGGGGCTAGTTGGGGCAACTTGGGGCGAGTTGGGGCAACTTGGGGTGTAATCGATACCCCACATCAATCACTTTCAACTTCAATCGACGATCTCCTTACAACTAGTGGACTCTTCTCTTAATGATGGGCATTTGTGAATGGTTCTTGTGTGTTCAATAAACAGGACAGGTTTGTGGAGATAGATATATATTTGTTACTCTTTCACACAATACGCGAGGAATTTAAAAGAAATATGGTTTATTTAAGACTAGTGGCTCCCCGCGGTTTTACCCACGATCCCGGGGATTTTCAATATTCTCGGGATAAGAATTACCCTGACTATTAAAAAAAACAAGCAATACCACGACACAGCATCTAGTAATAAAACACAGATGAAATATAGTCTGTGTCATAAAGAATCACGTACTGCAAACAGTTAGAACATATAATCTTGATTTCGACACATCATTTACATTGGCCTCACGTTTTATCATTATACACACAATAGTAGAATCATAAAGGTATAGTCTGCTTCAATACAATCGACAAAGGAACGTAACGTGCGGTAAATCTTATTTTATCTTATGTCAAGTTGATTATCAAATAGATGTAGGTAATGATGCTTAGTACCTGTATACTATAGGGCTATAATTTATGCTTCAAAATGTTGAATTCTACTAAAAAGATGGGCTTAAAGTAGAGGAATACCGAAGAATATATGAATGGAGTGTGTGAAGGACACAAATCAACGTGTAAGCAGGGAGTGATGACTGAAAGAGAGGAATGGAAGAAAAACACATGTTGTCCCGACCCTGCTTAGGCAGGATAAGGTCAAGAAGAAGAAGAAGCCTCAGAAGGCTTTTAACAAGGACTGATTAAGTAACAAACTAATATTATAAATGCGAAAGTTTTGAGGATGGATGGACGGATGTATGTCACTCTTTCACGTTAAAACGGCTGAATGGATATGCTTGAAATTTGGCACAGAGTTAGAATATGTTCTGGAATAACACACTGCTTTTTATCCCAGGAAAACTGATAGCTACCCCTCGGGAACGCATGAGAAACCGCGGGGAGCCACTAGTAGTACATAGCACATGGGCTGTCACCGTAACCAACAATTTGACAACATGGCAAACAAAAATCTATGTGTACATAATTTTTTGCATAATCACTTGGTACGCACTATACATAGTTAAAACAACATAACACAATCTTTTGAGCATTCATTGTTTGAGAAATCCGTTTGTATTAGATAAGTTAGGTAAATAATGGCATTTACGTGATTTATTATCACAGGAAATTAATGTCTTCCTACATTATTTTGGTAGGTACCTATTTTGGAAACAAGACTTTTCTAATTTGATACTAAAACGATAAACCGTAAGCGACTATTTTTATTTCTATCTATCCTGGTGTGAGGAGAGATTCTAATCAATTTTTTTGTAAATTTGAATGTTTGTTACTTATGACCCCCGAAAGGCTTAAACTAGATAAACTTCGCTGTAGTGTAGTAGAAGTTTCAATTATGTACCTATCCAGGTATTTCTGAAATGCCTTATTTTAAGTCTAGATTACTTAAATAGTACCAACCTATATAACTAAAAATTAAATGAAAATGAAAAATGTTTTTTTATTCAAATACTTACTTAACAGTCGTTTTTTCGTATATATAAATCTCTGAATTTTTTCGTCATGTAGTGTTAACAAATAAGTATCTTCTATTAAATTTATAAGTATATATAAGCTATGTACTTAGTTACCATAGTATAACTAAGGCTTAGTTTTCGATCACATTACCTATGAAATAAAGGTCTTCGAATAAATGATTTATAGATGCAAAAGGAAGCTTTGTAGAGTTAAAACTAGATTACTAGTTCAAGAGCGAGGACGAAGCCGCGGGGTTAAAGCTGTTTTATATTCATAAGAGCATAGACTTTAATTTAATTTAGAAAATAGACATATTTTAATTATACATCACAAAACAGAAGTAGGTAGATTATACAAAGATTTACAATTTATAGAACGTTTCAGACAAACGGTAACAAAAAAAATCTATTATTTAACAAAGGAAGAATCATCATGATTTGTCAAAGGTTTTAATTACGTTGATCAATTAACACTAATTAATATATCCAGGGTAGAGTCCAGACCCTAAGTCTTGGGTCTAAATATAATGATGAATTTTGCAGTATTTTCTAGTTATTTTGATAGGTGATAAAATAAAATAATGTACCAAATTTATTTGCTCATAATTTTCGAGACTCTGTTTTCCCATTTATAAGGTATAAAATTTGGATTTTTGAATAATATTTGGATTTTCATTTAATTTCAGTATAAAAGAAACTGGGTATAAATTTATTTACGTGTATCTCCTTAGGCAAACATTATATTTTTTTATAAGTTCCAATTTAATTCAAGAAACAACATTTTATATATCGTCTTATCAATCCAAAACTTACCTAAAACAATTCGAAAATACGCACACACTGTCAAATCCAGTACACACACAAACAACAACCGATACTTTTACTTTCCTCAATCAAGTTCTCACATAAAACACTTTTAATTACAATTTATTTAAATTTGGTACCGTAGTTTTTGGGGACGTACGGACGTGCGGCGCGGTCCGCGGCTGGGAAACGACTGAAAACGTTGCAGTCTGCAACACCACATATCCATAGCGCAGGTTCATTTCTATACGATAATATCGCGTACATGCCTTCATGCAGTAGACAAAGGCATTTTTTTTCATGTTACCTAAGCCATGCTTTAATTAATTAAAAAAAATTAACTTCTCATCCATTTTGAGCAGCTAGATTTCTCTAGCCACCTATGAGACCTATGTCGGAGGATTATTAAACGATATTTAACTTATTATACTAATATTGGATGTAATTATCTATATACGTATTGTAGCGTTGAGATTGCTGGAATCAAACACCACACAACTTCTTCGCAACCATAACGTTTAATTTTGCACAAATTTTCTAAACATTAATATAAAAGGTGAAAAATTACATAAATAAAAAAAACCTTGAGCCCATATACAATCCGATATAAAATTGACAAATTTTGATCTATGAAAAATGAAATTAAAATATGTAACAATATTAACAAAATTCAGTCGCGACGGTAACGAAAACCCGATTGCAATCGATTCGCCCCGCGCCTTTAAAAAAATAATAATTCCGTATTTTTTTTAAAAAAACAAATATGTGCCGATAAAAAAAAAATAATAATAACTACTCGATACAGGGAGTTGTTTTCTCCTCCTTCCGTATTATAATAATAAATAAAAATAAATATCCTGGGACACTTTTCACACACGGCCAATCAGATTCCAAATTGGGTATTAAATTCGTGATCAGGCCAAATTTTAATTTCAGCTGCCCAATGTGGACGTCAGGTTGAGAAGTGGGTCGTGGGAGGACCCCGAACTCAGCTTGGCGATATCTAAACAAATAACGTATGATAAATAACAAGACACCAGCTGAATTCCTTGAACCCCCCAAAAAAAAATCGGATAGATAATAGTACATACCCAAAAAAACAAAAGCTTCAGGCGTCAGGGTACCTCCATAACACTTATATATCAAGACTTCTTTTAATAACTGTTCACCAGCACAAACACAATAGCAGTCCACCAACTCACTGCTCTCGTGGCTCCGAAACAAGTCATCCTCATCTCAAGAAAAAAAATCTATTGTCATGAATGTGAATTCATAATTTGAAACTGACTTTTTAGAACCTAAACAAATAAGAAAAAAAAATTTACATTGATAATCAAAAAGGATTTATATAAAAAATTTTATGCAGCATTTGCTAATGCTGCAGTACCCCCTTTCCAAGAAAAAATAAAAAAGAATTAATCGGATGTGTGAAAACCCTGCAAAAACATAACCTAGCCTAAACAATAATAAGTAAATGAAATTAAACCAAAAAAAACGACATCGAAGTTCGAACTCCAGTAGCGTCCACAAAATCTTGTGACAACATGAAAACTAAAGACTAATAAGACTAGCATAACATATTAAATCTAAGATTATCCTAAACGCTTAAATCCTAAGACAGAGTCTTCAAAGAGCAAAAAAACAACCTAAGATAAAGTAACAACATTAGAACAAATAAAGAACTTCAAGCCAATAAACAGTAGCATTATCGCAAAGGATACTTCGCGGAACTCCGAAGTTGAAAAAAATCTCTGACTCTAGAGCTTTAATAACAGAAAATGCGTTAACTTTCTTAAGAGGGACAAGCCAAACATACTTTGAAAAGACGTCAACCATTGATAAAATGTATTTATAACCATAGTAAGCAACGGGCAAGGGACCAATAATATCGATAGAAATTGACTGTAGAGGTATGGAAACTTCCTTCGGATAGCACATCTGACCACGAGGTTGAGTGTTTGCTATTTTATAGGCTTTACATACCTCACATTGCCTCAATGTCTCAACAACATCACGATACATGTTCGGCCAGTAGAAGGACTCTTTAATCTTAAGATATGACTTAGTAACACCAGGATGAATTGATGGGAAGCTATTGTGAACCTCCCAAATAGCGAGCGAAACCTTCTCTACCGGTAACACCACCCGCCACGGATCAGCGGTTAAGGGACTAGTGACGGGCATGCGTCTTAAAAGTACGCCGTTCTGTATGGTATAAGCAGGGAACATTTGGGGTGAATCGCGAGCTCCTAAATAAACTTTTTTATACCATCTATCGGTAGTATGCTCGGGACCTTGATCGAAAGTGATAGAATTCACATAAATTCTAGAAAGAGCATCTGGTACCACGAGTTGCGAACCTTTGCGGTGAACGATGTCAAAGGTGTACTGAGATATGACAGTTGCCCATCTAGCTAAACGACCAGATGGATTGTTTAACGTTAGAAGCCATTTTAAAGCCATATGATCTGATATAACAGTAAACTTCATTCCATCTAAATAACAACGGAAATGCTTAATAGAGTCAAGAACAGCCAGTAATTCACGTTCAGTGGTACTATAATTACGTTCTGCTTTGGAAAAAAGCCGAGAATAATAAGCAATAGGATGCTCAACATTATCAATCTTTTGAGAAAGTACCGAACCGAGACCAACAGCAGAAGCATCACACTGTAAAATGAATGGCTTTGAAAAATCGGGACAAGCCATCACATGTGTGTTCATTAGCGCCTCCTTTAGTTTAATAAATGCGTGTTCGGCAGCGTCATCCCAACTGATAGGATCACGACCTTTCTTTTTTTCTATAAGGGAAGTGAGAGGAGCAATAATAGAAGAAAAACCTTCAACGAAACGTCTATAATAGGAACACATTCCTATGAAACCGCGCAATGATTTTGCGGTGGTTGGGGTAGGATATTCCCTAATAGCTTCAAGCTTACTTGAATCAGTTTGTAAACCCTTTTCGTTAACAATGTATCCCAAATATTTTAATTCACTTTTACAGAACTCGCATTTTTTTAAATTAATCGACAACCCAGCTTCCTTGAGACGATTTCGAACCTTCCTGAGGAGAGCTAGATGGCTCTGATAGTCCTTAGATACCAAAATCAAATCATCAACATAACCGAATACGCAGTCATCACTAGTAGAGGTAAATTCAAAATTAACAATCATATCAGTAAGACGTTGCATCTCTGACGCTGCGTTAGTGAGACCGAATGGCATCCTAACAAACTCAAATAAGCCCCTTTGGGGAACAATGAAAGCGGTCTTCTCGCAACTCTCTTTATCCGCAAGAGGAATCTGCCAAAAGGCACTCCTAAAATCAAGTGAGCTTATGAATTTAGCACCACGAAGATTATCTAGGATATCCTGGATGCGGGGAAGAGGATAGGAATCTCTGATCGTAACGCTATTTAACTTTCTGCTGTCCACGCAAAAACGAACAGAACCATCTTTCTTGGTGACCATTACGACAGGGCTTGCCCATGGAGAACGAGAGGGTCGAATTACTCTGGCTTCTAACATCTTATCGATTTCTTCGTTAAGAATCTTTAATTTAACTGGTGAAAGAGGATAAAATCTCTGTCTAATTGGCGGACCTGTTGTATTTATCTTGTGAGAGACCCAAGTGGTCTTTCCAAGGCCAATCTTTTCCGCCGAGATTTCCTCAAACTCGGAAATCACCCGTTGTAAACCTAGCTCTTGGTCAGATGTTAAAACATTGCGGGGATGTACATAACGTACCTCGTTAGAATAAAGGGTTTGGGAAGATGAACGATTTACAGAAGAAAGATACATGTTACCTTCAATATTTTTATTGAAAGCATGACTAAAAATTGAGGTTAAACCAAATTTGTTCCAAAATTCAATCCCTAAGATAACATCAGATGACATGCAACGAGCTACTAGAAACTCATGGTCGAAGGTCGTACCATTGAATTTAACCGAAAGATAAACAACTCCTAAAATATCAATAGGAGAGTTATTAGCAGAAATAACTCGAGGACGTGAATCGGTTATCTTCAAAGAGACACCTAATTCTTGAATCAAGATATCGCTAATAAGAGACATTTGAGCGCCTGAGTCAAGAAGAGCCTTAACCAAACGATCATGCAGAAATATTTCAATAAAAGGACGGTTATCTGAAGAATCGGATTTAATCACCGGTGACACTGTACGAAGTGAGACGTGCCGCCGGCATCCTATACATTTTTTTGGATTACACTTAGGGCAATCACGCGTGATAAAGCCAGGAGTACGGCATCTAAAACATAATAAACCAGGAAAATCTGGGCAAAGACGATAAGAATGACCAATTTTATTACATTTCCAACATTGTTGACTTTGATGACAATTTGTACAAGGTTGGATTTTAGTTTGGTCTAAACTCTGTGGGGTATGGATATTTAAACTGGAAACAGTTTCGGCAGATTTTTTAATATAGCTTTCAAAATGAGTTACCGTTTCGATGAGCGTATTGAAATCAGTAAATCTGTGAATGGATAAACAGGGGAAATACTTATGATGCATGTTATGGGTAATAATGTCTAATAGATTTGACTCTTCGATAGGCTTGCGTAACGTTTTGTTCAAGTAAGTAACGCGAATAATAAACTCTCTCACGGATTGCTCTGGTTTTTGTTTAAGATTCCGGATTTCTTGCTCTGTTCTAAATTCAAATTCTGCTGACCCGAACATATCAACAAAAGCTTGCCTGAGTTCATGGTAAGTCAAATCGGGTCGCCGAATTGACCTGAAATATTGTAATGCAAGGCCAGTTACAACTTCATGAAAACGTTTCAAAAGATAACAATCAGTTATGTCATCTGCTTCCTTATGTTCGTCAAGTGTAGTGAAAAATTCGCGAACACAAGTATCACCCGAATAACTGATTTTCCATTTAGAAAGTGAAAATTGTTTTCTGAAATATGGAGGACAGACTTCGGATATAACCGGTGAAGGAGCTATTGATTGAGAAGAGGCATGAGAAGCCCTAGGAGGTATCGGAGGAGGTCTAGAGATAACCGGACTCCGACGTCGCGGCGTCTCACCAATAGAATGATCTTCTGACATGTTAGGAAATAATAAGGATAAAATGAAATTAAACAGACAACAACAGTCAAAAAGGAATCTAACCCTAAATTACCAACACCTAAACGATCACCAAAGCAGAAGATCAAAATCAGACTTGAAAAGTTAACCCTCAACTATGATACTAAAGACAAAATCAACAAATAAACTGGTCAAATTCCACGTAGCAGGAAAGAGTTAGATATCGGATAATATGTTTTCGGCGGAATGGTTAGGCGACGTAAGATCACAGGAACGGCTGGGCTAAGAATCACAGGAAAAAATAGAATCCAAGCAAACAACCGTGCGAAGAAAGCTTACCTTAGTCACGAAGCCTAAAACATTCACACACCTATCAAACACTACAGGATACTAAATACCGCTAACTATGGAGTGAAATAAAACCCAGGAATAAAATGTATGTATTTGAAGGAAAAAAAATAAAATAAATGTTTTATTGTTATACCAAAATATTATTTATGTTACATCACAACATAGCACAAATAAAGAACATTAGCATTAAAGGGTTAATAGAAGTTGACAATCCAAACGTTTCCAAGGTAACCAAGGCAACTATCTTGTTTGACGGAACAAATAAAATATTCTATTTGTTGAATTCCGGAACCTGTAAATATAAGTAACGAAACACACGATTAAAATTTGCTCCGAAGGAGCAATCACCCTCACGATAGCGAAAAAAAATGGTTAAATCAACTACTAGAATCAATAAAAAATAAGCACTTACTTTTGTTCGGGCGCCATTTTGTAGCGTTGAGATTGCTGGAATCAAACACCACACAACTTCTTCGCAACCATAACGTTTAATTTTGCACAAATTTTCTAAACATTAATATAAAAGGTGAAAAATTACATAAATAAAAAAAACCTTGAGCCCATATACAATCCGATATAAAATTGACAAATTTTGATCTATGAAAAATGAAATTAAAATATGTAACAATATTAACAAAATTCAGTCGCGACGGTAACGAAAACCCGATTGCAATCGATTCGCCCCGCGCCTTTAAAAAAATAATAATTCCGTATTTTTTTTAAAAAAACAAATATGTGCCGATAAAAAAAAAATAATAATAACTACTCGATACAGGGAGTTGTTTTCTCCTCCTTCCGTATTATAATAATAAATAAAAATAAATATCCTGGGACACTTTTCACACACGGCCAATCAGATTCCAAATTGGGTATTAAATTCGTGATCAGGCCAAATTTTAATTTCAGCTGCCCAATGTGGACGTCAGGTTGAGAAGTGGGTCGTGGGAGGACCCCGAACTCAGCTTGGCGATATCTAAACAAATAACGTATGATAAATAACAAGACACCAGCTGAATTCCTTGAACCCCCCAAAAAAAAATCGGATAGATAATAGTACATACCCAAAAAAACAAAAGCTTCAGGCGTCAGGGTACCTCCATAACACTTATATATCAAGACTTCTTTTAATAACTGTTCACCAGCACAAACACAATAGCAGTCCACCAACTCACTGCTCTCGTGGCTCCGAAACAAGTCATCCTCATCTCAAGAAAAAAAATCTATTGTCATGAATGTGAATTCATAATTTGAAACTGACTTTTTAGAACCTAAACAAATAAGAAAAAAAAATTTACATTGATAATCAAAAAGGATTTATATAAAAAATTTTATGCAGCATTTGCTAATGCTGCAGTATGTAATTTTAAAGTAGCGTATGTAGTGTATCAGCTATCTCATAAGCTCTGCTTAGTTTGGAATCAGATAGGCTGTGTATGAAAAATATCCCAGGATATTTATTTATTAATATTATTGTAAATTTAAAACAGCAATAAAGGTTATTTTATTTATATAGGTTAGAAAAAAATATGGCGGATTTCAATCAATAAATTGTCATCTGGAAATTCGAAGACAAAGAATGCCTGCGTTTTGATTCACAAATCCAGGGCGGACTGTGAGTTAGTGGAGCCCTGGTCTAAAACTACCTGGGGCATGACCAATTAGTATGATTGATATTTGGTCAAGGAATCCATACTAATAACTCTGTCTGTCTGTCTGTTACGCTTTCACGCTAAAACTATTGAACCGATTTAAATTAAATTTGGTACACAGATAATCCAGAGCCTGAGAAAGGACATAGGCTACTGTTTATCCCGGGAAAATTGAAGATCCCCGGGAACGCGGGCGAAGCCGCGGGGAGCCACTAGCAAGACAGTATTTTTTTTTGTTTATGTTTATAATTGTCTATTATGACTTCAATTGTGGCTGATTTGGTTGGGGGCACTTTGTATCCACGGGGCTCTGGGCTGCAGCCCAAAAAGCCCCTATATAGATCCGCCCATGTACAAATCAATACTGTTACACATGACTATGTCTGTTTTAGTGTTCTCAATGGGACCTGTTGAATCATCCGGGAATGTTACTATTTTAACTAGCTACCATCCGGTTTACCCTGCATTCCCTAAGAATTTAAAGTTATTCTGGAATAAAGAGATTTACATATTATATTTATTGTATGGTTTTTCAGCCATTTTTTCACGTTTAAAACAATAACTGAGATTTAACATGCATATTACTTTAATTAAGATTAACTAATACTAGGCTCCCCGCTGTTTCACCCGCGTACCCGGAGATCTTCCATTTTCTCGAGATAAAAATAATCCTATGTCCTTTCCAAGGTCTAGACTATTTGTGTACCAAATTGCATTTAAATCGGTTCAAAAAATTTAGCGTGAAAGCGACACAGGCAGACAGAATTACTTTCGCATTTATAGTATTAATTAGGATTAGGATAGTACATATTTATATAAATTTTGTCACAGTAATAAAACTCAAGACAAACAATTGTATGCATAAACATGTCTGTTTGTCTGTGTCAAGGTGCTACAAAAGTATGTATCACTACATAGTATAAAACAAAGTCGCTATCCGCCGTCTGTCTGTCCCTGTGTATGCTTAGATCGTTAAAACTACGCAACGGATTATGATACGTTTTTTTAATAGATAGAAAGGAAAGTTTTTATGTATAAATCAATACGCTTTGACGAATAGGAGCGGAGCATCTATCAAAACTGTTGCAAAAACGGCCAAGTGACACTAACGAAGTTGCGTGGATCAACTAGTTTAATATACAGGATCTTCTTAGTTTGAGATCACATGTAAGGAATGTCTCAAGGTATATTATTGTAAACTTTAAGGTAAGTAAGTAACACCCAAATCAAAGTTAAATGGCAGGGTGCCAAAACCATGAATATATTCTGTAACTTGAATCAAGTTCGACATATCAGTGCTCCGTCCCTTTCTATCACTACTTAATCACGTGAGATATCCGATGCTCCGTTGTGTGCTTTCGACAAAAGGTATTAAAATTACCAAGGCAAAGTTCCCCTTTTGTATAGCAATACTAAACAGTAGGGTGTTTGGGTATTTGTATGTAATTGCTGTGACTCAACCCTAAAACGGCTGTAATACAGTCGTGTTTTACTATATTCTCAGCACTAGGTGCTTTCGGCGGCTTCACCCGTGTTCGCATGTGTTATTCTAGAATATATGCTTACTCGGTGCCAAATTTAATTGCGATTCCTTCAGCCGTTTTGGCGTAAAAGAGTTACAATCATACCTACATATACATCAGTTTTCAGAAATTGTCGAGTGTTATTTTCTTTGGACCTACAAATGTTTAAACCCAGTGATGTGATATGTGTGTAGTGATCCTATACATATTGTAATAATGTATACGTATTTATATGTACACAGAAATAATGTTCAACGAAGTATACCAAATCTTTTAATCTTACCAAGTCCAGGTAATAAAAACATCTAAGTTTATTAAAGCTTAAGCTACAACTTGCAAAAAAGGAATAAAAAAATATAGGTATATGTAGGAGCGAAGCTTTTCAGCCCTTCCCTGGACGAATTCTGCGCTAAGGTTTGCTACGATACAATTTAATAAGATAAAGTATCGACGCAGGTGGCGCAAAAGGAAAGGGCCACCCATTATGTCGTCTAGCAATCGATAAAGGTACGTATACAATTATTTTGTACCCATAATCTAGTCCCGGTAACCCGGTGGTGGTTAAGGGTCCCGAATATTCAGCAATATTTACATAATATATATTGATCTGAGACCCTAAAGGAAGATTCATAATTGACCGTAACGGGCGAGAGACGCGTCCGAGTTTACTGTTGTAGGTAGCTTTTATATCCTACAATTTAAATTTAATATTATAAATGGGAACGTATGTTTTATATCCTTAAACGTTTTTTGAAAATTCTTTGACCTAAGGAATGTTACATTATCAGGGTGTAACATATAAATGTTTACCCCGTACTTTTATGGGAACGGGCACTACGCGGATAAAACCGCGGATTGGAAGCTTGTATTATGAATATGAATATTTGTATTGATGTATGTTATTCTTTCACGTCATAACGAACGAATGAATTAGAAATCTGACACAGAGTTAAAATATAGTCTAAAATAGTTTATAGACTACTATTTATTCCGGGAAAGTTGAAGTCGCCCGGGAATGCCAATAAAACCATGTTCTAGTTTTCTAATACAAACTTTGTCGTCGGGCGCAATGCGTCCTCGGAGCAGCGGATATCTTATGTGATACCTTAATAGTAAAAACAAAGTATAAAAAGCTATTTACATAATTGTTTTTTGTAAGTTGAAGGACAGCTCTTAAACGACTGCAAACTACACGTTAATTTTGCCTTTCGACTCAATAAAAGATATTGTTTTTTTAAAATATACTTATTACGCACCTACTCCCAAAAATCATTACACTCAGTTTGGAGAGTTGTGTATAAAAGTCCGTACGCATCCCGTACGCGTCACGTTCCGCGTCCGTCACGTTATAATATGAATCGTCCTTTGTCCGCACGACTCGGCGGCGTCGACTTACAACCGAGATACCGGCGGAACAGGGCAAGGGAAATACCTGAGCAAATACTTTCGCAAAGCTGCATGATTAGGGATCGCTTTGAGAATAACTTGGTATATTTTTTTAACAATTTCGTATGATACGAATTTTTTTCTTTGATATTTGATATGTTTTATTTTTGTTAGTTCGTTGGGTTATTTAAATGAAAATGTGGTTTTAATCGAATGAGCCTTATACAATAATGCATAGTCAGACTCTAATGCTCGATTCTGAAACTTGATTTTGCAATAAACTCAGCAATTACTCTATGAATAAGACACTAAGAACCACCTCGCGGTGTTATGATCGCTTTCGCGGAGAATTTACAGTTCATCCCGCACAAAAACCATAATTATGTGTTAATCCATCTTTACGCTTTACAAACACACAGACATAATTTATTTAAAACTACTATACTATACTACTACTAAACTACGCACCATTCGTATCGTATATAAATAACCAATCAAATAAGAAATCCTATTCAATCTCCAAAAACCTACGGCAATAATATGATGTAGTGGGAAAACCGATATCACCCAAGTGTATTTTCTATTTATAGGGATTTTACCAAGATGGCGGAAGCCAAAGAAAACAAAGAACGGACGGAGGCTCTTCACACGTCTGACTTGTGGGTGCCCAGCTAGGGTTGTCTAAACTAACATTTAACGAGAAAACAATTAATTAAATAAGGTATCTATTAAATAAATAGTACCTAGTAGTAAATATACTGTACCCTATATTTTGTTATGCTGTGTACACATGCTTAGGAATGCGGTCCCGAGCAACTACCTTTGTCCTTTTATTTAATTTTCTGTTTTTGACTGTATTCTGTTTTGTGTGCCTAATAAAATAAAATAAATAATATTAACATACACTATAGATCCTGGGACATTTTTCACACACGGCCAATCTGATTCCACTATTATATATTAGTAGGATTTTTTCTCAAAGGGATTGCAAACGTCTGCTTAAGGCGTGATACTTTTCTTACATGTAGGTATTAATACACACAGACATGTTCGTTCAAGAACCTGACTCACAAGCCGCCGGTCGTGGGTTCGAATCCCACCCAGGACAAACATTTGTATGCATGAATATATCTGTTCTGTGTCTGAATGTCACTGAATGAAATATCTATAAAATTTCGTATTTAAAACGTAGTATATCGTTCTCGTTCATAGCTATCTGGTTACCATAACACAAGCTCTGCTTAGTTTGGAATCAGATTGGCCGTGTGTAAAAAATGACCCAGGATATTTATACTTACTAAAATCGCAGGTTAAACCGAACAAGAACCCCTGGATCAAAGGCGATACAGGACAGAAATACCAACTAATATTATATTATTGTGCCTACCCTCATCTTGTCTGTCAGTTGTATTGAAGTAGATAGAATTGGTTCTAACATTATCCATAGACACAAAAATACGTGGAGGTGCGATGTGGAAAGTACGCCCGTGTCTTGTGCTCAGTAATTCTGACATATACCTACTTCAATTTCCTTGAATAGAGGCCATTTTAGAGTGCGGGAATGAGCATAGTAAAAAGGATTATAAAAGGAAAAATATTAATGTGAATCAAATAAATGTTAGGTAATTTGTTTTGAAAAAATGAATTGCTGAGTTTATTGCTGCCTATTAGCAACAGAACTAGTATTAGCGTCTATCTAATAAAATTTTAATTTTAGTACAAAAGTAACTGTTAAGATACCGATTTGATATTTATTTAGTATGTACCTAAACTTTTGAATAAAGGCAGAAGAGGCTTTTTGGCGATGATGGTCCTAAAAGAAACACTTCCACCATTTTTTCCTATTCGTGATCTCGTCTCATATCTTACACACGACGATTGACTGGCCGTAATCCATTGTTATGACAGGGCTTAGCAATAACGGCAAGAGAACGACATGAGAAAATACTTAAATAGTAATATCGCAGTAGCCTGTCTTTCTAAGAAACAAAAGTATTAGTATGTGTTTATTATATGATGTAATGGGTGAACAGATTTGTTGTTAAGTTTTAGGTAAAAAGATGGACCTCTATTCCGTTCTATTCTACTAATATTATAAATGCGAAAGTTTGTGTGTGGAACTCGACAGAGGAGATCCAACGAAATAACATAACATATTTAAATCTTGAAAAATGAAACAAACAGCAGGATTCGTCCGGGACAAGCTTTAGGTATTGTTGAATTTATATTAAAATTTCCCGCCTTACCGTTTTGCTTAGTATGTAAGTTGTATAGTCTATGGTAATATAATAAATTAGTTCTCTATGTTCTGGGCATATCGTGTGTGGTTTATTTTATCTCCAAGTATTACAAATCCTTATAAAATACATTACATTTATCAGGTTATGGGCCCAGATTGCCAAATTAATTTAAAGAGCTTGCAAAGTTTCTCATATATATCAAATTATTCAATAAAAACAGTTTTTGCCGGCGAAGTGTATCAACCTAACCTCAACCAACGTGGTTCGATTTTGCGTAGTTGAAAATTTCAAATAGTCTACTTCATCGTTCAGTATCATGACGAGCAGCAATACTTTGGCATTAATTGAAAAATTAACGGGCCGAGAAAACTACAGTACCTGGCGTTTTGCTGTGAAAACATATCTTCACTCACTTCACTTCTTTTGTATAATGGCAAAAACATATCTTCAACATGAAGAACTTTGGGAGTGCATTGAAAATCACACTAGCGAACCTCTTGATCACAAAAAAGACTTGAAAGCTAAAACGAAAATAATTTTACTAGTTGACGCAATAAATTACGTCCACATTCAAGAGGCTGAGACGGCAAAAGATGTATGGGAAAATCTGGCACGCGCCTTCGACGACTCCGGGCTAACACGCAGAGTTGGTCTACTACGTGATCTCTGCACAACTACACTCTCTGGATGCCAAAATATAGATGAATATGTAAGCAAGATAATGTCTACAGCACATAAGCTTCGAAATATAGGGTTCAAAGTCGATGACGAGTGGCTTGGTACGCTACTACTCTCCGGACTACCAGAAACCTATAAACCGATGATCCTTGCAATTGAAAGTTCAGGGATGACAATAAGTGCAGACTCTGTTAAATCAAAACTGCTTCAAGAAGTAAAATCCGACAATGGTAACTCTGCTTTTACAACTGCACATGGTTCACAAACCAAGTTTGTCAAAAAGAAGTTCACCAAAGGTCCTAGATGCTTTCAGTGTAACAAATATGGACATAAAAGCACTGAATGCAGGTCAAAACCTAAAGAAAAGGTTGCTAAATCAAATAGTTCATACGCTGCTGCATTTGTTACCCCTTTTAACAACAACAGCTCTGATTGGTACATTGATTCCGGGGCAACCATGCATATGACAAGACAACAAACCCTTCTTCAAAATGAAAGTGCACCGCCTATTAAACAAATTAAAGTTGCAAATAACAAAGTACTGCAAGTAAGTAGCTCTGGTGATGTGACTCTGGATACATTGAATGGAGAAGGTCAGTCAAATAAAATTTTATTCACAAAAGTCTTGTATATACCAGACCTTGCTGTAAATTTAATATCTGTGCATCAGATTACAGAAAATGGTGGCCAAGTAAAATTTGATTCTAAGGGCTGTGTTATACTGAATAGACAAAAGGTCATTGTAGCTACTGCAACAAAAGTAAACAACATGTACCGGCTTAACATGATCATTGATTATGCATGCATGTCTGATGTTAAACATGATGATATATTCTTATGGCATCAAGGAATGGGTCATCTTAACTTTGACAGTGTTAAGAAAATGACAGAAAGCACAGAAGGTATAACATTATCGGGTAAAAGCAACAACTTGACCTGTATTACATGTAAAGAAGGTAAACAGTCTAGATTGCCCTTTAAAACTCAAGAGTCACATTCCACAAAGTTATTGGAGCTGGTACATTCAGACCTGTGTGGCCCCATGGAAACACAATCACTTGGAGGGGCTAAATATTTTCTAACATTCTTGGACGATTATTCCAAAAAGGTTTTTGTTTATACAATTCACAATAAAACTGAAGTATTGTCAAAATTCAAAGAGTTTTTGGCAGAAGTTGAAAATCAAACAGAATGTAAACTCAAATGTATTCGAACAGACAATGGTCTGGAATATGTCAATAAACCATTCTCTGATTACCTTAAAAGTGCTGGCATTAAAAATCAAACCACAACACCATATACTCCTGAACAAAATGGAGCTGCGGAGAGGTTAAATAGAACTTTAGTTGAGAGAGCAAAATGCATGATCCTAAATGCTAGTTTGGCAAAGTTTTTCTGGGCTGAAGCCATAAAAACTGCTGCATACATCATAAATAGATCCCCAACTAGAGCATTGTCATTCAAAACTCCAGAAGAGCTGTGGTCCGGTCATAAACCAAAAGTAAGTCATATAAAAGTATTTGGATGTCAAGCTATGGTCCACATGCCTAAAGAAAAGAGGAAGAAGTGGGACCCTAAAGCAGAAAAACTAATTTTTATTGGATATTGTGACAATACAAAAGGATACAGATTCATAAAATTAAACACAAGAACTGTAATAAAAAGCAGAGATGCAGTATTCCTTGAGTCAAGTGTGAAGAGAAACTACGCTGCATTAGAATTATCTGAAAAAGAAAACAAAACATTAGATATACATTGTGAAAATAATGAATTAAGTTCATTGTCAAATGAATGCAATGATAATAGCATAGAAGAATCTGACAATTCAGATAGTTCATATAATACTGTTAAAAATAAATCAGATTCAGATGAATACTTACCAGATACTGAGATAAACATATCTCCTCGACGTAATATAACCTTAAGACCTAGAAATAAAATAAAAGAACAAACTTACTTGTGTTGTGAGGAGTACTTATTACCTGAAGAAGTTCCAGATACATACCAAGAGGCTGTCAGCTCTGTAAATGCTGCAAAATGGAAAAAGTCTATTGAAGAAGAACTTGAAGCCCATCAAAGGAATGGTACATGGATATTGGTCAACAAACCTGAAAATAAAAACATCATTGGCTCTAAATGGGTGTTTAGAGTCAAAGATCAACCAACTGGTCCACGCTTCAAGTCCAGACTCTGTGCCAAGGGGTATGCCCAAACTGCAGGTATAGACTACAAGGAAACTTTCTCACCTACTGTAAGGTATGATTCCATACGTATATTATTATCTCTAGCTGCTCAAAATAGGTATGAAATTCTTCAACTTGACATTAAAACAGCCTTTTTATATGGTGAACTGGAGGAAGACATTTATATGCATCCCCCTGAAGGCTTAACCTGTGAACCCAATAAAGTATGTAAATTAATAAAGTCATTGTATGGTCTTAAGCAGTCCCCACGGTGCTGGAACAAAACATTCAATTCAGTACTTCAGAAATTTGGTTTCACAAATAGTAAAGCAGACCAGTGTGTTCATGTAGCAAATATTAAAGGAATAAAGTGCTATCTCTGTATTTATGTAGACGATGGGCTCCTGTTCTCAAAATCTAAATCAGTATTAAAATCTGTTACAAATGACTTGCAAACAATATTTGATATGACTATCTGTCCACCGAGAAACTTTGTTGGGATGGATATAATTATTTCTGATACATACATTTTTATACATCAAACTAAATATATTAAACAGTTGTTAAAGAAATTTAATATGGAAAATGCTAATGCCAACAGTGTTCCAGTTGATCCTCACTCAAAGCTGGAGAAGAGTGAACAGCAACCTGACAAGAACATTCCATACCGAGAGGCGGTTGGTTCTCTAATGCATGTCGCCATTGTAAGTCGACCAGACATAATGTTCGCTGTAAGCTTGGTGAGTAGATATTTAAATTGCTATGACGATTCTCATTGGACTGCAGTCAAGAAAATCCTTAAGTATCTCAAAGACACTGCAGGTTTTGGCTTATGTTATTTATCAAAGATTGAATCTGCTGACCTGATTGGTTATAGTGATGCAGACTATGCCAATGATATCACAACTAGACGTTCAACCACTGGATATATTTTCATTAACAGTGGAGCTGCTGTGACGTGGGCTAGCCAAAGACAGCACACGGTTGCCTTATCCACAACTGAGGCAGAATTTATGGCAGCCTGTGCCGCTACAAAGGAAGCCATTTGGATCAAGTATTTACTGTGTGACTTGGGTGAATTTAATCAAAATTCAATTTGTATTAATATAGATAACCAAAGTGCTATCAGTGTTATAAAGAACATTAACTTCCATAAGAGGTGCAAACATATAGACACTAAATATCATTTCATAAAAGAAAAATATTATGACAAAACTATTGATCTCAAATATGTATCAACAGTTAACCAATTTGCTGATGTATTAACTAAAGCTTTACCTAAAAATAAATTTCAAGTCTTGAGAAACAGAATTGGTATGTCAATAATTGATGAAACAAGTATTCATATGTAAATGATTCCATGTCAACTATTACTAATATTCTACCTTGTTATTAATGTTTATATAAGGCTAAAATTTGGCAGAAGTGTTGAATTTATATTTAAATTTCCCGCCTTACCGTTTTGCTTAGTATGTAAGTTGTATAGTCTATGGTAATATAATAAATTAGTTCTCTATGTTCTGGGCATATCGTGTGTGGTTTATTTTATCTCCAAGTATTACAAATCCTTATAAAATACATTACATTTATCAGGTATAACCGACAATATTTTGATTTTAGTATCGAATTAATTATATTTCGACAGTACCTACCTATGTGTCAGTAGTTATTTATAAATGCGCCCACAAAACGCCAATTATGTTCTATGGTTGTAATTAAAGTAAATCCTTACTAATATTATAAATGTAAATATGAGTTGGTTTGTAACGTTTCTCCGCCTAAACCACTAAACCAATTTAAAAAATGTTTCACCAATAAAAAGCTACATTATCAGGGAGTAACATAGGCTATATTTTAGCTCTCTATTCTTACGGGAACGGAAACTACGAGGGTGATACTGCGTAGCGGAATCATGTTACTAAATATTCTAAAATAACCTTAGACACTTTAGCTTTACAAATACTACCTACCTATATAATTTTAAATTAAATTTGTATTGTTTATTCATGTATTGTTCATTCATGTTTGATAGATTGAATTTTACTTCGTCCGCTGTGGAACTCCCTACGGAGCGATACCTATCCCATAAACATCCTATCCAGATTGTATCTACACGCCAGATTTCATTTAAATTCGTTCAATCATTCCAACTTAATCAAGTTAAAAGTATTCACTGAAATATTGATAGAGTTAATTGAAAATTATATCAAAAATATCAAAACTGGTTTCAATTTTTATTGTGTTTTCGAAACAAAGATATTGCCTTAAAAAATATGGATGTTATGCAAGTTGCATATAAAAATGTGTGTTTCAAATTTATTTTCAATTAGTATAAAAAGGTTTATTTATTAAAAAGTTAATCCAATGCATTATATTGATTATCTAAAATAGTGAAATATGTTTAAATATATTGCGAATAGCTTATTTTAAAACAATTGGTATTCATATAATAATGTAGCTTCCCATTGCTGCATTTTTAAAAAAATCGGTGTAATTGTTTAGACATGAAAGCCTAACAAACAGATGTACAGAAATAAATTATTAGGATATATCTCTTGAAGTCCAATCAGAAATTTAGAAACAAGCTTATTTTTATATCTTCTTAAAATTAATTCAGAAATAAGGTTACATGTACAAAACAATAACAAATCACAGTCTAATAAATAGTCAGTATTCAATATCCTTAATACAACTAATTTTCCACTATTCCTATTTGCCTTTGGTCAATTGTTAATTCATTCATCTATTAATTCTTACCAATAGCCTAATCCAATATATAAATCATTTCTACTATCACAATTGAAAGCTCAAAATCTCGGTAAAGCTCATTCAAACTAGCACAAGCAATTTCGAGCTTTCCCTAAGGCGCTTTTACACGGACGAAGTTCGGTGGCTAAGAGTCACAGATTGAGTTAGACTTTACCCACGTTATGGGGAATTATTAGATTTTACCCTTAACGCTTAGTTTATACTAGATTATATTATAATAATTTCCGTCCAGTGGTTAAAATATAGCCTATGTTACTCCCTGATAATGTAGCTTTCTATTGGTGAAAGAAATATTTTGATCAGTCCAGTAGTTTCGGAACCAATTCATTACAAAGAAACATACATTTTGTTTTTTATTCATAACTAGTGGCTCCCCGCGGTTTCACCCGCGTTCCCGGGGAACATCAATTTTCCCGGGATAAAAAATCCTATGTCCGTCTCCTGGTTCTAAACTACCTCCCAACCAATTTTCAAGCAAATCGATTTAGCCCTTCTTGAGTTATAAATAGTGTAACTAACACGACTTTCTTTTATATAAATAGAGAAGAGATAGTGAATCCGCGCAACTACATTCGCGTCATATCTTCCTCGTTTTACTAACACTTTTAAATTATGTTTCGTTCCTATTGGTTGTGGCGTGATATTATATCCTTCCTCGATAAAAGGGCTAAAACAAATTATTTTTATTTCGAACCATTAGTTTCGGAGCCTATTCAATACAAAAAACAAATTGTTTTCCTTTTTATAGGTAATTATTTGTGTACATAGTCTTAGGATAGCGAAGATGTGGTAAGCAAGAAAAACAAAATCAATGCAGCTTGCTACGTTCAAATGTCAACCTTTAACTATAAGTATTTTAGGCACATATTACCATAACGTGGTGGATAACTACAATACCTGTCTCTTTCATATCTCATGCTGATAAGAGGAACATAACATACAGTAGGTTTAACACACATTTTTATACACATTATCAGAGTAGTAATTTAAACATAAACTTTATGCGGTGAGCGAGTGCAATGCGGTGGAACAGCGGACATCTCACGTGTTGGCATAGATAATGAAAGGGACAGAGCATAGAGGATGCGCTGAAATATTGTAGACCTAGTCGTTACTGAATTGATTGACGGCCTCTGAGATAGGATTTAGTCGCTGAATGCTCTGCCACCGTGACACGTAACCGTGTTCACTAGGGTACGCGTAAGCTGGGGGTAGCTTTTGTTTTTTAATAATAGTACGAGAAATTAATGAGTTTATTGACAGCCCATCTCAGCAAAAGTAACCTCCAGAAACCAAGCATTAGAGTTTCATAAGTGCTGGAGAAGTCCTATTTTTTGAATTTTTTATATAACTTATTATTATATGTAATATAAATAGGCCTACATTTAATTTAATTTGATAATCTCTTTTCAAATATGTTTTGATTGCGGTGCTATATAACTAGAATGAGAGTTCGATTTCGACTGCGAAGGAGATAAAGTTAAACTAAACCAAATGCAATAATAACAAGGATTAAAAATCTCTTCCCTTTTTAAAGTCAGTTTAAAATTAAAATATATATATACCAATATGATTAACATGTTCATTTTAAAGGCAGTATACACCTAAAAGACATTGTCATTATTCAAATTAATTATCTTCATTGTCTCCTTTATGAAAAGTTTTAATCAAAAAGTCTTGACTTCAAAATATACGGTATCAACATCAAAAGATATCAGCCGACAAAATAATCTTTCCTGTCTGATGTTTCCTAACGAAGTTGTTTATCATATTTCATTTAACTTTACAGAATTAACAAGTAAATACCATATGTATGACAGCCCGGCTGGCTTTGTGGTTAGTGACCCTGACTTTCAAGCCGCTGGTCGTGGCTTCGAATCACACCCAGGACTAACATTTGTATGCATGAATATGTTTGTTCTGTGTCTGGATGTAAATATCTGTAATATGTATTTAAAAGTATTATATGTAGAATCTCACTTTGAAGCTTACTTTGGAGTCAGATTGGCCGTGTGTGAAAAATGTCCCAGGATACCCCTGCTGGAAAAGATGATGTTATACGTTTGACAGCTATGTGTGTGTCTGAGCCACCGTAGCTATGGAATGGGTTAACTGATTTATAAGGGATTTTTAATACAAGGAACACAAGCAAATTCGCTTTTTAAATCTTATTAGTAAGGTAATATTTATGTGCGAATATACAAATATTTGACTTGATTGTAAGTAGGAAAAAATACATGCTTACCGGATACTGAAATTATTTGTCTCTTAGGAAACTACAATTATTTTCCTAGGACTTTTTCCAAAATCATTATGTTTCCAAACTAACTAACTACAGGAAAGAAATACCTACATAGTAAAACTACTATAAATACATATAACTTACACTACCAAAAGACAAACAGAGTTCATGCAAATCATACCATATATTATCCAGAAGAATAAAAAACCCCTTAAAAACACGGGTGAAAATACATAAAATAAAATACCGACGCTGGCAACCCTACGCGAGGAGATGCGGGTCAAGAGTGTGACTCTCGGTTGTAGTGGCCACACTGCACGTCTGTGACATCTTTCTATCTACCCTTCATTTTTAGGGTTCCGTAGGAAATTATTGGCCGGTGATTTTAAAAAAAATTACAACGCAAATATATTTAAAAAAATAATAAATATCCTGAGACATTTGAGAAGGCCAACCTGATACCAAACTAAGCGGAGCGTGTGATATGGTAACCAAATAGCTGATATACTACATAATACTATTAAATAGGTACATCCATACTATCCATACTAATATTATAAATGCGAAAGTAACTCTGTATGTCTGTCTGTTACAATTTCACGCTAAAACTACAGAACCGATTTAAATGAAAATTTGGTACACAGATAATCCAGAGCCTGAAAAAGGACATAGGCTACTTTTTATCCCGGGAAAATTGGAGATCCCCGGGAACGCGGGCGAAGCCGCGGGGAGCCACTAGTACTTATATAAATATATTCAGAAATAGACACAGAGCAAACAGACATATTTATGCATACAATTAATGTTTGTCCTGGGTTTCATTCGAACCCACGACCCGCGGCTTGAAAATCAGGATCACTGGTGAAGGAAAACATCGTGAGGAAACCTGCATGCCCGAGATGTCACAATAAAAGGCATGTGAAGTCCGTCAATCCACACTAGGCCCACGTGGTGGACTATGACCTAAACCCCTTCGTTATTAGGGGAGGCTTGTGCAGCTGATGATGATATTTAATGAAACAGGGTCCTAAATAGTGTAGGTACCTTAAAATTTGCAATCACCTGTATTTATTTTTCAAGCTACATTTAGTTTGGAATCTCATTGGCCGTGTGTAAACAACATCCTAGGATATTTATTTGTTTATAGGGAACGCATGCAGGGCCGTATTAAGGTGGAAGGTGGGGCATTCTGTCTTATGCCCCAAACACACTTAATCACCGTTAAGACGGTTTTTGTCGCACGTAAAATGCTATTTATAACGCCCCACGATTTATTACAATATATATTGTATTTTAGTCGACGCGATGGCAGTTGGCACGCCGGGGCATCGCCCACTTTAATTTTCCATTTATTTTTCATCATTTAAACTATAGCAAGTTTTTTAGGCTAATAATTGCCAAATTGATCCAGGCGTTCTCATATATTTAGTGATTATTTTGTAGGTTTCCGTACCTAGTTGTCTTACATCTGTCCGTCTGTCTGTCACCGGGCTATATCTTATGATCATTGATAGGTAAACAACTCAAATTTTCACAGACTACCTATTTCTATTGCCGCTATAACCATAAATTAAAATAATAAATTACAGTGGTCTTCCTTATTAGAAACATATTTTTGTGCCTACGTACGTTTTGCATCGTACATAATAAATCTTGTACGATGGTGCGGAACCCTTCATTCGGCGATCCTATTCCCCCTTGGCCAGTTCTTACTTACATACATTTGTTTTTGACAGATCTGGGTAATCCACAAGTTGCTAAATGTGGATGATATGATGATCTAGCTAGCTTTTTAATGAAAAGACAGCTTATTTACTACAAGTAACAGTTTTTGGTAAAAGTTAAAGCTTTGGTAAACCTTAAATCTCTTCTCTTTATATAAAATAGTGGCTCCCCACGGCTTCGCCCACGATCCCGGGGATCTTCAATTTTCCCGGGATAAAAAGTAGCCTATGTCCTTTCTCAGGCTCCATCTCCTCGTTGTTAGGGGAGCCTCGAGCTCCTCGGTGGAGACGTATATGAGCTGATGATGATGATGGATTCTCGTGTCACAATGTTAGTTACCATACTCCTCCGAAACGGCTTGACCTTTATGAAATTTTATATGCATATTCGAAGAGAAACGGCTACTATTTTTTTTTTTATCTGTGATCACGAGAACGAGAACTACGCGGGTAATAAAGCTAGTAAATAAATAAATAAATGGACGTCAACTGCTTTCTACACAACGAAAACATTGCATAAAAGTTACTATAGCGACTGAAGTGTATGGGTTCGTCCATCCGTCACGGTTTGCGCGTGAATGGAGTTTTAATACATGGCTCTCGGGTAACGTATGTGGATCACCTGTTGATGTATTGACTCAATACTTCAGGCACAGGGCCGGAGTTAGGGTTGGGCTTTCGAAATTAAAAGCAAAATTCGTAAGTGATGCCCCTGGTGTTGCAAGCGTCCATAGGCTACGGTAACCGCTTCTCATCTTTGTGGTGTAAAAATACAGAGCCAAAAAATGCATTAAAAAAATTAACGAAGCTGCTGAAGCGACTACCAGCTTAGAAAGCTTTCAACTTGTATTGGGTTGTTTAAGCACGAGTTTATGGTAAGCGTAACGATGGTAAGTTCATGCTGAGTGAGACTGGGGAATTAGATACCGTATAATTTTTTTTCTAAATATGTGTAAACATGATAATTGTTTACTACTTATGTGCACTAATAAGAAGTATCAGATAAGAATACACTAGAGATAAAGTATAAACCAAAACTCTCAAATACAGCATTATGACAGTTCGATTTCCAAACATCCATACTAAAATCACTTGTACATATTTATCTTGCCCTAGTGGCTCCCCGCGTTCCCAGGGGATCTTCAGGGAATTTTCCCGAGAAAAAAAGAGCCTATGTCCATTCTCAGGCTCTAGACTCTCGGATCGGACTAACTTTAAATCAGTTCTGTACTTTCAGCATGAAAACAGACAGACAGAGTTACTATCGCATTTATATTATTTGCTAAATACAACCCTGTACTTACCACGTCGAGGTATATTAGTGTGTGTGAAAGTACATACATTGCCATGTGTGTGTGTGCTGGGAACACTTCACCTATTTTTACCCTCGATACGGAAAATGTTACTTCAAGTTTTTATTTAGCTTTCTCGTTCCCTTTTTTATGGTTACAAACATGGTTTTTATGAACAACTTTGTAGATTATATTGATACTTTATACTTTGTCCATTTGGTAATAATATTTGACGTTAAAGAAAAATAGTGTTAAAGAAACATGCTATAGGTTTTAAGTAAGGTTTATCTATAAAAAATATTGTTAACTCTACTATTAACAGCTTCCCGCGGTTTCATGTGTGTTCCCAGGAGTCCTAATTTTTCCCGGGATAAAAAGTAGCCTGCCATCCAAATAGCATCCAAATCCGTTGAGTATTTTTTCCTAGAAGAGTAACATACTTACAAATTTTCGCATTTATAATGTTAGAAGGGTTGGATAAACTAAATGATAATTAACTAAATTCTATTAATTACAAGCATTTATTTAGCTTGCGATGTTTGTAATTACAGCAGCTATCCTTAACCAATTAGTCTGCATAGACGAATAATTTAATATGTTACAATTTTGCATAATTAAATAAGCAAATACATAATATATAAAAAAATAAGGGCTTGATTCTTAAAAATTGGTATTGTTTTAAAAATCTCTCTTCAACCAACATTTTGACACAAATAAAATGGATTTAAAAGCATAAATACTACTCAAAATAATTACACCAAGCAGACAAACTAGTTTTATACTCAAATACCTATATACCTACCATGTGTGTGTGTAAGAGACATCTAATTTTCGTATGCAAAGTTCCTGCGCAAACTCGGAACTCGAAGTTAGTATCGCCCCTTAAAATTTCCAACATCTGCGAATCTCGAACTGCTTTTGCAATAATTAGATTCCTAGTATGTACTTACACTGCAATTTGTTTATTTATATAACTATACCATTAACAAATATATATTCTTGTCTATAAAATTCTCGTGTCACAATGTTAGTTACCATACTCCTCCGAAACGGCTTGACCGATTATTATATGCATATTTAGTATGTCTGAGAATCGGCTACTATCTATTTTTGATACCCCTGTGATCACGGTAACGGGAACTACGCGGGTGAAACCGCGGGGCGGCAGTTAGTCTTTATATATATATAATTATTTTGTACGTGTGTTGACAGTGAATTCCTCCTAAACGGCTGGACTCATTTGAATGTTTTTTTCTGTGTGTTCAAGTCTGTGTTATTAAAAACAATACAATAGACATATTAGTTTTATTTTTAAACATTAACAATAGTAACATTAAGTGAACAACTTAAATCACCAAATCATCACTTGATAGGAACTTGAGGGACATACGGAGGCTGTTCGTAACGATGACAAAATATGCAGTCACTGAAAAATAACAAAAATAATTGAAAAAAAATATAAAAAATAATAAAAATAACTCCAATTTTTTTTGGTAATGTTGATCTCGAATCGGGTGAAGTATTTTATAAGTATATTGTAAAATTGTTAAATCAAAAATAAAAACGCACTCGGTTACCTTCTGAACAAAAAAAAATGTTAATCAGATCAAATTCGTTTCAAAGCTACAATGGTACAGAGAAAGACACAGATACACTGTTACAAATAGATACCTATATTGCCATACAAACTCACGTATTCATAGAAATAATGCTACATAAAAAGACATATACCTACACTGACTCACATATCTACACACATCAGTTTTGTTTGCTTAATTTTATAGAAAATCTGATCAGGCGTTTTAAGATTATCAAGAATTGTCTACTTTACTAATTAAAGAAAAATTAATGGCCTAAAGACATACCTAAAGGCCGTATTCATTATTATTTTTACACATTCGAAAAAAAAACAGTAAGTATATCTAGTAGAAAAATATACAAAAACTTACTCAAACCAGCGCAAATGATCAGCCCACATAAAGCCGCCCCCGCCGCCACACAGTTGGAGTGTACAAAGAAGCAGAACACTCCAAGTATAAAAAACAATACAATCACAGTGGCACTGTAGAGGATTGCACCGTATTGATATATCTCTATTAATATCGGCATATTCTGTAATATCAAATAAAAACTTGAGAGGTGTCAAGGGACACGGATGGAACGAAGTTTCTTTCGATTAATAAGTGAAGGAAATGTTAATATATTTTTTTTTGTTGTAATAATATTTTTTGTACACACATCTAGTAGTAGGTACTATAGTGCGCGCGGAACTAGAAGGCCGCGCCTTGGCAACGCGCCGCTCGACAAAGCTCCGCCACGCTCGGCCCCGCTCGGCCCCGCTCGGAAAAGTGTCGTGACAACTTTTCGTTTAAAAAAATTCGTCTAGCTCCCTTTCACAACGCGCGATAAGGAACTACGTTCCAAAAATATCTGACTCGACTTTTCAGAACGTAGGTTATGTTTTTACCACGACTTTATTAGCTTCGCTTGTATGTAACAACCATTTTGGAAGTGTCATTTTGACAATTCGACAGACCTATTGGCTAGTGACCCTGACTCTTAAGACGCTGGTCGTAGGTTCGAGTACATGACATGACATTTTTCAAACACAACCAATCTGATTCCAAACTAAGCAGAGCTTGGGATCTAGTAAACAGATAGCTGATATACTACATTTACAACTTAGACAGATAACTTATATAGATAATTACATCCAGACACAGAATAGACCGACATATTCACGCATACAAATGTTTGTCCTGTGTGGTGGAAAGTCAGGATCACTAACCACAAAGCCAATCGGCCATGGCTAGAAGTAATAAAATGTATACTAACGCAGCATGCCCCAACAAGGAGTAGTACGCTGACCACGCATAGCATTATAGACACGATACCAAGTGTCATCTGAACGCCGTTTTCCGTGGTTGTGTTATAATTCGAGAGGACGGCATTCATGTCCCAAAAACCTCTCGTGTAACTAACATTTGGAGCAAATATAAGGCCTATAAACTGCAAAAAAAAAAGAAATAGAAACCATTTTACTGTCAAACATTTAAATCTTCTTCAAGAAGGGAGTGAAGAGATTTTCACAGGGTCGGCAACGCGTGAGTAACGCCCCTAGTGTTGCAAGCGTCCATAGGCTGCGGTAACCGCATCCCATCAGAGACCGTATGCCTGTTTGCCTTTGTAGTATAAAAAATAAAATGTTTCAAACATTGTTCTAATCCTATTAATACTAAAAACTAGTGGCTTCCCCTTTCAAAAACAGCTGGAGGGATTTGAATGAAATGTGGTAAAGAGTTAGACTATATAGAGATAGGAATAAATAAGTCAGAAAACTACTTCTGAATAAAAAGCTCCGCAATTTCTTTAATAAATCAGCAAAGGTTTGCCATACTTATGTATAGGTATAAGTAGTTCCAAATGGCGAAAGCGACCATTACAAATACCTACATATAAAATAAGCGACAGGTTTCATGTGTAGCTTAGGACATAACTAGAGAACGCAGGCACCGATTTCGCTATTTTTAGTCTAATCATTTTTTATAGAAACCTTAAAGAGTCCACGGGAAACTGCTAGGCGAAAACTAGTCTAACAAATAAGTACTCACGAAAGAGAACAAAGCTATAACAATAGTTCCAGCTCTCAAAAAACAACAAAAACAGCAACTAATCACGGTCGGTAAGTTATCCATATACTTCATTGTGTTTCCTTTTTGTTTCCGATCACCAAAAGTTAAATAAATTATATTGAACACTTGAAATTTTTCATTTTACAATTTTATTAGAGTTTTGCCTTGATTTGACTCCTTACATCAATTTGATAGATTAAAAAGTTGTGTCATTAGAATGTCACGAAGAAGTTTCAAGCACAGAATATGAACTTCTTGAAGTTTTCACCTTTATAAAAAAGCTAAACACGTATGCATAGTATAGGTATGCTATTTCCACAAACACGAGCCTTCCCTAACTACGAGAGGCCTTAGCCAAAAGTCCACCACGTGGGCCTAGTGAGGCTATCTTCACATGCCTTAAACTATATGCCCCCTTGAGCGTGCAGGTGTCCTCACGATGTTTTCCATCACTGAAAACCAGTGAATCCGTACGTAAGTTTAGTAACTCTGTGGTACGGGCCAGTGTTTAAACCTGCACTCTCATTGTGTGGCCTTTTGGATACCGTATAACCATTGCTGAATAGTTGGCAATTTTTGAGAAATGTCTCATCATATACCCAATTTAAATATCTTTCACATACTAAATATAAATATTAATTTTATTCAGAGAAAAGGTATGTAAGGAGTTTAATATCATTCGACACTGATCTAAAATGTACAAGCAACACGCTCGATTAATGGTGCGACGGCTAAGCACCTCATTTGCATTAAGAAATTCATAAATGCTGTGAACCTGTGATGCTATGAAATTAAACATACAGACGAGCGATTTTAGTTGATTTAAATGTTTAAGGGAAATAAAGCGAGGCAAGAACGAAATCATCTTTAAAACAGTTTTATGAAATCTAGATTTTAAATAAGTACCTAGGTACTATGATTAAAAATAAGCTAATAAGTAATCATTAAGTATTTTAATTTTATTGATTGGCCTTGGCATATGTAGTTTAAAACTGATATATATAGAATATTCACATTCGCATACAAAGTTATAAAATGAAAACTTAACATGATTACATATAACATGTATTTAAAATAATGTCTCAGTTATGCTTTAAAAATATGACAAATATATTGGTTGGGCAACTAAAATGTTGCTCGTTTGCATTTTACTCAAACCCTGAAGGCACGATTCCTCATCAATTTGCATTGAAATAGGTCGTAAATAATGCGGCCACGGATATTAATAATTACTAAACACGAAACCTTAGTTTTGGGGTACAACAATTTCCATAACTTTACCTTGCCTGGTTAATTCGGTTTACATTATTTTAACCTTCTAATGTTATAAACTAGTTGATCCGCGCAACTTCGTTAGCGTCACTTGCCCGTTTTTGCAACATTTTTACTCAATGATCCGCTCCTATTCGTCGTAGCGTGATGATATATAGCCTATAGGCTTCCTCGATAAATGGGCTATCTAACACTGAAATATATTTTCAAATCGGACTATTACATTTTGAGTTTAGCGCATTCAAGGAAACAAAGAAATTCTTCAGCTTTACACCTAAATAAGTCTAGATTTTCATACAAGTTATCGTAAAAAAAAGTGTAGAAGATATGTAAAATATGTATGTAATACAAGTTTCCGTATGTACCTAATGTAAATGCAAATTCTTTAGCTTTATATATTAGAACTAGTGGACCAGGCAGACTTCGTTCTGCCCACCAGCGCCACCTACCGGGTCCAAGTATATGTAAGCTATCCTATCTCTCAAGTTGAATCGAACTGCACATGGTGTGCGAATTTTATTATAATCGGTCAAGTGGTTTAGGAGTCCATTGCGGACAAACATTGTGACACGAGATTTATATATATTAAGATTAGTATAGATTTCCATACTTATCGTAGAAAAAACTGTAGAAAACAAACAAACAAAATATCTATTTAATACTAATTTTCGGTTTCTATGTAATGTAAAATGTTCCCGGAATAAAAAGTAGCCTATGTCCTATTCCAATACATATTCTAACTCTGTGCCAATTTCATGTAGATCCCTTCAGCCGTTCTGGCGTGAAAGAGTAACAAACATACATCCATTTATCCTCACAAACTTTCGCATTTATAGTAGGATTTACATACTATAAAACAAAATCGCTATTTACCTCTATCTATTTTTCAACTTACTTCGAAACCACGCAATGGATCCTGATACGATTATTTTATTCATCCTTATGTACTTATGCTACTTAATTTTTGTGTTTGTGTAGGTATGTTTGTCTATCTATACTTCTATACTAATATTATAAAGAGGAAAGATTTGTTTGTTTGTAATGAATAGGCTCCGAAACTACTGGACGGATTTCAAAAATTCTTTCACCTTTGGAAAGCTACATTATCCCCGAGTAACATAGGGTATATTTTATCCCTGTATTCCCACGGGAACGGGAACTACGCGGGTAAAACCGCGGGGAGGCAGCTAGTCATGAATAAACTCAAACAACTATAGCGATTAAAAAAAAATTCCACCATTGGAAAGCTACATTATCAGGGAGTAACATAGGCTGTGACTGCTTTCCAACAGGCAGCATAGAGTCAATTCGTGCGGCAGTAATGGAAAAAAAGCTTATATTTTATCCCCGTATTCCCACGGGAACGGGAACTACGTGTGTGGAACCGCGCGGGCTTTACGCCGTCCGGAAGGTAAGCATTTTAACTACGCAACGGATTTTAATGCTATTTTCAACAATATATAGATTCAAAGGGAAGGCGTATACGTAAGTTATCTAAAGTTGATTATTTTCATATTGTAATTCATTGAAATATCACAATGATGGTCTGGAAACCGTGAGAAGCCTAGTTACTTAATTATTTTAATGATTAATATAAAAACAACGAGAGTTTCATATGATGTATTTAATGTGTGTTATTCTGAAATAAATTTAACATATTCCCGTTGAATAAATGGTAGTATGTAAGTATTAAACGGTTTCCGAACCATAAATTATGAACGTTTTTCACATAGACGAGCGCTCGGGAAGCCGTGACGGCGAAATCGCAAACGTACCTCGACGCGTCACACTTACAGACGCTTACAATGAGAAAATAAAATTACTTCTGTATAAAAATAACCATGCATTTTATAAGTATGTATCATAAAAAAATACTAGTTTATTTTCATATGCGTATATGAATAGATTGTTGATTTATTTTTTGATATATAAATGAAATATACTTAGATATATTTAATTTTTTGTATAAATAATTTTATAAAAAATAAATCAAATAAAATAATCTTTTTATATATGCATATGAAAATAAACTAGCAAAAATTATCACAAATCTTGCAACCATTCGGAAGCTTTTATTAAACTTACTATGTTTGTGTGTCAGTCCGTTCGTTCCGATCGAAAAATGGAATTTAACTTTACACTTTAGCAATTACGCTATTTAGGGTAAGCGTTTAGTTTTAATTTTGTTCCTAGTCAATAAATATTACAATTAATAAAAGGGCTTGAAGATAAACTATGAAGTTCGTGAAGCACTAAATAAAAACAGTCCAAATAATAGTAGGAATTAAATTACCATAAACGTTCTTCATGTCAGTATGTCCCACGTCCAAAAACCAAAATGGCGTCAATTTCACAGTAGGCTGAACTCCTAAATTCGGCCCTTGAGATACAGAAGTACCTACGTACCGACGCCGTGAGATAATACCGCTTTTAACCGACTGCTCCATATTTACTATTGTTCAGTATGTATCCCAAAGACGTCGTACATTTTATATACCAGGTTAAAGAATAATCAACTTTATTGCTATTAGATTAAATCTATGGTAACATGTGCGATATGGTAGAAACTTATGCTCAAGCAATAAGGTTTATTTTTCATTGACACAAATACCCGACAACTGACAGCCCGGTTGGCTTTGTGTTTAGTGAACCTGACTTTCAAGTCGCGGGTCGTGGGTTCGAATCGCACCCAGGACAAATGAATATGTCTGTTTGTTCTGTGTCTGGATATAAATATCTATTTAAGTAGGTATGTATTAAAAAGTAGTATTAGAGTGTATCAGCTATCTGGTTACCATATCACAAGCTCTGCTTAGTTTGGAATCAGATTGGCCGTGTATGAAAAATGTCCCAGGATATTTAAATACATGTCATGTTTAATTTAATAACCTAAGTATGAATCCGAAGTTTTGTTACTCTTCACGCCAGAATGACTGTAGGGAACTGACTGAAATCTAACACGCAGAGTAAGTTCTGGAATTACATTAAGGCTCCTATTTCATTCCTGGAAAATAGAATAGTTTATGGAGCAATGACCAACGTAGAAATGATATCAAAGTAAAAGTTATAATTAACTAATTATACCAGATAAATAAAATAATATGGAAATCAAAGCACTCCCTTGATAATTACATCAAATAAACTTACTAATATTTTCCCGAATGTTTGTAGTTAGTAATAACTTGTTTATTAATCACTAGCGGACCCGGCAGACTTCGTTCTGCCCACCAGCGCCACCTACCGGGTCCAAATTGATGTATTATACATAAAAACCTTTCCCATGAAATACTCCGTAATTTGGTGAAAACCGCATAAAAATCTGTTCAGTAGTTTTTGTGTTCATCGCGTTCAGACAGACAGACAGAGGCGGCGGGGACTTTATTTTATATATATAGATATTTATTAATCTATACAGTTATAGTTATGTGTATAGTTATCATGATCATCAGCTCATATACGTCTCCACCGAAGAGCACGAGCTTTCCCTAACAACGAAGGGGTTTAGGACATAGTCCACCACGCGGGCCTAGCGCGGTGCAGGTTTCTTCACGATGTATTCCTTCATCGAAAGCAAGTTTTGTAAATACGTATGTGTAAGTAAAACTCAGAGTTATAGGCCAGGAGGCCATTTGAACCTGCACGTTGATTCTTTAACTACATTAAATTATTTAACAAGAGCAAAGTTGACCAACATATAAAATAGAAATACTAAATTAGACTGGCGAAGTAAACCCGAGAACCAAATAATCCGCAATTTTCCGGCTTTAATCTTGTCGATATAAAAATAGCAAGCTTTTTAAATCTGTACTAATATTATAAAGCTGAAGAGTTTGTTTGTTTACACGCGCTTATCTCAGGGAATACTGGTTTGAATTGGAAAATTCTTATAGTGTTAGATAGCCCATTTATTTAGAAATGCTTTAAGGCATATATCATCACGCTACGACAAAAAGGAGCGGAGCTTCAATGAAAAACGTTGTGAAAACGGGGAGGACATATAAAGTTGCGTGGGTCAGCTAGCTATAAAGGTACTTTCGGAATGAAGCCAAAGCAATCCAAGAAAGGTCCTGCCCAACTTGTGATTTCATATCCCCGGAGATTATCTCTGAAATATTACTGTGAGACACCTGCCTCACTCTGTAGGTAATACTTACGTAAGTGAAGGATAAAAAATAAATGTTATCTACCCTTGAATGGGGTGAACGGAGGAGTAAGTAATTTTATTTTACTAGATACTAGTAGGTAGTGGAATAAAGAATCGTATTTTTAATGATTATTAAAATACTAGGTTTCACCCGGGTTCTCAGGGGGTCTTCGATTTTGCCAGGATAAAAAAAAGCCTATGTTTTATTCCACAACATATTCTTAGTCTTTGCCAAATTTCATGCAGATCCCTGCAGCCGTTTTGGCGTGATAGAGTAACAAATATTCATCTATCCATGAATAATCACAAACTATCGCATTTATAATAATAGTAGATAGGATTCACCTTTTTGGTGTTATATACAGTTCTTTGTATTTCTGTTTATACAGAACCTACTATCCCAAAAGGTTAGGCTATGTACCTATGTATTAACATCAAATTAAAAATATCCATAAATATTGAAATATATATGAAGGCTATTATTATTTGAAATGGTTCAGCAAACGACTATTATTTCAGGTTACAGAAAAATTGTACATTTCGCGGATCACAAACAAATACTTTAGAATCACAAAATAATCCAACTCCATTTTATTTTCAAGCGATCATCTATCTCTTTTACTCTTGATCTGTCCCCCTCTAAACACGACTAATGATTTGTCTGCTCTTGACATCTACGTAGAAAGTCAATAACAATCCTTAGTCAATGCAATAAAGTTCATTTTGCATTGGCAAAACGTTAACAAATTGAATAAACTCTCGACTTATAGTCAGGGGAGAAAGTTGTAAATAATATAATACATAGATTCAGCTTCAGAGTTTTCCTTGATAGGTGTAACTGAGAGGTGTATAATACATCAGCTTATTTTCTACTAGCGACCCTTCACGGCTTTGTGCTGAAGCAGACTACGTATCACTACAAATTATACTAGCTCCCTCCGCGCGTCTTTACCAGCGTACTTCCCGTTCCCGTTGGAATACAGGGATAAAATATAGCCTATGTTACTCAATGATAATGTAGCTTTCTAATGAAAAAAGAATTATTAAAATCGGTCCAGTACTTTTTGAGTTTATTCGTTACATATAAAAATACAAATCTTTCCTCTTTATATAATAAGTGTAGAAGTATATATACGTATGTAAGTAGAGTTCGATTCAGCCACATCTTTGTGAGCCGAGCTCCCAAGGTAAGTCTATTGTTGGAGCTAGATTTCAGCCTAGAAGCCTAGATCTAGGCTATCCGATGATCTAGTTAGATGCACCGGCATTGTTGAGTATTGTTGGCAGATATGTAATTTGATCAATTGCTTCTCTGAATTTGGTTCGGGTTGACACGTGAATTCCTGAAGCTATAAATCTCATTATATACATAACTTTTTGTCTATGCGTTTCAGCACGCTTATCTCAGAAACACGTTTTCATGAATATATTGTGGTAAGCTTCACTGAACATTTGATGTTTGTTTTATATCAATCGGTTCATAAATACAAAAATTGTACCAATTGAAAAAATCTAAAGTCACTATTTCACGCGGACAAAGTCGCGGGCACAACTAGTATAGCTTAAGACGAGAATAGATATTGGAACCAAAGCTGAGTTGTATGTTATAAAGTTGAAGGTTAATCTTTGAAGCTTGATCGCGAAATTCCCGTTCCCGTGGGATACAGGGATAAAATATATAAGTTACTCGGGGATAATGTAGCTTTCCAAAGGTGAAAGAATTTTTGAAATCGGTCCAGTAGTTTCGGAGCCTATTCGTTACAAACAAACAAACAAACAAATCTTTCCTCTTTATAATGTTAGTATAGACTAGTGGCTCCCCGCGGTTTCACCCGCGTACCCGGATCTTCCATTTTCCCGACATAAAAAGTAGCCTATGTCCTTTCTCAAGCTCTAGACTATCTGTGTACCAAATGTCATTTAAATCGGTTGAGTAGTTTTATCGTAAAAGCGAAACAGACAGACAGATTTACTCTCGCATTTGTAACTTTAGTATAGATGCATACAAAATATTTTCGGGATAAAATTTCCAGTTTCTTTAAATTTTACATGAAATTTCTTAGTGAGTCCACGCAATGGAAGCAATTTGTTTTTATTGGAGTAAAGGTTTTCTTTCCGGGTAATTTTATTATTATACCTATTTAATTACTTAGGTAAACCGTGCTTTATACCTGATCTCGTAACAATATATCTAGACAGGACCGGAATTTTCCAACTTTCAGTAGATCCATTCTAAGATTATGGACAAAAATAAAAATCCTTCATAAAATTATTTTTATAATCAGACACTAGAAAATGTATATTAAATTTCATGAAGGTCCTCACTTGAAAACTGTTAACATAGCTTAGACCTTCTCATAATTTTCATTACCTTAACTAAATAAAGGACTCCTTTCAATTATCATGTCGTATCATATATCACAGTATTAAGCTCGAGCAAAGCTATGTAATCAATACAGTTTACATAGGCTAAACAAACTCGTTCGGAAATTGATTTATATTTAGATTTAATTGCTAGCATTAATTCAATTTGTGTTCGGCCGTCTAACGAGCTCGGGACATCGGTACCTTGTCCCTTGGCTATGATGGCAGAATGTTTTAGATATAACGCGGACCCGGCAGACTTCGTTCTGTCCACCAGCGCCACCTACCGGGACCAAATTGATGTATTATACATAAAAACCGTAGTCTGAAATACTCCGTAATTTGGTGAAAACCACATGAAAATCTGTTTAAAGTAGTTTTTGTGTTCATCGCGTTCAAACAGCGAATAGTCCACCACGCGGGCCAGAATCTGTTGAGACATAGATTCTGTACTTACACTAAGCTGTCTGTTGTCTGTACTATAAATAATAATAAATATCCTGGGACATTTTTCACACACGGCCAATCTGATTCCAAACTAAGCAGAGCTTGTGTTATGGTAACCAGACAGCTGATATACTACATACCTACTTATTTTCAATACATACGTATATAGATATTTACATCCAGACACAGAACAAAGAGACATATTCATGCATACCATTTGTCCTGGATGGGACTCGAACCCACGACCGGCAGCTTGAGAGTCAGGGTCACTAACCACAAAGCCAACTGGGCTGTCTAACTACTTTGAACTTAACGACCTCAAGCCACATGTGGCAGAGTGGTTATAATCGCTTTTGTCTCCCTTAATAACTGTCAAGTTGTCTTAAGAAGTTATATTATACTAGCTGCCTACCCGCGTAGTTCCCGTTCTCGTGGGAATACAGGGATAAAATATAGCCTATGTTATTGGGGAATAATATAGCTTTCCAAAGGTGAAAGAATTTTTGAAATCGGTCCAGTAGTTTCGGAGCCTATTCATTACAAACAAACAAACAAACAAATCTTTCCTCTTTATAATATTATTACTAGCTGCCTCCGCGCGGTTTTACCCGCGTAGTTCCCGTTCCCGTGGGAATACAGGGATTAAATATAGCCTATGTTACTCGGGGATAATGTAGCTTTCCAAAGGTGAAAGAATTTTTGAAATCGGTCCAGTAGTTTCGGAGCCTATTCATTACAAACAAACAAACAAACAAATCTTTCCTCTTTATAATATTAGTATAGAAGTAGGTTTTTATTTACTTGATTACCACCCTTAGAGTATTAACAAGGAGCTAAGTGCATGTATCTTAGAAACTTTGGCTTGTTCTAAAGTTATCAGGCCATCAAACCGCACTTTAATAGCCATTTGTGTCTCCGTAATGAGCGGGAGCTTTTAGCGAGCTTTTATCGCGTCGGCTATGCGAATATTTTTGGGTGGAAATTCGCCTTTAGAGAGTTGAGGCAATGAGAGGTTTGCTTCATTTGCTCTTTTTACATATATACAATACATACATATTTAACCCCACTATATATAAGTAAATACATATTAATGTAAAGGTATATAGTGTTACCTTACTACGTACAATATTACCACCTAACTAATATGTATGTATTTAAAAGTAGTATATCAGCTATCTGGTTACCATATCACAAGCTCTGCTTAGTTTGGAATCAAATGGCCGTGTGTGAAGAATGTCCCAGGATATTTATTTTTATTAATATATAAATGACAATGTGAGTTTGTAATGTTAAAAGCAATATAAGGGAATATTATACAACGCGGCTAAAACCGTGGGGCGGAGCCTAATCGATAGTTAGGGAGTACAAAGTTGTCCTAAGTTCAAAATTTGGACATTTATAAAAAAATACCCAAATTCTTTTTATTTGAAACTAAAACTTAAATTTATTCCAAAGATTTATATAAAACATTACACCTATTCGTATCTATCCTAATATTATAAATCCGAAAGTAACTCTGTCTGTCTTGCTTTCACGCTAAAACTACAGAACCAATTTAAATGAAATTTTGTACACAGATATTCCAGAACCTGAGAAAGGACATTGCCTCCTTTTATCCCGTGAAAATGGAAGATCTCCCGGGTACTCGGGCGATACCGCGGGGAACTAGTCTACATCTACACTTAATATCTTAATATATATAAATCTCGTGTCACAATGTTTGTCCTCAATGGACTCCTAAACCACTTAACAGATTATAATAAAATTCGCACACCATGTGCAGTTCGATCCAACTTGAGAGATAGGATAGCTTACATATACTTGGACCCGGTAGGTGGCGCTGGTGGGCAGAACGAAGTCTGCCTGGTCCACTAGTAATATTATAAAGAGGAAAGATTTGTATTTTTGTATGTAACGAATAAATTCAAAAGTACAGGACCGATTTTAATAATTCTTTTTTCATTAGAAAGCTACATTATCACTGAGTAACATAGGCTATATTTTATCCCTGTATTCCCACGGAAACGGGAACTACGCGGGTAAAACCGCGCGGAGGCAACTAGTATTTATATAAAACAAAATACTATTCGTATAGCATATAATTTAGAAGGTTTATATAAGAATCAGTCAAGCGTGATCGCAATCCATATTTCCACTTCCGGCGTGGAATCGCGTCACGGCGGAAGCTCCCGCCGCCGGAAATGAACGCCTCGAGACTTCCGGTCTGCATACAAACCGGCGACGTAATGGGTTTTCTTTGCCGTTTGTAAGTTTTTTATATTATAATATGATTTATTTGCGTTTGTGGTTAGTTTCTTGGTTTCCGCTCACTTTGCTGCCTCGGGTGATTCTCTATTTTTATTTGTCTCTAAAAGATATGCCATTTAAAACTACAGTATCTGCTTATAATTTATTAGTTATTAAAACCTATTTAAAAGGATTATATTTTTTTATGTTTTGTATGTATCAAAATGTATAGCTTTTGCATGCCGGAAACGGTAATGTGTTAGACCCAAAAATGTAATATTTATGACATCTTCTTAAATATGGGTTATATTTATGCAATAAATGAATTAGAATTTTGAATATTATAAACCTACCTATGCGAAAGTTTGTTGTACTAAAACTCAACAACGGCTTAAGTGATCTAGATGAAATTTGGTATAAAGTTAGAGTATGTTCTGGAAAAAAACATGAGCTACTCACACACTTCTTGCAACTGTCCTTGACGTCCTTGTCTTGTCCCAGGATATTTTTTTTAAACTATATATAGGTACCTACTAGACAACTTTAAACATAATAATAAAATTTTAGCTTATCGGTCATAATTGACATCCCGACATAATATGACAGCCCGGTTGGCTTTGTGGTTAGTGACCCTGACCTTCAAGCCACGGGTCGTGGGTTCGAATCCCACCCAGGACTAGTGATGGGATTCTTCCCGGGAAAGAACCCAAAATGGGAAGATTGAGGGAATGAACCCGAGGAAGATTCCCAAATGGGAAAGTATTCGGGTTTTTTCATTTTTAGCAATGTAACAAATAGGTAATGTGTAGATACATGTATATATCAAATAGTATGTACTATCTAAGTACTATTACTACTAGTTTGAGCTAATTTAGTTGGGTATTTTTTAATTCTTAGAAACAAAACACGTGCATGCAGTAAAGTCAAAACCCGCTTCTTCATATCTGTCTGTTTCTGTGTGTTCATCCGCTTTGAGCGACAAGTAGTGATGGGATTTTACCCGGGAAAGAACCCAAAATAGGAATATTGAGAGAAGAACCCGAGGAAAATTCCCAAATGGGAAAGTATTCGGGTTTTTTCATATTTAGCGATGTTACAAATATGTTATGTGTAGTATATATCAAATAGTACGTACTATTTAAGTACTATTACTACTAGTTAGAGCTAATCTAACTTTGTTTACTTCAAAAAAATCAATAAATACGTCAAAACCGTTTACTGCGACATCGCTTAGAACATCATACCGGTTATATCAACCTAGAACAAAGGTCCCGGTTGAATGCTATATGACCGCCTTATCAAAAATATTTACGACATTGCTAATAACGATATACCTCATTAAACGACTACATTTAACTAATATTTCGGAGAAATTAGTAATAAAGAGTAATTAGCTGAACAAATAAATGTTTGACACCCATTTATTATGCTGCATATTTATTGGATCCAAGACAGCAAGGCATTGAATTAGAAGAAGAACACGAAGTGGATGGAGTGTATACACGACGTTAACCAATCGCACAATATTGTCGTTGGTGTTTATTTATCCAATTATAGAGCTAAATAGGGTTTATAGAGTAGACCATTTATATATGAAGGATGTCACCGAAATGGACCCAGTAGTTTGGTCGAGAGGACTCTGCAGTTCCAAATTGTTGAGTAGGGTTGCAGTACGGATTCTAACTGCTCCCTGTACTTCAGCAGTACAGAAAGATTGTTTAGCACGCACGTCCATATACATAGTCGCAAAAAAACAGATTGACTACAGACAGGGCAGCAAAAACACCTTTTTTTTCATACAATTGGAACCTGTTTCATAAACACAAAGATCATGACAACGACGATGACGACCAGCCAATATCTACGAGGGCTGCACTAAAAGTATGGGAATGGAATATTTCCACCATTCCTGTCATATTAAAATCTTTTAAATTGAAAAGTCTTTGGTTTTACAAATCGAATACCATTTATTTATTTAAAAAACAATTCTCGGTCTTGTCACAAGGTTTTGTCAAACTTGTTTAGTCGTTGAGAAAATGGACTCGAGAAAATTCAAGAACGATGATTTATTATGACTTTCGAAGTGGTTTAACACAAAAACAGTGTGTTGACCGGATGATTTCTGCATTTGGTGATGAAGCCCCATCCAAAACCACAATTCATCGCTGGTTTGCTGAATTTCAACGTGGACGTATCAAGTTCAGTGATGATCCTCGTCAAGGTCGTCCAAAAACTGCAGTCACCCAAGAAAACGTTGATGCTGAGCGTAAGCTGATTGAAGAAGATCGACATTTGATATACTACGAAATTCAGGCAACTCTAGACATTGAAATGAGTCAAATACAAATAATCTTGCATGAACAATTAGGTGTAAAATATTTGTTTTCCCGATGGATACCGCATTCGCTCTATAAAGAGCAAAAAGCGGCTCGTGTTACTTGGTGCGTCAGAACTTTCGAAAGACACGCAGGATCCTCAAATGCTATATAAAACATCGCATCAGGTGACGAATTCTGGATATACGCGTACGAACCCGAAACAAAAACCAGTCTCGAGTTTGAGTGTTCGAAAATGAGTAAAGCCAACAAAAATTGTTCGTTCACGGAGTGTTGCAAAAAAATGGTGGCTACGTTTGTCTCCAAAACTGGCCATGTTGCGACTATTCCTCTTGAGGGACAAAGAACGTTAAATGCAGAACGGTATGCTAGCATTTATTTGCCACAGTTCGTTTCTGAACTCCGTCCTCAGTTTTTTCGATGGACCAAGCTGCGGCTCAGCATCTGATCAGCTTTCTGAATTGAACATCAGTGTGAGAACTGGAGAAGGAAGGGGTGTTAATGTCGGCGATTCATCGTCAAAGTCATTTTTATTTATTCATTCTGAGAGCCCCATTACGTTGCTCTTAGTCTCTCCAGAACAATAAAGGCACACTGCAGAACATTTCAGCACTGCTTTTCGACATCCACACGTGGAGCGATCTCCACAAAAAGAAACGGTTTGCTCGAGTTTCTGAACATTTTCACTTATAACTTTTTCATTTCTAGTTCTACGACAAAAAGTTACTGAACCAAAGTTGTAGAGAATTTAATTTGCAACAAAAAATGTTACAATTTTTTTTAAATCAAATGAATAGTTTAAGAGATATATCGTATAAACCATTTCAATTGAAAAAACCCGTCCATTGGGTTTCTTCCCACGTAAACACCCGGTTCTTTCCCATTTGGGAATAAACCCGGGTTTATTCCTTTCGGGTTTATTCCCACCGCCCATCTCTACCCAGGACAAACATTTGTATGCATGAATATGTCTGTTTGTCTGGATGTAAATATCTATATAAGTATGTATTTAAATGTAATACATGTACCTAGTATATCAGCTACCTGGTTACCATAACACAAGCTTCATTTCAAGCTTACTTTGGAATCAGATTGGCCGTGTGTGAAAAATGTCCCAGGATATTTATTGTTATTTTCGAGTAACAAAAAGTGTTTATTGAATCCTCTGGTATCCAAGCTAAGAATTAACTTGTGTTAAAGATACCAGATACTTTGCTTGTAAACAGCTTTTACCTGATACTTAAAGAACTATAAATAAAGCTGCAACTAGGTTTATTCTGTTATAAAAGAGAATAAGTTTCAACGGCTTACGTTCTCAATAAGAAATATCGAGCGAACCCTCTGTATTCCTCGAGTGAGGTCTTGTTAAGGCGCCGTTATTCAGTTCGTTATTCAGTAGGTACGTTCGTTATTCAGACATAACCCTTAACTACACTATTATTATAAATACAAAAAATACAAAATCATTTATTGACAGCGATTCATATTAAGGAAGTTCATATTAAGCCGTGGTGGCTCAGTTTGGAACGCATCGACCCACGATCATGAGGGTGCCGGTTCAAATCCCTGGCCCGTACCTCTGAGTTTATAAAAAACTTACGTACGGATTCACTTCACTGGCTTTCAGTGAAGGAAAACATCGTGAGGAAACCTGCATGCCTGAGATATCACAATTAAAGGCATGTGAAGTCCGCCGAACCGCACTAGGCCCGCGTGGTGGACTATGGCGTACACCCCTCGTTGTTAGGGGAGGCTCGAGCACCTCGGTGGAGACGTATGAGCTGATGATGATATTCAGGAAAATCTTTAGGACGTAACTTATATATTACGTTGATGTACCTACACAATGTTTAACGCTGGATAAAGAGGAAAGATTAGATTTTTTGTTTGTATTGAAAAGGCTCCAAAACTATTGGACAGTTCTGAATATTCTTTTTAATGTTAGAAAGCCACATTATCAGACCAACATAGATATAAATTGATAGATATATTTAATCCTTTTATTCATATGGGAATGGGAACAACGCAGGTAAAACCGGGTGGCGAAAGGAAGTGTAATATAAAACTATGTCCCGCCCTGCCATCTGTACGCTTAGATCATTTAAACTACGCAACGGTTTTTAGCAATATATAGAGTGATTCAACAGAAAGGATTATGTACTGTATATAATTGACTAAGTTTAAAAATATAATTGCTGTGCAAAGTTGGGGCGGGTGCTGGTAAATATACCTATATGACTGGTTGGCTATGTGTTTAGTGACCCTGACTTTCAAAGCGTCGGTCAAGGGTTTGATTCACGTCTAGGACAAACATCTTCATGAACTTATCTGTTTGTACTGTTTCTAGGTAAATATATAAGTACATATATTATGTTAGTATATCAGCTATCTGGTTACCATATCACAAGCTCGGCTTAGTTTGCAATCAGATTGGCCGTGTGTAAAAAATGTCCCATGATAATTATTTATTTATTTTAAAGGGTCAGTTTTATACTTCCGTCTTATTCTATCTTTGCAATGTGAGTACAAACACTAGACTAACTTATTTACTATCTTTGTTCAAAGAATATTGTTACTGGAAAAGTTGAGTTTATGAGAACGCTCAAGCTTACAAAGTCTTTGCTTGGAAGTTTTTATTATAGCGTATGAGGAAAGCTCTAGATATTACTTTTGTATGTGTCATTGTATTACTTATTTTGTCCTACCTTATTATATACTATCTAAGTAGTTACCGCGGATTTGCCCGTGTTCTTATGGGTTTAAATATAAATCTAATACATATTTGTAGTGTACTAGCTGCCATCCCACAGTTTCACCCGTTTTCCTGGATATAAACTAGGTAGCCTATATGTTATTCTAAAAAATATTATTACTATGTGCAAATTATGTGCGAAGCCAGTAGGTACTAAGTATGATTCTACATTTAAAACATACTAGAGATATATTCGGATACTTGACACAAAAAAAACTACCAGCGCTTTTTTATATTCAAAAAACACAATTATTTTTACCACTCGCTTGCCCCAATTTAAAAAAGATAATGGTGCTTCACTTCAGCCGGTGCATGTAGCTCTATGGATAGCTCTATTATTAATTCAACACTCAAGTCTCGACTCAGAGGTTAAAGTCTGGCTATTTACAGTCAATTCAGACTTCAGAGACATAAATAACTAAGATGATAGAATTGAGGTACTGACCTTTTCTATCGTACTAACTTAATTTATATCTATACTTAATATCATAAAGCTGAAGAGTTTGTTTGATTGCTTAAACGCGCTTATTTCAGGAACTCATCATCATCATCATCGGCTCATATACGTCTCCACCGAGGAGCTCGAGCCTCCCCTAACATTGAGGGTGTCTAGGCCATAGTCCACCACGCGGGCCTAGTGCGGATTGGCATCTCGGGCATGCAGGTTTCCTCACGATGTTTTCCTTCACCGAAAGCCAGTGGTGTGAATCCGTACGTAAGTTTTTAAATTCAGAGGTACGGGCCAGGGATTTGAACCTGCACCCTCATGATCGTGAGTCGGTGCGTTCCCGACTGAGCCACTACGGCTCACAGGAACGCTCTCAGGAACTGGTCTTTATTATTATTATTTCTTGGCGCGGAGGCCCCGGCTTTTAAACCTGGGGGCCACCTTGCAGATGTCGCGATTAAAATACACTAGTGCGCCCGTGAAATCTGCAAAAAAGCATAGAGGATCACCGTAAAAAAAAGACATTACTGGTCAAATTCTTTCCGTGCTAGATAGTCCATTTATAGGGGAGAGCTATGGGCTATATATCATCACGCTACAACGAATAGCAGCGGAGTATCAATCAAAAATGTTGCAAAAACGGGCAAGTGACGCTAACGAAGTTGCGTGGGTCAACTAGTAAGTTAAATAACTTAAAGTCTAATAAGTATATAAAATATTAAGTATATAGTAACCGCTTCCCATCAGGCGGACTGTATGCCTGTTTGCCTCCTTTGTGGTATAAAAAAAAACAAAATAAAAAAATACTTTAATAATCTGTAAGCCGGTCCTTCTCAATTGACAACTTTTCCTAAATAATAGCAGTAGTAGAAGCCAAAATTATAATGAAGTCTTAAATATTTTTTTATAGTCGATACCTATATATATATGAATACTAATTGAAATAATGAGATGTTTCTTTGAGTAAGCTTATCATCAGTATTTCATACAAACATAATTATAACAAATTAATACCTACACAATCCTAGATCAATGTTGTATTACACATACTTATTATTTTATTTATATACTAGGCTAAATATTACTTACTATAATAAGTGTAATGTACACTTAAAGGACTCATAAAGGATTTTAAGTACATACCCTAATTGTATTCAACAGCCTACAATTGTGTGAATCAAGACAATTTAATTTTCACTAAACTTTTGACGTCGAAGCTTCATCCAACATTCACAAGAGTGAATGACTGAAAACTTTATTTCTAAAGCGTTTATTTATGCGGTCTGTGTAACGTACTTAAAAGCTCATTATGAATTAAAGGAATCTTGGCTGAGTAGGTAATATTTATATTAAAGACAATCAATTGACAGTTGTCTATAAGAAACAGTCTTATTTTTATAATTATGCAAAATTCTAAAACCTATTCGGATTTATACTTTTGCTAACTAAATTCATGATTTACCTACATAATAATATCGGTTCATGATTAAAACAGTCGAAAGGTCGTAAGGTAGGTCATATATATAATCAAAATTATATGAAAACAGCTACTCCCATTTCCAAGTCCGATATCTATCAATAAATATAAAACAAAGTCCCTGCCGCCTCTGTCTGTCTGTCTGAACGCGATGAACACAAAAACTACTGAACAGATTTTCATGCTGTTTTCACCAAATTACGGAGAATTTCATGGGGAAGGTTTTTATGTTTAATACATCAGTTTAGACCCGGTAGGTGGCCCTGGTGGGCAGAACGAAGTCTGCCGGCTCCGCTAGTATATATTAAATGCAAAAGTTAGTAAGAATTGATGTTACCTACCTATGTGTCTTATTCTTTCACGCCAAAAGGACTGAAGGAATCGCGATGCAATTTGGCACAGTGTTAGAATATATTCAACAATAACACGTAAGCTAGTTTTATCCTGAGAAAGTTTATTATTCCTTGGGAACGCGGGTGAAGCCGCGGGGAGCCACTAGTACAACATAACGACACTTCAACTCCCAGCTTACGTTGGTAATTAATTAATTAACTCATTAGGGGATTAATTCGTCTATACCGAGCTTTTGTAAAGGATCATTGGTACGTTACAGAAGTACTTTTGTATCTTTTTCCTTTGTGTAAAGAAAAGATTTTAATGTATGAATGTAGACGCTTATGTAGGAACCTAAGTGAATTATGATTTGCTAATTATTGTATAGGTATTTGCATTTTTAAACTGAATTGCTACTTATATTATAAATGCCAAAGTAAGAGTCTTTTACGCTTTCAAGTCTAAAACACGGTACGGATTTTGATGGAATTTAGTATAAGTAGATGTAGTTTAGAGTTTGGTAATGAACATAGGCTATATTTTATCCCGGGAAGTGAAAGGGAACGCGGGTGAAACCGCCGGGTGGTAGCTTGAATGAGGTGCAGGTAATTGATATGTAAAATTTTACATACTTTCGTACGAGCTGTAAATTTTTGTCGTCGTTGAGTTATAACATATACTTATGCGACGGTGACCACTTACCATCAGGTGAACTGTCTACCTATATATTAACCTTCTGACATAAAAATGTATAGGGTAAAAGTGGGATAGACGCCCTTGGAGGATAGACGCCGCACCTTAAAAAAAGTGAATTTAAAACCAAGTTCACGCTCTAGTACCAAGTTCCTCGGACAGATCTGGCCCCGCACAGCTCAGTCCACCCACGCACTTCGACAGGACTGCACGTATCGCCGCTTGAGTTAAAAAAATGTTGCAAAATTTTATCGCGCTTGCTTGATTCTTGTGACAGTGACATTTTGACGTGTTCAGAACTTTCGTTTTCGAAGGTAAGTTATAAGTGTGTATTGTTATTTAAATAGTATGTATCATTTATATTTATGGTGTGTTTATAAAATTACGAAAATATTTAAGTATTTTTATTTATTTGCTGGGGCGTCTATCCCTACTAAAAAGGATAGAGGCCCCACTATTGACTGAGTATAGACGCCCTTAGATGCATATATCCTCTATGACTTATTCACAGGTACTTAGGCTATAGGTAAGATTTTTTTAAATAACGTAACTATCTAGTTATTATGCAACTTAGTAGGAAATTTGACTTTCCAGTTTATTTATGAGCTGTTTATACCTTTACATGTCGTACTTCACTGTACTTGTAAAAAACTGTGAAAAACTTACTTTGGGTAAGTAATAGAGGAATTAATTGCCCTAATCAAATTCAATTTAGGCACTGTCTTCTTAGTTTGTTTTTTCATACTTATCCTTTTTGAATCCTCAGTTTTTTTCTGTACCTGTTCATTTCTTCTTTTTCAGGAAAACATCCCACACTGGACGACAACGAGAAACGTCTCGTAGCGCACATACAAAAATTAGAAAAGGCAGGATTTCCCACAACACGACAGGATGTAAGAAGACACAAGAAGGATAAGAAAACCTTATAATATATTATTGCAACTAAGAAAGCAAATAAACATTTTATTTAATTTTCTACGATTTTTTTTATTATTACGGAGGCATCTATCCCATTGTAGGGCATCTATACTCATGTCAAAATTTTGCCAGGGGCAACTACCCCATACAGTAGGCGTCTATCCTCAAACAATAAGTCTTTTTTAGAGCCGAATATCTACAAATCTACGGTATGCATTGAATAATGATATGAGTAGATAGTAAGTATAAGGACTATAGTTGTTACAAATAGTTAACTCACTCGAATAGCGCTTTAAAAAAAAAAGTTATAGTCAGCTTACAAAAAGTGGGGCATCTATCCCATGTTTACCCTATGGAGGACCTCCCCTTTCTTTATAAGTAGGTTAAAAACAAAGATAAATATATATAAATTAAAGTATAAAGATTTAAACGAATTTAACAGTCGCGATCACAAAGTGTGTAAAGTTACAACATAAATTCCATGAGACCAACCATTTATAATAGTAGATATTAACCACCAGCTGCATTTAATTACATCTACACTAATATTACAAAAAAGGAAATATTTCTGTTTGTGTGTTTGTTTGTCTATACTAATAAACATTATGAAAAAGTAACGTTTGTGAGTTTGTGACGTCGGAAGCTGTAATCTCTGGATCTACTGAACTGATTTTCAAAATTATTGCACCAATAGAAAGCTGCGTTATAGTGAAGTATTATAGGCTATATTTTATCTCCGTATTCCCACGGGAACGTTAACAACGCGGGTGATACCACGCGGAGGGAGCTAGTAATAAATAAACTCAAAATCTACTGTGCTGATTTTAAACATTATTTCACAATTGGAAAGCTACATTTTCAGGGGCTATATTTTATCCCTGTATTCCCAAGGAAAGAGAAACTACGCGGGTGAAACCGCGCGAAGGCAGCTAGTCACTATATAATTTTAAGCTTGTTCTTGCAAAGTTTAATGTGATAGAATATTGCTGCGACATTTTTTTTTCACTTGAATTAATTAGTATAATTAATCCTACTAATATAACAAATGTAAAAGTTTGTGAGTTTTGATGTATGTTTGTTACCCTTTCACGCCTAAACCACTGAACAGATTTTAAAAAGAAAAAGGGTTGACTGACGCAACATTGTAACGACGTTCAGTTCTTTAGATCAGAAATTGTTTATTATGTTTAGAATGGTTTATTAGTGAAAGCAAATCGTAAAATTACTCGTATCGGTCATTATTACAATAAATATGTAAACGTAATTGAAAAAAGTTAAGCAATTGTGCAGTTCTTATTTTATGCCCGCCGTTACAAGGTTACGTTGTTGAATTTTGATGAAATGTCAAAAGTGACCTATTATCTTGTCCCTATATTAGTTGATACAACTAGAGCTATAGGACAAACTAGCTTTTAACACTTTCGTGTCTAGATAGATTCCTAATTAGGACAAATATTCATGTATTTATGTAATCAATTAAAATATCTCTGCAAACTGTGGTAGCATCCTAATCTATACTATAATAATCTATACTAATACTAGTGGCTCCCCGCGGTTTCACCCGCGTACCCGGGAGGTCTTCCATTTTCCCGGGATAAAAAGTAGCCTATATGTTAATCCAGGTTATAAGCTATCTTTATTCCAAATTTCATTCAAATCCATTCAGTAGTTTTTACGTGAAAGAGTAACAAGTTCCATACAAACTTTCGCATTTATAATATTAGTAGGATTATAAAGAGGAAAGATTTGTTTGTTTGTTTGTTTGTAATGAATAGGCTCCGAAACTACTGGACCGATTTCAAAAATTCTTTCACCTTTGGAAAGCTACATTATCCCCGAGTAACATAGGCTATATTTTATCCCTGTATTCCCACGGGAACGGGATCTACGCGAAACCGCGCGAAGGCAGCTAGTCACTATATAATTTTAAGCTTGTTCTTGCAAAGTTTAATGTGATAGAATATTGCTGCGACATTTTTTTTTTCACTTGAATTAATTAGTATAATTAATCCTACTAATATAACAAATGTAAAAGTTTGTGAGTTTTGATGTATGTTTGTTACCCTTTCACGCCTAAACCACTGAACAGATTTTAATAAAATGGTACAGAGATAGACTAGAGCTTTGGAAAGAACAAAGGCTTTATATTTCGGGAAAGTTAAAGGTCAGGTGAAACCGCGGGAATTAAGCTAGTAATATCATATAGCAGGGGTGGCCAACAAGTCGATCGCGATCGACCGGTCGATTACGTTTCTAGTACGTTCTAGTATCTAATAATCATAGAACTTCCAAGAATCATTGTACTATCTAAGAAATGGGTCGATCGCGACACAGTTTTAACATGAAAAGACGATCTCTTCTTCACAAAAGTTGGCCCTGTCATATAGTATTTCGGGAAAGTTAAAGGTCCCCGGGTGAAACCGCGGGAAATAAGCTAATATAGAGTTACAAGAACTAGTATAAATCATTATTTCAGACAGTTTTATACGTGAACTTGCGAATTTCCGACGGATTTTATATGAATAACTTATTAAGTAGCCGGTGGTAACGGAATTCTGTAACTTTCATTTAATTCCTAGTAAATTGGACGATTTAGAAAAGTTCCGGCGTTAAAATTTTTTTAATGAAGATTAATTTATAATTATGATGTTTTTTTTTTCATAAAATTTTAGGTAATCGTTAAAAACTTTTCTTATAGACAATCAATCAATGTCCTCGACAAACGACTTAGATAAAAAAGTACTTGTTTTCCTATAGCTTTGACATGAAGTTTTACAGTAATTTACATAGAATAATTTTAAACGTAAGAACTAGCTTTTTGAAAAGAGTAATTGCTGAGTTTATTGCCGGCTCTTCTCAGCAAAGACAACCTTCCGAACCGAGCGTTAGAGTCTGACTATTCTTTAAGTGTCTGTGAAGGCCTAATTGAATAAAAACATTTTTCATTTTCATTTTCATACTTTTATAAATTTATTTTCCTTTATTATTTACATTTCAACTATATCTACTTACTTACATTTATTTCAAACTAGCTGACCCGGCAGACTTCGTACTGCCCCAATCTATCTATACTTATAATAAATCTGTAGAGAGGTCAATTCTGTACATGAAATACATTTTCAAAATAACTATCAGGGGGTGATTAGTGATCGATACTGATGCCAAAAATGCAATCAGTAAATTTTTTGTCTGTCTGTCTGTATGTTCCTTATAGAAACAAAAACTACTGGACGGATTTTAACGAAACTTGGTACAATTATTCTTCATACTCCTGGGCAGGTTATAGGATACTTTTCATCACGCTACAATCAATAGGAGCAGAGTAGTGAAGGGAAACTTTGGGAAAACGGGAGAAGTTACTCCATTTTTTAAGCTTCCGTCGCGTGTGCAGCCTTAATGGTTAAAGTTACATAGAAATCATGTATGACGGAAATATTCTACATAAAATGTCAAAAAAGCATCTTGCACCAGCATACGTCCATCTTTTATGGTTGACTCTCAATAACACGTGTAACTCCTGATAGCTTAGCAGTTCGGAGCATTCTGATTATATTTGTTTACTCTAACGTTTATAATACTCTCACTCATCCCTAATTTAAAAAAGCTAACATTATTACCCATTCAATAAAAAAATAATCATAGAAATCGGTATAGACACACCAAAATTATAAATGAAATAAGCCATACTAACCTTCTACGTAAACGAAGTCGCGGGTTAAAGTTAGAGTTAGCCCAAAGAAACTATTCCACGCGAACGAAGTCGCTGGCAGAAGCTAGTCTATACTAATATTATAAAGGAGTAGAGTTTGTTTGTTTGTTTGTTTGGTTGAACGCGCTAATCTCAGAAAGTTCTGGTCCGATTTGAAAAATTATTTCGCCATTAGATAGTACATTTATCGAGGAAGGCTATAGGCTATAGATCATCACGCTATGACCAATAGGAGCGGAGCACCAATCAATAATGTTTCAAAATCGGGAGATTTATTTTCCTGTTGAGAGCTTCCGCTGCGAACGCTGCGTAAACGGTTAAAGTTTCCCTAAAATGATGTAGAACAGAATTGTTCCCCTTCAAAAGTTCAAAAAAAACAGCGTCAGCATATGTCTATCTATTAAGGTTGGCTCACTATAACCATTTTTCTACTAACCAAATTTGTTCTAAAATAATGCATTATTTGTGAAGGTGTTTTTATAAAGATGATATTAATCCTTATCTAAATAAATACCTTATTCATAAGAAGTATTTAATTTAAAACAAAATTGCCATTTACATCATTCGATTTCAATGAATATCTTAGGAGATATCGCAAATTTAAAATTACATAGCCGCAAAGTACTGTGCGCGCCTTTAAGCGCTGGGCCGCCGTGCACGGGCAGTCATCAGTTGGCTCTGCGAGTCCATCCTTCTACGTAAATGAAGTCGCGTGTTGAAAGTTAGCGTTAGCACAAAGTAACTATTCCACGCGGACGGAGTCGCGGGCAGAAGCTAGTACATCTATACTAATATTATAAAGCGGTAGAGTTTGTTTGTTTGTTTGCTTGAACACGCTAATCTCAGAAACTACTTGTCCGATTAGAAAAATTATTTCAGTATTAGAGAGGCCATTTATTGAGGAAGGCTATAGGCTATATATTATCACGCTACGACCAATAGGAGCGGAGTACCAATCATCAACAGCTCATATAGGTACGTCTCCACCGAGGAGCTCGAGCCTCCCCTAACATCGAGGGGGTTTTAGGCCATAGTCCACCACGCGGGCCTAGTGCGGATTGGCGGACTTCGCATGCCTTTAATTGTGACATCTCAGGCATGCAGGTTTCCTCACGATGTTTTCCTTCACCGAAAGCCAGTGGTGTGAATCCGTACGGAAGTTTTTATAAACTCAGAGGTACGGGCTAGGGATTTGAACCGGCACCCTCACGATCGTGAGTCGGTCCGTTCCGAACTGAGCCACCACGGCTTACCAATGAAGAATGTTTAAAAATCGGGAGATGTTTTTTCCTTTAAACGGTTTCATGTGCACGAACACCAAAAGGCTACTCTACAGGTGCGCATGTATAAGCTGACAGATTTCGTCACCATCAAGCGAGGTGTAAGGCAAGGGGATACTCTCTTGCCAAAGCTCTTCACTAATATGCTAGAAGACGTAATTAAATCTCTAGACTGGGAAGAGAGAGGAATAAATATAAATGGCACACGCATGTCACACCTGCGTTTTGCTGACGACCTTCTTCTACTATCTGAGAACGTTGCTGATCTTCAATCTATGCTTACAGAACTACACGAAGCATCCCTGAAAGTGGGTCTACGTATGAACATGTTCAACACCAAGCTCATGGCTAGTCCAATTGGAACAGCAACCAGTAATGTGGGTGACACCCCAATAGAACATGTAGACCACTACATCTATCTTGGACGTCGTTTGTCGTTTGACCGGGAGTCTCAGGTGAAGGAGATTGCTAGACGGATCCAGTTAGGTTGGGCTGAATTTGGGAAACTTGATGAATGATGATGAACCTTCCGCTTTAATCCTCAGTGTCTGAAGACCAAGGCATTTAACCAGTGCATTCTGCCTATCGTCACCTATGGTGCTGAAACATGGTCGCTTACAAAAGGCGACATGTATAAAATAATGGTTGCCCAAAGAGCCATGGAGCGAACCATGCTGGGCATCTCCCTCGTGGACCGAAAACCCAACGTCGAAATACGACGTAAAACGCAAGTCGTGGATGTGGGTAAACGGATCACGGGATTAAAGTGGGGTTGGGCGGGACATCTGGCAAGGCTGGATGACGGAAGATGGGCTAAAGCTATTACAGAGTGGTGGCCAAGAGAGACACAGGAAACCGGGTAGACCACCGGCTCGGTGGGTAGACGACATTGTCGGAGCAGCGGGTAAGCAGTGGATGTAATTGGCAAAGGACCGTATAAAGAGGCATAAAAATAAGGAGGCCTATGCTCAGCAGTGGGTTATTACGGGCTGATTAAATAGATAGAAAGAAAGTTAAGTAGAAGGATGCACTCATAGATATGGTAACACAATATCGTATAACTTTTTTCCGTGTTTTGAAGTACGACAGGATGGATTGACATATTACAGTTGGTTGTCAAATCTAATGTCAAATATTATGATTGCGTTCAAAAGTTTAAATTGTGACTAAACTTAAAGTTGATCAATTTAAAAACCGACCAAATTAAAAATCAGGCATTATTCGGTATTATTTTCGGAAATTAAAAATTAAATAAGTAATAAATGTTAACGCAAATTAATGTCTAAAAAGAACAAATATAACAGTTCCGAACTTTCGAGACATTTTACATAAAATAATTTCTGAACGCACACATGAATAGTTGTTACAGTATTTGACAGTATAGGACAACAAATGTTTGACATCTAATAAACAAATCAGCATTTATTGAAATGATTAAGTATTAATTTCACATATCGAGTATTCATTGTTTTTAAGATGTATTCTGCTATTCGGGGCGGAGACAAATCCAACGAATCAATAACCATGAAAATTGATTCAGCAGATCTCGAGTTATAAGTGTTGAAACAAACCCGACTTTCTTTTATATATATAGATTAAACCTAATGCACAATATTTACACACCACAATTTATAATATTTTTTTTAACGTTAGAACTGTTAAAAAAACCCTCAAACTTTTTAAGCTTATGAAAGCTAGAAGCTAAGGTAGATATGTTTTCGATTACTAAGCCAAGCAAAGCTGGCTTTAAGCCAATACATAACATAGCCGAACCGCATCGAGCCAACTAAATATTGAAAATGGTTGTGGTTAAGTGAATGATATGTGCCTACTGCAATTACTATTATAGTTCATACTAGCTTCTGCCAGCGACTTCGTTCGCGTGGAATAGTTTCTTTGGGCTATCTCTAACTTTAACCTGCGACTTCGTTTACGTAGAAGGATAGTATCTCGCAGAGTTAACTCGTGCCACCGGCCACGCGCGGTCGCCCGCGCGCAGTGCGCGATAATTATTTGCTGCTATGGTTTTGCGATGGCTTATTTCATCTATAATTTTGGTGTTTCTATACCGATTTCTATGATTCTTCTTATTATTGAATAGGTAATAATGTCAACTTTTTTAAATTAGGGATGAGTGAGAGTAAACAAATATAATCAGAATGCTCCGAACTGCTAAGCTATCAGGAGTTACACGTGTTATTGTGAGTCAACCATAAAAGATAGACATATGCTGTTGTGAGATAGTTTTTAGGAAATTTTATGTAGAATATTTCCGTCGTACATGATTTCTATGCAACTTTAACCATTAAGGCTGCACACGCGACGGAAGCATAAAAAATGGAGTAACTTCTCCCGTTTTCCCAAAATTTCCCTTCACTACCCTGCTCCTATTGATTGTAGCGTGATGAAAAGTATCCTATAACCTGCCCAGGAGTATGAAGAATAATTGTACCAAGTTTCGTTAAAATCCGTACAGTAGTTTTTGTTTCTATAAGGAACATACAGACAGACAGACAGACAGACCGACAGACAGACAGACAGACAAAAATTTTACTGATTGCATTTTTGGCATCAGTATCGTTTACTAATCACCCCCTGATAGTTATTTTGAAAATATATTTCATGTACAGAATTGACCTCTCTACAGATTTATTATAAGTATAGATTACTAGACCTAGGACAAACTAGCTTTTAACACTTTCTTGTCTAGATAGATTCTTAATTAGGACAAGTATTCATGTATTTTTCCAATAAATTAAAATCTATTATAATATTATATGTAGGTACTAGGAGACCTAGCAACTTGTGGTAGCATAGGTATATAAGAAAAACAAAAATCACAATTAAAAGTAGGTTCTCTAAGAGATGATGGCTGAAAAATATGAAGTACCTACTTTACGTCCTATTCTCAGACCAACTAAATATATGACAAAAAAGATCACATTGTGGCCAGAATATTAATTAAATCGCTGTAAATATTTTTGCGATATTCTCGCAATAAAATAATAAAATAAAAAAAAAAACCTTTTATTTCATGCAAACAGAATAGTCAATTGAAAATAATGATGTTATTAAATTTTAAGTGAAATACGTGTATTTCACTTAATTTTGGAAAATTGTAAACATACATTTACCACAATTTTCGTGTTTTCTGTGTTAGATTTAATAAAAAAAAGTAGTGTTAAAAATAGGCAAAACCTAGATATCCTGTAACAGGAAATGACAGCGACTCAAATGAAAGTTTGTGGAAAGTTTCCCGTCCAGGTGGCCGGTCCGCTCCCCGGCGAGCTTTTAACGGAAAGAAAACTTTCAGAACAGTGTGAAACATTTCAGAGTAAGTTTATAAGTATCTAAAAGTTTATTTTATACTGAAAGTTTGTTTATATTTTTTATTGAAGTAGATAATGGTTATCGATCTTTAAGGCCTTAGGTTTAATGCTCGGAAGTGGGTAATACGAGTGTTTAAAGTATGTGGTGAGAATTTATACTCAAAGAGTTTTTTAGATAAAAACAATTAGGTATAATTCCTAAATAATTGACACAAATTAAATTGAATATTAATTTAATTAAACCTTGCTAGGATTACCTTTGTGACTTAAATAATTGTTTAATACTCTACTATTATTATATAATTAGTTTTATAATTATATATAATTAGTTACGATATTAGTAACAAGTACCTATGTTATATACTTATATCACATATATATCTCTATTTTTGTATTTTTTTGTGTTTGAAACATATTTTATTAATTGAATAATCATAATTAGTTACGATAGTAGAGTATCTAACAATTAAACAACACATACAAACACTCTTAACACATCGATATATCTCTTCTCTCATACATATACAAATATTCTAATTAATTCAACGCAAGTAAAACCGCAGCAAGAAGCTATAAAAAAAACCTCTTACGTTTCAATCGTTAACTAAATTGTTTCCTTTCTATTCATCGCCATTAAAACGGAACGCGGTCAACAACAAAAGTAGAAATGTACAGCATGAAATCTTTGTATTCGAAAAGACCAATACAATAAATATCCCGGAGAGATTTCCTGGACTTACGGACGAACAAAACACTCACTGAGGCCTCATTCGCACGAGTGTTTTTAACGGTCGTTAAAAAAGCGTTCAAACAACAAATGCATTCCCAAGTATATGTTGACACGACAGCGTTTTTAAGACACGACGCCATTTTAATCGAGTGGTGCTGCATTTTCAACTATAGTATTATGGTACTTGGAAATGCGTTTGTTGTGTTTGAACGCTTTTTTGACTTTCGTTAAAAAATCTCTCGTCCGAATGAGGACTTACGGACGGACATAACACTCATTGAAGGTAATCTAAGCGGTACACTCACCGCATTGTTCCTGAGACCTTGTTACAAGAAACACAATGGTCTTGAGATTTATTTATAATACAAGTACAGATGTTAAGTAACATAGTAATAAGTATTCATTTATTTCTTAATATTGTATTATATGCCTCAATAAAATAAGCAAATACGATAGATTTATAGAGCCCCGTAAATGTTAGAAGAATTAACAATTAAGAAGAACCGCTAGAAAATCTGCATCTGCAATAATTGCAGCAGTAACCTCAGTATTATCTATGATAAATCAATAAAATATTCGTAGCATACTGTCTATGATTATTCGTAGCTAATAAATAACATTGTTTGTAACATGAATGTAGCACGAAATACTACGAAAATTTATTTATTTATTTATTTCAATTGTCAACACAAACTCACAGTAAAAAATCAAAACGTTTGAGTCACAACAATACAAAACCTAAAGTACAATCTATGCTAATATTATAAAGAGGAAAGATTTGTTTGTTTGTTTGTTTGTAATGAATAGGCTCCGAAACTACTGGACCGATTTCAAAAATTCTTTCACCTTTGGAAAGCTACATTATCCCCGAGTAACATAGGCTATATTTTATCCCTGTATTCCCACGGGAACGGGAACTACGCGGGTAAAACCGCGGGGAGGCAGCTAGTATAATATAAATAAACTAGGTTAGTAAAAATTTACAGATTTTAATAAATGACAGATGTTAGTAAAAAATATATCAGTATCTGGGTACTGAGCTGATTTGTAGTCAATAAAATTAAGTTACCTTTCATTCAATGAACAACTTTTATATTATGTTCCTAGCTGCTACGGAGACCTAGATGGGAGAGTCCGACTAGCGCTTGGCCGCTGTTTTATTTTTCTACTAGTGGCTCCCCGCGGCTTCGCCCGCGTTCCCGGGGATCTTCAATTTTCCCGGGATAGAAAGTAGCCTAAGGTAAATGACCCAATGGTGGCCAGTTTAAGAAAAAAAAAACTGGTTTTTGTGAAATATTACCAAAATTGTGAAAGTTTCTGCACTGAATATAGTGAAACTGTAAAGTCCAGTCCTTATTTAATATTTGTAATGTGTTGCGCGTGAGATACGGCAAAGCTGGATTCAATTAATTTAACAAATAAAAGTTGTAGTTTTGTGACCCAGTCTTGGCCAGGGAAAATTCATTCATGGATACCCCAGTCTAAGTCTTAGTTTACCTTTATTTTATGGTTAACACATCAAACAAAACTAATTTTGATTTTAATTAAGCATTACTATTTTACAAGTGAGACTTTCTGCTCACCGCCTTATCGATTTCCTTAAGAAAAGCCGTCTTTGTCAATTTCAAATCACCTTACACTTTGTATTCGCGCATATTTGTACATTTAACTGACTGAATTCAATAAAACGTTAAACTTAGATAGTTCGATGTCTAAAGTCTATGTCACAGTGATTCCAATGTAAAAACATTCGCTCATGTCCGAATTCTAGATGTTTCTTTAAATTTTTGGCCATTACTGGTACCGTGGCCACGACTGGTACACTTACGATATGTCCTTTCTCAAGCTCGGGTTTATCTGTGTACCAAATTTCATTTAAATAACAGACAGACAGAGTTACTTTCGCATTTATAATATTAGTATGGATTGACGGTAGCTTGTCAATAAATATTGATAAAATATATGAAAACTCAAACGCGCTTATTGTAAATCTGATTATTGTTGTCCCTCGAGAGTCGGGGAGCAAGTGAAACGAAAGCAAACTTGTTTGTGTTCCATCTCACCATGAGTTTGGAGTTTATCGAATTATAGTTAGAGCTGACTCTTGGGTGTCTGCCACTAACTGAATCAGTGCCATGTTCATGAACAAACTTACATAGTCACTAATAATAATATTAGTGACTATGAGAGGAAATATTAGATTTTTTATTATTCTGCTTATAATGAATAGGCTTTAAAACTACTGGATCGATCTAAATTATGTTTTCTCCAATGGAAAGCTACATGATCATTATCATCAACAGCTCATATACGTCTCCACCGAGGAGCTTGAGCCTCCCCTAACATCGAGGGGGTTTAGACCATAGTCCACCACGCGGGCCTAGTGCGGATTGGCGGACTTCACATGCCTTTAATTGTGACATCTCAAGCATGCAGGTTTCCTCACGATGTTTTCCTTCACCGAAAGCCAGTGGTGTGAAGAGGAACCTATCAAGAATTGGCATAAGCTATATTATATCCCAGTATTCTTAAGCAAACGGAAATTGTGCGGCTGAAGCTAGTAAGTAATGACAAAAAATGTGATTATTGGATTGGCTCCAGGACTACTGGACAGGACTGGTTGAAATTTCACAGTTTTTTAGAGCCAATTAATTGAGAAAGGCTTTAAAATTTGTAACATCACGAAGCACGCTACGATCAATAGAAGCAGAGTGTGTAAACAAGCATGAAGACTATTGAAAAAAAAAATATTTAAATCGCTTCGCCCAGTCGAAAGTTATGAGGTAACAAACATAAAAAAAAATACCAGTCGAGTTGAGAACCTCCTTGTAGGCGATCAATCTGTGATCGTTAGGCGGTCCGCGGTGTGACAAATAAAAGGCTCACTTACACACAGGAAATATAATAAAACTTAAAACACATAAAAATACAAACAAAAATGAAAACTTGAAATAAAAAACAAAACAAAACAAAACAAATATGGCCGTCAGCGCCAAAGCTTGTACAGTTGCGACTGCCGCGCGCGCCCGGCTCCGTGCGGTCGCCGGACGGCGAGGCAGTTTTCTTTTTTTTACATTTTATGGTTTTTGCTCGAAGTAGGTTTATTATCGAACGAGCCGTTTAATTATCGGCAACCATCGACGTATACTCTAGCGATAGACAAGAACGTTCATGTAAAACATTTGTTCAAAAACTGGTAAGAGTTAGAACTAAAGTTCGCTGCAGCGCTGTATAAAGCTGTGTCAACTAACCAAACTATTTTAAAAGATACAGCGCTAAATTGCTTAGAGTATAGTTTTCTCGCGACCAAAACATCGTAAGCGCCGCAAATTTAATGGCGCTTACGCGTTTCGTTCAGTTAACTACACTAAGATGTCGTCTCTATAGAGTTCACACCGCAGATGTGACACATCTTTTTGACGTGACAACGTCTTATAAATTGGTTTGCCGGGTGACACTTCAAGAAACTGCGTTACGCTCCGCTCACGTAACGTGACGTTACGTTTTAAATTGTTACTATTGACGTGACAACGTCTTATAAATTGGTTTGCCGGGTGACACTTCAAGAAACTGCGTTACGCTCCGCTCACGTAACGTGACGTTATGTTTTAAATTGTTACTATTATTTCATCCTTCTTCCTACTATACGAATGAATATTCACATTAAAATTATTTTACCACTCAAAGTCGTTGTCACGTAAAACTTTCGCCCGTATACCGACTTTACAGGCAACCAATTTTTTACCTACTAAACTTCATTAGAATAAAACTCGATTTCAAAATGTATTATATTAATATTAGGGGGGCCTAGTGCGGATTGGCGGACTTCACATGGCTTAAATTGAGTACTCAGAGGTACGGGCCAGGGCTTGAATTAACATAAAACAATTATTCAAAATATCAAACTATCACTACTAATTAAAAACTCATTAACAATTAATCAAATTAAAACACTTTCTAAAAAAACATATCAAGTCTGTGTTCAGTTACATATTTTTACCTACAACCAGTTTTAAGGGAACATCTGCACGTTTTAGTATATGATTGTAGAATGGCGTGGTATTTAAATAGATAAATTGTTTTTCTACTCTGGAATTACGAAATTATCACCTATTAATTCACTTAAACAGGAAGTAATTTTACTTAGTTGACTACTGACTAGTTATTTTCGTCCAGGGTCCACTTTGATTCGGATTATCGTTGTTATTAACGCTGCTCCGTGCGCACCCGCACTGGATGAATGTCGAAGCCACACTAAAGTCGGGTGTGCGGACTGCAGTTCAGTTGAGTTGACCAAAGCGAGTGTTCGGAACGCGCTATCTAGTACGTAGTACATATATATCGATGTCGGCAACACTCCTTTTTTCTAAAGTCGTTTAAAAACGGGAAAGATTTGTCGAAGACGAATTCCACGAATCAAGTCGTACGTAACTATTAAATTTTGCTTTCGAAACAAGAATTGTAACACTAATCAAAAACATATTTACTAAAACATTCCAAGAAGGAACTAAAAATACAAATAAGATGTATATCTCAAATGTCAAAAGCTAAATAATAACAAGAAAGGTTGGTCAAGTAATACAAAGCTCGCTTGGGGCAGTCAAATGATTTTTTTTAAAGTTCAGTAACTTTGACCTTTATAATTGTGCTTTTGGAACTTCTTAAGCTTTTATTTGAGTTGTAATGTGGGCTTTCAGAATGAAACATTTCGTTATTTGAACGCCCACTATTTGTAGGCGTAAAGTTATTCAAGATATCAAATCTGGGACATTATTTGGACATTTATTTATATATATCGTCAAATGTTATATAGTAGTGTGCATGAACATGCCTGTTTGTTCACTGTCTGGATGTAAATACATATAGGTATGTATTTTTTAAGAATGTGTAGTATATCAGTTATGGTTACCACTGTTTAAGTTATGCTTAGTTTGCAATCATATTGGCCGTGCAAAAATGTTCCAAATTTATTACTAGTCAAGTAAAAATGTCATAATTACCTTTTTTTTTTTATTTAGATGTTTATGACCAAAATGAAGATAGATGTAAAATACATAGATCCTACTAAAATCTGATCTATCTATGGTTTAAGAACGCACAGATTATACGATTATATTAACATTGTTTAAGATATTTATATAAATAGATAGATAGAAGATACGCAAGAAACTTGACACAGCCTCTTTAAGACCACTGTAGTTGTCTGTAATAAATGAATTTCAATTAAATTAAACATATCCCGGAAAACGAACACATCCTGCCAATAGCCCCGCAGCGGGGCTATTGGCTATCTTTTTCAATGTCAGTGACCAACTGGGTTTGGTTGTACACCGAACATTGATGACAACCGAGAATATCATAACATTGGTATTACGTATCAAATCGAGTGGATATCAAGTGGCGGTGTCTAACGGTGCCTATCGGGGCGGCACTCGACACCTCTATTTTTTATCGACTATTATGCGGCTAGATTAAGTGTGCCTTCTTATCGTAACAAAATGCTAGTTTCCAAAGCTCACTTTATTTTATCCGGTTTATACCAACATTACATGTAATTTTGGCGGCATACTCATTTTCGTTTCAAAACTTTCAAACTCGAGGAAGATATTGTGCTAAGTTGAGTGTAAAGTTGGTGATAATAAATGCTTAAAACTAAGTAAAACTACAAAAATAATTATTTCGTTGATGTTTTTATTATATATAATAGAGAACCGTACTGAAGTTGTTGTTTGAGCTTGGTGGCCGAGAGATCAACTAAAACTCCAATGACGCAAAGTTAACATCTTAGTAAATTTACTCTGCCTACCTAAATAAATTAATACCCATAAATTAATCATTACCTAGTTCTCACTTTATTCATATAAGTTCTCGAACAAATATTGTTCCATTATTCCCTTTTGTATAGCAACTTTTTCTTTTCATTGTTATTTTATATTTTACAATTTAACTCACTCATACAAATATAACCTTATCACTCTGCACTTACTTAATGAGACACTTGCTTTGTGGCTCAAGTGGGTGAGCTTTGGGTGACACAAAAAACTTAAAACAATTTTTAATCTATGTGTCAGTACAAGTACTCAAAAGGTACATATTTTTTGTAAAGCAAACCCTTTTTTTTAAGAAGGTATAATTATGTGATATTTATTAATTTATTATTATTTTGTTAAGTACAATAGAATTTAAAGCAAAAGCTGCGGGTGGAGGGTATGTCTGGTGTACTAATTGATGTTAGTTCCACATTTGTATATTTATATTTTGAATTTAGATTATAGATAAGGGCTACCTCATCCTTCATACCAGCAATTCAGTATTCATTCATGCATGAAAGCTTAATAAAATGACTAAACCTTATTTTCTAAAATAATTGTTTATTAACAATTAATATAATTATAATGTAAACATATCAATACATAACTTTACTTAAGATTTATGATTCCTTTATTAAAGATTAAATATTATTTAACAACACAGGCATTCACTATTTCTCGAGCAGTATCTGGGCCATAATGAAGCACTCTATGTGCCAACAAACACCGCCAACAAGCTTTTAATACACCAATGCACCGCTCCACAGTATTTCTGACACAACAATGAAGATCCGTATAAAACTCTTCTCGAGATCCAGAGACAGCACCTAACATGGGTGTTATCATCCAAGGCCTTTGAGCATAACCAGAGTCACCTGAAAATAAATTGATATGATTTTTATTTATGATATGTAGAAAGGTAGGTGTCAATGTAAAAAATGTAGGAAATATACACATTTAATAAACTGGAAATCATATTATGTTTTGGATTTACTATTACTTAGCCAAAGTACATACCATGAAGCCAACAGCACTCTCTATTCTGTAGTCTTTCTAACAGAGGTTCAATTGAGCATTGATTCCATACATAGGAATCACGTGAGGCACCTCCAAATGATGCATCAATAAATAATATATTTAGGTTCACATCACAAATCTGAAATCAAATTAATTAACACCTTATAAAATTATTGTGTATAAGTGTATAAAATACATTGGTGAAATAGGTACATTGATACAATTGTACTCGTAATTATTGGTATTAATTATTGATACAATTGTACTCGTAATTATTGGTATTAATTATATGAATTAGTAATTCTGTAACGTTGTTTAATTGAAAGAGGTCAATAGCACTATTGCCTAAAAAAAATATTTTGATAGAATTAGGTATTACTTAATGAGTGATAATTATAAGGCGTATCAATATTTTAATAATAAATAAAGTAATAATGTTTTATTTTTAAATAACATAAGCAAATAGATCAAAGTCAGTATGTATTACTGAAATTCCTATGGATAAGAGTAGCTATAACCTACAAATTTTACAGTGATTATCACTTGCGATCTATAAAACACTGCTCTTTAGTAGTTCCTTTCACCAAATTGAGTGATCATCACTTTGTCAATTATTTGATATACACTATGCGTACGCAATCGCAATATTTCAACTATCGATACGAAAACACTTGTCAAAATGTTTACGGTGCCTATCAAGTGACTATCAACAAGATTCGGTTCTCATGACGTCATCCGCGTTGTTAACTGACGTTAGGCAATACGAAAATGGCGTTCTGACAGTTCATAGTTGAGCACCATACAAAATGATCATCACTATGAGCTGTCAGTTGAGATACGCAATAGCCCTGCTGGAAACAGATACAACTACAAGCATACAAAGTAACTGAATAATGTTACCTCAAAAACCGAAATAGAACGAAGCATTGAAATGTATTGCCATTTAAAATATTCAGTGGTTTTCAAGCATCGATTTCATTCGTATATATAAATTCTAAATGAACATTTCCGAACGATAGACGCTCTATTTAGGAAATCAGTATTGACGTAGATACAATAAGATATTTCCATTCAAACTTATCAGTGAGGGCACACGTTTTCAAATAGCTCTAGTATAGAGAGAGCTTCGAGAATAACTGAAAAGATTATGAAGTGAGCGTCGTATTTCGAGATTTTATTTTGGCACTTGAAATAAACTTTAAGGTACATATTTTAGGTATTTTTTGGTTTTGTATTTTTAAGGCTTATTTTTCATTCAAATAGGATTCACGGGTGCTGAAGCATCGACAGTTCGGAAGGTTGCTGTTGCTGAGAAGAGCTGGCAATAAACTCAAATGTATGTATCTATCTTCTATTAGATATAAGTATGTAATTAATCCAACTTTACTTACTTTATTTACTTACTTATACTTATGTAGGTATGTTTTGTATTCCATAGTCCATATATCAAGGAAGAATACAGGGTAAGTATATAACATCACGCTACGACCAATGAGAGCGGAGCATCAATGAAAGATGTTGCAACGGGGAAAATTCTGTAACAAAGACGAAGAGACTTTGTTATGAAAAAATAATTGCTGAGTATATTTCCAAGACGACTTAATAATATCAACGTTTTCAACCGAGTGTTAGAGTCTGTTCATAAGTGCTTATAAAGGCCTTATTGATATAATATGTTTAATGTTCCATTGCATGGCTGATATGGGCAATTTTGTGTAAAGAAATATCCCATAATTTATTAATTACTTATTTATTTCGTTAACATTAATGAGAGCAATATATTTTAAATGAAATTACCGATCTCATATAATGTTAATTTATATTACTTTTTGTAGTACCAGACTGCTCGTCTAGTCAATAACCAATTGTAATATATTTTGTGATATCCATAGAGATGTTAATAGATGTAGAATTATATCGAAAATTTTTAGAATTAAATTATTAGCTTTTCGAATGACATTTTCGTTTAATATAAAACTTATATAATTCCGACGGGGGCGTATCTAACTATTAACTATCCTTAAACTCCTTTGCTTATTCAATAAACTATTATTAAACCTATTAGGTACCTTACTTACTTACTTAATCAGCCCGTATCTACCCACTGCTGAGCATAGGCCTCCTTCTTTTTCCGCTACTCTTCACGGTCCTGTGCTAATCTCATCCACTGCCTGCCCATTTTGTTTTTGAGGTAACATTAGGTACCTACATATGATTAATGTATTTGGAATATATTCTAAATGCATATTTATTCTTATAGATATATTTTTAAGGAGAAAACATCAACTAATTTCAGACAAAGGCACGACCATTCCCAAATATAACGAACAGATAGAGCGAAAAATTGACGACTTACCATCCTTCTGATGGTAAGCGGTCACCCCCATTAAGACCTGATTACTAATTCTAAACATAGGCTCGACATTTTCCAGATTATGGTCCCATTAGTATAAAAATGCCTATATTTTATCCTTTACCTATACTTAAGATACTGTAGAACGCCGCCGCGCTGTCTGAACCCACTTCTATCTTCATCCATTTAGAAGTCTACAATAATAATAGCATACTATCAATATTTGAGCATCTCTATATCTCATAGTAGTCGCAATTAACGTGAATTTATTGCTTACAAAAGGCAATAGTCAGGTCACGTACTACCATGAGACTGTTTTGCTCACACTTTGTTAGTATACTTAGTACTTTTATGACGTTAATGAACTGAAACAGTGTTGCCATAAACTGTTATTAGTGGTAACGTTTTATTCTGTGGTGAGTGTGACCAGCATTTGTTAGTTGGTAACTTTTGTAATAAATAAATATTCTGGGGCATTTTTGGTCCTGGTCATTCTGATTCAAAACTAAGCAGAAACTCTGCTTAGTTAAAGTAGATAGTTTACCTATGTACTTTTGAACATCTTATTCAGACACAGAATAATAAACATAAAATTTCATGCATACTTGAAATGTTTGTCCTGGATGGGATTCGAACCCAGGATGACATATTTGACACACGATCGTAGCCACGATCAACAAGTAAATACATTATGCAACGCAATTCGAAGAAAGCTGAAAGGTACATAAGTTTTTACCCTACATTACCCCACTAGTGTTACCAACACAAAAATAAAATATGCCACACAGCACAATAATAAAACAAATCATAAAGTTCACCTTACGAATAATAAACGTGACAGTACACGGAAAATGCATAACCTATATATAGTTATATGCGATAGGTATATATATTGTCTCCCTCTAACCGGATATTGGGGAGCAGGGGCCTACCGGCGGGTTGTCGTATGAATTTAGAACAAAGGGAAGCCGCGGCCCCCTGGCGGCACAGACTAGAAACTGTTGAAAGTGTTACGGGCTATTCCGAGAGTAAAAATTTTCTGAGATATTTTTCTGGGTGATTTTGTTATTATTATTCGTTTTTTTAATGGTATGGAAATGTAAATAGTAGAAATAAAAATATTATTTTTGGTTATTACTTTGGTAAACATTTCTTAAGATAACGGCAGAACTATATTGTTTTTATATTCTACTAGTGGCTCGCCGCGGCTTCGCCCGCTTTCTCGGGGATCTTCAATTTACCCGGGATAAAAAGCAGCCTATGTCCTTTCTCAGGCTCTGGATTATCTGTATACCAAATTTCATTTAAAGCGATTCAGTTTTAGCGTGAAAGCGTAACAGACAGACAGACAGAGTTACTTTCGCATTTATAATATTAGTATTGTTTAAAATGATTTTAAATTCCGTAAGTTTTCTAATAATAATTTTCATAACAGGCTACATAGGCTATAGTTTTGTTTTATTGTAACAAAAAGAAAAATAAATTTGAAACAAAACGGTTACAGAATAAGGCCTTTCAGAAAGAGTGTTGAAGCGGTTACCTCGGAGAAAAATTTTTCCACCTTATATACCTTAGTACATATTATTATTTCGCGTAGGTATTCGTCACTCCATGAGCCAGACTCCATGTCTATTAGAATTTGTTTAAGTATTACAAAATCTTCTACACATTATAAGTTATAGTTTTGTTTGTTTTTAAAGCTTTATTTTCAATTTAAGCTATCTACTTACATTATAATTACTAATTAACTAATTTGTTATAATATATTTATCATATGTTCGATGTCTTATTTCCTTAACTAAGAATTTAGATGACAAGTCCGGTTTCACAGTCCCGTTTGCAACAAAATTCTCAGTGAGATGAGATACCTATACTGATATACTGATAAGACTATAATGTGCCCACTCTTCTATGTAACCTCTTTGAGGCATACTTTTATAAAAGCGTGTTATATAGGTAAGTATTATTAAATTCGCTCTGTACGTACATTATGTTGAAAATAAAAACCTATTTTCAGATACTCCGTATACTTAATGGAGATGGTGAGTAAGTACTTACTTGTATTTTTTATAATAAATTATAACAATAAAAGTAGAAAGAGCATAAAAACCTCTTTTTGAAGAAGGTTAAAATAAATGGAGGTAGGTACGTTATAAAGTGTTTGTTTGTGACACTATCATGTTGGGAATTCAAAATCATAGATGTGAAAATTATATTGGATTTTGGTGCCAAAACAGTTGTTTAAAAATGTAATATTTCTGCGGAAGATTTTGCATATTATATAGAAATTTCGTATTTTATAAAACGTATTTTTGTGAGAATGTACGAGTATATAATTATGTACCTATGTTTGTTACTTTTTCACGCCAGAGCCGGTGAAGGGTTTCCCATTAGGTACAATTGGCACAGAGTTCGTTATTTCCTATCTCGGGAAAACTGAAGATCCCCTGTTTTTTCTTTATTGTAGAATTTATATGTAACAGAGATTCTAATAATAAAATCGAGTGGCGGGCAACCAGCTACAAAATATAAATTGATTCTTTGTACTATTGTCAAAAACAAAATCAATAACTTGAAATCGATACCCAGGATTATTTTTTGAGATGAAAGGCAAATTGATTCAGAAACAATTCTCCTTTACCTTTTGTATAACAACAAAGACACGCCCAGAGGTATTTTAAAAGTCATCCAATTATGATTGTTCCACAAAGAGTAAGGCTCTATTATATACTCAATCGGTAAGAAAACGTAAAAGGCCGTCGTTTATTTTTTGTATAATAACTGGACTTTATAGGTATAAGTACTATGACAGCACGGTTGGCTTTGTGGTTAGTGACCTGACTTTCAAATCGTGGGTTCGAATCCCACCCAGGACAAACATTTGTATGCATGAATATGTCTATTTGTCCTGTGTCTGGATGTAAATATCTATATAAGTATGTATTTAAAAGTAGTATCGGGTTACCATAAGACAAGCTCACTTTGATGCTTAATTTGGAATCAGATTGGCCGTGTGTGAAAAACTGTCCCAGGATATTTATTTATTTATGGCTCCACGCTGTGTCATCCGCGTTCCCGGGGGATTCTGAACTTTCCCTGGATAAAAGGAGCCTACATATTAATCTAGGTCATAAACTGGTATGTTAACTAGAATAAGCCTAACAGTTATTATCCTACTAGAATAATAAAGGAGAAAGTTTGCGACAATATGTGTGGATGTATGTTTATTACTCTTTGACACAACAACGCAAGAAGGAATCGCGATGAAATTTGACACAGAGATTGAATATGTTCCCGAATAATACTTGAAACTGCGGAGAGCTATATTTTACAACATTTATATAAAGTAGTAAGCTGCCTTCGTAAAACACGTAGTTCTTGATGAACGGCGCAGGTGGAACCCACGTAGTTCTTGATCCCGTAGGAAAACGGGAATAAAAAGTAACCTATGTTACTCCCTGATAACGTAGCTTTCAAATGGTGAAAGTGTTTTTGAAATCGGCACAGTAGTTTTGTGATTATTTATTACAAACATACACGAAAACACAAAGCAAGCACACACAAACATTTTTTTCCTCTTTATTATATGTAGATGTAAACAAATGTATATAAATTGTATCCCTCAATGATTATGTTACACAATAAAATCTTCAACCAACACTTGTTAGAACGCACTTAGGTATATATAAAAGGCTCTTAAACCGAGATAGGAACTGTGGTTTCCGGTGTAGTGTTTCCATTCAAGAGTGGATAATTATTTTGTGAGGGCGACACCGAGCGGGGAAAACGGTCTAATTAGATACCAAGGAGGTATTATATAGGGTACTACAGGGACTGGGTTCTAAAATTTTCCCGGGATAAAAAGTAGCGTATGTGTTCCAGGTTTTAAAGAATCTGGGTTGCGAATTTTAGACAAATCGGTTTATAGTTTTTTCGTGAAAGAATGACAAACATCTGTCGACACATCCATAATCACAAACTTTCACATTTATAATATCACTGGCTTCACTTGGTTTCACTCGGGTTATTCTCGTTCACGTAGAAATATGAAGATACCTATAATATAGCCTTTGATACTCCCTGATAATGTAGCTTTGCATTGTTCAAAGAATCATTCAGATCGGTCTTAATCTTTTAAGCAGGTATATTAGTTACATACAAAAATATTAATCTTTTCTCTTTATAATATTAGTAGATATGATAACAGTTATTTGCCTCAAGTGAACTATCTTTAAAAACGAAAGGAGAGCGAGTAAAGTCGCGTGGTTGAATACTATCTTCCGTAACTCGAGAACCCTTTTAATAAAGATCTTACACATGGTTAGGTCTGCGCTAATGAGCATACGAAGCAGAAATGAATAACCAAGATAAGAAAATAGAAAGGTTAGCACTTTGTCTATAGGAATATTTTTAAATTGACTGTATATACTAACTAATGTTATAAATGAGAATATAAGTTTTTTTATCACGCCAGTTTTATTATAATTTGGTATTAGAATAGATTATTAAGTTCTATTATATTGATTGGATTTTGAGAAGAACATAGTACACCTACACAAATACCAGTATGGATTTGTAACATGTTACGTAGTAAGTCAGGGCATCTAACCAAGCCAATCGACCCATACACATTAGGTATATCAAAAACGCCATAATTTTACCTTCTTTCGAAAGTCTTTCGATCTACTTTATAGTTAGTTAATTTTAATCCATCTATCTACATATAGACATTTATGCGACATTTATACGCCTCATATTACAACTAATTCGCGATTGGCGCGGAACATTCCGCTGCCGAAACTGCGATCGTCGCCATGTTGTCAGAAACACACATGGTTAACGAGCTCCTGGCATTCATCCAAAATAAGATGGATGTCATGGATGAAATCAGCATCATGCAGATCTGTACCTCGAGCTTCAGGGAGAACGAGATCCAGATTGGCAAGAAGCTGCTGTACGAGTCGGTCGGCAGGGCTGACCGAATGCCATTGCGTAGGCTGGACGAAAAAGGCGCAAGAAGCTTGCAGGATATTATCAACCTGCTGAAGGAGGTTGACCCAGACGACGTGCCGACCTTTGTGGCGAAGGATCTACAGAGATTGCCCCCCGTCACATTCGACCACGTAGACGTCACCAGGCTGTTAAAGGATATTACATCCATGGAGGCGAGCCTGGCCGAGATGCAGCTGAAGTTGGAAGCTTCACAGAGTACCATCTGTGAACTGCGTTCTGAGGTAGTGGACTTACGTCACAATATTTCAGAATGTAGGTCACACGAGGCGTCCAACGTAAATACGCGTCGAGGTGCAATCAATGCATCATCGTCAAGTTTCGAGTCAGCGAAACTTGACTCGTCACCGGCGGCCGTCGGGTGCAATGCACTGCCTCGCGCCCCCCGCCCCGCCTGCCCCGCGTCACCTGTGATCGTGTCGCCGACTCTCAGCGTGCGTAAGTCAACACCACAACGTACGCAGCAGCTGTCGCCAAGCCCGCTCAACAACCGCGGCCTCAACCCGAGCAGGTGCCGACGACCCAGTCGAACCCGAAGGCGTACTGCAGAGGACGAGCTGACAAGGACGGCTTCGTTAAAGTAGAGCGGAAACGCAAGAAGCCTACTTGTCGCAACCAGTGCGGTACTGCCCCGACAGGACCGAACCATCTGTTGCGTCCCGCTATTCCGACGACGCAGCTGTATGTCTCCCGGTTGAGATACTCCACAAAGGTTGAGGAGGTTGTGGAGTACATAGAGAAGAAAACCAAGTACATCCTGAGGGTCGTGAAGCTGGAGTCGCGTCACAACGTCAACTTTGCTTCGTTTGTGGTGCGGGTTCCTGCTCAGTTTTTCGAAACCTTCACGAAGGAGGAGTTTTGGCCGAAGGGTGTGGTGTTCCGTCGTTTTCGCGGGACAATACCCACCGCGCAGGCGAGCACGTCGCCGTCTCTACGTGCCCTAGTTTAAGAAAACATATTTATATTTTTTAATATGTATTTTTGGTTTTAAGGTATATATACTATGGGCCTTGTAGCCTGCAATAAAGTTTTTATTATATTATATTATTATATTTAGCTGAATTTCTGAATACATTAATCTACACTAATATTATAAAGAGGAAAGATTTGTATTTTTGTATGTAACGAATAAACTCAAAAAGTACTGGACCGATTTTAATAATTCTTTTTTTATTTGAAAGCTACATTATCACTGAGTAACATAGGCTATATTTTATCCCTGTATTCCCACGGGAACGGGAACTACGCGGGTAAAACCGCGCGGAGGCAGCTAGTAGAATATGATTATGCATAACAAACAAGTTCTGATTGCATACATAACAAGTGAATTGATTATTCTCATACGCAGCCCTCTGTTAGAACACTATGATGCATCGTATATAGAAAACTAACGACCCAGGTGAACTTATTGCATACAAATTGCTAATTTATATATAACTACCAGCTGGCTTTGTGGTTAGTGACCCTTTGATTTAACGAAAGTCCCATGAAAAAGGGTAAAATCATGAAGACATATTTTTATTTTACTTCCTCCCCTTGTCCTAAGCAAGGTCGTCACTACATGTGTTTTTCTTCCATTCCTTTCAGCCGTCATTTCAATCATCACTCCCTTCTTACACATATCACCTTTCACACAATCCATTTATACTTTCTTCGGTCTTCCTCTACTTTTACGACCATCCACTCATTCATGTATACAAATGTTTGTTAGAGGCTATGTCCCTAAACTTCAAGCGGCTAATCATCGGTTCGATTGCCATCTGGGACAAAGATTTGTTGCTCATATTCTCTCCTTCTCTTACTTACTAAGTGCTAACTAAAGCATTATTTCAAAATTACTGTAAAATAAAATTAACCATTTAATCTTATCTTTATTTTCATCCAAGGCAATAAATATTTGATCACTTCTCTTATCCTTGAGATCTTCCAATATCTCATGTCTTTCATTATAAAATATTAATAATATCTGCCGTTCAAGTGAAAATGTACAACTAGCTACCGCCCCGCGGTTTTACCCGCATTCCCAAGGGATCTTCGATGTTTCTGGGATAAAAGGATGTCTTTTCCCAGGTTATTGTATTAATCTGTATTCAATTCGGTTCTGTGGTTTTGGCCTTAAAACGTAACGGGGAACAGACAGAGTAACTTTCGTATTTATAATATTAGTAAGTAGTGATTCATAATATTTTCCGTTCAAGTGGAAATGCTCGAGGACTTAAAATATAATACAATGTTTTAAACACAGACCTATTCTAACTAGACGTCGCGAGAGTAGTTCTCGTGTCAAAAACCAGCAAAAATGTCCGCTTTCTACGCCGCCATTTTGTCTGCGATCGACCGTTATTGCCTTCGGACGTCAATGAAATAATGACACGGTTGGTCTTCATACAAATTGAGGTTGCTTTATCTAGTTACATTTATAGGTCTGTGGTATTTCATGATTTACAAGGTTTATCGTTTATTTGTTCCTAGAAATCTGATTGAATTTATCCTTGTATTTTATACAAACAGGGTTTTATACAAATACTGAGCTGAGCTGTGACATTGGTTTTATCTATAGTTTTCTAAATTATAAACTCAAGTTAGACTTAAAACTTTAAATGAAAATAAACGTTTAATATAAATTATTCTGGGACAGTTTCACGCATGGCCATTCTAGTTTCTAACTATAGAATGTTTTAGGTAACTAGGGCAACCAGATAGCTGTTATATAGTGCACATTTGTGTGCATGAACATATCTGCTTTCTACAGAAAAAGATCCAAATGCCTACAGAGATATTTGGATGTAAATATCTATATTATAAATATTATTATGTATACCTTTCACCTATCTTAATATCGTCTATATAATCAGATTTAAAGTGTGTACAATTGTACCAAAATATTTATTAAATTAATTATTTATCATTCAATTAACTAATATAATAAGAGAACAAACGATCAAATTTTCCATCACGATAACAAAGCCAATTATGATTCCGCCGCTCAAACATTGAGTGGGCCCCAGTAGGCAGTAGGCCCCAGTAGGCCCCAAGTGGACAATGAAGATCGTTATAAATAAATCAAGCTTCAATCGGATGGTTGAAGGACACGCCACAAAAATTATGATTGAAGCGCGGAATTATTAAAGGGAAAGTTTTAAAACCTTAATAAAAAATGTAAACGAGTCACGTGGATATAAATAAATTTGATCCAAAAATTAACTCTCCATTACTATATTAGTATTTACTCGGTTAGCTTTATGTTTAGAGACGCTGATTTGACTTTTAAGCCCCCAGTCGTGGGTCCAAATACAGTAGGTATAAAACATTTGTTTGGATGAACATGTCTGTTTGTTTAGTGTCTGGCTGGATGCAAATATCTGTATAAGTACTTATGTATGTAAAAATTGTATATGGAGTAGGTATAACTAACTGTCTAGTTACCATGTTACATGCTCTGCTTAGTTTGTAATCAGAATAGCCGTGTGTGAAACTATTCTAGGATTTTTATTTTTATTATCAGCTTCAACTGAAATTAACTCCGAGTTTGTGAGCTAAAACTCAACAAAACCTTGGTATATATGGTTATTGATTAACTAATAGAATTTCAATTTAATAAAGTGCATTAGAGATAATATTGCAATAAAATTTAGTTTCATACAGATCCATAAAACTATCTCGTATTGTTGATAGCTTTTCAAGGCTACATAACAGATTTACAAATTAATATTTTCCTAGCTGCCTCCGCGTAGTTTTACCCGCGTAGTTCCCGTTCCCGTGGGGATACGGGGATAACATATAGCCTATGTTACTCCCTGATAATATAGCTTTCAATTGGTAAAAGAACTATTCAGATCGGTCCAGTAGTTTAAGTTTATTCGTTATATACAAAAATACAAATCTATTCTCTTTATTATATTAGTGTGGAAAGGCAAATTTAGTTCATATCACGTTTGTCTTTAAAACTAAACTCTGCCAAAGGGAGAAATTGGGTGAACAGTGTAGAAATCACAATGCGTCTAACACATTGAAATTCAATGAAGAAAGGGTGGCCCATTTCACAAACAAGAGAAAATCAACCGTGCCCTATCGTATAGCGAACTGAACACTAGCTTTGGATCTTAGGTAAACGTCTTACTGATGACAAGTAAGCTTTCTATTTGATTCAGACTCGCTTTTACTAGCTTTGCCTGTAAGTACCTATGTAAAGGAGATTCTATTGAACGTGATTTTTAAGACCGTTAAGACTGATTAATTTAAAACTTTGTATACTTATTAAAGATGCAATCAATGTATGTATATAGTTTTTTCTACCTTTTAGTTCGAATTTACAAAAGAGTGTTGTTGAACAGAACTGTTACGTAAGTTTATTTAGCGAAAAAGGCATTTTAATGCGGTATTTATAAAAATGTTCTTGTTGCCATACCCTACCAGGGTCCTTGTAATTCATAATTGTTTACAGTTATTGTTACATTGTGCAATATATTATTAAATAAAATAAAAATTAAATAAAATAGTCAAAATTAATGTTCATTTCAAAACAGGTAGCGCCATCTGTTAAAACGTTTTAGAACAAATTAAATAATAATTTTGTTGTTAGTGATTTTTTTTGTTTGAATACAAATATATCAAAACAGAAATTGGGTTCAGACTTTCTCGACTAACAAACGTAATTTCGATATAGGTATGATATTTTTAAACATTTCAGTTAAAAAGTATGTTCGCATTTACATTAATTTCTAAACAAGTAACGCCATCTGCTAACACGTTTTAGAACCAAATAAATATTATTTGTTTTGTAATGTCTATACTCAGATTATTCATTGTAGGCAGAGAAATGACATTTCCAGTATTGCTGGTTTTTAGTCCCAAAAAATAGTGTTGTGGTAGATTCGAATTTTTACAACTAAAAGTCGGCTAAGGACAAAGGAAACTCGACTAGAGTTTCCTTTTTTTTATTCAATGTCAGAATGCCTTTATATAAATAAAAATATGTAATTTATGGTAATAAAACAGAAGACATACACGGTAGGTAATTAAATATTACATAAAATACTCTTATGTATATTATTTGTTTTTGGCTATTGGAAGAACTATAGTCATCACTTATCACGCTATGGACCCCATTTTGTTTTGGAAGTGACTATTTGTACGGGTACTGGACAAATAAGTTATATTTATTAGTACATTTTTTTTTTAATTAAACATGAATTGGATGATTAGCCTATGTTAGGTTAATTAAATTAATAACATTTATTCGATTTTATTTATTTAATTCTGGTTTCAATTAAATTCAAATTTAGTTTTAAAAAAATTTAATTTTGGGATTTTCGACTAGATTTATTTATTTATTTTATTTTATTTATTTAATTTACAAGATTATGTATCGGATAGGTACTGAAAGAACAAAACTGCCGAACATCACTATTGTAGCGGGTCACCCTTTTTTGTATTAGTGACAGTTGCACTTCTCATTTTTGTGACTCGAATTATTAATCCGACTATAGTCACATAAGCAGCATTATTACCCAACTGCGAAGAAGGAGGGTTATGTTTTTTATGTCAGTATTTTTATGTCGAGTCAATAAACTTGCATTTTCAAGTTGATATGCTTCTTTGTTTTATAATTACATGGACAAGATTAACTTACTTTTAAAATTAATATAAGCATAGTTTGCTATTAAATATTAGGTATACTATACTATGTGCTTTTATCATTTTATGTTGATTAAACAATTTCATGTCCAGCGTTAAACATTGTATACATATACATAATATATATAGGTACCCTAAAGTTTAGTCCTTTTGATGTGTCCTTCATGTTAACCGCTGTAAATAAATGATTTTGTGATGACCTCGCGAGAATCTCAAATCACAAGTCGTCAGTGAAACATATTCCTAAAGTAAGGTTGAAAAATTCAATTGGCTGTATGGACCGGGCCGGTCCTGTGCCGGTGCGTGACCGGAGAATTGATACCGGTAGCTTTTGTCGCTATCAACTCGATAGTTTGCTATAAAATCGCCTTTCTAATACGTTTACGTGAATTGGAATTCCGAAATGTTTCTTACATTTTGAGCATTAGAGTCGACGTTTCATAAGGATTAAGTATTTGAATAAATAATCTTGCTAATATCATTAATGCGAAAGTTTGTGACAACTTTAGAGAAGACGCTTGATAAGTGCCTGTAAAAGCATTACATATTTGAAGTAATTAAATATCGTAGGTACTAATCATCATCATCATCAGCTTATATACTTCTCCACAGAGGAGCTCGAGCCGAGCCTAACATTGAGGCTATTTAGGCCAAAATCCACCACACGGGCCTAGTGCGGATTATATAATGTTAAAAAATATTAGTAGAAATCTTTTTAACATTAAAAATGCGAATGTATCTCAGTGTCTGTCTGTCACATTTTCAAGACTAAACCACTGAACCGGTTTTGGTACCTGTAATAAAATGTTCCTCGTTCCTCCCCTCGTTGTTAGGGGAGGCTCAAGTTCCTCGGTGGAGAAGGACATGAGCTGATGATCAAAAATGATTATTTGATTTCTGTATTGATTTTTCTAACTAATATTATAAATGTCAAAGTAACTCTGTCCATCTCGCTTCTACGCTAGAACTACTGAAGGGATTTAAATGAAATTTGGTACACAAATAGTCTAGAGCTTGACATTGGCTACTTTTATCCCGGGAAAATGGAAATAATCCCGAGTACGCGGGAAATAAAAGATATACACATTAAAATCAATTAGTATTTATTAGTTAATAAAAATTGTACACGCAATAGAAAGATCATACAAAAATATAATTTAACCTAATGGCACGACTAATATAAACAACTTTTATGTGCTGAATATAATAATAAAAATAAGAAAATACTATATAATTAATACGACAAAAAATACACACTTATTATAATAATGATAATATTTTACTGCGTTTTTGAGGTAATTGAAATACTGAGCAGAAATAAACAAAAGTTTTTTATAAAAAAAAGTGTAAAATGAGTGAGGTAAAGTTAGAAAAAATAGTAAGTACATATTATGCTCACAATATGAGTGTAAAAAATCATTACCATCCCGGGAACGCGGGTGAAACCGCGGCGAGCCACTAGTAAATTAACTTTACTCTTCAATGATAAGAAAATGTTTTTACTTTTTGTGTAAAAAATTATTTGATAAGTAGGTATCAAATGCGAATAAATTCTTCAAAAAAACAATTATAAGAATAATTCATTTTTAACATAGCAACGAAGTTATTACTTCGTACAAAGCCGGGTGGAATGTTAGTTTTATTACCAAAAAAGTTTAACTAAATCATTTTAGGACTTCTACAAATATATCTGGAATGCTTTTTAGTGTATAATTGAGTTTGATTTCCTTAATTCTAATAAAATAATATTATTTTAAGACCTTATAAACAAGAAAAAACTTTTTCATGCTTATTATTTATTTAAAGTATTTCAAAATGTACGGACCTCTTATAGTTTAAACTTTTAGATAATTAATTAGAAGACTATTACTACATCCAAAGATTTATCAGTAAAAATTGAGATTTTAATACTAGTATAATATCAAGAATAATACATAAACATTATGTAAAGTCGGACCAGAAAAATAAAACTTGAATAGAGGGCGCCACTTTTAGAATGTTTGTCTATCTACACTAATATTATAAAGAGAAAACATTCGTTTGTTTGTATTGAATAGACTTCAAAACTACTGGACAGATATGAATAATTCTTACCCCAATGGCAAGCTACATTATCAGGGAGTAACATAGGCTATATTTTATCCCCGTATTCCTACGGGAACAGGAACTAAGCGGGACAAACCGTGCGGAGGTAGCTAGTTCTTAATAAAGTGCTTGTAATATTTTAGTTCCAAATTCTGCCGCAACATGGCGACGTATTTTTATATTTCTGGTCGGACTTTACTTGAGATTCCATAGATAATATACTATTTAAAACTACATTAAAGTGGACGGAATATTATTCACAACATAGTTATTAATCTAAACTATTCATAAGCTCATTATTATGACATTCAGCCTTCGTTACATTTTATTATAAACTATTATAGATTACTTAATATGTTAAAATAATCATCCTTTACTTAAAAATCTTAGGGGATGAAATTTGGAGGAAAAATCACCCAAAAAAGATAGATAAAGTTCTCATAAAAAACCGCCATTTTTAAAAGATATTCTCAAGGTGATAAGGGAGTATTGTCCTCTCTCTCATACTTTACCAATCCAAACCTACAGGTTAAACATTACGCTGCTTTGGAAGAATAGTGTATTATTACCAAATAATACAAAATAAAACTACGTTAAAAAAAACCGACTTCCAAAAATACTAAAAAGCAAAAAATAACTAACGCAATTTATAACACTTTCCTCTACTTAACTACTGACTGCTTATTCTTTCCGCTTACTGCTTGGTTTGAAGTTGGTGCCAAGCCACAGCATAATTAGCAAACCTACAGTAAACAATATACAAAAGATCTTTGTTAAGATTCTCTGTTAAGAACTTTGGCACCGTTTGCATTTAAAATTCTAAACTCTTCTTTAAAACGCATGCTCTTGGTTTGTGAGTTATTAATATTAGAAATAAACGGACCTTTACAGGACCACTATAGTTGTAGAATGTAAATTACATTTATTTCATCGTCGTTTTCATTTGTTTCTCATTGTCATTTATCGTTATTTATTTACGTAGGTTAGTAGTTAGTAGGTTATCGTGTAGAAATTTATTTGTTACACCATTTTATTTCTTTAAGTATTTTTTTTTATTCATATATGGCTTGGCACCGACTTCAAACCAAGCAGCAAGCGGAAAGAATAAGCAGTCAGTAGTTAAGTAGAGGAAAGTGTTATAAATTGCGTTAGTTATTTTTTGCTTTTTAGTATTTTTGGAAGTCGGTTTTTTTTAACGTAGTTTTATTTTTATTTTTTGCTTTTTAGTGATTTAAGTATGGGTAGGCTTATTATTTATTTAACAATCACAGAACACTATTAAACCTAAACGTTAATGAGATTAACCTTCAAGGTCAACCTAATAGCCTCAAGGAATACTATTCTCTATCCATATGTACGTATAATTTTGAAAGAATTTTCTCTGAACTCCTATCTTTTGAGGAGTTGTACCTTCCATCATCAGCTCATCCATAGGAAATCATCATCAAACGCAAATAATTGAACAAACTGTATGATATTGACTGAAACATAACAGTAATATGCTTATAATTTGAGTGTTCTTCACGATTTCCTTGGGATCCCATCATCATATGCTGACTAGATGACCAGGGTACCAACTTGAATATGTACCCTAACGAACAAAAAAAGAATTACGCAAATCGGATTAGAAATGTTAAAGTTATCGACATACTAATATACAAAGTGTCGTCAAAATGACATCGTCCAAATAACAATAATGCTTATAAAATGAAAACTACTAAACCAAACTGAAAGAAATTTTTATGGGACCATCTGGCAGCTATTTCGCGTCGAACAAAAAAAGAATCACGCGAATCGGTCCATTAACCGCGACGTAATCGATGTACATACATAGAAAAAAAAAAAAAAAAAAAAAAAAAAAACATACCGGCCGAATTGAGAACCTCCTCCTTCTTTTTGGGAAGTCGGTTAAAAATTAAGTTTTTAACACCATTCAACGTAAAATAATCTGTTTTATATACTCAGTTAATATCGGGCCGCCGAAAATTTTTTTCAATTTATTTGAGCATTTTTAGATTTGAAAGTGCTCTACTGAAAAACTTACTCAATTTGAGTTACGAAAGTTTTCTTCCAAATTAGTGAAATATATATAGTTTGTGCTGTGCAAAGCCGGGGCGAGACGCTAGTATAACATAATAGCTCCATTGACTTTCTCTTCAAGGGCCGGAGCTATGGTGTCCACATCTCTACCGTCTGCCGTCGCAACTAGAATACACACTATGTTCACTAACCCGGCTATGCTTGCTGTCACCACCAGCCTGGAAAGAGATAAATATTTGGTTAGAAATATATAGGGTTCTTCAAGAAAGGAGTGAAGAGATTTTTACAGGGTGGTCCCCTCATCATTTTTACCCTCTCACTTCCATACGTCACGCTCAAATCGTCAGACTTACTAATCTGATCGGCTGCTCTACGCGCGCGGCTCCACATGGAGAGCTTAGATTTGGTTGAGGCACTCAACTAGACGTAAGGTACCTCCCATATACTAATCTGCCGCGCTCGAGGAAATCCCAGAATCCCCTCTTGGGCTCCCCTACTATCTGTTTTGTTTGGTCTATTTGTCGATTGTTAGAAAAACATACCAAAACGATAGTCCAAGGTCCGCCATGCCGTCTGATGACCAAGTGTTTGACAGATCCTCATCAGACATCACATTGTGCTGCAGCCTGAGGAAGTACTCCGTCAGCCATACTGCTATCGCGCCCAGGGTGAATAGCACTGGAATTTACAACAAATCATATTTATCTTAACTGTTTTATTAAAACTAATATTAAGAGGAAGAAATGAATTTTTGTGTGAGGTATGTTTGTTTTAAATTCAAAAACTACTGAGCCGTTTTATAAAATTCCTTCACCATTGGAAGGCTACAATATCAGGGAGTAACAGAGGCTATATTTATTACTTCCAACATTTTATTTACTATGTTTCTATGTTTGGGTCTTGTCTTGGAATTGAATTTTAAAGCAGCTAACTTGATCAGATCAAACTAAATTTTTCCATATACATACAGTTTGAATGACATGGTAATGGGCAGTAAACAGTAAAGGAAATGAGGATTGGGGAATAGGAAATAGAAAACGGGTTGTTGGGAGTGGGCAATAGGCAATAGGACAAAGGCATTAGTAAGTGAGAAATATGCAATGGGCAATAGAGAACGGGCAGATGAGATTGGCCAATGGGCATTAGCAAGTAGGCAATGGGCATTAGCAAGCGGGCAATGGTCATTAGCAAGTGGCCAATGACGAATGGGCAGTAAATAAATAAATAAAAAATAAATAAAATAATCTTATTCTCACCACTGACAATTACATGAAATACAGAAAATTGAGGAAACAAGTTTCACTTAAAATAGGTTCTTAATAATTATAATTTACAATATTAAATATAACCATATTATTTTTAACCGACTTCCCAAAAAGAAGGAGGAGGTTCTCAATTCGGCCGGTTTTTTTTTTTTAATGTAAAATTTTGTGATGGTTGCTAGTGATAACAGGATTGACTCTATCCCCTGGACTAGGAGGAAGTAGGCTATGAGGAATAGACAGTAGGGAAGTAAACAAGTAGACCATGGGCATTGCACAGTAGGCAATAGCCATTATTACCACTCACCAGCAAGTCCATTGGCCACAAGCAGCGGCCTCGGCGAGCATCGAGACCGGCTGGCGGAGGCGAGCGCAGCTAGTACCCCGGCCCCGCCCGCGCAGGCTAACGCACCGCACAGCAACCCGCCCGCGCCGCACCACGCCCAGCGACGGGGGGGATGCGTACCCGATATTACTGGGGCATATCGACACATGTCATTTATAATATCGTTACGTTAGTCACAAACAAACATCTTGGGGCATTGTCCAATCTGATTCCAAAGTAAGCTTCAAAGTGACCTTGTGTTATGGTAACCAGATAGCTGATACACAACATAGGGGCCGTTCAAGTATTACGTAAGCAGATTTATTACAATTATTATTTATCAGTTAAAAAGTAAATAAGTACTGATGACGTAATCATCATTTAGACCCATTCAAAATAAGCAAAGCAAAGACCCCCCGTCACCCATAGTCTTACGTAGATAATACTTGAACGGCCCCATATACCACGTTTTAAATAGTTACATACTTATATAGAGGGGTACATCCAGACACAGAAAAAACAGATATATTCATGCATACAATTGTTTGTTCTGGGTGGGATTCGAACCCATGACAAATACAGAGTAAATATATCTTCTAGGACCTATGAAAACGTATTGTGAAAGAAAATAATTTTATTTATAATTTTTCCTATTATAATCATAATTTCAAAAATATCCAAAATAATCAAAAAAAAAATGGTGATTCGATGCGGACAAAGACAGCCACCAAGTAATGAATAAATATTAATACTGACAAGAGTCGGAGGAACCCGCTGGACGCAGGCATCTTTCAACTAGTGTTTTTCGACGCAAGATAAATGAAGCAATCTTTACAAAGTTTGCAATAACACCGAACGCTTTTGCAACTTGCAACAGATCGCTTCTATGAAACATGATCTTTTTTAGTTCAATTGCATAAAGTATCAAGTGTAATGTTTGACAGCGTGTTGCAGTTCAACGAATCCGTTACAACATGGCCTCTCACAATATTGATATATCCGAATCTAAGTAATAACGGTATTAAATAGCCGTGGTCGCTCATTTGGAATCGCACCGACTCACGATCATGAGGGTGCAGGTTCAAACCCTTGGCCCGTACCTCCGAGTTCAAAAAGTTACGTACGGATTCACACCACTGGCTTTCAGTGAAGGAAAACATCGTGAGGAAACATGCATGCCCGATATGTAACAATTGAAAGCATGTGAAGTCCGCCAATCCGCACTAGGCCTGCGTGGACTATGCCTAAAACCCCCTAGTTATTAGGGGAGGCTCGAGCTCCTCTGTGGAGACGGATAAGAGCTGATGATGAAATAACTGTATTTTCTAATTTTATATCATCTTCGAAGGTAAAATAGTTATCTAGTATCCAAAATAAGCGGTATTCAGTGACTATTAAGATACTGTTTGAAACTTACCACCAAAATCACTATTCCTCGGACCGTAACCTAAGTTTAACTGTTTGCGTCCTTCAAAGAGCCCGAAGTTGATGGTGCCGTCCGCTCCCATAGGTTTTGCGGTCCTCCTAGCACGAGCATCGATCCAGTGCGTCGTCCCAAGCGACGCAACAATAAGTGCAATACACAAACAAGCCCCGAAAAACGTGGCAAAAATCATAGAGCGCTTAAAAAAATTCAGCTTCATTTTGACTGGTGTGTTTCAAACGCAGACTCGAACCACTTTCACTGTAATAGTTCGCGCACTTCCCGCTAGATGGCGTTGCATCACATCGTATTCGAACGTGTTTAATGTTATTGTTTATTAGTGCGTTTTTATGGGGTTTTCTAACTATTCAACTTGTGGGATCGGCTGTGTGATACGTCCATTGTTTGGGTAACTGAGGCTGGCATAACAGTGGATGTTTTCTTCAACACGCGGTTCAAAGGAAAATCTGGAAAGTGAAAGAAAACTGTGGTAAGTCAAAATTGTTTGATTAGAGCAACATTTTAGGGGGTTATCGATTTTTGCACAATTTTAGGTGTATTTCCCTTTCTCATTAAAAGCATACGTTTTATATAATGCAATATGTCAATCTAATGACTTAAACTTATATAAGTAGGTATATATAAAGAGCCACTTCCAGTCAAAACATTAGTTTAATGGTTGGATGAATCATAAAAATGATAATATTCATTCCATTCATAAAGTCTTAGTAATTTGGGTAAAAGCATAAAAAATTACTACCAACCGAAACTGGCCGTGTAATCTTGTTAAATAAGCATTTAGAGCGAAAGTACCAGCGATTGTTTCCGAGAGTTTATTATAATGATCATAACAAATCTATTACGATTGCGCAACAAGCGAATTTCGGCCGTAATGACATAGAACTATCTCCTTATCTTATTACTATAAATGCGAAAGATTTTATGTATATTTGTTACTTAATCATGGAAGAAAGCTGAAGGAATCTGGATGCATTTTGAAAGAGGGTTAGAATATGTTCTTTAAAAGTACATAATTAAACTACTTTTTCCAGGGTACATTCTAATATCCCACGGGAACGCGGGACGAATGTGACTTAATCATGCAAGAACGGCTGAAGAGATCTGGGCGATATTTGGCACAGAGTTAAAATATGTTCTGTAGTACATGGGCTATTTTGATACGTTTTAATTTAAGATCCCACAGGAACGCGAGTGAAAACGCAGGACAAAAGCTAGTTACTATTTTAAATGGGAGAGAGAGTAGTATGTTTGTGATTCAATCATGTAAGAACTGCAAGGGATTTGGACGAAATTTGGCACATAGTTACAATATGTTTTCAAATGCCGAAGGCTACTTTTTCTAGGAACGCGAACGGAGCCACGGGGGCGACTAATCACTACATATTATAAAACAAAATCGCTTTCCGCTGTCTGTTCCTATGTCTTCTTAAATCATTAAAACTATCCAACGGATTATGATGCGTTTTTTTAATAGATAGAGTGATTCAAGAGGAAGGTTTTTATATACAATGAATGCATAATATGTTAGAGAAACACTGCCAATGTTGGAGGTTTCTAATGTGATGTATAAGCATTGCACCCGTGCGAAGCTGGGGCGGGTCGCTAGTAGGTACCTACTGCAAAAGTCGCTGACAAGATGTCACTTTCATGCTACAATAAGCAATGTTATTCCAACAGCTGACCTACTAAACTTAGGTGTTTTGAAACGTCTATATACCCTTGACTTGACGTACCTAAACAAATGCCTAGATTTATGTTACGTGTCGACAAATATTCAAGGTTGTTGTGTGACTTTTATGAAAACAACCAATGGAATTTATATGAATCAACAGTTATAATTAGCGCGTTAGTTCTAAAGTAAAGATGACTGTTGAGATTATTATGCAATGTCAGTTTGATGGACAGTCTTAGTCGCTAGTATTTCTATTGCCACTTCTTCTTCTTCTTCTTCTTGCCCTTATCCCGCCTAAGCAGGGTCGGCACAACATGTGTTTTTCTTCCATTCCTCTCTGTCAGCCGTCATTTCATTCATCACTCCCTTCTTACACATATCAGCTTTCACACAATCTATAGTATTTCTATTGCCACTATAATAACAAATCCTAAAAATAAAATAAATATTTCAGGGGATTCCCATGAAGATTAGGTTACAGATAGGTACGGAACCTTTCGTGCGCAAGTCTCATTGGCACTTGGCCGGTTTTTTTTATATTTGTGTACATTTCGGTACATTAAATAGTGCCTAGAAACCTCTGCTCTTCGTGTTTTTATAGTAATACATATTCGACTAGTTTGAATCTTATTAATTTAGTATATAAAATATCATCAATTAAATAAATAATATAGATAATGCAATGTTTTTGAAGAATATTCTTATTCTACTGATACTTTTGAAAGATTTCAATGATTACATAAACGGCGTAATAAAAAAAAACAACGAAGTAAATTGCATACCGTGAAAAGAAAGTCATAACAACGGATAATTTATAAGCTTATTTTTCCAGTTACGATCTCAAAATTATTTGGTTTTAGATATGCAGTCTTTTGCTCATATTCTGCCAATTCGCTCTAGGTCCACGTGGTTGACGCGTAAACCCTTTCGAGCAGTAGACGCAACCTACTTTTGCTAATTCAGCTAGTAAACTTAAACACATTCCTGTCAAGAACATGAAGACACGGGACGAAGTAGGACCCCCGGGAAACCGTGTGACGGTGCATAAAACATCTTAAATCATTTAATCTGACAGCCCGGTTGGCTTTGTGGTTAGTGACCCTGACTCTCAAGCCGCGGGTCGTGGGTTCGATTCCCACCCAGGACAAACATTTGTATGCATGAATATGTCTATTTGTTCTATGTCTGGATGTAAATATCTATATAAGTATGTATTTAAAAGTAGTATATCAGCTATCTGGTTACCATATCACAAGCTCTGCTTAGTTTGGAATCAGATTGGCCGTGTGTGAAAAATGTCCCAGGATATTTATTATTATTATTAATCGTCCATCCATCGATTCCAGATTTCACCCATCACTCGTATAGTAGTATGGCACAATGTTTAATTCATATTGAAACTGTAACACTTACTATAACACTACGCACGCACGGCGCGTGGGAAAGCAGAATGCAATGTAATTTTTAATAGAAAACATAGACATATAGAAGTGGGTTGATAGACCTGAATTTCAGCTAATAAAGCGCTTTAACGCACATATATAAGTATGTATTTAAAAGGAGCATATGTGTAGTATATCAGGCATCTGATAGCTTAGTTTGCAATTAGATAGACCAAGTGGGAAGAATGTCCCGGGATATTTATTAATGTATCTTACCTACCCTATTCCCTATTACTTATAATAGTCTTAGTTACATCGCAACCCATTTCTATACAAAACTTAGATTTCAATGGACATAATTAATTGCAAATAGATTAACTGCGCAGACGTCGGGAGAATGTATAGAAAAACTAACGTCGAGATGATTCCATCAAGGAGTAATTAAATACATTAAACGGATGTTGGTTTACTAATTGACTTCAATATTTTTATTTTAATGTGAGGAGTGCAATATAACACTCAAGTCCTGCAATTATGTACAAAAAAAATTATAAATTAAATACAGAATCCTTCAAATAACCGTCTCGGCAAACGTAGTGTAGGACGCCCTCCAGCCCGGTGGTTCGACGACCTGCGAATGGTTGCCGGGAGGGGCTGGATGAGGAGGGCGGAGGACCGGGATAAGTGGCGCGAATTAGGGGAGGCCTACGTCCAGCAGTGGACTAGTTAGTCTGACAACGAAAAAACCTTCCTTGTTTTATAGTGAAAATCGTGTCAATATAGCCCGGTCCCGAAGAAGCCAAGAAACAGACAGAGGTAGATAGCGACTTTGTTTTAAACTATACCTGCGTCCACCGCGGTTTCATCCGGGGGACCTTCAACTATCCCGGGAGAAAGGGTAGCCTATGTCAGTTTCCAAGCTTTAATTTACCTCTGTAGGTACGTTTCAACAAAATCTGAATGCTTAACAGATAGAGAGAATCCCTGTCGCATTTATAATATTAGAAGGGACTTCCCAGCTGTCAAAAGCAGCTGCAGACAATAATGTATGTTTGTCTGTCCCAACCGAAATCCTACCAACCTTGACAGTGTACATCATGTGTGATCGTAACGGACGTACGTCACGCCAGGTTAAGCATGGCTGCCCACCCATCCAATATAGTGAAGGCATGAATACATGGCAAATTGGCCACGAAGGTCACTGTTATTGGGTGAGGTGACAATTAGAACAGTTCTGGCCCTAAAATGCAACAAGGTGTAATGTGCCATTAGATGGATAGGTAATAGGTAGCTTGGTTAAACTTTCGAAGAGTCGTGAGTCTGGACAATTGTTTGTGTGTATGAATGTCTGTTGGTTCTGTATTTAGATACACATCCCTATTTCCTACTAATATTGTAAATGCGAAAGTTTGTGGGTATGGATGGATTGATAGATATTTGTTACTCTATCACTGCAAAACGGCTGAAGGGATCTGCTTGAAATTTGGCACATATTTAGAGTATGTTCTGGGATGAACTGCGTATTTAAAAAGGTGCTTGGAATTTATTTGGGTGTGTGTAAAAAAATATCCACGATAATACTATAAATTAATCGATGACTATTTGCTATTCTGATTTCCACTTAGTAATTTACTTTTATATATTTTATACTATGTAATGTCCCTTAGAATTTATTATTTTCTCTCATAACAGTCATTAGCAAGTAGTTTGATAAGTTAGTATTTGAACATCAATAAACATTCAAGAAGGATTTAAACCTATACTTAAGCACAGGTGCCACCTGATACTAAACTTGTGCAATAACACATCTCGATATTTCAACCGCAAGGATATATCCATCTCCCTCGTTGACGTATGAAACGACAGAGATGGCAATAGCTTCGAGAAACTAAGTAATCGACATTCCGTAGAAATACGGAAAAAACTTCGTGTGAGATGACTTCCTTATACTGGCATACATAACTTTGAAAACTAGTTTACAAGTAGGTTTTAAATTGGAATTAAACATGAAAATAATGGTACTACATATTCGCGTGATATAAAACCATTAAGGCATTTTTGAAACGAAATAAATCTATGGAAAGGCGTTAACCACAATTCTTTATAACTGTACTTAAGAGCTAGTTCATGAATATAATCAAATTTTTTATAGCACACAGCGGTCCCACCTGATGGGAATGGAGATGTGACGTCCCATTTCTGCAATATTCAGATATCTCTTATTTAGATGCGATGGCATAACTAATTGTGATTAAATTGTTTATCTATATTATTATTATTGTGGCTTCCCGTGGTTTCACCCACATTCCCAGGGAACCTTAAATTTTCCCGGTATAAAAAGTTGTCTATGTGGCTAACTCCATTCCAAATTTTATTAAAATCGCTCCAGCCCAGCTCCAGCCAATCGAAACAGCTCCATACGTGATGAAGTAACAAACATACACATTCACAAACTTTCGCCTATATAATATTAGTGTGATGTTTTATATATTTATCTAATAATCGCTTGTCTAAACTATATAGAATCTATAATAATATTATAAAGAGGAAATATTTGTTTGTTTGTTTGTAATGAATAGGCTCCGAAACTACTGGACCGATTTCAAAAATTCTTTCACCTTTGGAAAGCTACATTATCCCCGAGTAACATAGGCTATATTTTATCCCTGTATTCCCACGGGAACGGGAACTACGCGGGTAAAACCGCGGGGAGGCAGCTAGTAATATTATAAAGAGGAAAGATTTGTTTGTTTGTAACGAATAGGCTCCGAAACTACTGGACCGATTTCAAAAATTCTTTCACCTTTGGAAAGCTACATTATCCCCGAGTAACATAGGCTATATTTTATCCCTGTATTCCCACGGGAACGGGAACTACGCGGGTAAAACCGCGGGGAGGCAGCTAGTATATTATAAATTGATTGATTACTCATGCCTCGTTGGTGAAGCACGTGTCGAATCAACTATTCGCAAAATTTACGAAACAATAGTTTTATCTTCATGTTACAATGATAAGTTATTCAGTTATTGGCAGATTCGAAACCTTGGATATTTTTCCTGCTTTGAAACTTAAGAGCGGTTTTGCACGCATCCATCAGCATTATCTAGAGATAAAATGTAGTCCTATGTCATACATAACATATTCTATCTGTGTTAAATAACATCCAGATCCTTGTAGACCGTCGTGATTGCGTAACAAACATCCATAGGTACATCCATTGATTTGAACTTTGGCTTTTATATTAATAAATAGATAGATAGGATTTATGAATGAACATAATCCAATATATTCCTTCTAATATTATAAAAGCAAATAATAATAATAACTACTAATAATATAAGTTTGTAAGAATGTATCGGCTGAACAGATCTGCTTGAAATTAGGTACAGAGTTAGAATATGTTCTGGAATAACATATAAGCTACTTCTTATTGGAAAAATGAAGATCCCCGGAAACACGGGTGAAACTGCGGGAAATCACTTGTAATATTATAAAAGGTGGATATTATGCGTTTATTACGGGAAATAGTTTTCGAGGTACATCGTAAAAAACTGACAGATAAGATCATCTCAAGTAGCACTTACGCAATACAACAAAACTTCCGTTTTATACAATTTAATTTGAGACGCTGTTCCGTGGCTTTGTCACATATTTTTTGTTCCTTGTTTGGTAAAAGTAGGTCTTAAACGACCTATACAATATTTAGAACTTTGGGGTTCTCTTTCTCAAAGGAACAATCCTGTAACTTAGACACGACCAATCTTAAGAGAGCTTGTGCTATGTAAGTTAAAATTAATGAAGTTTTTAAACTGTAAAATTTTTTGTTCTGTGTCTGGAAGAAGTATGTATACTTACTATTCATGCACACAAATGTGTTCTAAGTGGGAAACGAACACACGACCAGCGGCTTGAAAGCAAGGGTCGCTAGTCGCTACCCACAAAGCTAACCGGTACTTAAACTCACTTCTTAATGGTCAATGGTACAGTATAATTCTATTGTATGTGTGTTTGTCAACTAACTCCTCCTAAACAGGTTGATCGAATTTGAATAAAATCTTGTTTGTTAATTATTGTGGGATTCTGGATAAATTGGCGTTGCTTTTCTGCTGGTATAAATAATATTTAGGTAAATCGGAAAACATCTAAAAGATAGATTAAAAAAAGCATAAAAACTATCTGGCTATTTGATGTCATTATTCCCAAAGATCGTTTGTATAGTTTCATCAGTATATGACCTTACGTATAACGACATTACTATTTTCAATGGCTGCTCAGTTATTTCGTTGATAAAATTTTATACAGTGCTTATGATAAAATCGTGACGCACTCGCCTTCATGTTGATGGTTATTGTATGTAAATTGCCGTTTATTATATAGAAGAACCACGAAAAATTCATTCATTATTCTTTACGGCCGGAACTAAATGATCCTCCATTTGTGTCTAATCTTTTAAAAAAAACTCCTTTTCAATTAGCTCTCTTATAGTATAACTTTTTGATGTTAAAGAAAATAGACCCTGATAGAGGTTGTATCATTCAATAAATAAAATGATCCTTATCTAAAAGCAATGAGATTTATTTTTCTTAAACTGAAACTTCAAAAACTGCTAAACTAATTGGGTTCTTCAAGAAGGGAGTGAAGAGATTTTTACAGGGTCGGCAACGCGTGAGTGACGCCCATAGTGTTGCAAGCGTCCATAGGCTACGGTAACCGCGCGCCATCAGGGACCGTATGCCTGTTTGCCACCTTTCTACACTAATATTATAAAGAGGAAACATTTGCATTTTTGTATGTAACGAATAAACTTAAAAAGTACTGGACCGATTTTAATAATTATTTTTTCATTAGAAAGCTACATTATCAGGGAGTAACATAGGCTATATTTTATTCCTGTACTCCCACGGAAACGGGAACTACGCGGGTGAAACCGCGCGGAGGCAGCTAGTGTGGTATAAAAAGAAGTGTACCTTACGAAATTCTGACCACGACATTGGAGTCAATAAGCCGTTGTTAAATGAGTTAATGACTATAGATGTAATATGACCATCTATTGTATAACTCATAATTATCCACGCCGAGTTAACAGTTCATATAGCAGTTAACTACCACAATAGTACAGTTAAAGTTAACAGTTTTGTTTGGACTTAGCGGTAATCGATTGTTTCGGAGATGCTGAGGCAAGTTACGAAACAATATGAACTGAAATTCTTTGAAATTATAAACTTATGCATCTATAGGTACAGGGACATCGGAAGCTGACATTTTATTCGAATTTAATTAAAAAGTATAAACGTTCCAGGAAGTACCTGAATTTAAATATATATACACATCGGATTATAGAACCGATTCGATTTAAAAATCGGGTGATGGTTCTAATCCCTGGCCCGTAGATACCTCTAGAGTTTCACACGCAAGGATTTACACCACTGGCTTTTCGGTGAAGGAAAACATCGTGAGGAAACCTGCATGCCCGAGATGACACATTCAAAGGTAGGTATGTGAAGTAAGCTCGCGTGATGGACTATGGCCTAAATCCCCTCGTTGTAAGGGGAGGTTCCTGCTTCTACAGTGGAGACAAATAAGAGCTGATAATGATCAGTAACTACTTTCTAAAACTGTCATATGCTTGTGACATCTATTTATGTAACCTATACTTTAAACAAATATGCAATTATAAAAACGAAACTAGTTCAGAGATATTTTGAGAATGTAATTTTTTTAATAACAATACCACATTACACTGACAAAATAATGGATGTTATGATATTGTATACGCTTTCGAGTATCGTAAGAGCAGAATCATTAAATACCAAACCGTCAAATTACGGCCAGCCACTTGCGTAGATTTCACTAGCAATTTTGCGTTCCGGAGATCGTCAATAATATAATAGCTAAAGGTATAATTTTGATTCGAAATACATTTTATACGATTCCATTAAAGACTAGCTTCTGCCCTCGGTTTCACCCGCGTAGTACCCTTTCCCGTACCAATACAGGGATAAAATGTAGCCTATACCTTCCTCGATAATTTTTATTAAATCGGACTGGTAGTTCCTAAGATACAAGCGCGTTTAACCATAGTAACAAACTCTTCAGTTTTATAATATTATTATAGTTTAGATAACATATTTCTTAGGGATTATTCCCCTGCACCCATTGGTGTACAATGAACAGTATAGCTTAATCTAATATATAAAATTCTCGTGTCACAGTTTTCGTTGCCATACTCCTCCGAAACGGCTTGACCGCATATGCATATTCAGTAGGTCTGAGAGTAGGCTAACATCTATTTTTCAAAGCCCTAAGTCATCACGGGAACGGGAAACGGGAACTACGCGGGTGAAACCGCGGGGCGGCAGCTAGTCACATATAGATATCAACCTATATATTGAAGCCTTTGAGTGGCATATCAGAAACGTGAAAAGATCGGTTCATACAAGCTTCATACCCTATCGACAGCAGAAAAAGTCTCAACTAAACACGCAAACCTAACTGTTCCTACCGGCCGATACTACGTGATTCCATCTATTTAATATTCATGTTTTATAGATAATAATTTGCTTGGAAATTGACAATGTTCCGCATCGGCTGTGCAGAAGATGTGGCTAATATTTTAGACTCACTTCAGGCTAATTTTAGGCGTAACAAATTGTTTGGTTCACAAATTGCTAGGAGCATTATGTGATCAATGTTAATATGAACACGGTTGCAATTTGCATAACGTAGGCATTCATCTCTTAGACATATTAGCTATGCATTTTTAAATATATTTCTACTGAGGCTAATATTTTAAAGAGGAAAGATTGTTTTTTTTTTGTTGGTTAACATTGAATAGGCTAAACTACTAACTGGACCGATCTGAATAATTCTTTCATCATTTGAATGCTACATTATCAGGGTATAACATGGGCTATATTTTACCACCGTATTCCTACGGGAACGCGAACTGCGCGGGTGAAACTGGCGGAAACAAGTTAGTTATGTATAGATCAATTCATCTACGTTTTTGTAGTACCTACTCGAGTAGGTAAAGGCAACACGCTTTCGCGATTAGGACATTGAGTTGATTGATTCAGTTGACATTGCCCAAAGGTTTACGGAATTCAACATTGTCTAATTGTTTCTACAATCGAATGATGCTCTATTAAATATTCACCTAGCCCTTACTCTGTTGGCATACGGTTCAGAATAGCCCAGCACTAGGCCCATTGTGAATCCGTCACAGTGACCGCTTCGAAGTTTTGTCAACAAAGCGAGACATTTCTTTTTTCCTCTTCCGATTTCGTAATCGCATTAAAACTGTGACTAAACACTGGGATTACGTATTGTAATCTCTCGTTCGGCCATTGTTCTTAAATTCTTGATCGTTCTGGGAAGTAGGTAGTCTCTATAAATGTAGTAGACTAACTAACCCGCGCAAGTACCTCTGTGTCACATTTTCCCCGTTTTTGCAACATTATTCATTGATACTCCGCTCCTATTAGTCGTAGCGACATGTTATTATAACCTCGGGAAATGGGTTATCCAACACTAAAATATTATTTCTATTCGAACCAATACTTTCTGATATAAGTGCAAACAAACTCTTCACCTTTATCATATGAGTTTAGACAAACAAATCAAAAATAAACGTGAAGGGGTTTGGTTTAGAGTTTAGCTACACACAAGTTCACACAAGTAGGTCATATTGCGTATTTTCATAAATATGTACTATCTTTTCTGTATGTAGAATAAATGGTTTAAAACAAACGTAAATACCAAAAAGGTAGCTAACGTGCAGTTTATAATATGCAGCTAATATGTAGTTTAGTAGGTACATCCAGTTCTGATGCATTCCACGTAGTATGGAATACCTATGATGCTTGGGTTATAAAAAATTCATCCCTACACTACTCCAATAAGCGAGTCACGGCGCAAGTGTTAGAAAGTGGAAAAGTGAAATTGTACAAACGCCCATATTAAACGGTGCACATAAAAGAAATTAATTCTTAACTTTATGGCTCGATTGTGCTTAATAATCGTGTTTTTTTCGGCCCTACTACTACTCTTACTTCTACATTAAACTTTTTAAATATATAATTTTCTAGACCAAAAAATTATAAATCAGTGTCAAAAATTGTATGCCAGTAAACCTATGGAAAATAAAATACGAAACGAAAATACATGTTATTGTAACTTATCGTGAATTTACTTATGCTTAAGTACCTAATTATTTTGGCATTGTGGCTACTTAAGACTTTCTTGGAAAACCAAAATTTGATATGACAATTAAGACAAATTAATAAATCATTAAGTAACATTGCGAAAGACGTAACCAAACTTATGGAGTTATTAAATACATCAAAATCTCACTAAACTTAATGACACTGAAGTAAATAATTAAATTAAATTTATTTATCATTAACTAATAAACGTTTTATGGTAGAAAAACTACCTGAATCATGTAGGTAACTTTCTTTTCTCAGTAGGTGTCAGCTAATTGCTTCTTCAAACAATGAGCCGCAGTTTCATTTTCAAATATCAAGTTATCTTTGAGTTGTTTAACACAATCCGTACATGATCTGTGTTCGCTCACATGAACATAATTAGCGGGAGGCAGCTAATATTTTGTTGATTAGAAAATTTTACCGTCTGCTCTGAGACACGTAAATAAACTTTTAGCTTAAACCTACATATCGCCCTTAGCTAACAAGTCGAAAATTGGCAGTTTCTACATTTTAATGCCATTGGACAGAGCTGCTCATTGCGCGTCAAACCATGGATCACATGATATAGATTTCAGTCAATAAGAGGCTTTAATTCAAAAAGTAATATCAGTGCGCAAGACGGTTGGCCTTAAAAAATATACAGGTTTTTTCGTCTCCTGAAAAGTTGGTAAAAATGACTTATGCGGTGTTGTAAGCTAAGGGACGATATGTGAAAATATTATTCCAATAAAAAAAACTTATGTGAATAAAAAGTGAAACAACAAAATAGGTATAGCCTATGTGTATCATGTTTTTCTAAAAAAAAATTTGATGGTCTTTAAGCTCTTACCGAATTGACACCCTCTAAGCGGAAGGCTAACTCTGGGTATATAAGCCTGCAACCTCAACCCTCAAGATAGTATTTTAATAGCTAAGACTTCAATTATTTAACTAAATCATGTTTACAGCAGGTAAATAATGTTAATTCTGGTCTGCATGGAAGTTGTTGGGGGAGGCCTATATTCAGCAGTGGATGTCCTATGGCTGATATGATGATGGTGTTTACTGAAGTAACTAAAAAACCTACGCTTTAATCTCTGAATTTCCTATTCTTTACATTTTTTTTTCATGGTTACTTCTTGACATTGAAATTATAAAATCTGACGTCAATATGAATGAATAAAATTAGCATCTCAACATATGTATGACAAAATACTATGCAAGTAGAAATAACACTACTACAAACATACTTATTGCTTAAACTTAAAGTGGTGTGATTTATATACCATGTGAAAATAGCTCATCAAATTGAATTGAGTGTAGCAACCGGCATATTGTTTGAAGTTTTAGAGTGGGATTTACGAAATAGTATTACTTAAGTTTACCAACCAATGGTAAGATTTGTTCTGGGTATATTAAACAGTTAATTAGGGATAAGGCCCTATAAATTAATGAATAGAATAACAAAAATTATGATCTAAAGATGTTAATAATGGTGTAACTATAGGGTGGCAGGGCTGGCCAAATGCCAGGGCCACCGACCCTAGAGGGCCCCAGGTAGTATAGTAACACCACTGGATGTTAATAGTCGTTATTGTGGGGTCCATGTATGATAATTGAGGACCTAGAGAATTAACATTTAACTGATAGAAAAATATACCGCCAATTATATTGATGGTTAATTTCATCCATTTGAAATCTAACTAGGACTTAATAACAATGTATCTGAAAGGAATAATGATTTTTCTACAGACAATGTTTGAAATTGTAAACAGTATCATGAAAAATTGATTTTATTCTATTGGTATTTAAAAAAAATAACAAAAAAAAATTAGTGTTTTTTTTACTTGTCTCACATAAGAAAATTTCTAGAACATGGAGGTGAATAATGAAAGAGAGGTAACAGTGAATTAAGTAGCATGGAATTAAATATATTGACGGCGCAAATAGGAACTCAGCCTATGTCACTACTGGTACAAACAGGTATCACCTTACTTTAGGTAAGTGACATCATTATTAAATTGTGAGATTTTACAACGCACAATTTCCTATTTTCTCACCAAACTTAAAATAAAAAGTTGTTATCCTTATATCCCTTACCTGTTTAGCTCGGCCTTGTTTGTTTTAAAACTTTCAAATAAGGGTAAAACTTGTATTGTCGAATCAACACATCACACCAACCTATATCACGCTCGATACACTAGTAATCAGTCATATTAAACTTGTCACTAGTCTTACACAACACTTTATTATAGTCCATATAAATATTTAGCTTATGTACTTTCTGTAAAGAATATTTAAATACAAAAACTGGACGATACTACAGGGCAAAGACGTGCGGACGCATACGTCGAATGATTTTATGACATGAATGAATGGCATGATTGGCATGGCCGTCACCAGTCAACCGACTAACTGTCACTGTCAGCAAACTGTCAATGTTAAGTGTTGCTACTGAAATGAAATTTAATGCGTTTATTCAAATAGGCTTTTGCAAACTTAAACAAGCGATCAATAAAATTATATGGTGTTTGAATGGTTGGAAAAAAAAACATTGTTTGTTGTGGATATTTATTAACAATTCACCTATTTACTATAAATAATGTTGAGATACACAACACAAACAAAGTACTTCCTATCGATATAAGTTTAATGTAATTTAGACCTTTGATTATAATGAATATAAGCAATCTCTCCTTTACCGTTTTCGTTTGAAGCTAGTTTCAAGTCAAGAGCACTGCAGAAAAATGATTTCAGGTCTTACATTTAAGTAGGTACTGTTAAAGTTTTTATTTATTAATATGTATCAAATACCATCCCATGAGTTGCAATAAACTTTTAATATTGAAAACTAAGTATCAATAAATACATGATTATTAACATCATGTTTTGTCTACACCTTTGTTGGTCTAGCTCCAAATATTGTTGAGCCTACACGGACTGTAGTTGCTCCCTGTTCAATCTGTAAAATAAATACAAGTGTTTATTACAAGCAATTATTATCTATACTAATATTATAAAGAGGAAAGATTTGTTTGTTTGTTTGTAATGAATAGGCTCCGAAACTACTGGACCGATTTCAAAAATTCTTTCACCTTTGGAAAGCTACATTATCCCCGAGTAACATAGGCTATATTTTATCCCTGTATTCCCACGGGAACGGGAACTACGCGGGTAAAACCGCGGGGAGGCAGCTAGTTGTAGATAAATCTATACTAATATTATAAAGAGGAAAGATTTGTTTGTTTGTTTGTAATGAATAGGCTCCGAAACTACTGGACCGATTTCAAAAATTCTTTCACCTTTGGTAAGCTACATTATCCCCGAGTAACATAGGCTATATTTTATCCCTGTATTCCCACGGGAACGGGAACTACGCGGGTAAAACCGCGGGGAGGCAGCTAGTACAAGATAATAAGAAAAAATATATAAAATCTACTCACTGCATGTTCAAAATCAGTTGACATTCCCATAGATAACTCCACATTATTTATGTCCAAGCTTAAATTCTTGCAGACCTCTTCCCTGCATTTAGCCAGGGTCACGAAATCTGGATTGGGACCCTTTGATATATCATAGTCATACTGTCCTATTGTCATTAGGCCAGTGAATTCCAGATTGGGGCAGCTCTTCAGTACATGTCCAACAAGTTTTGTTGAATCTGAAGGTTCTATTCCATTTTTAACTAAAAAAAGATATTATTTAATGTAATTTTTCTCACATAATTTGTAAATAAAAAAAAGTTTTATTTATTTATACCTTCTTCCCCGCTAGTATTGATTTGTACCATGACTTTAAGCCTTTCATCATTTTTCCTATATTTTACCCATTGTTTATTAACATTATCGGCTAGCTTTTCTGAATGAATTGTTTGTAGAATAAACAAGCCTGGTGAGCCGAGTAATTTATTTATTTTATTTGTTTGCAGATTGCCAATGAAGTGCCATTTAATATCCTTGCATTTCTCTAGTATGAGTGGATCACTGGCCTTTTCAGCCAATTCATTGACATAGTTCTCTCCGAAGTCCCTTTGGCCAGCTTCATAAGCTTCGACTATAAGAGTTGTGGGCTTTATTTTTGACACAGCCACTAACCGCGGAACAACTTGTGGCAGATCCTGAAAATAATAGATTTTGAAACAACTTCTTAGATATTTAACAGATATATGTATATTGTTTAAGTAGGTAGGTACTTATTAAAAATAATAGTTGGTATTTGAGATATTTGTTTCAAGGTTGTTTCAGTGTAATCATATAGAACAATCAGATCATGCAAATACTTTGTTACACTTGTTTATTTTTATGAGCAGTACAATGGGATGTTAAATAACATAGCAATATTACATGTAAATTGAAATACAAATTTAAGATTACATTTAGGACAAGAGTAAGTATTAAGTTTTACACAAAGGAAAACTAAGCCATAACCTTGACTAGATTCTTTAGTGACTCCGGCCAGAAGCTAACATAAAACAATAGAGGTTATCTTCTGAGTTTTACAATGTTTACAAGATTTATATGTTACTAACCTAAGAAGCAATATAACGTTTTTAAATTATCATGTGTACCTTACTTCTTCTTGCCACAGCGGCTTCAATTTGATTAAGCACGGTTTTTAAATTCAACATTATGTGTTGTTCACCATCAGACGACATAATAATTACAGATTTTGTCGCTATTTTATTTACAATTTGTACACTATCTATCGCTGATTAACGCTACAGCTACACTACGAACGATCACTTAGGTAGGTACTTATTTTGACGTTTGTTATCAAAGGTTAAGGTTATCAATAAATATAGAAAGAAACAGTAGTTGACGGATCTTCTGTATCCTCTGTGTAATAACATTTTTGTTAACTGGTAACGTTGTTTTTATCTGTCAAGGAAGTCAGTCCGACAGACAGATCAATTCGATTGATTTTCTTTCCTTGTTTGTTGTTACGTTTTCCGTAGCAAAAATAAACGTTAAGTTAACCAAATTCACTTCAATTATGTTCTACATAACATCTAAATACATCGGCTAATCTAACTACGGCCATGAACGTGTTAGAGAAAGCCGAGAAGGCTTTGGAGTACCTGAAATCGCATGATGGTTCGGCAAAGTGAGTTTTGTAACAAATTTGGGTGTTGGGTCTATCGTTTGTAGTAGTTTCTATGACGTAAATGTTAATTGCAGGAGTCATGAGCTGCAGACGGCTACGGCGACGTTAGGAAGGTGCCTTGGCGCGTTAGGAGCCCGGGCGAACTGTGCCCGTCATTACGCGAACTTACTGCATTCGGCGATCCCTACGTTGCTTTCTTTGGCCAGTAATGATAGCGTATGTATACCTGTCTCACATTTGTCTAAAGATCATCAAAGTAAACATTTTTTATTATGAAATGAAATGAAATAAATTTATTAATTCAACTAGGCCTTCACAGGCACTTATGAAACGTCGACTCTAATGCTCGGTTCGGAAGGTTGCTTTTGCTGAGAAGAGCCGGCAATAAACTCAGCAATTACTCTTTTCAAAACAAGTTTTAACAATTTCTTTAACAATAATAAATAATAAATTATTTTTATGCATTTCTGCACCTTAGGGACATAGCTGAATTAAGGCTTTCCATAAATCTAATCAAATACATTATCATTAGCTAGGTAATGTGTGCAGTATCAAACATATAGGATATTTATTTACTAAATATTAAATAATTATCAAAAATATAGTGTTACAAACACTGTCAATCTATAACTTTAAATAGTGTTTATAAAATAATAAAATAGTAAACAAGGCAAGCAATCATTTTCATTTATGCATAAGACTAATATATTCTATATATCTCACTTTAAAGGCTGAAGTCCGTCTAGTTGGTGATGAGGCACTGAACAGGGCTGTTGCTGGAGGTTATGCTATTCACTCCCATAAGATCAACATTGTACTACAAAATCAGATTGATGTCACCAAAAATGCAAGGTGAGATGTTTGTAACTTGATAAATCCTTGCAGTTTATTTGCAACTAGCTCCTGCTGTCCGATTTCACCAGCACAGTATCCATTCCCTTAGGAATACAGGAAAAAATATAGCCTATAACACTCACAAATAACTAGCTTACATATTGATGCATTTCATTCAGAGATTACCCCTGTACAACCTTACAAACTTTACGTCTTTATGATATTTATAAACCTACCTACCTAAATAAATCTTCTTCTTCCTCCTCCTACACATATCGCCTTTCACACAATCCATCCATACTTTCTTCAGTCTTCCTCTACTTTTACGACTTACCTAGATAAAAATTTAGAATTTTAATTACCTTCATCTGGTTGAAGTCATAGTAGCTATGCTACAGAAGCCAATATACTAAATTAAATTAGCTTTATGAAAATCTGTTTGTAAACTTTTTACTATAGTAAAAAACTACATATATTGTTATTACTATTTTTATGTCTTACAATATTTATGTCTGTCAGCACTTAACACTGCAACTTCACCCATTCCCCACTTGTCATCTCCAGATGGATCCGAGCAGCCCTCGCCCGCATCTGCCTCGGAGAGATCTGGCTCCGTCCAGGAGTCGGCAAGATCAGATCCCAAGCTCAGATTCTCTTCCCCAAGCTCAGTCAGATAGTCAGGCAGACTACCGAAATACAACTCATTGTGGAGGCGTTAGAGAGCAATCTACCTCGGCTGCTGACTGCCCTGGCAGAATATACTACTGATGAGGAGATTTCAGGTAATAATTACTGTTATCTATGTTATGAGGTTATTAGATATTTCTATTATGTTAAGATAGTTATCAGATTAACTGTTTGTTGTGTTTAGAAACTGTTATTATTTTATTTTGTATGACTTTATGACTGGCTGATTGGCTTTGTGTATTGCTTTGACTTTTAAGCCAATAATCCTAAGTTTTATGTACTTATCTATTTGTTCTGTGTGTTTGGATTTCAATAACTATATAATAGTAGTAGTACCTACATGTAGTAGATAAATTATTATAAGCAAATTTTTAAACGAGTTAACAAATATGGTCATTGAAAGTCAAATAGACAAACATATTATGTTTAGCAGTTATCTGGTTTCCGTAGTGCAAACTCTATTTACTTTAGAATATTCCAATATTTTATGTTATATTTCACTCACACATGTTTAAAAAGTGTGTGTGTGTGTTTTTTTCCAGAATTAAAAGTGTTTATCGGGTTTTTCAAAGTTTAGTTTATTGGGTAAATAATAATAAATATCCCGGGACATTTTTTACACACGGCCAATCTGATTCCAAAGTAAGTTTCAAAGTGAGCTTGTGTTATGGTAACTAGATAGCTGATGTACTACTTTTAAATACATACTTATATAGATATTTACATCCAGACACAGGACAAACAGACATATTATGCATACAAATGTTTGTCCTGGGTGGGATTCTAATCCACAACTGGCGGCTTGAAAGTCAGGGTCACCACAAAGCCAACCTGTCTGTCAAAACTGTATTGTTACTCAATAATGGTTTAACTGATTTTGCTGAAAATTGGTGGGGAGGTAGCTTACAACCATGAGGTGGATATAGGATACTTATATGGGGGATTTCACGGCAAACGGGCAACCCAAAAAAATGAGATCATTAATTTTGCTTATAATCTGGTCAGTTATACTTCTAGTGGATGTGTACATCCAATATTTTTTTCGTATGATGCTTAATTGCTGAGTTATGAGCTTTTAAAAATTGACGAAGAATGAAATCATGAATTTTTGAATGCTTATTATCTGTATCAATTTATTTATAAAAAAAACTAAAAATAATTGTTTCTTATAGTAAAAAAGTTGAAGGTTTTAACTTCTTGGTCGAATTCTAAATTTAAATTATTTTACGTATAGTAAACCGGAAGTGAAAATTTCAAATCGATTTTTAAGTAACTTTTTTTTTAATTTTTTTCTAAACATGAATTGAAGCTTTAAGTGTACTAATTCTTCACAAAAAGTATTAAAACATGATATTCATAAGTTTAAGACTTAGAGCACATAGAGTACATACAGATATCTACGAGCACCTTCTAAGCAATCGGGTTTAGGCGCTTAACATGCTGAAATAGTCTTAAACTTATGAATCAGCAATTAAGCATCATACGAAAAAAAAATTGGATGTACACATCCACATCTACTAGAAGTATAACTGGGCAGAGTATAAACAATATTAATGACCTAATTTTTTTTTGGTTGCCCGTTTGCCGTGAAATGCCCCATATATGAGTATAACTTATATTGTTTCTGTGTAGAGCTATCAAAAGCCCTGCTATCCCACGTGGGGTCGAGCTCGGCGGCGGTGCGGCGCGGCGCGGCGGCGGGCGCGGCGCGGCTGTGCGCGCACCGGGACGCGCTGCTCACCAACATACTGGGGAAGGTGTTTGGTAAGTCTACTCTACTGCTTTACTGTACTGGGAAAGGTGTTTGGTAAGTCTACTCTACTGCTTTACTGTACTGGGAAAGGTGTTTGGTAAGTCTACTCTACTGCTTTACTGTACTGGGAAAGGTGTTTGGTAAGTCTACTCTACTGCTTTACTGTACTGGGAAAGGTGTTTGGTAAGTCTACTCTACTGTTTTACTGTACTGGGAAAGGTGTTTGGTAAGTCTACTCTACTGCTTTACTGTACTGGGAAAGGTGTTTGGTAAGTCTACTCTACTGCTTTACTGTACTGGGAAAGGTGTTTGGTAAGTCTACTCTACTGTTTTACTGTACTGGGAAAGGTGTTTGGTAAGTCTACTCTACTGTTTTACTGTACTGGGAAAGGTGTTTGGTAAGTCTACTCTACTGTTTTACTGTACTGGGAAAGGTGTTTGGTAAGTCTACTCTACTGCTTTACTGTACTGGGAAAGGTGTTTGGTAAGTCTACTCTACTGCTTTACTGTACTGGGAAAGGTGTTTGGTAAGTCTACTCTACTGCTTTACTGTACTGGGAAAGGTGTTTGGTAAGTCTACTCTACTGTTTTACTGTACTGGGAAAGGTGTTTGGTAAGTCTACTCTACTGTTTTACTGTACTGGGAAAGGTGTTTGGTAAGTCTACTCTACTGCTTTACTGTACTGGGAAAGGTGTTTGGTAAGTCTACTCTACTGCTTTACTGTACTGGGAAAGGTGTTTGGTAAGTCTACTCTACTGTTTTACTGTACTGGGAAAGGTGTTTGGTAAGTCTACTCTACTGTTTTACTGTACTGGGAAAGGTGTTTGGTAAGTCTACTCTACTGTTTTACTGTACTGGGAAAGGTGTTTGGTAAGTCTACTCTACTGTTTTACTGTACTGGGAAAGGTGTTTGGTAAGTCTACTCTACTGTTTTACTGTACTGGGAAAGGTGTTTGGTAAGTCTACTCTACTGTTTTACTGTACTGGGAAAGGTGTTTGGTAAGTCTACTCTACTGTTTTACTGTACTGGGAAAGGTGTTTGGTAAGTCTACTCTACTGTTTTACTGTACTGGGAAAGGTGCTTGGTAAGTCAATTCTACCGTTTTACTGTACTGGGAAAGGTGTTTGGTAAGTCAACTCTACTGATTTACTGTACTGGGAAAGGTGTTTGGTAAGTCAATTCTACTGTTTTACTGTACTGGGAAAGGTGTTTGGTAAGTCTACTCTACTGTTTTACTGTACTGGGAAAGGTGTTTGGTAAGTCAACTCTACTGTTTTACTGTACTGGGAAAGGTGTTTGGTGAGTCAACACTACTGTTTTACTGTACTGGGAAAGGTGTTTAGTAAGTCAACTCTACTGATTTCACAATATCTTCTAGTTGAGGTTCCGTGCCCAAAGGGTAAAAACGGGACCCTATTATTGAGACTGAGACAGACACCGGGCTGTATCTCAAGAACGATGATAGGTAGACAGTTGAAATTATCACAGAGTTTTTTAATCATCATCATAATATAAGCCATAACACATTTGCTGAACATAGGCCTCCCCCATCGATAAGGATTAAGATATACCCTATGTTAATGTACCCTGATTTCTTTGCCATAGTGAAATATTTAGATAGTGAAGTTTTAGAGCCTATTCACAAACAATTTCAGATGTAACAACTGTTCCAGGAAGACACATGATCTGGTGTCTATTAATAGAAAAAATGTTCCAAAGCTATTAAAAAATCATACATTTTGTTAAGAAATAGATGTATCTGTCTGAAAACGTATTCGTTTGCCATATAATATTGACTTATATCTTATTTTCTCATATATAGAAAACCTGTGGCCACCAACTTCGGACAACGCAACGGTTTTGGGCTGGTTTTGTGTGATCAAATCCATTTTCCAAATCAACGACATCTCGAAATTCACTGAAAACGATCTGTTCAGTGTTCAGGATTATTTGGAGGTAAGATAATGTTAAAATAAATAAATGTGCAGTAGTAAGGTGTATTATGTATTTCGTTGGTACCCTACATGGTAGAAACTAGTGAAATTACAAGCACAAATAACGTCTATAGGTTCCCTTCAAACAAATAAAAAATTAAATTAAACTCATATAAATGTAAAATTCTTTGGCTAGATTTTGATCGTGAGGCTCCTGCTCATGTGTACAATTAGTTACAAGTAGGAATACCCAGGACAAAGATATTATGTGCATGAAAATCTGTTTGTTATTAGCCGCGCCGCACCGCCGCCGAGCTTGACCCCACGTGGGATAGCAGGGCTTTTGATAGCTCTACACAGAAACAATATAGTTATACTCATATATAAGTATGCTACGTCCCTCTCCTGGTTGTAGGCACCAATTTCAGCCAAATCGGTTCTATATATAGATGTGTGTGACAAAGAAAACAAGTTCTCAAACTGTGTTAAAGAAATTTCTTTTTTTATCAAGCGATACTTAGTTAGGCTGATAAAATCCCAGGATATTTTTTAATCTATTCCATCTTATATTCCAGCTATATCACCTATGTATATACTACATAGAGCAAACAACAACGGAACATAATATACAGAACGCTGTGCTTGAGTGCCTCACAATACTGTTGTCTCACGCTACGGGGGTTTATAAGAAAGCGTTACTGGAAAGGCAGCCAAGAAGTGTGTGTTTGGATGATAGGGAAAGCGAGAAGGGACACAGGAGGAATATTAGTAAGTTAAGATTGTGTTTTAGTAATAATTCTTATATATTTGCGGAAACTATATAGGACTTTCATATTTGGTTGGTTAACTATTTTTAAGTATTCTCTGTAACACAAGATACAGTTCATACCTACTTTATAATTATGTAAACAACATTTTCTATCAATAAACGTTATTAAGTAAAAAAAAAACTATAAATTTGCCAATTTTTTTTGTCTATATATAAGTATTTATATTAATTATAGTGTTTCATCATGGTACAAGTTTTGTTTAGTTAGATGGATACAGTGGAATATTTATTCTATATTTTTTTATCACCAAAAGTATGTTAATATTTTTATTTTATAGAGTATAATTTTTTTTTTATTTTTTTTTATATGTTTCTAAGATACAGTGTTATAGCGAGTTTATTTAATACGATATATGTACCAATATACCAATTTTCTTATACAATGCTAAACTTCATATCCAGGTACATCGACAGTGATATCGTCGCGGTTCGCCCCCAGCCCGCCATCGGAGCCCCGCGACGCCATGGAGCTGTCCTTCACCGGAGCCCTGCAACTTGGCAGCTTGTTGCAACTCAACACGCCTAGCTTGAGTGTCGAAGATTTGAGTATACAGGTTTGTGATTGTTGACAATACACATATTTTTATTTGACATCACAAAACAGAAATAGATTACATACATACAAAGTTTTCCAATCTATGGTACATTTCAGACAAAAAAAAACATTATAAGAATAAAATAGTTACCTATTTAAAAATGGATTTCATACTAGCAAAATAATATAAAAATATAGTTTGATATCATACAAATAAGGAATAATATAGCAATAGATATTCTGTAGTGCGATGCTAAAAATGACTCCACTCGGCATATGCCATGGAAGGAGATACCATCAGAACCGATTTTCTGTGGGGCCCCATTAATGCCGCACTGAAAATCGTTGATATTCTACCTTCGTTCTTGCTGTAGGTAGTTGTTGGTTGTTGATATATTTATGCCTTATATATTCGTCCCACTCACTCGCAGACGCCAGACTCACCCGAGAGCGAGACAGAGCTAGAGTTGCCGAATACGGAACTTCTGAACAATGACCTGTCAGAAAAGTTGCAGGAGATTGAAGAAGTAGATAGTAAGGATAATGATCAAATTGATAGAGCAGTGGAAGGTGGATTTAAGGTATGTCCCGGATTATATGCAAAAAGGCTTTCTTATATAATTCCGAAAATGTTGTTGAGATAAAATCGTTGTTTTATAGTAACCTTACTAATATTTTATAGGAAGCATATAATTTTTAATTAAAATTTATTTAAATATAAGAACATTAAGAACTATATACATATTTATTTTGCTTGTGTAATTGTTTGTTTCTGTAATAAAATAAATAAAAAACGTTTGCATAAAATCTGCATGTGTAGTAATTTTCGAAATTAACTGAATAACAAACTGAGCTAACATTAATTATCTTATCATCATTATCATTAGCTCATTTACGCCTACGTCGGGATCCCTCCGCTCCCCTAACAGCGAGGGGGCTATGTCATAGTTCTCCACGGGGACCTAGTTCTGCCTTTGAATGTGATCTCAGGCATGCAGGTTTCCTCACGATGTTTTCCTTCACCGAAATCCAGTGGTGTCGATCGTGTTTTCAATTATCTAAATCAGAGAAAAAATAAATCTTAAAATAAATTATGCCCTTTCAGATAAACATAGGCACGGCAACTGACGAAGATATCGTACTGAAATACTGCGCCAGATTGTTGGCCTCGAAGTTCCTTATGACTGGAAACAAAGGAGGTCTCATACATGACAGGTGGGTGTTATTAACTAGCTTCTACCTCGCGGTTTTACCTGTCTTTCCAGCGATCTTAAAATGTCCCGGGACATAAAGTAGCCTTTGACAACATATTCTAGCTCTATAGTTTGGCTGGGTTGCGACTCTGACTCTCACGCTGGTTGTGGGTTCCATTCCCAAGTAAGGCATTTGGGTGCATGATCATGTCTGTGTTTTGTTGGATGTTAATGTCTATTTAACGATGTAATTATAGTATGTATATAAGTAACTTTAATTTATTTCATTTGATACATAGAAAACAAGACGTAATATTGTACAAATTAAATTTACTTTATTAGTTGGTTATGATAGTACAAGCTCTGTTTAGTTTTGAAATGTGTCATGATAATTATTCTTATATTAGTTTTTTTGAATCAGGTTAGTCAGAGTATCAGTGAAGGCTTCAGCATTAAACTGTCTCTCGGAAATACTGAAAGTGTACCCTCAAGCTATGACTATGTACATAGACAAAGATGCCGATGTGAAAAATCACAATGTTTCCGGTAAGTTATTATAATATAAGACGTATATTTATGTATGTTAAGTTCAATTTCCTTTAGCAAAGTAGTTTTAAATTCAAAAAATTATTACAATCATCAGAAAAGTCGTTTTGAATTAAATGATTATCTGCTTATTATCACGCTTTAGTTCTTTATGATATAATATAGTTTAGTTAGCGATACCCCACCCTTGTTGCTTACAGTCAGTCAGCGGATAGTCTGCTGCTAACTGTAAGCCTAATTGTATGCGCCCTAATTTTAATAACTAGACAAATAGTATAATTATAGCATATTACTATTCTATATATATTTGCAAATTTCAAGGCTCATCAGAAGGCACAGACTCCAACCAGGATCACATAAACGACTTCGTACTAGAACGCAACGTTTGCTATCAAGAATCTCTCACGGATTCATTGAGCCAGGAACTCCTTAACAGAAGCTTGGACAGTCACTCTCAACAGTTGTCGAAGAAAGACAGCAAATCGTTAGAGAAATCCCAAGAAAGCGTCGAACAGAAGAGCTCCTCTAAAGACGTACAAAGCAACATTCTCGATAGCAAAGTCTTGGTTGCAAGTGCAATGAGTGCCGATAGTACAAATCCTAATATGACAAACAGCAACTTCACAACAAACTCAAATATGACTGGGAGCAATGATCCAGGGTCGACTGGATACCCCATGTCCAGCAGTATAGACGTCCTATCATCTAGCATAGATCTAGACATGAAATTCGACCATTTTGGGGAATCAACAACTAATTTGGACAATTTAGACGCTTTAAAAGACCTGCAAAGAGAAGATAGAACTAAAAGACCATTGAAAAGAACAGATGAAGTCCAAAGTAAGGATGCTCCAGATTTGGAGCAAAGTTTAAAGGGTGAGAATTTGAATTTTGAGTTCCAACATATGTCTGAAGCGTTTGGGCTGTTGGAAGGTCACAATGATCCTCAAATTAGAGGGTTGATAAGAGTCTGTATCGGCAGCTACTTGAGTGCAGCATTGGATATATCGCACGGTGATTATCATAGGTGGAGGAATTATAGTTTAGTGCCAAAAGATATAAGTGAGAATATTTCATTGGACAAATTGGTTGGGATTCTTTTGAAGGTGAGTTTTTTTATATACTTGTAGGTATTATATGTTGTATTGTTAAAAATTACGTAAGTTCTGTGTAAACGTGGTTGGAAAACTCTTCAAACACTTTTTAGCAATAGCAGCTAAGCTGGCCTTTGGGGCTATTTGAATTTATACCGTGTAAGAAAACATTTATTGACATAAAAAAATAACAAAACAAATAGTAAACAAGGGGAGGAATCCTTGTAAATGTGACATATTTTTTTTCAATGATGCTTCGCTCCCATTGATTTAGCGTAATATGGCCTATTGCCTTCCTTATCAATCGCTATCTAAAACTTAAAGATTTTATTCCTACCAGTAGTATCCAGGCCTATTCAATACAAACAGACAAGCAGTCAAATCCTTCTTTATCTATCAGAGTAGATTTAAGATTATGTTATATTATATTTGCAGGGTCTCAAAGACGAGGTACATTCGACAGTGACTCATAGCTTGGTGGCTTTAACCAGTACCCTATCAGCTCCCGGTATACCCTTAATGGATGCCCTGAACGCCCTCGCTGAAGTGGAAACCAACCCTTATTGGCTGTGCAAGGTGCATCTGTGCCGGCTGTATGAAAAACTGCCGTATTATAAGTATGATTGTTTATTATCTATATATATAAAACAAAGTCCCCTCCGCCTCTCTGTCTGTTTGAAAACGATGAACGCAATAACTCCTGAGCAGATTGTCATGCTGTTATCACCAAATTACGGAGTATTTTATGGGGAAGGTTCTTATGTATAATACATCAATTTGGACCCGGTAGGTGGCGCTGGTGGGTAGAACGAAGTCTGCTGGGTCCGCTAGTAATTTATAATGCAATATTATGAAGTGATAAAGTTTATTGTCAAGTTGCTTTTCATAATTGATTTACTATAATGTCAAAAAACTGTATTGAAGAAATGTATTCAGTTAATTTAGCAGGAAGTAAAACGTTATAGTTTTCTTCAAAAGAACTAGTAAAAATAGTTGGATTGGAAGAAGAAGACATTCTGTTAATAAGAAACTATAATAATTTTTCTGACTGTCTGACCGAATATCTGTATGTATTTATTTTTGTCAGAGTATAGGCGTTAAAAATTAAAAAAAGTTTTTAACCTTAAGTATAGCTTTCCGCTTATACGGTTAGATGTTTTAAACTATGCAACAGACTTTAATGGCATTTTTAACTATAGAGTAATTCAAGAGGAAGATTTTAATATTGTTAAAACGAACTCTGCCGAGCGAAGTCGGGTATGTCGCTAGTAAATATCAATTAAACTTTACAGGCTATTCATGTTGTACCCTAAGTATCATATGAAGAGTAAAATAATAATGGATACGTTGATCCGTCTGCTCGCCGATCAAGATCAGAAAGTTCGTCACGCCGCGGCATCTGCTATAGCTAAGTAAGTATATACAGAGTTAAACTTGTCCTTTGAGGTCCTTTGACAAGAGGTTGTCTCCTTTTGTTGCACTACGTCTGTCTCTTTCTGGCGTAGATATGTGGTGTCAAACTGAACCTTTGAGAGAGAATAGGAGGTATATAGGAGTAAGTGTTTGATTGAGCTATATTTATACTTACTATACGTTATAGTTAAGTATACTGTGTTATACTAGTCAACGTCTTAAAGCTTCGTTTTGACCACAGAATAATCTAACTAGATAACGTGAGTACCTCAATTTGTATGAAGACCGCCCGTTTCACTTTTTCTTTGACGTCCGAAGGCAATAACGGTCGATTGTGGACTAAATGACGGCATATGGGGTACAAATTTTGCTGCTTTTGAACAAGCGAAGTACGCGAGGTTTTGACAAGAGGGTCTCTCTTTTCATAGCACTATGTTCGTATTTTTCTGGCACGTTGATGTATATGTGGTGTCATAGTAAACTTTTTGGATCTTTAAATTAAAATTGTCTCTCGATAAATTTAATAAAATTATTAAATAATAAAATTAAAACTTAATTTAAATACCTGGGTAAATTGAAGCACACAACTCCAACATAAGGGTCCTTATAACAATATGTACTAACGTTGCAACAGTCCAGGCAGTCCAGGCAGTAGGCCACCACGCCCTGGTAGGCGGCTTTGTGTTGCCATGGCAACCACTATAAAATCTTTTATCCACCCACAGTATAATACCAAAAATCTACATACCAAGGCGGCACACACCAACAACAATGATAGCTGAAATGGCCAAAGACAACAGCAAGAGACTAACATTCGACAACGACACTCTATCCCTGGAGTTGGTGAAAGAAATCTACTTCTACAGCGACCTTCCGAAGCAGTTGAGGCGAGGTGATGTCTTGAAACACGAAGACTATCTGAGGGTCACCGTTGCTGAGCTGATGGGCAAGCTAATGGCTTCCAGCTGTAAATATTATTCGGTAAGTTTGTTATAGCTGTTACCGTCATTTATGTCAATCCAGAATGTTGTCTATCAGTGTGCCAAGTTTCATGAAAATTATAAGTCGCCTATAGAGGTTTTTGCGGGATTGAGTTACATCTATCGTTAGTATAATAATTATGAAAGGATATAAGGCCTGATACAAAAGAGTTTTGCACTAGTTTCCCAATAAAACAAATAGGACAAGTGAATTTCATTAATAATATTCTATGTGTTAATCCAGGATATACCTATTCTATATTCCATCTTACTTAGTTCAGTCTTCTTCATCTTAATATTGAAACTATACCAATTACTTTGTCAAATAATAACTAATCGTTAAATATGTCTAATTTTATAATTTAAACGCACTGCAATTTAAACTGTAATAACACTCACATAAGATCCAAATTCCAAACCAAAGCCAATACATAATTTAAACTTTATTTATACTCCAATAAGACTTACATTCCAACAGCAAGGTCTCCTAGAGGCACTACAAGCGGTCTGCAACAAGTGGTCGCCATGGCAACACAAGGCCGCCTACACGGACCAGGGCGTGGTGGCCTACTGCCTGGACTGCCTGGACTATTGCAACGGCAGTGTTGTTATGAGGACCCTTATGCTGGACTTGTGCGCTTTGATTTACCCAGGTATAGTATTTATTTAAATGTTTTTGGTCTTCATGTCATCATCATCATCATCACCAGCTCATATACGTCTCCACCGAGGAGCTCGAGCCGAGTCTGTCATCGAGGGGGGTGTAGGCCACGGTGGTGCATGTATTTATTATTAAATCTAGTGCCTCTTCAAGTGTCTCTTTTCTTCGAGTAGGTACCTAATATTGACCTAGTAGGTACTACCTAGTTATTAATGCGATTGATAATATAAATATCGGCTCATCTTATAATAATATAAAAGCAACATTGCAAACCAAGCACTAATGTGACTATTCATAAGTGCTTGTGAATGCCTATTTAAGTATATAAAAATATTTAGATTTTTTTTAATGGACGACTCTAATCGCTCTGACCCTCGATGCAAAGAGAGTTAGTCCATCTGTGGGACCATTTCTCCCAAACAAAAACAAATGGATATTATTAGGTTTTTTTTAGTTTAAACGGTTACTTGAAGATAGTGTCACTATTTTTGTTTCCTAAATCTATTATTAAGAAATTCTACTTTGCTTTTCAGTTGACATACACAATATAATGCGTCACAAAACATCAAATCGTGACATTTTCGAACGCGACTCACAAAATCCTAAAGATAAATGGCAACATTTGGAAAATGAGGGGGTTGCCAACATTGCGGAGAAATTCCTACAAGTGACGCTTAAAATGTTGAATGTACTTGTTCATTTAATAGAAGAAGTGAATCCTAATGTTCATTTGAATAAGGGTGGTATTGCTTTGCCCGGGAGCCCAGTTAGGAGGAAAACACAAGGTATGTTAGTTACTGTGACTAAATTAATAGGAAAGTAATTAGGTATATATGTTTGTTACATGTTTCTGAGTCGCTGTATTAATTTCAATTAATTTTGGTTTCAATGCCTATTAAGTAGATTGAAGAAGGATATATTGTGTTTTAAATAAAAATATGTAGGCGAATTTCCACTAGCTAGTTTAATCATATAGGTTGAATTTGATCCAATTTTGCTTAACTTTAGATATATTATACAACTATAATAAAATACTATATTTGTTCACGATCTTTCAGTAATCATGGTACAATGTAAAATTATCCGTGATAACAAGTGGCCTATGTGCTCCAAAACATACTTTAACTTTATGCCAAATTTCGTTCTAATTCTTTCAGCCGTTTTGGCGTGTAATAACAAACATGCCATCTTTCACAAATATAAATCTGATATAAAATTATTTACATACAATTTCAGATCCGATTCAAAAGAAATCTAACACAGACGGATTAGATGATAAAGGGTCATTGAAGAGGAAACAAGCGCCTCCCGCGTCCAGTTTAAAAGCCCACTTCGTTGGACACTTCTTCACTGAGCCCTTCTATATGAAGTTCTATGAGAATTTAAGGGCGACATATTCTAATCATAAGGTTTGTTTAGTATTTTGTTTTGATTGGCCGGTTGGCTTTGTGGTTAGTGACTTTGGGGCTGGTAGTGATGGGTTTGTCTCGGTGTAAATATCGATATAAGACATCATGGAATTAGATCGGTCATCTCTCATAAATGGCCCAGGATGTTTATTGATTTGTAGTTGAGTACATTTGTAGGATTATTTTTAGATCATTCATTAAATCTATGTACTATTGTGTAAATGAATATTTCAATATATAAATGACAATGGAAAAAGAAATACAATCTAGCATATAAAGAGAAAACAGATTTATGTATATTTCTTTTGATAAAAAATATTTATTTAATATTATTTCAAATTAACATTTAGGTACTTATGTACTTATGTACTGTATGACGTGTAACTAATTTAAATAAATCTTTAAATAAGATTATTTTGAAGTAAAAATATGTGATACAAAAATTCTGTTTTTTTTTAATTTTACAGATAAACCTAGATCCGAAATCAAGTATGTTCTACACATTCCTATCGACCGTTCTTAAATGCCTATCTATACAACTAGAACTAGCTACTGAGAAGGAATTCGGAGTAGTCACAGAAGAGATTCTCTTCTACTTAAAAGTGATCATGCCTTTATGTCCAGAGACGACAGTATATTGCATAACTCAATTGCTAAAATGCCTTTTCGGTACAAATATGATAAGCCAATACAACGATTACATGAGTATATGGGTGAACAGAGAGATTGACAACAAATTGAGCTTCTACGACGACGTTTTAATGGTAAATAACCTTAATGTCTCGGAGAAAACCTCCAGACGCAGTAGTATCAGCTCAAACGCCAGTCAAAAGTTATCGTTGGATAGTAAAAACCCAAAAATGATGGCGGAAAGACAGTTGTTGATTACTATGGAGAATTTTGCTAAGAATAAATTGGATAGGAAGTGGAGTACTAATAAGAAAGAGTTGGAGAGATATATCAGGTTGTTTGAGCCTGTGGTCATTCAGTCTTTGAAGGTAAGTGCTATAAAAATTACTGAGAAACATATTTATTATGTGTACTATAGTATTTTTTTAGCTTCAATTTTCCTACAATAAGATGTAGCCTAAGTAAGCTTAGTAAACTGTGGAATGATCTGTCTCCTGCGTCATTTCCGGACCGATATGACCTCCAAACCTTCAAGAAAAGAGCGTACTCCATTTTAAAAGTCAACGCACTTGTTCCTCTGGTGTTGCGGGTGTCCATGGGCGCCGGTAATCGCTTACCATCAGGTGATACGTCTGAAAAAATCCAAATAGGCCTGTGAGAACAGTCACTCTTATGTATAAAGGAGGTCGATCTTGCCTCACCACCGAACTTTGGGATGAAAAATACACTACACATATTAATTAAATTACTAGAAACTCGATAACTCAAACCTCGGTAACTTAAAAACCTCTATAACTTCAAAAAATAATATGTTCCCTTCCCATCAGATCCCCTAACATAGACCCATGATAACTTAAAACCTCTAATTTAACCTATACTTTAAAAATGTTTTGTGTTTCCTTTGGACTTTAACTTATTCAGGTTCAGTAGTATTATAGTTAAAGTGACCTTAAATTGAATATTTCACATTACCAACTGGCGATTTGGGCGAGCTATTCTGAATTGTTTGTTTGTTTATTTACTTTATTTATTTATTTTTAATTTATTTTTAGGAGTAGGTTTTTGTTTTTTTTTCTTATTGTAAATAGTTAATAATTCTATAATATTTTTTATGTAAATAATAAATGATATGAATTCATATATTTAAATAATAGAATATTTCAGAGTTATACAATGCAAAATGACATTCCACTTCAATGTGAAGTATTAAGTTTATTGAATCAACTGCTGACTCTACGAGTGAACTATTGTATGTTGGACAGCGACCAGATATTTATTGGATTCCTTATGAAGCAGTTGGATTTGGTTGAACAACATGAAATACCGTAAGTAATATCTTATACGCCCTGCAGTTTCACCCGCGTAGTTCCCTTTGCCGTAGGAATACGGGGATAAAATATAGCCTATGTTACTCCCTGATGACGTAGCTTAAAGTAGCTTTCCATTGGTGAAAAAAATATTCAAATCGCTTCATTAGTTTGGAAGCCTGTTTATGACAGACAAACAAAAAATCTAATCTTTCTTCTTTATAATATTAGTTAGTATACAAGAACATAAATAAGATAAAATATAGTGTCAGTTATTTGTATCGGCTTCTAAAATATTGGACCAATCTGCATAATTATTTCACCAATAGAAAGCTACGTTTTTTGTGAAAGACATAGGCTATATTTTATCCCTGTATTCCTATAGGAACGAAAACTATGCGGGTAAAACCGCAGGGCGGTAAAATGTAAAAAATAACACTAACAGAATATTGTATATTGTGCGTATATTTTCAGTAATTGCTGCGAACTGGTAAACAGCATCCTAATGTTTTTAGTACAGTTGTCTTCGTCGAAGCATCACACCAAACAGATTATCGAGATTCCTAAGGTAATTTATTATATCTAGCTTCCGCCCCGCAGCTTCACCCGCGTTTCACTTACCTTAGATTTGCCTAGGATAATAGGAAGCTTATGTGCTATTGCAGAATATATTCTAAATCTGTGGAAGTTTTCATCCACGTCCGTTGTTGCATGAACGAGTAAATATCATCCATACATTCTAACAAACTTTTGCATTTATAATATTAGAGGGATTAAAATTTATAACCCTGTAAAAATTTACATAGTTTACATACATATTTTATGTTAATTCGCTAGATGTATATAGATTATCGGCAGGAATGTAAATAGAAACGATTTTTTTGCAGTTGATTCAACTTTGCGATGGTTTAATGGCGTCTGGCGCCCATTTGGAATGCATCGCCGGAATCGAACCCGTTGCTGTTAAGGTGTTCAGCAACATGGGAGGTAAATACCTGTTAAAATATTATTAGTATAGTAGTAAAGCAAAAGCAACCTTCTGAAACGAGCATTAGAGTCGACATTTCATAAGTGCCTGTGAAGGCCTACTATAAATTTCATTTAAAACGTTTCATGTAACCAGATAGCTTTTATAGACATAATTATATTGAGACTTAAACTTTAATATCTCTGATAGCTATGTGTGAGAAAGAGACAACGCTTTACGAAGTCTATTGTTATCTCCCTCTAAGATCAGGTACTTATTACTGTGTTTTTCTTTTAGGTTCCAACGTTTTAGGAAGAGCTCAACAGCAAGAAGCTCAAGCTACAAGAGAGGTATTATTTTACATGCTGCAGAAGACTATGCATCAACATAAGGTAGGTTTTAATATCGTTGAAAAGTATACCATATAACAGAGTATTAAACTTTATTTTAGCTTGCATTGCATGTGTATAAAAATTGATAACCTGGCAAGATTTACTTTTAGCCCTCATTCGCATGAGAGGTTTTTTAACGTACGTTAAAAAAACGTTCAAATACAACAAATGCATTCCAATGTATATGTTCAAACGACAGAGTTTTTAAACGCGACACTTTTTTATCGAGCGGTGTTGCATTTTCAACTTTGGGCGTTGGAAATAGAGCATATTATGTACTTGGAAATGCATTTTTTGTGTATGAACGCTTGTTGGGGTCCGTTAAAAAAACTCTAGTGCGAATGACGGCTTAGGCTTTAGGCAGAACGCACACAATAATTTGATCACGAATAATATGCATGTAACTCTAATTCACATGCAAATTTATCGGATAGCATTATAAATATGTCCGTCTCTTTCCCCCACAGGTACTAGACCTAGTATCATGCGTGCTATCTCTCTCACAAGAGCATCCTGAAAGCTACTACCGCTGGTCTGAACTAGCATGTGACACACTACTAAATTTACTCACACAACGATCTATAGAGTTAGACAGTGACAGCGCTATCGCGTCGCTTGAGAGGCTGTTAGACTCTGTGTATAAAGATGTGTTGTTGGAACAGAGCAGAGTCGAGATTTTGTTGAAGATATTGTTCAAAGCGCCTCCTGACCAGGTAAGTGATTGTGGACTTTGTTTTTTGAAGATTAGAGCTTAATATTGTATGGTGTGGAAGGAAGCGATAGTGCAATTATGATATTATGAGATAAATTATAATAAATTTGATAATATAAAATTTTAGACCTTACGCCTTCAGTACACCTACGCAATCGCATGCGGCAGCGAAACGACGAAAAAACTGTAAGTTGTATGGCAACGTTTCGCATGTGTTATGTCTCGCTCTACTAATAGCTAGATGAAATAGTTGCGTCCTTGTCGGTATTGTTTCGCAACTAACTGCGAAATGGCCGTTACACAGACGCAGCAGTTTCGCTAGTGGAGTTTCGCATCGCAAGGCGTCACCACGCGTTCTGTCGGTGAGGGCAGAATTTCGCACAATGGAAGCCGAAAATATTGAAATATTATTCAATTTGATTCGAAATTATCCCGAGTTATATTTAGTTGGGCATGTTGATTACAAATCTATCCTGTAGTTTGTATTTTTCTTTTTAATATGAGGTTCAAGAAGATAGTGTAAAAATTCAAAAGTTTCCGGCTTCATTCTGAAATATGTATAGAAACGATCTTCATGTGATTGAAGTTCTAAGCATAGCTTATTTTCTCCGAGTTTTCTTCGCTTCTGATTTATTTCATGCACCCAGATTCTACGCTTTCTCTTTAATACCGACGCCAGCAACAACAATTCTTCCTCTTCAGAATCTGAAAGCGACGACTGGGACGACTCAGATGACATTCTGAAACGACGTCTGCACCTACAGCCCACAAAAGCTACAATGACATTTCCTTGCGAAAGAACTGCAGTGTACTAACGTTCCGCAGATGTTTCGCTACCGCATTATTTCGCAAAGACTCGCAGCCGCATACGAACGCGTAGGTGTACTAAGGGCGTTAATGTTAAGAAAAGTTGAAAATCGTCTTATGAGTCACAGTATAAAAATGCATTGGACTAATAAATGAATAAGTTTTTGACGATGAAAAACAAGTTGATATATTGATGGTGTAAATTTTACCTTAAAATCTTATTACATTAAATTATTTTTCAGACAACGACACCACCGAACCAAAAACTACGTTATCTATCAATAATAATGGTGCTTCTTCGAAAAATACTAGTTTTAATACCAGAGAGTGAAATACTCCTCACCATAAACTATCTAAAAGCATCATATGTATCACCACAGTCTATATTTTTCAATGTAAAAACTGATGTCGATCCTTTAAACGTTCAAAATGTCAACGAAAACTGCGCAAATCTGTCGCCAGATGTCGTTTTAGTCAGATTTTTATTCAAAACTCTGACGTATGCTGTTATGGAGATGGATAGATGCGACGAACTGCGACTGAATGTCGACCTTAATGACATAGACGATAAGAATCAAAGTCAATTGTTCCTGTATTCCGTTGTAGTTAATATTGTTGTGCAAGTTAAACATATGCTGCATTTGACAAGTGAGTATTTAATATTATAGTCACATTTGATATGGACGTGGATTCGATTCCCAGTCAGAAGAAATGTGCAGAATATGTTTGTTTATGGTGTCTATGTCTAATCCTAACTAATATTTTAATGCGAAAGTAACTCTGTCAGTCTGTCTCGCTTTCACGCTATAACTACGGAACTGATTTCAATGAAATTTGGTACTTAGATGGTCCCGGGAAACTGGAAGATTTCTAGTAACTATATAAGTATGTATATAAAAATGGTATTAATAGAATATCAGGTCCCTGTTTACCATAGTGCAAGTTCCGCTTAGTTTGGAATCAGTTTGATCTTGCGTGAAAAAAATGTCCAAAGATTGATATAGCTTTTTTAATGCTTGTAAAAACTTATTGTTTACAGATGGCTGCCTATTTCCCCTAACGGCGAAGACAGCACAGAACATATTGCATAATGAGCAAAGCGGATTGAACACTGGACTCTACAGTCCGGAAGAGAACATACCGCTGGATGCTCTCAACTCTATATGCCTGCCGTCCGCCCATCGGATACCTCTCCTCACTGTACACTGGTCGCATTTGCTAATTAGGTAAAATCCTACTAATATTATAAATGCGAAAGGTTGGGAGTATAAAAAATTAATTAATATCTTGGGACATTTTTCACACACGGCCAATTGATTACAAAATAAGCAGAGCTTGTGGTATGGTAACCAGATAGCTACATATATACTACATGTACTACTTTTTAAATACATACTTATAATTATGGATTCAGTATGGATGGATGGATGTTTGTTACTTTTTGACGCCAAAATGGCTGAAGGGCTTGAATCTGCTTGAAATTTGGCACATTGTTAAAATATGTTCTGGAATAACACATCGGCTACTATTTATCCCGGGAAAATCGAAAGTCCCTCAGAAATGCGGGTAAAACCGCTGGGGAACCACTATATATGTATCGTGTCCTGCCTGCCAAAAATTGGGGGTGGAGTTAGAAAAGTGATAAATATGAGCTATTCTTCAGGGTTTGTTATCAACCTCTTCAGAAACTTAAAATAATTTTATGTTGTTTTTTTGTGTATAGTGACATACTGCGAACGAAGTGGTTGCACAAAAACTTCACACGGTGAAGGAAAACATCGTTTTCATATCGGACCAGGCGTGTTCAAGCAAACAAACAGACTCTTTAGCTTTATATATCAGTATAGATGTCCTATATCGTTGGATATGTATTGACTACTTCAGGTTGAAGTTCCTCTCGCACCAGTACTGGCAGCAGCTCGCCTCCCTGCCCCGCCCGGCACACGCTGATGTTCTTCAGGTGGCCCCTGTATTGGCCTACTGTGAATACTTTGTGAGTAACATATAAAATTAAAGTGCTGGTTAAAATTTGACAGGTTTTTAGCTAAATTGTTGGTAATACTAAAGTTTGTTCGATAAAGAAAGAGGATTAATAAATTAAAGGTACTTAACTGTTTTGTTTATGTCAATTTCGGTCATAGAAGATAATACAATATTTTAAAAAATAGCAATAAAAGCAGAAACCAAGTAGACTTACATTAAGTTTATTTTCTCACCAAAAACAACCTTTTGACTAGAGAGTTAAGAGTCTAAAATTCACAAATGCATAAATATGTTACATTTCATTTTAAATAACATATCAACATAATGACATGTTATATGAAAAATACTGACGAAATAACTTTATTAATGACCTATGAAACCTACATGAATAGATAAATGTTTCATTTCAAGTTTTTAAAATCGTTTTCTGTTCTAGGTAGAGAACGGGTTATCAGAGGCAGTGCATTTATCATGGTTGCTAGTGAACCGGGTGCATATAATAGTCGCTCAGTACAGAGAAGATATAGTGCAGAGCTTAGTACGTAGTGTACAGCAGACGGCGAGTGCGTCCGGGTTGCTGCTACAAGCTATAGCCGCGAGATGCCAAAATAATTTAAAGGTAAGGTGAAGTTAGCTATTATGATCTTCCTTGCATTTTCCTATTTATAATCGGCTTTATGAGTCCTCCATTTCATTCGGTCTCCAGTCAAATCCACGTATATACCTATGTATTTAAAATCGGCCATTTCGTTATAGCTCATCGGTGAGACAATTTTCCATACTAAATTTACTTTTACAATTTAAATATTTTATTAGCCTTTTCGACATTCCATATAGTTTTTCTATTTTAAAACTATTTTTTCTACTACTGTTCGAATTTAAGAATTTATTATGGGTTGAATAGCCCATTTATCTATATTGCTTTATAATATCACACTACGACCAATAGGAGTGAAGTCTTAAAAGAAAAATGTAGCAAAAACGGGGAAAGATGTCAAAGACAAAGTTTCGCGGCTATTTACAACAGATAAGGGTTTATTTATCATACAGAATATGCCCATATGTAATTGATATATCATAATAGGAAGTGCTGGTTCAAATATATGATATATGTAAACTATTTTATTTCAGGATGAATTTGTACTAAACACATACAAAATACTATCTCTGTGCCACGAAAGCCAATCTGGTGCGCTGGTATTCTTCATTTGTCGTATTATCGGTAAATTAGAACCAGCTATTGCTGTGAGGTAAATAATCTTTACTATTTTGAACCTAACGCTAATAGAATCAAGGTTCAAATTGTCATAACCTGTTTTCAGATTCGCCAAACTAGCTATAGATAGATGTAAGGTGCTAAAAGAGATGGAAGTGGAAAAAATAAACGATCAATTGTCTAAAGAAGACGTTCAAGTAGCATTGGAATTATTACAGAGGGATAAGTTGCATGTACGGTGAGTAGTTGATACATATCCTTATCATCATCAGCTCATATACGTCTCTGAGGAGCACGAGCCTCCCCTTTCAACGAGAGGGTCTAGCTAGGCCATTATCCACCACGCGAGCCTAGGGTCGATTGGCGGACTTTCCATCATCATCAGCTCAATTACATCTCCACAGAGGAGCTCGAGTCTAGTCTTACAACGCGACGGTCTAGGTCATAGTCCACCACGCGGGCCTAGTGCCGATTGGCGGACTTCACATGCCCTGAATTGTGACATCTCGGGCATGTAGGTTTCCTCATGTTTTCCTTCACCGAAAACCAGTGTTGTCAATCCTTAGCATATAAAATCCGATGACATTCAAAATTGATAATATGAACTAAATAAGATGGAAAGTAAATTTAGCTGTGTAAAGAATTTTAGGTTGTATCCAATTCCTAACAAATCAAGGCTTTAAGAGTTAAAATCTCATTCCTTTTTCAGCTACTCAGATCTAGTCATGGAAATAAACTCTCTAGCATCGACTGTGTTTGATTTGTCACCATTAGACCTGTCTCAGGACAGGGCAATCAATCCGTACTACATTGTAACGACAAATGTTGATGCTAATTGGTTTTTGAATCAAGTTAAAAGCAGGTAAGATTCTTCTCGGGTGCTAATTTTATAGGAAGATGCATGAATTCAGAAAAAAATTACGATAGAATTTCCTAAATGATGTGTCATTAAAACGACTTACTTACGTTACATGAATTGTTTATTTCCTAAATATATAAATTAGGGCTCATTGGGAATTATGCTAATAAATTTTAATCTTTGAACTGCTAGAAGTCGAAAGCTGCTAATTTTGCGAAAAAATCTGCCTTTTTATATGTCAAAATGTTTGATAAAAAAGTGTCCTATTTATAATGTTATTTCTGTCTTTGAACGTTTATTTATTATATTACTGGCAATGAATGAATATTATATTTTATTTCAAGATGTTGTCAATCAGACTGCACCTCACCCCAAGTGACACATCAGCACGAACTCGCACTTCTTCTGTCAAAACTGTCCGAAGAAGATTTGACAGCCGTAATGACATGCCCCGAGTTTGAAAGGAAACTCCTATGCACATGCTTTAAAATCACATGCGACGATTACATAAAAGATTTCCTAAATATATTATCCGTGTTTGAAAACAAAGAGTGTGAGAAAGAGTCAATAAGAAAACAGAGACAGATGAGAATAAAAGAAGAATCTTCAGTCGACAGCAACAAACTAAACGTCGTAAACTCATTACACGTCTTCAAAAAGAGCGATAACAAAGAATCCAAGTCACAATTCTTCATTCCGATGACGGAGAATGATAATATAAAAGAACACTTCGGAAATTTGGAACTATCTGATGATGATATGGATTTAATCCCACCAGATTTACCGGCGTTATACAAAATATCTGTCATGACACTCGACAAGTCCTTAACCGACATAATCCGATTGTTCCCGAAGCAAAGCCGACCTCTCAGCCAATCGGAGAACTTTAATCTGAATATAGAGCAGACCATCGACCGGTACACCCGAAGGTGCCACCAAGTGTTCCAAGACAAGTTATTCTATCAAGAATTCGTTACAATCCAAACGATTTTGATCGGTTACTTGGATTGTGTGCACAGGATTATGACCACTATCGACCGGGCAGACTGTGATCTGCTGGAGAAATGTATGGAGAATATTCTGCCGGGTGCTTTGGCGAAGAATATGGCGGTTTTCTCTGTGATTTCGCTGCAGTATTTATCGTTTTTGATAAAGAATAAGAAGATTGTTGAAAGTCCGGTACACGCTGACGTTTCGTTTCGTGTATCGGCTACTGTGCCCGATAATGTTGTAGTTGATGACGTCATACTGATGACAGTTGAGAATGTGTCAAAAACGTTGAAATTCAAGGAGTTCTGGTCAGAGTTGAATGTGGATAGCAATTTGAATAGAACTCAGTCGGCGATCAGCTGCTTGTATGCCGTCGTGAAGTATTTAGTTAAGGTAAGGTTTTTGAATAGTTCTTTTAGTTTTTAACATATGGTAATTTGTTCCAATTATATGAAAGCTATGACTTACGTTGTTTGGCTCCAAAACCAAAACTGGACCGATCTGAAATACTCTTTCACCAATAGAAAGCTATTTGAGTGTCATGATATTTTATATCTATATTTTTTTATTTGGAGACCGAAACTACGGCAAGAAACGGACGGTAGCTAGTTGTATATAAATAGGAATATAGATTTGAGCAGTAAATTAAATAAATATTTATCCACAACATCTAAACCGTTAAATATTTGTTAATAGTCTTCTTTTTTACATACAGTAGTTATGTAAAGATACCATAAATAATCCTAACATACAATATCTATACTGAGTTTAATATGTTTTTGGTAATAATTCTGCCTAGTTTTTTTAAGGAAAAGTCTTTGATAACTGCTATTTTTTTTTCAGGATACAAAACCTCTGGTCTTAAAACAGTACATGCAGATCCAGGAACCTGGACCTAGACCTGACATGGTGATCATTGGTGATAAACTAGTCACACTTATAGATTATTGGGAGAAGAATTTCTATGCTAACGGACCTACGGATTGTTTGGGTAGGAGTTATAGGGTGCCTATTGAAGATCTATTAGTTTGTTTGTGTAGGTGAGTATACCTTAACTTATGATCAATCATTTAATTTTGATTTTCAAAATGAGACAGACTGTTTGCAAATGTAAAAAAAATATTTGATAATTATTTGGTCGAATATGCCCACGTTCCCAGGGATCTTAAATTTCCCCGGGATAAAAAGTAGCCTTTGTGTTATTCCAGAACATATTCCAACTCTATGCCAAGAATACTCATGTCATAAAATTGAAATTTTTTTGGGTACTATTTTATTGCCGATCGAGGGTCCTTATTCAAATGGCATGCAACCTTATTTTCTTTGAAATAAAGCATGTTTTTCATTACAGATTGGACATAGTGAGTAATATAGCTCTCATACCGCCCATAGCGTGGTCGTCAGTAGAAGTTGTATCAAAAAAAGATCAGCTACAGAAGATAGATTTACCGTTGCAAGCTTTACAGGACATGGATGTATTAGAAGCTTTCCTATTCAGGTAAGAGCTTGGCTGATAGGTTTTAAGCATAATCATACAGTATAAATTATAACGAACGATGGATGGATGAAGTATTATCATCAATAAGTGATAGTCTTGCAGATGCTAGAAAAGAAATTATTTAAACCTTTAAGACTTAAATATCCGAAACGTAGTGTTTGGGAGTTGGCTTTTTTCCGCACAGGATTGTTGATTGATGATTTCTGTGCATGAACATGATTGATATCATCATAGCATCTTATCATACAATTTGATCGAAACGTCGTCTGACGTAGTCATGACTCTTGATACTTGAAACAAATGAATTTATTATTATAGAATAGTTATGGGATATTTTCTATGTTTTTATGGAAAATCTTCCGTATTCAGTATAAAACTGTATCATTATGTCCTAAATGGCTTATATAAGCCAATGTATGCCATTCTAGGGTGAACCTAATAAGCTGGTCATCAAAGAAGCAGTTCGAGGAGATGTGGGTAGGCCTACTAGGTGCAGTCCAGGGGAACGGACCGCACTGGGCCGTGCGGGGGGTCGCGCAGCTGCTCGTTAGTACAGTCCCTTCTGTGGGAGGAAGTCTGCTCCACGTGCCTAGGACTACGCACTACCTGAACTGTGGGTAAGTATATCATATTCATATTTGGATTCCACAATATTAATCCATACTTAATATTATAAATGTGAAAGTAACTCTGTCTGTCTGTTACACTTTCACGCTAAAATTACAGAACCGATTTAAATGAAATTTGGTACACAGATAATCCAGGGCCTGGGAAAGTACGGCTACTTTTTATCCCGGGAAAATTGAAGATCCCCCGGGAACGCATTTTAATATTTATTATATATATTTATTATTTGCGTATTTATAATATTAGTATTATTATTATAAAGTAGAATAATTTGATTTTTAAAGTTTATAAGCTCTCAAACTACTGGACCGATCCAAATTAATATTTCTCGAATGGAAAGCTAATTTATTTAAACTAGAGCTTGGGAAGTGACATACTTTTTACCGAAAAAAAAAAGTGTACAGATATAAGTTGAAGGTAAAGGTTGTAAAACTTCAGGACAAAAGCTAAAATATAAATAACAAACAAAAAAATATGTTACGTCAAAACAATAACTTAAATCACGCATTATGCAACATGTAACAAAATATAGATTTTTTCATCAGAATGCAGCGTCTCCGCAGTATACTGGTCGGTACATCAGCTTATCAACTATTTGAGGACGTAAACCTAGAACGTATACCTTTGATGAAGGATGGGTATGATGGTTACCATTGTGCGCAATTCAATACTGAGTATCTGAAGCTGGCGTCGGGTGAGTTTTAACTCTATATCTTTGACTTAAGGTTGATTTTTTAATATACAATTTTATTAAAAAATATCAAAAAGGAAATATATTTATTAATGTTCTTTCCGAAATAAATTACTTTTATTGCTTTTCTATAAAATATAGATTTATTTACAAAATAATATTTACATAACAAATAACAAAACCTTAATAACCTTAACTCACCTGTAAAATATAGAAACTACATTAAAAGCTTATATTTCTAATTATATAATTTTTTTATGCAATCCATATCATATTATGTTCTGAAAGAAATCTGTCATTAATGACAGATTTTTTTACTTGAAAAAATTATGAAGAAAACAAAAAGTATTTACAGTTATTAAAGAGGTTTTCTTTACATATATATGAACTTTTCATTATATTAATGATGATGAAGCTTAGGTATAGTAATCATTCTAGACTAGCATTATTATTGTAAAAAATGTATTTTGAAAAGAGTAATTGCTGAGTTTATTGCCGGCTCTTCTCGGCAAAAGCAACCTTCAGAACCAAGCATTTTGAGTCGACGTTTCATAAGTGCCTGTGAAGGCATATTTGGATATATTTCATCATCTTATTACTTGATTTCATGATTTTCATGTATATTATATTAGAGTACTAATAATGCTGAATGATTTATTAGTTTGAGCCTTTTATTGTTGACTCGTTGACATCGTTATTACATTGCAACTTCATCTATAATTTATTCTGTTTATGCGAAATGTATCCTACGTTCTTAGTATTAAAGTTGCAAATCCATTGCAGATGTCACCGATGAGGGCTCATATAGGTTGAAAAGGGAATTGAAAAGAGCGAAAAAGAACAAGGAAATTGACGTAAACAGCTGTTTGCAGATATTAATGGATGTGACGTCACAAATGCTTGATCCTAAGGTAAGTGAATTAATTAATGAAATGTTTTGAATGTAATATTATTTTATAAGAGTGCAATCACCCAGATATCTCTATCTGGGTATAGTGGTGGCTATCTGTCACTCTCATAATATAATCTAAAACAGCACTAAAATAATTATTAAACAACTACATCTATGCTCATACAACACGTGCTATTTTTCGTGTTTTTGACTATATAATATAGTTTTATGTCAAACATTATGAAAAATCAGGGCGGTCACTATCACGACCAGTTCAGAAACTTGTTAGTTTAAAATAGTCTATATTATATACGCACATATTAAAATTGTTTATTTATACATCCAAGCACACAGCTTTTAAACATTTTTATGTAATTGACAGCCCGGTTTGCTTTGTGGTTAGTGACCATGACTTTCAAGCCGCGAATCGTGGGTTCGAATCCCACCCAGGACAAACATTTGTGTGCATGAATATGATTGTTTGTCCTGTGTCTGGATGTTAATATCTATATAAGTATGTATTTAAAAGTATTATATGCAGTATATCAGCTATTTGGTAACCATAACACAAGCTTCATTTGAAGCTTACTTTGGAATCAAATTGGCCGTGCGTGAAAAATGTCCCAGGATATTTATTTTTATGTAATCCTTCCAGGCGACCACAGGCCTAGCAGGTCGGGTTTCCTTACTAAGTTGTATGGTACAATCGAGTTGTAGCTACAGCTCAGCCGGCCAGTGGTGTTGGGCTGCGTCTCAGCTTATTGCACTAGCGGGGCCCAGCCAAGGCCCATTAGGCCCTCTCGGCCCTTTAGGCCAGATAGGCCCCCTATCCTCAGGGGGGTCTTTAGCCTCCCTAGCACACTACCCGGCCGCATCAAAAGCCATGCTGCTAGCCTTGTCTGACTGTATGTGCGTGCTCGACGGGTTTGAGGGTTTGCAGGTATGTTTTAAAGGATTTTTCTGTTTATAATGTATTATAGGGTGAAGGGTTTGGTGCCTAGTGACAGGTCGCTAGTTATGGATTGAGGTTAAGTTTTTTAATGAGGAATATTTGTTGTCTTTTTGTAAAAAATACTCTACACTCTCAATTATACACAAAACAATAAGAATCAGTCAAACCGTTTCGGAGGAGTTCGATAACAAACACTATGGCAGGAGATTTTTATATATCAGACTAGTGGACCCGGCAGACTTCGTTCTGCCCACCAGCGCCACCTACCGGGTCCAATACTGAAACGCACAAAAAAAATTTTAGGAGCCATTTAGGAGGAGTTCTGTGACATACACGTACACAAGAAATATATATATTAAGATTAAATGTAGTATATTTATAATAATCATATTTCAGGAGCTATCATCAGTCCATCAGAAACTCCTAAAGTCCCTATCATCTAGCTATGCGCCACTACGGCAGGCTGCACTACAGGGTTGTCTGCTCCAACTGACGGGGAAACCTCACCATGTTATCACTCAGCAAACCACTCCGAACCCTTACCAAGAACTGGTGTCTCAACTGAAAATAGCAGTCAAACAGTATTTGGGACCTAGTAATAACAAGTAAGGCATTATTTGTATCAGTTCAAATTCAAATTCAAATAAATTTATTTAATAATTCAGTATACCCAATATTATAAATGCGAAAGATTGTCAGTATGAATGGATGAATGTTTGTTACTCTTTAACTCCAAAATTGCTGAAGGGATCTGCTTGAAACTTGGCACATAGTTAGAATAAGTTCTGGAATAACCCATAGGCTACTTTTTATCCCGGGAAAATTTAAGGTCCCTCGGGAACGAAGGTGAAATCACGGGGATAGTAGATAGCCACTAGTTATGTTATAAACGCGAAGGTAACTCTGTATGACTGCACCGATTTAACTCCTAAACCACAAAACTGACATTGATCAAATTTCGGACAGATACAAACTATAACTTGGGAAAGAAGATAGCCCAAAAAGTCCCGGGAAAGTTTCATCAGCGTAGCTCCCCGTCCCATAGGAATACAGAGACACAATGTATTACTCCCCTTTTTTAGCCTATGGTACTCCCTGATAATGTAGCTTTATAGTAGTTTCGGAGCCTATTCGATACAAAAAAACAAACATATGTATTTTAGCATCAATTTGATGTGATTATTTCTGTTTCAGAATATCTTTATACGAACAAAGCTTATACTGGACGGTGCTGTTCACTCTAGTGGAGCTTGGACATCCGGAACTAATCAACTTGGCTGTGGACTTCGTTCTGAACAATCCAAGGCATTATTGTATCGATTTAGTTGTTAAGGTATGATTTATTTTAGCAATCTAGCTTATAGACCCTGCGGTCTCTTGAAATAATTTATTTATTTGCTTTGTCCAGTGGATTTTGCCAAAAAAATTGTCTTGACGTGATACTTAAGCAATGCTCAGATGTGTTTGTACTGAATCTGTCTATATATAAAAATGTAATCAACACCACGCAAGTTTTTTTTCCAGTCAATAGTTTAGCAAACACTGCAAAAATAACAATTTAATATTAAACTTCAAATTAGTATATTTTTATCATATTTTTACATAGCACAGTAAAAAGTATTTTAAATCCTATTTATGTTCACAATTTAGAATGCTGAACCCCCAAGAAAATAAAAAAATTTTGTGTTGACTTAATGTGAAAATCATATGTAAACCCCATCTAATAACTTAACTATGTATTATCAGGGAATAACATCGACACTACGACAGCAACTGTTGCCAAAAGACTTGAAAAACTTGGTCATAGAGAAGCTGCTCGACAACATGAAGAGTTACTCCGAACATCATGCTGTTCAGATACTTATGGTGCATCTGTTCTCAGGTTAGTAATAAATTAAAGCTTACTATTCTTGACAGACCAGTTGACTTTTTGATTAGTGACCCTGACTCTCAAGCCGCCGGTCGTGGGTGAATCCCACTCAGGACAAACATTTGTATGCATGAATATGTCTGTTTGTTCTGTGTCTGGATGTAAATATTTCCATTATTAATACAAGCATATTGTTATCCAAAACATAATTCGAATTGTTCCTCTTTATAAAATGGGTGTATCTATCAGCTCATATACGTCTCCGCCGAAGAGCTCGAGCCTCTCCTATGCGGGTCTAGTTCGGATTGGTAGACTTCACATACCTTCAATTGATCATGTGGATATCCAAGCTCAAGCTCTATTTACCTCAGTACCAACAAACATGCCAACATTGTCCCAAAATATTAATCCATACACCACTTTTATTCCACAGCCGACAACAAACTTCTAAGTCCAAAACTGACTTCAGATGTTTCAAACATGGATCCAGACATTCTAATGAATTCAATGGAGCGTATAACACTATTATATAAAGTGTTAAGACAGTGCAAGCTTAGAGAGAGCAAGCGAATCATCGCATCTGCTCTAAAGTACTTCCTCAGGGAAACTCTACCACCTGCAGCGACTCTGAGTAGAGTCGTCATAGAGTTTTTAGAGTGTTGCAAGGAGACAGAGAAAATGGACGTCGATACGGTCAATGAGAGAACTAAAATGATTGATAGTTCAGTTTTTAATGCCGAAGTTGTTTTTGAGGTTAGTATTTGATAGTTATTTTTTTTTTATTAAATATTTTGTTTTTAGCTTATTGAAATATTGAGAGACTAACTTATTGATTTCTGGGAGCCTTAAAGTGTTTTTGTTGTGATTGGTCTTTGATACATACTCTTAATTTGTTAAACAATTGGAAAACCAAAATGGCACAAGATTTAAAAAATGAAATGATATATCAATATTTATACATTTTCTTGCCCATTCTTCTCAGTTGGTTTCTACTTTCATCTTGTTTTTATGAGAGAAAAATTTAAATTCCTTAATAATTCGCATGATGGTCATGTAATATCATAATGGTCCATTTACTCGTTTCAAATAAATTGCCATTAAAATCAGTATTTACTCCTCAATAATATTATTTAAGCCCAATATATATTGGGACAGAGATTCCGAACAGAGATATCTCTGTTCTGAATTTAATCTACATTCTCGCAACCAGCTTCGCCAAAATTTTCCAAATTGACTAATTCTCACATTCCTTTTTTACAGGTGTTTGAGACGTCATTATCTCAAGACCAACTTCCAGTATTAAGCGGTTGGATCTTCGAGGCGTTATGCCATTTGTTGAGCGGCAAAATATCCCATAACCTTTTACCCTACTGCGTTCTAACGTTACTAGTTGCGGCCAGTTCAAACCAGTTTATAAGAAACATGGCGCCCCTCACCTATCACGTTTTGAGGTTAGGTTTCCACAAGTGCGCGGAGATTGATGACTCTTGGGGTATTTTCGAAGACTTTCTATCAGATAGGGTGACGATGTCGTTCTCAGATCGTAGGTTATTATGTACTGTGGCGACGAAATCGAATTTCAGCGGATCTCAGTTGGAAAGGTTGAAGGAGTTATGTGAGAGTAATGAGTGCTTGCAGGATTTGTTGCAGTGTTTAGGTTGAAGGGTGAAGGACACCAAGGTCTTACCATCAACTCCTATTAAAATCTCCTATCAAATGACAGTCTAATCAAAAATATAAAAAAATCGCCATGTTGCGGCGGAATTAGGAACTAAAATATAACAAGGATTTTATTAGTCATTCTCATACTACAAGTGGCGCCCTCATGTCAATGATTTTTTTCTGAACAGGACTTTTTCTAATTAGAATTAAATATTTTACATAATGCGAATGTGAGTTTGTTTGTTTGTTACGCTTAATCCACTAAACTGATTTTAAAAATTATTTCACCAATGAATATTATTCACTATACGCTTTATATTTCCTACGGGAATGGGAACTATGCGGGAGAAACCGTGGGGTGCAAGCTGTATTTGTCATTAAAGCTAGATTTAATAAGAGTTGATGTAATGGTCATTGAGATTCACCGAATTTACTCGAGATATAATAAGCTTATTAGAAAAACGAGTAGTGCAGTTAGTATGAAAATCCTACGAATTAAAGTCAAAGTGATGTTTATGTGTAATTATTTCGAATAAATATTCCAGGATATTTATTATTTAATATATTATGTATTTGTAATAATCATACAATAGCCAAAGTAGATTTAATTCTGTAATTTATCTGTGAATGATTTTTATATAAAATGTATTTATTCGGTTGACTAACTTGGCGGTTAGTGACCTTGACTTTCAAGCTGCTGGTCGTGGGTTCTAATTCCACCCAGGACAAACATTTGTGTGCTTGAACATATTAGTTCTGTGTCTGGAAATAAATATCTATATATGTATGTAATTATATTTAAAAGTAGGACAAGCTCTGCTTAGTTTAGATTGTTCAGGGGCATTTTAATATTTATTGTATTATATACTATACGCGTTCCCAGGGATCTTCAATTTTCCCGGGATAAAAGTATCCTATGTCCCTCTCCTGGCCTTAAGCTACCTCCCCACCAATTTTCAGCCGTTCTTGAGTTATAAATAGTGTAACTAACACGACTTTCTTTTATATATATAGATATATATTATAGTTATTAGTCATTTAAATAGCAATATGGGAACTTCAGCATACGCTTAAGATTTTAAGCCTAATAAATAAACAAGCAATATTTAAGTAGACGGATCAAACCATAGGAAGATACATAGTTGCGAGTGTTTCAAAATTATTTTTATAAACTTAGCTTTTGAATAATTACAGTACAAATGTTAAAAACAATAATATTAGCTTACTAAAATGGCTCTTTTGTTTGAATAGGACCTAAAAAGCTTATTTTTGAAGCGTAGAATGTTTCATAAGTATATTGTAGGCTTATTTCTATAAGCAAGAATTAATTACTCCATAATCAATAAATTTGTCGAAAAATCGATCAAATTTTCCGATTAACTACATTTTGGTTATCATGTATATTATATTAAATTCAGTAACTGGTGGTAAATAATCCTCATGTCACTCAGTACATTAAATGACAATATGATATTTTGCCTGACTTAGTATGTAGTATATTAAATATAATTTTATATAAACTAGTGGCTCCCCGGGTTCCCAGGGGAACTTTTCCCTAAATAAAAAGTAGCCTATGTTTTTCCAGAACATGTCCTAACTCTGTGCCAGATTTCATCGTGATCTCTTCAGTTTTAATATATAATATTAGACATCAACACTTAATGCGCTGTGAAATGAAATAAATTTATTTATTCAAGACCTTCACAGGCATTTACGAAACGTCGACTCTAATGCTCTATTTGGAAGGTAGATTTGGCTGAGACTGGGCTCTATTTACCGATGGTTACTGTTTATAATAATAATATTTGAATGTCTTATTAAATTTATTTCATTGTAGTTTTTTTGGTGTCTAGCAAGCTTGACAGCAGTGACAGCTGCTCTTTTTAACCAACTTTCCAAAAAGGAGGAGGAGGTTCACATGTTTTTGTTCTATGTATGTACATCGATTACGCCGCGGTTAATGGACCGATTCGCGTGATTCTTTTTTTTTCGACGCGAAATAGCTGCCAGGTGGCCCCATAAAATTTCTTTCAGTTTGGTCTAGTAGTTTTTATCATTCATTCATTCACTCTCTCATTCTCGGTCCCCCACACGGGCCTCCCCTAATATCAAGGAGGACATTAAAGCCCATATGTCTATCAATGGAGACTTAGCTATTAAACTCTGAAATTGGAAACTTAATTAAAATAAAATCATGTACTTCCCATTTTCTTATATAAATTGAAGTTAAAGCTTAAATATTTTTGTATTAAGCTTTAAATTTTTTAATATGAACTTTCAACTAACATTCCACAAAAGTTTTGTAAAAATAATATTATTGTGATTTAGTGCTTTTTAAAATTTGGATATGTAAAAATGGAATTGAAATCATGCTTAAATTTGCTATTTATTTTAATATATATTTGTTAATTAAGTAATTCACATTTTCAATTAAAACAACTTTTTAATGCTCTTATTTTTTAAAGTTTGAATATTTGTAAAATAATTAAACACAATATTGCCTTGACACTTGACAAGAATTAATTTATACCATAATTAATTAATAAATTAATTACCTATAATGTATGTATATTTTCCTAATAGATTCTAAGTAATGTTGTACAATATGTATATTCAATAAACTTAATTAAATATAATTTATATTTTATTGCGATGCTTCAATAAATTATTATAGAAGAAAATATTTTTTATTTAATCCTTTTCTAGATATATTTTCACTATAAATGTCTGTTCGAGGTAGCCGTGGTGGTTCAGTTGGCAACGCACCGACTCACGATCACGAGGGTGCAGGTTCAAATCTCTGGCCCGTACCTCTGAGTTTATAAAAACTTACGTACGGATTCACACCACTGGCTTTCGGTGAAGGAAAACACCATGCTCTGCTTAGTTTGGAATCAGATTGAAAAATGTCCCAGGATATTTTTTGCAATACAGAAGGTGTGTTCATTATCAATTATTTTATCAATTACAATTTGTTTTATGAATGTTATAATAATATAAAGGTAGATAGTAACCTCAATATATTTTTATCATTGTAACAATAAATAGGTGATTTAAATTAAAGTGTCCGCCGAGCATTTCTTATAAGTTATATTCATTTGGTATTTCATGTGACTGGGTATCTTTAACAGTTGTTTGTTTTTGTTGATCGTGGGTTTGATTCCCGTACAGGGCAAACATTTTGAGTGCATGATCATGGTAAGGTAAGTGAAATATATAGGTATATTAGTAGAAATCTTGGATCTAGTATTTATTTTCCTATCATATACCTACCTATGTGGATAGTTTGAATATTTCAGAAACGCTCTTACAATCCAGTAATGAAGCCCCGTTTTTAAATTTGAAATTGTATATATTTATCAAACAAATTAATCAGCACGTATAATCTATATATATAAAAATGAATTTCTGTTCGTTAGTCTCACAAAAACTCGAGAACTGTTGAACTGTGTTTCATTCCTTGGTCTTGAAATGTTCGTGGGGGTCCAGGGAAGGTTTAAAAGGTGAGTAATATGTAATAATTGCCGGGAAAACCCTAAAAACAGTTTGTTCTTTTTCCTATACAAACGTTTTCTAAATAAAATGAAGTATAGATTGGGGCAGTTCGAAGTCTGCCGGGTCAGCTAGTATAAAATATATATCTAGATAAAATTTTCGCCACTGCTTGCATTGATATGAATGGAACAACGCTCACCTATGCAGATATAAAGATTTAATTGTTTGTTTGTAACGAATAAGCTCTGACACTACTGGACCGATTTCAATAATTCTTTCACCAATGGAAAGCTACATTATCAGGGAGTAACATAGGCTATATTTTATCCCCCTATTCAGGAATTACGCGGGTAAAAGAGCGGTAAACGCTAGTTCGACGATAAAAACGATATTGAGTCATTATATTGAATAAGACATAAAACTAATCAGACGACTATCTTGATAATTATTGATTGTGCGTCGGTAGAAATCGGTTATCAGTATTAAATGGGACATTCAATATGGCGGTTACAAGACGCGGTTACATATTTTGTGCTTTCCTATTAAGTGTTTTGTCTGTTCTGTTGATATTAGTGGCGATTTCTAGTGACAGTTGGGTAAGTAAATTTATAAGCCTACTTACTTATATTATAATTGCGAAAGTAGTTGTATGGAAATATCCTGGGTCATTTTTCACACACGGTCAATCTGATTCCAAAGTAGAGCTTGTGATATGGTAACCAAATAGCTGATTTACCACTTATACTACATTTAAATACATCATCATCATCATCATATCAGCCATAGGACGTCCACTGCTGAACATACCATCTACCCCTACGGCCTCCCCCACTGACTTCCATGCAGACCGTAGGTTGCCTGCATCTAGCGGGTTCCATCGACCCTTGTCAGGTCGTCAGTCCGCCTTGTGGGTGGACGCCCTACGCTGCTTTAAATACATACTTATATAAATACCTAATTACATCTAAACTCAAAACAAATAGACATATTCATGCTTATTGGATGTATGTTTGTTACTTTTTCACGCAACAACGGCTGAAGGGACCGCGATGATATTTGGCGCAGAGTTAGAATATGTTCTGGAATAATAAAGGCTACCTACTTTTAATCATGGGAATTTTTAAGATTACTACAAGTAAAACTTAATCTGTTTGTAATTAATTGTAAGTAAAACCCAGTTTTGTTACTTTTTTTTAATTGTCAATATCCATTAGGTATAGATCTGAGTTGATATTCTTCAGGTAGTTTCGACGGCTACCGCTGAGGTGCAGGTGGAAGACAGCAACCTTCGCTATGGACTGTTCAGGGGGGAGCTTGTGCTACATAACCTGGCAACACCAACCTTTAACACTCTATTTAGTAAGTAACTACCTACACTAATATTTCATTAAATTACGATACAGGCTTGCGTAGTGAGAAATTCTATAGATATTACATATTAGATTATATACCTAATAGTCTGCAAAAAAATACAACCCTTTAAGTCTTCAATTTTGGTCTTTTATGTAAGTGGGTATTTTCGAATGGCATATGTTTATTTATTTATCACAAAAACATAGGTAGGTACATCCCATTCTCGTCATTACAGGCAAGACCTATAAATTAATTATTCTAATTTGATATTTCCTTTTCCACATCATTAAAAAAAACAAAAAAATATAGAAGAAAACTCTACCTATAGGCGTCACGAATCCCTTAATAAAGAAACATAATATTAAATCTATAAATGAAATGACCGATTGTAAATAATTTCCAAGTATTTATAATTATGTAAATATTTATAAATAGGTATAAAGCTATAAATGATATGTCATAGGACTAGATACGATTCCGTGAAAGATTACGCTGATATTACGAAATAGATAATTTTAATTCATAGTTCTAACATGACTATTCCATCAAACGTATCGGATTTCACATTATCATTCTAAGCCATCTAAGCTGTTAGTGATTAGACCTAGGTTCAATTCTGGTACATATATATAAATCAAAATCTATGTAGTATTTATTATGCTATTTTATTTATGTGTTACCGGCTCGAAGGACCAATAATACAATACCTAAGTATATCTTACTTGCAGTAACTAAATTATGCTATACATGCTATGTTCTTCTCAAAAGATCTTATAATGAGTTATTCTTATGCTAACTTCGGATAACTTTGCTAATTAGAGTCTGCATCATCATCATAAATAGTCATGAATTTCAAGTATGACATACTCTCCACGGCTCTCCACGGTTTTGCCCATTTTCCCGCAGAACCTAAAATTTTCCCGGTATATAAAGTAGTCTATGTATTAGTCCGAAACATATTCTTACTCTGCGCCAAATTTTAAGCAGATCTCTTCAGCCGTTTTGGCGTAAAAAATTAACAAACATACATCCATAATTACAAACTTTCGAATTTATGATTTTTGTAGGATTTGGCAGCCCCCTCTTCGTATATTTATGAAAGTTAGCGCCCCTTTATTATTTGAATTAGAATTTACAATTCAAATAAAAAGGTACCTATTTAGGGTCTACTGACTATTACATCGATGACATAGAAATATAAAAATGACAGTTGCTAAAAAAAGATGAAATTCTGAGAATTGAGCTTCTTAATATCCTGAGTTTTTTTGCTTGTACCTACTATGATAACTAAATAGTACAAACTACTATATAGCTAAATAAATGGCAGTTTTCCATGCTTCCTTTGGGGGCGTGTGATGAATATACGCACTGAAGGCCTAAACGTCGATTTTTCCACCATTCCCTGAGTATCCTTTAGAATCGTTTCCAATCAAATCAATGGTTTAACATCAATCCGGTTGCCACTTTGCTCTATTATTTAGACTGTTTATAAAGTGCTACCGATCCAATTCTTTCGGGGGATTTTTCTTTTTCCGGGACAAAAAGTGTGCTATGTGTTAACCTTTATTTTTAACTTATACACACAGTAGAGTACCTACTCTACTGGTATTAAAAATGCGAAAGTTTTTAAGAATATATGGATATTTGTGTAACCATTTCATGTTGTTTTTAGAATATGTTCTTGAATACCAAATGGGATACTTTTAACCTGCACGATACTAGAGCGTGTTCTTTTGCTAGTATTTAAATAAATAGATATTTATTCACTGTAAAAATACTAATGGTTCACTACAGTTTCCATCGTTTTCCCCGGGATCTTCAAATTTCCCAGGAAAATAAAGAAGCCTATGTTTTAATCCAAGTTATTAATCTGTGTTACAAATGTCATCAACATCCGTGCAGTTCTTTTTGCGTGAAAGTGAAACAAACATACTTTCACATTTATAATATTAGTAGTATACCTATTTTCCTCGGCGGGGAATAACATTGCATAACTTATATTGCCAAAAACAATACCGGCAGCACAACGGGTCATAAATAAAGCAAAGATAAATTTAACAATGCTCCGATATCATTTTGTCTAGCGCAATGTTCATAAATCACATATTTTAATCAAAATCATTATTATGTAGCACCCAATAGCAATTTTATCTATACCTATGATCTATGGATTAATTTTGACGCAATTGTGCAAAAATGTTGCAAAAATACTTACCTATAATTAATTGACTTTCATGAAATTTTGGTCCTGAATAAATATTCTGGGACATTTTTGTACCAGATATGCTTGTACTTTGAAACCGGATAGCTGACCACCACATATACCAATTGCTCTTCTTCAAATACATACATAAATATCTATACCTCGTTAGGAAGCACGACTTCGATATATTCTGCACAAGTGTGGCATCGGCAAGGCGAATACTAAGCAATGATTGTTTTTGTTTAATCTAGTTGTAATTATATATAATATCTGGTACCTAATGTTCTTTGGCACAGATATTTCTTAGAATTTTTCTTATTCGTGGAGATCTATTATTGGCTTTTTGATATTATAAATCGATATTGTAACGTTTGTTTCGCCTGTTGGTCTTCCTAAAATGAATAAATAAATAAATAAAAGTATACTTCTCTTCTTATCTAGATACAAACAAACATCGAACACGTATGTTTGTTTGTATCAAAATTTTCATGCACAAAAATAAAACGGAGTTTTAATCTTCATCAGCTCACATACGTCTCCACCGAGGAGCTCGAGCCTCCCCTAACAACTAGGGGGTTTAGGCCATAGTCCACGCGGGCCTGCGAATTGTCGGAGTTTTATTGACTAAAATGTATTTTATTTCAGTGACATGTGTACCAGAGTTAGATGCTTGTGCTCTGAGTTGCAAAACTGAAGAGGAAGCCAGGATAGCTGAAGTAAGTAAATATATGGAAATAACTTTTATACTAGCGGTATACGCGGTTTTATCCGCGTTTCTGGGGACCTTCAACTGCCCCGTGGTTAAAGGCCATGTCTTTTCCTAAGCTCTGGTAGACTGGAGCTTAGAGTTAGTTTGGTACAGAGTTAATAAGTAATCTGCCAAACCATACCATATCATCAAAATCAGTTCGGTGGTTTAGGCGTGGAAGCGCAACACACAGAGTAACTTACGTACCTAGGTATTTATAATGTAGAAGAAGGGATTTAGTTACTTTCTCATATGTAGGTAACTGTAAAAATAGCAAATTAGGTAATTTTCCTTGTTACAAAGACGTGTCAGGTTTAACAGCATAAAACGTAGAGCCATTCAAAACTACTATAAAATGCAAAATATATATTTATAATTTACTAGCGGACCCGGCTGACTTCAGATGGCAGATGTATTATACATTAAAACCTTCCCCATGAAATACTCCGTAATTTTGTGAAAATCACATGAAAATCTGTTCAGTAGTTTTTGTGTTCATCGCGTTCATACAGACAGACAGAGGCGGCGGGGACTTTGTTTTATATACATAGTTATTTGTATATTTTTGTTGATATTTAAGGTGCGTGCTTTAGCCGAAAGCTTCACACCGACTGCTGCCTGCGCGTCAGTCACTGAAGTTGATACCACTAGTATATGTAAGTATATTATACCTATACCCAAAAACAAAATAAATACTATAGTACACGGTATAGTAAGGCATGTAGAATATGATATACAAGCTGCCTCGGTGTGGTTTCACACGCCTTGTTCCAGTTCCCGTGATCACAGGGGTATCAAAAATAGATAGTAAGTAGCCGATTCTCAGACCTACTGAATATGCTTATAAAATTTCATGCCGTTTCGGAGGAGTATGGTAACTAACGTTGTGACACGAGAATCTTATATATAAGATATTATATTTGGTAATAATAATTATTTCACCAATCGAAAGCTGTAAAATAGCCTTTTCAGATCTGTTCAATGGTTTAAACTTTACATACAAAAAAAAAATGTCCCAAGATATTTATTTGTTATTTTCCAGTGCCAAACCGACCAGTGATAGCTTATGCATTTTACGTGAGCGAGTTAGTGATATTGTTCTTGCAACTTGGATTCGCCGTCGTCGCCGCGGGGCTGGCCATACTGAACGCCACTAAGAACCCTACGGAACCCGTTTTTGGTTTGCCTGGTAAGTCTATACTAATATTATAAAGAGGAAAGATTTGTTTGTTTGTTTGTAATGAATAGGCTCCGAAACTACTGGACCGATTTCAAAAATTCTTTCACCTTTGGAAAGCTACATTATCCCCGAGTAACATAGGCTATATTTTATCCCTGTATTCCCACGGGAACGGGAACTACGCGGGTAAAACCGCGGGGAGGCAGCTAGTAGCTAATAAAGCTGAAGAGTTTGTTTGTTTGTACCTGCTAATAGGAACTACTGGTCCGATTTGAAATATTCTTTCAGGTTTAGATAGCCCATTTATCGAGTAAGGGTATATGCTATATATATCATCACGCTACGAACAATAGAAGCGGAGCACTAATTAATAATGTTTCAAAATTATTATAATTTTTCTTTTAAAAGCTTACGTAAACGAAGTCGCGGGCTAAAATTCAAAGTAACTATTCCATGCGGACGAAGTCGCGGGAAATATATAGCTTTAGAAGCGACCAGCTTTGGTTTAAACAAAATGACTTGATCGATTTTGGCAGATAGTTGATGTCCATAGACCGGTTGACTTTGTGGTTAGACCCTGCCATTAAGCCGCTGGTCGTTAGTTCGAATTCCGTCTAGGACAAACATTTATGACATTTTTATATCTGTTTTTATTGTCTGGATCTAAATATGCTTAGTGTGAAAAACATTCCATCATATTTATTATTTACTAGCTCCTAGCGGTCTCACCCGCATTGCCGGGGAATCTCAAATTTCCCAGCATAAAAAGAACCCTATATGTTTATTCAGATTACAAACTATCTGTATTCCAAATCCGGTCTTTAGTTTTCCTTCACATCCATCCTAACAAACTTTCTCATTAATAATATTAGTAGGAATTATTAGTTTCATGTCTGTTTGTCCTGTGTCTGGATATAAATATCTATATAAGTATGTATTTAAATGTAGTATAACAGCTATCTGGTTACCATAACACAAGTTCACTTTGATGCTTAATTTGGAATCAGATTGGCCGTATGTAAAAAATGTCCCAGGATATTTATTTATTTATGTTTATTTATTTAACATCCCCAGGTTGTCTCTGGTCGAACATAGTAGCAGCCCTGCTGGGGACCACTGCGCTTCTAATGTTCGGCATATACTGGCTCAGTTCTGGACTGAAGGAACACCTCGCCACTTCATACATTGCCCTGGACTTGTTCGAGCCTGGGCCTGCCTTGGGGTATTCTTACTGGTATGTTTTAAGACTTATAGTCTAATTTATCTGATGATGATGATGATGTCATTAATGGCGGTTTCAGCTATAGCGATGCATTTAATCGACTCCGGTTTATAATTTAAAGTTATAGTGGTCCGACAACTCATGATTTTTAAGAATACTGTTTAAGACTGGACGGACGATAAAAAAGCGTTTAAACACAACAAATGCGTTCGCAAGTACTATATGTTTTATCTCGTCCAAAGTTGAAAATGCAACACCGCTCAATTAAAAATCGTCGCGTTTTAAAAACTCTGTTGTGTGAACATATACATGGACCCTCTGGACCTCCTCTACACCTGACCTTGTACCACCAAACGTTCTTATTCTATCTTGCAGGATATTAAATTAATATATATGTATATTGGGTTATTGAAATAGAGGGACATGATGCTCAAAGTCGACCCTAAATAGCCTTATCCTATTAAAGGAAAATGATGATGATGATGATGGTGATGATGATGATGATGATGATGATGATATAGCGTTTCTATCTTACAGGATATTAATATCAGCTATATTCTGCTCTGTTGCCAACGTGGGGCTGATACTCCTGAGGGCATACCTCCTCGAGCGAGACCCTCCACCTCCCACTATCAAATTGGAGAACCATTCTGACGGCACCATCTTTCTATATTAATATAATATGTATGTCTTAGTTTATAAGTTTTCTAGCTGCCCTAACATTGTCTGTGTCTTACCCGATTTTGCAATTTTAATGATGCTCCGCTCCTATTGGTCGTAGCATTATGTTATATAGCATATAGTTTTCGATAAATAGGCTATCCGATATTGTTTTTTTTGAGCCAGTAGTTCCTGAGATTAGCGCGTACAAACAAACAATGCCTGTTCTGTCAATATATAAATATAAAAGATAAAATTCATGAAGACTTATTTAAACTAAAAAATATTTTATTAAAATTTAACATAATTAAATGAAATAGTTTTTCTAATTTGAAGAGGTCTTCGTGAATTTTAATAGTGTTAGGTACCTATCTAATTAATTTATTTTGTATTAAGTTAATAATGTAAATAAAATTATTTTTGTATTATATGTGTGTGTTATTTTTACCTATATCTACACCTTAAATTAAAATTATTTAAGAATTTCAAAATACATAAACATGGTCTTTGGAGGTCATTTGGGATACCTACAAAAAGTATACTATATTTCCATAACATATATATTCTCTGTGCCAAATTTCATCCAAATCCTTTCAACCATTTTATCGTGATTGAGGTAACAAACATCTATATAAAGTTTAGATTAGAACCATAGAATAGAATATAATCTTGCATCAAATCGAAAGGTTCAAAGAAATGAACTAGTAATTTTCAACATCACAGCTGCTTCTACATATAGACAAAAAAAACCTGCCTTTCAAAAGTTTTTTCTGATTACAAAAGTTCCATTTTCGGTGCAGTGGTTACGTTTAAACACGATGTAAAAATTCACATTTTAATTATAAAGTTAGTCAAATTGCACTTCTTTAGTTATTTTAAATGCGTAGACAACGCAACTATTTACATCTACACTAATATTATAAATAGGAAAGATTTGTATTTTTGTACTTTTGTATGTAACGAATAAACTCAAAAAGTAGCAAGGCTATATTTTATTCCTGTATTCCCACGGAATCGGGAACTACGCGGGTAAAACCGCACGGAGGCAGCTAGTCGTTAATAAATCAAATTAAATTTAATAGTTATTTGTTATACAAGAGTGCAAAGTTGCTTTTTAACCGCGTGTTCAATTTTGATGACCGAGCAAGCGAAGGATTCTAAAATTGAATCACGAGCGCAGCGAGTGATTCAAAATTAGAATCCTGAGCGTTAGCGAGGGAATCAAAAGAGCACGAGGTGAAAAATCTTTGCACTCGAGTGCAACACGTAACTTTTCATTCCACCTCAGCGAGGAAATGACTAAATGCAAAAAAAAGCAAATTGAAAAAAGAACACCAAGAAGGTTCCGAGTCTGAGTTTTTAACAAATTAAAAAAAAGTTGTATGATATATTCGGCACCATAGAGGTAGCAGTAAATAGGTTTAATGTTTTTTTTTAATTCACAAACTTAGTGCACACGATGTTCCAAATTCAATTTACTTTATCCTCTAGAGAATAAAAACGGCTTTTCCACTCAGATATTGAAGATTAAAAATACTCTTTCCGAGATGGTGGGATGAAAAAGTGATTTATTATTTGGTTGTAATTTTTTTGAATTTGATGTATGTACGTCCCATCAAAATCAAAATCAAAATCAAAATCAAAATCTTTTTTATTCAAATAGGCCTCAATAAAGCACTTATGAATAGTCACTATTAATGCTCGGTTCTGATAGTAGTTTTTACTGAGAAGAGCCGGCAATAAACTCAGTAATTACTCTTTTCAAAAACCAACTTACATCTAATACAATAGTGATTTTTACAAAATGTGAAATAGCTTGTAGCGAGCATTTCACTGCCAAGGGTCTTTTTCTAACAAGTAATCTGATACACTATAAAAGCCCTTTCGATATAAAGTTTTCTTCACTACCTGCTTAAATTTATAGATTGGTAAATCCTGAATATCTTTAGGTAGTTTGTTGAAGAAGCGTATACATTGCCCCTTAAAATGAATTTTTGACTTTAGTAAGTCTAGTTACAGGAATAGCGAGTTTGTGCTTATTTCTGGTGTTAATACTATGAGTGTCGCTATTTTTTGGAAAAAGATGTAAATTTTTACGTACATACAATAAATTTTCATAAATATATTGTGAGGGTACAGTCAAAATATTAATATTTTTGAATTTATCTCGTAGGGAGTCCTTTGGACTCATATTGTATATAGCACGAACAGCCCTCTTCTGCAGAATAAAAATAGTGTTAATGTCGGCACCACTGCCCCAAAGGAGAATGCCATAAGACATTATACTATGAAAATAACTAAAATAAACTAATTTCGCGGTATCTACGTCAGTAAGTGCACGTATTTTCTTTACTGCATATGCTGCAGAAGCAAGTCTGTTCGCCAACCGAGAAATATGAGGGCCCCACTGAAGCTTTACATCTAAAGTGATACCTAGAAATACTGTGGTTTCTACAAGATCTATATTTTCGTTCTTAATTCTAATACATGTGTCTACTTGACGAACATTTGGTAGACTAAATTTAATACATTTGGTTTTCTTCTCATTTAGAAGCAGATTATTTACAGTAAACCAATTTACCACATCCGAGAGAGCATTGTTCACCTCGTCATAATTGAATTCATGTCGTTTCACTTTGTAAAGAAGTGAAGTATCATCAGCGAACAATACAACCTCATTTTTTTTCTCAACAAGGTAGGGTAGGTCATTTATATATATCAAGAAAAGGAAAGGACCTAAGATTGAGCCTTGTGGGACGCCCATAGCAACAGTTGATCCAGGGGACACCTTTCCATTTATATTAACTCTCTGAATTCTATTACTAAGGTATGAATTTATAAGACTGAGTGCTTGATTTCTTATACCGTAGTGGCTTAACTTCCTGATTAACAGTTCATGTTGGACACAGTCAAATGCTTTAGAAATTCAGATATATTTCAGCCATCGTTCAGAAATTATTTTAAAATAATACTTTTGTTATTTTTATTCATATGAGAACCTTTCACCTGACTGAGTACTTCTAAGTCAATCAAATGTGCGAAGAGATACCCGATGAAGACCATTTTTTTAATAGGTATATTTTGTAATTATTTTTTTTATTGATTCTGAGGCGTTACGAAATTTTCCCGGTCAGCCTGTAACAAAATAAATCTGCTTCCATTTCAGTCGCTTGTATACATAATAAGTACCTATTCAATTTTGAATTTACGTTTAAAATGCCAATTACGCGTCTTGTTATGGCCACTTCAACTTTATGAATGAAGCTTGTATTCAGAGTGGGCACTAAATATTAGAGGTAGGGAATGAATAACCCAATAGGCAGAGGTACTCGCACAATATCCGCTTACATTGGTATGATTGCATGCAAATTGAAGTTGGCGGACGATATGAGTGCCTCACGTTCGGTACAAGACATAAACTCCTGACATAATGTCCTGAAAAGCCTTTTGGAATGGAGCTGGACAATAGACGAAAATAAAGTTAATTGCCCAGCATCCCTAAAGATATACCAAAACGGGTAAAATATATTAATTGTTCGCATTACTAGCCGTAGAAACTGTATGTGTGTATGTATTGGCACGTGTATTACTAAAATACAAAGTTTTATTTGTATAAAAATAGCTGTTTGTTTTTTTATTTAATACAATTACAATGTCACACAATGGTTTAAAATGTTTTTGTAAATATTTTAAAAATGTAATCGGTCTAAGTTTGGTTTGAAAAGAGTAATGGCTGAGTTTATTTCCGTCTCTTTGCTGCACAAGTATTCTTACGAACTGAGCATCAATGTTTGACTACGGGCTAAGCTAAGTCGCTAGGGGAGGCTCAAGCTCCTACAGTGGAGACGTATATGAGCTGATGATGATTAGAGCCGTTGAAATTTTTAATGCCCTTTAATTTGTTGTAATTAAAAGCCTGTACAATGATTTGCCACGGTGTTATTGTCAGTCAAACCAAAAAAGTACTTTTTAACGTTTACAATCAATAACTCAACAAACTGAAGTCTATTTTTATTTTTACACGAATAGTTCTGATATAATGTTAGCTCCTTTGACTTAAGCCATTTCAAGTAAAGAGTTTTGCCCCGAATTTCACTCGGGGCGGGCGGATATGGCCCCGAGCAATTTGGGGATCCGCCATCAATCATCGTTGGGCCCAGAATGGGGTACCTTGATGAAGACCAGATTTTTGTAATAATTAACTGTTTGCTGTAGGTACCTACTGACTTTTACGATTCACGCCCAGAACAAAGTTAGTGAAATTTTTTGTTTATCTTTTGTTTGGGTGAGCTAAAGAGCCTATATAGATATTTTATAATGTTTAGTATAGGTACTGTGAAAACGTAAGCGTTACACCTTATTTAGAATTAAATATTCAGTTTTGAAAGATGCGAAGTACATAGGTAGGTACCTATATATAGACACTTACTAAATATCTACCTATATAAAAGTGACTACATCTCCATTTGGGTACCTAAACAAATAGTCCAGACAATAAATAAATTACCAATAATTACCTACCATATGTAATAAGATACCCTGAAAACTTACAAAAGGCAAATTCCAAAGAAAAACCGGTAAAATAAACCAAAGACTTTATTTATATATCGGATAACCGTGAAAAATCGGCAGCTCTCTAGGGAAGGTATGGATAGTGCGTGCGAGGATGGGAATTGCCTCTATAAATTATCAGACAACAGTCACCTGTGAGCCACACGGCACGTGTGGCGTGCCTGTGGCGTTACTGTCAGCGTACAATAAACCGGATATACCTACAGTATTTATTTTATATATGGAATCATCAGATCGAAACAAAATATTTATTATTTGCATTGTATAGTTTGTAATACCGTATGAATAATATTTATTTACTTATCTTGGCATATTTTTGCTTTATTAGGAATTTTATTCAGAACTCATATCGTAGAACAGTTAAAATATTGAAGTGAGACATCTTTGCACTTGTGTAAACCAATTTTATCATTATTCCGCTCTATCATCATCAACTCATAAACGTCTCCACTGAGGAGCTCGAGCCTCCCCAAACGTCAAGGGGGTTTTGGCCATAGTCCACCACGTGGGCCTAGTGCGGCGGCGGACTTCACATGCCTTTAATTGTGACATCTCGTGCCTGCATTCACGATTTTTTCCTTCACCGAAAGCCAGTGGCGGGAATCCCTACGTAAGTTTTTATAAACTCAGAGGTACATGCCAGGGATTTGATGCACCCTCGTGATCGTGAGTTGGTGCCTTCCCAACTGAGCCACCACAGCTACCAGTCTAGACTTATTCATTTAAAATGACCGTGTACCCGCTACCAAAGAACCCTAACCTCACCTCCGTAACTCGGCAGTCCATAAATTGTATTCCTAAACGGGTCGTATATAAAAAGTTGCTTCACACGCAAGTTTAACCGAATGTCCTGAGGTTGCATTCTTTCATGAGGTAGGTATAGTCGGCAATATGTGGTAGGTAGGCACAAATTGCCTAGGTACCTTCTGGTAAATGAATCTATTTGTACTTCTATGGTCCATTTAATCTGTAGACATATGACCAAGTCTGAGTTGATAGTAGGTACTTATTTGGTCTATTTACCTATTTTCATATTTACACTAGCCGCCCAAACAAAATTCAAAGTCTTTTATTCAATTTAGGCCCTAAAAAGACACTGTTGAAGCCGAACCAGTTCGGAAGTCAGAAATTCAATCAAAATGTACACTCGAATCGCAATATGTCTGGTTAATAGTTACCCTACCTAAATTGAATAACGTATTTTCACGGCAATTGTGCAAAAAACTGCAATAATAAAACTGTCACATTTTCAATAACGTTGTTTCATCAAAGCGATGTCCAATCAGTGCACCTCACCCCTATTATATATCTACATCTACACTAATATTGTAAAGAGGAAAGATTTGTATTTTTGTATGTAACGAAT